>CM077010.1:139261986-140641986 GCA_039090855.1 Macrothele yani
CAATTTACCCAAACCTTAGCAACATTTTATCGCGCAACGCATTTCACTTCTTTACTCTGAATCACTCACCTCCATAGCTGTATGGCGAAATGCAGACGTACCTTAAACAACTGCGCAATAACAAAACCAGAATCACCAGACACGGTAAATCACTAATGCCACAGGTACGTTTTTAATTCAGTTAGTCGTATGCGTGGTTATTTTCCCCTTCGCACTATTGCGAACTAAAAAAATTTTTTCTCAGTTTTCATGATAAGCCAGCTCACGACACGTACCTTCTTTCATTGGCTACGCGCTGTTGTCGTCAAAAGTAGGAGGTGGTCACAATAATGTGACTCGACTGTGTATAAGATAGGGACCCATGTCTTACAAATATATTATCGTTTAGAACACTACAGATTAATTCAGTGGTAGCTGATATTAATAGGAAATATTCTATCTAATTATCAGTAACTAAAAGAATAAAATTACCCTTATGTTTTCTGATAAAGCATATGGGCCTACGGATAAGGTAAACGCAATTACACTGCCGGACAATTGCTAAGGACGGATGACAATAGCAACGATAGCAACCATAAAATGGAAGGCAGGAAAATGTGGAAATTAGCATAAGTGCGGGATACAGTAAGACGTGTTGTGCGTATGCAAATTTTGGATTGCCGAACTTGTTCGTGACGTCATAGCGCTGATAAGAGACATAAAGGATTTGACGCGTATTGACCGTTGTTGTTCAAACGCAAAGTTGAAAGGGAAAGAATCACTTGACGAACTTGCAATTTTCAGTATGTCTTCCCGACATCACCTAGATGATTTTACGCGTGGCCGTATTATTGGCAAGATTGAAGAAGGGCGAAAAATAACAGATGTTGTCAGGGAGTTCGACGTCAGCCACAGTGTTGTTTCAAGGCTTTGGAAATCATTTCAAACAAATGGAGAGTGTAGCAAACGTCACGGGGGATGTCGTGTTCGCAGTACGACACCTGCAGAAGATCGGTACATAGTGCTATCAACAAAAAGACACCGGCGCAGCACAGCTAGTGAGGTAGCAAATCAGTTTATGGCGGCTACTGGCAAGCGGATATCCCGAAAAACTGTCGCCAGACGTTTGCATGAAGGAGGACTATACGCCCGCCGTCCCGTTGTGGGCATCCCATTGTCCAGACGTCACCGTACCGCCCGTTTGCAATGGTGCCATCAACATCACAATTGGACTGATAACGACTGGTCTGCTGTCCTCTTCTCAGATGAGAGTAGATACAGTCTATCGTCTGATTGTCGACGACAACTGATCTGGCGTGATAGTGGTACTGCATATTTCCCAGCAAACATACAGGAAAGGGACCGATATCTGACATGTAGTGTCATGGTATGTGCTGGCATCATGATCAATGGCCGTACGTCCCTCTATGTGCTTCCAACTGGGACTATGACTGGCCAACGATACATTAATGATATTCTTCTACCTCATGTTTGCATGTTCCGTGGTGCTGTCGGTGATAGATTCCTTTTCATGACCGACAACGCAACATGTCATCGAACAGTCGCTGTCCAGGAGTGTCTTGAGAGCGAGGATATTCAACGCCTCGTATGGCCAGCACGTACTCCAGATCAGAATCCCATTGAAAATGTGTGGGATGCTTTGGGGAGGAGTCTTGACGGTCGCCAATGCCCTCCAATAAACAAGGACACCCTCATCCGTACACTGACAGAGGAATGGGATAAATTACCCCAACAGCTGCTTTATAATGTTGTGCAAAGCATGACACGACGTGTGGAGTCTTGCATCGCCCACCATGGTGGCCATATCCCGTATTGACATCTTACGCCGGAACGCCTGCGAACGGTAATTGCATTTTTTTCACGTTTACGTATTCTGCACAAAATGGCCTGTTTGTTCCTTGAACACGTTCCAAAACCTTCTGGATTTCAGAGCACAATAAATTGTCTTTCTTGTAATGTCCTGGCTTTCTGACATTATTTTATTTCACTTGGCATCCAACCACACTTACTTTTTTATGCGCTATATAGCCGTTTATGATCCGTCCTTAGCAATTGTCCAGCAGTGTACTAGTGCGAGAAACTAAGCGAATGGATTGTCTTTTATTACTATAATTGTCTCTTTGTCACATATTGAATGTGCTGAAGTATATGCGAGGATGCGATCTTGTTGCCGACATAGCCCATGTCAGTCAACAACATCAAGCAACTTAGGAGATGTCTTGCGTATACTTAATTGCCATCCTAAAGATTTTGTCATGAATTTCATGACAGGAAAGTATGCTATTTCTTTGCAGCAACATAACGTCAAATCGCGTACTACTTTTCTGCCTGAGGAAAATCTGGCATTTTATCTGCTACTTCATCCACTGCATTGACTGGACTGAGCTCCTTCCGAATACCTCTCACATGTTTCGCCACCCTTTCTCTTCAAAGTAGGCCCATTAGAAACTTAAATATAGGCAAACGAATTTTGGGAGTTATTTGTATCTAAGATGCAAGCATGGTATAGAAGATAAATTGACCAATTTGACGAAAGATGAATATAGTATTTTATGACTACAAAACTTGAAATGGAGCGTAAACATTCAAATCACTGTTACGTCATCAGAATTCTGACGGTCACTGATCTTAGTGAGTTTCTCCCACGGGCTTGAAAGAAATGGAGTGGATGTAATTTTGTTGATAAGCTGTGAAAAGTTGTGGTATATGTGGAAAGCTTCTAATATATCAACCTTGATAGTCGAATCAGGTTTATCAATAACCGTAGTGTTTTCAAACAATAATTTATGGTTGTTTTCGTGACAATGTTGGGCTGTAGACTACTTCTTCAGCTCATAGTTCCGTACGTAAATTTGTGTTCCTTCACACGGAAACGTAAAGCATTGCAGGCCTGTTCTATATATGAAAGGCACATTCTCAAGGGATCTGATAAATTCCCCAGGAATTTATGTTTTCGACATAGTCTTTTGATTTATAAAAATTCACCTTGTTTATAGGTTCGAAAATGACTTTGAAATTGAAACCTTTGAGAATTTTTGAAATGCTAAAAAATTATGAATGGCAAATGGGATCACATCCCAATTCTCTCGTACTAGGAGATCTATTGGCGTCAGCGAGCAGAGAGGTTTCGCTTTCCTAAATTTTCGGACGACTTTGTCTATGACGGACGGGCTATATCTTCTGTGTGCTTAAATTCCTTTAATAAAATCAAGTTTTTTCTGCAAGAATTCCTTAGTTGAGCATGTGTGTATTGCTCGATATACGCATGTGTAAAAAGCAGACATTATTTGTTTCCATGGGTGATTTGAGTTCGCATGTGGGGGTAAGGAGACAGAAAATGGTATTTGATAAACTGGCATACTAAAGGATCCTTCAGAACGTGACATAAGGACATCGAGGTATAGTAAGCAGCAATTGTTTTCTGTCTCACAAGTGAACTGTATATCAGGTTGAATTTTTATAAGTTCAACTAATTTAGGTATTTCCGAATTCATGCAATTCCAGAGAACAAAATTATCATCTACATATCGAATCCACAGTTCGGATGTAACAAGCTGGAAGAGCTCCTCCTCAATGTGATGCATTTAGACTTCGCATAAAATAGGCGACAGTGGGTTACCTATGGCAAGGCCTTCCTTCTGTTCGAAAAATCTTATACGAAAAAGGAACCTATTTCGTTTGATACAAATTTCCACCAGTCTCAGAATTTCTTCTACTCCCGGTTGGCTGTATTGGTGTTCAACGATACTTGCTTTCAATTATTCGAGCGTTCCATTCAGTGGGATACTTGTGAACATGGATTTCACCTCTAAAGATAACATGAACTGATGGTTATATAGATGGTGTTTTAGCCGATTAACAAACTCAATGGAATTTCTTACAGATGTTTTGTTCGACGAAGTCGTTAAAGTGGATAGTTTCGAAGATAGAACCTTGTCTACCGTATATGTAGCTGAGCCGATATTGCTAACTATGGGACGGAAAGGGACGCCAAATTTATGTATCTTCGGAAGTGTGCAGAAACGCGGACAACGGGCATATGTGGGCTTCAGATGACTTTAGTCAAGAGTAAAACAACTTGTTACCACTTTCCGTACTTCTTTTGATTGTTTCCTCGATGGATCAACTCCATTAATTTATAAGGTCCCTCGGAAATAAATTTTTCGACCTCTGCCTCGTAATGTCCTTTGTCCCGAATAACAACTAGTCCTACTTTATCGAAAGATAGCTATACCACTGGAAATTAGTTATATGCTTCATTACGTTAAGGTTTGCACTGAAGAGCAATTGAATTAGATATACCTGTCTAGTAACGCGTAGCACTACCTTTCGCCCTGATGATGGCGGCGATTCGTATCATTATGGACTCGACAAGACACCGGGAGCGTTGGGAAGCCATACCGATCCACGACCCCTGAACAAGCTCCCACAGTTCGCGAAGATTTGATGAAGGGGGTCAGAGCCTCGAAAATCTCTCTCGATGGCATCCCAGATGTGCTCGATGGGATTGAGGTCAGGTGACCTAGCTGGCCAAGGAAGCGAGGTTACGTCGGGGAGTGTTCATCCAACCATTCGGATACACTTCGGGAGCAATGGCACGGTGCATTGTCTTGTTGCAGGATCAGGTCCACAGTGGGATGTTTAAGACGCATAAACGGGAGCAAATGGTCGTCCAGGATATCCCGGTAACGTTGACCTGTGAGGCCCGATGTCACATGTACCAGGGGTCCCATTTCAGTCCACGTAAACAGTCCCCAGACGAGAATGCCACCCCTACCAGCTTGAAGAGTACTCTGCTGGCACGAAGTATCCATCGCTTCATGTGGTTTGCGCCGTACTCGTAAAGGTTTACACCATCCGCATGCACCAACGTGAATCTCGACTCATCAGTCCAGGCAACATTTTACCACATGTCTAGGGTCCAGTGGCGATGTTCCCGCGACCATGCTAATCTTTGCTTCCTGTGATGTGCGGTCAGCAGCGGTACCTTCGTGGGACGTTGGCTTCTGTACCCCATAGCGAGGAGATGGTTCTGGATGGTGTGGCTGCTCACACGTTTTTGTGCACCAGCGTTAAATTGCCGAGTGATTTCTTGCACTGTGGCCCGTCTATCCGCTGTTACAATGCAAGCTAGCCGACCATTACCCACCTCATCCACACGCTGTTGGCCACGGCAGTTGGTCCTTCCAGGGATGGTTTTACCGGATTCGATGTACTCACGGTGCACCCGTGACACAGTGGCTCGTGAAAATCCTAGTGCCTACATGACTTCCGACATGGAGTGACCCATTCGTCGGGTTCCGACAATTTGCACACGATCAAATGCGCTTAGATCCTTCGTCTTACCCATACTGCGTCCGACTCTTACTGATTCCCGTTGCATCACCCCTTATATTGTCGGATCGCTGCATACGTCATGTTTCCGTTTGCAGGGCCGCCCCGCAGCGCCACGTATTGTATAACCCCAGCTGTCTCTAATTCAATTGCTCTTCAGTGTATGTTGTAACGAGCATTTCTAATATATACAATAAAAAGCAATCATTTTTGAATTATGAGTAACATACAAACGAAATCTAAGGCAAACCTTGCCAGCAATCATATGCCGAAATTTCTCGTGGCAACATGTGTTACGTTACAATTATTCTAAAGATCATTCAGGCGTGTAGTTTCGCATACACGAGAACCACATTTATGCATTCTTGGTACTAGCAGTGACGTTCCTGTTCTTAATTATAAATTCGCGGTTGGTGCTGCATAGCACCCACAAGTACCTAAATTTATACACGGGAGTAGCTAATTTCTCATCCGTTATTAAGATATTGAAGTGGCTGGAAACCAACCCTTTAGGAACAAAACGTAATACTGATGGCATGCCAGTGCTTCGAAAAGTTTTAGGAAGCGGAAACCCCAGCGTGTAGCACGTAATAATCTGGCGAAGAGTGGAACAATCTCATCGCAAGTCCTAAGCCAAATGATTTTATTTGCAAAAATGTGAGAACTTTTATATATAAATGTTTATATAAAACTTATCTGTTCCCCTTCCCCGAAAAGTGCATATGCTTGAAAATTAGACATCGCCAAGCATTCAGAAAACCCTTAATTAATCTCCAAAATATGACTTATTTGATCAAAGAAATTTCACTATGGTTGGAAATAACCAGAAATTGCACGAATTGTCAAAAGCAGGGTAATAGAAAGGTCTACGTAATAATAGTATGATCATTGTTAAGTTTAAGCTAATAAAATACGCTATTGCACTCGTTTTCTACAATGGCAGTTCCATAAAAACTGAGATTAAATTCACAAAAAATAGTACAGCAAAATATGTGTTATTCCTACTTCATGTATCTTCCTTCGGATGATATGCAACGATCACATGGTTCAGTCTACTTTTCAAAGCATGTGGCGAAGTCATTTTGTGGAAGCTGCTTTAGCGACCCCTGTACAGCTTGAATAATGTCAGCATTTGTGTTGAATGTTGCGCCACGAAACTTCACTTTCATTGTTGGAAATAACCTGAAATCGCACGGGGAGAGATCTGAACTTTAGGCAGGCTGTGGCATGATTTCAATACTGAATTCGCAAAAGCCTGTTGAACACAAGCAGCCAGATGTGAGCGGGCGTTCTCATGGTGTAGTGTCCACTTTCCCACCATTTCCGGTTTCGTGATCGATATGTGTCGTCGCAGACGCATCAAGACTGAAATGTAGTACTCAGCAGTGATAATAATTTGTTAAGGAACGGCATGCTGGTAGACTAGACGTTTAGGATCAACGAAAACGATCATCATCACCTTCCCAGCTGATTTGGTTTGGCGAGATTTTTTCGGACGATGAGAGCCTGTGTGTTTCCCGACACTCGTTGCGCGCATCGTGAGGGGATCGAAATGGTTGGCCCATTTTTCATCGGCAGTTATTACTGTGTTCAGAAAGTTTGTATCCTTTGCAATTATTTGTTTTCCCTCATGACACACCTGAAGTCTGGTTAACAATTATTCCCTCGCCGTGTGATGAGGTACCCATCTGGAACACACACGACGCCGCAGTAATTTGTCGCGTAGAATGCAGAATGCCGACGTTTTTGAAATATTAGTTGACGGCGCTATGTCTTCACACGTTATTCGGCGATCTTTTTCCAGGATTTCACAAATAGTTTTAACAACAATACGCTCCGTAACAAAACTTTCAGGTCGACCAGGCCTACGAGCGAGTCCTGCTGATGAACGCCCTTTTTTGAAATTATGGTGCCATCTAAAAATCGTTGACTCTTTGTACGCTTTATATACTAAATCAATTTATCTTTGTACGCTTTTTATACTAAATCAATTGTTTCTGGAGCGGTTATACCTAAACGATAGCAACATTTTATTGCACAACGCGTTTCACTTCTTAACTCCGAATCACTCACCTGTAACGCAAAATGCAGACGTACCTTAAACGACTGCGCAATAACAAAATCAGAATCGTCTGCCACGGCTAGTAACTATAGATACTTCCTTGATTCAGTTAGTCGTCTACCTGGGTGTTTTTCTCATTCGCACTGTTGCCAACTCAAAAAAATTACTTTCAGTTTTTAGGAAACGGCTTTGTAAATGGAAATACACTGACGGAAAAAAAAATCCCAACACCAGGAAAAAAAAGTTGTAGAGGAATGAAATGGCAGCAATACATTTGTATAGGTAACATATTTAATCGATTAAGGTTTCAAGATCACAACTTAATGTAAGCGCGAGAAGAGCCATTTTAAATGTGAAATGCTGGTACATTAATGACCGGTGTAACCGGAAGAATGTTGAATGCAAGCACGCAAACGTTCAGGCATTGCGTCGTCCAGGTGCTGGATGTCAGTTTGTTGGATGCAGTTTCATGCCTGTTGCACTTGGTCGGTCAATACAGGGACGGTTAATGCTGGTTGGGGGTGACGCTGGAGTTGTCGTCCAATGATGTCCCATACGTGCTGGATTGGTGAAAGATCTGGTAATCTAGAAGGCCACGGCAACATATCGACACTCTGTAGAGCATGTTGGGTTACAACAGCGGTATGCGGCCGAGCGTTATCCTGTTGGAAAACACTCCCTGGAATGCTGTTCATGAATGGCAGCACAACAGGTTGAATCACCAGACCGACGTACAACTGTGCCGTCTGGGTGCGTGGGATAACCACGAGAGTGCTCCTGCTGTCAAAGGTAATTGCTATCCAGACCATCACTCCAGGTGTATGTCCAGTGTGTCTCGGCCGCAGACAGGTTGGTTGCAGGCGCTCACCTGGCCTCCTTCTAACCAACACACGGCCATCACTGGCACCCAGGCAGAACCGGTTTTCATCAGTAAACACAACAGATCTCCACTCCGTCCTCCAATGAGCTCTAGCTTGACACCACTGACGTCTCAAACGGCAGTAGTTTGGAGTAAGTGGAATGCACGCTACAGGGCGTATGGCTCGGAGCTGTCCTTCAAGTAACCGATTTGTAACAGTTCGTTGTGTCACTGTGGTGGCAACTGCAGCTCGAATTGCTGCCGCAGACGCGGTACGAGGCGCCACGGCCATACGCCGTACACGGCGGTCTTCCCTCTCAGTAGTGCCACTTGGCCGGCTGGAAATCGGTCTTCTTGAGGCAGTACCTTTCCTTGACCACCGCTGCCAACAATCATGCACAGTGGCTACATTCCTGCCAAGTCGTTCTGCAATACTACGGAAAGAAAATCCACCTTCTCGTAGCCCTATTACACGACCTCTTTCAAACTCCGTGAGCTGTTGATAATGGCTTCTTCGTCTTCTTAAAGGGATTTTTGACTAACATCAACACCCTACGTCGAATCTCAACGATAACTAACGCTCACGAACGTTACAGCGCGTGTTTACATCAAACCTGCTTTGTATGTTCCGAGGAGCGCTACTAGGGCCACACGATGCGCCGAGCGCGAAATTTGCATAGACATCATCTTACAGATGTACTCTCACCACCTACCAACTGTCGTTTATCTAACACAACCCCTTCTTGGTGTTGGGATTTTTTCCGTCAGTGTAGGTCGAAACATTCTTTTAGTCAGAAATAGTGACATGTGTAGCAGCTGCAATTTCATGCACTCTCCGATTTCTGTGAGGTTCGGTTTTCTTATATGTGGAATAAATATACTGTAAATTTATGTACGGCATAAAAATATACACTTTCTAATTTTGATGAATACTTTTCGATTATGGGGAGATTGTGGCATACATTTTTTGCATCGATGCGAGGTTTCCCCGCTGAGTGGCACATTCGCGCATTTCTGCTACTTAACGTAAACACATATTTGCATTTTGGACTACATCTCCATTTCTGCCACAATGACCAGGAGGTTAGAGGAGAAGGCACTTGACTGGGTCGTTCGACTGATGTCGAGTCCTGAGTTCAAGTGCAATCATCGGTTGTGTGTTCGTTCAGCTTCCATCTGCAACCGGGGACATACCATACCCTTTCTGCCCACAGCCCCCTGTCAAGAAAACATCACGGAGCTTTGAATGACGCGATTTCATAGTGGCACCAAAATAGACTTACAAGCTTGATGTGACTAAGAAAATTAAATTTATACCACCATTCCACAAATCGGTATAAGAAAAATACTCTTTTTGCGTAATGAAACTACAGAGAATGTTCATGTATTTTTAGAATGATTTTCCAGCAGCCTAATTAATGTTTAAAATAAAATTATTTCATGTTTAAAATAAAATTATTTCTTTCTTGAATGTTCTATCTGATAGCTATTTCTCTGGATGAACCTACATCTACACTGGTGTGCAAAAATCAAGGACGAAAAGGAGAAATTAGCATAACAGCGGAACGAGCAGGCAGAACGGACCGAAAGACCACTCAGGAGATAGACTAGGGTCCGGTACGGTAGGGCATGAGCATTAATGCAGCACGATGTAGGGGGGGGTGAGTGTCGGAAAGGTATAAAGCACACGGGCGGTGTACGCTCAGCAATTCGGTGAAACCTATTGCACAGTGTACATAGGTTTGAACGACGTCGAGTTGCTGCCACCGTGTGATATGGCCAACAGGCAATCCAGAAGACGACATCTGGATGACTTTACCCGAGGTCGCGTCAGTGGGAAGTTGGAAGAAGGTCGAAGTGTGACTAGTGTGGTCGAGGAGATCAGGATCTCTCCCAGCACTGCTTCACGAGCTTGGAGAGCATTTCAAACGACAGGAACAGCTGTCCGAGAGTTTAGCAGTGGTCGTCCACGAGCAATTACGGCTGCGGACGACCGGTATATTGTCCTACAGGCGAGAAGAGACAGACGGCAGACAGCGGGAGAAATCGCAAGGCACATGCAACGGACAACTGGACGTCCGTCATCGCGTTTTACCGTGGCCAGGAGGCTGCACAAAGGTGGTCTATTTGCACGACATCTAGTACGGTGTGTGCCATTAACGCCTGCTCATTGTAGACGGCGGTTTCTGTGGTGCCAGGAACACAAGAACTCGACATATCTGCAATGGGGTCAAGTTCTCTTTAGGGATGAGAACCGATTTAGTCTGCCTAGCGATTCTGGAAATATACACATTTGTAGAGAGCAGGGAACACGTAATCACACCTCCAACATCATCGAAAGGGATCGGTTTGGAAGTGGTGGAGTTCTCGTTTGGGGAGGTGTCATGCTTGGTATCCGTACTGACCTCCACATCTTCCAAGGAGGTTCAGTCACTAGTGTACGCAATTGTACCGAGGTTCTCCTGCCACACGTGCTTCTGTTTAGAGGTGCTGTGGGTCCTGAGTTCTTCTTCATGGACGACAACGGAACACCTCATCGTACAGTGTCTGTCGCAGAGCTGTTGGAGAGTGAAGATATTCAACGCATGGATTGGCCCGCATGGTTCCCGGACCTAAATCCAATCGAACACGTGTGGGAACTTCTCGGGAGACGCTTGCCAGCACATCACCAGCCGCCAGCAACGATTCCGCAGCTGCGATTGGCGCTACAAGAGGAATGAGCCGCGATGCCTCAACAGCTCCTTGACAACCTCGTCCTCAGCATGGACAGAGTTGCTAATCGTGCAACGCAGTCATTTGTGATCATATCCCCTACTAAAGACTGGATTTGTTTTGGCAGCCGCCTGTCACATGGACGTTTCTGTCTTCTGTCCAGTTGTGCTCGAAGCTACCTTTTCAATAAAGTGCCTCTGTATCCTTTGGATTCCTTGTTTGGACGGTTTTGCTCACTTGTCCCATATTCTTACATCTTGGGGATCTTATGGTATGATTTGAGTCGATGTGGAACACTTCTTCACGACGTTACATTCGAAAAACCGTCTCGTCCTTAATTTTTGCACGCCAGTGTAGATATCTAAGATAACAGGACATTTCTTAAAATTGGTAGTGGTATTTGATTCCACTGTTTTCCATAGTCCAATCATTATTTTAGGTTTGAGATCAGAAAGCTCTCTTTTTTAGGTCGGAAGGAAATCGATGCGACCTCGTAGTGGAAGGTGTCTTTGAAGGAGAATGTGCAAATGGTATAGACTTGATCATGAAAGAGATGTGATGGTTATATTCAAATTGATCGGAAACTTGAAACTTGGTCGTTCTGAGTGGTGTAGTTGTTAGCATACCCGGGCGTTTTCTGGGAGACGCGCGTTCGAGTCCCGCTTCAGGACGATGAAAATTTTCAAGTTTTCGGATATTATCTGACTTACCATCCTTGTCACATTTACGCCAAAAATCAGATTGTCATCTTCAAAATTTGTATAGACTTGACGACTGTCTTCTTTCTAAATTTTTCATGAAATAGGGTGATAGATTTGGATGTATGACTGGCACCCTTATCCTGATGGAGTTCCAATCTTTGAAGGCTCTGTTCATAGAGGAATAGTATTTCCTCTTTAAATATGACTTAAAACATTGTTAATATGTAGAACTGATTTTAACATTGTTTTCAACTTTTCTTAAATCATTAATGGAATACGGGATTACACCATAAATTGGAGATTTTGGAGATGACAATCCGTTTTTTTGGTGTAAATATGACAAGGATGGTAAGTCAGATAATATCCGAAAAATGGAAAATTTCGTAGGCCTCCAGCGGGAATCCAGATTCGCTAAACATGAATGCCGGTTGCTTCGACTAGCAAATTCTGTGATGGTTATATTCAAATTCATCAGAAGTTGATACTTTGTCATTCTGGGTGGTGCAGTGGTTAGCCTACTCGGTCGTTATCTGGGAGACGCTGGCTTGATTCCCGCTCGAGGACGACGAAATTTTGAGTTTTCGGATATTATCCGACTTACCATCCATGTCATATTTACACCAAAAAACGGATTATTATCTTAAAAATGTGTATTGAATGTTGTAATCGGATATTCCATTCATGATTTATCTACTTCTCCAGGCAATCACGGGATAGTATTCTTAACCTCCAGATTCGTTAAACATGGATGCCGCTTGTTTCGAATAGCGAATCCTGTGATGGTTATATTAAAATTAATCGGAAACTTGGGACTTGGTCGTTCTGGGTAGTGTAGTGGTTAGCATACCCGGGCGCTATCTGGGAGACGCGGATTTGATTTCCACTCCAGGATGAAGACATTTTAAAGTTTTCGGATATTATCTGACTTACCATCCTTGTCATATTTACACCAAAAAACGGATTGTCGTCTTCAAAAATTTTCTTAACTTTCATTTCCGATTGTATGAGAAACCAGCATTAATCATGAATCCTTTACTGAAACTTTCTTTGGATTCTTGGAACCAAGTTTGTAAGTCTTTTCTGCTCTTTTGCGATAGCAAATCGACCTTTTTGTTACAATGATTTAGATATATCCATGCTTTATCAACAGTCACAAAAACATTTCTACCTGTATCCGTATAAGTGATTTTCATATAGAAGTCTATCTACACTGTGTTCTATGCTCAGCCACGTGCTCAAGCAAAAGGCGGTGAACACTATGCTTTTAGGAAGTTTTCAGATCCAAATCTGTTTTTATTACCTTGTTTACAAATGACACAGAGTTTTTTAACGACGTAGCGATTAGTCTTTGTGTCGATGGATTTTCTTTTAAGACCAGACACCTTACTTTTGAAATAAGCATAAAAGTACGTACCTTCATTGTATATTCGTTTGGTGTTGCTTTTCTTTCTGAAAACAGTGCTTGACGAATTTTCTCTCTAATATTAATAATATTGGTTATTTAAGATTTTAATTTCATGATTTCACAGCCTGTTTATATCTCAGAATACGACTATTCCTCTTTATAAAGAACAAAAACATAACCTTCTATTAACAGCTTGTTTACGTCCGTCATTTTCTTAGCAGATTATATTTAACTGCAGCATATCTTTTTTTCGTGTTCATCTAACATGCTATTGTCTGTTTCAATTCTTTAAACTTCGTTTATTTATTATCGCGCGGGTCCCTGATGTATGGGTTCACCCGACATAATACTGGTATCCAAGGAGAGTGGGGTATCAAGTGGATGGTGACTCTGCGATTCCCTGATATAGGGCTGACGCAGCTTCAGGAGCCACTGACGAGGTGTTGTGATTCACACAGCAGATTTTCCTTTAGAGAATCAAAGGGTCTGCCGTGTGTCGCAATGTTTTCAACCGCCTAGATTTCTCTGAGATTTTACAATTTTGACAGAATTCTAATTGGGCCTTAAGCATAAGAAATTAATCCAACCAATTCAGTATTGAGAACCCAAAAACTTCCAAGAGAATAGGCATAATATACAGTATATTAAAAGACAACAAAAATTTATTCGCCACTTAGGTTGCATAAACACAGCTCATATTATATTCAGGACCCTATTTCTCAGTTCAAGTGTATATTTTTCTTGTTACAACTCAGATAAATTATTTGCAACTTTTAAATTATTACCATTCATTACTAAGCATCAATGTCAAAAAAACAAAACAAAAAAAAACTGAATTTCATTACCGAATTGTAAGATCAAGCACATCTCTATTTCAACAGACTTTTCTGACAGGAACATGCTGTGCAATATACAGGGTGCATAGGAAAGTCCCTTTAGCCTGGAATAACTTGCGAACGGAGAGAGGTACAGTTATGCAAGTGAGATAACGGTATAGTAAAGCGACTACGCCCGATCGAATGCAACCAATAGCAGCGCCCCTAGTGGCAAAATGCGGAAGTTAGCCATTGCAAAGCGAAAACGTAAAGCGATAGAGCAAAATTTCCTACTACAAAGTTGTCGAACACTAATTAATTAGTACAAAACGACATTTGTTTTACACGGATAAGATAAATACTCGTCTGAATACCCTAAAATGTCCAAAATCGATGCGCGACCTTTGTGTGAAAGTTTGAAGGGTACGGGCATAGGTATGAGCAAATACACACAATTTATTGCACGAATGCGCACTTACGTCAATACAGTTTGATGACGTCAGACAAAACAAAAGCAAAAAAAGCAAACTGGCGCACAGTGAAAAGAAGTTAATGTCGAGTATGTTTGAAGAGTTCGCCATTGCCCACGATACACATTTGTATTCGTGAAAGTAACTCTGCATACACATTCCTCAGCATGGAAGGTGCCACACTACAGCAAGCATCTGTAACACGACGACGTAGATCCAGCAGACTTGTGGGCGCTGTTGCATACACCTGATTTTTTACGTAATACCAGAAATCCAAGCTCGCCATTCTCACACAGCGTACGTAAACCTAAACGTCTGATCAGGGTACATCCTGCTACTAACTTTTATATCGTAGGTACGGTTCAACGTCACAATCTGCATTTGCATACGGCTACATTTGCGAAATGTGAATATGCAGATTCGAATCGTCGCACATCGATTCCGGACATTTTGGGGTTTTCACGCGACTATTTATCTTATCCGTGTAAAAAAAAATTCGTTTTGTACTAATTAATTGATGCTCTACAACTTTGTGTTTGGAAATTTTTCTCTATCTCTTTTTGTTTTCGATTTGCAATGGCTAACTTCCGCATTTCGCCACTAGGGGCGCTGCTGTTGGTGGCATTCGATTGGGCGTTGTCGCTTTACTATACCGTTATCTCACTTGCATAACTGTACCTCTCTCCGTTCGCAAGTTATTCCAGGTTAAAGGGACTTTCCTATGCATCCTGTATATTACCCTTGCTTTTCTCAGCATAAAATACCGTAGTTACTATAAATTTTTCAGCCTATTGCATGTCACACGCAACAACTAGTTAGAAAAAAAAATTGAGGTAATGCCTAAAACTAATGGGATGAAACTCCTTCCTTAAAGTCCAGATCTGGACAGGAGACCTTGGCTTGAATCATCTTATCTCCGGAATAAAAGAATCCACAAGGGCGCGCAAAATAGTCCATTTCACGGAGTCTGGAGCGATGTAGACACGCTGGAGTAATGTAGACAGTATTTTTAGTACAGCACCGCTGGACCGATTCCATCACGAAGTTGAGGCCTTGCCATGCCAAGGGGTCCCTATTGTGTCCTCCTTGTTCCGGGCTTCCGTCGGTTCATAATTTTGTCGATCACTCGTATTTCCCGCCTGCTTGCTTCTAGGGCATGGTAGACAAGACTCCCATCGTGACCGGAGATTTTAAGTCCTACTCAGACGTGTTTCAATTTAAAAGCAAAACGCTGGGGTTTAACGCCGCAGCTCCCGAACGTGCCAATATCTTGTGAAAGCGCCTCAAAGTTATGTAAGAAGGGATTACATGGCGGTAGCTAGCTAACGAGAGATTTTGACAAAAGTCAAGTAACTAGTGACAGAAACAAAAAAAGTCAAGAAAAAAAGTGAAGTGAGAAGTGCTTCTCTTCTCTTCTCGAAATTTTCGACAACTTCCACACTACGCATCGAATTTATGCTATCTCCAATGTTGAGCCGGGTAACGCAGGCTTCCCCTGAATTAAACCTCTAGGTTGAAATTTCACTGGACGGAAAATTAACATGGAATCTATCTATTTGATAGGGGGGTCAAAATGGGTATCCGGTCAGATCTCTAATCCCAACCAATCGCCGACGCTAGGAAAAAGCCCTTAAGTTGCGTTACTCCGAGTGACATAACGCATCATGTCTTAAATCCTGGTTCAATAAAAGTGTTGCATTCGACTCCACTGTTTCTGCTGGTTGCTCAATCTCTTTGTAAATGCACAAACTAACTGACACATTGTGACGTACCTGCCAGCAGGACGCACATGACATAAAGGCAGATAGGAATCAGAATACATGTCTGCGTAGCTCAGTTGGTAGAGCGACTTGTTCCGGAATAAGCGGTCTCGGGTTCGAATCCCGGCGTAGACCAAAAATGACGGAGAAATTTACTTCGTTATAATGGCGCCCGAACTACCCGGATGACCCGACCGTTCAAAATCTCGCATTGGTGTGATGTTATTTCCACACCGCGAGATAGGAAAAATCAGAGAATCCCTTCTCCAGTGCTTCGAAAAATAAATGCGTGTGACGTTGCATTCCACGCACCAGATTGACTGGGAGTTCTCAAGTGCACGTTCTACAGTGGTTGTCTGCCTGCAACGATTCATGGTCACTGCTGACCCGTAGGCCATGCCCCGGCCCTCTTCCGGGGGGGAGATGTGACGTACCTGCCAGCAGGACGGACATAAACGCAGATAGGAATCAGAATACATGTCTGCGTAGCTCAGTTGGTAGAGCGGCTTGTTCCGGAATAAGCGGTCTCGGGTTCGAATCCCGGCGTAGACCAAAAATGACGGAGAAATTTACTTCGTTATAACATTGATGACCGCCATAAAACACTCTTACAAAACTGCTTCATTACTTATAACGCCAACGCCGTCGCTTTCTCTTTGTTCTTATGCAAGAAGACGCTCACGCGGCGTCCCATGGCGTTACCTAACTACCCAATGGGGGCGGGGAGGGGGTTATGCAACCGTACGGCGGATTCGACCCGCTGTTCGACGCGCGCATCCCATCATT
Organism: Macrothele yani; assembly: GCA_039090855.1. NCBI lineage: Eukaryota > Metazoa > Arthropoda > Arachnida > Araneae > Macrothelidae > Macrothele > Macrothele yani. The sequence goes on from CM077010.1 coordinate 139,278,891, forward strand.
GCTGGCTCTACGAAGGGACGGACGGCTGGGAGATGGAAGTCAGAAAGAGAGAAAAATAATCATCCGAAATTGGGGCTTGTTCAGTTCTGGAAATCTCTACTGACGACGTGGGGCAAATGGCAAATTAAAAAAAAAAATGTATAGATAAAACGTACTCCTTTCCACAAAATTCATTACCCAAATTAAAAAGATAAATAAATAAATTCGGAAATTGGTTTTCTACCTAGATGTGCATTCTCGCGGTCGCGAGCGCTGTCACATATATTCTGTAATTTCTTATCGAAAACGTTCTAAAAATCTGTGAGCATCCCGTATATAACTTCAACGAACTTCTTCATGCATTTTGAACGTTTTCTGATAAAAATTGAAGAGCTTCTTTCCAAAAGGTATTAAGTCGAAAATTAGCAAATTGACTTTTCGATGCGAGAGTTGGTTGCACATGTACGGGAATCACATAGGGATTGTTGGTAAAAAGTATCAGGGATTATTGGTAAAAATTATATTTTCTTAAAATTTAATAATAAACCATAAATTAAAAACTCACGTTTTCTGAAGATTCGAAAAAAAATGACTTACAGCCTGTTGGAATAAGCTCTTCAATTGCTCCCGACATGCGACAACAATTTTGGTATTCTATAGATGGTATTTCGGTTTTTAATTGAGGGACAATAAGAATTCCCTCTGAATTGGACAGCCTTCTTTGTCGACAATATAACTGTCATACAATGTTACATCTACATAGGGAATTGATCTATGGTGTGGTATAGATGTGTGTGTCAATAATGAACTTCAAAATGTTTTGATTGAAAAAATATCAGATGAAGGTGAAAACCTTCCAAAAATGCAGTGTCATTGTCCTGTAACTTCACAGTTGCGTTACCAATGACTGAATGATTTTCTTACAGGCAGCATCAGGGCGCAGACAAGCTTAGTTATTTCACAGTAGCGGCCTAAAAATGGCCGCCCCTCTTGAGACATGCACCAAAGAGGAGCTACGATGTGTCTTCAGTTTTTTGAGTAGTAAAGCCATGAAACCTGTTGATATTCATCGTCAAATGAAGCTTCCGTATTGTGATGCATGTCTGTCCCTATAGCAAGTGTGCGAATGGACAAGGAAGTTCCGGAAAGGCGTGATTTCTGTGACAGTTTCTCCTCGACAGGTTCAGGCACACGGCGTAGTGATGTCAGAGTGCATTACAGCAGTTGAGGATATTGTGATGGGAAAATCACAGAGTGGCGGTGGATGAAATAGCCGTACTTTTGAACATCAGTCATGGCTCAGCGCACCACATCATCCATGACGTGCTGCAGTTCAGAAAAGTGTCTGCAAAGTGGATGTCACGCCAGCAGATTTCAGAATTAAAACAACAACGTGTTGATACCTGTTAGAAAAATTTGCTGTGCTTTACAGCAGAAGGTGATGGCTTTCTACAGATAATTATTACTGGAGATGAAACCTAGGTTCACTATCATCAACTAGAAACCAAGAGAGTGAGCAACGAGTGGCTCCATCCCTCCTCACAAAAACCAAAGAAGTTCCATATGCAGCCAACTGTAGGTAAGGTTATGCTGACTCTCATTTGGGATGAACGAGGCCTACTTTTGGAGCACTACATGACCAGGGAAAATACTGTGACCAGTGACACGTATGCAGATCATATCAGGAATCATCTTTGACCTGCCAACAAACCCAAACGAAGGGACTTCTGAGTACTGATGTCTTGTTGCAACATGACAACATTCGGCCCCATACAGCCTGCGCAACGTTTAAAACCATACAACATCTGCACTTTGAGTGTCTTTTATATCCGTCGTATTCAACAGATCTTTCCCTAAGAGGTTACCACATTTTAGGCCACTCAAAAATGCGATGGGAAGAAGGACTTCCTGGTGCGATGAAGAGCTGCAGCAGGTGGTTCACGAGTGGCTGCGCAGACGACCGAAATATTTTTTTCTACAAGTGTCTATGCACTTTGTAAACGCTGGAGGTCTTGTATTACACATTATGGAGATTGCATTGAAAAATGAAACAGGTGTAAACCACTTTTGTTCAATAAAATGTGAGCAAATATTTAGTTAAGTTTTTCCTTTGACACTCCCTTGTACACTGCTGGACACCTAAAATGCAACACCAAGAAGGACAAGAGATAGCAAAGCCAGATTTACTGGACACATAACAACATATACCAAGATGAAACGATTGAGCTTACAGGCCCGTGCGACTAGCGGAACACACAAACATCAATAGTTCGTGTGGCCCCCATGGCTGGCAATAACGGCCGCTACATGCCGCGGCATCAAACGAAAGAGACTTTGGATGTGGGCTTGGGGTATGTCGGTCCAGGCTGCTTCCACATGTTGTCACAGTTCATCAGGCGTAGCCGCGGATGGTGCTTGCCGGGACACTCGGTTGCCGATCAGCGAACAGACGTGTTCGATGGGCGACATATCGGAAGAACAGGATGGCCACGGCAGCAGTGACACCTGGTGGGCCGTGAAGAATTGTTTCACGATTCCAGCCACGTGTGGGCTCGCGTTGTCTTGTTGAAACGTGGCCACTGGCAGGTCCTGCAGGTAAACGAGGACTACGAGCACCAAAACGTCGGAGATGTAGCGGTGGCTGTTGAGTGTACCGGCGATACGAACCAGGAGGGTGCGGGTGTCATATCCAATTGCGCCCCAAACCCTAACGCCAGGCGACGGACCGGAATGGCGATGCTTAACAGTCTCTCGCCGTGGTACCTCCACACGCGGATCCAACCATCGTGGTGTTGCAGGCAGAAGCGGGATTCGACGAAGAAGACAATGTCGTACTATTCCGTAGCCCAGGTGAGGCGTCCAACGGCCCACTGCCGCCTCACTCGCCGGTGGTTTAACGTCAATGGTAATCGGAGCAATGGGCGCCGTGCGACAAGTCCCCGCTCCTGCAGACGACGTCGAACGGTACGCGCGGACACAGGTTGTTGCGCAACACACCCTAATTTCCGCGCTAACGTTCGTGATGCGGCGGTGCGAGCCGTCAATGCCCGTAGCCCAACATGCCCGTCCTCTCGTTCGGTGGTGTGCCGCGGCTGCAGCAATCGCTCACGTCGGTCCGTCTGACTCTCCTGTACCCACCGAATCCATACTCGCCTCACTATGGCTGGATGTCGTCTCACACGGGCGCCGATGTCTAAGCACGATAAACCGCTTTCGCGATAAAGCCACTATTCGTCCTCTGTCGAACTCCGAAACGAGCTGGAATGACTGCCGTTTTATGCGTCGAGGCATCAGGAATCTTCCCACGCACAGGTCTGGCAGCACAACGCTCTTCTACTACTTACACCCCAATTTCTGTGCACCCTTCTTATAGTGCTTCTCGGTGGCATACCGGACGCACATGATTTGCATATGCCCTGCAATGCTAATCGTTTGCATGCCCTCTCGCGGGCGACGCATGCTGCGAATTTCAGGCCAATCGACTGCTTCCTTCTTGGTGTTTTTTTTTTTTTTTTTTTGATTGGAGGTTTAACGACCACCGTGAGCAACGCAATGGGCTATAAGCAGTCGCCCGTCCCTAATTTAGGGTCACTGGTTCCAGGGAAGGGAGAGAGCCAGTGCCGTAAGACAAACACAACATCCATGCCTCACCGGGATTCGAACCCGGACCCCTTCGGACGAATGATCAGAGGCCAACGCCTTAGACCACTGCGCCACCGGGGCGGCTTCTTGGTGTTGCATTTTGGGTGGCTAGCAGTGCATTTTGCATCCGTCTGCTTCTGCCAGTGAAACATTTTCACTTACCTTTTCTGTTATTTAATAAATTTATATCCACAGTTCAGGAATATCTCTATTCCTAACTTTTATATTTGAAAAATGTATTCAGTGTTTGCTGATTGTTATCGCTGTTAGTATTATCTGTAGAAGAAGATGCATTATGCTTTCCAGAAGGGGTAAAGCGAAGTCACTGGTATCATACCTGTTGTTTTTTACACGGAAATCCACACCGCGGATATCTTCACCGTCACGTGCGTCAAGAATGATTCGCATCGATGTTCCTATTTAAAGGTAACTAACTGACCACATGATCACGGCGAGTCCCGCTTTGCTATTAATGAATACCGGTTTGTGTGTGTTGATAAATTTTCTCCATCGAACTTTCAGTAGAACAAATGATAATACAAGAAGAGGACACTATGTGCAGCTGTAGAAGTGGAGAAGGCAGTGTTTGCCTTCACCTAAAGGAAAATAAATACACTCATGGTCAAAAACAAAAAAAAAAAAAATAGTTGCACCCAGAAGGACATGTCGGACTGCAATGCTATATGGAGGAAAGGTAAAGGTTACCAGGAACAACAAATGATTAAGCATTGAGACTGATATGGGCAATATGTATTGAGCTACTTGCCAAAAAGTAGAGTCTCTAAGTATGGCGTCGGGCCGCTATGATTGCTCACACACTATGCCAGATGACTCGGCATGGAGTTGTACAGGTCTCTAATAGTGTCCTTTGATAAGCCATCCCATGCAGGCTGAATCTTCTCTCACAGTTCCTGCAGATTGTGCGGTAAGGGAGGAGTATGTATAGCGCGTCCAATAGCAACCTACACATTTTCAACCGTCGATAGGTGTGGAGATGCGACTGGCCATAGCAGAGCGTCGGCGCCTTGCAGGAAAGTTCTCGAGACAACAGCTGAATTGCTGACGAGTGTTTTCCTGTTGGAAAATCGCACCGCAGTGAGCGTTCATAAAAGGTAGGGCCGCCGATTACAGGACCACATTAACGTAACGTTGGGCTGTCAAAGTGCATGTAATTAACATCAAAGGTGATCTGGCATTGCAGGCAATTGTATCCCACACAAGGACACCAGGCCTTTTAGCGTGTGACGCTCGACAACAAACCGTTCATCTTGGCGCTGACCACGGTGCCTCCACACACGGATTCTTTTGTCGTCTCCTGCAAGACAAAAGCAGGACTCGTCACTGAAAATCCCCGCTGCCATTCTGAGTGGCTTCTTGACAGTCTGGCACGATACCACTGCAGTCCTTGGTGACGATGCAATGGTGTTAAGGGCAGTCGTAGTAACGGTCTGCGTGCGTGTAGTCCTACGTCGTGCAGCCGTCTGCCAATGGAGCTCGTCCTAATCGGACGATGCATGGAGGTCATCGCTGGTCGCTAAATATCCGCAATTGTGGCTGTTGTTTCACTCCGCGCATGTCGGACAACCGTCGGTCATCTCTCTCCGTGGTTTGTCTATGTCTCCGAGACCCTTCCGTTCGCTGCTGCGTCCCTTGTTCTGTTTACTACTGCAAACAGCATGCTATGGGGATATTCGCACGACCGGTATGGTGCGCAATACGGCGAGAAGACCATCCCGTTTCCCTGAGCCCAACTCTGCGGCCCATCTCGAACTCCTCCAAGAACTCAAATTGCTTCCGAACTTTTCTCCGAGGCATACGTAACTTGCAAATGATGCAACCAATACATTACGAGTCCGAATGGTAAGCATGGTCAACGGGATGACCTCATATAGCCGCTCAGCCACAGAGCTACGACCCATCATTACTGGTGTCACATGCTCGTCCGAGCACGATACTTGAATCATTTGCATGTCTCACGATGTGAAACCTACCCACAAAGTTTTATTCCTGTCGGTTGCTTCCTTCTGGGTGCAACTATGTTTTTGACGATGGGTGTAACTCTGGTGCCCAAAATATCTATACTTCTGATATATGTCGATTGAACAAATAATGCTCATGCTGCATTTGCTGTTATCACCTTTGTTTCATGTGTTATAAATATAATCCTGCCTGTTGTATATAAAAGATAAACGTTTGATATATTTCTAAAACAGCCAACTTTTTGATACGTGAATGTTGTTTCATTCGATTTGTCTTCTATTGATGTGGGTAAGTAAAACAATTACGCTGCCGTTCTCTTTGTGTTCGTATAGATGGGTTTATCGAAATAATAGAAACACTTTATTAATAGAACGTTTAGTATGTGTTTATGAAAAATTAGAAACAAATTAATAGAACGTTTTATTAATAAATGGTGGGCTCACCTCGAAATTTCATAACAGAAACAATTCGACTTGGAACAGACTTATGCCGGTCATGTACATACGATATTGGAATTTGGGACCATTTTTTTTTGTAAAATACATGTATGTCCCAAATGTGTCAGAAAGTGTAACACGACCTTTCGCTCCGGTTATTCCCTTCGATGTTTGTTTCATGTGTTATAAATATAATCCTGCCTGTTGTATATAAAAGATAAACGTTTGATATATTTCTAAAACAGCCAACTTTTTGATACGTGAATGTTGTTTCATTCGATTTGTCTTCTATTGATGTGGGTAAGTAAAACAATTACGCTGCCGTTCTCTTTGTGTTCGTATAGATGGGTTTATCGAAATAATAGAAACACTTTATTAATAGAACGTTTAGTATGTGTTTATGAAAAATTAGAAACAAATTAATAGAACGTTTTATTAATAAATGGTGGGCTCACCTCGAAATTTCATAACAGAAACAATTCGACTTGGAACAGACTTATGCCGGTCATGTACATACGATATTGGAATTTGGGACCATTTTTTTTTTGTAAAATACATGTATGTCCCAAATGTGTCAGAAAGTGTAACACGACCTTTCGCTCCGGTTATTCCCTTCGATGTTCAATACTACTGGAATCTGGAGATTGAGGTGGCATTGCTGTATTTAATCCTTATGCTCTGCAATCTAGAGCTTGACACGTTTCGCACAATGCACGGATGAATTATGTTATCTGCTTGAAACAAGGAACGGCCATAAGGGAATAATGCCTGCGACATTAGGTGCAGGTAGCTCCAAAGAATGGATTCTTATTTTGCATTTATGACGTGGCCTTGCAGAATAACTAATGTCTCTAAAGAATGTCATGGTATTGCACATACAGCATCAGGGATCCATTTCTATGCTTCACAGTCGAAACCCAACAACCGTGTTGGTACGCTTCAGATTGTTTTCCCCGACGGTATACTTTACCAGTGGTGAGAAACAATGTGAAACGTGATTCATCGGACCAGATGGTAAGTTGCCAAGCTTTTGCTTCCCGGTTTTAATAATAACAGAATGTTGAATAAGTAAAAAATACTTGTAAAACTATGGTTTACTTATTCAACGCTTCTGAATGTTTCTTCCAATGGTACACTTTACCAGTGGTGAGAAACAATGTGAAGCATGTTTCATCGGACCAGATGGTAAGTTGTCAAGCTTTTGCTTCCAGCTTTTCATGTGCTTTGCACCACCTTAGACGTTTTGTTGCATTGATGAATGGAATCATAGGTTTGTGAACTGCCACACGGGCTTAAATACCCGCACGATGGTGGAGTTCCCAAAAAAACGGTATGACGAAAATGTGATCATTTCGATTGGTGTTCAGCTCGGCTGCAATTTCCAGTGTCGTAAGCTTCCGTTGTACAATCCCTGCCAACTTTCGTCTATCTTATCTGACAACTTCGTATGGCTTCCCCAGCTTGCACGTTCGGAGGCAACACCGTGTACTTTTTGATAAGTAGTTATAATCTTCGATACAGTTCCTCGTGTGATACCTACTGTTTCTGCCGTTCTAGTTAATGAAGCGTACAAGACGCACACGAATGGTAATACCATTTCTCAGGTCAGTAAGACCTAACACTATCGACAATTACTCCACAACGGCTGTTTGACCTGCGACTGTGGCACCGCCACATGGTAGCCGACATCGAATTTCACCCCTTTATACATCTCACATCGCGGATAACGTCGTCACTGTGATTTACGTACGTCGAATTGCATGTACACTGGCGTGCAAAAATTAGGGACGAGACGGTTTTTCGAATGTAACGTCGTGCAGAAGAGTTCCACATCGACCCAAATCATACCATAAGATCCCCAAATTGTAAGAATATGGGACAAGTGAGCAAAACCGACCAAACAAGGAATCCAAAGGATACAGAGGCCCTTTATTATAAAAGGTAGCTTCGAGCACAACTGGACAGAACACGGAAACGTCCATGTGACAGGCGGATGCCAAGATGAAAACCAGTCTTTAGTAGGGGATATGATCACTCTTGACTACGTTGCAGGATTTACAACGTCTGCCCATGCTGAGGACAAGATTGTCAAGAAGCTCTTGAAGCATCGTAGCCCATTCCTCTTGTAGCTCTAATCGTAGCTGCGGATTCGTTGCTGGTGGCTGGTGACGTGCTGCCAAGCGTCTCCCGAGAAGGTCCCACACGTGTTCGATTGGATTTAGGTCAGGGAACCTTGCGGGCCAATCCATGTGTTGAATATCTTCACTCTCCAACAGCCACTGTACCATGAGGTGTAGCGTTGTCGTCCATGAAGAATAACTCAGGACCCACAGCACCTCTAAACAGACGTACATGAGGCAGAAGAACCTCAATACAATAGCGAACAGCAGTGACTGAACCTCTTTGGAAGATGTGGAGGTCCGTACGGCTATCCAGCATGACACCTTCCCAAACGAGAACTTCGCCACCTCCAAACCGGTCCCATTCAATTATGTTGGAGGTGTGATTGCGTGTTCCCTGCTCTCTCCAGAAGTGTATACTTCCAGAATCGCTCGTCAGACTAATTCGGCTCTCATCCGTAAAGAGAACTTGACCCCATTGCTGATGTGTCCAGTTCTCGTGTTCCTCGCACCACAGAAACCTCCGTATCCGAGGAGCAAGCGTTAATGGCACACACCGTACTTGTCGTCGTGCAGATAGACTACCATTGTGAAGCCTCTTGGCCACGGTAAAACGCTAAAACGGTCGTCCAGTTGTCTGTTGCATGTGCCTTGCGCTTTCTTCCGCTGTCTGCCGTCTGTCTCTTCTCTCCTGTAGGACAATATACCGATCGTCCGCCGCCGTGGTTGCTCGTGGACGACCACTGCTAAATTCTCGGACAGCTGTTCCTGTCGTTTGAAATGCTCTCCAAGCTCGTGAAACGATGCTGTGAGCGATCCCGAACTCCTCGGCCACATTAGTCCCACTTCGACCTTCTTCCAAGTTCCCAATGACGCTACCTCGGGTAAAGTCATCCAGATATCGTCTACTGGATTGCCTGTTGGCCATATCACACGGTGGCAGCTACTCGACGTCGTTCAAATCGATGTACACCTTGCAATAGCTTTCACCGAATTGCTGAGCGTACACGGCCCGTGTGCTTTATATCCTTCCGACACTCCCTCCTTCCCCCCTACGTCATGCTGCATATATGCGCATGCCCTACCGTACCGGACCCTAGCCTATCTCCTGAGTGGTCTTTCGGTCCGTTATGCCTGCTCGTTCCGCTGTTATGCTAATTTCTCCTCTTCGTCCTTAATTTTTGCACACCAGTGTATTTCAGACGCAGTCGTTGGTTCCGTTATTTTGAGAAAAAAGTTTTAAAGCGTTTTAAGACAACGCAACATATAAATTGAGAGAAAAAAACAATACCCTTACGAATCAAAATATGCGCCATCATTATTTATTGCCTTCCGTTATCGGCCGTGCAACTGCCGGATTTCAGCCATGAGCCCATGAAGAATACTTCGTCATGTAACACAATGAAATCGCCAGCCGATTTTTGCACTTCGTCACATGTCTGGAGCAGTACAGCAGACAAACCTTGTTGCATCGATCGGAACAAATGATAGTCTGAAGGGGCTATGTCGGGACTATATTCCGGGTGCTCCAAAACTTCCCAGCCAAACGTCAATAGCGTTTCCTTGACCGATTTCGTGACATGCGGTCTAGCATTGTCATGAAGTAATTTCACGGGACGTAATTATTTGCCTGTGAATGGACGTGTCCGACAGATATCCTGTTTCAATCGCAGCAACTGTTGGTTATAGCGATCAACAGTAACAGTTTGACCCTGTTCTAATAGTTCATAATAGAGCACACGCTTCATATCCAACCAAATGTACAGCAGAACTTTCTTGGAGTGAATATTGCGTTTCGGTGTCGAAGTCGTTACTTCACCGGTGTCGAAGTCGTTACTTCACCGGTGTCGAAGTCGTTACTTCACCGGTGTCGAAGTCGTTACTTCACCGGTGTCGAAGTCGTTACTTCACCGGTGTCGAAGTCGTTACTTCACCGGTGTCTAGCCAGTGTTTTTTTGCGTTTGGGATTATCGTACCATATCCACTTTTCGCCACCCGTAATAATTTTCCACGGGAAAGACTTTCTGTGTTGTTTATTCAACAGATTCAAACACTTCATGACGCGGTCATCCTTGCTCCCCTGGCTCAAGTCATGTGGCACCCAGTTTCCTTCTTTCTAAATCTTTCCCACTGCGCGTAAACGATTGGAAATGGTTTGTTGAGTCAACCCCAGTTGTTCAGCTAATTCTTTCTTCGTTTGAGATTAATCTTTATCCAGCAATGCTTGCAGTTCCTCATGTGTAACCTTCTCTGTGGCGGCGCTACGTTCTCGATCGCTAGCATCAAAATCACCTACTTTAAACCATCTAAACCAAAACTCACATGTGCTTTTCAACACAATATTCTGCCCCAGAACAGAGCAGATCGATGCATACGCTTTTGCAGCATTTTTTCTTGATGAAATTCGTAACGAATACAGTGTCGAATAAATGCAGTATCGTTTGCCATCACTCGCCTACCGATGTGGCGCTTGACGTTTGGGCAAACTTCTGTGTCACATTTTATACTCTGGACCAGTTACGGTCACATGACAACAATGCAGGGGAATGTCGGATATGTAAGTTAGCGGTATACGCTACACAAAAAAACGCTTTAAAACTGTAACGCACTCGGCTAGATATCGAGAGTTCTGTGTATACGCCACACAAAACGTGTAAATGTAACGCACTCGGCTAGATGTCGAGAGTTCTGTGGTTCAATTCCACAGCGGCGGCTGAAAAACAATTTTTCGGTTGCTGTGTGTTTCTGGAACGTGGAAAGAGCGATGGATTTATTTATTTACTTATTTGTACACCTAATATATTTAAGCATGTTTCCAAAGATATAATGTGCAACATTCCAACATTATCAACACATTTTTCTGATTTTCTCGAAGACTGTTTTCCTAATGGGAGGAGTAACTTTTTCCTTTTACCTATCTGTAAGGGCTTCCGATTTTTTAAATTAGCACTTCTTCCACCCGGTGGTTATAATTCCTAGCAATCATTCTACTAACAGTGTTCATCTCATCAATCTTTTTTTATTACCAAAATTTATATTTAATTAGATAAAAATTAGATTTTCCATTTAGAGACATAATGGTCGCGCAGTTTACAATTAAAACAAATGGAACCTGAAATATCTGTTTTATGTTACTAGCTTCGAGATTTCTGGGAATACACGTTTACGTCACATCCGAGTATTTGGTGTAACCGTTCATGTTCAACACTCCTTCTTATCACACACGTGTAAAAATACCCTGTATTTTTCCTTTTTGTTAAGTGACGAAAGTTTTATCTGCAAATGACATAATTCTTTCAGTATATTAAACCGATTCATGCAAAATTGTTATTCTTCCCAAGAGATAGATAAAGAAAGTAACTTTAATAATATCAAGTGTATACTAGTTTCTTGCTCGGCACTTGACAAATCTGGTAATATAGCCTTTACAGCTTTGCGGCCTAGAATTCTGTCGTATCGATGTACATCTGACCGGAATTAGAGTATATTCCTGAAGAGAACAGTGAGAAACGTACCATTACTATCGTTAGCTATATAAGATATTAGGAGATGCTATTATAAGCGAGCATGAATGGTATTTTGTTTAGTGGCTTCAAATAGCGAGGACCTATTATCTTCAGTTTCCATTTCGCGAAATGCATTGTTGTTGATGGAGAGAGGATCACACTAACTGTTTAACCATAACAGAGAGGAATCTTTCATGGGAACTTACCCTATTCTTGGGTGGCCATAGTTGTCTATCTGCTCATAGAAGCTCCTAAATATTATAACTACTTTCCAGAGACTACTTCCGCATTACATAAATATACCACTGCATTGCTATTGTCATTAGCAGGCCACTTTGAAAACTATTGATTGTCGTAATATCAACAAGCATGTAAACTGCTTATACAGAGAAAAATCGGGAAAACGTTTGTTGTGTTTATTTTACTACGCTAGCTCTCCTGACGTAGGCATTTAAGCACGAGTCAAAAAAAAAAATTCTTTTCATACGACGTAATGTTTGGTAACTAATAGCGCATTTATAGAACTCATCAAAATTTTTGAACGAATTGATCGGCAAAAGATTGCAATAAACACCACCGCATTGTAAATAAATGTTTATATTCTCCTCAGCACTCAATGAGTTTAATAATTTCCAATTTCATAGTCTGCTCCATTAACATTATTATCATTGTTCTTAAGAGACGCTGGTCTTTGTATAACAGGTCACAGTTTTTCGTGGAAATAGAAAAGGTGTTACCAACAAAAAATGCAATCTTTCGTCTCCTTAGATGCATTCATTAGTGTACGTAATCGCGCGGTAAACTCTTCCATTTCTAATGTACATGTCGAAGTTTGGTTCCGACGCGAGCCTCAGAATAGGCATAAGGAGCTAGCTATCAGTTCCTCCAAAAAAGCCATATTTTCTCCACCTAGATGCTTTCATTAATAAACGTGTGGTTAATCCTTCGATTTCTGCTCGATCATTCTCCATTGTGTCCAAGCTGATGGAAGGGTAGACATCAGAACACTTGTCCGAGTTGTGCTTGAGTTCCAGGCTAGATGTGGGCATAGGGGGATTCTGAATCTAGCTCCTTCCCCACAACGCTTCGTTGGAATCGCCATCCAAAGCCGTAATGGAAGTTTGTGGTGGTAATGGTTGGTTCTCATTATTTGGAATGGGGGTGAAGAAAATTTCTCCTGCATCAAGGCTTTGTGTACCTCAACCTCAATTACCTAAATAGCAAATTATTTTTGCATATTTCAAAATTAAGGACAATTAAACGCTGTAGAGTGCAATATGAACATAGAAGATACATATGCCGGAAGCGTGACGTACTACGGAGGTAAAGCATAAGCCAAGACGGCAAATCTTCAGTGATACATTCCGTCCGTGAAGATTAGTTGGGACAGCAACTTACTCCGCAGTGTGGGGACGCGGTTTCGATCTGCGTCACAGTATAACGTACAAGTTTATTTGCGCCGGGCATGGAATCCGGGCCCCTCACTACGCAGTAAGTCGCTCTCCCAACTGAGCTACGCGGACATGTGTTCACACTGTAATCTGCGTTTATCTCATGTGCGTCCTGCGGTGTAGGCACGTAACATCTCTCCGCCTCCCGAAAGAGGGCCGAGGGCGTTGCCCACGGGTCAGCCAGAACCATGTGTCGCTGCAGGCAGTCATCCCATTAAGAACGTGCATTTGAGGAATCCCAGATAATTTCGTTTGTGTGGAACTTAACATAACACTGATTTATTTTTCGAAGCACTGAAGAAGGGATTCTCATTTTTGCTGTCTCCTCGTCGTGTGGAGAGAACATCCCCTCATTGCAAGAAACTTAACAGCCGGGTTATTCTGGAATTTCGGGCGCAAATATAACGCACAAGTTTGCTCGCTCCGGGGATCGAATCAAGGTCCCCTCACTCCCGGAGTAAGTCGCTCTCCCAACTGAGTTACGCAGACACATGCTCTCACTGCTATCTGCCTTTATCTCACGTGCGTCCTGCGGTGCAGACACGTCTCAACGGACAAACGTGTGTTTTCACATTGGTGCCCGAATGTAAAAGTGAATGAACTGACCGTTGGGTTCTTCGAAAAATATGTGATGTCTGTTCCACACATCGTCTAGAATTAACTCTTTAAAGACCATAACGCCCGAAACGCCGGTATATACAAACTGAAATAATCACCCGAAACGCCTGCTTATAGCTTGAGTCACATTCCCCACCCTTGCTTGTTCTTCAAATTGTTTCGACCTATGAGGGACCAGCAGGAGTCACCCTCAGTCACTATTGTTGTTATTGAACAAAAAAGTTAACCAACAGAGAGTTTTGGGCGTTATGATATTTAAAGTGATACAAGATTTTAGGGCCATGGTCGTTAAAGGGTTAATGAATACTTCGTTCTTTGCTTCAAAATAAAATTAAGAGGGAGATGATGTAACGTCCTACAGTGGTAAAACACCTGCTTACCACGACGACAAATCAGCAGCGATATATTCCGTCCGTGTAGCTTAGTTGGGAGATCACCTTAGTCAGGAGAGAGTGTGCATGGTTTCGATCCAGTCACGGACAAATTTGTGTTTTTACAGAAGTCGTTATTGTATCTTTAAAGATATTATCATATATTATTAGAAGAAGACGTTCTATGGAAAGATAATGTTCAGTTCGAATGTTTAAATTCAGTGATGTTATTATACACTGAAGAGCAATTGAATTAGAGATACCTGTCTAGTAACGTGTAGCACCACCTTTCACCCTGATGACGGCGGCGATTCTTCTCGGTATCGACTCGAAAAGACACCGGAAGCGTTGAACAAGCTCCCACAGTTCACGAAGATTTAATGGAGGAGGGTCAGAGCCTCGGACATCTCTCTCGATGGCATCCCAGATGTGTTCGATAGGATTGAGGTCAGGTGACCTAGCTGGCCAAGGTGGTGAGGTCACGTCGGTGGAGTGTTCATCCAACCATTCGGATACAATTCGGGAGCTGCATTGTCTTGTTGCAGGATGAGGTTCCCAGTGGGATGTTGAAGACGAACAAACGGGAGCAAATGGTCGTCCAGGATATTCCGGTAACGTTAACCTGTGAGGGACGATGTCACACATACCAGCGGTCCCATTTTAGTCCACGTAAACAGTCCCCAGACGAGAACGCCACCCCCACCAGCTTGAAGAGTACCCTGCTGGCAAGAAGGATCCATCGCTTCATGTGGTTTGCGCCGTACTCGTATCCTTCCATCCGCATGTACCAACGTGTATCTCGACTCATCAGTCCAGGCAACATATTTCCACATGTATAGGGTACAATAGAGATGCTCCCTTGCCCATGCTAATCTTTGCACCCTGTGATGTGTGGTCAGCAGCGGTACCCTCGTGGGACGATGGTTTCTGTACTCCATAACGAGGAGATGGTTCTGGATGGTGCGGCTGCTCACACGCTTTTGTGCACCAGCGTTAAATTGCCGAGTGATTTCTTGCACTGTGGCCCGTCTATCCGCTGTTACAATGCGAGCTATCCGACGTGACCCCGCTCATCCACACGCTGTTGTCCACGGCAGTTGGCCTTTGCAAGGGTGGTTTTACCGGATTCGATATACTCATGGTGCTCTGATAGAAGGGTCGAGTTCGAAGCGGGGAATGGGCAAGCCTCGCGCTCGTACCACAGAGGGTGTCCGCAAGGATCCAACTCCGGGCCGCTTTGGTGGAATATAGTGGCAGACGCAGCTCTGAATCTAGACCTGGGTCCGGCAGTAGAAATTCAAGCCTATGCGAACGATTTCGTTCTCGTGGTCTCCACCTCAGGGAGACACGTGATCGAAAGGGAAGCGCACAGTGCCCTAGCTGTGTTAGATAACTGGAGCAGAGAAAGCAAACTTTGCTTTGCTCCTGAAAAGACCACTCTACTAGCAATAGCTAAGAGTGGAGTAATGAAAACACCACTTAAGTGCAAATTCCAAGGGTGCACTATCAAGGCCTTGCGGGAAATGAAGTACTTGGGTGTGGTCCTGGATCAGAGTCTATCAGGGCTGCCACACCTGAGACATCTTCGATTAAGGTGCACGCGGATCCTCAATAGATTGAATGGCATGAGGTTATCGGGCAAAACCAAGAAGGCCATCTATCAGAGAGGAATAGAGAGAATTCTGACGTATGCAAGTGGAGCATGGTGGACTCCCACCGTCAGAATGAAGAAGGGCATAAACCAAATCCAAAGGTTGGCCCTACTAGGGATCACCGGTTGTTTTCGCACAACGTCGACCCTAGCACTCCAAGTGCTGGCGGGGTGCGAGCCGGCAGACCTGGTAGTGGAAAGGGAGGCAGCAATGCACTGCCTAAGGTCAGGCGAGGACGCCTACCTTCTCGGAGTGCCACATCGAGCCTCCAACATGGAGCTGGAAAGTGTGGACTGGCAGATCCACCCGACCGAGGAAATTTGCCGACCGTGGGACAAGGAGAAACCCACGGGAGTTGGGCATGAGCTATTCACGGACGGCTCAAAGCTGAAGGGACAAGTGGGAGCAGGCTTCCGTGCGTTCTCGGATGTGAACGAAGCCACTGCAGAATGCGTGAAACTATCGCAGAACGCTTTTGTCTTCCAAGCAGAACTTCTGGCGATAGAAAAGGCACTCACCTGGGCACTCCCCAGGCGTAGTGACGAAAGGATAAAACTCTACTCGGACAGTGAGGCAGCGCTGCAGGCTCTGAGTAGATTCAGGGGAAGAAACCCCATCGTCCAGAGGATTAAAACCCTCTTGAGGGCAGAAGGAGATGGGGCAGTTAGTTTTCACTGGGTACGAAGCCATGTCGGGACCCAGGGAAACGAAATGGTGGAACAGCTGGCGAAGGCAGCCTCGCTAAAAGAGACGGTTGACGTGCAATGCAGAACGCCGCAAAGGAGTATCCGCGCAGCATTAGCACGACAAACCATGACCGAATGGCAGGTCAGATGGGACACGGGAGAGACAGGGATGAAGACACACAGAGTGTTTCCGAAGGTCTCGACCAAACGTGCATAGACAAACAAGTTCCTGAATCAAGTACTCAGTGGCCATGGCATTAGCCCTGAATACCTGGGCAGATTTGCCATCAGGAACTGCACTTGTCCCTGTGGCAATAGGAAGGCAAGCATAGAACACTGCGTGCTAGATTGCAGCGGCTTCGCCGAATGGAGAAACACACTGATACCAGGTGTGCAAAGAACGCGAAGATTGGATCTGCTCATCGAATCCTCCGTTAACAGGAGGGGGATAATAGCCCTAGTTGAGAGGCTAACCCTCCAGCAACACATAATCTTCCCCAGTCAAACGGGGACCGAAACGCAAGAGGTGCACGTGCACACCGAAAGCGATTCGGAATGAGGGCAAAAGTCTGTGGGCAAGCAGGCAAATGAACTACCAATGTAAATACCTTGTAAATACCTTGTAAATGCACTAATTGCTATATCTTAATGTTGTGAGTCCTAAGCATGAGGACAGTGCATACATGTGTGTAGATGTTTCGTGAAATTAAATAAAGGGGAAAATTCCCCCCAAAAAAGTTCGAGGGCAAGACAATCTCCCAGTCAATCCTAAATTAAAAACGACCTGTCCCGCCAGGCAGAGCGGGAACACAGATAAGGTACGCTAGGTCGCATGCCAGCACGTCACCACGGGCTGGTCTCTCGGCCACGGGGGTGGCCAGGGTCCGAACCAGGGTCTCAAGGCAGGATAATTGTCGCAACATTTCAAAATAAAATCCAAGGAGCTCAATTAGTCCCCGTGGAGCCAAGAAACATTGGCGGAACGGGACAATGAAATCAGTATTCTTACTCATGGTGCACCCGTGACACAGCGGCTCGTGAAAATCCTAGTGCATGCAGGACTTCCGAGATGGCATGACCCATTCGTCGTGCCCCGACAATTTTCCCCACGATCAAATGCGCTTAGATCCTACGTCTTATCCATACTGCGGCCGACTCTTACTGATTCCCGTCGCATCACTCCTTATATTGTCGGATCGCTGCATACATCATGTCGTTTCCGTTTACAGGGCAGCCCACAGCGGCACATTTGCATAACGCCAGCTGTCCCTAATTCAATTGCTCTTCAGTGTATATTGGAAGAAGTTGTTATGATGCAAAAATGCACTGAGATAGAAAAATCAGATGGCTGTTACAAGACTCGCGGCGCCGGGTGCCGTTGAGGAGATGGTAAACCTTCCTAGAGAGTTCTTCAGTAGAGTTTAACACCACTTATACCAGTACATACATGCACTCACCGTTCGTAGAATGCATCTCACCAGATCGACGAAGAGGTGTGGATCCAAAGAGATCCAATTTTCATCCGCGACAATCCGGAGCTTGTCTATGATGATCGGCTGATTCCTGCGGCGTCACATAGCATGTATGAATTAATCTTAAGCATGTTCGATTGAGATACAGATCATGCGGGGGTGCAGGCCACCACTTCGCCCGTGTGATTACAGATTTTCGAAGATCGGCATTTACTGACCTCGCACGATAGATTTTTGCATTGTCGTTTTACAGAATAAGCTCATCGCAGCTGTTTTAGGTCAATGGCTGTTGAACTGATAAGAAAATGTTATTTTGAAACTACTAGGGAGGATCGAAAAGTGACGCAGAGCAATGTTTCCTCTTTAAAGGTCCCAGTTTGGCAGCCAAACAGTTTAAATAACACGCAACAGACCAGTTTTAGCTGAAACAGGTGTCGCCCTGGTGGAAGGACGGCACAAAGATGAACGGAAGCCTCCGTCGGAAATTCACAAAGAAGTGACCGAAGTGCATGGTGGTGATTACCTGGACCACAGCAACATGTAAAGAGAGTGCAGTGCCTTTGTAGAAGGCCATGGCAAACTTACATATTCACCACGTTCCGGTCGACATGAAACCGGTTCATCACCCGCCACTATGAGAGGCGTTTAACGGGCAATTCTGACTGACCGGCGGATCCATCTGCGCACATTGGCACAGAAGTTCAATATTTCGTACGGTGTAGAGTATTATATTGTGCATGATAAATTGCAATTTCGCAACGTCAGTGCGCGGTGGGTGCCCAAAACCTCGACAGACGACCAGAAATGACAAAAAATGATGTCATCTCTCATGTGCTTGATGCGTTACGCAGAAGGACACGAATTTCTGGAAGCTGTAGTGACAGAGTGATCAGTCCTGGGCGTGTCAGTTGTGACCTGCCTGCACCGCAGGACCACATGAGATAAAAGCAGATAGCAGTGAGAGCACCTGTCCGCGTAGCTCAGTTGGGAGAGCGACTTACTCCGGAGTGAGGGCGACCCGGATTCGATGCCCGACGCGGACAAACTTGTACGTTATATTTGCACCCGAACTTCCAGGATGACCCGGCTGTTAAGTTTCTCGCAGTGATGGGATGTCCTTTCCACACAGCCAGACAGGAAAAATGAGAATCCCTTCTATAGTGCTTCGAAAAAATGAATTATTTTGGTGTTACGTTTCACACAACAAATTGTCTGGGATTTCTCCAACGCACGTTCTTCATGTGATAAATGCCAACAGCAACACATGGTCCCGGTTGACCCGTGGGACATGTTCCCGTTTCGTTTCATCGACGGTAAGGATAGAAAAGACAATTCATAATTATAGGCGAATCCATAGAACAGTGTTCATACACTAGTCGTTAAACATATTTTCACAATGGTGGGCACATATCCATGATAATGTCTGTTATTCTATATTGCACTCAAAACACTGCTAAATTCTCTTTGTCTGCTCAGGGTAAGAAACTTGCGGTTAATGCACGATGTTCAAACTTGCTGAATGGTTCCAGTTATAGGCAAACTTTAATAACTAAAAACACACACAAGTTAATATGTATTTACATGGTTAAAATAACATGAGTACTTTCATGCTCGCTACGAGCACATCATCAGATGAAAGACCAAATTGGAGTTCCAGAAACACATTTATATAATGGTGCCCTTGCCAAACGTTCTCAATGAGGAAAGAAATTCAAGAACGTACTCTTGCTTTAACGTAATATGAGAAAATAGAGGCCTATAGAGTTCCATTAATGATGGACAGAGTCTGCGATGTTAGAAGTAGGAACCGGCATCGAGTAGAGTAAAGTTTTCCAAACCTGGGAAATATAGCTGTGTACTTCATCATTGCCACAAGTGTCCACTCGATGCAAAATGTGGAGACACTCTGTAAAGAGCACTGTTTCCCTCGTTGTAGAGGTAGATAGAATGGAGACATCTGTCCAAGATGGGTAATGTGTACCAGCTGAAGAAACCCTGGCTAAAGCAGTCGATTACGAGCCATATTTTACACTATATTGGTTTTCCTTAATACTTGTTTGCAGTCTCCGTAGGGTTGAGCATATATTTATAAGGTCCTTGTCTTGAGGATCGACAGATTTCATAGTAATTAAATGGATGCCGCATTTGTCACACAATTCCACACGGTCCCGATTATTTTTAATCAGGGAACAAATGTTCGATGTTTTTAACCCAAAACCGACACCGTGACTGTGACAGATGTTCTATAAATTATCATTCACATGAGGGACGTAAGTCATCGATCCAACATATTTGACATACCTTCGTTCACGTGTCAGGGTAACAAATGTTGAATTCTGGATTTTACGGTAGATTCTATGGACATCTGAATATGAAAATCCGTACTCATAAGCAAAGGTATATATCTTTTGAAGTTCCTATACTGACGGAAGGCTGCAGAAGAGGAGTTTGGGTAAATGCTCGACGAATAAGAAAGTATAAGGGTGAAACCTTATATCTAGGTGGGTGGGCGGAACCGCGTGGTATCAAGATAGGTATAGAGGAAGGCTTTCTGTATACCAAATAACTCAGGTGCTGGGAGGTGGGGTTCCTACGAAGTTGGAAGTCTAAAAATGGAAGTAAATTGTCACATTCAAAATGCACGGTAAAGGATATAGAAGGATAAATAGACGACAACATAGTTGCAAAAGAAAACACATTTTCAGCTGACGAAGGCCAAAAGACCGAGACATCGTCAACATACCGAAATTATAATAAAGGTGTAACCTGACAAAAGTCCAAAATGCGGTTTTCTATGTCTTGAAGAAGAAGTTCAGCCAACATAGGGGATAGGGGGGTCCCCATGTGGACTCCCTCAAGTTGGCGATATAAACTGCCATTAAACCTGAAAAATATTATCAACTCATAAAGGAGAGGTGGGCAATTCTCTTTGTCTGCTCTCTCACGTGCTCTCGTACATCGTGCAATACATTCTTGTGTTGACATAACGTGATACGTTGCTTGACATCTGACGCCATTTATATTGGTCACGGTGCGTTTCCAAAAATTCTTTGGTTTTTCAAAGCCTCTACGGAATTAGCAGAAGTAACTCCGCGTCACAATTCTTGTCGCTAAACAAATAAGCAAAGCAAGCCTTGGTATCTCCCGGAGTGATGTTATTTCTCTCATGACACTGCATGAGTTCTCTATGGTAAAATGCAATGATCGCACCCGGGAAACTTGTGAAGATTAGTGCACGTTATCTACAGATTGGAAGTTCCATGTGGTGACCAAGAGGTACTCTTTCGTTTATTAACTCATAAAGGGGAGGTTGGAAATTCTGACAGAAACAACAGATAAATTCGGGCGTTATGGTATTCTGAGCGACATAAGATTACCTGGCCTTGGTTGTTGAAGAGTTAAAGCTTTGACGTTATCGTCATAACTCGACTCTGAAAATTTTAAATGCAAATCACAGTACATGAAAGAAAAAGAAGTGATTAAAATAGATAAAAGCAAATTTCATTAATACTTCTGATATTTATCAGAAAAAGAAAAACTCAGCCGACTTATTAAATAATGGCTGCTTATTCAAATAAGTCCCTCAGCCCACATACAGCGCAGGAAAGAACCTCGTTTTGGATAAAACTTTAACTACATACTTAATCAGTTTTGCTGTTCACCATTTTTTTTCGAACTGTGGGACTTCCTTAATAAAGAAAGAAACGCTCATGAAGTAAAACAGAATTGCCAGATCGTAGAGAAAGAATATATAGCTAATTTTACTTTGGCATTTCGCCATAGGGTCCCCCGTATAACAGCTGGCTGGAAGAAGCGAGACATTATATCTTAAAGAAACTGTAACTTTTTTGTCAGTTACATTGGATCTCCTTAAAATTGGTTTGAGAACGATAAAGAAGAAAATACTGCTTCTCGGAATCCAATTATTATCATTTGTGCGCGTTTTGAGTTTGAGCCAAAATTTGCATTTGCTCAAAATAAAACATTCTCTTGTGCTTTTAATATCCCTGAGCACCGGGTCTACAAATTAAGCCTTTGGTTTTAGAGCTGAGTAAAGTATACCTCCCTTAAGTTAAGATGAGATTTTGCGGCGTACAATTAAATTCCAGATACCTTTCTTTTACACTGACTTCCAAAAATGGATTCTTGTATTCAAACTGATTGCACAAAATCACTTTTAATGGATTTTTCTTATGAGAATAAAAAACAAAAGAGAGCGACTTGCTTAATAACAAAGAGGATGAAAGAGAAAAAATATATATATCTTATAAAATGATTGCTCAGAAGGCAAATAAATAAAAAAAGAAAGTGGAAATATCTTTGATTTGGGACCATGTGTCACATTCCCTTAAACTGCATTTTAAGTACTCAAATGATTCTTCGGATGAGCGTTAGGAGGGAAGCTAATCTCGTTCTCAGCTGCAAAAAACTTGAGAGGTAAAAGACAAATATCCTCGAAATTGAAATGCTGGTATGAAGAGGAAGGGGCTGCAAGACAAATACCATCGTAATATTACAATTTGTTCAATGCCCAACTCTCGAAGAACATTTACGAAGACGGAAATAAATCTTTTGCGGTAAATATAGCGTAAGCAACGTTTATGAATGCAGAAAGCAAAATGAGCTAGTCGCAAGCTGTCTGAAGTGGAATTTGCTTTTGTTCGAGTTGTAAACCTGAATATAAATGAAACCGCCATTGAAGGAAATTCCATGGTGAAATTAACTGCAAATGAATATCCCAGTTCAGAGACTCTGAGATATTGGACTGAATCTGTAGCTACTTCTTTTGAGCGCTTTTTTTTATAAAGTAAAAATAAAATAGTTTCGCAGTATTCAGATACACAACCAGAATGTGTTTTTATTTATTTTGTGGAACCAACTGAAGATTTATACTGTTTGAAAATAATATAATCCTCAGTCCGGATAGAAATCCGTTAATCAAACAATGAATATTGGAAAACAAAATAAGATAAACATGCTAAAGCGACAATGCGTTCAATTTTATCTCTTTAGACCAGGAGCTTATTTACTCTCCAGAATTTAGAAAAGGAACTACCAGAAAAATTTGCTTTGGAATTAATATTTTTTTCGATTTATGCAAAAGTTACTTTCCAAAAGATTCATGTTTCCGTATGGTTTAAGGTGGTAAATGTCTGTATACATTAACATTACTTAGTGCCTAAAACACCTAACAATAACTGAAAGGTACAAATGAATGTAACGCTATTTACAACTCGTATATTTATTCTTTACAACACACAGTTCTGCACGTAAATTCCCAATAAGACAACTGTTGAACTCGTGCGCTTTTTAGTGAAATAATTTCCACAACAATATAACAGGCGTCAATGACGAACAATAGTAATAATAACTGGCAATACAAATCAAATACTCCATCTTACGAAGTTGATTATCGTACTGAATTTTTCAAAAGCCAACAATCCACCAAAATCTCTTAGAACCCGTGGAGTATATTTGAGGCTAGCTAGGATAGCTACGAGCGTAGACCAACTGGTTTCCCAGTGGACGGATGGTGTCATCGTAACGTAACCAGCTGTACAAATCTTCTCTGTGTGATTGGAAGACTTTCGATACGATCGCCTGCTAGCGTTTCCATGAAAACATGAATGAGCGTGTGAAGGATGAATGAGCCATTGCTTTGGTCAAGCGTTCCCTCAGAAAGAGAAGACTTCGGACTAAATAAGTCACTCGCATGATTCCGTCCTTAACAGCCTGTGTTTCGCGAGAGATGTTTCAATTGTGTGAAGTGTCAATGAATTAAAATCCGTGATAACACATCCTAACTTCGTGGCTTTGTTGAATTCAAACAGTTTTGATAATTTTGTGAAAGCTTCGCTTTCCTGTCTGAACTTAAAGAACCTATGCTTCAAAATTTTGACACACTTCGACTAAAATATAAACTGAAGGTGTTTTATTCCCTTGATGAATACAAAAAGAAATCAGTAAGAGACATTACTTGTTAAATTAAATTGAATAAATTAGACATTGTGTGTTTAATGAGGGTACAAATTAGCAGACCTAATATTAAAGCTTCCACCAACAACTGCAACTGCCGAAAGAATTTTTTCTGCATTAAAAAGAACCAAGACATACCTTAGCGCCACACAAGGACATGTACCCTCGAGAAACTTGACTGTTTTGTCAGTAGAGAAAAACAGAATATGGAAAAAGTACTCGAAAGAAACTTTTTATGAAAACGTAACACTCAAGTTCCCACAAAAGGAAAAATGAATGCAGTTCGTGTACACTGAAGAGCAATTGAAATTACAGACAGCTGGCGTTATGCAAATGTGACATTGTGGGCTGCCCTGTAAACGGAAACGACATGACGTATCGTCGCATCACTCCCGACAGTATAAGGAGTGATGCGACGAGAATCAGTAAGGGTCGGACGCAGTATGGGTAAGACGAAGGATCTAAGCACATTTGATCGTGAGCAAATTGTCGGAGTCCGGCGAATTGGTCAATCCATCTCGGAAGTCGTGCAGGCACTGGGATTTTCACGAGCCACTGTGTCACGGGTGCTCCGTGAGTACATCGAATCCGGTAAAACCATCCCTGCAAGGGCCAACTGCCGTGGGCAACAGCGTGTGGATGAGCAGGGTCATCGTCGGCTAGCTCGCATTGTAACAGCGGATAGACGGGCCACAGTGCAAGAAAACACTCGGCCATTTAACGCTGGTGCACAAAAACGTGTGAGCAGCGGCACCATCCAGAACCATCTCCTCGCTATGGGGTACAGAAGTCCTCGTCCCACGAGGGTACTGCTGCTGACCGCACATCACAGGGTGCAAAGATTAGCATGGGTGCAGGAACATCGCCACTGGACCCTATACATGTGAAAAATGTTGCCTGGACTGATGAGTCGAGATTCACGTTGGTACATGCGGATGGCAGGATACGAGTACGGCGCAATCCACATGAAGCGATGGATCCTTCTTGCCAGCAGGGTATACTCTTCAAGCTTGTGGGAGTGGCATTCTTGTATGGGGACTGTTTACGTGGACTTTAAATGGGACCCCTGGTACATATGACATCGTCCCTCACAGGTCAACGTTACCGGGATATCTTGAACGACCATTTGCTCCCGTTTGTGCGTCTTCAACATTCCACTGGGAACCTCCTCCTGCATCAAGACAATGCACCGGCCCATCGCTCCCGAATTGTATCCGAATGGTTGGATGAACACTCCACCGACGTGACCTTGCTTCCTTGGCCAGCTAGGTCACCTGATCTCAATCCCATCGAGCACATCTGGGATGCCATCGAGAGAGATTTTCGAGGCTCTGACCCCCCCCCCACTCCATCAAATCTTCGTGAACTGTGGGAGCTTGTTCAGGGGTCGTGGATCGGTATGGCTTCCCAACGCTTCCGGTGTCTTGTCGAGTCCATGCCGAGACGAATCACCGCCGTCATCAGGACCAAAGTTGGTGCTACACGTTACTAGACAGGTACTTCTAATTCAATGGCTCTTCAGTGTAGAAATAAAGTATTAAGAAAATAAAGTGTTAAAATTCTAATCCCCATAATTATTTGGTATTGTGTTAGCAATAGTGTGTGCTTAAAATTTAGAAAAAGTACTTTTATTACTTAATAACTGAAAACTAAACTTTGCGGTTTTAAAAAAAAACAGTACTGGGGGCGAAGGCGGGGGACGGGTGAGATAGCCCAGGTCTCTTACCTAAGATACGCCACGGCCTAGAATTCTGTTTACTGTGTCCTGTAGAATTCTCGTATCGTAACGTTTCGCCTGGCAAGCTGTCAGTGTTATTATACAGTATGTACCAAGGAAATTAAAGACTCATAACGTGGCAAGCAAAAGTAAAAAGTCTAAGAAAGAAATAACACAACTTGCACAGGAAAGAAAATTAAAAGGAAAAGTTTGATATGGAAGTTTACATTTGTTTGTTTGAAGTTTAACGACCACCAGGAGCAATTTGAATTACTGTAAACAGCCACATGTCCATAATTAAGGGACACTGTTTCCAGGGAAGGGAGAGAACCAGTGCGGAAAGACAAACACAGCATCCATGTCTCACCAGGATTCGAACCCGGGCCCGTCTCCGACGACTTGTAAAAAGCCAGCGGTTAGACGATTCCTCCGACCGGACGGAAGGAGTGCACGTTATAGCTCCAGAAAAATTGATACCCGTATAAACTCCTGTAGTAAAATTTTGTAATTATATTTCAGTAAATTTTAAGTGTGAAACAGATATGCGAATTTTTCACCATCCTTATAAAACTAACTTCTGGCCTTGATATTGCTCTGAATGATCCGAGGGCCCTAACAAAGGTTCTGCACACAGTCCATTTTTGAGAAAAGTGTAAAGTAACGGAGGAAACGTACCTTATTGCCGTTCAATGTACTCCCCTTATAACGAATAAAATTCTCCGGCTGGACGTATAGTGCAGGAAAGCTTACGTTAAGTCACGTTAGGGTTATTGAAAGGTTACTTGACGTAGCTAAAGTGTGCTTAATCTTCAAAGTGCTAGAGTTTGTTTAGGTAAGACACGCACGTGCAATAAATTCCAAGAATATAGAATTTATTTTTACTCAGCGTTCCTCATTATCTTGAATATCAGTAATATAACTTCGGTTTTAGTACATTAGTACCTTGAAGGCTCCTTATTAGAGCGGTAAACACAATATACCTCGAACTTAACGTAAACACTCACTGAAACAGACTTAACGGCCAGACAGAGGTCTGACAATAAAATGAACTAAGTAAACGTACTCACTTTTAACCTTTTATTGGGGAGCTCGTGGTATTACTCAAATACACACTTGAAAATAACACAACTACTGATAGCCCGAACTTTCGTACTATCATAATATCGTAGAAACGTAGGTAAATCGCATATCATTAATCAGGAAGAACCTATCACATATAAAACGAAGCTCTTTGGTATACTTGAGCGCGCCTATATATATATATATATATACTGCATACCACCACGTCATGACTTACACTCGTTGCCACATATAATTCAGCGGGAGAAACAACATCTCGTTAAGTGAGAAGATAATTTGCATAGGAAAATAAAATAACAAGAGATAGTAAAATAAAAAAGAAACTGAATCTAGAGTATACGTTACACAATCTCCTGCTAAAGACAGCTTGCCAGCTGTGAGGTAGATCCCAGATGCCCCGTTATACGCCGTCTTTGTTCAGCTGTCGTATTACTCGGGTCACGTCCAATGACAGTTCGTCCAGCGATTCGGAGAGGATACCACGGAGCAGATTTTTTACCTTTCGGAAAAGATCAAAGTCGGGTGGACTGAGATCAGGGCTGTATGGTGGGTGGGATAAAGCTTTCCCAGCCATATTTCGACGAAAGTCCCCGAACCGACGCTGCATCATGACACGATGCATTGTCGAGCAAAAAGATCGCTCCTTCGATTTTGACAAATTTTCGATCTGAACTGTGTCCTCAGAAAGTCACGATAATATTGTGAGTTGACATTTTGCCCGACGACATTTTAAGGGGCGTGGGGAACATGGATGCCTCCATTCCGCTGATTGTGACTTCAGTAGCGGCTCAAAATCGCGGCTCCAAATCTCATCAATTGCGACAATTCTGTTCGGTCGGGTGTTCACCTCACTTCCGAACCTGTGGAAGTGATCCTGTGCGATGCTCATTTTGGTTCCCGTCTGCTTGGATGTGGGTTGATAGGGTACCCAGCGCCCAGCGATTTTTCTTTTTCCCACTGAGTCGGTCAAAACACCGTGAACAAACACGGCGGACAGATTTTCCCGATGAACAATATTCTCTACTGTAAAACGGCGATTCTCCTCGATGCTACGTCGGCCCTACAGAAAATGAGATGCCCAACGAGAAATTCTGCTTCGATCAAGAGTCCCTTCCCCACAAACTTCTTGCAAGGCAGTGTGGATCTGTATCGGAGTACCCCCCCAGCGCAGAGTTTCTATTTTCACGTACGAGCGCTGGTCTAACGGAGTGACTCGACCTGAGGAGCTGCACGCTTCCAATTTCAAACCCTCCCATGTCCACACACCAAATGATAGCGCGTCGTTCGGACACCACTGCGTTGCTAAAAGTTTGACCTTGACATGACGCAATAATTTTCCCGATTGCATCATCCGATTCTGTTTCAGATTAACGTGTGCAGAACGTTTGGTATGAACCTCGTATTTGTTTAACCTTGATCAATTTTTTGTTACTGGTTTATATCGGCGCAAAATAACCTACATGTACACGGACAAGTCACATTAATGTGACCACTTCCTACTTTTGACATGAACAGCGCGTAGCCAATGAAAGAAGGCACGTGTCGTGAGACGGCTTGGAGGGTATATAAGGGGTACTGTGGACATTCTGAAAACATATCACTTGTTGCTCTCATGGATAAAAGGAGCAATTTATCAGATTTGCAAAATGGGATGATTATCGGATTTCGGGCCAACGATGGCAGTATTTCTGAAACAGCGCAGTTTGTAAATTGTTCGCGTGCTGCTGTGGCTAAAGTGTATCGTGATTGGAGAAATGACACCATTGCGAATAAGCAACATGCAAACTGCGTAGCACCAGGTGCTATTGATATGAAAGGTGAACGTCGGTTGCGAAGGTGCGTATGGGCCGATCGACACGCAACAGTGGAGCAACACACTGGCCGAATGAACCAGGGTTCTGCCGGAAGTGTGACTAAAACGACAGTTCAGCAAACCCTGCTGCGTATGAGGTTCCGATGCAGAAGGATGGACACTGCATCGATGCTAACAAAAGTGCTTCGGCAGAAAAGGCTCATACCTGCACAGCAGTGCCGTAATTGGACCTCCACTGATTGGCAAAGGATTGCCTGCTCCGATGAGTCACGTATTTTGCTTCATCGAACGGATGGACGTTGGCGTATTAGTCGAGAAACACCGGAGAACAAACACTCCTCAATCACTGCTGGAAAAACACAAGCTGGTAGGTGCAGCGTTATGGTCTGGAGGATATTTTTTTGGCATTCCCTGGGTCCACTCACACCTGTGGAAGGCACTATATACCCCATTCGTTATGAATCCATCCTTAAAGACCATGTACACCTATACAAGCTGATTATCTCCCCTGCGGCAGGTGGGATCTTCCAGAACAACAATGCGACGTGTCATACAGCTAAAAATGTCACAGAGTGGTGGGAAGAGCACGACGAAGACTTAAAATACCTCCCTGGCCACCTAATTCCCCAGATTTCAACCCAATTGAGCATATGTGGAATCACCTCGATCTTGTTGTTCGCTCTATGGATCCTCCACCATGCAACCTCCAGCAGCTGTCAGATTCACTGCAGTCAGCATGGCTCCACGTACTTGAGAACACCTTCCAGCACCTTATTGAGTCACTCCCAGATTGTCTAGTTGCTGCACGTGCTGCATACGTCGACAGCAGCTAGACGGACTGGGCTGGATATTAACTGGTGGTTACAATAATGTTACTCGACCGTGTACATACAGTACCTCAGGTATCTTCATAAGAACATATGGAACATGTTTCTTTAATCATTTATTACTTATTTAAGAAAGCTAGGCTCAGAGAAGAAAAACGCGCTTCATATGTTCTTAAGAAGAAACCTAAGGTCAGTGAAGGCTATTCGGTGTCGATATAAAGATGTGATAAAATATTAACCTATGTTAAGCGATAATGTTACTCAGTAAGGCACGGAGAAAACCTAATTGAATAATAATTTTAATTTTACCGATTACTCCACTATTGTTCTGAATACTACACAATTAATTTCAATTAATTGTGTAGTATTCAAAGTTCTTCGCAACCTGGAAGTCACAAAACGCTATGGATTTCTGAAAAGACGGAGAAGTGATATGGACATCTGAAAGTATGGTGTTTTTTTTCGCTCTCTGCACAAGATGAGTTTCGTACATTTTAGATAACAATGGAAAGCAATTTCATTTTTACCTAAGGATAAAAAAGTGCCAGAATTTATTTTTTAAATGCATGACAAAGTGCTGTTCCTGTTTATCTTCTCAGCGGTCAAACATGGAAAAGTGTTTCAGAGTTTTACAAATGCAGAATCATCTCATTATCTTTTCATTGAATTCGAAAACCTGGAAAAATAATAGCTCAGTTTTAGAAAACAGAAAAACTGTTTTGTCATTTTTGTACATGTTAAAACCATTTTTGTGAAATGTAGAATGATCTCATGATGTTGTAGAAACTTTAGGGAAAATACAGCGGACAAGGAACTTTGGAAATACGAGAAAAGTACTTCCTCTGTTTTAAAAATATTGAACAATGCCTTGGAAATTTGAAAAAAATTAAATGTGCAGTTCTTAGTTATGGAAAAATGCCATGAAATTCTGGAACATGAAAAAGCTCTTTTTGTTTCTATGTCTTTCATGTTCCTGTTGAGAAAAGTAGAAACTCTTCCTGAAGTTTGAGATATATTAAAAATTGGAAAGGTTTATTTTATGTACAGTATATATATAATGCAAATTTGAAAAATGCGAGTGTGTCCGTCCGCGAACTGTTCGACCACCTTTAAATGTCCCAAACATCTGAAAGTTGACATAGTGATGTTTCTTAAGGTCCGAATACCTAGAAAAGTCCTAAACCCTCCCAAAAAAATCAAAACGGCGCATTTGTAATACTATATGTTTGAATTTTACGCGAATTCTTCGACCACTTCTAAATGACTTAGAAATCTGCAAATTGGCATTCTGAGGTCCAAATACCTAGAAAAGTCCAAAATAAAAACAAAACAAAAATGTTGGCTCTTAAATATTGTTTGCTTGAATTTCTCCACCATTTCTACACCTAGAAAAGTCTGAAAACCTAAAAATTCCAAATGGTGGCTTAGATTTACTGATTAAAATGTTGATAGCTGTTAAAGCGTTGTTACCTAGAAAGGCCTGAAAAACAAAAACAAAAAATCAAATCAAATCAAATATTGTTTTTCTGACACTCAAATATTGTTTTTCTGACACTGAGATTTATAATAGTATTCAGATTTAGAGATTGATTTATGATTTGGTTAGGAATAGAAATTAATATGCTTAGATTCTTGAGATTAGGATTTCATCGCGATAATTCATGTGAAGCTGAAAGTTTATTTAAATATTTTTTTCATTCAGAGTATCGCTTCAGGTTTATTTTTAGGAATATTGTATTCTGGAGGGAATGTTATAGTAGCATTAGCGTTGAAAGTTGGAGGGGGACCACTGTGATGATTCAAGCCTTGTGGCATGGCGCAATATCCTGGTAGAAATAGCATTCTCCTTCAGGAAATATAATACCCATATAGGTGTCCAATTCAATCAAAGTCTATTAAATCAGGAGTGCTTTCCAATTTAATCGAAGACGATTGAATCATGAGTTTTCCCAATTTTATCAAAGACGATTAAATCATTTCCCAATTTAATGAAAATCGATTAAATCATGAGTCTTTCCCAATTTAATAAAAGCTGATTACGTCATGTGCCTTTCCCAATTTAATCAAAGTCGCTTAAAACATGAGGCTTTTTCAATTTAATTATTGTCGATTAAAACATGAGATTTTCTCAATTTTATTAAAGCCGATTAAATCACCAGTCTTTCCCAATGTAATCACAGTCGATTCAATCCTGCGTCTTTCCCAATTTAATCAAAGTCGATTAAATAATGAGGGTTTTCCAATTTAATCGAAGACGATTGAATCATGAGTTTTCCCAATTTTATCAAAGTCGATTAAATCATTTCCCAATTTTATGAAAGTCGATTAAATCATTTCCCAATTTAATGAAAATCGATTAAATCATGAGTCTTTCCCAATTTAATAAAAGCTGATGAAGTCGTGTGTCTTTCCCAATTTAATAAAAGCTGATGAAGTCGTGTGTCTTTCCTAATTTAATAAAAGCTGATGAAATCGTGTCTTTCCCAATTTAATCAAAGTCGACTTAAAATATGAGGCTTTTTCAATTTAATTAATGTCGATTAAAACATGAGATTTTCTCAATTTTATTAAAGCCGATTAAATCACCAGTCTTTCCCAATGTAATCACAGTCGATTCAATCATGCGTCTTTCCCAATTTAATCAAAGTCGATTAAATAATGAGTCTTTCCCATTTTAATAAGAGTGCATTAAATCATGAGTCTTTCCCAATTTAATCAAAGTCTATTAAATCATGAGTGTTTTCCAATTTAATCGAAGACGATTGAATCATGAGTTTTCCCAATTTTATCAAAGACGATTAAATCATTTCCCAATTTAATGAAAATCGATTAAATCATGAGTTTTTCCCAATTTAATGAAAATCGATTAAATCATGAGTCTTTCAAAATTTAATAAAAGCTGATGAAATCATGTGTCATTCCCAATTTAATCAAAGTCGCTTAAGACATGAGGCTTTTTCAATTTAATTAATGTCGATTAAAACATGAGATTTTCTCAATTTTATTAAAGCCGATTAAATCACCAGTCTTTCCCAATGTAATCATAGTCGATTCAATCATGCGTCTTTCCCAATTTAATCAAAGTCGATTAAATAATGAGTCTTTTCCCATTTTAATAAGAGTGCATTAAATCATGAGTCTTTCCCAATTTAATCAAAGTCTATTAAATCATGAGTGTTTTCCAATTTAATCGAAGACGATTGAATCATGAGTTTTCGAAAATTTTATCAAAGTCGATTAAATCATTTCCCAATTTTATCAAAGTCAATTAAATAATTTCGCAATTTAATGAAAATCGATTAAATTATGAGTCTTTCCCAATTTAATGAAAATCGATTAAATCATGAGTCTTTCCCAATTTAATCAATATTTTTTACCTTTTGAAATCTACAGGAACTGGAGGACCCCGAAAGGTCCTCCAGTTCCGGTAGATTTCGGGAGGTGGTGATTTAGCGCGAATCCGCTTTTCCATGACGAACCACAAATGTTCGATAGTGTTCATATCAGGTGAATTTGGGCACCAGGGTATTAACAGAAAATCACCAGCTTGTCCCTGAAGCTACTCCTTAAAGAATCTGGCAGTGTGGCATGGCGCATTATCCTCTTGGTAGTGACCATCATCAGCAAGGAACACAGTTACCATGAGTGGGTGAACTTGGTCTGCAGCGATGTTAAGATACCTGAGAGATGTCAGGGATTGAGTTATTGCGATAATGCGGACTAAAGTGTCCCACGACACATCGCCCATAGCTTAACAGCTCGGCCGCCGGCCTCTTTCGGACCAACAGTGCATTCAGGTGCCACAGCCTCCGTTAGTAATCGGCGTATCCGCGCTCGGCTGTCTACGTGATGCACTAGGAATCTTGATTCGTCTGGCCAGGTCACTTTCTTCCAAACATCCACGGTTCAATCTCGATTATCTTGAGCCCATTTCATACGTTGTTGGCGATGACGTGCAGTGAGCATGGGGACTCAGCCGGGTCTTCAGCTACGCAGACCCATGTGCAGAAGTTTGCGATGATCTGTGTTGTGTGACACATTGCTCTGATCACCACTGTTGTACCTGCTAGTGATTTGTCGCACTGTGGTCCTGCGGTTGCTGCGAACAATGCGCAACGGTCTGAGTTCCCCTCTGGCATCAGTGACATGCGGACGACCCATGGCGGGTCGACGTTTTATCGTATGGCCATCTATGCACCACTTTTGATACGTACTCACTGTAGCGGCACGTAAACAACCAACAAGCTGCCCTGTTTCCGAGATCGTAGTTCCGTGGCGCTGGGCCATCACAATTTATCCTTTATCAAACTCCGATAAATCGGCGGCTTTTCCCAATGACTCCGAACTCTTTACTAACGGGAAGCCGGTCCTCGTGTTGTATGCATACGGCTCTGTGAACGTCACCTGCGCCACCGTTTGGTCACCAGGTGCGTTCATGTCTCTAGTCTGGGGGTGGCCCTATTAGAATTGCTAATAGGTGTATCACGACTACGCAAACCACATCACCACACTGTTTCGCTGCTTGCTTCAACAATTGTGACGTATATTCTAAATTAATTTTTTTTTAGTTTCTTTCCCTATGTAAATCTTGAGTTTGTTCTCAGTTATACTTCACACGTAACGTGATATCTTTTCTCTCAAACGAACACTGTTGGCAACATAATTGAGGTGGAATGAACGTGACGTATGCCTGTTATGAGATAAGAACGAGAGATATAAACTAGAGAATACATTTGCTAGCGTGGAATGTGGAGCGTTTAAAGTGGGGTGTGGTGAATGGTTGAAAGTGCAATGTTGATTTGTGTTATGTGATCTCTATAGTATCCTAAAGTGCTATAACACGTGCTGGAGAAATAAAAGTCCATTTCCATAGGTTTGACTTCTCTTTTAAATGTTTCGGCTGGCCGTTAAGCTTTAATGTAGGAACTATTTCATCGTATGAGTATGTTTTTTTTTTAAATAACGTATCAGTACGAAAAGACGTTTACATTATACAATATACTGTACATATATCTCTCATTCTTATCTGTCAACACGCATACGTCATGAACTCTGACCTCAAGAGTTGCCAACACCATTCAAGTAGTGAGAAAATGTAACGTTAAGGTAGAAAACGCTTAAAGATAATTAACTCAAATTTAAACCGAGAAAGAAACTAAAATTAAAAGTTAAATTAGAATATTCGTCATACTTTTCAAAGCTGGGAATTGGAAGCACCCGAAGTCACCGGAAATGTGCATTCACTAAAGATAAATATATTTAAACTTTTACCATTCTTTCAATTGCTGTTTTTGAAAGCTTAAATGAACGCATTTCTCGCATAAATCGCGGCATGCGAAATGCTTACTGTGGTGTAGTACAGATCTTATCTTGCCTGATTACGTTCACATTTCTACAAGCACGATATTTCACTCACCATTTATTTCAGGATTTATTCGAAAAAGAAATCTGCTATTCGCGCCAACAGATTTGAGTTTCTTGTTTATGTTTCCACAATCCCCCAGGAAAATAATCATTGCAAAAGTTGCTCCGAATTTCGCAGAGACATTTCCTCTGCAATCTTAAAAACGACTCTCTTTGTACAAATTTTGAAGAAATGACGTTAGTCTAACACACACTTCTTTTGCTTCGCTTAGCATCAGCACGCCTCCGGAAATAAAAATTTCACCAAATGATTTATCGCTTTGTTCACCAAACTGTCTATAAACATAACAATTTTTCGCTTCTAACTCATATATTTAAAAGGTACTTTTTGCCACGCGTTTAGAAGAAAAGCTCATGTTTATTATTCGGTTTCTAAAATAAGAAAAACTGGTTTTGAAAATATATCCCGCAATGGAGGATTATCAGCCCTTTGCTTTCAATTTTCTTCGATGTATAGCTTTCTCGGTAGGTGAAGTAAAAGGCAGTTTTATATTTGGCCAGCACTTCTAAATGTAACAAAAAACCATTTTGCTTTTAACAAGCAAAATGTTTTGTAGATTTTTTGCTTTTCATTCTACACACGTTTAGCTTTATGTAGGAACAAAATGTGAATTTCTTCGAACTGACGTATATTATACACGGTCGTATCAGAATAACATGACCGACCACCCCCGGAAACACAGTGTACCCGCCCAGGCGCGTCACAGAGTGCACGTGACTAGGTCGACCACACAGAGATATAAACGGCCGGCCAGGACAGATGACCGATAGTGCGCAACGTGAGCACAATGGGCAGAGGCAATGATTTGACAGACGTTCAAAAAGGAATGATCATCGGCTACCTCGCCAAAGGTGGACATTTCTCAGAAACAGCAGACTCTTTGGGCTGTTCGCGAGGTGCTGTAGTGAGGGTGCACCAAAAATTGACAGCTGACACACCGAGTACCTAATGACGTCACAACTGTGAAGCCCCAAAGGCCATTGCGACGTCGCCTCCGTCAGCTGCTAAAGGGCAATCGAAGCACAACAGTGCAGCAATTGACAACGCAAATGAATGCTGGGGCACCTAGGTACGTGTCCCCGATAAAGGTAGAGCAAACCCTGTTGCGCATGGGTCTCC
Organism: Macrothele yani; assembly: GCA_039090855.1. Classification (NCBI taxonomy): domain Eukaryota; kingdom Metazoa; phylum Arthropoda; class Arachnida; order Araneae; family Macrothelidae; genus Macrothele; species Macrothele yani. Next base: position 139,314,762 of record CM077010.1, read on the forward strand.
GGGGTCAACGCAGCGGAAAGGTTGGTTGGTTAGGTTGGTTAGTGGATTTTAGTGGCGCAAGGGCCAGGTTTGGCCAAAGAGCGCCAGACAAAGAACTATCAGCTACAGATTTTTAAAAGCGTGGAAAATGATTAAGAGCAGACAGGCTTGGTAAAAGTTGGAAAAGAGGACGACGAAAGCTGTGAAGACAAGTTAGTTAATTAGGTTTATATAAAAAGTTATTAATTTACTATTATAAGTATGATCATTTTTAGTTTAAACACAACTACACAAAGGATGAGTCACCAGGAGGGGGACGAACCGTCACTCTCCTCCCCCCCCACACTCCTCGGCAATGCTGGCCGAGGGCGGGGACGAACTATCACTCTCCTCGCCCCCATGTTCCTCTGCAATGTTGGTTGAGGCTGGGGACGAACTGTCACTCTCCTCCCCCCTATGTTCCTCTATAATGTTGGTTGAGGGTGGGGACCTCGCTGAGTCCGAGACAGTTGCAATGTTGGTCAGATGGACCGCGACAGTTGGATGGACACTGCACACCTTTGCGGATTGAGGGCCGGGTCTTCCGCACGTGCAGGCTTTCTGCTGGAAACTGGAAGAGACGGTCGGCTGCAAAAGAGAAGGCCTAGAATCAGCTATTTGAAAAATCTGGAGCTCGGGGAAAAACACCTGTGTCGCCTGGTCAGCTGTAGATCGCTTGGCAAGTGCGGCGAGAGCTACAGGGCGCGGAACAAAGGGCTGCACGGGTTGTGGCAGAGACTGAACTACTGCGGCAAAAGTACGCTGTTGGTTGGTGGGCATACCCAACTTGGCCTTGGCAGCAGGGTACGAGAGGCCTTCCAGGGTCTTGAGGCGCTGGATCGCCATCTCGTCCTTCCATTTCCTACAGTTGCGGGAGTAAGCTGCATGGGCCTCACCGCAGTTAACACAGCAGGCCGCAGAAATGCAACCTTCCCCGTCATGTTCACTGGAGCCACAATTTGCGCAACGAGCGGAACTCTTACAAAAACGTTGTGAATGCCCGTACCTCTGGCACCTGAAACAGCGCAGAGGACTGGGAATGTACGGGCGAACTCCACAGACCAAGTAGCCAGCCTTGATTTCGGTCGGAACCTTCGGGGAGTTAAAAGTCAAGATAACATTTTTAGACTTAATTAAAGAACCATCGCGCCGGAACATCATACGACGTGCAGCAATAACACCTTGATCTGCAAGTTCAGTCACCAATTCTTCTTCACTGCATGGCAAGAGATCAAACTCAGAAATAACACCCCGAGAGGTGTTAAGAAACGGGTGAGGTGCCACTTTGACAGGAATGCCTTGAAGACTAATGAGGTGCATAAGAGTGTTACTCTGAGAAACACTGCAAGTTTGGACAAGCAGGTCCCCAGAGCGAAGCTTCCTCACAGAGGAAGCTTCGCTCTGGGGACCTTCAAGGGGCCAACTGCAGCGTCCAAAGCTTTAGAAATGAAAAATGGAGATCTGGTGGACAGTCTCTCATTCGGATCGACGGATTCTACAACTAAGTGTGTAGCATGCGTATTCACAGCAATCGAGGGGAGACGACGCTTCGGAGCGACTGGTACAGCTGCCGAAGAAGAGGTTCCACATTCTTGGTCCAGGTCATGGTCTAAAGATCGTTTAAATGTATGAGACTTGGTAGGTTGAGAAGACGAAGGAGAGTCGTTGTCAACTATCATATTCACAGGTGACCTAAATTTGGAGTTTTGTTTTTTGGTTTCTACCCATGGAAAAAGAAGGAAGATTCGTCTGCAAACTACTCCACCCACCACCGAGCCCTACAAGGGAGAACTGGAGGTCTGCAAGCCAAGAAAATGACGCTGGACACAGTTCTGGAGCTTAAACGTTGCAGATATAGTCCGTTGGCTGTGATCACACGCACTCGGCGGACACTTCGGCCTCCTGGTACCGTCATGCCAACGCCTTTGGCATGATCCCACAGCCCCCGGGCTTACCCTGCCGTGCTATACGACAAAAAAGCCGCTAAAGCCCTGTACACAACTTGGTACATGACTTCTGACGAGAGGTGGGTTAGTCTCTAGCCTCCCGTTTACAGCGAAGCCGGGGTCGAAGAGGAGTGTTGGTGCACAGGAGGCACTGCTCCGGTCTCCTGCGACCTCAGCCGCCAGACATCCCATTTCCGCCTCACGGGTCTCCGCACGCGGCAAACATGCAGGTAGGTCTAGCACCCAAACCAGCTAAAAGGAAAAAGAAATCCAAAAAAGACAAATCCTGGAAGGGGACCTAAACGGAATCTCAGCAACCTACGAACTGAGCGGTTAATATAATACAGTTAGTGGTGGAGGGTAACAAAACCACAAGACCGGGGTGTTAGTACATAACGTGGTAGCGATTAGGTAGAGAATACAACACGGGCAACTAGCCAGTGGAGAAAATAAATAAAAACAAAAAAGCGAGACACAAGACCAGCTCGGGATCGTGGGGCCGCGACTCCCCAACAGCTGGATGAACAGCCGTCCCTGCAAACACCAACAGCACCAAAATGAGAAAAAAACAAGCTGTGGCATGACATCAGATGTTGACCAGTCACAAGGTCAGCTCAGGCCGTGGGGGCGCCGCTCCCCAAATAACTGGAAAACCAGTTATCCCCGTGCGGGGCAGCGGAAAGACGCCCATGTTAACCCATGTCCATCAGCAACGACGCCTGCAGTTGGCATGGGACTACCGTCGCTGGACAGTGGAAGAGTGGGCGGACGTTGTTTTATCCGACGAATCTAGGTTTCTACTCCACATCAGTGACGGGAGGTGGCGGATACGGCGTCAGACACACGAGAACCAACACCCGGATACGCTTGTCGGTCACGTACAGGCCGGCGGTGGCAGGGTGTATGTCTGAGAGATGGTTTCCTGGTATGACCTGGGAAAGCTGGTACCACTGGGTGGGTGTTTGAACTCCATTGGCTACCTGCCCATCCTCACTGACCACATACATCCCTTCATATTGGACATTTACCCTGGTGGTGATGGTGTCTATCAACAGGACAATGAGCAGTGCCACACTGCTAAGGGGGTATGTGGCTGGTTCCAGGAACATAACAGTGATGTCCCCGTTCTCCCTTGGCAGGCGAAATCGCCGGACTTCAATCTCATAGAGCACTACTCATGGGACAATTTGGATTGACGGGTTCGACGTGCCGACTCACAACCACGTCATCTCCGGGACCTATGTGCTCAGCTGCAGTCCGAGTGGGCACATATGCCTCGGGCAATCTTCCAGAGCGGCCTCATTGTGTCCATGCAACGCTGTCTCGCTGCTGTGATCCAGACGAAGGGTGGAGATTCCCATTATTAGGTATGTGGTCATATTATGATACGACCGTGTATATTTCCATTTCGCACGATGTTTTATTTAAGAAATATACGAGTTTAACTTACACCTTTTACATCTCAGAGATTTTGTATCACGTTAGATACGCATTTCATGAGGTTTCCAAAACTTCCTGATGTAAAAAATAACGTAGACATTTTTTCAACGATTCATGTTAGACTGAAGAAAGTGATATCGTATGATTTTAACAGTACTCAATACAATATACATTTTATAAAATTTGTCATATGCAATCTATTCCATCTAGGCGACATTGCCGTATATTTATTTATATCTCAACTGCATTTGCACTACTGAGAGTTCAGTCCAAAAACCATATTTTTTTTAATTCAATTGCTGGGTAGTAGTGACTATAATTTTCCAGACTTTCTTATGAAATATCTCTTCAATATGCGCCGTAAAAACCGTAATGTTTTAAAGAACAAAAGACATTTTGTGTCTAAGGTTTGGTTTTCTCCCTTTGGTGGAAGAAGAACCTTACGTAATTGTTCTTGACAACTAAATTGATTTGAAAAGTACTTAGAAACAAGAAAGATGACACCGAATTTTCGGGTGTAATAAGCACGTCTTTTGAATTCGTTCTGACGCAAATTAAATGTATCAAATCTATTCAAAGTCAATGGAACCGGTATGGAAAACAATAGTATCTGACGGAAGAAGTCTTTCAATCGGGTTTTTAATCCCTCAGACATTGCTGTAAATGGAATCGGGAGCTTACGCCTTCTGGTTGCAGACTTGTGCGTTAAGAGAAACATGAATTCATATGAGAAACATTTCGCACCGGAAACGCTCTCCAACACCGAAATAATTTTTCAAATCGGACTCTTAGAAACAGAGATATCGACAAAAATAATATGTGGCTTTACGTCCCCTGGGGGAAAACCACGCATTATTTTAGGAAGAAAATATTCTCAAAAGGTTTTTCCATATGAGCGACATCGGTCCAACAAAAAAAAAATTTAGTCCAGTTTTCAGGATCACAGATTTTCTTACAAATACATCAGAAGCAGAAATGAACACTTATAACCCCTGTTGGCCAAGCCATTCTTTACCAAACATTAGAAATTATGTGAAAAATATTTTTTTAATCAGGTCTTGTATGCGATACAGGAAGAATTTTTCAAATCGGAGTTTTAGAAGCCGAAATCACGGAGAAAACGCAATTTATCTTTGTGCCCCCTAGCGGAAAGTGTATGATTTACTTGAAAATTTTAAATTTATAAGAAAAACATTTCGCATCGGAAACACTATCCGACAAAGAAGGAATTTTTCAGATCGGACTCCTAGAAGTAGAGATATTGACAACAATAAGATATACATCGATGCCCCCTGGCGTAGAAACCATGCATTATTTCAAGAAGAAAATGTTCCTAAAAGGTTTGTCGACAGGAGTAGTATCGGTCAACAAACGACGTTTTTTTTCTATTGAGAATTTAGAAGCTCATACTTTGCTGCAAATACATCAGAAGCGGAAATTAAGACTTACGCCACCTGGTGGCCAAACCATATTTTATAAAAATTAGAAATTGCGTGCAAAGGATTTCCCATCAGGAGCTGTATCCGGTGCAGAAAGAATTTTTCAAATCAGAGATTTAGAAGCAGGAATATAGGGGGAACGCAATTTACTTCTACGGTCCCTAGCGAAAAGTCTATGAAATACTTGAAAATTTTGAGATTATATGAAAAACATGTGACACTGAAAACACTATCTAACAAAGAAGGAATTTTTCAAATCGGACTTCTAGAAGTAGAGATATTGACAAAAATAAGATATATATCTCCGCTCCCTGGCGGAGAAATTGTGGAATATTTTAAGAAGGAAATGTTTCTAAAAGGTTTATCGATGTGAATGGCATTAGTCCACGAAATAATTTTTTTCAATCGATATTTTAGAAGCTCAGATTTTATGGCAAATACATCAGAAGTAAAACTTAACACTTATATGTCCCCTGGTAGCCAAAGTATTCTTTACCAAAAATTTGAAATTATATGCAAAAGATTTTCCATTAGGAGGTGTATCCACTGAAGAAACAAAATTTCAAATCGGCGTTTTAGAAGAAGAGTTATCGGAAAAAATGTAATTTACTTTTACGCCCCCTAGCGGCAAATCTATGCGTAATTTGAAAAAGTAACTATATCTAAAATACTCTCTTTCGGTCGCTCATGTGTTCTGTGATTTCACTTAGTGCTGCGTGTCTGTTAGCCAGTAAAAATTGAACTATCCTTCATCTACCTAGAGTTTTGGCATATTCCACTCTTTGTATAATCTTATTACTACTGTCCTTCCACATTATTACTGATACAATGGTGATCCTTATACCCGTACCACACCTCCCAACACTCATTATCATCCCAAGCCACAAGCCCAATAATCACTTTGCCTACTCCTTAGATCTTCAGGAACGTATTTCGATCTCAAACTGGGAGGTGTTCCTTTTTACTTGATTATGTGGCCACAGTGAAATAACGATAACATATGACTTACCAGACTATTGCATAAAATAATCACCCATTCGATGTATATATTTATTTTCTTTGTTTTTTGTTTCAGTATGTATTGATGACCAGAAGCAACTCTATGGGTATTAAGCAGTCTTTTGTAAGTGCACATTTGTTTGGCGGTTAACGATCACTGTGACTACCTAAGTGGGTCTACCTCAGCAGAGTTGGAGCTACAGACTACCTCAGCAGAGTTGGAGCTACAGACTACCTCAGCAGAGTTGGAGCTACAGATTACATCAGCAGAGTTGCAGCTACAGACTACCTCAGCAGACCTCAGCAGAGTTGGAGCTACAGACTACCTCAGCAGACCTCAGCAGAGTTGGAGCTACAGACTACCTCAGCAGACCTCAGCAGAGTTGGAGCTACAGACTACCTCAGCAGACCTCAGCAGAGTTGGAGCTACAGACTACCTCAGCAGATTTGGAGCTATAGACTGCCTCAGAAGAGTTGGTGCTACAGACTTCTTCAGCATAGTTGGGAAACATCATCAGAGTTAAAGCTATCAACTCTAAGTAGGAAATACCGTGTCCAACTCTATAACTTCCTCAGCAGAGTTGGAAACCGGTAAAATTGTTTTGTACCCGACGCGAATCAGACGTCACATAAATGTTCCCGTTCCGGACCAGACCTATTTCTATAACTAATTCGGACAAATCAGCTTTTAATTATAATATACATTATATAGTGACAAAGGTCACCGGACACCTAGAAGAGAAACACAACATCGCATTTATTAACATACATGGGTACGGTGTTGGTCCACCTTTGGCCTTAATGCATGCACTGATCATTCGAGATGCTTTCCACTAGGTTTTGGAACACAGCGAAAGGTATGCGCTTCCATTCAGTACATAATTCTGCAGCTAACTGCTGCTTAGTAGTAGTATGCCTTGGTTCCAAATTTCTTATGCGTGGCTCCAATTTATCCCATAGGATTTCTAGGGGATTACGATCAGGGCTCTGTGCGGGACAGTCTACACACAATACGGAATTACCTTCAAACCACGCCGTAACAGTCCTTTCTGTATGGATCGCTGCATTATTCTTTTGGTACAAACACGGCTCGGTTCCATAGTATTGCCAAAGAGTTGGTTGGGCATAATTGCCCGGAATATCGAGGTAGACATGCTGGTTAACAGGTTTGTCCACAATAACCAATGGGGCGGGACCATATCGCGAAAAACACCCTAACACGAGTACACTGCCAGCTCCAAACCTGACCGTAGGAACAGTACATTGTGGTGAATAGCATTCCCCCGACTGCCGCCATACCCACACACGGCTATCAGACTGATGGATCGTGTATCTTGATTCATCAGTCCATAAAACCAGATTCCATTGATCTACGGTCCAGGATAAATGTTCTTTACAGCATGCTAAACAACGAGTAGAATTCCGAGTGAAATAAATGTTCTTTACAGCATGCTAAACAACGAGGAGAATTCCGAGTGAAATAAATGTTCTTTACAGCATGCTAAACAACGAGGAGAATTCCGAGTGAAATAAATGTTCTTTACAGCATGCTAAACAACGAGTAGAATTCCGAGTGAAATAAATGTTCTTTACAGCATGCTAAACAACGAGTAGAATTCCGAGTGAAATAAATGTTCTTTACAGCATGCTAAACAACGAGGAGAATTCCGAGTGAAGATGTGAAATCTTATGAACAGTTGCATCACTACGGTAACCCATGGAATGAAGTTCTCTACGATTGGCATGGAATGAAATCCGCACAACCACGGTATCCCATGGAATGAAGCTCTCTACGATTAGCATGACATGAAGTCCGCACGACCACGGTAACCCATGGAATGAAGTTCTGAACGATTGGCACGTGTAGATACCGAGGTTTCAGCATTGTTACTCACCTGTACACTGAGATATTGGCAGAACACTGTCGGTTAGCCGTAGCGACTCTCCTGAGGCTTTGACGTCCTCTATCACTGATTTTCGTTTGTCTGCCGGTACGTTTTGCTGCTTCAGGCACACCATGTGTCTTCCGCTTGTTCAGTACATCCAAAACAGTTGATTTGGGTATGTTTAAACGCCTCTCGGTTTCTCTTATGGACAACCCACTAATATAACATCCAACAATCTTTCCTTTCTCAATGCTAATTCTCTCCCGCCGAGACATTTTCACTCAACTTCACAGTGCGATATGATCGCCGTAAGCAGCCGGTTTGTTTTTACATAGTTTGTAGCTGTACCGCGCATCTTAAAAACGCAGCGTATCTGTTTATTTGCTTTTGAAGAGGTGTCCGGTGACTTTTGTCAATACAATGTATATACAGCTTTTAAAAATATATCCGTAGTGGGTATCTTAGGGTATATGGAAATCAAACAAATGTACTACAGGAACGTATAATTAACTTACTTGCTTAGAGGAAGTATTGAAACTGTCGTCTTTCATTTGCAAAACATAAACAGCTGTTTTACCGTGTTTTCAAACACATTTGCGAGTCAAAAAGCCCCTGCGCAGTGAATGTTTTGAATTAAGCTACTAGTATGTTTCATTTCAGTTTTTGCTCTTGTCTTGATAACATATCAAGTTTCGGAATAGGTTTCACGGCAACACCAGTTTTTAAAGGTTTATGATGAGTTCAAATTTTCCAAAGGTGGATGTATTTTTCATCAATGATCCCCAGAAAGAAGGGACACTCTTCTTTCATATTGCATAACAATTCATTTTTCAGTCCGCGGGCACAAATCTAGAACAAAATTCCACAGCGCGCATTTTCCGTCGAAAAATATTTTTTTTTTTTTGCTTTTCAAAAATAAAACTGAAATGCAGTCAGTTGCAAAAGTTTAACACCTCCTGTAAATTTATTGAAAATTAAGATTTTCAAGACACAACTAATTACTAGTCAGAGATATTTGAAAACATGACACCACAGATGAATACTTACATTCTTTAGAATACAAAAAAGACCGAAATCGGCAATTTGTGTGGCCACCTTTGATTTTTATAATGGAAAGAATCCGATGTGGCATACTCTCAATGAGGGATTTGCAGTAGTCACTTGAAAGGTCTTTGCACCACACGTACACCACACGTACTTCGCGTCAGTCAAAGTTTGGGAATTTGATGGCTGTTTTTCTGTTACCTTGTCTTTTAAAATAGCTCACAAATTTTCGATGGGGTTAAGGTCAGAACAATTACCTGGCCAGTCAAGCACAGTTATGTTTTTCCTCAGCAGATAGTCCTTTACTGTCTTTGATCTATGGCATGGAGCACCATCTTGCATAAAGATTGTGCATCTATGCATTTGCATATGAGTTAACAGCTTCTCACGTAACATTTCGACATAAAAAGAACCAGTCATGGTAGTTCCCGTCGGCGAAAACAATGGTGAAGCAGTACCGGATGCTGACATATCCCCTCATATCATCTGACTGGGTGGATGTCTCACAGTGCTAACGGTGTATTTTTCATCAAACCTTTTGCCTTTTGGTCGTCGAACATGTTCTTCACGCGATTCAAATTGACGCACAGTTGATTCATCGGAAAAAGAACTTGCCTCCAATTTTCAGCAGTCCACGATTCATGACGCTTTGGAAACTCGGTTCTTTTCTTTTTCATGACAATGGTTAGTCTAAGTTTATGTGCAGGTTTATAAGACTCCAAAATCGTCGGGAAACAGTATGATACTAACATCAGAACCTTTAGAATGTAGAAAGGCTTTGTTTTTCTGCACGAACTTCTCGGAGAACGCATAACTATTCGCCTTATGGTATAATCATCATGTGAGGTTGTTTTCCGTGGACGCCCTTTTCTCTTTCGGTCGCCAAATTCACCTGTATTACGATATTTCACGATCGGGATATGAATAGCAGTCTTACTTACATTCACCTTTCTGCTTATGTCACGCTCGGATGATGACTTCACGATGTGAAGTCATTATTTGTGCCTTCTGAGTAACACTTAATGACGCTTTTATGCCCATTTTTTGCTATGCAGGAAATACGTACAAAACCTCTCAGTCTTAAAACCAAAAGTAAACAGACGCTCGCACTCTTCCCTCCAACACTATCAAAAGCTGCCGCTGTAGGATGATGCAACACCAACAGAAAGTTGAGTAATGCAGACAGTAGCTCACGCAATCGGCAGAAATATCTTAATACCAACAAGTGGTTTTCAACTTTTGCAAATGACTGTAAAGCCGAATCGGAATGTGTACCGTATCATCGCATGTATCCGAGCAAGAGGTCTGAGGCGGTACTACCGCTGATCGGAATGTGTACCGTATGTCCACGGGAAATCGTCTTGCTGCTGTGATATTGTAATAACTTCTGTCCTTGGTATGTACCATCTCACTACTAAAATCTCTTTTCAAACCGACTCCACCTCCTCCTTGGTACAAGGATTTTTGTGACAATGATTGTACATCGCCCACGCAACATCCGGGACATTAACCGGGCACTATATTGGAAGAATGGTCAGAAACCAACGGCTCAGGCTACTTCGTCATCATGGCAGTTTACAGGTTTAGTTAGACATGTGTTATTGTGAGAAAAACAAATCTGCGCAAAACTTTTTGTTCTCCAAATGCTTCCCTCATCCTTGAATTTATTTAACTGATTTATTACGCATCCGATGGTCAAAACGTTGGCTTCTGACACCACTGACTCTGTTCCCGTCTCGAACAGTGTGACCCAAAATTAGGGACAGACGACTGCTTATGGCCCTTGAGCTGCTAAAGGTGGTCTCTAAGCCAAAGAAAAAGCTTATGTCTTACGCGGTCATAATTAGCACGTCTTCTGTAAAAAAAGACCGTGCTTCAGTTATCGGTTTGTCCGTCCGTCCGTCCGTCTGTACCCACGGTATCTCTGCAACTATTAGTCCGATTTGAAAATTGTTTTTTGCATTGGGAAGCTTGAAATATGCGAATGATGATCTTTCATTTCGATTTTTTTTTTACGATGTACAATTTTGCCGGTAGGGGGCGTAAATGCAGATGATGTCGAATTCAAAATTACGTTTTAATCCACATATTTGCTTCTAAACATCCTATTAAAAAATATTTTATCTTTCGATTCCATTTATGTCGAAGAGTGTTTTAGATATAGTTTCCTTTTCAAATTACTTATAGATTTTCCGCTATGGGGCGTAAAAGTAAATTACATTTTTTTTTATAACTTTTCTCCTAAAACTCCGATATGAAAAATCTTTTTTTCAGCGGATGCATCTCCTCATGGAAAATCTTTTGCATATAATTTCGAATTTTTGGTAAAAACTACTTTGGCCACCATTTGGCGTATATGTAAATTTTTGCTTCTGATGTATTTGCCATAAAACCTGAGCTTCTAAAGCTCAGATCGTTATCATTCCAAGCCACAAGCCCAATAATCACTTCGCCTACTCCTTAGATCTTCAGGAACGTATTTGGATCTCAAACTGGGAGGTGTTCCTTTTTACTTGATTATGTGGCCACAGTGAAATAACGATAACATATGACTTATCGGACTATTGCATAAAATAATCACCCATTCGATGTATATTTTCATTTTCTTTGTTTTTTGTTTCAGTATGTAATGATGACCAGAAGCAACTCTATGGGTAATAAGCAGTCTTTTTTAAGTGCACTTTTGTTTGGCGGTTAACAATCACTGTGACTACCTCAGTAGGCTTACCTCAGCAGAGTTGGAGCTACAGACTACCTCTGCAGAGTTGGAGCTACAGACTACCTCAGCACAGTTGGAGCTACAGACTACCTCAGCACAGTTGGTGCTACAGACTACCTCAGCAGAGTTGGAAAACCTCAGCAGAGTTGGAGCTACCAACTCTAAGTAGGAAATACCGTGTCCAACTATATAACTTCCTCAGCAGAGTTGGAAACTGGTAAAATTGTTGTTGTACCCGACCCGAATCGGACGTCACATAAATGTTCCCGCCCCAGACCAGACCTATTTCTATAATTGATACGGACAAATGAGCTTTTAACTATAATATACATTATATATTAACAAAACTCACCGGACACCTAGAAAAGAAACACACCATCGCATTTATTGACATACATGACTACAGTGTCGGTCCAACTTTGGCCTTAATGCATGCACTGATCCTTCGAGATGCTTTCTACTAGGTTTTGGAACACAGCGAAAGGTATGCGCTTCCATTCAGTACATAATGCTGCAGCTAACTGTTGCTTAGTAGTAGTATGCCTTGGTTCCAAACTTCTTATGCGGCGCTCTAATTCATCCCATATGTGCTCTATGGGATTACGATCAGGGCGATGTGCTGGACAGTCCACACACGATACGGAATTATCTTCAAATCACACCGTAACAGTTCTTAGTTTATGGCTCGGTTCCATAGTATTGCCACAGAGTTGGTAGGGCATAATTGTCCAGAATATAGAGATATACGTGCTGGTTAACAGGTTTGTCCACGATAACCAATGGGTCGGGACCATATCGCAAAAAACACCCTCACACGGGTACACTGCCAGCTCCAAACTTGACCGTAGGAACAGTACATTGTGGTGAATAGTATTCCCCCGACTTATGCAATACCCACACATGGCTTTCAGACTGATGTATCGTGTATCTTGATTCATCAGTCCATAGAACCCGTTTCCATTGATCTACGGTCCACGATAAATATTCTTTACAGCATGCTAAACAACGAGTAGAATTCCGAGTGGAGATGTGAAGGCTTATGAACAGTTGCATCACTACGGTAACGCTTGGAATGAAGTTATCTACGATTGGCATGGAATGAAGTGCGCACGACCACGGTAACCTCAATGATGCCACTCACATCGATAAACCTTTTCAGAATATTTTCTTCCTAAAATATTCCACAGTTTATTTTATTTTTCTCAATATCTCTACTTCTTGGAGTCCGATTTGAAAAATTCCTTCTTTGTTGGATAGTGTTTTCCGTGTGACATGTTTTCATATAATTTCAAAAATTCCAAGTAATTCATAGACTTTCCACTAAGGGCCGTAAAGGTAAATTGCGTTTCGCCCTATATCTCTGCTTCTAAATCTCCGATTTGAAAACTTCTTTCTGCACCGGATACAGCTCCTGATAGGAAATCGTTTGCATATAATTTCTAATTTTTGTAAAAAAATGGTTTGGCCACCAGGGGGCGTAAATCTTAATTTCCGGTTCTGATATATTTGCAGCAAAATATGAGCTTCTAAATTCTCGATTAAAGAAAACGTCGTTTGTAGACCGATATTACTCATGTCGACAAACCTTTTAGGAACATTTTCTTCTTAAAATAGTGCATGGTTTCTACGCCAGGGGGCGTAGATGTATATCTTAGTTTTGTCAATATCTCTACTTTTAGGGGTTCGATTTGAAAAATTCCTTCTTTGTTGGATAGTGTTTCTAGTGTGATATGTTTTTCCTATAAATGCAAAATTTTCAAGTAATTCATAGACTTTCCGCTAGGGGGTAAATGTAAAGTGCGTTTCCCACTATTTCTCTCCTTCTAAACCTCCGATTTAAGAAATTCCTTCTGCACCAGATACAGCTTCTGATGGGAAATCGTTTGCACATAATTTATATTTTTTGTAAAAAAATGGTATGGCCACCAGGTGGCGTAAGTCTTAATTTCCGCTTCTGATGTATTTGCAGCAAAATATGAGCTTCTAAAATCTCGATTGAAAAAAGTATTTTGTTGACCGATGCTACACATGTCGACAAACCTTTTAGGAACACTCTCTTCTTGAAATAATGCATGGCTTCTACGCCAGTGGGCGTACATGTATATCTTATTTTTTTCAATATCTGTACTTCTAAAGGTCCAATGTGAAGATTTCCTTCGTTGTTGTATACTGTTTCCGATGTGAAATGTTTTCCCTATAAATTCGAAATTTTCACGTAAATCATTTAAGACTTTCCACTAGGGCGTATAAAGGTAAATCACATTTTCTGCTCCTAAAACTCCGATTTGAAAAATTCTTGCTGTAGCGCATCCCAGCAAAAACAGTCTTGCTGGGCCAGCACTGCCAGCAATGGCTCAGCACTATGTTGCCGCTGCCTAACCGTCAATAAAATGTCCGGGCGGCCAAAAGAAGGGCAAGCAGTTCCGGCCAACAACTGGCCAACAGTTGGCACCCCATCAGTTGTCATATGCCACAACAGGGCCATCAGTTGTCCATCACAGGCAGTAGCTGCCACAAGTGGCCTTTCAGAGGCAGCCGGCAACCACGTGACGTAACTGGTGGCTTGCCGAATCTTGTCCGTCAATTTCCCAGTAGTAGCCATAATAATAATAAAAAAAAAATGCAATGATAACCGCAGTTTCCTAAAGCTACAATTTTTTTTCTTCTACCCTTACGAAGCTTTTGAATTAACGCACGGCGCTGGGGAAACATTTGCAACAGACCGGAAAAACGCCTGTTTGCATCTCAGTGGATTTGAACCACGGCCGTTGGCATGGTAGCTGAGCTCTCTTCCGATCGGACTAATTTGCCACGCTCGTGCATATGCTTAAAGCTGTCTGTTTGGTATGCAATGTGTAATCGAATGCTTCCCTCTTTCATTTTACAATATTGCGAGGTACTTTTCATAAAAGTCAGTGTCATATAATTCATAAATTAATTTTTCAACGTAACAATAGCTTTTTTTTGTCCTTAAGGGAACTTCACTCATTTTCAAGGCGTGTACATACTTAGAGTGGCTTTCCAAAGTTTTGTACTGTCCTTGCCGTCTTGAAAAGAGATTGTTGAATAAATATATATTTACCCGGGTTCATGTCACATTCTGTTACATTTTTAACGTTGTGTCTTTCCCTTCCGTTGTCCGAAGCTACATTTGTTTTAAAGAATAAATATTTTTTATTTTACTTCTCGTTATTTTTAGAAGCGAATTTCTCCCAGTCTTGTGTATTCAACCCATGGATGAGTACACCACACTTTTTTTTTTTCAAATAATTAATAAATTTTGTACGCGCATAATTCTTTTATTTTTTTTAACAAACGTAGTTTTAATGGTTTTCCAGGATATTTTTTTCGAGCGGTTTTAATTTTTTCTTTCATGGGAATGGAGTGGGTGTATTTCACGGCTATAATCTAGTATTTCACGGCTTAATCTGATATCTTCGTCGACGTAAAATTTCATTAGGGAATTATTTCGCCTCTCCACATATGGATTTTTTTTCTTAACGTCCACTAAAATAACACGATGGCGATAGCGTCGTCTTCAACTAACTGGTACCATGAGAGACACAGCAAGTGTTGCTTCTGCGCATGTGCAGTTTCGTTGCTTCTACCTGCTGTTGGGGTTGCATTGGTTGCCAGCAGCGGCCCACAATTCACAGCGATGCTGCACGGCCATCAATGGCTCGCCAACTGATAGCGCTGCCACCAACGGACCACTACCGGGCCGTGAGCGGCAGATTTCAACCAGCAGTGACCCATCACTGCCAGCTGGTGGCCAGCAGTTTCCCAGCACTTGTGTTTTTTCTGGGATACAAGACCTGATGGAAAATATTTTTTACATAATTTCTAATGTTTTGTAAAGAATGGTTTGGCCACCAGGGGGTCATAAGTGTTAATTTCTGCTTCTGATGTATTTGTAGCAAAATCTGGGCTCCTGAAAACTGGACTAAAATTTTTTTCTTGGACCGACACCGCTCATATGGATAAACCTTTTGAGAACACTTTCTTCCTAAAATCACGCATGGTTTTCCTACCAGGGGATGTAAAGTCACATCTTATTTTTGTCGATAACTGTTTCTAAGAGTTCGTAAGCTGAAGATTCCGTTTACAGCAATATTTGAGGGATTAAAGACCCGATTGAAAAACTTCTTTCTTCCGTCAGATACTATTGTTTTCCATACCGGTTTCATTGCCTTTGAATAGCTTTGATAAATTTAATTTGCGTCAGAACGGATTCAAAAGAAGTGCCTTATTACACCCGAAAATTCGGTGTCATCTTTCTTGTTTTTGATCAAGTCAGCTAAACATATGTAGTTTTAATTTTAAGATATTTGTAACGCCTACTGAAAACGTATAAATAAATGCAATTAAATAAAACGAAAACAGGGCTGAAATTACAGTGCCCTTAAAGCGCATTGCTTTTTTAGGTTCCTGGTTTAGATCGTTTCACAATGATGACTTTATTAAAGCGTCTTTTTTTATTTTATTTCATTAAGTCTTGAAGTTTCCAGCCAGATTCTTCTAACGACCGCAAAGTGTGACGATCTTCTTCTTTCTGCATTCCGGCTCTTTAGGCTTTTCAATTACTTCCTTTTAATTTTCCATTCTACCAACTTCTGAGCAACCACTTAACTTTCCTTTTGTTGTGCTTTCGTCTTTGCTCGTGGAAGATCTGTGCAATTAACACCCTAGATTCTTGTTCCATTTCTCCAAAAACGTAATTTAATTTCTTAGCAGTGATACATTTGTTCACTTTCCGCGCAACAGTTTCGTCTCTAACAGTGCAATTCATGAATGTTGCATTTATCCGAGAGTCACTTATGCGCATTAGAAGGCGCAGAGGCAATGTAACACTGGAAGCCAAGAAAGCATACTGCACCCTTTGGGTGACTAACTGCCATTTTATCACGGCAAATAATAACAATTTTTAAAATCAGACCAAACAGAAATAATAATTTCTTTCACATACGTGTTACATATAATTAAACATTCGTGGCCATTTAGGAAAATTATTTATTGTTTGTCTAAGAGCTCTAGATGTATTTCAACAATTTCAATTAAGTAAGTTGTGACGTACTACAGAGGTAAAGCACGTGTCAAGACGACAAATCTGCAGCGATACATTCTGTCCGTGTAGCTTAGTTGGGAAAGAAACTTACTACTGTATAATTATGTGTTATAATCAGTGGTTGTGACGTACTACAGAGGTAAAGCACATGTCAAGACGACAAATTTGCAGCGATACATTCCGTCCGTGTAGCTTAGTTGGGAGAGTAACTTACTACTGTATAATTCGGTGTTATAATCAGTGGTTGTGACGTACTACAGAGGCAAAGCACGTGTCAAGACGACAAATCTGCAGTGATACACTCCTTCCGTGTAGCTTATTTGGGAGTGCAATTTACTACTGTATAATTCTGTGTTATAATCAGTGGTTGTGACGTACTACAGAGGCAAAGCACGTGTCAAGACGACAAATCTGCAGCGATACACTCCTTCCGTGTAGCTTAGTTGGGAGAGCAACTTACTACTGTATAATTCTGTGTTATAATCAGTGGTTGTGACGTACTACAGAGGTAAAGCACGTGTCAAGACGAAAAATCTGCAGCGAACATTCCTTTCGGGCAGCTTAGTTGGGAGAGCAACTTACTACTGTATAATTCTGTGTTATAATCAGTGGTTGTGACGTACTACAGATGTAAAGCACGTGTCAAGACGAAAAATCTGCAGCGAACATTCCTTTCGGGCAGCTTAGTTACTACTGTATAATTCTGTGTTATAATCAGTGGTTGTGACGTACTACAGAGGCAAAGCACGTGTCAAGACGACAAATCTGCAGCGATACACTCCTTCCGTGTAGCTTATTTGGAGTGCAATTTACTACTGTATAATTCTGTGTTATAATCAGTGGTTGTGACGTACTACAGAGGCAAAGCACGTGTCAAGACGACAAATTTGCAGCGATACACTCCTTCCGTGTAGCTTAGTTGGGAGAGCAACTTACTACTGTATAATTCTGTGTTATAATCAGTGGTTGTGACGTACTACAGAGGTAAAGCACGTGTCAAGACGAAAAATCTGCAGCGAACATTCCTTTTGGGCAGCTTAGTTGGGAGAGCAACTTACTACTGTATAATTCTGTGCTATAATCAGTGGTTGTGACGTACTACAGATGTAAAGCACGTATCAAGACGAAAAATCTGCAGCGAACATTCCTTTCGGGCAGCTTAGTTGGGAGAGCAACTTACTACTGTATAATTCTGTGTTGTAATCAGTGGTTGTGACGTACTACAGAGGTAAAGCACGTGTCAAGACGAAAAATCTGCAGCGAACATTCCTTTCGGGCAGCTTAGTTGGGAGAGCAACTTACTACTGTATAATTCTGTGTTATAATCAGTGGTTGTGACGCACTACAGATGTAAAGCACGTGTCAAGACGAAAAATCTGCAGCGAACATTCCTTTCGGGCAGCTTAGTTGGGAGAGCAACTTACTACTGTATAATTCTGTGTTATAATCAGTGGTTGTGACGTACTACAGAGGTAAAGCACGTGTCAAGACGAAAAATCTGCAGCGATACATTCCTTTCGGGCAGCTTAGTTGGGAGAGCAACTTACTACTGTATAATTCTGTGTTATAATCAGTTTTTGTGACGTACTACAGAGGTAAAGCACGTGTCTCGATGACAAATCTCCAGCGATACATTTCGTCCGTGTAGCATAGTTGGGGGAGAAATTTACTGCAAAGTGAGGGAGTGGTGGTCCGATCCACGTCACGGACAAATTTGTGTTTTTACATAGTCCAGGATGCATTAAAGACATTTTTAAATAGCATTGTATAATGCTTTAATTAAATTATGGTCACTAAATTACAAATCCTATCTCCTCGCTTTAGCACTCAAGTTTCTTCAAACTAGATGGTTCAATAATTCCAACACTGAAAGATGAAATGACTGAAATATGAACTTACCGTTTTTATTTCGATCACTGCAGTAGGTGCACACCTTTCAAGGCACTATATTTTGCACAGTGCTCAGACATGAGAGATAATTTCAAAACCGAACTTGAATGCTGAACACCAAACACGAGCAGTATCGGTCGCATTTATGCGCTGGCTACCAGCCATTTGAACAAGATGGGTTTGGGTTCGAATACCGTTGAGGCATGGATAATGTGTGTTATTTTCGTTGCTGGCTCTCTTCTCACATTGGAGCCGGTGGCTCCAAATTAAGGACGAAAGACTGCCCATACCGCAATAAGTTCATCATGGTGTTCGTTAACCCTTCGTTGGTCGCACTATGAGAATTTATCTCACGCTTCATATATAAAAAGCGCCATTTATTTGGAAGTGACTCTGTAAGCACCACATAGCTGTCCTTCAGAATCTCATCACCAATCTGTTATCAGTTTCGATAAGGACTGGCGCGTTTTTGACTTGTAAACAGTCTGCACTTTGCTCCCGAGTGCTTCGTGTGAACATTTATCTCATCAAGCGACCACTGGCGTTTGCGTTACGTGAGAACTTTCCTCATCGAGCGACCACTCGCGTTTATATTTTGTATTTTTATAGATAATGCGATGATGCGAGGGCGTTTTTCATCTAATTTGATTTGTAACTACATATATTAACTATATTTCTTATAAGGAAATAATTCTGGTGTGTTATTATTAAGTAAACTTCTTAAATCAGCGGAAAAAGCTAGTGTGAGAAAAACTCTCACGCGTGACTACTGGCATTGCTCAACGAGTAACGACCAATGACGGGTTAAACACCCAAATGGAGAATAAATCGATTAGATACCTAGAGATGATATTAAAGCAGGTCCTACATTGTAAACGGATAAATGAAAATTGCAAGCGGGAGATTTTGGCACGGAAACAAATTTATCTTTCTAGCACAGAGAGAAGTCTTTTCTTTTCGAATCGATGCTAGTAGTTGCCACCTTGTGAGAAACGTTTGTAAGGCCTAATGTGACGTTAACAACAGAGTGTATAACTAGAGTTAAGAAAGATTTACATAAAAACTAAAACGGAAAGTTAAAAAAAGAAATTGTTATATACGCCACAATTGTTAATAAATAAAATGTGCTGGTGGATTTCAATGAGTTTTGTTTCTGTAAGCTGAGGAAGTAGTTATAACATTTTCAGAATGAACAATAACATCGGTCATAAATAAAAGTTCTGAATACACTCGATGGGTTATAATTAGGTAAGTTCAGGAATACATGTGACATTTCGTGAAAGAACAAAAGCATTAGGAATCAATAAAGTATCTGTGCATATTTTAATGGGCCTTGAGTAGCTAAAGTAAGAAATTATTAGTGAAATATGTAAAATGAACGATGGCACTGGCAAGAAATATGTATATACAGTAACATCTCCGGATAGATTTCAATAGTTTTGCAGAATAAACAGTGCATTGGGAATAGGAAAAATATAAAGGTGCAAGATTTTTCCTTCTTGATTAACTAGAACTGTGGAGATTCAATGAGGGCATGCTTTTCTATTGTTACAGCAAGATCATGATGCTGTCCAAAAGTTATTATTTTCTTTTCGGAGTTTGTCTGTTATTAGTTGACAAAGACGCGTCTTATATATGAGACAAGTATTTTCACAGCTCACCCCAAGAATAGTACATGAAATACACTATACTGACAAAATTCACCGGACACCTAAAAGAGAAACACAACATAGCATTTATTGACATACATTAGTACTGTGTCGGTTCACCTTTTAGCCTTAATCCATGCACTGACCCTTCGAAACATGCATTCGACAAGGTTTTGGAACACAGCAATAGGCATGAGCTTCCATTCAGTACATAATGCTGCCGCTGACTGTTGCTTAGTAGTATGTAGTAGGCCTTGGTTCCAAACTTCTTATGCGGGGCTCCAATTCATTCCATATGATTTCTAGGGGATTACGATCACGGCTCTGTGCGGGCCAGTCTACACACGATACGGAATTATCGTCAAATCACGCAGTAACAGTCCTTTCTGTATGGCTCGCTGCATTATCCTGTTGGTACCAACACGGCTCGGTTCCATAGTATTGCCAAAGAGTTGGTAGGGCATAATTGCCGAGAATATCGAGGTAGACGTGCTGGTTAACAGGTTTGTCCACGATAACCAATCGGCCGAGACCATGTCGCGAAAAACACCCTCACACGAGTACACTGTCAGCTCCAAACTTGACCGTAGGAACAGTGCATTGTGTTGAATAGCATTCCCCGACTTCCGCCATACCCACACACGGCTATCAGACTGATGGATCGTGTATCTGTATTCATTAGTCCAAAAGACCTGTTACCATTGATCTACTGTCCACGATAAATATTCTTTACATCGTGCTAAACGACGAGTAGTATTCCGAATTGATATGAAAAGCATATGGGCAGCCGCACGACCACGGCAACCCATTGAATGATGTTCTCTACGAATGGTACGTGTACATACCGAGATTACAGCATTTTTACTCACCTGTACACTGAGGTCTAGTGCAGTACTTCGTCGATTGGCTGTAACGACTCTCTTGTGGCTTCGACGTCCTCTATCACTGATTTTCATTAGTGTACCGGTACGTTTTGCTGCTTCAAGCACGCCATGTGTCTTCCATGTAGTCAGTACATCCAAAGCAGTTGATTTGGGTATGTTTAAACGCCTCTCGGTTTCTTTTATGGACAACTGACTAATATAACACCCAACAATCTTACGTTTCTCAAAGTCAGTTCTCTCCCGCCGCGACATTTTCACTCAACCTTAGAATGCCATATATTCGCGGTCAGCTGCAGGCTTATTCTTATACCAGTTGCAGCTGTATCGCGCATCTTAACAACGCAGCGTATCCGTCCATTTGCTTTTGAAGGAGTGTCCTGTGACTTTTGTTAATATAGTGTGTATCGTAAGCAGTGGATTTTGTGATACAATATGGAAGATCTTTTTTAAAAAATTAGCTTTGAGTTCAAGTGATTCCTGTGAGTAGTTAATACTATAAGGAGCCTCGCATCAAAAGTTTGGACCGTTAGTTCCTGGAAAGAGAAGAAATTATCACCATAAAAAACAACACACCGCCCGTGGATCATTTTGGACGATTCGACAGAAGTCCAAGCTATTGACCCCTCAGCAGGAAGTAGGATTGAACTCGAACTAATAATGTGAGGCTCATAGAATTACACATGATACAAGTCTTATGACAATATGTGAATTATGCTTCAAATCGGACAAATGTCTTTTAATTGTAAAAAGTCCGTGGGGGTTTAAATGATTTATTGTTTTGGAGGTTTAAATGATTTATTGTCTTGGGAGTTTAAATTATTTATTTTCTCGGGGGTTTAAATGATTTATTGTTTTAGGGATTTAAGTGATTTATTGTCTTGGGGGTTTAAATGATTTATTGTCTTGGGGGTTTACATGATTTATTGTCTTGGGGGTTTAAATGATTTATTGACTTGGGGATTTAAATGATTTATTGACTTGGGGATTTAAATGATTTATTGTCTTGGGAGTTTAAATGATTTATTAGACCTGGTGGTACAGAGACATGAAAAACAGGTAGACATACACAGGATACAGATGTTTCACATCAACAAGTACACATCAACAAGTACACATCAACAAGTACATATCAAACATGGTTTTTACAGTATACTAAATGACCAATGTACACAGAGAGCCAGTGTTAGCCAAGTAACACATTGAGAGCCAGTGCAGAAAGACAAACACAAACATCAATGCCTCACCGAGATTCAAACCCGGACCCAACGAAGGCGAATGATCGGAAGCCATCGCTTAGACCACTACACCACCGGTGCACCGTTATTTTCGATTACATACAGGATCTACAACGACCCATTTGAAGACAGCATAAAAGATGGGTGGATGACGTTAGAAAGTGAGTGAATCTGACATGAAACGGTAAAGCTCAGGGCGTAGATATGGGGAGTCCTTGGAAAGACTTATATCTAGCAGTGGATCGACATTGGTTGGTGATAAAGATACATAATATTGCCAAACGTATTCGGACGCGACAATATTTTGGGACAAATGGCCTTATTATCCCAATTAATAGTTAGTCGGTCCGCCTTTTGCTTGTATGACAACGTCAACTCGTCGAGGCATACTATTAACACATTTGAGTGGTAGGTCTCGACAGGAATGCGTTGACATTCGTCCTGCAAAACTGCTGCCAGAGTGGAGAGAGAAAAACGGTTGTTGTGGTCGATTTCGCATCCGTCGCTCCGGTTCGGTCCAGAGGCGTTCTATGGGATTAGCATTATGACTCTCAGCAAAGCAGTCTAACAATTGCGCCTCATTTTCGAGAAACATGCCCGGTCATTTCCATAACACTTTCATATTGTTGAGAGTGCCGAATAATTCAGAACGTCGAGGTATACTTTAGAATTCGTGATTTGAGGTATAATAACCAACAGACCGAGTCCTACCCACGAAAAACAACTCCATGAGATGATGGAGCCTGCGCCGAACTTAACTGTTGAAAGAACAAAGTCCGAGGTACATCATTCGCAGAGCTGTCGCTAAATCTACACACGCGCATCAGATTGGAAGAGTAAAACGTGTGACTCATCTCTCCAAATAACAGCTTTATAGTTGCACACAGTCCAGAGACGACGGGAGACACACTCCTCCAAACGGCGCTTGGCATTCACGATAGTAATGTGTGGCTTGTGTGTAGCTGCTGTACCATAATAACCCGCGCAGTTGAACTTTCTGCGGATAGGTATGGTACAAACCGAGCCGTTAAAAACATTTCTTACTTCAGCAGCGATGGAAACGGCATAGGAAGAACGGGGTTTCTTAACATCTTTTACCAATTTGTTCGGCCTTACTAAACGTTTTTAGTTGTTGTTGTTTTAGGCTGTAGTTGCACCGTACTGCTTCCATCTCTTCACGACGTGACTACATTCGACTTTGGTATGTTTAGTTTAGCTGCAATGCACCGTATGGAAACGCTACTCAAATGACATCCTATTACCAGCCCTCGCTGGAACTTGGAAAGTTCACGTCCACGAGGCATATCCGTTTCAAAGTTACTGATAACACGATAGAACATCTCAGCTCTATATTCGTAGATCCCTCACTTATGGCGCACCTTCCTGCGCAGCCGGTCTTTGCACTTAGTAAATACAGTGTAACTTGTCTAATTCGAACGTTCTTAATTCGAATTTTTCATTTGGTCCCTTGAATCTTATATATAAATAATGTTTAAAAAACCCTTTTAATTCGAATTTTTTTGTTTAATTCGAAGAAAACCCCAGTTTTGTAATCTTGTATTTTCAACAATTACCTTTTAAAATGGGTACTTTCTGATATGGATGAAGCATTAAGTTAAATCTGAAACTATACCCAACTTCTTCGGAAAAGCAGGCTTCCAGCAACCTGAGTCTCAACTACATCAAGTTATTGGTAGCGAGGATATCATACCCAGTGTGGAGTACTGGGAAGACGTAGGCCGTGATGTACCGTATGAGGCTTTTGTGAGCGTTGATGACAATTTAGCTGTTTGGGGTGAGATTACAGATGATGAGATCTTGGCTGATGTTATGAATAAGAACACCTGCTGTGTATCTTCAGATGAAGAACTGGAACGGCCAGAATTTCCTGAAGAGCGCCTTCCAAATTCAGCAGAGACCTTGGTTCACCTCCAACAGTTAAGGAAGTTTATTGAGAGTCAGCAGAATGTAAGTGACTCTCTATTTCATTCACTCGATGTACTTGAGGAATTTTCCCCTTACTCATAACATAAATTCTAAGAAACAACCCAAATTTCCCGCTTCTTTTCTTTTTTTTACAAAAAAGTTGTAAATTTACCGTTCTGTACTTTTGTTGGTAATTTATGAATAAATATGTTGTTTTTATAGTACTTGAATGTGCCCATATTCAAACTTTCCTAATTCGAATTATCGACAAATTCGAATTATGTTGAAAATACGAGATTACAAAACTGGGGTTTTCTTCGAATTAAACAAAAAAAGTTCGAATTAAATGGTCCCTACAGCTTGAAATTATCCAAGTTACACTGTATTTGGCTGTGTCCGACTATTTTTGATAACATAGCGTATATTTACTAATACATCCTTTTTACTGTGACTAGAAGGTCTTAGTGAAAAGTTACTTCTAACAAGTAATCTCTTGGCAAAGTTTTCCCAGTTAAACATAGATTACATAAGAACTAGCCAAAGACTTCGAAAATTCCGGTGAGAAGTTACAGACCACACACGCTAAAGTAAGGCATTTTATCTTCTTTTTTTCGATTTATCAGGACTACCGATATAGCGTAAATTTTATCCGATGGTAAGTTTTCGACAGAACTTCGGGTACTTGCGAAAAGAAACAAACACCATGAAAGGCAGGAGCAAGTTATTGCGCTCGTGCCTGGGGCTAAGTTGCAGAACAAAATGTTCGGGGTAACTTCGCTTCCGTTTTTTTTTTTTTTTTTTGGATCGAATAAACCGCAAGGGTTAAATAAAACAAACTTTGAGGTCAAATAAAACGGAACAGAACAGTTGTTTCTTCCAGATCCGAATAACAGCTTGACAACAAATAATGGATGATGATCGTTTGGTTATAAAATTGGCTGAGCGGGCTTTCTGTTCGAGTCGAACTGGAGGAGAGGTAGAAAGTGGTAGTCCGACAAGGGCAGCGGGAACCATAAACGTGAACATTTTATGGCCCTTCTCACGCCCACTCGCTCTCAAAATCCACATCCTGACAAATTCCCTTCTTGCTACATTGATTGCGCCGAGGACAAAGAGTTTATCAAGTGCTCGAAGCGAAGCCTTTCTCAAAAATTGGTTTTCGGGATCTCTCCCGCCATTTAACGCCGTTTGTTCGGCAATTTAAGAGTAAAAGGAAATGTGTTGACTCAGAAAATGGATGGAAATAACATTCTTGAAAAAAATGAGGAAAAATCTATAAAACTATATCACGAGAAAGTTTTTCGGAAACTGGAAATCTTCCGTGAAGTCTTTCCGAGAATAAATTTTCATCGGGTAGTATGCTATTACTGCAAATGTAGGGTGAGCGGCTTTAAACAAGATAAAGGTGCTTCAGGTTCTTTTGTTAACGTGCTTCGTTTAACTCCATAAATAAAAACTGACACAACAAAAACAAGTCAATAATTTCGATACATGTTTCGTTTTGAGTGAAAAATTGCCAATGAGGAAATTATAGAGCTACCTACCAAAATGGTTCCAGGGAAAATGTCGCAGAATAAAACTAATAATAAGAAATATCCAGCCAGAGCTCTGAACAAATTTGTATCGAAACAACTCAGCTGTATTTTTCTTCAACTCGAGAAAGGCGTTACGTTTGATCCTTTTTGAAAAAGCTAGCTTTTCCTTTAGTCTGGAGTAACCACACAGTACTTGTTTCAACGTTGAATGCCCAAATCTTTATGAACACCTGACGGAACAGGAAAACCTTTAATGGTTTTTCAAGGAAGGTAGACCTCCCTTGAAAAAGCTATCTGATTGATGTGTGAAAGCTTGGAAACTTTGTCCACTATTCTACGCCAATAAATTCGAATTAAAGCTATAGTTATACTATTTTAAGTACTTCTTTGTAATTTCATCGTACGAATTAAGATTATCTTTTTTCATTTACATTTCAATTTTTCCAACTGCATACCTTCTTTTTGTTTTCACACATTTTCATTTTACTTCAGCGCTCAAACCTTCACAGGGGGTTTTAGATGCGTGAAGAAATACACTGGCGTGCAAAAATTAAGGACGAGACGATTTTTCGAAAGTAACGTCGTGAAGAAGTGCTCCACATCGACTCAAATCATACCATAACATCCTCAAGATGTAAGAATATTGGACAAGTGAGCAAAACCGTCCAAACAAGGAATCCAAATGATATAAAGGCACTTTATTCAAAAGGTAGCTTCGAGCACAACTGGAGAGAAGATAGAAACGTCCATGTTACAGGCGACTGCCAAGAAAATATCAGTCTTCAGTAGGGGATATGATCACCCCTGACTGCGCTGCAGGATTTACAACGTCCGTCCATGCTGAGGACGAGGTTGTCAAAGAGCTGTTGAGGCATCGTGGCCCATTCCTCTTGTAGCGCCAATCGCAGCTGCAGAATCGTTGCTGGCGGCTGGTGACGTGCTGCCAAGCGCCTCCCGAAAAGGTACCACACGTGTTAGATTGGATTTAGGCCCACGGACCTTGTGGGCCAATCCATGCGTTGAATGTCTTCACTCTCCAACAGCTCTGAGACAGCCACTGTACGATGAGGTGTAGCCTTGTCCTCAATGAAGAGGAACTCAGGGCCCACAGCACCTCTAAACAGACGCACGTGAAACAGGATAACCTCGGTACAACAGCCGACAGCAGCGACTGAACCTCCTTGGAAGATGTGGAGATCAGCACTGCTACCAAGCATGATACCGCCCCAAACGAGAACTCCGCCACCTCCAAACCGGCCCCTTTCGATGATGTTGGAGGTGTGATTGTTTGTTCCCTGCTCTCTCCAGATGTGTATACGTCCAGAATCGCTCGGCAGACTAAATCGGCTCTTATTCGTAAACAGAACTCGACCGCCGTCTCCGATGAGCAGGCTCTTATCCGTATACAGATCCGCCGTTTCCGATGATCAGGCGTTAATAGCACACCCTGTACTGGTCGTCGTGCAAATTGACCACCTTTGTGCAGACTTCTGGCCAGGGTAGAACGCGAGAACGGACGTCAAGTTGTCTGTTGCAAGTGCCTTGCGATTTCTCCCGCTGTCAGCCGTCAGTCTCTTCTCGCCTGTAGGCCAATATACCGGTCGTCCTCTGCCGTGGTTGCTCGTGGACGACCACTGCTAAACTCTCGGACAGCTGTTCCTGTCGTTTGAAATGCTCTCCAAGCTCGTGAAACGATGCTGTGAGTGATCCCGAACTCCTCGGCCCCACTAGTCACACTTCGACCTTCTTCCAACTTCCCATTGACGCGACCTCGTTTAAAGTCATCCAGATGTCGTCTACTGGATTGCCTGTTGGCCATATTGCACGGTGGCAGCAACTCGACGTCGTTCAAAGCGATGTAAACCGTGCAATAGTTTTCACCGGATTGCTGAGCTTACACCGCCCATGTGCTTATACCCTTCCGACACACACACACCGCCCGTGTGCTTTATACCCTTCCCTACGTCATGCTACATATATGCGCATGCCCTACCGTACCGGACCGTAACCTATCTCATTAGTGGTCTTTCGGTCCGTTCGGCCTGCTCGTTCCGCTGTTATGCTAATTTCTCCTCTTCGGCCTTAATTTTTGCACACTAGTGTATGTTCTGTAACTCAAAAATGTAATCGGGATATACTATTCACCGGCGTCTACCATATCCGTATCGAATGAGTTACGCACGGAAGCTATTTTTCCACAAGTAGACAGGACGGCAATATTCACGAGGCACAGACTAATTTTACAGATCGCGCCAATAGCTTTCTATTGTTGTTCATGAGCAAACATTCCAATAGAAAAGCGGTGGTACAGCGAACAGTGTACGATGCAGGAACCAAATGGCATGTAAAATCTTACTGCACCACTTACAATTTATAGCTATTATGCATACGCGAAATAGTATATTCTAATTCACATCGTTTGCTGTTGGTATTCAGTATTCTGAATTTCGATACTAAATTGCTGTATTTCTCAAATTATATCTAAGCATTGAGAAAATTTTGTAGCTTCCACAATAAAACGGGAGTAGGATTAATAAGGGGCAACTTTGCAACGACTTTAGGAAATTCATATGCAGAAGGGTAAATCGTCGCCACTGAAAGGAACAACCAACTCGGAATGATTCAGAAAAACGAAATTGATAGGCGAAACACTTTCATTTTAATTTTTGTGCAGAAGGGTTCACAATCCTTTTGGGCGTATGAAGAACTGGCAATCCATGTTTCAGAGCGGCTTGTTCTAGTGAAGGGAGATATCTGTCATCGTAAGCGCAAATACAGCATCCTCAATGTGCTCCGCGTTTCGAATTCAGAAGTGTAAGAAATCGAAAGCCCGCACCCTAGAACTCTTAACTGAAATTATTGATATTACACTTACGCATAACAGGGAAAAGTAGCAAGGAACGGACTTGTTGAGAGGAATTTCCAACAACAGCCAAATTCCCGTGAATTGAGCAGCAGCTATGTTAAGAGCAAGATTCCTATGTACTGGGAAGCAACAGGGTCAACAGCAAATTTCCAGCAAATTGGACAGCAGCAAGATTCCCATGTATTGGGAAGCAAGTCGGTGCACAGCAGGATTCTTAGAAAATAACCAGTTTTAGCGATACTGACCAGCTTCCCATTCATTGGAATGCAACAGGGTGCACAGCAGGATTCTTAGAAAATAACCAGTTTTAGCGATACTGACCAGCTTCCCATTAATTGTAAAGCAACAGGGTCAACAGCAGGATTCCTAAGTATTGAACAACGACAGGATTTTTATGCTTTGGGATGCAACACGGTCAACACAGGACTGCTATGAATCGAGAAATAACGGGGTCAATATAAGCCTTAATGAATTGATCGTGTATTCCAAAACAACTGGGTCAACCGCGTGATTTCGGTGTACTTAGCACCAGCTGATTCAGCTGCAGGATTCTCATATATTCGAAAGTAACTGGAAAAACAGCATTATTCATGGGTACTTGAGTACCAGCTGGGTCAACAGCAGGATGCCTATGTATTGTGAAAAACTGCGTCAGTAGCAGGAATGACATGAACTGGGCAGCAACTGAGTAAACTGCAGCATTTCTGTGTACTTGAACACCAGCCGAGTCATCTTCAGGAACCCTGTGTACCTGAGCACCAGATGGG
Source organism: Macrothele yani (assembly GCA_039090855.1). Classification (NCBI taxonomy): domain Eukaryota; kingdom Metazoa; phylum Arthropoda; class Arachnida; order Araneae; family Macrothelidae; genus Macrothele; species Macrothele yani. The sequence goes on from CM077010.1 coordinate 139,344,070, forward strand.
TCAACAGTAGGATACCCAGGTATTGGGCAGCAGCTGGATCAACTGCAGGTTTCCCACGTATTTGGAAGAAACTGAATCAGTAGCAGGATTGACATAAATTGGGCAGCAGTTGGATCAACAGCTGGTTTCTTCACGTGTTGGGAAGAAACTGGGTCTGTTGCAGGAGGGATATGAATTGGGCAGCAACTCGGTCAGCAGCAGGATTTGAAATACTTCAGCACCAGCTGGGTCATCTGCTGTTACCCTGTATACCTAAGAACCAAGTGTGTCAACTGTAGGATTCCTGTACACCTCAAGACCAGCTGGGCCAACAGTAGAATACAAACTTATTGGGAAGCAGCTGGATCAACAGAATTCCACGTATTAGGAAGTAACTGAGTCAGTAGCAGGATTAGGAAGAAATTGAGTCAGTAGAAGGATTAGGAAGTAAATGAGTCAGTTGCATATTCCCATGAATTCCGCAGCAACTGAGTCAACAGCAGGTCGCTCGTATTGGGAAGCAACAAGTTCAACAGCATGACTCCCACGTATTGATTGGGAAGCAATACGTTAAGCATTAGGACTCTCACGTATTCCGAAGTAACTAGATCAACAACAGGATTCCTCTGTATTTCAGCGCCAGTTAGATGAACTTCACTGTGTACCTAAGTACCATCTGTGTTATAATGAATTAGCTTTATTTACTTTCCGCTAAGCTAATTATTATGAATGATTCTCTTCTTACCAGCTAACTAATGATATACTAGCACTAAGCTTCAAAATAATGAATTCCCAAAAGGGTGTTGTTACTAGTTAATTACGAACTTAAACGAAGTCTCAACGCTGGTTATTTATAGTAAGTATTAAACCTAACAGCCAGACAGAGGTCTGACAAAAACTATGAATTGAGAAAGACTGAACTTACAGAAAAACTTGTTTATTATGATGACTCCTGGTCAACTAAGGCACTCATATATCACTACATACGCCAACACACCGCGCGACACCTCATAACAATACACAACGCAACACAACACAACACAACACAACACCAACACCAACAACACCAACACCAACAAGTCTCGATGAACGCGCCTATATACTAGCTACCACCACGTCATGACTTACACTCATTGCCAGATCTCATTCAGCGGGGTGAAATAATATTTCGTTCAGTAGGAAGATAATTTACATAGTAAAATAAAATAACCAGAGATAGTAAAATCAAAAGGAAAGTGAATATAGAGTATACGTTACAGTGTCAATAGCAGGATACCAACGTATTAAGCAGCAGCTGGGTTATCACAAGGATACCTGTGTGCTTGGAAAGCAACGGGGTAGTAGCAGGTTTTTCCACAAATTGGGCAGCAGTTGGGTTAACACCAGGATTCTTGTGTACTGGGAAATCAACGGGGTAGTAACAGGTTTTCCACAAATTGGGAAGCAGTTTGGTTTAACACCAGGATTCCTGTATACTGGGAAATCAACGGGGTAGTAACAGGTTTTCCACAAATTGGGCAGCAATTGGTTTAACACCAGGACTCCTGTGTAATTGGAAAGCAACGGGGAGCAGCAGGTTTTCCACAAATTGGACAGCAGTTTGGTTAACACCAGGATTCCTGTGTACTTGGAAAGCAACGAGGTAGTAGCAGGTTTTCCACAAATTGGGCAGAAATTGGGTTAACACCAGGATTCCTGTGCACTTGGAAAGCAACGGGTAGTAACAGGTTTGCCAAAAATTGGGCAGCAGTTGGTTTAACACCAGGATTCCTGTGTACTTGGAAAGCAACGGGATAGTAGCAGGTTTACCACAAATCGGTCAGCATCTGGGTTAAAACCAGGATTACTGTGTACTTGGAAATTAACGGGGTAATAACAGGTTTTCCACAAATTGGGCAGAAATTGGGTTAACACCAGGATTCCTGTGTACTTGGAAAGCTACTGGGTAGCAGCAGGTTTACAACAAATTGTGCAGCAACTGGGTTAAGAGCAGGTTCCTGTGCTTTGGATAAAAGCTGCGTGAACAGCAGATGACTCATCTGTTAGACAAAAGCAACAACACGATTGTTGGACAAAAGTCAACAACAGGATTGTTGGGCAAAAGTCAACAACAGGATTGTTGGACAAAAGTCAACAACAGGATTGTTGTGTTCGTGGGCACCACTTGAGCCAACACAGGATTCCCATGTATTGGGAAGGAACTTGGCTAACAACAGGATTTCTGTGCATCTTTTACCTACTGGGTCAATAATAGCATTCCTGTGAACTTGAACAGCAGCAGGGTCAACATAAGCATTCCTTTGCCCTAAATATCAGCTAGATTTACTGAATAATATATATGTCTACATCTGCAGCCATATCTTCCTTTCCAAAGGACAAAGTAAAAATAGTTACTTTTGCGTTGAACTCAGGGTGAAGCCAATATTGGTAGTTATTATAAAACATGGATAAACAATATAAGATTTTATATAGAAATAAATATTTGATTGGTTTTATGTTTTACATTTTCATACTTCGTTCTGGTGAAAAAGAACTGGGTTATATCAAAGAAGTCAGTAAATGTCTTTAATTTTGTTCATTGGGGCTGGTTTGTGATGCAATTTAATGATTTTGCAATTTGAAATTTATCAGAAAAGAAAAAAGAAAAAAATCTATCACTTTTTAATGAAGTTTGCTTTTTACGGGATTTTAGTTTTCATAGTGCCGCTTTGTTGTTATGGTGTTATTCAAGCCTCTCTCTCTTTCTTCTATTTTTTTCTCTTTCTTTCGTGGGTGTCTTCTTTTCTTTCGGTAAGGGGCAGGCCGGCAGCATATTTATCTTGTACAGTAGGACGGGCTTTAGATCCTCGCATTCTCTTACGTTTACAGCTCCGTTCCGCATGCTTGGGAGCTCGTGTGTGGAATGTTCTTCTCGGAAAAGTATTAAGACTCGTTCCTTTCCTGCAACAGTTTTACTTTTTTCTGATATTCTTCTTCAATACTACAAAAAAAAGGCCGCTTTCCGAACGCCGGTACATCGCTTTAGCAAACTTCAAGAAAAATCAAAAGTATTAAACGTACATGTCTACTGCACATTTCATTTACATATTTCCAGCAGTTCACAACAACGCAAATATTGCACAGCAGAAAACAAAATCTGACGAGGAGTTTTACTCTTGCACAAAATTATTTATTCAAAAGCAATTTGCAGAGTAAAATAGCTATTGAGGGAAACCTATGGTATTCGAATTACGTACAGGGAAACATTTAATTTAGGTATCACTAAATAAAAGCCGAAATTGGTTTAAACCACGCTCTCTTAGTCCGGCTACTCAAATCAGAAACCTTAGTTTATCAACTTCGTTTTCTGCATATCAGACGATAATTCGCAAAACCGGATGAAAAAAAGTTTTGGTTCCCAATGGAACGGAGTGAAAATAAGACAAATCTTCCCATACAACAACACGTTGCTCTCTGATGGAAATAATATTACACATTCTTCTAGAGAGAAAATTATCTTCCAATTTCTACAAGGTTAGAAAACAACTGCTCTGGTCTAATTAGGTTTGCAACAACAAATGTGAAAAGGCACAGCTGTTTTTTGTTTCCTGGTTTCCAAGACTAATGACGTCAAATTATTATTTCTGACAGCGAAATTGTGAGGGAAACGACTGCTTAAGAAAAGAAGTCGAGTGAAGAAAAGAATGAATCCCTAAAAACTTCTGTGAAATCATGCTGGGCTTATTAAGAGCATGACCAACTCGAAATAACACACATAAAGAATCGCAATCGGCTGCGGGATTAGGGAAAAAAAGCGCAAAGCATAAGAATAAAAATTCAGACGGGACGAAAATGAAGAAGAAAACGATTCTCCTGCATTTTCCTCAAAGTGAAACAGATAAAGAAAACTGAAAAGTTCTAAAACACGCTAAGATAAAGTCGGCGAGGTCTCAGCAATGTTTGCTTATGTCACTGTCATCGGCATCCTGCATCAATCAACCTCGGAGAAACGCTAACCCCAGATTGTATCTACTGCGTCTTTTTTATTCCTTTTTTTCTCTCGTGAATAGTGTCTTCTTAAGTGCTTTCTCGATATCCCCTCTCCGTTAATGGTTTCACTAAGTCCAATTCGTATCAGTTCTTTTCACAACTTGCTTTACTCATTTCCATTTCATTTCTTTAAAATGGATTCCGTATCTCACATTGAATCGACTTCTCTTAAACTTTATGCGTCGCACTTCAGTCACTTTCTGTTACCGTTTTCATTCTTCACTTCGGTTTTAACCAAAGCTCTTATGGAAACAGCAACAAAATTAGCTGGGTTTAAGAACAAGTTGTATGTAAATAAATTATCAGGAAAAACGAAAATGTTGATGCAAAAAAGAAGAGAGATGAGGACAACTAAAGACGATGTGACTTCCAAAGTGGAATATATAGAGCTATGCAAGACAGTAAGAAAAAGTATCACTGAAGACGTAAGAAAATTCAACTGTGAACTAGTGAGGAAAGCAATTGAAAACAACCAAAGCCTAAAGACAGCAAAGAAGATGGTTCTGTAACAAGAAATAGAGGCGAAATTTTGACAAGAGTGAAAGATTTCTACTCCAAATTATATGAAAGGGATGATACATATACTCCAGACATCATGAAAGTTACCAGTACCAGAGTTCTTCCAGTCTTCCCAGCAGAAGTTGCACATGCAATCAAGAACATGAAGCGGGGAAAAGCTCCAAGAGAAGATGGAATTACTGTAGACATCATACAAGAAGCAAGTGGAGAAATCAAAACAGTACTCGCCCAAATTTTCACTCGATGCCTTAATGAAGAAAAGATTCCTGAGGATTGGAACACCGCTACAATGATCTTGCTACATAAGAAAGGTGACATTGAGGATCTTGGAAACTACAGACCTATCAGCCTCCTATCAGTAGTTTATAAAATCTTCACTAAAGTTCTTTCACACCGCTTGAGGGTAACACTGGACATGGCTCAACCGAGAGAACAAGCTGGATTCAGGAGTGGCTACAGCACAATAGATCATATCCACGTACTGAGAGAACTAATTGAAAGAGCGAGGGAATATGATCTTCCATTGTGCATGGCTTTTATCGATTATGAAAAAGCCTTTGATTCGGTGAAACCATCAGCAGTTACAATGGCTCTAAAAACCTGCGGCATTGAAGATGCATACATTAATATTATTAATAACATCTATGAAAATGCAAGTGCAAAGATTAGGCTGTTTGAAAATACAACACACGTAAAAATTGGAAAGGGAGTGAGACAAGGTGACACCATATCTCCGAAGCTCTTTAATGCCACTTTGGAGGGTGTTTTTCAGTCGCTGAGCTGGGAAAACAAGGGGATAAAGATTAATGGAGATTATCTAACCCACCTTCGTTTTGCTGATGACGTAGTCATTTTTGCAACTAACCCATCAGAGCTGCAGAGTATGATACAGGAACTTGCTGACAAGAGTAAAGAAGTGGGATTAAAAATGAACTTTCAGAAGACAAAAGTGATGTTCAATGCTTTTACAAGAAATGAAGATTTATCGATTGATGGAGAAAAGCTGGAGATAACAGATACGTATGTTTATCTTGGACAGCAGATATCAAGTGAGGGTCACATTGATGAAGAAATTAATCGGCGTACAAAACTTGCCTTTAGAGCTTTTGGAAGAAACAGCATAATTTTCAAGAGCAATATGCTATTATGTCTTAAAAGAAAAGTGTTTGATCAATGCATCCTTCCAGTGCTTACGTATGGTGCAGAGACGTGGACCTTAACTAAAAGAGACATACAAAGGCTGCAGACAACTCAAAGCAGCATGGAGAGGTGCATACTTGGTGTAACCAGGAGAGATAAGAAGAGGAACTCGTGGATCCGAAAAATGACAAGAGTGGAAGACATCATGATCAGAGTTAAATCCCTGAAATGGCAATGGGTTGGACATACTGCCAGAAGGACAGATCATCGATGGACAGCCGAAATTTTAGATTGGATTCCAAGGGACAGGAAAAGACCCAGAAGAAGACCACATGGGAGATGGGTGGATGAAATTCGAAAGTATGCAGGGGTGACATGGAGGAGACTGGCACAAGACAGACCGTTGTGGAGGAAACTTGGGGAGACCTTCGTCCAGCAGTGGATTGATAATGGTTGACAATGATGATGATGATGATGATCTTCACATAAATTCCTTAATGGCTTACGTTCTCAGTTTCAGAGCTGACGAATTTGCTTACGCTAATAAAGTTGTGGACGTGGTGGTAACGGTTTTTCAGTGTAACATGTTCCAGTGTTTAGCAGGAAAATATGATTTGTACCGGAACATACCAAACTGCATTTATATTTCTTAACAAATATTTAGTTTAATTAATATATTATCTTCACGTGTGATATTTTTGCTTACGTGTGAAGTAGGAATCGGCAAAAGATATCGATGCTTTACCACCGATAAACGATGTTTAAACTTCGATGTTGTGTAAGCCGATACATCGAAAACACATCGAGGTTTCATGACCGATGTTTGAAATTGGTAAAGAGATTTTTTTTTTTGTTAAATTATAATTTCTTTTTGTTATATTCTTATAAAGAGGAAAGACACACCATCTTTCTGTTGGCTGTTTTAATTGACGATTCGTTGGCGAAAATCGAGTTCTATTCCTCGACGATTCGGGAGCTGATGCATCGAAAAAACATCGAGGTTCACTCCGATGCACCGAAAAAACATCGAGAGTTTTAACAAGTAATGTTAGTTACTCGGTGTTGATATGGTGAGCAATCACCATTATGTTGATACAGATTTTACCCACCAATATGCGCATTCACTATCCGATACATCGAATAAACATGGAGGTTTCCACCGATTTTTCGAGCATTTTAACAAACGTTATTAGTTACTCGATGTTGAATTACTGAGTAATCACCGTTATATTGAACAAAGATATTATGAATCTTTTGCCCATTTACTGCTGCAGATTGAAAATTGCAAATGTTTCGGCATAATTGGAAAATCCTCGAGGTTTTCATCGATACATCGGCAATTTCTACCTATACTATTGATGCATTGATGTTTCGGAAGTGAATAACCACAGATGTCCAACATCGATATTTTCCACCGATGTGTGAACATACCAGTTTTGCCCTGTCAGCTATCTATCGAAGTGACACACAAGTCGTTTTACCATTTTATCAGTGCGAAAACAACTTTTGCCTTGCCAGCTGTCGTCCGATGCGGCATTGGGTCTGCTTGTACTCTCGTAGAAAAAAGGTTTTAAAATATCATATTCCGTACGATACGGACCTGTACGACATTTCATTTGTTTCATAGTGAGCAAACAAGTTCTGACATGCCATTTTCTCTCCCATACAGTACTGTGTTCCATTTAATTTCGTTTTTCCGTGCGTTAAGTTTTGAAATATCATCTCCCATTCGATGCGGCCTTGTATGTCGTTTTGCATGTTTACCAGTGCGAACATTACTTTTAATGTGAAAGCTTGCGTCCGATGCGGACCTGTACATAGCGTTACATGGTTATCAGGGAGAAAAAGAAGCTTTGAAAACCTATTTTCATTAATTAGACGTGATAGAGACGTAATTACAACTGCTTCCCGCTTTCAAGTGTAAAACATCCCTCTAGTGGACAGGAATGGACAGTCGGCAGATCTTTCCTATGTGGGCTTGACCTGTCGAAGCCTATGTACTCGCTGGGCTGAACACAGATATGCTATCCATAAGGAATCTGTTGCTTCGACATTGTCAAAAACTGTTATTGAAAAAGACTTAAGACCTGATTGGGACAATGCGAACTTACTATCAACTGCTTCTAATAAACGCTCCATGCTTTTTACCGATAGTCTACATATTATAAAATTTAGACCAAAATGCTGTAATGAGGACGTGCCTGTATACAATCCCTCTACCTGGATAAACCAGATTTTGCAGTACTCACGGGAGGAATAATCTGAATAATTATAAGGAACTTTTAACAATTCGTAGTGAATGACAATGACTTATGTGCTCATTTACATAATGTGTATTACTTGTGCTCCTATCTGTCATTATTTAACCTTGAGCCGTTCTAATTTTGTTTCATGCGGCCATAGTGGTCGCGAAAGTGCTCGCAAGAGCATTTATCTACCATATTTTTAAATTGTAAATAAAGACGTTTTTTAGATCCTACGTTGTTTAAAAGGAATTTTAAAGTGCGGTGTGTGTGCTATGGCTGCTCCAGAAAAGTTACCGTTCTTCGACAGCTTTCAAATCATCTTGTCTATAACTCAGCACGAAATACGGTACATTTACTGCTTACAAGTTTTGAAATATCGTATCTTGTCCGATACGACATTGTAGTCAGTTCGCCTGTTCAACCGTGAGCACACAAACTTTAACATGTCAGTCTTCGTCCAATGCGGCATTACAAGACGTTTACTTTTTTTATCCCCGCACGAAACATTTTGACTTGTGAACTCTCATCCCATGAGGAAGTATATCCTTATTTTACAGGAGTAAGTCAGTTGACCCACACAGCTGAAGACTTGCGTCCTCATAAAGTGTTGTGAAAATCAGGAGACGAGAGCGAATTCCTGTCCACTCTGAATAGAATTTCGTGTACGAGTCGTAGGTTACCGAACTTCAATTATTGCTGAGCGTTTCCAGTAAACATTAATCGAGAAAATTAAGGCTGCATCTGCTTCACGGTTTCCAGAAAGTCAACACAACTCATAGACCAAGTCACCTTTCTTCAAAATGTCATATTTTAAGGAAGAAATTTCTTGCACAATTTATTTTCTACTGAATTCTCTCTCGAAAATCTGAAGGGCGTAAAGTTGCTGTGGCTCAGCATTCCTGCGATTTCGATATGCTGTTTGGTGATCTAGCAAACTTTCGTGCAGTAGTTGCGAGGTCCGAAGAAACGATTCTTTCCTTTCAAGTATGGGTTGGACATACATAGCAAGATAGTCGCTGACTTTTTCCTCCCACTGATGGTCCCCCTCTCTTCACTGAATCATCTTTTTTTTTTCGATTGAATCTTTAACGACCACCGTGGGCAACTCGGTGTGCTATAAGCAGTTCCCTGTCCCTGTCACTGGTTCCAGGGAAGGGAGAGAGCTAGTCCCTTAAGACAAAGACAACATCCATGCATCACCGGATTCGAACCTGTACCACTTTCTGACGATGTCAGAGGCCATCGCTCAGACCACTGCGCCACCGGGGCGGCTCTGAATCATCCCCAAATTTGGGATGAGATAATTCTTGTAGCCTTAGACGCTCATGGGGATTACTAAATATTGTGCATAAAAATCTCCATATAAAGCCCGGACTTTCTCAATCGGCTATCTAATACAGGGTACCCAATCTTAAGATCATGTGACCTCTATGTGCCAAACAAAACACAGTTGCGTAATGGTGTACCACCATAACCTTCCTTCTGCAGCTATTATAAATTATTTCTGAGTCTCCTTTCCCGCTTATATCAGAGGGGTTACTGTTATAAATCTACCTATCATCCTTTGATTTCTATCAAAAATACACGGTCCCGTCACATTATTGTGACCACTTCCTACTTTTAAGGTCAACAGTGCGTAGCCAATGACAGGAAGCACGTGTCGTTAGATGGCTTGGAGGGTATATAAGGTGTGCTGCATTCATTCTGAAAACATATCACTAGTTGCTGTCATGGATAAAAAGCGCGATTTATCAGATTTGCAAAAAGGAAATGATTATCATCTTTTGGGCCAAGAGTGGCAGTATTTCTAAAACAGCGCAGTTTGTAAACTGTTCTAGTGCTGTTGTGGTTAAAGTGTATCGTGATTGGAGAAATGGCACCATTGCGAATAAGCGATGTGGAAGCTGCGGAGCACCACGTGCCATTGATGTGACAGGTGAACGTTGGCTTAGAAGGAGCGTGAGGGCCGATTGACGCGCTACAGTGGAGCAACTCACTGGTCAAATGAACCAGGTTGCTACCGGAAGTGTGACTAAAACGACAGTTCAGCGAAACCTGCTGAGTATGGGACTACGATGCAGATGGATGGTCACTGCACCTATGCTAACGAAGTTGCCTCGGCAGAAAAGGCTTACATTTGCACGGCAGTATTGGAATTTGAGCTCTGCTGATTTGCCAAAGATTGCCTTCTCCGATGAGTCATGTTTTATGCTTCACCGAACCGATGGACGTTCGCGTATAAGGCGAGAAACATCAGCGAACAAACAATCTTCAACCATTGCTGGAAGAAGACCAGCTGTTGGGGGAAGCCTTATGAATGGGGAATGTTTTCGTGGCATTCCCTGGGTCCACTCCTACCTGCAGAAGGAACTATGGACCGAATTCGTTAGGAATCCATCCATGCAGACCACCTGCACCCATACATGCTGATTGTCTTCCCTGGGTCGGATGGATCTTCCAGCACGACAATGCGACTTGCCACACAACTAGAAATGTCCGAGAGTGGTTGGAATAGCACGATGAAAACTTCAAAGTACTTCACTGACCCCCTAATTCCCCAGACTTAAACACAATTGAGCATGTGTGGGACCACCTCTATCGTGTTGTTCGCCCTATGGATTCTCTACCTCGCCCCCTGCAGCAGCACAATTGCTATTATTTGTAACATAGCTGTACCTGGAGACATAGCACACTTGTTATTATTTGTAACAGAGGTGGACCTGTTATACTTGCCATTATTTGCAGCAGAAGTGGACCTGCTAGTAACAGCACACTTGCTATTATTTGCAGCAGAGGTGGACCTGTTAAACATAGCACACTTGCTATTATATTTGCAACAGAGGTGGACCTGTTGGACATGGCACACTTGCTATTATTTGCAACATAGGTGAACCTGTTAGACATAGTACACTTGCTATTATATTTGCAACATTGTGGACCTGTTGGAAATGACATACTTCCTATTATTTGCAACAGAGGTGCACCTGTTAGACATAGCACACTTGCTATTATATTTGCAACAGAGGTGGACCTGTTGGACATGGCATACTTGCTATTATTTGCAACAGAGGTGCACCTGTTAGACATAGCACACTTGCTATTATATTTGGAACAGAGGTGGACCTGTTGGACATGGCATACTTGCTATTATTTGCAACAGAGGTACACCTGTTAGACATAGCACACTTGGTATTATTTGCAACAGAGGTGGACCAGTTAGACATAGCACACTTTTTATTATATTTGCAACAGAGGTGGACCTGTTGGACATGGCATACTTGCTATTATTTGCAGCAGAGATGGACCTGTTTGGCAGAGCACACTTGCTATTATATGCAACAGAGGTGGACCTGTTAGACATAGCACACTTTCTATTATATTTGCAACAGAGGTGGACCTGTTGGACATGGCATACTTGCTATTATTTGCAGCAGAGATGGACCTGTTCGGCAGAGCACACTTGATATTATATGCAACAGAGGAGAACCTGCTCTACTCAGGATTCTTTGTGTTAAAATTAATAAGAAGGAACTGTAATCCGATTTATTGGCATACAATTATGAATATAAGTTTCCATGTTTTCGCACATTCGCACATCAACCTGTTTCAAGGAACGTAAATAGAAAACTACCTGATTGACATGCCAGAGTATGAAAATGTATATTTATATTTTTAGACCAATAAATCAATCGGATTTCTACCATAGGTTTGCTATTCTTGCTGTCATTTGCAACTGAGGTGGGCCTGTCAACGCTAAATAAAGGTAGTATTTTTTAATTGTGTGTTTTTATTTGAGTATACCAATTCGGATTAATCTGCTTTACTGAATTTAATCACAACCACTTTTTCAAGGCTTTACCAAACGGTGATTGCTGAAATATACCATGTAAAGTGTAGACATCTAGGAATTTTCGGAGAACTTATTTTTGACAGCTGAATATAGAGTTTCCAGTCCGCTAAAACAAGTGCAACAAAAACACGAAAATCCCCGAAACGTTGATTACGGGTTGGCTGCTCCACGGTCAATTTTGCATATATCTTTTGTAATGTGTTTCAGCACTTTTTATCAATCTACGGCTCTTGAGTCAGTTTTTATTTATTTGTAAACAAAAGAATTGTTACTGGAGCATTTTTTATTCCTTTCATCATTGTGATCTCATTTTGTCAGATGCCTTTGAGCTGAAAGGGTCAGCATAATTTTAATAAATCTTAAAATAAGCTCAAAGAAAGCAAGAGAGAGAGAGAGACAAAATGAGTGGTAACAGCGGCTGGATCGAGTGAACCTGCACATCAGAAGGCGTTGCTTTCCCTTAGCTTTGTTATTCAAAGTGATCATTTATCGAAATGATTCACACTAGTACTTTCTGCTTGATTGATTATCTGCTAAAAGGGCTGTAACAATATCGACCACTTAAGAAAAGGGAGGCAGTTTGAGCCACTAGTTTCTGCTGAGTGTCATGCTGTCCGTGTCAAGGGGAGTAGCTCCTTCCCCATAATTCCTTGTGCCGTGGAACAAAGAATCAAAGAGTAGGAACGAGATGTTGTCACTAGTGACAGGTATATAGTTGGCACTGCTGAGATGAGAGAGAGATACACTTGCGTGCAAAAATTAAGGACGAGACGGTTTTTCGAATGTAACGTCGTGAACAATTGCTCAATCCATATCGACTCAAATCATAACATAAGATCGCCAAGATGTAAGAATATGGGAAAAGTGAGCAAACCCGTCCAATCAAGGAATCCAAAAGATACTATAACGAAGTAAATTTCTCCGTCATTTTTGTCCATGCCAGGATTCGAACCTGGATTCCCTCATTCCGGAATAAGTTGCTCTACCAATTGAGCTACGCGGACGTTTTGTTTTGACTACTATCTGCCCTTATGTCGTGTGCGTCCTGCTGGCAGGTACGTCACATCTCCCCCCGAAAGAGGGCCGGGGGCATGGTCCACGGGTCAGCCGTGACCATGAATCGTTGCATGCAGCCATCCACTGTAGAACGTGCACTTCAGAACTCCCAGTCAATCGGGTGTGTGGAATGCAACGTCACACACATTTATATTTCGAAGCGCTGGAGATGGGATTCTCTGATTTTTCCTATCTCGCGGTGTGGAAATAACATCACACCATTGCGATATTCTGAACTGTCGGGTCATCCGGATAGATCGGGCGCCATTATAACGAAGTAAATTTCTCCGTCATTTCTGTCCACGCCAGGATTCGAACCCGGATCCCCTCATTCCGGAATAAGTTGCTCTTCCAATTGAGCTACGTGGACGTTTTGTTTTGACTACTATCTGCCCTTATGTCGTGTGCGTCCTGCTGGCAGGTACGTCACAATACAAAAGCACTTTATGGAAAAGGTAGCTTCGAGCACAACTAGACAGAAGACAGAAACGTCCATGTGACAGCCGGCTGCCAGGAAAAATCCAGTCTTTAGTAGGGAATATTATCACCCCTGACTGCGTTACAGGATTTACAACGTCTGTCCATGCTGAGGACGAGGTTGTCAAGGAGCTGTTGAGGCAACGCGGCCCATTCCTCTTGTAGCGCCAATCGCAGCTGCGGAATCGCTGCTGGAGGCTGGTGACGTACTGCCAAGCGTCTCTCGAGAAGGTCCCACACGTGTTCGATTGGATTTAGGTCCGGGGACCTTGCGGGCCAATCCATGCGTTGAATATCTTTACTCTCCAACAGCTCTGCGACAGCCACTGTACGATGAGGTGTAACGTTGTCGTCCGTGAAGAGGAACGCAGGACTCACAGCACCTCTAAACGGACGCACGTGAGGCAGGAGAACCTCGGTACAATAGCGGACACCAGTGACCGAACCTCCTTGGAAGATGTGGAGGTCCGTACGGCTACCAAGCATGATACTGCACCAAACGAGAACTCCGCCACCTCCAAACCGGTCCCTTTCGATGATGTTGATGGTGTGATTGCGTGTTCCCTGCTCTCTCCAGATGTGTATACGTCCAGAATCTCTCGTCAGACTAAATCGGCTCTTATCCGTAAAGAGAACTCGACCCCATTGCTGATGTGTCCAGTTCTTGTGTTCCTGGCACCACAGAAACTGTCGTCTCTGATGAGCAGGCGTTAATGGCACACACCGTACTGGTCGTCGTGAAAATAGACCACCTTGGTGCAGCCTCCTGGCCATGGTAAAACGCGATAACGGACGTCCAGTTGTCTGTTGCATGTGCCTTGAGATTTCTCCCGCTGTCTGCCGTCTCTCTCTTCTCGCCTGTAGGACAATATGCCGGTCGTCCGCCGCCGTGGTTGCTCGTGGACGACCACTGCTAAACTCTCGGACAGCTGTTGCTGTCGTTTGAAATGCTCTCCAAGCTCGTGAAACGATGATGTGAGCGATCCCGAACTCCTCGGCCGCACTAGTCACACTTCGACCTTCTTCCAACTTCCCAATGACGCGACCTCGGGTAAAGTCATCCAGATATCGTCTACTGGATTGCCTGTTGGCAATATCACACGGTGGCAGCTACTCGACGTCGTTCAAATCGATGTACACCTTGCAATAGCTTTCACCGAATTGCTGAGCGCACACCGCCCGTGTGCTTTATACCCTTCCGACACTCCCACCCCCGCCCCCTACGTCATGCTGCATATATGCGCATGCCCTACCGTACCGGACCCTAGTCTATCTCCTGAGTGGTCTTTCGGTCCGTTCTGCCTGCTCGTTCCACTGTTATGGTAATTTCTCCGCTTCGTCCTTAATTTTTGCACACCAGTGTATATAAAAATATATTTTCGTGTTTACCATAATCTCTTATGTCCAGTCCCATATAATTTGTGTACTTTTAATCTTTATTTATCTTACAGGTGTGTTAAACCAACTTGACGAACACTCAAGGACACCAGATGGACTCCGCCTCTATAATTTAGAAAATCTGCTTTTCAAGGAAATGTCAAGAGCATTGAGAACGAACATAAATTTCTGTAATGGAGGACTGCGCACAGGATCGATGGTTCCTCAGTCCACTAAAATGCTGTGCTGAGCCGATATCAGTTTAGTCGCATATTATTCCGGTAAATCAAAATGTCGCCCGGTGAAAATAGATGACTTGAATTTTTCTTTCCATTTTATTTTCGTTTTGGCACAAAACAATTAAAGAGAGAATTTATTTTATTTACCTTTACAAAATAATTACACTATCTACCAACAAGTATTTAGACACCTCTGCAATCGACGACATCTGCGGTCCTGATACACGTCACGGCCGCCGCCGTTAAATATCGTGTAGGAAACAACAACGCGACCAGTCGCATGCAAGATGCCGCGCAGTTCGGAGCTCTCTGATTTCGAGAAAGGTGTAATCGTCGGATATCACAGAAATGGCCGAACAATACGTGACATATCCAGCTAGTTGAAGTACCCAAAATCGACAGTGGTCTACGTTATTGGCAAGTGGAAGGTGAGAGGTGACTGTCCAGACACGGCAGATCCAAGATGAGAGGTGACTGCCCAGACACGGCAGATCCACGAAACTGGGAGTTAGAGACCGACGGGTGCTGGCCAGAGACATTCGGAAGAACCGCACCAAATCAATGGCCCACATCCGCAAGGAGTTTTAACAGGCATCCGGGAGTGTTCTTTCGATGAATACCATCTATAAGGAAGCCCATCTGCTCGGTTATCATGGACGTGTTACCGCCCACAAGCCTTTGATCACCAAGTCCAATAGCGCTGCTCGACTAACGTCGTGCAAAGAACGTCGACAGTGGACCGTTGAAAAGTGGAAACAAGTTCTCTGGAGCGACGAATCAAGGTTCACCCTCTACCGTTAGAATGGCAGGGTCTGGGTTTGGCGTCTGCCTAGAGAACGCATCCTGCCGGGATGTATTGTGCCAACTGTGAAGTACGGCGGCGGTGGAATTGTGCTATGGGGGTGTTTCTCCTGGTATGGCACGGGACTCTTAGTCGCAATTCCTGGGATACTCAACGCCGAGACTTACTGCACCATTTTGGATGACCATGCGCTTCCTACGTTGTGGCAATTTTACGGGGTGGACCCATGTTACTTTCAGGATGACAATGCCATCTGTCATGTTGCGAGGTCCACCATGGCTTGGTATGGTGACAATGGGGTTAATCGAATAGATTGGCCAGCGCAGAGCCCGGACCTTAACCCTATCGAGCACCTCTGGGACGTGTTGGAGCGTCGACTTAAGGGGTGCCCCCACCGTCCGAAATCGGTGAAGGAACTGACCTGTCTTCTCCAAGCCGAGTGGAAGAAAATACTGCTAGCCGTCGTACAACGCCTGGTTGAGAGTATGCCCCGGAGGGTCGCAGCTGTAATCACCGGTCGTGGAGGCTCCATCAACTATTGAAGGTGAATAAACTTCGTTTTCTTATGCTATCACAGGTGTCCAATTACTTGTTGGTAGATATTGTATTTGTTTTCTCAGACGTCATGCAGTTTTATTTAAAAACGAAAATATAGTAACATATGTGACGTATACTCTAAATTAACTCTCCTTTTTAGTTCCTGTATCTTTGTAAAATTTAGTTCGTTCTCCTTAAGCATTTTTCAAACTTAACGTTTACATTTTCTCTCTCGACTTAATATTTTTTGGCAACTGCACTGACGCCGGAAGTTGTGTGACGTGTGTGCGAAACAGAGATAAGGACACTCTTGTTAGAATTCAGCTAGAGCGTGGTTCGTAATTGATTTGTAAAGAAGCTTTTCGGCGAGCTTTGATTAATTCGATGTTGCTGTTTAGTTGTATCGCTTTATCACTGTTGTTTGAACATCGATCTAAGTTATTGTAAAGTTAATGTGATTTAAATATTATTTGATAATACGATCATTGTGTTGTTCAGCTGTTGAAGTGTTTAGCTACTGGGGTATTCGTTGTGGTGACAACATACATGCCTGTGATGGGATACAGGTATGAAAGTGTAAGTCCATCTGAATCTTTGGACGTATTTTTAAAGTGACATTCTCTGTGCTTATTTCAGGGAATTAAAGATTAAGCAATCCAGAGTTTCAACTAAAACGGACCACGCACGGTATTTAGTCAAGCTTCACGTAACGTTGGCGTTCGAGGTAAACTGACTTTACACGTACATTTATCAGTGGCGGGTCGTGGTTGGAAAAATAGGTGAAGAGGTACAAGAGCAGTACGAAAAGATATCTACTGTCTACAATAAAAATCCCTTAAGGAGGACTTACCTATTTTTCGTATATTAAATCAATTTTTCTTCCTTTTAAAGCTGCAAATTTGTCGATTATGTCGTCATAAGATGGTTAGATGGTTGTTTCTACATGAGCATCAATAAAATGTCTTCCTGAATAGAAATATTTGCCAAAGAAGCAAGTCTATCTTGGGAACTAGTGTTTCTTGAACAAGTTTGTATTCTTTTAACGAAACTTCTTTCCACTGGCACACTTGTAGATGGAACTGTTAAACTGAGGAAAACCAATTTATAATCTTCTGTAAACATGTCTTTGTCTCCGTGAAACACTCGAAGGAGTTCTTGAGTCAATATATTCCTTAATCTTTCATCGGCATATACAAGACTCAGTTCATTTTTAAGGCGCTGGTGTTTAGTAAATATGTTTCCGTAAAAATGCAGATTTTCAAGAGCGTGAGAGGGAAAGCATGCATTAAATTATTCGAATTTATTTGTGTCAGCAAGTCAGACAAATTGAAGTTTCTTTCAGTCCTGAAATCTTATATTCATTTCCATAAGAATGTGGCCCAAAATTTCAAAATACAATTGTTTATAATTTTGAAAACTGTTTCCTGTGTAAGAGCAGCATATTCCCGTGCTAATTTCTGTGATTTTGCTAGCTTTTCCAAACTGTGTTTCAAATAACTCATCGTTCCTTTTATGGCTCAAAATTTCACGAGTTTTTTTCTTTTTTTTTTTTTTAAATTTGAGTTACACAATAGTTTATGTTTAGTTATTTTTTTTAGAAAAGTTCGAATAATAAATCGGTGGAGCCAAAACTGTAAATTCGAAAGTGTTCATACCATTCAAAAACCCCTTGACAAGATGAATTGATTTTTGTCTGATTATTCGCTATTTGTCAGAAATCTGAACACTTCCTTCAATTCATCCCAATCTTCAACAACTACACTAATTAATTTCGAAGTGGAGGACCATCGAGTTTCTGGTATGGTTGGTCTGCGTCTTGCGGTTGTTGATATAAGTGTATTAGACCTCTTCGCAGAATGGTGAACAAACGAAGCAATTCCACTGAGGCTTGCAAAAAGTATTCGACACTTAGAAATTTTAGAAAAACTCTGGTGTAATACAAGATTCAAACGATGAACTAAGCAATGAACAAAAACAGCTTGAGAAGCTTTATCCTTGACTTTTTTTCTGCAGCCCATTTAAGTGTCCAGAAATGATACTTGCCCCATAGTAACATTGTCCTATTTATTTGTGTTGGTAATCAGACTGTTCCAAAATTTTGTCTAGCATTTTGTATAAAGCTCCTGACGGTCTATCTTTATTCACATCATGGAAACCCAAAAATCCCTCAACCAATACACCTTCTGAATCAACAATAAAAAATTATTTAATTTTTGACGTGATCGTTTACATTCAATTAATTCATTTTGAATAGTTTTTTATCGTTTCGTATTGATTTTCAATTTCTAAAGAACTTCTTCATATCAACATGAATGTAATTCAATGAAATTTCCACGATTTATAGAGCCCATGCTTTCGTCATGGCAATGGAATGCTAGTTCTTGTTTGATCAAATACAGTATAGACTAATACTGCATCAATCACTGTCTGCAGGAAAAGTCTATTTAAACGAACGGTTTCGTTAAAATGCGTTTTCAAAAGCCTAGCATTCTTCTTCGGGGCATCGGCAATGGTGTTTTGAATTTTTTCAAAATTCCTTAACATTAATCCGCATTTCAGGTGTTCGGTAGAATTACGATGTTTATGAAGTGACCGTGTTACACTTAATAAATCTGAGAATCCGTCTTTATTCCACGCTGAATGTTTATTACTAAAAAGTAAGCAGGGCCAAAAAAAAAATTAACACAGAAGTGCTGCAAATCCATTTATATTCAGTAAACCAACAATTTTTAAAATTAATATTGTTAGATTTACCGCTCTTCTTGATTTCGTTCTTAGCAACAATTGTCAGTGAATCCGTCGGTCGTCCTTGTAGCAAAATGTCTCTTTTATCTTCATATTTCCACAGATTAAATGGAGTTTGCAATAAATTACAAACAATGTCGTCCACAGGATGCATACTACAAACTATCACTATCAGTTAAATTGTACACAAACCTAAAATATCAGCTAAAGCTTTTAACAAATAATCACAAAGCACGAAAGAATAAATTCCTTTCGGAAAATAATGTACCACAGCAAGGAAAAAGCCCTAGCAGATTGCACTACAAGGAAAAAGCCCTAGCAGATTGCACTACAAGGAAAAAGCCCTAGCAGATTGCACTACAAGGAAAAAGCCCTAGCAGATTGCAAGGTACCCTGCTAGTCCGCCCGCTCCACCGTTATCTCTCACGACTTTACGCTCAACAACTGAAAGATGCAGAGGTAAGGCGGCTGAAGCTGGAACACTTCATTTGAGCGAGCAGATTGGGGAGGGTGACGTCACGGTTAAAATGGCAACTCGGCGGAAAACTGCAGACTTCCAAGCATTCTCATTTCGGCTCTTCACCTGCACTGTTTTGCGTATAAGGATTTGTTTTCCGTATGGAGCGCGCCATGTGAATTAATATCTATTCAAAATTTTGAGTAATTTGGAACTGAATAAAGGCAAAAAGGAATATATTATAAAAAAATACTGAATAAAACTTTATCTTGAGTAAAATCGGTGAAGAGGCACTTCACCTACTTAACCTGAAAAGCCGCAACTGACATTTATATTCTTAAACCCGAAGAGCACTACGCATAACGTGAACAGTTTTTAGAAGTGTTACAAAGTCAGAATATTGTTTTGTGTTAAAGCACACTTGCATTTCTTCTGTTGTCATTTTTAATAGTTTCTCATGCGAATAAAGCAATTAAGAAAACATTTCCTATGCTTTGTATAGGTTTTATGTTTAAAGCTGGGAAGCCGAAAAAGATACATATTGCCTCTTCAATTTTCTATCCGTGATAATTAGTTCACCACGATTCGTCATTGCTAAAATACAATCAATGGGCAAACTGTTATATACAATATGTATCAATATGCAAAGCAGAAGTATGACGTCGTCACGTGGGATGATGACACTGGCAATGACTATAAATATAGAAGGTCTGTACGGCGTACGCACTGGAAAGTAAACACGGAGAAGTAAGTATGCGTAAAGAGAGCAACGTAAGTGCGTTTACCCATCTCCAGATAGCAGCTGCAAGAAAGGCGGGGGTTTTAATTACTGAAAGCGGCAATGCTTACATACAGTCATTCGCAAAAGTTTAAAACTACCTATCAGTATTAGGTGTTTTCTGCCGATTGCGTCAGATTCTGTCTGTATTACTCAACTTCCTGTCAGTGTTGCATCATCCTACCGCGGCAGCTGTTGATAGAGTTGGTGGAAGTGTGCCAGTGTCAGTTTGCTTCTGTTTTTCATGCTGAGAGATTTTGTACGTATATTCTTTATAGCGAAATATTGGCCAAAAAAAAGCGCCGTTAAGTGTTACTCAGAGGGCACATATAGTGACTTTATATCATGATGAATACTTCGAACGTGACATAAGCAGAAAGGTAAATGTGATCAAGACTGCTGTTCATAATATGTTCATGAAATATCGAGACGCAAGTGAATTTAGCGACCAAAAGAGAAATGGACATCCAGGGAAAACAACCCCGCGTGATGACAGTACCATATGGTGAATAGTTATGCGTTCTCCGAAGAGTTCGGGCAAGGAAATCAAGGTCTTTCTACATTCAAAAGCGTCTGATATAAGAAACAGCACTGTTTCTCGACGTCTTAGCAAAGATTTTGGATTAAAGTCTTATAAACCTGCACATAAACTTAAACTAACCATTGTCATGAAAAAGAAGAGACTCCAGTTTGCGATGCGTCGTCAATCGTGAACTGCTAAAAATTGGAGCCAAGTTTTTTTTTCGATGAATCAACTGTGCGCCAATTAGAATCAAGTGAAGCACATGTTCGACGATCTAAAGGCAAAAGGCTTGATGAAAAATACACCGATAGCACCGTGAGGCATCCGCCTAGTCAGATGGTATGGAGTGCTCTGTCAGCATCCGGTACTGCTTCATTATCCTGTTTCCCGACAGGCACAACCACGACTGGTCCTTTTTATGTGGAAATGTTTACGTGAGAAGCTGTTAACTCATATGCAAATGCACAGATGCACAATCTTTGCATATGATGGTGCTCCATGCCACAAATCAAAGACAGTAAAGGACTACTTGCAGTGAAAAAACATAACTTTGGTGGACTGGTGCGGTAATAGTTCCGACCGAAAATTTGTGGACCATTTTAAAAGACAAGGTAACGGAAAAACAGCCATGAAATTACCAAGCTTTGATTAACAGAAATACGTGTGGTGCAAAGGCATTTCAAGTGACTATTGCGAATCCCTCATTGAGAGTATGCCACCTCGTATTCTGTCCGTTATAAAAAAAAGGTGACCAAATAAAGTATTGATTTCGGTCTTTTTGTGTTCTAAGTATTGTAAGTATTCATCTGTGGTGTCATTTTTTTAAATACCTCTGACTAGTAATTGGTTGTTTCTTTGAAAAGCCTAATTTTCAATTAATTTACAGGTGGTCTTATACTTCTGCAAATGAATGCAAATACAGCATGTCTTTATGCGTTAGAAACGAATCAGGGAAAAATAATTATGGGTTAATTGAGCGACGTAAGTGAGTTGAACGTTGCGAGATAGCAGCTGCGAGGAAGGCCGGTTGTTCAATCACTGCAACTGGAGAGATGATGAGATTTCCATGTCAGTCCGTCATCCGTGTATACCAAAGCTATGTGAAGTACGTCAAAACTTCCAGTAAACAGCTGAAATCTGGCAGTAAACGTGAAATTCACTCTTGAGACTGTCCTGAATTATTACAATCAATCGCACGGCAAACGTCGGTTAGATAGAGACGAAATTTAATGAGAACGCACCCGCAAGCTTATGCACAAGGACTTTCTTCTGTACCACTGACAAAGTAGATTATGGCAGTCGATGTCCACATCCGTGTTCCCTTGTTGAGTGCCATGCACCGAAAGATTAATCTGAAGTTTGCAAAGGCCTGTCGCAACTGGAGGGCGAAGAACTGGAAACTCGTCCTCGGGTCTCACTAGTCAAGGTTTCAACTCTATAATGCCCGTATTCGGGTGCGTGTGTGTCGTGAACTACACGAATAGATGGTGTATGTGTGGCGTAACACTTTCTGGCCAACCCAAATTGAAAAGTTGGGTTCATACAAGCAGGTGGAAGCTGTGTAACAGTTTAGGTGCTTGCAAAGTGGAAGCTGTATTACATGGTCTTCCTTAAAGCCAAAACTCCCTTCCAGATGCTCGCCACCTGTACAAGGTATCAACCTCGCCAAATATCTACACCCATACGTAACAATTATTTTTCGGCATCATGACGCTATCTATCGACAGAACAACGCCGCACTGCATATTTCCCGAGTGGCAGCCAATTGGCTCCAGAAGATTTCAAGCGAGTTTTGCACCCTCTCATTTGCTGTATCTTAACCACATTGAGAATTTTGGGGGGATTGTTTAAAAGCACCAACCCCTACCGTTAGTTATGGATGCTGTACGATAGGTGATCCTTGCTTCATGGGCTGCAATCTCACATCCTTTTTTTTTAAAACCTCCTTACTGAGTCCTTACCAAGACATCTGGCTGCTGCTGTGAGGTCATAAAGTGGGCAACACGTTATTGAGTTGATATACATAATAATTTGTCCACTACTTTATTATCAGAAAAATTCCAGCTTTGTAGCCTTTTAAGTCTCACTGTCTCTTCTAGTACCATATAGTTCGGGGGTTCCGTAGAGAATAATTAAAAAGAAAGCATGTAACGTACCAGGAGATGTGACGTACCTGCAGGAAGGACGCACACGACATAAAGGCAGATAGGAATCAGAATAACTCGTCCGCGTAGCTCAATTGGTAGACCAACTTATTCCGGAATGAGGGGACCGGGTTCGAATCCTGGCGCGGATAAAAATGACGGAGAAATTTACTTCGTTATAATGGCGCCCGAACTATCCGGATGACCCGACCGTTCAAAATCTCGCATTGGTGTGATGTTATTTCCACACCGCGAGATAGGAAAAATAAGAGAATCCCTTCTCCAGCACTTCGAAAAAAAAAATAAAAAAAAATAAGGGGGAGATGATGTAACGTACCAGGAGATGTGACGTACCTGCCCGAAGGACGCACACGACATAAAGGCAGATAGGAATCAGAATAACACGTCCGCGTAGCTCAATTGGGAGAGCAACTTATTCCGGAATGAGGGGACCCGGGTTCGAATCCGGGCGCGGATAAAAATGACGGAGAAATTTACTTCGTTATAAGCAATGTATGAAACAATAACTAGCCGTTCCACTGATCAAATGGCCTGAGACGCTGGTTTCTCACCAATCGTCGGAAATATACACGATTTTAGACACGGACGAGGTACGGCTGACGCGCTTGCCTTATTTCAAACGTGTTTTGTGTATTTGATTGCCGATATTAGTTAAGTGACTGTGTTGCGCTAAAACACTGTCATTACTTCAATGTGCATACTCTTCTTTTCTGAAATGTTCCGTTAAGTCTTGCTCCGGATAGCTGCAAACATGTAACACATAGCTAACCGGATAGCACAAACGGCCAGAAAACTAAAAACCTTGTACTTATAGTAATTCAATTGTTTATTTAGTCCTTCGTAGTCACTTTAATATGACAGTACAGCACCGATTGCCGAAATCACTTAATACGCAATTAATCAACGGTTATTTCAATTGCTGGCTATTTCAATACTCAAATTATCAAACAATGTGAAAGTCACATTAACTCGATAACGTCTTAAGGCTTGCATATCAACGAAGCGTAACATTAAACGTGAAGGAATTAATAATTAAATGGTATGCTAAGCTCTCTTAACATCTGTCTCTCCAAAGCAATTACAACGATCTCACAATATACGTGACTCGCAACTAGACCGCTGAAGCAATCGCAAACATCAATCTATCTCATCTGTCTCTTTAACATATGTCATTCAACTTTGACCTCAGTCAGGTTGCCATAGAAACATTCAGCGAGCGAGAAAATGTAGCGTTAAGAACAGAAAATGCTTAAGTAGAATAAGCCAAAATTTGGATAAGATAACAGAAAGCAAAAAGAAAGCTAAATTAGAGTATACCTCGTTACACGATAGTAGCCTCTAACTCTACTCCCCCACCCCCCCAAAAATATACAAAAACAATTTTAAGTAATGAAAAATTCGCTATTCTGCTGAAGAAAATGAATTGCTACTATAAAAAAGATGCGTAAAGGGGTGGGGATTCTCATCTTTTTACGTTAAAATTATCGCCTTTTTTAGTGTTTATTGACGAAACTATGCAATCAATTGATTCCAAAGTAGGTACATCTATTTATTATCATTTCAGCTATTTACAAAATAATTTGTAATAAGTTTCATGAAAAATCACTACCACAAATCCCCCTGGACCATAACACTGCACGAAGATTGACGGTCGCTGGTTGGCATGATTTCTCCACTCCAGGAGATCTGAAACAAAAAACTCTGACGGCGTTTTACTCTATACACAAGTAGTTATCGTTTGATGAACCAGAAAAAATATATATACACTGACGAAAAAAATCCCAACACCACGAAAAAATAGCTGTAGAGGAATGAAATGGCGGCAATACATTTGTATAGGTAACATATTTAATCGATTAACGTTTCAAGATCACAGCTTATTGTAAGCGCGAGAAGAGCCATTTTAAATGTGAAATGCTGGTACATTAATGACCGGTGTAACCGCCAGAATGTTGAATGCAAGCACGCAAACGTTCATGCATTGTGTCGTACAGGTGCTGGATGTCAGTTTGTGGGGTGGAGTTCCATGCCTGTTGCACTTGGTCGGTCAATACAGGGACGGTTAATGCTGGTTGGGGGTGACGCTGGAGTTGTCGTCCAATGATGTCCCATACGTGCTCGATTGGTGAAAGATCTGGTGATCTAGCAGGCCACGGCAACATGTCGACACTCGGTAGAGCATGTTGGGTTACAACAGCGGTATGCGGGCGAGCGTTATCCTGTTGGAAAACAACCCTTGGAATGCTGTTCATGAATGGCAGCACAACAGGTTGAATCACCAGACCGACGTGCAACTGTGCCGTCATGGGTGCGTGGGATAACCACGAGAGTGCTCCTGCAGTCATAGGAAATTGCTCTTCAGACCATAACTCCAGGTGTAGGTTCAGTGTGTCTCAGCAGCAGACAGGTTGGTTGCAGGCGCTCACCTGGCCTCCTTCTAACCAACACACGGCCATCACTGGCACCCAGGCAGAACCTGCTTTCATCAGAAAACACAACAGATCTCCACTCCATCCTCCAATGAGCTCTAGCTTGACACCACTGACGTCGTAAACGGCAGTAGTTTGGAGTAAGTGGAATGCACGCTACAGGGCGTATGGCTCGGAGCTGTGCTTCAAGTAACCGATTTGTAACAGTTCGTTGTGTCACTGTGGTGGAAACTGCAGCTTGAATTGCTGCCCCAGAGGCGGTACGATGCGACACGGCGGTCTTCCCTCTCAGTAGTGCCACGTGGCAGGCCGGAACACCCTCTTCTTGAGGCAGTACCTTTCCTTGACCACCGTTGCCAACAATCATGCACAGTGGCTACATTCCTGCCAAGTCGTTCTGCAATATTGCGGAAAGAAAATCCACCTTCTCGTAGCCCTATTACACGACCTCGTTCAAACTCCGTGAGCGGTTGATAATGGCTTCTTCGTCTTCTTAAAGGCATTCTTGACTAACATCAACACCCTACGTCGAATCTCAATGATAACTAACGCTCACGAACGTTACAGCGCGTATTTACAGCAAACCTGCTTTGCATGTTCCGATGGGCGCTACTAGCGCCACACGTATGCGCCGAGCGCGAAATTTGCATAGACGTCATCTTACAGATGTACTCTCAAGGCCTACCAACTGTCGTTTATCTAACACAACCCCTTCTTGGTGTTGGGATTTTTTTTTCCGTCAGTGTATATTTGAGGAAATGGTGACTTGTCAAACTCAAATTATTATCAATTTAGCTCACAAAATTGACAACGGTTTTTGCTATTAAATATATATAAATGCGATACATAACGTATTGCATTTCTGGTTCATCAAACGATAAAAGATAGTTTGCTGAACATGCAGTTTTACATTTGAAATAGATCGGTATAATAGTTTTTTAAAATATCATGCCAACCATTTGCGAAAAAGATGTTTCGAGAAAAACGCGTTTAAAGTTTCAAGTATAGTTTACGGAGGCATATCGAGTACGTACAGTATTTTTCTGCTAATCTGCTATACCAAGGCCATACAGTGTTCTTTCCTCTGCTTCGTAGAACTCGTTTCGAGAAATTTGCTCGCTTCTACGCCTTGTACGAGCCTCTTTTGCAGCCTCGTGGCTGCGTCTCAATGATCTCTGCAGACGCTGTTGGTCACGCGCGTTGGCAAATATCTTCGTTTGCTCGCCAATAACGATTCCTATTGTTGTCATCATTTTTAGGATGATTTAATTCGTCCAGAGTTTTCTCAGCTCCGACTTTCTCTGTGACCCCAATGGATAATTATAGATTATAGTTTGGCCAATTGTGCGAATTACGACTTGAAATTTGGTACACATATTCTTAAGACCTGAAATAATAAAATAACGTAAAAAAACAAATCGATTTTTTTCACAAAAAAATGAAAATCCCTCCTTAACATATCTCCAATTTACCTAATATACAATTTGCGTATAGTGATATTAAAAGGAAAATTTACATATAACAATGAAAAAGGTTATTCGTTAAAAACAGTGACAATATTTCTGTAATGTAAAATCTATATCTGGCTAAAAATTGCCTGTGCAACGAAATAACGTTATTAAAAAATCAGTAGTTCCTTCAATTATGTTTACAAGGCAAATATTAGAATATTGAAATGCCTAGTTGCTTTTCTCTAACATTCAGCTCACCGTGTAGTATCCACAAAACGATTCACCTAATATACTTCATTCATTCTGCCTCAAAAGTTTTTTTTATCGATAATCGGGAAACGTTAATAACATTTTAATGATCCGTCGGTTCCATTTCACTCACCAAGTGAATAAAATAATAATGTGAATAGCATTCAGTTTTAGGAAAATACTATTGTTTTGAAAATTAAGGAAGGCTTTACCGCTGTGTTGGCACATTTCACTTTTGTCCTAGCATAAAATACATTCACGGACAGTGAAATTTTCGCACCAAGAAGGAAGCATCGGATTGACCTGAAATTTTATGGACGTAATGATACAAACGAATGATACACATGATGGCAAAAACAGAGCTACAGGACAATTACAAAGGGATCTGTGGCACGCTGTCTGGTCATCTTCTCTAGCCCGTCGCACCGTCTCGTGCGGCGTTACATGCTGCAATACGGTCCGGCATGGAAGCGAACAGACGCCTGATGTTGTCCTGTGGCAGACTGGCTCACACGTGTTGGACGGTGTGCTCCAAATCCCGGATAGTGCGGCACAGCGGCAGCCGGCGCTTCAACTGGTCCCACGCATGCTCGATAGATGACATATCAGGGGAGCGGGAAGGCGATGAAAGTTTCTGGACATGACGTAGGCAGTCCTGGACAACCCTAGCCGTGTGCGGGCGGGCATTATGCACATGGTATAGGGCACCTGGAATCCCGGCCAGGAATGGGAGCAGATGGGCCGTAGGTTCTCATCCACATACCTCTGGCCCGTCAATGATCCACGTAACATTACTAGAGCTGTTCGGCTGTCGCAGACAATTGCTCCCCAGAACATAATGCCTGCATTGCGGGAGGTGTGGCTCTCGATAGCGAGGTCGAGATTGTGCTGTTGACCTGGGGGACCTCCACCCCGGGATACGATGATCATCTCTCCCCAAAAGGAAGCAGCACTCATCGCTAAACACCATACGTCCCCAGTCTGTGGCGTTCCACGTCGCTGCGGCTTGGCACCACTGCACACGGAGCCGGCGATGTTCTGGTGTTAATGGAAGCACACGTAAGGGCACTGGAATCGCAGATTCGCTTACGCGAGGCGTCGGGAAATGGTTCGCGAGCACACAGGAGCTGCTACATCTGCCTGTAAAGTGCACCGGGTCCCCGTGCGATCCGTTCGTGCCCGGAGCACGATCCGTCGATCCTTTCTACCGGTGGCGCTCTTGGCCCGTCCGGAGGTACTCGGCCGTGTGGCAGTGCCGTCACGTCGCAACTGCTCTCGAAGCAGTCGGACGGCATGGTCAGAGCAATCCACGTGGCGGGCAAAGAGGAGCACCGACCACCCTGCGGTTTTCAGCCCGATGATCAGACCTCTCTCAAAGTCCATTAGTGGAGTAAATCGAGGTCTCTGGCATCTACCTGGCATTCTTGTCACTCCGTACCTTTGCTCGCGTCTGCCGGCACTTTTCGCTTTCATGGGGCATCGACTACAAGCCGGTTATTAAGGTTGCCGGTTCGTGCTTGCAGCGCCGCCACAGGGTGTGCGGTCATGCGCACTCGCACCAAACGTGGATCATTTGCATAACAGTACGCACTCTAGCTATTTGCAAAGTTTAGTGGTTGTAACGTGTTTTCTTCTATGTGCACAAATTTCATTGTCCGTCAGTGTAATCCAAATTAGTCATTTTTATATTTGGCTTTCATAAATATTTCACGATCTGTCTGACAGCACGAAGAATTTAACACCAGCATATTCTTTATCAACAATAGATCAGTACAGAAAAGCATTTCTAAAACTGAAAGTGTTTTAATGCCGGAGTGTGTAAATTGCGAACCAAAATCGGACCGTTCTCAACCCCGATATGTAAATTGCGAACTAAGAGCCAAGACCCCTATGCGTAAATTGCGAAATAACTTTCGTAGACCCGATGTGTAAATTGCGAACCAACTTTTTGCGCTCATTCTGACGATATCAAAAAATAAACCAGTATGAAAAATTAATAATTAAAACAATGTAAAGCAATTTAAAGCAATGTGTTCACTAAAACAACAAAACTAGTTTGTCATCCTTGCGCAGGGGCCATATTAATTTGCTGTGTGATGTTCCATATTTAGTATATGTACATTTGTACATATTTCATTTTATTCACGAAAACAACAAAACTAGTTTGTCATCCTTGCGCAGGGGCCATGTTAATTTTCTGTGTGATGTTCCATATTTAATAAATGTACATTTGTACTTAATTCATTGTATTCATAGAAACAACAAAACTAGTTTCTCATCCTTCCGCAGGGGCCATGTTAATTTTTTTCTGTGATGTTCCATATTTAGCATAAGTACATTTGTAGGTAACTCATTTTATTCACGAAAACAGCGAAATTAGTTGGTCATCCTTGCGCAGGGCCACGTTAATTTTTTTTTCTGTGATGTTCCATATTTAGTATAAGTACATTTGTAGGTAACTCATTTTATTCACGAAAACAACGAAATTAGTTAGTCATCCTTGCGCAGGGGCTATGTTAATTTTTTTCTGTGACGTATTTTTTTCTGTGGTGTTCCATATTTAATTCATGTACATTTGTACTTAATTCATTGTATTCACAAGAACAACAAAACTAGTTTGTCATCCTTGCACAGGGGCCATGTCAATTTTTTTTCTGTGATGTTCCATATTTAGTATAAGTACATTTGTACGTAATTCATTTTATTCGCGAAAACAACAAAACTAGTTTGTCATCCTTGCGCAGGGGCCATATAATATTTTTTTCTGTGATGTTCCATATTTAGTATATGTACATTTGTACTTAATTCATCGTATTCACGAAAACAGACCGTTGTGGAGGAAACTTGGGGAGACCTTCGTCCAGCAGTGGATTGATAATGGTTGACAATGATGATGATGATGATTCACGAAAACAACAAAATAGTTTTTCATCCTTGCGCAGGGGCAGCGTAGATTTTTTTTCTGTGATGCTCCATATTTAGTATATATACATTTGTACTTGATTTATTGTATTCACGAAAATATCTTTATTTTGCAGTAAGTGTAGGCGTGTACGATTAACAAATATTTTCCTTTTTCAGAGATCGAGAGAGTCACTTCCATTTTAAACTTGTCGAACAACAAAAGATATATCTAAAGCAAAGCAATCAAAACAGACGAACTAGCTTTGGTAATTCCAACAGATGTTCAGAGAAGTCGGTTCGGAATTTACATATAGCGGCCATGGGCCTTGGTTCGAAATTTACATATAGAGTTTTAATGACGGTCTGATTTTGGTTCGCAATTTACATACCACCTTTTGATGCTACGCATTTTTCAAGAACAGACCGTTTTTGAAATCTAATTTTTGAATGCACTCTCATGAAGTGAAGCAACAATAGTTAATTCCGCTGTTACTCAACAATATATTTTGCTAAACTACCTCCGAACATTATTTCATGACGTCCTACATAAACGTAAAAATATGCTATTGCAATCTGCGTAAATTATGAAAGCCTCATGTTAAGTGTAATAAAATCCATTATAAAAATGCACTCTTTAATGCCATAAAAACGGCGCGTTATTACAAAATTTGGCTTCCACTCGATCCCTTTCAAAGGGGGGATTACCTGTTATAGACGAGATCTTCAAAATGATGTATAGCATGATGGGCTGTAATCTGTAAATAACCTAGACCAAAACCCCTCACTTACACATTTGAAAGTTAGCTTTTCTTTGTAAGGTGTATAACGAATTTAATTTCTCCATTATTTTTATGCCAATGGCGGGATTCGAATCCACAACTCTCGACTCCGAAGCTCTGAGTGCTATCCACTATACTACGCTGGCATGTGCTTTTACTCCTCTCTGCTTTTATCTCATGTGCGTCCTGCGGGGCAAGCACACGTCACATCTCATTTCGTATTTGAACTTGCGCATGCGCAGAGAGATTTTTGTAGTTATATTACATATTATCGGTGTCAGGATCGTTTCTTACTTTCTTCGAAATCTAAATAAGAATAGAAATAGATATTTAAAAAGAAAATAAGCAGAAATAATGCTATTTCCGCCGCCATAGTTTAGGAAATATTTACTTTAATGACTCACATATATTCTTTCATTGGGTTTTTCGAAAATAACATTCATTAATCAGCCTACTTTAAGAACCGCTCTATGTCAGAAATTAGTAAACTATACTCTTTGTTGTTGTGATTTAATTCCTATGGTATCGTGGTTCTGTGGAGTAGTGAGTGACACGAGTAAATGCAATGTGTTCTAAGTGTGCACTATGGAATCACTCGATTTATTTCACACCCACAATGATTTTGTCATGCGAAAGATGCATAGCATAAATTATCTACAAAGAGTGCCAGTATGAACATATGAATCAAGCATATTATTTTACGTCAAACGTGGGAATCGACGTTAATTTCTACAGCGCACCATATAGTCA
This sequence comes from Macrothele yani, assembly GCA_039090855.1. Lineage (NCBI taxonomy): Eukaryota > Metazoa > Arthropoda > Arachnida > Araneae > Macrothelidae > Macrothele > Macrothele yani. Next base: position 139,375,551 of record CM077010.1, read on the forward strand.
TTTTGGCTCTCGCACTGCTTGACAAACTTCAGCAAATAAAGGAATAAAGTCACTTTTCCTCCACCATGATTTAGGTTACTACCTAACAGGTAGGTGTTTTGCTACAGGAAACAAAATGTGGAGATGCGTATTGCCTTGATCACAATATATGGCAAAGATAAAACTATCCTTTCCCCCCGTCCTCTCAAGGGAAATTGTTTCATACGAACACGACGATTGGTGCAGGGCAGTTTTCTTCTAGCTCTACCAGATGAGATGTTCTACCAGGTCCCATGCTAGAGGGAAGTCAGATGTAATTTGTGCCAATGCACTCACGAGGAAGGAAGCAGGATCAAGAGGTAGAATGGGAAATGTATTTGCTACGGATCATCTTTCCAGGGACTCATACGTCAGGAGAAGAGGAGTCTATTCCCGAAACCACTCCCGCGGGATCAGAAGTCATCTTTCTCGATCAGTCGGTTCCAAGGGTACATCAGAATGATGCTCAAGTCGTCATTTCACACTTCATAGTTTCACATCAACCATACTCTGCGTTTTATTCTATCTCATTCGATCCTAAGAAACACGGATGATTGGAAACGTTAGAAAAACACAAAAACACACCGTACGCTGTGTTTTAAATAATTTCTGGCACTATTCCACCACATAAAAGCATTTTGTTAGGTGTTTCAGTGGTTTATTTTTTCAGCGGCTGGTCGTAGACATACACTAAGGTAACAAATTATTAGGAACACCCAATAACAATCCGGCACGTGTCGACATCACTTACGCACGCAACTAAGACGTTGAGATTGGTTTATGGGCACTTTACTGCAAAAAATGTCAGATGTGTTCAAAGCAGCAACATCAAAATATTATTAATATAATGTGGTTCCACCTAAAATGTCTGCCCTATGTTTCAAATGGTGAAACCTTCTGTAGACGTTTTCTTCGCTATTATTGTATCTCTAACATCAAGATATCAAGAATTACTTCCCTGTAGGTCTGCCATCACACACACACATATACATTGCTGGCCACCCAAAATACAACACCAAGAAGGAAGTATCCGATTGGCCTAAAATTCGCAGCATGCGTCGTCCACCAGACGACATACAAACGATTAGCATTGCAGGGCATATGCAAATAATGTGCTCCCGGAACGCCACCGAGAAGCACTATAAAAAGGGTGCACAGAAGGCGGGGTGTAAGTAATGGAAGTGTGTTGTGCTGCCAGACCTGTGCGTGGGAAGCTTTCTGATGCCTCGTCACAGAATACGGCAGTCATTCCAGCACGTTTCGGAGTTCCACAGAGGACGAATAGTGGCTTATCGCGACAGCGGTTTATCGTACCGAGACATCGGCGCCCGTGTGGGACGACATCCAGCCACAGTGAGACGAGTATGGATTCGGTGGGTGCAGGAGGGACTGACGGACCGACGTGAGCGATTGCCGCAGCCACGGCCACCACCGAACGAGAGGACCTGCATGTTATGCGGCGGGCGTTGACGGCTCGAACCGCCACATCCCGTACGTTAGCACAGGAATTAAGGTGTGTTGCGCAACATCCTGCGTCAGCACGTACCGTTCGACGTCATCTGCAAGAGCGGGGACTTGTTGCACGGCGCCCATTGCTTCGATTACCATTGACGTTACACCATCGGCGAGGGCGGCGGCAGTGGGCTGTTGAACGCCGCACCTGTACTACGGAATGTCATGACATTGTCTTCTCCGAAAAATCCCGCTTCTGCCTGCAACACCACGATGGTCGGACCCGCGTGTGGCGGCACCGCGGCGAAAGACTATATGACGCCTGCATTATGCATCGTCATACCGGTCCGTCGCCTGTCATTATGGTTTGGGGCGCAATTGGATATGACACCCGCACCCCTCTGGTACGCATCGCCGGTACACTCAACAGCAACCGCAACATCTCCAACGTTTTGGAGCCTGTAGTCCTCCATTACTTGCAGGACCGGCCAGCGGCCACGTTTCAACAAGACAATGCGCGCCCGCACGTGGCGCGCATCGTGCAACAATTCTTTACGGCCCACCAGGTGTCACTGCTGTCGTGGCCCACCTGTTCTCCCGATATGTCGCCCATCGAACACGTCTGGTCGCTGATCAGCAACCGAGTGGCCCGGCAAGCACCACCCGCGGCTACGTCTGATGAACTGTGGCAACGTGTGGAAGCAGCCTGGACCGACATAACCCAAGCACACATCCAAAGTCTCTTTCGTTCGATGCCGCGGCGTGTAGCGGCCGTTATTGCCAGCCATGGGGGCCACACGAACTATTAATGTATGCGTGTTCCGTAAGTCGCACGGGCCTGTAAGCTCAATCGTTTCATCTTTGTAACTGTTGCTATGTGTCCAGGAAATCTGGCTTTGCTATCTCGTGTCTTTCTTGGTGTTGCATTTTGGGTGGCCAGCCGTGTATATATACAGGGTGCATAGAAAAGTCGCTTTAGCCTGGAATAACTTGCGAACGGAGAAAAGTGCAGTTATGCAAGTGAGATAACGGTATAATAAATTGACTATGCTCGATCGAATACAACCAATAGCAGCGACCCTAGTGGCGAAATGCGGAAGTTAGCCATTGCAAATCGAAAACGAAAAGAGATAGAGCAAAATGTTCAACTACAAAGTTGTAGAGCATCACTTAATTAGTACAAAACGACATTTGTTTCACACGGATAAGATAAATTGTCGTCTGAATGCCCTACAATGTCCGAAATCTATGCGCGACGATTCGAATCTGCATATTCACATTTCGCAAATGTAGCCGTATGCAAATGCAGATTGTGACATTGTACCGTACCTACGATATAAAAACCAGTAGCAGGATGTACCCCTGATCAGAAGTTTACGTCTACGTACGCTGTGTGAGAATGGCGAGCTTGGATGTCTGGGGTTACGTAAAAAATCAGGTGTATGCAACAGCGCCCACAAGTCTACTGGATCAACGTCGTCGTGTTACAGATGCTTGACATAGTGTGGCACCTTACAAGCTGAGGAATGCGCATGCAGAGTTACTTACACAAATGTGTATCGTGGGCAGTGGCAAACTATTCGAACATACTCGACATTAACTTTTTATCACTGTACGCCAGTTTGCGTTTTTAGCTCGTCTTTTGTTAAAAAGATCGTGCTTCTGTTATCGGTTTGTCCGTCTGTCCGACCGTCCGTCCGTCCGTCTGTACCCACGCTATCTCTGCAACTATCAGTCCGATTTGAAAAATTCTTTTTGCATTGGGAAGCATGAAATATGCAAATGATGATCGTTTATTTCGGTTTTTTTTACGATGTACAATTTCGCCGGTAGGGGGCATAAATGCCGATCATGTCAAATTCTAAAATACGTTTTATTCCACATATTTGCTTCTAAACAACCAATTCAAAAAAAAATATTTTTCGATTCTATTTATGTCGAAGAGTATTTTAGATATAGTTACTTTTTCAAACTACGCATAGATTTTTCCGCTAGGGGGCGTAAAAGTAAATTACATTTTTCCCGATGACCTTTCTTCTAAAACTCCGATTTGAAAAAATTTTTCTTCAGCGGATACATTTCCTGAAGGAAAATCTTTTGCATATAATTTAAAATTTTTGGTAAAGAATACTTTGGCCACCAGGGGGCGTAAGTGTTAATTTTTGCTTCTGGTGTATTTGCCATAAAATCTGAGCTTCTAAAATATCGATTGAAAAAGTTCTTTCACTGACTGATGCCACTCACATCGATAAATCTTTTCGGAATGTTTTCTTCTTAAAATATTCTACAGTTTCTCCGCGAGGGGGCGTAGATATACATCATATTTTCGCCAATGTCTCTACTTCTAGGAACTCGATTTGAAAAATTCCTTCTTTGTTGGATAGTGTTTTTAGCGTGACATGTTTTTCATGTAATTTCAAAATTTTCAAGTAATTCATAGACTTTCCGCTAAGGGGCGTAGCAGTAAATTGCGTTTCTCCCTATATCTCTGCTTCTAAATCTCCGATTTGAAAAATTCTTTCTGTACCGGATACAGCTCCTGGTGTGAAATCGTTTGCACATAATTTCTAATTTTTGTAAAATAATAGTTTGGCCACCAGGGGGCGTAAATTTTAATTTTCGCTTCTGTTGTATTTGCAGCAAAATATGAGCTTTAAATTTACGATTGAAAAAAACGTAGTTTGTTGACCGATACTACTCATGTCGACAAACCTTTAAGAAACATTTCCTTCTAAAAATAGTGCATGGTTTCTAGGTCAGTGGGCGTAGATGTATATCTTATTTTTGTCAATATCTCTACTTCTAGGAGTCCGATTTGAAAAATTCCTTCTTTGTTGGATAGTGTTTCTAGTGTAACATCTAGTTCATATAATTTCAAAATTTTCAAGTAATTCATAGACTTTCCGCTAGGGGGCGTAAACGTAAGTTGCGTTTCCCCTTATATCTCTGCTTCCAAATCTCCGATTTTTAAAAATTCTTTCTGCACCTCATACAGCTCCTGGTGGGAAATCGTTTGCACATATTTTCTAATTTTTGTAAAAATGGTTCGGCCACCAGGTGGCGTAAGTCTTAATATTCACTTTTGTCGTATTTGCAGCAAAATATGAGCTTCTAAATTCTCAATTGAAAAAAAGTCCTGTGTTGACCGATACTACTCATGTCGACAAACCTTTTAGGAAAATTTTCTTCTTGAAAAAATGTATGGTTTCTAAGCCATAGGCATAGATATATGTCTTATTTTTGTCAATATCTCTACTTCTAATAGAACGATTTGAAAAATTCCTTCTTTGTTGCATAGTGTTTTCGATGCGAAATGTTTTTCCTATAAATTCAAAATTTTCAAGTAAATCATAGACTTTCCGCTTGGGGGCATAAAGGTAAATTGCGTTTTCTGCGTTATTTCTGCTCCTAAAGCTCCGATTTGAAAAATTCTTCCTGTGTCGCATACAAGACCTGATGGAAAATATTTTTCACATAATGTCTAACGTTTGGTAAAGAACGGTTTAGCCACCAGTGGTCATAAGTGTTAGTTTCTGCTTCTGAAGTATTTGTTGCAAAATCTGGGCTCCTGAAAACTCGACTAATTTATTTTTCTTCGACCGATACCGCTTATACGGATAAACCTTTTAAAAATACTTTCTTCCTAAAATAATGCATGGTTTTCCCACAAGGGGACGTAAAGTCACATCTTATTTTTGTCGATATCTCTGTTTCTAAGAGTTCGTAAGCTCACGATTCCGTTTACAGCAATATTTTAGGGATTAAAAACCCGATTGAAAATCTTCTTTCTTTCTTCAGATCTATTGTTTTCCATACCGGTTCCATTGACTTTGAATAGCTTTGATAAATTTAATTTGCGTCAGAACGGATTCAAAAGACGTGCTTATTACACCCGAAAATTCGGTGTCATCTTTCTTGTTTGTTTTTGTTTTGTCTGATGTCATCAAAATGTATTGACATAAGTACGCATTTATGCAATAAATTGTGTGTATTTGCTCATACCTATGTCCGCTCCCTTCAAACGTTCACACAAAGGGGCGCCCCTCGATTTCGGACATTGCAGGGTATTCAGGCGACAATTTATCTTATCCATGTGAAACAAATGTCGTTTTGTACTAATTAATTGATGCTCGACAACTTTGTAATTGGAAATGTTGCTCTATCTCTTTTCGATTTGCAATGGCTAACGTCCGCATTTCGCCACTAGGACTGCTGCTATCGGTTGCATTCGATCGGGCGAAGTCGCTTTATTATACCATTACCTCACTTGCATAACTGTACCTCTCTCCGTTCGCAAGTTATTCCAGGCTAAAGGTACTTTCCTATGCACCCTGTATCACCATCATCATCATCATTGTCAACCATTATCAATCCACTGCTGGACGAAGGTCTCCCCAAGTTTCCTCCACAACGGTCTGTCTTGTGCCAGTCTCCTCCATGTCACCCCTGCATACTTTCGAATTTCATCCACCCATCTCCCATGTGGTCTTCTTCTGGGTCTTTTTCTGTCCCTTGGAATCCAATCTAAAATTTCGGCTGTCCATCGGTGATCTGTCCTTCTGGCAGTATGTCCAGCCCATTGCCATTTCAGGGATTTAACTCTGATCATGATGTCTTCCACTCTTGTCATTTTTCGGATCCACGAGTTCCTCTTCTTATCTCTCCTGGTTACACCAAGTATGCACCTCTCCATGCTTTTTTGAGTTGTCTGCAGCCTTTGTATGTCTCTTTTAGTTAAGGTCCACGTCTCTGCACCATACGTAAGCACTGGAAGGATGCATTGATCAAACACTTTTCTTTTAAGACATAATGGCATATTGCTCTTGAAAATTATGCTGTTTCTTCCAAAAGCTCTCCAGGCAAGTTTTGTACGCCGATTAATTTCTTCATCAATGTGACCCTCACTTGATATCTGCTGTCCAAGATAAACGTACGTGTCTGTTATCTCCAGCTTTTCTCCATCAATCGATAAATCTTCATTTCTTGTAAAAGCATTGAACATCACTTTTGTCTTCTGAAAGTTCATTTTTAATCCCACTTCTTTACTCTTGTCAGCAAGTTCCTGGATCATACTCTGCAGCTCTGATGGGCTAGTTGCAAAAATGACTACGTCATCAGCAAAACGAAGGTGGGTTAGATAATCTCCATTAATCTTTATCCCCTTGTTTTCCCAGCTCAGTGACTGAAAAACACCCTCCAATGTGGCATTAAAGAGCTTCGGAGATATGGTGTCACCTTGTCTCACTCCCTTTCCAATTTTTATGTGTGTTGTATTTTCAAACAGCCTAATCTTTGCACTTGCATTTTCATAGATGTTATTAATAATATTAATGTATGCATCTTCAATACCGCAGGTTTTCAGAGCCATTGTAACTGCTGATGGTTTCACCGAATCAAAGGCTTTTTCATAATCGATAAAAGCCATGCACAATGGAAGTTCATATTCCCTCGCTCTTTCAATTAGTTCTTTCAGCACGTGGATATGATCTATTGTGCTGTAGCCACTCCTGAATCCAGCTTGTTCTCTCGGTTGAGCCATGTCCAGTGTTACCTTCAAGCGGTGTGAAAGAACTTTAGTGAAGATTTTATAAACTACTGATAGGAGGCTGATAGGTCTGTAGTTTCCGAGATCCTCAATGTCGCCTTTCTTATGTAGCAGGATCATTATAGCGTTGTTCCAATCCTCAGGAATCTTTCCTTCATTAAGGCATCGAGTGAAAATTTGGGCGAGTACTGTTTCGATTTCTCCACTTGCTTCTTGTATGATGTCTACAGTAATTCCATCTTCTCCTGGAGCTTTTCTCCGCTTCATGTTCTTGATTGCATGTGCAACCTCTGCTGGAAGGACTATGCAAGAAGAATTGCATTGAAGGGATACAATGAGCAGTGCACACAAGCTGTGAGCAAAACAAACAGTCAGCGCTGACAGAAGCAGTTCGTAGTCATCTTGTAGACGGAAACAAATGATCGATGTTCAAAAGCAACGGCAGCTGCATAGGACTGTACGATGTACCAGACGAGCTTCATTGCTTCAATTAGCTGATCAGCGGTACAGCGAGCACAATTTCAGCGTACATAGCTCTCTGTACATTAGTGGGTTTTTAGCGTACATAGCTCTCCACACTCACCATCCATTTTGGCCAGCGTGGTGAGTTATGGCCAAACCCCTCCAAAATGACTCCACAACCTAAATCTTGGCCCTCAGTCTCCGGCAGCTGGAATGTACCTGGCCAAGGCAGCGGCCAGTGCGACATGAAGGCAGAAGGTGCAAATAATCCACGGAGGACAGGATTAGGCTGCCATCTGATGCTGACCTTGGCTACGTATAATGGACACTCCCTATCTTCTGATTCAAGGCTTCTTGAATTCGAGGAGGAACTACAAAGGATCAAGTGGGGCATCGTCGGGCTAAGTGAGGAAAGGAGAAAAGGAGAAGATCTCATTGAACTGAAAAGTGGACATCTCTTCTACTATCATGGGACAGATACTGGCAGAACTAGTGGTGTTGGATTTATAATAAACAAGAAACTGAAGGATAAAGTTGTAGAAGTTGAAAGTTCTTGTGACAGAGCTGCACGACTCGTTATCCAACTCTCGAGAAGATACAAGGCTCAAATTATTCAAACCTATGCACCCACCACAAGTCATCCTGAAGAAGAAATTGAAGAATTGTATGACGAAATTCGTCATCTAAATAACAAAGGTAAGCACCACGTGAAGATAATTATGGGAGATTTTAATGCCAAAATAGGGCAACGGCAACAGAATGAAACTTCAGTAGGTAAATTCGGTCACAGCAACAGAAACCAGCGTGGAAATACTCTCGTTGAGTTTGCAGAAGCAGAAGGGTTTTTCATCTTAAACTCCTTTTTCAATAAAAAGCCACACAGGAAATGGACATGTAGACATCCAAATGGGACGACAAGTGAAATTGATTTTATTATGTGCAACAAAAAATTCCTTATAGAAGACTGCAGTGTTCTAAACAAGTTCAACACATGTAGTGACCATAGATTGGGGAGATGTAAGATCCACCTCAACAGTAAATTCGAGCGTGGCAAGCTCATAAGACAAACAAAATGTATTGACATAACCAACCTTAAAAAACACCATAATACCTTCAAGTTGGAATTGAAGAACAGATTCTCTGCTTTAGAAGGCCTAACATCGGAAGATGTGGATATTTCTGAAGTTAACAGAAAAATAACCAAAGCTCTTATGAAAACAGCAACACAATTAGCTGGGCCCAAGAACAAGTTGCATGTGAACAAATTATCAGGAAAAACCAAAATGTTGATGCAAAAAAGAAGAGAGATGAGGACAACTAAAGAATATGTGTCTTCCAAAGTGGAATATATAGAAGTATGCAAGACAGTACGAAAAGGTATCACTGAAGACGTAAGGAAATTCATCTGTGAACTAGTGAGGAAAGCAATTGAAAACAACCAGGGACATCTCAGTAAGGGAAGAAAACAGATTATGGCACTAAAAGATGGTTAAAAAAGATGGTTCTGTAACACGAAATAGAGGCGAAATTTGGACAAGAGTGAAAGATTTCTACTCCAAATTATATGAAAGGGATGATACATGTACTCCAGACATCATGAAAGGTACCAGAGTTCTTCCAATCCTCCCAGCAGAAGTTTCACATGCAATCAAGAACATGAAGCGGGGAAAAGCTCCAGGAGAAGATGGAATTACTGTAGACATCATACACGAAGCAAGTGGAGAAATCGAAACAGTACTCTCCCAAATTTTCACTCGATGCCTTAATGAAGGGAAGATACCTGAGGATTGGAACAACGCTACAATGATCCTGCTACATAAAAAAGGTGACATTGAGGATCTCAGGAACTACAGACCTATCAGCCTCCTATCAGTGGTTTATAAAATCTTAACTAAAGTTTTTTCACACCGCTTGAAGTTAACACTGGACATGGCTCAATCGAGAGAACAAACTGGATTCATGAGTGGCTACAGCACTATAGATCATATCCACGTACTCAGAGAACTAACTGAAAGAGCGAGGGAATATGAACTTCCATTGTGCATGGCTTTTATCGATTATGAAAAAGCCTTTGATTCGGTGAAACCATTAGCAGTTACAATGGCTCTGAAATCCTGCGGTATTGAAGATGCATACATTAATATTATTAATACCATCTATGAAACTGCAAGTGCAACGATTCGGCTGTTTGAAAATACAACACACATAAAAATTGGAAAGGGAGTGAGAAAAGGTGACACCATATCTCCGAAGCTCTATAATGCCACATTGGAAAAAGTATTTTAATCACTGAACTGGGAAAACAAAGGGATAAAGATTAATGGAGATTATCTAACTCACCTTCGTTTTGCAGATGACGTAGTCATTTTTGCAACTACCCCATCAGAGCTGTAGAGTATGATCCAGGAACTTGCTGACAAGAGTAAAGAAGTGGGATTAAAAATGAGTTTTCAGAAGACAGAAGTGATGTACAATGCTTTTACAAGAAATAAAGATTTATCGATTCATGGAGAAAAGTTGGAGATAACAGACACGTACATTTATCTTGGACATCAGATATCAAGTGAGGGTCACATTGATAAAGAAATTAATTGGCGTACAAAACTTTCCTGGTGAGCTTTTGGAAGAAACAGCATAATTTTCAAGAGCAATATGCCATTATGTCTTAAAAGAAAAGTGTTTGATCAATGCATACTTCCAGTGCTGGCGTATGGTGCAGAGACGTGGACCTTAACTGAAAGAGACATACGAAGGCTGCAGACAATTCCAAACAGCATGGAGAGGTTTATGCTTGGTGTAACCAGGAGAGGTAAGAAGAGGAACTCGTGGATCCGAAAAATGACAAGAGTGGAAGACATAATGATCAGAGTTAAATCCCTGAAAGGGCAACGGGATGGACATACTGCGAGAAGGACAGACCATCGACGGACAGCTGAAATTTTAGATTGGATTCCAGGGACAGGAAAAGACCCAGAAGAAGACCACATGGGAGATGGGTGGATGAAATTCGAAAGTATGTGGGAGTGACATGGAGGAGACTGGCACAAGACAGACCGTTGCGGAGGAAACTTGGGGAGACTTTCGTCCAGCAGTGGATTGATAATGGTTGACAATGATGATGATGATAAAATTAGTGGGAATGGGTTCAACAGTAGATATCCTATTCGTGAACCAATCGTCTGAGATAAAAACTTACAAGTTTTTGTGCAGTGAGCAGGGGAGGACTAAAACTAGATCATTGAGGTCTGGAAGAATACCGCTTAGTCCAATGAATCATATTTTCAATTTCAACACGCGGATGGAAGGGTCGCAACATGGCGTCAACAGAACGAAAGAGTTGATGAATCCTAGGTGCTTAGCGTTAACTCAACAAGCTGGTGGAGGAAGTGTACTAGTCAGTTTTTATAGTGGGTATTGTATGTTTTGACACAACTGGAACAGAATTCGGATATCCCGAGGTAATGTTTCAACATCACTGCGGGCGAGGCACAACAGTACATGTACATTGTGTTTCCTATTGAAAAAGGCTACTTTCAGCTGAAAACCACGCCATGCTGCACAGTTGGAATCGTCTCAATGTGATCCCAGGATAACAACGGTGAATCTAAAGTTTTAAAATTGCAAACTTAGTCTCCAGAATTTTACCCATTTGAACAGCTATGGGATGAAACTGAGAAAGCCATTGGTAGCAGAAATCCTCCTCTAACCAAAATTCTGGAACTGGCGGAGGCCATCAAAACAGCTTGGCTCAATATGTCTGTAGAATGATATTAGCACGCTGTTGAATCGATGTCAGTCGAATTGGGGCAGTTTTGAAGGTCAAGTGTTGTCCAGCACGTTATTAGAGGCAGGTGGTTTAAATAATTTTCTACTTCAATGTAAACTCAATTGACAAAACATTAGAGATAGGGATGATGGGCAGTTGACATGGGCATCCACTCGCGCAGAGTGGAACAGGCCCAAATCGAACGCAGGTGATAAATGAAAGGACAGCAGGGATTTTTTTTTTTGATTGGAGGTTTAACGACCACCGTGAGCAACTCAATGGGCTATAAGCAGTCGCCCGTCCCTAATTTAGGATCACTGGTTCCAGGGAAGGGAAAGAACCAGTGCCGTAAGACAAACACAACATCCATGCCTCACCGGGATTCGAACCCGGACCCCGTTCGGACGAATGATCAGAGGCCATCGCTCAGACCACTGCGCCACCGGGGCGGCCAGCAGGGCTTATTAACAGTGTATCGCAATCGAGAAACGTGGTTAAACGCAGTCATCTGAGCGACTTTGATCGTGGTCGCATTTTCGGAGCAAGACGTTATTCCAACGCTCAAGTGGTAAGAACTAGAGATGAGTTCGGGCTCAATTTTAAGAGCAAGGGCCCGCCAGTGTCAACAGTCCTAGAGCCCGAGCCCTGCCCGCTTTCTTTGATTGAATGTGTTTGCTGATCACGGGCCCGGATTCTTGGAAACTTTTGCTTCTCAAGGCTTGCACTTATGCATTATACACTGGCCAAAGATATGGCCCAAGCAAGGATTAGTTTAAAAATCATTAGCTTAGAAAATTTAGTTCAGCAAATCCACTTCATAATATTAATATGTTTTTAGAAATATTACGCATAAAGCCAAATGTTCTAAGGCGTGGATTTGAAACTAAATAAGTAAACAAGCAACGTGCCCTTCGACTGTATCAGGGGAATCTATTCGTTATTTATTTTCGATTTCTAAATTTAGTTTTATTTTAAATAAATTTCATTATAAAACGTACAACGCCGTACAGACAGTTTCAAGTGTTTGAAATTTGGACTCTAGAAAACTAATCTTTGCAATATAATTTACATATATATTAATTGGTAAAAGTAGTTTAGAGTGATGTAGTGGAATATAAAAAACATGTACGGAAATTTCCAAAATTAAATAAAAATAATGTAAAAGCATTCCAGACCAGATTATTATGCATTTTGTAACATTAACAAGGCTTTGCGCTTAATAGTATAATAATCACCATATTATCATATGCGTGTGCAGTTTTCAGATCAAGTTCATCATGAAAAAAGAGAGAGAGAGAATTGCATCTAATGCCTCAGCGCTTCAACTTGATCTTCTTTTCTCTAAAACTTGACCTGCTACACTAAAAACCAACGTCACCCCAAACATAGCGGGAGTGAGGAAATTAAAAAAATAATAATAACGTACTTCTAACTGCACAATTTTTGAAATTAATACATCATTTTAAAGATAAGATTCTTAATTTTCAATAAAATACCAAAAATGGGAATGTGATTTTTTCCCAGGTTTTCCATACCACACCTTCTTAAACTAATCCTTGCTTATGCCATAGCTCTGGACAATGCATAGTGCAAGTCTTGCTAAGCGAAATTTGCCTTGCAATGGCAGCTAGCTTAGGAAATTGAAAATCCTTCCACCATGGTAACAAATCCACAATGAAATTCAGCACGTGTAATTCAACCGGGCTCGGAATTACACGTGTTGAATTAATTACAGTAATGAAATCCAAGACGTGTAATTCCGATCCCGGGCCCGGGATTTTCGGTAGTTAATGAATTCTGAGCCCGTGCTCATCTCTAGTAAGAACCCTATGGTTCCCATGGATAACACTATCAAAGGTGTACTGCGAGTATACCATCGACGCACGTTCCAGCGCCTAGAGAGTAAGCAATGGCCAACCACACGTCTTTAATGATCTGGGTCTAGGTAAAATACCCAAACTCGTACAGACCTACCTCTTGGTAACGGTGGCGCAAATCACGTTTAGGTTAAATGTTGGAGTCCCAAGCGAAGAGAATGAGCTAACTGTACAGCACACGTTGCATACCCTGGGCTACGGGAGCCGAAGCCCTACTCCTGTGTCACTGTTGACTGCCCGTCACCGGAAATTATGCCTCGCCTCATGCCGGGAATATCAAAACTAGAGCTCTGCAGAATGGTGACACGTCGTGTTGTCAGATGAATCCCGTTTTTAGCGGAACCGAGCTGACGAGAGGAAAAGGGAGTGGCACGAACAGCATGAAGGCCCCTTAGTGCCAGGTTCGGCTTTCTTCAAGGTGGTGGTGGCTCTGTGCTGGTTTGGGGAGCTTTCTCATGAGACACATTAGGTTCTTTAGTGTGTCTGGAGAGGTCCTTGACTACTGTGTGCTATCAGCATATACTGATTTATTACCTACACGCTTTCCTGACCTTCGCGCATCCTGAGACTGATGGACTGTTTCAGAAGGACAATGCGCCACCACACAGTACCGAAACCAAGCTTGCATGGCACTATTTGATTTTGGAACCATCTTGTATCCCCAACGGTAACGGGATTTAAACCCTTTTTAAGCTCTATTAGACGCCAATAGAGATTATACAGGGTCGTGAGCCGAAGAGCGGAACATAAGATCTTGGATCATGGGTGGAGTTGTGGAAAATAGTACTACGTATATGTTTGGCATTACCTACGGAAATTCTACTGTACCCGGTGGAAGCAATGCCACGGCGTATACAGGCTGTTGTTCGCACCAAAGCAAGACCGACACACTATTAGTTACGTATCTCTATGTTTTGTTCATTGAGCGTATAGTTCTGACAAGGAAAAGGAGACGTAGAATAATGTGGTGCAGTTTCACTCGCGGGGGTTGAATTTTCATTAAAGTAGGATATAAAATTTTGTACAAAGCTCCCAAAGCTAGCAATATGCATTTAGGAAACAAAAATGCGCGGCGTGCTAATGCGTCTAAGCAAAGCTACCAAGTATTTCATCTCTCGTATGAAACCCTGTATGTAATAAAGTTATTGCTTGTTTATTCGATGTATGTATGACAATAAACACGCAATAACTCCACTATAATTGCACAGCAGCTGCGGCGTTTCGGTTGCACTCACCGCAAATAAACGATATTTCGAAGTAATCTATGTTACTGTATCCAGCCATTATCACCTACAGCTGATATGCCACGGGACGGAAGAGATGTGAAGTACCAGTAAAATCGTATGACGTTTTACAGATTTTCATAAGACGATATAAACGTCTATCATTATCTACATTAACGTCCAAGAGCACATATTTAACGGCCTCCATTGGCAAGCGTAACTGATCTCGGTGTAAGTGCAACCGCAACGATGCAGTTGTTGTTAAACATCAAACCTATCTATTCTAATAAATTTATCATGTCTGTCTGAATGTTTGTCTCTCAGCAACCCACAGAAAAAGTACCGAACTTAGAGACTTGAAATTTAGAGTACACATAGCGGAGAAGCTGGCATAGTGCACTTCGGAGATTTTTTTATTCCATTTTACTCAATTTTTAATTCATTTATGAATTTTTAAAGGCATACGCACGTATCATTATGCTGTTCATTGAGATTCAGGTGTTAGCTCCTCAAAGAAAGACCGTCTCTCAAGTAAACGTTTTACTGATGGCACAGGAATTTATTCGCTGTTGTTGTATCAAACGACTCCATTTACAACGATCTTGGCACTCATCTCGAGTTTCACTGACATCCATTACACGTCGCACACAAGATCTTTTGTACTTCCTACTCCTAATCTTTTGCTCATTCCGACATTTCTGAATCTATTCGCGCCATGATTTCATTGGCCTTCCTTTGCCTTTCTTTCTTGCCACTTTAGCTGCAATAATTATCTTATAGTACGTCGCATAAATATAGAGATACAGCAAATTCTCGAATAAAAAAGAAACAACAACGAGCTGAAATGTACATCTCATATTTATAGCAAAAATAGCAAAGGACACGCAGCTGCACAGTAGTTTGACGGAAGCATAATAATTCCAACGCCAGTTACAAGAAAAAAGCAGAAATACGCTGTCTCAAGGATATAAAGACTTACTAGTTATGAGCACTTCCGGTACGAATAGTGAAGCCGTTGTTCCGAATGACACTGAAACCCCGATTGGGCATGCTGTCCACCAAGTGATGTAAGTGTTCTGGACGGAGTGCGTACCAGTTTCGTTCAATCTGCTCTTTCAATGCCACCACACATGAGAACTGCCGTCCATTCACATACACATCACGAGCTATGATACCCCAGAGGTTCTCGATAGGGTTAAGATCTGGACTGAGTGCTGGCCAATCCATTACGGTTACATGATGAGTGTTAAACCAGCTTTCCGTTGATGCATAGAGGCATTGTCGTGCTGGAACAGATAATTAACACCCACCTGAGTTTCGGCAAACGGTAGAAGATGGCTGCTGAGTATGTCCTGATACGTTTAGGAGATTTGCCTGCATTGCAGAGAAGCGATATTCGTTGTCTCATTGAACGCAAAAGTTCCCCAGACCATCACATGTCCCCCTCCTTTCTGTGTGCTGAAGAAGGTGCGTGGCTCGCGTAGTAAATCATGCCAATAGCAGTTCCAACCGTCAGGGCCGTCCAGGTTGAACTTTTTCTCATCGGAGAAAATAGTTGTGACCCACTCGGCCGACCATTGCATGTGTTTTGGTGAAAAAAAATCTCATTTAATTTGAGTATATTGAATTGATTGTTATTTATTAAAAGCGTAACTATATTTATGCTGGTATTGAAATTTCTATGGAAATTATAGAAAAATTAAATTTGGGAGATGGGTGGATGCATTTCGAAACAAAAATATTTTCTAAGTATTAGAAAAGGCCATGAACATCCTAAACAAAAATGCATCTAAAATTTACATTCCACAAGAAGTTATTGGAAAGTTTGCGTTGTTTGTGTTCAAGCAGAGTTGAGTCACCTGAAAGTGCAAAAATAAGTGAATATTGTTGCATGTGTATGAAAATGTGTCACTATAAGTCATAGGATAAAATGTACTCGTTCAATAACAACTTGTGGAGGCGGTGAAAGTCAATTTAAAAGGATAGGACAAAAATTGCAGTTATGAAATAGCTTATAAAACCAGGATTCGGATCGATAGCCTTAGTCAAGCTAAGGTGGGTACATGGGCTCAAGTCATGGAAGACAACAGCACACAAAAGTTTTCACACTGCACTCATTATGAACTTTTTTGAAAGGCTACTGCCTGTATTTATTATTTTTCTTTAAAAACTTAATAAGGTCATTTAGTGGACAATCAGATGGCATTTCCTTTTTGTTGTTTGCTAAAACACAGCAGTATAAAAACAGAATCTCAATTTCTTTTCTATTTCTCTTTGGCTACTGGCCCTATGAACAGCACAACTTTACATATTTCAACACAGTTGGTTTGAACACTAGGCATGCATCCAAAATTATACCATGATTCACATAGCTTACACAAAAAAAAAAGATACTGGATTATTTTTAATTCCACAAGGTGGACAAGTTCTGTTCTTTTGAAACGTACTCTCTTCTCTCTCACCTAGTTAGCTCAATGACAAATTTACAATTTTTCACTTATTGATTTAAATTTACAGCACCTAAACAATCTTAGCAAACTCCGCAGTCTCCCAGACCAGCTTCGAAGACTTCAATTTAAATTTACAGTTATTTTAAGAGCCACCAATTATACTTTAACAAATCTACTATCAGCAAGTAAACAAACCAAGTAAATTATCCTCACAACAGAATTTACACTGAGCACAAGCATTAATTAACATTACATAACCTATAGAACTACCCTGAATGAACCTACTTCACTTATAAAGAAACCTCACTAACTAATCTTAAAAATTATCACTATTCATAACATCACCATAATTCAGAAATTCAAACAATCTTCTTGCACTAGCTTGCTCATAAAAATCACCTCACTCTGCACTTCACATAATAGCTAAAGATACTTAATAACTCTATACTGTAAACAAAAGCTCAAAATACCAATTTACTAAATTTCCAAACCAAATATCATGCTCACTAACACTAACAACCAGAATTTACATCCCTAGCACTACAGCAAATCATAAACAAATAAATTTAGATACTTTGAATCACCAAACAAACTTAAATTTAACACCTGCAGTGAATTACTGAGGTAGCGGTGAGGCAAATACCCTCAGTTCAGACACTACCCTGGGTTCTTTGAGAACCAACACAGGAAGAAAATACCAGTCAGGCTGAAGGCGTGAAATTGGGTCGTAAATCCACTTTCAGCCTATGCAAAAGGAAAGGAAAAAAATCCTCAAGTGCGACACATCATCATCAGGTACAGAATTTCCTCTAACATGATCTCGCCAATTATTGAAGCAACGCTCGACCGACCCTCGCTGGCAGTACATATCTCCGTGAGCAGCGAAACTACTGGGGGGGGGGGGGGGGTTTGAAGACAAGTTTTCCCCCAAAACCACGTCCTCAAGGATCTCCCTTTTCGAACCAATGCATGATCCCACCTTGATCAACCACGCCTGCAAAAGCCTGTCGTACTTCAACCCTAAATACTCCAGGCACATCCGGCCCAGAGCCAACACAACTATATCCCAGGAAAAATTCACTTATCTCTCTATATATCCCAAGAAATCCTAAATCACAATATCCACATGTATCCCAGGAAAAATCACTTATCTCTCTATATATCCCAAAAAATCCTAAATCACAATATCCACATGTATCCCAGGAAAAATCACTTATCTCTCTATATATCCCAAGAAATCCTAAATCACAATATCCACATATACCCCAGGAAAATTCACTTATCTCTATATCCACATATATCCCAGGAAAATTCACTTATCTCTATATCCACATATATCCCAGGAAAATTCACTTATCTCTCTCCACATATATCCCAGGAAAAATCACTAGCAAGGAAATTCTTCTGCACCATGACAATGCGCAGGTCCACTTCAGACAATAACACTGACCATTTACATAACCCACTAAATATTTTCACCTTATTGAAAATTAAAATTACATTTAGACTTTTAACCTTATAGTAAAAACAAGAAAATTTAGGCCAAAGAAAAGAACAATCAATACTGGAACTGGTGAGCAAAAGTGTGTCTTCTCAACTCATGATGTTCATTCTTTTTGTGAAATACTAAACTTGAGAACAAAAAATACTTTAACTTCTATTCTGCACATATCGCATCCTGGTGAAAATTCCCTACTCAGAGCCCTCTGCCCTAGGACAAGTTCCCGGCTTGCCCTAAGATCACCCCTTTCCAATGGGAGATTAACACTCATCTGGAGCATGTAAAATACTGGTCCTCAAATAACACACCTACCATCTTAATTTCGACACTCAACACTCCAAGAATGTAAACAGCACTTTAGGTTTCCAATTTCATCACACTATATAATATGTTCCCAAAATCCCAATATAAATCATCCCATAATTTATCTTCACTCAAAAAAAAAAATAACTCAACGCTGTGAAAAGGCTAGAGAAAAATGTTTATAATTATTTTATCACCCACGGCATCACAATAACACTGCTTTTCAATTATCACATGCCCAACTAAACTATTATCGATGCACCAAAATTCACTGTGCCCAACTATTAAACTAAATTTTTCCGATACATTAAAATTTACTGGCCTGGGAAGTTGCTAAACTACCAGACATGACAACACAAAGAAAAAAACATAAATGAAAGCATTTTCAACTCCCCTCTCTTTTTTTTCTTTCTTTCTTTTCTGAATTCATACCTGAGTAACTAATAAATTTTAATTTTGAAAGCTGAACGACAAACAGCCATAATCAGAGGCAAAAAAAAACTTGCTCTTTTTCTTTTTTGTTTCTTATGCTCAGCTCGAAGTTTAGGTACCCTGCGTAGGATGTTATATATCAATACAGAAAGATATGGACTAAAACATTACCTTCGAGCTGGCGTTCTTTTTTTTTTCCTTTTTTTTTTTCACCACAGCTTACAGTCCTGGCACAACCACAGTCTCGTTAGTATTTCTTTCTTTTCTTCCTCCCAGTTCCCTTCCTTAAACGGTTAATAGCCGAGGCAACCATTTTCGAAATTTCGGGATGAGATGGAACCTTTATTTATTTATTTATTTTCTTTCTTTCGGCCTTTGAAGCAGGCCTCCTTTTCGGAGTAGCCACCGAAGGGGAAGCTGTAGAGGCTGGGCCCACTCTTTCCGGGATTTCCATAAGGGAGAATGCATGTCCTCCTTCAGCCAAGAACTTTCCACTAACGACATTGTCCCAGCCTGCCACCTTCCGACATTTAGTTTTTCAGGGCGAGGTTCCCGGCCGGCGGAATGCCGCTTTAACTGCGTTCTACATCGTCAAAATTTTCAATAGGCAGCCCAGATCCAGAGTGTCCCCTTGTGGTGGACTGGTGGTCAGCAAAGGCAGTCAAGAAAAACCACTTTTTTCCTGTGGGTACTCTCCCACCAAAAGGCGAGGAGAAAACCTCCGCCGTCCCCTCTTTCTCTGCCGGCCAGCAAAAAGACAAGAACAAAAGTGACTTCTCCCGACGGATAAAACTCTGGGGTGCTCGAAACCGCTGACCCCTCTCATTGGTCGAAACTTCAGCCTAGCAACTCACGGCTTCCCAACGGAATTTCACTCCCACGCAAGCCAGGGGTGACACTCTGACTTTCACATAGGCATCGTTGCAGCGTCCAACACTCTCCACGAAAAAATGTTACCAGCACGTGCATCCTCTGGTCGGCTAGGGGAAGATGAACTTGACCTTCAACACGTAGGGGACCCAGGCTTTTGACCCTGAGGTCTAAAAATAGATTCTTTGCTGAATTCCTTACCCCAAAAGACGAAAAGATGTTACACTTTTGGGTGACTTTTCCACGACGTTTGGAAACAGGAACGCAAAAAATGGCGAATTCTTGCCTTGCAGAAAATCACTAATTTTAATTTTCTTTTTCTCTCGTTCCGTGATGTGAAAGTAAAATTAATTTTGATTCTCTGAGCTGCACACCTACTCGCCTTTTCCTATCGCGATAAAAGAACAGATAAAATAATTATTTTCAAAAACCCAAAGTCAGTTAAATCAAATATTATTCTTTTCCTCTTTTTTTTTTTTTCTCTTTCTCCAACATGAAATTTTGTTTTCCTGGTTGTGATTAAGACAAGCGAATTTTGCGCATGAATTCCCTGCGTTTCAACCAGGAATTTTCTTCTAACGTATGTCATGGGAGAAAATTTTTGCATTAATTAATCTCTGATAAACCAACAGAAAGATTGATCAGGTCTCTCTGAAATTCACCAGAGGTTAAAATTTTCGCCATGACAAATACATTCCCCCTGCGAAAAAGACGAGCAAAGCGAGTCGAAACATAAAATAAAATCTCAGAAAATTCGCTTCTACCTACTACTCAACACAAACATGTGCTCCGACCATGTCAACAAACCGATGAATGTAAACAAACCTGCAGCGCCACCTACCTCCGGTGAGCTGACTTCCGTTCCAACATGGCTACCACTGAACTAGGAAAAGAAATGTTCCTAAGCAAAGCTATTTATCACCTGACCTTAATTACAGAGGTAAAAGAATTTTTACAAGCCAAAAATATTTCACGGAACGAAGAAAAAAAATTCTGCATCGGCTCAAATACTAACCTTTTAACTACACTGAGAAAATTAAATTAAAAGAAATTTAACTGATTATTAAATTCCTAACTCACTGGCTATTACTACAGTAATACTAATCCTACCCAACACTGAACCTACACTGCACTCCAATAGTAAACAACCTAACTTAAAATAACTAACCAGTGCACCTGGGCACTAAATTAACCAGTGTGAGGAGAGAAGAGAAGTTACGCCTCTTACAATTTTGCATTATGCTTTCACCAATTTGACATCACCAACAACCAGAATTTTCGAATGACAACATTACTTTACAATACACTTTCTTCGCTTAGTTCAACAGAATATGATAAATTGCGTGAATGCAACACCTTAAAAATACACTTAATTCAACACTCGGACTGTAGAGGAAAAACATTTTTTTGCAACACATGAAAAATACACCTAGAAGTTCAATATTTGGTAAAGTATGAAATTGCATATATATATGACACACTGCAAACTATTAATTAGCACTAGTTATATTCGAAATACCAAATTATACATTATGCAGGTACGCTTGAGAAATTATTTGTGTGAAAACTCATATAGGTAAACAACCAAAAAGAAATTGTATGTGTGTCAGGCACCGAACAAAATTATTTGTATGTCACGCACAAAATTACTGACATTACTCATATATGTCATTGAAAATATTACACCAACACAAAAAAAAAAAATTCTATGTGTCAAGCCCTAACTGGCTTTCATGTTAAGCCCAAAATTATTCAAATATTATAAACACTGCTACTGAAATATTATAATACTTATACACAGAAATTCAGCTGAAATCAAAAAATATGCACTTTCGCTACTTTGGCCACTGAGAGAGACAGACTACCAGAACTTATCACTACGAGAAAATAATTCCCATATGAAACCATACTCAAGATTTTTCGTAACTACTGTGCAGTACAGGTTGAATACCATGACAAGGCATGTATGCTATGGTCACGGCACCAAATGTTTTGGTGAAAAAAAATCTCATTTAATTTGAGTATATTGAATTGATTGTTATTTATTAAAAGCGTTACTATATTTATGCTGGTATTGAAATTTCTATGGAAATTATAGAAAAATTAAATTTGGGAGATGGGTGGATGCATTTCGAAACAAAAATATTTTCTAAGTATTAGAAAAGGCCATGAACATCCTAAACAAAAATGCATCTAAAATTTACTTTCCACAAGAAGTTATTGGAAAGTTTGCGTTGTTTGTGTTCAAGCAGAGTTGAGTCACCTGAAAGTGCAAAAATAAGTGAATATTGTTGCATGTGTATGAAAATGTGTCACTATAAGTCATAGGATAAAATGTACTCGTTCAATAACAACTTGTGGAGGCGGTGAAAGTCAATTTAAAAGGATAGGACAAAAATTGCAGTTATGAAATAGCTTATAAAACCAGGATTCGGATCGATAGCCTTAGTCAAGCTAAGGTGGGTACATGGGCTCAAGTCATGGAAGACAACAGCACACAAAAGTTTTCACACTGCACTCATTATGAACTTTTTTGAAAGGCTACTGCCTGTATTTATTATTTTTCTTTAAAAACTTAATAAGGTCATTTAGTGGACAATCAGATGGCATTTCCTTTTTGTTGTTTGCTAAAACACAGCAGTATAAAAACAGAATCTCAATTTCTTTTCTATTTCTCTTTGGCTACTGGCCCTATGAACAGCACAACTTTACATATTTCAACACAGTTGGTTTGAACACTAGGCATGCATCCAAAATTATACCATGATTCACATAGCTTACACAAAAAAAAGATACTGGATTATTTTTAATTCCACAAGGTGGACAAGTTCTGTTCTTTTGAAACGTACTCTCTTCTCTCTCACCTAGTTAGCTCAATGACAAATTTACAATTTTTCACTTATTGATTTAAATTTACAGCACCTAAACAATCTTAGCAAACTCCGCAATCTCCCAGACCAGCTTCGAAGACTTCAATTTAAATTTACAGTTATTTTAAGAGCCACCAATTATACTTTAACAAATCTACTATCAGCAAGTAAACAAACCAAGTAAATTATCCTCACAACAGAATTTACACTGAGCACAAGCATTAATAAACATTACATAACCTATAGAACTACCCTGAATGAACCTACTTCACTTATAAAGAAACCTCACTAACTAATCTTAAAAATTATCACTATTCATAACATCACCATAATTCAGAAATTCAAACAATCTTCTTGCACTAGCTTGCTCATAAAAATCACCTCACTCTACACTTCACATAATAGCTAAAGATACTTAATAACTCTATACTGTAAACAAAAGCTCAAAATACCAATTTACTAAATTTCCAAACCAAATATCATGCTCACTAACACTAACAACCAGAATTTACATCCCTAGCACTACAGCAAATCATAAACAAATAAATTTAGATACTTTGAATCACCAAACAAACTTAAATTTAACACCTGCAGTGAATTACTGAGGTAGCGGTGAGGCAAATACCCTCAGTTCAGACACTACCCTGGGTTTTTTTGAGAACCAACACAGGAAGAAAATACCAGTCAGGCTGAAGGCGTGAAATTGGGTCGTGAATCCACTTTCAGCCTATGCAAAAGGAAAGGAAAAAAAATCCTCAAGTGCGACACATCATCATCAGGTACAGAATTTCTCTAACATGATCTCGCCAATTATTGAAGCAACGCTCGACCGACCCTCGCTGGCAGTACATATCTCCGTGAGCAGCGAAACTACTGGGGGGGGGTTGAAGACAAGTTTTCCCCCAAAAACCACGTCCTCAAGGATCTCCCTTTTCGAACCAATGCATGATCCCACCTTGATCAACCACGCATGCAAAAGCCTGTCGTACTTCAACCCTAAATACTCCAGGCACATCCGGCCCAGAACCGACACAATTATATCCCAGGAAAAATTCACTTATCTCTCTATATATCCCAAGAAATCCTAAATCACAATATCCACATATATCCCAGGAAAATTCACTTATCTCTATATCCACATATATCCCAGGAAAATTCACTTATCTCTACATCCACATATATCCCAGGAAAATTCACTTATCTCTCTCCACATATATCCCAGGAAAAATCACTAGCAAGGAAATTCTTCTGCACCATGGCAATGCGCAGGTCCACTTCAGACAATAACACTGACCATTTACATAACCCACTAAATATTTTCACCTTATTGAAAATTAAAATTACATTTAGACTTTTAACCTTATAGTAAAAACAAGAAAATTTAGGCCAAAGAAAAGAACAATTAATACTGGAACTGGTGAGCAAAAGTGTGTCTTCTCAACTCATGATGTTCATTCTTTTTGTGAAATACTAAACTTGAGAACAAAAAATACTTTAACTTCTACTCTGCACGTATCGCATCCTGGTGATCTTAGGACAAGTTCCCGGCTTGCCCTAAGATCACCCCTTTCCAATGGGAGATTAACACTCATCTGGAGCATGTAAAATACTGGTCCTCAAATAACACACCTACCATCTTAATTTCGACACTCAACACTCCAAGAATGTAAACAACACTTTAGGTTTCCAATTTCATCACACTATAATATGTTCCCAAAATCCCAATATAAATCATCCCATAATTTATCTTCACTCAAAAAAAAAATAACTCAACGCTGTAAAAAGGCTAGAGAAAAATGTTTACAATTATTTTATCACCCACGGCATCACAATAACACTGCTTTTCAATTATCACATGCCCAACTAAACTATTATCGATGCACCAAAATTCACTGTGCCCAACTATTAAACTAAATTTTTCCGATACATTAAAATTTACTGGCCTGGGAAGTTGCTAAACTACCAGACATGACAACACAAAGAAAAAAAAACATAAATGAAAACATTTTCAACTCCCCTCTCTTTTTTTTCTTTCTTTCTTTTTTCTGAATTCATACCTGAGTAACTAATAAATTTTAATTTTGAAAGCTGAACGACAACACAGCCATAATCAGAGGCAAAAAAAAACTTGCTCTTTTTCTTTTTTGTTTCTTATGCTCAGCTCGAAGTTTAGGTACCCTGCGTGGGATGTTATATATCAATACAGAAAGATATGGACTAAAACATTACCTTCGAGCTGGCGTTCTTTTTTTTTCCTCTTTTTTTCACCACAGCTTACAGTCCTGGCGCAACCACAGTCTCGTTAGTATTTCTTTCTTTTTTTCCTCCCAGTTCCCTTCCTTAAACGGTTAATAGCCGAGGTAACCATTTTCGAAATTTCGGGATGAGATGGAACCTTTATTTATTTATTTATTTTCTTTCTTTCGGCCTTTGAAGCAGGCCTCCTTTTCGGAGTAGCCACCGAAGGGGAAGCTGTAGAGGCTGGGCCCACTCTTTCCGGGATTTCCATAAGGGAGAATGCATGTCCTCCTTCAGCCAAGAACTTTCCACTAACGACATTGTCCCAGCCTGCCACCTTCCGACATTTAGTTTTTCAGGGCGAGGTTCCCGGCCGGCGGAATGCCGCTTTAACTGCGTTCTACATCGTCAAAATTTTCAATAGGCAGCCCAGATCCAGAGTGTCCCCTTGTGGTGGACTGGTGGTCAGCAAAGGCAGTCAAGAAAAACCACTTTTTTTCCTGTGGGTACTCTCCCACCAAAAGGCGAGGAGAAAAACTCCGCCGTCCCCTCTTTCTCTGCCGGCCAGCAAAAAGACAAGAACAAAAGTGACTTCTCCCGACGGATAAAACTCTGGGGTGCTCGAAACCGCTGACCCCTCTCATTGGTCGAAACTTCAGCCTAGCAACTCACGGCTTCCTAACGGAATTTCACTCCCACGCAAGCCAGGGGTGACACTCTGACTTTCACATAGGCATCGTTGCAGCGTCCAACACTCTCCACGAAAAAAAATGTTACCAGCACGTGCATCCTCTGGTCGGCTAGGGGAAGATGAACTTGACCTTCAACACGTAGGGGACCCAGGCTTTTGACCCTGAGGTCTAAAAATAGATTCTGTTGCTGAATTCCTTACCCCAAAAGACGAAAAGATGTTACACTTTTGGGTGACTTTTCCACGACGTTTGGAAACAGGAACGCAAAAAATGGCGAATTCTTGCCTTGCAGAAAATCACTAATTTTAATTTTCTTTTTCTCTCGTTCCGTGATGTGAATGTAAAATTAATTTTGATTCTCTGAGCTGCACACCTACTCGCCTTTTCCTATCGCGATAAAAGAACAGATAAAATAATTATTTTCAAAAACCCAAAGTCAGTTAAATCAAATATTATTCTTTTCCTCTTTTTTTTTCTCTTTCTCCAACATGAAATTTTGTTTTCCTGGTTGTGATTAAGACAAGCGAATTTTGCGCATGAATTCCCCTGCGTTTCAACCAGGAATTTTCTTCTAACGTATGTCATGGGAGAACATTTTTGCATTAATTAATCTCTGATTAACCAACAGAAAGATTGATCAGGTCTCTCTGAAATTCACCAGAGGTTAAAATTTTCGCCATGACAAATACATTCCCCCTGCGAAAACGACGAGCAAAGCGAGTCGAAACATAAAATAAAATCTCAGAAAATTCGCTTCTACCTACTACTCAACACAAACATGTGCTCCGACCATGTCAACAAACCGATGAATGTAAACAAACCTGCAGCGCCACCTACCTCCGGTGAGCTGACTTCCGTTCCAACATGGCTACCACTGAACTAGGAAAAGAAATGTTCCTAAGCAAAGCTATTTATCACCTGACCTTAATTACAGAGGTAAAAGAATTTTTACAAGCCAAAAATGTTTCACGGAACGAAGAAAAAAAAATTCTGCATCGGCTCAAATACTAACCTTTTAACTACACTGAGAAAATTAAATTAAAAGAAATTTAACTGATTATTAAATTCCTAACTCACTGGCTATTACTACAGTAATACTAATCCTACCCAACACTGAACCTACACTGCACTCCAATAGTAAACAACCTAACTTAAAATAACTAACCAGTGCACCTGGGCACTAAATTAACCAGTGTGAGGAGAGAAGAGAAGTTACGCCTCTTACAATTTTGCATTATGCTTTCACCAATTTGACATCACCAACAACCAGAATTTTCGAATGACAACATTACTTTACAATACACTTTCTTCGCTTAGTTCAACAGAATATGATAAATTGCGTGAATGCAACACCTTAAAAATACACTTAATTCAACACTCGGACTGTAGAGGAAAAACATTTTTTTGCAACACATGAAAAATACACCTAGAAGTTCAATATTTGGTAAAGTATGAAATTGCATATATATATGACACACTGCAAACTATTAATTAGCACTAGTTATATTCGAAATACCAAATTATACATTATGCAGGTACGCTTGAGAAATTATTTGTGTGAAAACTCATGTAGGTAAACAACCAAAAAGAAATTGTATGTGTGTCAGGCACCGAACAAAATTATTTGTATGTCACGCACAAAATTACTGACATTACTCATATATGTCATTGAAAATATTACACCAACACAAAAAAAATTTCTATGTGTCAAGCCCTAACTGGCTTTCATGTTAAGCCCAAAATTATTCAAATATTATAAACACTGCTACTGAAATATTATAATACTTATACACAGAAATTCAGCTGAAATCAAAAAATATGCACTTTCGCTACTTTGGCCACTGAGAGAGAGAGACTACCAGAACTTATCACTACGAGAAAATAATTCCCATATGAAACCATACTCAAGATTTTTCGTAACTACTGTGCAGTACAGGTTGAATTCCATCACAAGGCATGTATCCTATGGTCACGGCACCAAATGTTTTGGTGAAAAAAAATCTCATTTAATTTGAGTATATTGAATTGATTGTTATTTATTAAAAGCGTTACTATATTTATGCTGGTATTGAAATTTCTATGGAAATTATAGAAAAATTAAATTTGGGAGATGGGTGGATGCATTTCGAAACAAAAATATTTTCTAAGTATTAGAAAAGGCCATGAACATCCTAAACAAAAATGCATCTAAAATTTACATTCCACAAGAAGTTATTGGAAAGTTTGCGTTGTTGTGTTCAAGCAGAGTTGAGTCACCTGAAAGTGCAAAAATAAGTGAATATTGTTGCATGTGTATGAAAATGTGTCACTATAAGTCATAGGATAAAATGTACTCGTTCAATAACAACTTGTGGAGGCGGTGAAAGTCAATTTAAAAGGATAGGACAAAAATTGCAGTTATGAAATAGCTTATAAAACCAGGATTCGGATCGATAGCCTTAGTCAAGCTAAGGTGGGTACATGGGCTCAAGTCATGGAAGACAACAGCACACAAAAGTTTTCACACTGCACTCATTTTGAACTTTTTTTGAAAGGCTACTGCCTGTATTTATTATTTTTCTTTAAAAACTTAATAAGGTCATTTAGTGGACAATCAGATGGCATTTCCTTTTTGTTGTTTGCTAAAACACAGCAGTATAAAAACAGAATCTCAATTTCTTTTCTATTTCTCTTTGGCTACTGGCCCTATGAACAGCACAACTTTACATATTTCAACACAGTTGGTTTGAACACTAGGCATGCATCCAAAATTATACCATGATTCACATAGCTTACACAAAAAAAAAAAGATACTGGATTATTTTTAATTCCACAAGGTGGACAAGTTCTGTTCTTTTGAAACGTACTCTCTTCTCTCTCACCTAGTTAGCTCAATGACAAATTTACAATTTTTCACTTATTGATTTAAATTTACAGCACCTAAACAATCTTAGCAAACTCCGCAATCTCCCAGACCAGCTTCGAAGACTTCAATTTAAATTTACAGTTATTTTAAGAGCCACCAATTATACTTTAACAAATCTACTATCAGCAAGTAAACAAACCAAGTAAATTATCCTCACAACAGAATTTACACTGAGCACAAGCATTAATAAACATTACATAACCTATAGAACTACCCTGAATGAACCTACTTCACTTATAAAGAAACCTCACTAACTAATCTTAAAAATTATCACTATTCATAACATCACCATAATTCAGAAATTCAAACAATCTTCTTGCACTAGCTTGCTCATAAAAATCACCTCACTCTGCACTTCACATAATAGCTAAAGATACTTAATAACTCTATACTGTAAACAAAAGCTCAAAATACCAATTTACTAAATTTCCAAACCACATATCATGCTCACTAACACTAACAACCAGAATTTACATCCCTAGCACTACAGCAAATCATAAACAAATAAATTTAGATACTTTGAATCACCAAACAAACTTAAATTTAACACCTGCAGTGAATTACTGAGGTAGCGGTGAGGCAAATACCCTCAGTTCAGACACTACCCTGGGTTTTTTTGAGAACCAACACAGGAAGAAAATACCAGTCAGGCTGAAGGCGTGAAATTGGGTCGTGAATCCACTTTCAGCCTATGCAAAAGGAAAGGAAAAAAAATCCTCAAGTGCGACACATCATCATCAGGTACAGAATTTCCTCTAACATGATCTCGCCAATTATTGAAGCAACGCTCGACCGACCCTCGCTGGCAGTACATATCTCCGTGAGCAGCGAAACTACTGTGGTGGGGGGGGGGGTTGAAGACAAGTTTTCCCCCAAAAACCACGTCCTCAAGGATCTCCCTTTTCGAACCAATGCATGATCCCACCTTGATCAACCACGCATGCAAAAGCCTGTCGTACTTCAACCCTAAATACTCCAGGCACATCCGGCCCAGAACCAACACAACTATATCCCAGGAAAAATTCACTTATCTCTCTATATATCCCAAGAAATCCTAAATCACAATATCCACATATATCCCAGGAAAATTCACTTATCTCTATATCCACATATATCCCAGGAAAATTCACTTATATCTATATCCACATATATCCCAGGAAAATTCACTTATCTCTCTCCACATATATCCCAGGAAAAATCACTAGCAAGGAAATTCTTCTGCACCATGGCAATGCGCAGGTCCACTTCAGACAATAACACTGACCATTTACATAACCCACTAAATATTTTTACCTTATTGAAAATTAAAATTACATTTAGACTTTTAACCTTATAGTAAAAACAAGAAAATTTAGGCCAAAGAAAAGAACAATTAATACTGGAACGGGTGAGCAAAAGTGTGTCTTCTCAACTCATGATGTTCATTCTTTTTGTGAAATACTAAACTTGAGAACAAAAAATACTTTAACTTCTATTCTGCACATATCGCATCCTGGTGATCTTAGGACAAGTTCCCGGCTTGCCCTAAGATCACCCCTTTCCAATGGGAGATTAACACTCATCTGGAGCATGTAAAATACTGGTCCTCAACTAACACACCTACCATCTTAATTTCGACACTCAACACTCCAAGAATGTAAACAACACTTTAGGTTTCCAATTTCATCACACTATAATATGTTCCCAAAATCCCAATATAAATCATCCCATAATTTATCTTCACTCAAAAAAAAAATAACTCAACGCTGTAAAAAGGCTAGAGAAAAATGTTTACAATTATTTTATCACCCACGGCATCACAATAACACTGCTTTTCAATTATCACATGCCCAACTAAACTATTATCGATGCACCAAAATTCACTGTGCCCAACTATTAAACTAAATTTTTCCGATACATTAAAATTTACTGGCCTGGGAAGTTGCTAAACTACCAGACATGACAACACAAAAAAAACATAAATGAAAGCATTTTTAACTCCCCTCTCTTTTTTTTCTTTCTTTCTTTTTTCTGAATTCATACCTGAGTAACTAATAAATTTTAATTTTGAAAGCTGAACGACAACACAGCCATAATCAGAGGCAAAAAAAAACTTGCTCTTTTTCTTTTTGTTTCTTATGCTCAGCTGGAAGTTTAGGTACCCTGCGTGGGATCTTATATATCAATACAGAAAGATATGGACTAAAACATTACCTTCGAGCTGGCGTTCTTTTTTTTTCCTTTTTTTTTCACCACAGCTTACAGTCCTGGCACAACCACAATCTCGTTAGTATTTCTTTCTTTTTTCCTCCCAGTTCCCTTCCTTAAACGGTTAATAGCCGAGGTAACCGTTTTCGAAACTTCGGGATGAGATGGAACCTTTATTTATTTATTTTTTTCTTTCCTTCGGCCTTTGAAGCAGGAATCCTTTTCGGAGTAGCAACCGAAGGGGAAGCTGTAGAGGCTGGGCCCACTCTTTCCGGGATTTCCATAAAGGAGAATGCATGTCCCCCTTCAGCCAAGAACTTTCCACTAACGACATTGTCCCAGCCTGCCGCCTTCCGCCATTTAGTTTTTCAGGGCGAGGTTCCCGGCCGGCGGAATGCCGCTTTAACTGCGTTCTACATCGTCAAAATTTTCAATAGGCAGCCCAGATCCAGAGTGTCCCCTTGTGGTGGACTGGTGGTCAGCAAAGGCAGTCAAGAAAAACCACTTTTTTCCTGTGGGTACCCTCCCACCAAAAGGCGAGGAGAAAACCTCCGCCGTCCCCTCTTTCTCTGCCGGCCAGCAAAAAGACAAGAACAAAAGTGACTTCTCTCAACGGATAAAACTCTGGGGTGCTTGAAACCGCTGACCCCTCTCATTGGTCGAAACTTCAGCCTAGCAACTCACGGCTTCCCAACGGAATTTCACTCCCACGCAAGCTAGGGGTGACACTCTGACCTTCACATAGGCATCGTTACAGCGTCCAACACTCTCCACGAAAAAAAATGTTACCAGCACGTGCATCCTCTGGTCGGCTAGGGGAAGATGAACTTGACCTTCAACACGTAGGGGACCCAGGCTTTTGACCCTGAGGTCTAAAAATAGATTCTTTGCTGAATTCCTTACCCCAAAAGACGAAAAGATGTTACACTTTTGGGTGACTTTTCCACGACGTTTGGAAACAGGAACGCAAAAAATGGCGAATTCTTGCCTTGCAGAAAATCACTAATTTTAATTTTCTTTTTCTCTCGTTCTGTGATGTGAAAGTAAAATTAATTTTGATTCTCTGAGCTGCACACCTACTCGCCTTTTCCTATCGCGATAAAAAAACAGATAAAATAATTATTTTCAAAAACCCAAAGTCAGTTAAATCAAATATTATTCTTTTCCTCTTTTTTTTTTTTTCTCTTTCTCCAACATGAAATTTTGTTTTCCTGGTTGTGATTAAGACAAGCGAATTTTGCGCATGAATTCCCCTGCCTTTCAACCAGGAATTTTCTTCTAACGTATGTCATGGGAGAAAATTTTTGCATTAATTAATCTCTGATAAACCAACAGAAAGATTGATCAGGTCTCTCTGAAATTCACCAGAGGTTAAAATTTTCGCCATGACACATGTGGCTGCTTGCCCATAACAATCTAGCCTCCTCGTGGCGCTGCGTGAGGTGTGGCAGATGGCGCATTTTATGGAGCACAATGTTGCCACTCTCCTTGATTCGTCGAGGAACTGTGTCCTTTGAGACGGTGACACCAATAGTCAGAGAAACTTGACTTAGTGATAACCTTTGGGATGAAACTAAACGCATGATGGCACGATCATCTTATTTGGTTGTTATTCGAGGCCTTTTAGACCGTTTTCTGGCAGTTAACGCACCGCGTTTTGATAAAGTCTTATAAATGACTGCCATACTCCTCCCCATGGCTTTAAAAACTTTCGCTACAGGCAATCCATTTGCTCTCAGTCTCCAACTCTTCTGCACTTCCTCACCAGAAAGTTCACTGTTGCGTGGCATATCGGCAAATGAATGTCTGACGGCAGGTTCGCTGTCTTTTGTTGGCTGGATGGATTTACGGCCCATGCGCGTGCGTACAACATGCTAATTTGCATAACTCATTTGCATGTGGCTACTTTACATAGTTGTCTTTATATTTATGAGACACCGAAAATTACACTATTTCACTTTGTGGTGTCCTTTTCACACAATCCGGTCATCTCGACGGATCGAACGTTTGTTGTAGGGTTATGTCTAATTAGGCACCACTTCCCACCTATATTCGCATTGCGTTCACGGCGCAAAGTCGACTGTCTCTATATTTCTGCGACGCACCTTAATTAGCACCTCATAACTCATTCTTTCAACATGGGTAAATAACCTAAGAATATTAGTCTCCACCTCACTGACAACATTTGACTTCACATTACACATCTGCAACACATCTTCATTCCTCGCATGATCAGAGGGTGTCTTGCCACAAACCTTCCGTAAGTAACAATGATCAGCAGACAAACGGCTTCTATGTCCTTTCTGTGGTACGAAGATTTCACTGCCGTTCATCGGAGTAGGAACAATTACACTTTCATTTAGAGGCATTCGGGACTTTCTTGAAAACCCATCATTCTTGTGCAATCCTCCTAAAGTAGCTATGACTTCCACTTCCAAAGAAGAACTCATTCGCCCACTAATTTCGCCATCTAAATTGTTCTCTCTGTCAAACATACATGTTAAATATACAAACTCATTCACCTGATCAATCTCTGACGCATTAAGACTTATCTTGCGTTCAGTATTAACAGTTCCTTGCTCAAAAACCATAAATTTGGATTTTTTTTTTTGGAGGTTTAACGACCACCGTGAGCAACTCAATGGGCTATAAGCAGTCGCCCGTCCCTAATTTAGGGTCACTGGTTCCAGGTAAGGGAGAGAGCCAGTGCCGTAAGACAAACACAACATCCATGCCTCACCGGGATTCGAACCCGGACCCCTTTCGGACGAATGATCAGAGGCCAACGCCTTAGACCACTGCGCCACCGGGGCGGCAAATTTGGATTTTCCCTTTTTATACGCAGTTTGTTTTTCATACAAACTTCGTACATCTCGAACAACATACTCTGCAACTCACCTTTGCTCTCAGCTAACCTGTGCCATCAGCATACATCAATCTACACACAAGGACATTACCAACGATAAAGCAGTATTATCTATTTCGGCATCACGCATACATGCATCCACAAATATATTATACAGCCATGGCGACAGTACACAACCTTGTCTGACTCCTGCACCAATAGAAAACCATTTCGATAAAATATCATTCACTCGTACACATGCTGTACTTCCAGCATACATGGCTTTTATACTATTAAGTATAGATTCTCAGTAATGCCATATTTATTCACCACCTTCCACAGAATAGTCATATTTACTTTGTCATGAGCTTTCTCTAAATCTATGAAGGCAGAAAAACCTTTCTTACCAACAGATATATTTTTGTGCGTAAAGAAAACGTTTAATTAGTGCAGCCCTTTCAAGGAATAAAACCACCTTCTGTGATGTAAGATCTCGTACCGTATCAATAATGACCTTTCAAAATGTTTTCCCTGGCACACTCAGCAACCTGAGTGTGCCAGGAAAAATGCGTTCAGTCTGATCACCTTTTTCCTTATACAAGGAAACAATGATAGCATCCCTCCAATCCTGAAGTACTATTTCTCACTCCAACATAACTGGCAAATTTCAGGTAACTAGTCATTCACAGAGTCACCACCATATTTTAGCATCGATGCCGTTATGCCATCTACTCCAGAAGCCCTACCATTCTAAAGAGATTTTAGAGCTTTACCCATCACTTCTCTTGGGATCCCATCTGTGCTTCCATCTCTCACTGTGACATCATTCGCTTCTGCCTCAGAATCGGATTTGCTTTCATGATCTAATAAATCACAGAATTATTCACCCCATCTTTCACTTAGCTCATTGAGCTCCTATGTCATTTCTCTGACGTTATTCGTCATACAACTTAGAATTTTATTTCCTCTTTTTCTTATGTCTTATGTACTTCAAGAATGCTTTGAAGCATTTAAACATTGTTGAAACATGATCGTGAAGTATTCTGGTCTGAAGAATTTTAGGCCGCGCCGGTGGCGCAGTGGTCTAAGCGATGACCTCTGATCATTCGTCCGAAAGGGGTCCGGGTTCGAATCCCGGTGAGGCATGGATGTTGGGTTTGTCTTACGGCACTGGCTCTTTCCCTTCCCTGAAACCAGTGACCCTAAAATAGGGATGGGCGATAGCTTATAGCCCATTAAGTTGCTCACGGTGGTCGTTAAACCTCCAATAAAAAAAAAAAAAACATTCTAATAGTCCGATCTGAAATTCCTCCCATGAGCTGACGGAATAATAGTTCATTTTATTATCACGCAATAATATTTTACTAAACTAATCCCCAAAGTAATTAATTACTAGGGATATTTAGGAAGCTTCCAAAAGACAATAAGTACATCAATAATAACTAAGGAAACAACAAGGCCATATAATCCGTGAGAATGATGTATATCAAAATATTTAATCCTCCCAAGCTTTCATCTTCCAACTAGAGGCTTTATCAAGGCGAACTCAAGTTCGCCTTGATAGTTTGTTTATTCTTGATAACAGTTCACTTCATTGCCTTGAAGTTCGCTTTATGGCCTTGACGTTCTCCTTGATAAAGCCTTCCGCTGCATGGCCAAAGGTTGGCACGATTCAATATTTTTATATACACCATTCTCACGGATTATATGACCTTGTTGTCTCCTCAGGTATAAATCACGTTTTACATAAGGATGACATGGCACATAAGAAGGCGTTGCTTTCCAATGCGTAAATTTCCTCATAAGGGGGGTGATTGACACGAATGCTTTGTGAATTATTTCTTGCTGAAAAGGCTGTAACAATGTTGGTCGAGAAATATAAGAAAGAACGGGGAAGACGTTTTAATTACTTGTTTCAACCCAGTGGCATGATGTCCGTGTCAGGGTTACTAGCGCATTTCCGTCATGCCTTTGGTCATGGAGCAGAGAGTAAACAGTAGAAGGGAGCACTTATCACCAAATTTATGGTCACAGCTTATGAGATGAGATGAGAGGAGGAGAATTGTTTTGTAGCTGCTTTTGTAAAACCTGTCAGCTATGTGAACATTTCTATTTAGGGAGCACAGAAATTTTAGGGAACCATTTGTTTCAAGCAAAAAAAAGGGCGTAAAAACCCTTTAGGAGCGTAAGATCCATAACAGTTTCGGTTCAGATATTTCTACACGGTCGAATCACAACATTATTGTGACCACCAGCTAATATCCAGAGTAACTGCCGTCTGCAACACGAACAGCAGCTAGACGGGCTGGGGGGACTCAGTAAGGTGCTGAAAGATGTTCACAGGTATGTGGAGTCGTGCTGACTGGAATGCACTTCACATATGCTGGAGGGTGCGTGGTGGAGGATCCATAGAGTGAACAACACGATCGAGGTGGTCCCACAGATGCTTAATTGGGTTTAAGTCTGGGAAATTAGGGGACCAGAGAAGTACTTTGAAGTTTTCATCGGGCTCTTCCAACCACTCTCAGGCATTTCTAGCTGTGTGACACGTCGTATTGTCGTGCTAGAAGATCCCATCCGCCACAGGTAAGACAATCCGCATGCATAGGTGTACGTGGTCTGCAAGGATGAATCCATTAAAATGTCGGTCCATAGTGCCTTCCACAGGTATGAGTGGACCCAGAGAATGCTACAAAAATATTCCCCAGACCATAACGCCGCCCCCCACCAGCTTGTGTTCTTCCAGCAATGGTTGAAAAGTGTTTGTTCTCCGATGTCTCTCGCCTTATACGCTAACGTCAATCCGTTCGATGGGGCAGAAAACGTGATTCATCCGAGAATGCAATACTTTGCCAATCAGAAGAGCTCCAATTCCGATACTACCGCGCAAATGAAAACCTTTTCTGCCGATGCATCTTTGTTAGCATAGGTGTAGTGACTGACCATCCGTCTACATCGGAACCCCATACTCACCAGGGTCCGCTGAAATGTCGTTTCAGACACACTTCCGGTAGCCTCCCTGGTTTATTCAACCAGCGAGTAGCTTCTCTGCAGTGTGTCGATCGGTCATCACGCACCGTCGAAGCCGACTTTCACCTCTTACATCAATGGCACGTGTTGCTCCACAGTTTCCACATCGCTTGTTCGCAATGGTGACATTCCTCTAATCAAGATGAACTTTAACCACAGCCGATCGCGAAGAGTTCACAAACTGAGCTCTTTCAAAAATACTGCCATCCTTGGCCCGTAAGTCGGTAATAATTATTTTTTGCAAATCTGATAAATCTCTCCCTTTATCCATGAGAGCAGCGAGTGATATGTTTTCAGATCAGAACAGATTATATATAGAGGATTTTAGGAAGCGAGTGTCTGACTGCATGTCTTAAACAGCCCTTGGAAATAGGAAGCTAGGAAATTTGGGCTAGAGTGCCGGATACAAAAGTAACACGGAACGTTAAGCCGACGGGGACCGTCGGCTTAACGTGCCCATCTGACGCACGGCGTATATTTAGTGGTTCGATCTTTCGTACCTGCCTGGAATCGTACCTGAGGTTTTCTTCGTGGCAGTCACTAACCTTTACCACTAGACCACCGGCGGCACGATATTTTTTCAGATTGATTGATTGATTAAATGTAGAGGATTTTAGGAAGGGAGTGTCTGACCGCAGGTCTTAAACAACCCTTAGAAATAGGAAGCTAGGTGATTAGGGCTAGAGTGCCCGATAAGAAAGTGACACGGAAGCGAAGTAGAAAGGGGGAAGAAAACGCCCTTATTTATTAGCGGGGGCCAGTACCCGGGGTCCGAAGGCTTAACGTGCCCATCCGACGCACGGCGGGTATTTAGTAGATCGAGCGTTCGTACCTGCCTGGAATCGAACCTGAGGACTTTTCCGTGGCAGTCACGAACGTTGCCCACTAGGCCACCCGCGGCCCTATTTTTTCAGATTGCCTACAGCACCCATTATATATCCTCCAAGGCAGATCACGACACGCGCCTTCTTTCATTGGCCACGCGCTGTTGACATCAAAATTAGCAGGTGGTCACAATAATGTGACTGGACTATGTAGTTGAATTTTTCTGGTGAGCATGCTTAGATACACAAACATTTGCAGCAGCATTTTTAGCACGTCTTTTGCGAAAAAAAAAGATCGTGCTTATCCTCTTACTTTATCTGTCCCTCTGTGGACACTATATCTCTGCAACTATTAGTTCAATTTGAAAGGTTTTTCTACTTTGGGAAGCTTTAAATGTGAGAATGATGATCCTGCCATTCCGGTTATTTTCCAATGTACAACGTCGCCATTACAGAACGTAAATGCAGATGATATCAAATTGAAAAACATAGTTTATTCCATATATATTTGCTTCTAACTATCCGACCGAAAAACTACATGCTTCCTTTGTATGCAACTTATAAAGAAGACTATTTTAAGAATAGTTTTGTTTTAAAACAATGCATAGATTTTCCTCTAGGGAGCGTAAAGGTTAATCGCGGTTTCACCGATATCTCTGCTCCTTGAAGTCAGATCTGAAAACTTTTTTGTGCATAGGAGACAACACTTGATAGGAAATTATTTTCATATAACGTATAATTTTGGGTAACAAATGGTTTGTTCACCAGGAGGCGTAAGAATTTGATTCAGCTTCTGATGTATTTCCAGCAAAATCTGAGCTTCCAAAAACTCAACTGAAAAATTATTTCATGGTGTCCGAGTTCGAATCCAGAGGTCAGGCATGGATGTTGTGTTTGTCTTACGGCACTGGCTCTCTCCCTTCCCTGGAATCGATATTTCTGTTTCTAAAAATCCAAATTGAAAAATGCTTTCTTTGTTGGAGAGCGTTTCTGGTGCGAAATATTTCTCATATAATTTCAAATTTTTCCTAACGCACAAGTGTGCTACTAGTGGGCGTAAGGTAACGTTTCCGTTTACAGCAATTTCTGCGGGGCTGAAAACCCGATATAAATAATTCCTTTTCGGTCAGATACTACTAACTATGAAAATTCTATGTGTTTATTTTATTCATAAAAAATAATGTACAATTTCTCCGATAAAGTCCCCAAGGTGTAATTTGTTTTTCTCAATATATCTGCTTTCTGCATGTGCGATTTCAAAGAGTCTTCCAACAACGGATGTCATTTACCTTGTGGAACATTTAGGTTAGTATTTGAGGAATTTTATAATTCACAGTTCTGCCGCTAGGTTGTGTTTGTGTACTTCTGTTTCCAGCTGTATCGCCGCTCCTAAAATCCCTGTTGAGAAATTCCTTTTTTATACCGTCATTCGCTACAATAGATATTTGAAGAATTATTCACTATAATTAATGCACAGATTTCCCATTAAGAGGCGTAATGGTTAACACCTTTTTCGCTATTTCTGCTTCAGGGTGACGCATTTGAAATGTTCTTTTTCCCAAGCATAGCTTTTTTCATGAAGAATATTTTTGGCCTATTTTCAACTTTTCCATTGTGCAAAATTCTTACGCTTGCAGACGAAGACTCATATCATGTTTCCTTCTACATATTTTTTTTAACTGTTCGATTTGAAAATCTTTTTGTCTCTAATACTTTGCTAGTGCTATGAGAAACGTTTTTGTGGGTCATCTGTTAATTTTCGTAACATGCTTGTTAGCCACTGATAGAAGAAGGTAGCTGTTCCTATTTCCAGCTGTTTTGTCAATTGTAGAAAACCGGTTGATTGTTTTCGAAATCAGTTCCATTGAGTTTGAATAGCTCTGATGAATATTTAATTCGCGTCAGAAATTATTCAAAAGGCGTGCCCATTACAACCGAAGATATGGTGTCAACTTTCTTGTTTTTATTGTTAGTGCCTACATTTAGAAACTGAAAGACTTTCAGATGAATGATTATAATTCGCACTATTGGGAACTCAAGAATTTGATTTGATCTAATTAACGCACGCACGTAGGAACTCAAAGATTTGCCGATGCCAGATTAATCCAAGCAGTTTGGAAATAAAAGGTTTGCTGTGATGCGCCTGCCTATAATATTAAAGCTTTCAAAGGAATGATCACAGTATTCATGCTGAATGTCTTCAAGATTTCCAGTTGAACGATCACAATAAGCGTGCTTACAAATTCAAGGATTTCGATGGAAGTGATTATAGCTCGTAACTCAGGAAACTCGGTGATTTAAACTTGAGGGATCTTAGTGAGCAGTGGCAGATCTACAAAGAAATCTTCGAAGATGAACACCCAAATTTGCCGCGAATAAATTCTAAGGTGGTCGTACGAAAATCGGCTATTAATGAAACGAATGTTTGAAGTCCAGGTAAGTTCGAGGGGTTAAAATCGCTGAATAATTTTCAGGTCTAGGTTCAGCTGAAGTAACTATAATGTCAAAA
This sequence comes from Macrothele yani, assembly GCA_039090855.1. Classification (NCBI taxonomy): domain Eukaryota; kingdom Metazoa; phylum Arthropoda; class Arachnida; order Araneae; family Macrothelidae; genus Macrothele; species Macrothele yani. Next base: position 139,415,550 of record CM077010.1, read on the forward strand.
ATAATTATAAAACCGGGTTGTTGACCATCCGGATTATTAACGTCTTCTTATTGCGAATTAACGGTGACATTCATTTAAACCGTTATGAACCAAGCACATGAGACACTCGTATTATTTATAAAGTTTCGTTAAAAGGGGTTCTTAACAGCTCCTTTTCCCTTGCATGTTTATGCAGTTGTATTACACATGGACCTCATAAAAATATTGGGTCTAACCCGGCGGACGAGTAATCATAGGTGTAGGTTACGGCACGGTAGTCCGAATAGAATGCGGGTTCAAGTCCGGGAAGAGATATAGTGCCGCGTTTGTATTACGATGCTGGCTGTCTCTCTTCCTTCGAGCTAGTTGCCATACATTTGGAATGGGCGACTCAAGTGACTCTAAAGGCTTAAAGCAATCAAGTAGCCATAAATCTGGAGCGGTCAAGTGATTAAAGGCTACAAGCTTTCAAATGACTCCACGACAAGCAACTCTAAAGAGTCACTTGTGATAGTAGGTAGAACTCGAAACAAACAAAAATCGAGGCAATAGCGACGAGATATTATTTTTTTGTTTCCGTAATTTATCGCCACTATAAGTAACTCTGAGCTCTATAAGCAGTCGCCTGTCCCTGATGTGGGACCACTGGCTCTGGAGAAGAGACTAACCGACAAGCAAAATACTCATGTCACATCCGAGACTCCAGGCATTGCCCATCTCGGTCCTGTGACGTGCCTGCCCTGCAAGACGCATACGATATAAAAGCAGATAGCAGTGGGAGCACATGTCTATGTAGCTCCGTTGGGAGAGCGACTTATTCCGTAGTGAGGGGACCCGGTATCGATGCCCGACGCGGAGACAAACTTGTACGTTATATTTGCGCCCGAACTTCCAGGATGACCTGGCTGTTAAGTTCCTCGCAATGATGTGATATTCTTTCGACACGGCGAGACAGGCGAAATGAAGATCCCTCCTTCAGCGCTTCGAAAAAATAAATAAGTGTGATGTTACGTTCCACACACCAAATTGTCCCGGGATTTCTTAAATGCACGTTCTTCATGGGATGACTGGCTACAACGACACATGGTCCTGGCTTACCCGTGGGCTATTGTGCCGGCCCTCTTTCGGGGTGAGAGTGGGAGGAGATGTGACGTGCCTGTACCGCAGGACGCACATGAGATAAGGGCAGATAGCAGTACAAGCACATGTCCGCGCAGCGTATTTGGGAGAGCAACTTACTCCGGAGTGAGGGTGACCCGGATTAGATGGCCGGTGCGGACAAACTTGTACTTCATAACTGGCTCCGAAGAAAGGACGAACCGACAAGCATGCCTATACGAGACTCTAGTCTTTACCCATCTCGGGTCCACTCGACCACAGCGGCTGTTCACGTTTTTTGTGGACCTCCGTGAAACAGAATTATTGACTGTGCCATGTTGAACAGAAGGGACGAAGAAAAAGTTTTAACAACCACTAAAATATCATGCTGATAACAATTCCGCTTTGCTTTTCGGAAACACAGAGTTCCTGATAAGACTGTACACAGTGTGTTCCGCCTGGAGTGCATCAAAGGAGGAGACTTCCGAGCATTCCTCCAAGCCTGATCCGGGATCAAACCCCGGATGAAGCACAGATACTGTTGCTGTTATTCCCCACGACCACGGATTTACCCCCTCCCTGGTACGAGTTCTCTGAACAATGGGATGGTAACTTCTTGCAGATTTAGTGGAGATAACTCGAAATCAAGGCTGAGTAATTCAGTGTGACTAAAAATATTTCCGTTAAAATGTTAGATTAATTTTTTTTATTAGAATCGATTTATGAATCAGTTACTTTACAGAGTGCTCCAAAATATGTAACCCATTTCCAATTATGATAACTTTTGATACAAAACTAATATCAGCATTCTGTTTGTTGCAGGTGGTACGCGAATACTCTTAAGGTTTCTAGAAGTGTACCAAATGGATCCTGCGACGAAATCACAGATTGGGGAGTGGTTTATTGAAACTTGATACGAAAAGCAGGTTCAGCGTAATTTCAGAACAAAATATGGGAGCAAACCGCCCACATTGACGGCATCACAAAGTGGTGCAAGTCGTTCAAAGAAACTGGTAACGTCATTACAAAGAAAAGCCCTGGACGACGATCGCTGGTATCAGAAAGAGAGGAGGTTCTGAGGCAGACATTCACTCGTATCCCTCGAAAGTCAATCAGACTAGCAACACGACAGCTGGCCATTCGCAAGCCGTCAGTGCACAGAATATTACGTCAGAGATTGGAAATGCACCCGTATCAACTGCAGATAATCCATCACATAACGCCGGATGATCATGTGAAATGTAAACAGTTTGCTGCAGAGATGTTGGAGAACATTGCAACTGATGAATCTTTCCTGAGACAAATCTGTTTCTCGGATGAGTGCACTTTGCAAGTTTCTGGAAAAGAATGTGATAATTTGGAGAACTGCACACCCGCATTGTACAATGGAATACCAACTTGTATCGCAAAAGTGACTGTTTGGTGTGGCATAGTGGTCGACTGTGTTATTGGACCCTTTTTCTTTCAGGAGGCAACCGTGAGAGCTGATAATTAGCTGGACATGATTAATCAGTTTGTGCATCCTGAGTCGGATGAACTTGCTACTCCGTTTATTTTCCAACAAGATGGGGCGCCACCTCATTGGGATTTGATCATGATAAGGTATCTGGATACCAAATTTCCCAGCCGTTGGATGGGGTGTGGTGATCCCGTTGCACGGCTCCCACGTTCACGGGATGCTGTGGGGATTCATCAAGGGTGAGGTTTACAGCATCTCTGTTGCAGACATTGCTTCCCTAAATAGGAGGATTACACGCGCACTGCAGAAAGTTAATACGGATATTCTCTAAAGAACATGGTTGGAACTGGAATGCCGTTTAGGCATAGTTCGGGTGAAAATGGTGCCCATGTCAAATGTCTATGAAACTTCATAATCTGTTCTGTCAATTAACACAAGCTGTGTATTGAGATCTTTATACATTAAAACTGTTATGATTATTTGAAATTGGTTACACTTTTATGTGACACCCTGTACATTTTGAGCACAGGTATGATTTTGAATGTCAGCTGGTAGAAAGCCATCTCTCCGGAAGTATAACACATAAGGTGATATGGCGTGCCTGCCCCGCAGGACGCACACGACGTAAAGGCAGATAGCAGCAAGAACGAACGTCTGCGTAGCTCAGCTGGTAGAGCGACTTGTTCCGGAATAAGTGGACTCGGGTTCGATCCCCGGTGTGGACCAAAATGACGGAGAAATTTACTTCGTTATAATGGCGCCCGAACTTCCCGGATGACCCGGCCGTTCAAGATTTCGCAATGGTGTGGTGTCCTTCCCACACCGTGAGATAGGAAAAATAAGAGAATCCCTTCTTCAGCCCTTGGAAAAATAAATGTGCGTGACGTTGCATTCCACGCACCAGATTGACTGGGAGTTCTCAAGTGCACGTTCTGCAGCGGATGGATGCCTGCAACAATTCATGGTCACGTCTGAACCGTTGGTCATGACCCCGGTCCTCTTCCGGGGGGGGGGGAGATGTGACGTGCCTTACCCGGAGGACGCACACGACATAAAGGCAGATAGCAGCGAGAACGAACGTCTGCGTAGCTCAGTTGGTAGTGCGACTTGTTCCGGAATAAGTGGACTCGGGTTCGATCCCCGTCGTGGACAATAATGACGGAGAAATTTACTTCGTTTTAATGATGAGAAAGAAATAAGATGTGCCTCAAGCAATGATATCTGTATTCCGAAAAGCAGTTGGCCCAACGTAAAAATTAAGTGTAAACGTAAAGTATGTGCTACCATTTATACGCCAGAGGCACCTCAAACTGTTGTATTAATGTTCAGTTGGATTTTCTGTGCCCTCATAAATTTACTCGGTAATCTCTGAAAGCAAGATATAGTTGAAAGATTTTCATTTTTAACACTTCATACATCTCAAATTTGTACTCTCTTTGCAAAGAGGGACATAGCAACTCTTCATATGTTTTATTGTAGTATTCGTTATAGATTGGTTTCGTTTTATTTCTTTTTGCAGTTATGTCAGAAAAGGATTTGTCAGAGTGTATCCGTTTCATTCGTGCCATCTGCATTGCTAGTGAAGATCTTCGCTTTCAATTCCTTCGGATGTTTTCCTGCATCACGTTTCATTTCTTTCTGTCTCGGAGCTCCATCAATCCCAATTAATGTTTCCCCCCACATCCTCTTCAGCCACCAGAGAGGTCACATACAAGAAGATGAGTAAAAGAGGAAGAAGAACAAAAAAAAGCGGAGTTAGTGACCTCTGGGACTTTTGTTCCAATGAACAAAGCGTGTATTCGCAACAACGGAATTAATGGCACTTCTCTTCCAAGTCGGTAAAAGCAGTACCGTCGGACTAGACAACAACCATTTCCGGTGCTTAGACATACCTCTTTACAATCTCTTGCATCCCGAATCTCTACTGTTGGTGTTTATTCTTCAATCGAAAGAGCTCCTCTTCAATAATTTGCTATTGTTGTCCCAGTTCCTCAGGCGCGGCAGTGATACAAATGGAACTCCATGCGCGTGGGTAGCATGATGAGGATGTTTAATTTTCTTTCTAGGATGTAATCCAGTTTATTTTTCAGAAGCCGGAACATTCGAAAAAGAAAATCTTCTTCAAATGCTGCTCATCGTCGTGATCTCATTCACTCTACTTGCAGGAATCTGTTCAAATTGCTTCACGGTTGTTTCATGAACATTTAAAGAAGTTGTTTGACTCAATTTGTAAACGCAGATGGTTATTTAATCCGCGTATTCCTAGAAAATACGCTTACTATGTTGAAGAGGAACACTTATCTTTAAACCAAATATTTCATTTTATTGATTAGCAGAAGAAACACTAAAATTCCTCCTAGTTTATATGGTCTGCAATACGTAGTATGTAGCAATGCACTGCCCGTACAATGATTGCCATGCACAACGGTGCTGCAAAAGTACTGCATTATTTGCAAAAAACCGTGATGTTTAAGTTTAACGCTCTTTTAACTACCTAATTTCCATAGTTATTTCATCATTTATATGCCATTAAATGTGAAATTTAATGGAGATTTAAAAAATGTGTTAATTATTCTTGTAGCTACTTCTGTTCTTAAAATACAATACAAAACTCATGATCAAATTGAAATTATTATGAAAAAGATCATTCATCCAATACTTAGGTATGTAGAAATAAATCGTTTTTGTAATTAATTCATAAGGAATAAAATAGTGTTTAAATACAGAAATGTAACGAAACAAAATTACAAAATGCACTTAATATTTTGCTGCCCAGCCTTTAGCTTTAATCACAGCTTTGCATCTTGTTGTCATATTGTGAACAAGGTTTTGTAACAGATTGGGTTGAACAATGCGATTCAAAATTTGGATTACATCTTCAATGAGTTGAAATATGACAGAAACATTGCCATCTTGTTTACGCTTTCCAACCGTAGGTTGAAGAAGCGTATGTGCTCCAGCTTTTTCCGTCTGTCCGTCCGTCTGTCAGTCCGCCTGTCCGCACGATAACTCGCGTATAAGTGATTCGCATGTGGTAGGGGACCACCTGGGGACGAACCCTATTGAAAATTGGTGAAATGGGGTCAAAGGTCACGTCAAAGGAGCGGGATCCATTCTACCACCACTATGCGTCATAACTTCCGTAAAATTGGTTGGATTGATTTCGATGAAATTTTAGTATGTGGTAAGGGACCACATGGGGAGGAATTATATTACACATGGGCGAAATGAGGTCAAATGTCAGGATATAGGAGCACGATCCATTCAATTGCCCTTATGCGTCATAACGTGCGTAAAAATGGTTCGATTTCGATGAAATTTCAATGTGCGGTAAAGGACCACCTTGGAACGAATGCTATTGAAAATGGGAGAAATGGGGTCAAATGTCAGGTCATAGGAGCAAGATCTATTCCACCATCCTTATGCGTTATAACTTAGGTACAAATGCTTCGATTGAGACAAAACTTCATCATGTTGTCCCGGAAGTATACTTTCCCGGTTCTGTTGAATATCATCGAGATGGGGTCAAAGGTCAGGTCATAGGAGCGAGATTTATTTTACAGCCACTAGCCTCATAACTTGAATAAGAACCTGAGAAATGATTTCTGGTATGTTGGAAAGCGTATCATATATTCAATGCATTGCATGATTTTTCTAACTGGTTTTCTAATATCCAGATGTATTTCTTGGCATTTACCGTACCGTCGACATTATTTAAGGTCCCAACTCCATGTGCACACATTCAGCTCCAAACCATGACCTTCACCGGATGCTTAACAGTAGTCCCTAAGCAACTTGGATGCAATTCTTCATGCTTGAATCTCATCACATGATCACTATTCCAATTCCCGGTAAGGCAAAATTCTAATTCATCATTGAAAATAATATTTTTCCATTGCTTGGGTGTCCATTAGACGTGCTGTTTTGCCCACTGAAGTCTACGCTGTCTTTGATTTGCAGTTAACAACGGTTTATGCCTGCCTTTGCAACCACGTAAGTCATAGTGAAGCAGCCTCCTCCTAGCCGTAGATGAACTAACAGCAACGCCAGTCACTTCAGACCATCTTTGAAGCAATTCAGCTTCAAGACCATCTTTGAAGCAATTCAGCTTCAAGACCATCTTTGAAGCAATCTGCCAAGCTTAGCTTCATGAGCACTCTGTTCTGCCTGGCTTTCCACTGAAACGCATATTTTAATATCAGCAGTGTCTTTTACTTTATACAGTAGTCTGATAACTGTAGATTGATTGCAGTTCACTCTTTCAGCAACTTGCCTTGAAGAATATCCCTCTTTATACAGAAAAAACTATTTTTACTCTGCCCACTGTAGACAGTTCAGCAATTTTATCCATTATTGATAATATACACAAATTACACTCTAATAACAACAAGAAGCGACCACTATAATGCTCTAGTAGCTCTGCGTCAATCCTTATATAGGTTGGAGTGCGATTAGGATAGCATTACAGGAAGCAGCCAACAGGTAAAATAACATCTATGACAGGTTTTAACAACTGATACGCAGGTAACGTGCATTTCAGTGTGTTTGTCAAACCCCATATTTTATGCCATACATTAAGAACTATGACGTGCCTGCACCGCACAACCCACATGAGATAAAGGCAGATAGCGGTCAGAGCACATGTCCGCGTGGCTCAGTTAGGAGAGCGACTTACTCCGGAGTGAGGATGCCCGGAGTGGACAAAACTGTGTTCTCACATAGGCGCCCGAACTTTAGAAATGACCCGGCTGTTAAGTTTCTCGCAATGATGTGATGCTCTTTGCACACGGCAAGACTTGGAAAAGTGACAACCTCTTCTCTTCGGTGCTTAAAAAATAAATAAATCGGTGTCATGTTACGTTCGACACACCAAATTGTCTGGGACTTCACAAATGCACGTTCTTCATGGGATGACTGCCTACAGCGACACATGGTCCCGGCTGACCCGTGGGCCATCATACCACCGGCCCTACTTCTACCATATGAGATAAAAGCAGATATTAGATAAAACCCTAGCTCATTTGAGACAGCGACTTACTCAGGAGTGAGGGGACACGTGTTCGATGCCAGGCGCGGAAACACCTTGTACGTTGTAGACCACAAGAAGAACTTAAACAATTTTGAAATCTCCATTAAATTCCGCATATGAGGCCATATAAACGATGAAATAGGTATGAAAATCAGTTCGTTAAAAAAATTAAACATAAAAATTCACTGTAGTTGCAGGAGATGCAATAATTTTTCAAACCACTGTATGTAAAAATACTATGCATTATGCGATAGTGCAAAACCAATTAAATAAGCCGAATAAATTATTGTTTGACTACGACGTAATGGTATTCAGAACTACACTCTCTACCTACAAGTAATTGGACACCTGTGATAGCAAAGGAAAACGAAGTTAATTCACCTTTAATAGTTGGTAGAGCCTCCACGAGCGTCGATTACAGCTGCGACCCTCCGGTGCATACTCTCAACCAGGCGCTGTACGACGGCTAGCGGTATTTTCTTCCACTCGGCTTGGAGAAGAGCGGTCAGTTCCTTCACCGATTTCGGACGGTGGGGGGCACCCCTTTAAGTCGACGCTACAACTCGTCCTAGAGGTGCTCGATAGGGTTAAGTTCCGGCCTCTGCGCAGGCCAGTCCATTCGATTAACCCCATTGTCACCATACAAAGCCATCGTGGACCTCGCAACATGACAGGTCGCATTGTCATCCTGAAAGTAACATGGGTCCACCCCGTAAAACTCCCACAACGTAGGAAGCGTATGGTCATCAAAAAATGGTGCAGTAAGTCTCGGTGTTGAGTCTCCTAGGAATTGCGACCATGGGTCCCGTGCCATACCAGGACAAACACCCCTATAGCATAATTCCACCGCCACCGAACTTCACAGTTGGCACAATACATTCTGGCAGGAGGCGTTCTCCAGGCAGACGCCAAACCCAGGCCCTGCCATCCGAACGGTAGAGGGTGAACCTTGATTTGTCGCTCCATAGAACCTGTTTCCACTGTTCAACGGTCCACTGTCGACGTTCTTTGCACCACGTTAGCCGAGCAGCACTATTGAACTTGATGATCAAAGGCTTGTGGGCGGCGGCACGTCCATGATAACTGAGCAGGTGGGCTTCCTTACGGATGGTATTTATCGAAAGAACACTCCCGGATGCCTGGTGAAACTCCTCGCTGATGTGGCCATTCGATGTGGTGCGGTTGTTCCGAATTTCCCTGGTCAGCACCCGTCGGTCTCTAACTCCCAATTTTGTGGGTCTGCCGGGTAGGGGCACATTCCTACAGCCACCTCTCATCTTCCACTTGCCAATCACGTAGGCCACTGTCGATTTTGGGTACTTCAACTCCCTGGATATGTCACGTATGGATCGGCCATTTCTATGATACCCGACGATTACACTTTTCTCGAAATCAGAGAGCTCCGAACTGCGTGGCATCTTGCATGCGACTGGTTGCGTTGCTGTTTCCCACACGATATTTAACGGTGGTGGCCGTGACGTGTATCAGGACCGCAGATATCGTTGATTGAACGGGTGTCCAATTACGTAATGGTAGATAGTGAATTTTGCAAGCAGATAAATGCACTCATCCTGTGATATGCACAATATTATCAAAAAGATTCGGACACGACAATGTTTTAGGACAAATGGCTTTATTATCGCAATTAATAGATAGTGCGTCCACCATTTGCTTGCACCACACCGGTAACACGTCGAGGCATATTATCAACCAATTTCCGGTAGGTCACGACAAGAACGGCTCGCCAGTCTTTCTACAGAGTTGCTGCCAGTGTGGAGAGCGAAGAAGGTCGTTGTCGTCGATCTCGTATCCGTCGCTGCTGTCCTCCCAAATGTGTTCTATGGGCTTAACATCAGGATTCTGAGCAAACCAGTGTCACAATTCCACCTCACTTCAAGAAACGAGTACTGCACTCGCCATGTAGTGTACCAGGGATCTCGATAGCGTTGGAAGACACAACGGTCATTTCCATAGTACTGCAACATTGTTTGTAAGGCAGAATTGCGCAGAACATCGAAGTACACGTCAGAGTTCATGATTTGTGGTATAATAACCAACGGGTCGAGTGCCATCCACGAAAAACAACCCCATAGCATGATGGAGCATCCGCCCAACTTAGTAGTTAAAAAAAAAACAGTCCGACTAATATTGTTTGTCGGACTGATTTCTTGTATTAACTCAAAAGTAATGTGTTTCAAATGAAATATATTGACGTAATATTTCCTGCTTTGAAAGTTTATAAACAAATTCAGCCTCATTACTTAATTTAAACACTGTGACGAAGTCTATTTATATACACTATATTGACAAAAATCACCGAACAACCCTTCAAAGCCGCCCCGGTGGCTCAGTGATCTAAGCGATGGCTTCTGATCATTCGTCCGAGATGAGTCCAGGTTGGGATGCTGGTGAAGCATGGATGTTGTGTTCGTCTTACGTGCTCAAGGTTTTCGTTCAAGGTCCAATAAGAAAAAAAAACCTTCAAAAGCAAATGAACGGATCCGCTGCGTTATTAAGATGCGCGGTACAGCTGCAAATGGTATAAAAGACATGCCTGCAGCTGACCGCGATCATATCGCACTGTCAGGTTGAGTGAAAACGTCGCGGAACGAGAGAACTGATTTTGAGAAAGGGAAGATTGTTGAGTGTTATATTAATGGGTTTTCCATAAGAGAAACCGAGAGGCGGACCAAAGGAAATCAGTTACAGAGGTCGTCGAAACCTTAGGAGAGTTGTTACAGCTAATCGACGGAGTATTGAACAAGACCTCAGTGTACAGGTGAGTAAAAATGCTGGAACCTCGGTATGTATACGTACCATTTGCAGAGAACTTCCTTCCATGGGTTACCGTGGTCGGGCGGCTGTTCATAAACTTTCCATCTTTCCTCGGAATGCTACTCGTCTTTTGGCATGGTGCAAAGAACATTTACCGTGGACCGTAGATCAATGAAAACGGGTCCTACGGACTGCTGAATCCAGATACACGATCCATCACTTTGATGGCCGTGTGTGGGTAAGGCGGCAACCGGGGAAAGCTATTTACCACAGTGTGCTGTACCTGCGGTCAAGTTTGGAGATGGTAGTGTATTCATGTGGGGGTGTTTTTCGTGGTATGGTCCAGGCCCATTGGTTATCGCTGACAAACCTGTTAACCAGCACGTCTACGTCGATATTCTGGACAGCTATGCCTTGCCAACTCTGTGGCAATACTATGGAACCGAGCTTTGTTGATACCAGCAGGATAATGCACCGAGGCATAAAGCAAGGAGTGTTACTGCGTGGTTTGGCGATAATTCGAGTATCGTGTGTGGACTGACCATCACAGAGGCCTGATCTTAATCTCATAGAGCACCTATGGGGTGAATTAGAGCTCCGCATAAGAAGATCAGAACCAAGGCCTACTACTAAGCAACAGTTAGCGGCAGCATTATGCACTGGAAGCGCATACCTATCATTGTGTCCCAAAACCTTGTTAAAAGCATGTCTTGAAGAGTAAATGCATGCATTAAGGCCAAAGGTGGACCGACGCCATACTAATGCATGTCAATAAATTTTTTGTTGTGTTTCTCTTCTAGGTGTCCGGTGACTTTTGTCAATATCATGTATATCAGGTTTCATTCCACATTCTTAATGAGATAAAACATATAATTTGTCTAAAAACCGAACGTATTTTAAACTATAATTACTCAACTTCGCCTTTGGTTACTTCTTCGAAAGCAAAAGTTAAAGTATTGTCGCTTAAGGACGTCGTACCACTTAAAGTGAAATGCTGTTTTCAGCTCATCTGGCAAAAAGATAGTTCGCACTTTATCATGGCAATTGGAGAATGATATAACTATAACATTTACATCAATGAGCAGTTACATTATGACCACCACCAGCCTAGAGAAATGAGCGCGCCTGGGGACCGAACGGTGGTGCAGGTGAAGTTCACAGAGCGGTATACGTAAAACCCGATTACCGGCTTTCGGTTAGTAGAGTGTTCGGAGTCAGAATGGGAAAACCTGCCAGTTAACGGCGTTTGATAAAGGACAAATTATGATGACACGGCGTCTCGAGGCCACGATCTCGGAAACGGCGCTACTTGTGGGTTGTTCACGCGCCGTTGTAGTGGGTAGGTATCAAAAGTGGCGCAGGAAGAAACGTCATCCGGTCTTGTGTCCTCCGGAATTCATTGATGCCAGAGAAGAGCTGAGATTATCGCGCATTGTTCACAGCGACCGCAGGGAATGAGTGCGACAAATCACCTGCAGCTACAAGTGCGGTAATCAGGGTAATATGTCAAGCTCATCAGCACACGGCTCATTGCAGCCTCCTGCGCATGAGCCTGCGTAACCGATGACCCAGCCAGGGTTCCCCATGCTCACTGCACGTCAGCGCAAACAACGACGCATGAAATGGGCCCAAGATCATTGAGATTGGACCGTGTATGATTGGCAGTGGCCTGGTCGGACGAATCAAAATTCCTGGTGCATCACGTTGACTGTATACGCAGATTAGCAACAGAGGCTATGGCATCTGGATGCACTGTTGGGCGGAAACAGGCCGGCGGTGTCGGTACTAGGCTGTGGGCGATGTTTTTAGGGACATTTTAGGCACCATTAACCCAGTAGTACAATCCTTGAGAGTTGTCGTGCATCGTTGTGGACCAAGTTCACCCATTCATAGCAATTGTGTTCCCTGCTGGTTATGGCCATTACCAACAGGGTTAATGCGCCATGCCACCCTACCAGAATCGTCAAGGGGTGGTTTAAAGAACATGCTGGTGACTTTCTGTTAATGCGGTGACCTCTAAATTCACCTGTCTTGAACCCAATCGAACATTTGGAGTTCGATTGGGAAAAGCTGGTTCGTGCTAAATTACTACCGCCCAGAAATGTACAGCAACTAGTGTACCTGCTGTTGACATTATGGTACCAGATACTCCAGGATAACTATCGCCGCCTCGTCGAATCGTTGACTGGCCGAGTGGCTGATGTTTTGCTGATTAAAGTGGGTGCTACAACTTATTACCTAGGTGGTCACAATATAATAGGTGATCGGTGTATACTCTAGAGTTGGTTTGTCTGTTAAACGGGAAATCATGTTAGTAAAAAATGACACAGACGTTTGTTGAAGAAGATATTTTTTTTACAAGCCAGTGATGCATTCTTCCAATTAAGCAAACTGTTATCTCATTTTATACGAAAAATCGAAAGTTTTCTCCGCTGTTTATTAAGAATTTGAAAGGAACGCGTTCCCTAATCCTGAAAAAATGTAGTTTTTTATCAATATGATGGTATAAATTGTACAATATTTATTTTTTGAGTTCGCAGCAGTTATCGAAATTTGTTTAGGGCGAAAAGTGAAAATTGCGCTGAAGAAATTTGCATTAGCTAGTGAATATACAGGTAGAACGTTTAGCAATGGATGTTCACATAGCAGTGTTTTCAATGCGTAGTAGCTCACCTCTGCATTCTGAGATTCCGCCGGGGAAAGCTGTGCTGTATCTCATCGGCTGTGATGTCTCTGAAATGCTTAGTCGTTCTCTTCTTCACCACAGGAGCTGACTCACAGCGGGTTCCCTCAAGGACAGATCTAACTTTAATAAAAGAAAAATGTCGCATGCTAGGAATGGGCTACTGGGATCTGCTATCTGACGCGCTTACCCAAATCCCGTTGTTCCCACATCATTATGAGCCTCCGCCGTTGTCCCTACTTTTCTTTACAGCCTGCATATCTCTGTAGGGAACCTTTTCCTTTGTTGTTTTCTGAATATTCCACACCGGTCACTGACGTCCCTTGTACGAGCTGTGGAACGGGTTCACTCATGGAGACAGGGGTGGTCGTAATGATCTAACATATGAGTGCAATCAAAATTCGGGAGAAAAAACATTATAAAAATGAAAAATACTACTAACAGCAATGCTATAATTATTTAATTTATTCCAATTCAAACTATGATTAGATCATGGTCTGTTTTATTACTCAGTAGGTGAGGAAAGGTAGAACGATAACCAGAACTCTGCAATCAAGGTGGAGTATTTGCGTACAGTTCGATTGAACAACTAAGGATTACCGAAAGTCTTACAATTGTCATTCTTTAAAATCTGATTTATTTCATTCCTTAACTTTTTTTTTAATTTAAAAGCAGGAGTGAGTTATTCATGTCGACAATCAGTTGTTAATCTGCTGAGGATGAAAATTCGGTATCTGGTTGCTTCAAGCCAGTTCCTTATTTCTCAATTATATATTTTTTGTTAACTGGCATGTGTTTTCACTTATTGGATTTATCCCGAAAAAATAAATGAAAAAGATAATTTGCAGTTGAAATGCTACTCTGTGATCATGTACGGTTAATTCAAAACCACATAAATACACAGTGAATACTAGCCGGCAAGCGACATATGCAAAGAAATAAACAGTAGCAAAGCAGTGGTTTAACAGGATGCCTTATAATTACCCGCAATGAAAAGTTTAGATACTTTTGTCGTAGATATAAATAAGAATAATTATTTCATTCTTGCGCCGCGTAATCCAGTCAATCCTTATCCAATCTATCTGTGTCAAGCCGAATAACTTCGTGGAGAGAAAACTTTTATTACGATTTCTGGTACCACAGGAGAAAAGATTGCTTGTGGTCAACATTGGGCCATTAAATCCAATCAATCAATTCATCTTACCAATATTGACTGAAATCAAAACTTTTGCTCGAGTTGAATATATTTGTTTTCTTTGAATATGCAGACAACTATCTCGCATGCGATTAATTGCACACCACAAGGTATCAGTTACGGTTTTTCTAATTTCTTACTAAACTTTACGGTAATTAGGTGATAATCTAGCTTTCAGCTAAACAGTTTCAGTGATTTTATAAATGAGTTTCTGCAAGAGACATATGGCAAGTAACAGTTTGATCTGATAACATATTTACCTGAAAATCGAGTTTCTGCAAAAGTCGCATTTCAAATAACAATTTGATTTGATGATACATGTAAAGGAATCTTTAGCAAACAAGAAACGGTAAGGCATTTATATTAAACTAGCCTGGAACTATTTTCACAGAAATGTGATGCACACAAAAAGACTCGAGTGCTTCAGTACATTGATTTAGCAAGAAAACAGACCAAACATCAACAAAAGTAGCAGCTAACTTCGAAACACCAAAAATGACCTAGTGGCCATCGGGGGCCGAAGAAATACGATAAAGAATTTTGCTTTATGAAGGCAGTCTGGGTAAAAAAGGAAAAGCAAAGATAAACCAAGGGTGACCAATGAAATGAAATTACGCGACCAACTTTCTGCCTTAAGAAAAGATCTGCGGAACTTTTCTTTCTTTCCATGACATTATTTACACGCCCGACAGGATTATTAGGTAGAAAAAATGTCGCGCTTGAAATGCTTTAGGTGGACGTCAAGTAATTTTGCTACCTATACTTTCAATGGAAAAACATCTGTACAGATTTTCTTCACAATTAATGCATTCCCAAGGATGAAAATTTGATCATCGATTAAAACAATTTCATATTATAACTTGGAATATTTAATATTTTCTAAAACATAACCATAATTGTATTAAAAATCAATAGCTATTCCTTTGGTGGTTTTGAAACCAGAAAAAAGATGGCGCGACCTGTCCTTTGAGGACGTCAGCAGACAAATAAATGTTGGATTACATAATTATGGTTATGTTTTAGAACATATTAAGTGTTCCAAGTTATAAAATGAAGCTATTTTAATCGATGTTCAAATTTTCATCCTTGGGAATGCATTAATTGTGAAGAAAATGTGTACCGAAGTTTTCCCATTGGAAGTAAGTATAGGAAGCAAAATTACTTGAGGTCCACCTTAAATATAAAAAAATCATTCCACAGAAGAGCTTCTCCATTACAACGGGAAAATACAAGGTCTAACTCGATACTTTACCCACGTTTTTATTAATTACATCGTGAATAATTATTGTAATTGAATGCTATTTGGTACAACCATAGCTTCATCCACGGAAAACAGAACCTATCAAAAGATATGTTGAAAGCGTCTGTTCTATGCATCGAGACAGGCTTGAACACGAAACTTCATATTTCGGAAAGTTTGCACCAGTTGCTCCGGCGTGATCACTGCCACACTGCCTCGAAGATATAGTTTTTCAATGCCTCAAGGGTTGTCTGTTTGTTTTGAAACACCACTTATTTGAAATACCCCCAGAGAAAGAAATTAGGGGAGAGAGTCTTCGATCAGGAGATCCACGTTCGTTTGGAAATCACTCGATCTCCGAAGAAAGACCTAATTTCAGCCATACTTAGATGTGATGTATGGCAAGTTGACCCATCCTGTTTAACATATCCAGTGCTCAGCTTTTCAGGGTACAGTTGGTTAGCGAATGGCTAAAACGTTTTCATTTACACGGCTGTTGTGACTGTATCCTGAATGAAGAGGTGCCCAATGATCCGCCCACGTGACAATGCGCAGCACACCCCACTTTTTCGTGTGTGAAACAAAAACTAACCCCAAGCAGTCACGAACCTGAGGTCGCGACGAGCGTGCCAACAGACATTTAAGAACAACATGTGTGAGACAGTGGCAGCGTTTACGCCGGACCAACTCGCACGAACTTTCCGAAATATGGAGTAGCGTGTCCAAGCCTGTCTCAATGCACAGAGCGGACAGTCAACATCTCTTATGATATAGTTTTGTTTTCCCTTGATAAAGGTATGTTCTTACCAAATATCATTCAATTGCAGTAATTATTCACGATGTTATTAATAAAAGTTTGGGTAAAGTAGCGAGAGGGACACCCTAAATATATACACGACAAAATATAAGAGAAGCACAAGTGTTGGAAAATAATTGGCTCCAGGATGAATATAATTCAGCCCTTTTTTCTTATTTGGAGGGGGGAGTTAACGACCACAGTGAGCAAATAAATGAGCTATAAACAATCGCCCGTCCTTAATATGTAGCCACTGGTTCCAGGGACGGGAGAGAGCCAGAGGCAGAATCATAAGACAAACACAGCGTCTATTCCTCACCGGGATTCGAACCCTCCGCATCTCATGCGAATGTCCAGGTGCCATCGCGCGACCATAAGGAAGCAGGGACGGCTAATTTAGCTTCAAAATTCGGATATCCGAATATTCGTGTTTGACAGGTTAGATCTCCGGATACCAAAATAACCGAACTGTTCAGTTACTAAAAATCTGGATTTTGCAGAGCAAAGTATCCGGATCGCAAAAAATTTGGAAAAGGACAACAGAACAAATTTCATGTTAAATGAACATGGCCAAACGTATCAACATTAAAATCCTGTCACCTATATTTTTGATTTAACCTTCCACTATTGAGTTTATTCTTGCTAGTTTACTATAGATATAAGGAATAATAAATTTTAATCCGTCTTAAAATTTTTATTCTTACTATAGAGGTAAGGAATATAAATTTTAATCCGTCTTTACAGGATTAAAAGTTTTACTATGTAAGGATAAAAACACCTACTGGTTAAAAACTTCATTTACACGGTAAAATACACAAGATCTTTCAACCTTGCATTAGGATCATTCTCAGGTGTTAAACAAAATATTGCCAGGGTGGGGACAAATATTCTATATTTTGACTAGTTAGAGGTTGTTGACACAGTCACGTAATGGTGCATGCACCTTGTGAGAACACATCACGCTCGGCAATAGACACAGTAATGTACATATAATGCATATTTTTATTATGTTAATCTTTTGCTTTAAGTTTCTTCTTGACGAATAGGATTGTTTTTCAATAACAAATATCTCCACGATTGTGGTATGTATGTGGGAATGTTGGTATTACAAGATATATGTTAATACAAATTACATGTCATTACAAAATATGTGCAAACTTTCTGTGAACAAGTAAGATAATTTTGATTTTGACGGTGAAGCAGCAATGACTAATGTCTCCTCCCAAACAGGGTAGTACTTACCTTCATTCACCAGTCTTGTTATTACCGAACTATTTTTAATACTGAATTTGTGCTCTGTAAACCTTGCTCCTATGGTACGTGTTGATGATCCTATATAAATCTTTTCGGGTTCTTCCTGTTCCTCACTTCGTAACGGAATACTGTATATTCCGTGACCATCTCTTTGTCTCAAGGGGTCACGATCATTCTTGATGGTTGCCAATATATTTCGCACTCTTGTCTCGAAGTCCAGACCAAATCTTCGACAGACTTGTTTTAAAGTTGGGTAACTGTGGGGTGGTATATCATTGATCCTACGAATTTAGGTTGCAATTGGTTCCGCTGTAAATTTGACTGGCCATAATCTATTAGTCTTCTGAGAATGTTGTTAACCACATATCAGGAGTAATTAAAAGTTTTTGCTGTTTTTATAATATTCTGAATCTTTGTCTGTCGTATCTCTTAGGTGGAAGAGTGCGAGTAGGCCCTTCGCAACATAAATAAATGCCAAAGAAGTGAGTTTATATTTTTGTGGATGTGTAGACGAACTGGGAAAGAGTGACCTACCAGATGACGGTTTTCTGTATACTGAATGGTGTAGCACATTTGACACAGGCTCTCGCCTAAGTTGGAAGTCCTGGAACGGTAACGAATATTCCTTTTCCGACTCTACAGTGAAAGTTATTGTCGGAAATTGCAATGATAGGGTCTCTGAAAATTGATCCAGTGATTCGAAGCCATGCGTCCAAAACACAAGTACAGTAGAATCGCGTTTATCCGAGCCTCGATCATCCGAGTTTCGGGGTTATCCGAGGTGCCAGCGAAATTACGCACACAGCAGTGGTGGTGTAGTTTTGGCAAGGTCACTGACCTATGACTCTCCCGCTCGTCGCGCGCACCCGCCGCAGAGTACCGGATGTAGGTCAGTCAGTGTGAGTCGGTGTCTTCTGCTATCCGCGTGCTTCAGTTAACCGTGCAGTGTTGTGTTTCATTTGTGAAATGAACGTCTCTGTTTTTATTTGAGGCCTTAGTGTAAAGTTGTGTTGTTCTGTTTTGCGATTCAAAGCAACATGAGTGCGAAAAGATAAAAGATTGTTGTTTCGTTAGAGTCCAAGTTAAAGGCCATTAAAAGAATTGATCAAGGGGATACAATAAAAAACGTTGCTTTAGATTTAGGTGTAGGCGAGGTTACTGTAGGAGACTGGAAAAGAAATCCGGTTGAAATCGAATAATGGTGCTCTCAAAAACGCCAGCGGGATTGGAGAAAGTGGCGGTGCAAAGGACAAAAAAGAAACGGGACTAAAATAAATGAGTACTTTGAGCATCAACCAGAGGCCACTTCAACGGACCTTCTGCTACTGCGACACTGGCGTCAAATGGCGGCAATGAAGCGGGCGAGCGTCTTCAAGCAAAAAACTTTAAAGGACTATTTTTCTAAATATATCTTTCAAAATTATGTAAGTTTTGTTTTATATTATATATATTTAATCTTGCGTTTAAATGTTTATAACAAGTTACCTTTAAATAAACGTAACTTGTACCATATGCGTATTTATTTATTACCTCAAATTGCAATAAGGTCCGTATTATCCCAGATTTTGGGTATCCGAAGTAGGCCCAGTCCGCAATAGCTCGGATAATCGCGGTCCTATTATACGCCATCTACATACCATACGTAGAATTCCGGGCCCTGTGAATACGTGTGTAATATCGTATCCTCGATATGGCAATTCATCAAGTATGGGTTATATGGGGGTACCCCATTGGAGCTCCCGCTGTTTGTCGGTATATTATCTCTTCAAATTTGATACGGTTTTGAATCATCCTCAGCGCTGTAATGATTGATTGGATCTCATTATGTGATAGTATTCCAAGAGTTGTCAATCTTTCCTTAATTATGGCATGTGCTTTTGCAATGGGTAGATTAGGATATAAAGAAATAGCGTCTTAAGAAGCCATTATAAATGGCTCATTATTATTATGTTGGAATTATTTTATTTTATTTATAGCTTGGACTTTTCCCTTTACTGAGGAATGAGAGCTTTTTGATTAATTGTGCTAGATATCTCGCCAATGCTGTCTCTAAAGGCCTTTTAGGGCTAGTACGTTCTGAGACCAAGGGGTGGATGGGCTGTCCGTCCTTATGAGTCTTAGTCTTTCCAATAGGCCCTGTACCTAGGTTATAATCCTTGTTTAAGTTCCGTTGGTAAGACCGAATGATTTTTGAGCTTACTTATTTCAGCCAAGGTTACATTAAACTTCCTTTCGAGTTTCTGTGTTGTCATGAAAATATTTTTTTATCGTTAAACGCTTTTCTGACTTAAACACTATTACTCCCGACGAGTTTTTAAAATTTAGAAACATGGCAGTGGCTCAAAACGTAAACGAAACGATGAGCTATAGCTAAGTGTTGTCGAGCTGAGTTCGATATGCTATGTGTTAAGTGACGAGATATAAGGGATATACGAACGAAATAAGAGCTGATTTTTGGAAGAAATATCTGTATACACGTTGAAGAGTTAAACTACAGTAGAGGGTCGAAAATTCAAACTAATTAGGACAAATGGTAGTTCGGATTTTTTTATGTGTTTGCATAATCGAGCATGTAAAAAAATACAAATATGCTTACATTTCTACATTATCTTATCCGAATACATGTATCTAAAACAAGCAACTGTATACACACAAAAAAACGTAAAACAAAGATTGTTTTTGTTATTATGTAATACGAAACAAGTTTGCCATTTTTAATACAGCTATGAAATGTTTAAACATAAAGTACAAATTCCAAATCTTACCAATCATTACAAGCTGGTTCCGATTGCTAAGGGCTGTGTACTTTATTCTCAGTGCAGGGAGAATAACTCTTCTCCCTGCTCACAGTGAACAATGAGACTGAGGGATGAAACAAGGGGTGGTACTGCTGTATTAAAGGGTCATAAAATCTTAGCCCCGCAGGGAACAAGTGACTGGGGAAGTTTTCGCCTTTTGTTTCTGAGTATCAGAAGTCACCTCTGCCTTCGACATGTCGCCCTCAAAATTCTTGCGCCCCCAAGATTAGACGATTCCAGTATCATCTAGTGTAAAGTAACAATGAACGGACTGTACTTAAACTTTCCACGACCACACACACACAAAAACAACAAGAAAGATGGCACCGAATTTTCAGGTGTAATAAGCACGTCTTCTGAATCTGTTCTGACGCAAATTAAATTTATCAAAGCTATTTAAAGTCAATGGAACCGGTATGGAAAACAATAGTATCTAACAGAAGAAATACGTTTTTCAGTCGGGTGTTTAATCCCTCAGATATTGCTGTAAACGGAATTGTGAGCTTGTGCGTTAAGAAAAACATGAATTTATATGAGAAACATTTCGCACCGGAAACGCTCTCCAACACAGAAATATTTTTTTAAATCGAACTCTTAGAAACAGAGATATCGACAAAAATAAGATATGACTGTACGTCCCCTGGTGGGAAAACCATGCATTATTTTAGGAAGAAAGTATTCTCAAAAGGTTTATCCATATGAGCGGTATCGGTCAAAAAGAAAAAAAATTAGTCGAGTTTTCAGGAGGACAGATTTTGCTACAAACACATCAGAAGCAGAAATTGACACTTATGCACCCTGATGGCCGAACCATTCTTTAAAAAGCATTAGAAATTATATGAAAAATATATTCAATCAGGTCTTGTATGCGATACAAGAAAAGTTTTTCAAATCGGAGTTTTAGGAGCAGAAATAACACAGAAAACTCAATTTACCTTTGTGCTCCCCAGTGGAAAGTCTATGATTTGCTTGAAAATTTTGAATTTATAAAAAAACATTTCGCATCGAAAACACTATCCAACAAAGAAGGATGTTTTTTCAAATCGGACTCTTAGAAGTATAAATATTGACAAAACTAAGATATATATCTACGCCTCCTGGCGTAGAAACCATGCATTATTTCAAGAAGAAAATGTTCTTAAAATGTTTATCGACATGAATAGTATTGGTCAACAAACAACTTTTTTCCAATCGAGATTTTAGAAGCTCATATTTTGCTACAAATACATCAGAAGCGAAAATTAAGATTTACGCCCCCTGGTGGCCAAACCAGTTTTTTACAAAAATTAGAAATTATGTGCAAACGATTTCCCATTAGAAGCTGTATCCGGTGCGGAAAGTTTTCTTTCAAATTAGAGATTTAGAAGCACAGATATAGGAAGAAACATAATTTACCTCTAAGCCCTCTAGCAGAGAGCCTATGAATTACTTGAAAAATTTGAAATCATATGAAAAACGTGTCACACTGAAAACACTATCCAACAAAGAAGGAAGTTTCCAAATCGGACACCTAGAAGTAGAGATATTGACAAAAATGAGATATAAATCTACGCAACCTGGTGGAGAAATTGTGGAATATTTTAAGAAGAAAATATTCCGAAAAGGTTTATCGATGTGAGTGGCCTCAGTCCACGAAAGAATTTTTTCAATCGATATTTTAGAAGCTCAGATTTTATGGCAAATACATCAGAAGCAAAAATTAACGCTTACGCCCCCTGGTGGCCAAAGTATTCTTTACCAACTATTTGAAATTATATGCAAAATATTTTCCATTAGGAGGTGTATCTACTGAAGAAAAAAATTCAAAGCGGAGTTTTAGAAGAAGAGTTATCGGGAAAAATGTAATTTAATTTTACGCCCCGTAGCGGAAAATCTATGCGTAATTTGAAAAAGTAACTGTATCTAAAATACTCTTCGACATAAATGGAATCGAAAGATTAAAGATTTTCTCAATCGGATGTTTAGAAGCGAAAATTTGGAAGAAAACGTGTTTTTGAATTCGACATCATCTGCATTTACGCCCCCTAGCGGCAAAATTGTACATCGTAAAAAAAAAAAAAAAATACGAAATGCAGGATCATCATCCGCATATTTCAAGCTTCCCAATGCAATTTTTCAAATTGGACTAATAGTTGCAGAGATATCGTGGGTACAGACGAACGGACATACCGATAACGTAAGCACGATCTTTTTATACAAAAGACGTGCTAAAAAGAAGAGGGGGGTTGTTCAGCTTTTCGACCCTCTCCTGTACATATTGCCACCAGCGCATCTTTCTGCAAATCGAAGCAACCGCATTTAAAAGATGGCGCATATAAAGTCATGAAACTGTGTAAATAACATCTGATAATCAGCTTTGTTAATGAGTGTAATTCTTGTACATCAGATGGGAAAAGTAGCGGACTTATAATGAGTTTGACAAAGGCCAAATTGTAATGTCCAGACGACAGAATCAGAGCATTTTCGAAGCGGCAAGGTTTCTGCGGTGTTTACCGTCACCGCAGTTTGAATCTTCAAAAAGTAATCCTATAAGGGCAAAATCACGAAAAGCTGGCAAGATGTGCGCAGACCACGAATTATCGATGCTTCTGGTGAACGAAGACAATCCCATATGGTACTAGTGAACAGAAGGAATACAGTGGTGCAGCTCGCAGGAGTTTTGAATACTAGGCTGTCCATAAAGTACGTCCGAGATTAAAGGGGGATGGGGTTCCTCACAACCGGATCAAATGTGACATGGGTGGACGGGGGAGGTTAAGTAATTCGGACGTACAGAGGCAAATATATAGTGGATGGCATTTCTCCGTTTTGTTTTGTCTTTTTTAGCACGTCTTTTGTAAAAAAACATGGTGCTTAAGTTATCGGATTGTCCGTCTGTCTGTAGACACGATATCTCTGCTTCTAAGAGCGCGATATGAAAAATTATTTCCTTGTTGGAGAGCGTTTCCGCTGCGAAATGTTTCAAATAGAATTTCAATTTTTTTCTTAACGTACAAGTCTGCCACCAGACGGCGTCAGTTGACGTTTCCGTTTACAGCCATATCTGCGGGATTAAAAACCCGACTGAGAAACTCCTTTCTTTGGTCAGATACTTCTGTTTTCCATACCAGTTCCATTGATTTTGAATAGCTTTGGTGAATTTAATTCTTATCAGAAAAGATTCGAAAGACGTGCTCATTACACCTGAAAATTCGGTGTCACCTTTCTTGTTTCTTCTTTTGATAGTTAAAAAACAAAAAGCTATGAAATATTTCAGATATCTGATGATATTTAGCTAAATCACAATATTAAGTTCTCGTATTTGTACTACCAAATCTATCGTGTTTTGTAAATGGTACGATCGGGAGTGTTGCAACCTTGAATGAATGCGTTCGTTTGCAGATCTTTATTTCCGAATGATAAAGTTCGGGTAGAATTTGGGAATAAATTAATGTCGAAATAATAAATATTTTCTGAAGAAAAAGTGTAAATATATGGAAGATTCCTTTAAATAATTACATTTTTTCCTTCTGTTTCTCAACGGATTTCAAAAAGCAGTCGTCCAAAAAAAAAGAGGGGGGGGGGTGCGGGAATTAGGACGTACTTTTTAGGGGGTGTATCAAAAATCCGAGAAAATGTGACTTGGGTGGGGAGTCTAAAAATAGTAAAAAAACATAGACGTTATGTATGGACGGCCCCTAACGAAAATAACATGTCACAACACTCAGTACACCGAACCCTGCTGAAAATGGCGCTGCTTAACTCCAGGCCTCTCCGAGTGCCCATGCCAACCTCGGTTTATCGTGGAAAGCACCGCGAGCATCAAAAACTGGACCTTAAATGATTGGAAGAATGTCATTTGGTCCTACGAATATCGTTAGCTTTTGTAACATGTGGACGGCTGGTTACGTGCTCTTCGTTTACATGGGGAAGCCTTGGCAACAGAATGCATTGTGGGAAGCAAATAAGCTGGTGGAGAAAGTGTAAAACTTAGAGCAGTGTTCAACTGAGAAACTCTTGGTCCAGTCATTCGTCTACTGGAAATTATGATGTCTGTTCTCTACCTAAACATCACTGAAGATCAGGTTGAACAACCGCCAGTAGGATAACGGCATACCCGTGCATTTTTAAGGTACTGCTATCCAGTGACTTTGGCACTTCAGTGTAGTTTGTTGTTGAACACAGAGCTTCAAAGATGAGTTGAGTCCTGGCAACGGTATTCCCCTCTAGAAGTGCCTTCTTCCATCACAATAATGTGCCAGGTCACACTGCCAGGATTGTTCGAGCATGGTTCGTGAAACAGGAGGTAGACCTCCAGGTATTACCTTGGCTTCTCAAATCCCCAGACATCAATCCAATCAAGCATTTGCGGCTTGTGTGTTTTGGGACAGCAAATTCGATTTGCGGCGGCTCTACCACGTAACTAACGAGAGTTGAAGGATCTGTTTGCAACATGTTTGTACCAGATACAACAAGACAACTTTGTGAGTCTTGCAGCGTCCATGTATCGCCGGGTAACAGATGTTTTCATGGCACGCGGATGATCAACATCATATTAGATAGGTGTTCATAATGTTTAAGCTCTTCAAGGTATGTGTAGATTTCACTATTTATGTTGTTTAAACAAGACTTTGATAACTGTGTTTGATTAAAATATAGCTAAGTCTAATTTAAATTTTGAAATTGCATCAAGTACTTGTTTGAGTTTTACAATATAGCAAGTTCGAGTTTAAATTCCTGTAGTTACAGAAAGTGAGCCGAAAGTTTTGCAATATTTGCATAAACGCAAATTCCTGAGTCTAAAGTTTTACAATATTTGCATAAAAGCAAATTCCTGGAGTTAAAGAGGGTGAGTCGAAAGTTTTGAAACATTTGCATAAACGCATGTGCATGTCACGTGTTTAAACTAGTTCAAGTCGCGCACTGAAGTCAGTTAAAACGGATGTAAAGTGGTAGTCGTTGCTGTGAACTCATTGCATGTCGTCGTTCTGTCTGTGGTTGGGATGTTGTCGTGGTCGTGTCACGGGCGGTGGTAGTTGCTCTTCTCTCATTTTTTTTAAATTTAAAGTACTAATATACATAAAAATCATTAAGAGACTGCGAACTATATTATCCACATGTGACAACTTGAGTATAAACATTCTTAGTAGTTGAGCAAATGAGTCCCGAATTTTCATGTTTGGTTTTTAGTAGTGTTTGCCAAATAAGACCAAAAAGTTGTTTTCATGTGTTATTTATTCAGATATATTTTCATCAGTGATTTAATGATTTCCAATTGTGTATTCAATCCTAGATTTGCAGGAGCAGTCTCTTTAGGGCTGGGACTTAGTAACGCTTTACTAAATTGTTAAAATCTAGAATATCTTACTTTTTTTTTTAAACACTAGGGGCTGCGCCGCTAGGCTCGCTACGCTCGTTTCCAGAGTAGAGCTCGGGCCCTGCAGCCCGATATCTAAGTATATCACATGAAATAAAACCTGGAAAATTCATATAAATTTCAATTTTTATTGCATGTCTAAGCAAATAAGGCTTGTTATTCCGAAATTTCAGAGTTTTTTTAGTGTCGTTAATTTCTGGAAGGTCGGACCTTTGTCGTTTGAACTTATAGCACTTACTAAATTTACCACTAAGGAAAACAAAAGCGGTCTAAAAAGCATTTCCGTAAACCGTTATGCTAAACAGTTGAGGTGGACGTCAAGTAATTTTGCTTCCTATACTTCCAATGGAAAAACGTTTGTACACATTTCCTTCACAATTATTGTGTACCCAAGGATGAGCATTTGAACATCGATTAAAATAACTTCATATTATAACTTGGAATACTTAATATTTTCTAAAACATAACCATAATTATATAAAAAATCAATAAATTTTCCTTTGGTGGTGTTGGAACCAGAAAAAAGATGGCGTGACCTGTACTTTGATGACGTCAGTAGACAAACAAGTGTTGGATTACATAAATGTGGTCCTGTTTTAGAAAATATTAAGTATTCTAAGTTATAAATTGAAGCTATTTTAACCGATGTTCAAATTTTCATCCTTGGAAACGCATTTATTGTCCAGAAAAAAGATAGTGCGACCTGTTCCTTGATGATGTCAGTAGACAATGTAATGTTGGATTGCATAATTATGGTAATGTTTTTGAAAATAATAAGTATTCCAAGTTATAAAATTAAGCTATTTTAATCGATGTTCAAATTTTCATCCTTGGGAACGCATTAATTGTCCAGAAAAAAGATGGTGCGACCTGTACTTTGATGACGTCAGTAGACAAACAAATGTTGGATTGCATAATTATGGTTATGTTTTAGGAAATATTAAGTATTCCAAGTTATAAAATGAAGCTATTTTAATCGATGTTCCAATTTTCATCCTTGGGAACGCATTAATTGGGAAGAAAATGTGTACAGAAGTTTTTCCTTGGGAAGTATAGGAAGCAAAATTACTTGACGTCCACCTTAAACAACTGAGATAGCTTTACCAACAAAACATATGCTTAAAAAATTCTCTGCGTCACCATGGCAGCAGGTCACGTGACCAGAACATTCGACTGTGGTTATCATGAAGGCAGTCAAGCCGTTCGTTTCTTTCCTTTGCGTTTTTAAAGAATGCTTAAAAATCAGAAAATGACTTTTTCTTAATTTTTTTTTTGTAAAAAACGACGATAGTTGTAAGTTTATGCTGTAAAAATTGCAATGTGTTATGATTTATAGTTTGCCATATATCCGGTTTTATTAATGGATCGCATCGCGAAATAGAGAATTTTGTGAAATTTAGAAATTTAATTTCGGTATTAATACAGTTTAGCGGCCACATATAATTACCCCGAATATCTTCCTGAAATGAATTTTGTACAGTAGTCTGTGATCTCATGATACTAAATCAGTCTGCTGCGCAAGCACTTTTGCTGTTTAAATTGGTGAAAATGAATTCTATAAATTGTTACCTACCCACCGTGATGCTTCAGGCACCCGCCATTTGCAATGGCACGTAAAGTTGTTTTCACTGCAAGAGTTTCGTCTGCTACTTGAAACTTCCGGTTGCCAACCGAAGACCAGTGGATGAGTAAAAGTCTGATCATCATTCTCTCTAATGACAGCCGAGCGGAAAGAGCGTTCAACTACTATTTTGCGTAGGGTTTGGGTAAAAAGGGAAATTTCGTTTTCAATATTTCGCAACACTCAGAACTAAAATCAGTTCGAAGGTTTCGTACAAAATGTTTGGTAGGCATACAGCATTTTTTCTGAGGACATTCTTTCGTACATTAAAATTTTGGATGACGTTCATAAGGATGCCTGAGGTCCTGTTTTTTTTTAACTAGTACCAGAAATGAATTTTTGGTGCCGCATCCTATTGCTTCGAACCGATATGGAATTTTGTGTTGCCGATTTCACATTCGTCAATGATCTTTCCTGTACTTCCCAAAGTTTGACTGGTCTTCTCGGCAAACTCCTTATGCATTTCACGGAAAAACGAAGACCAATCAGACATTGTTTTTGTAAATATTTCCATTTGTTTGTGGATAAAATCTGGATTCGAACCCGAATCCATAGCGGACGATTAGAAGACAGCGTCTCGTTCCACTCGGCTACTGGGACGACGAAATTTTTGTTGTACGGATTAAAACATTAATTTCCTAGTAACTGTTGGATGAAGGGGGCGCTAGCCCTACCAAAAATCAGTTGTATGCCTACCAAACATTTTGTACGAAACCTTCGAACTGATTTTAGTTCTGAGTGTTGCGAAATACTGAAAACGAAATTTCCCTTTTTACCCAAACCCTACGCAAAATAGTAGTTGAACGCTCTTTCCGCTCGGCTGTCATTAGAGAGAATGATGATCAGACTTTTACTCATCCACTGGTCTTCGGTTGGCAACCGGAAGTTTCAAGTAGCAGACGAAACTCTTGCAGTGAAAACAACTTTACGTGCCATTGCAAATGGCGGGTGCCTGAAGCATCACGGTGGGTAGGTAACAATTTATAGAATTCATTTTCACCAATTTAAACAGCAAAAGTGCTTGCGCAGCAGACTGATTTAGTATCATGAGATCACAGACTACTGTACAAAATTCATTTCAGGAAGATATTCGGGGTAATTATATGTGGCCGCTAAACTGTATTAATACCTTAATTTCTTGTAAACTAAATCGAAATTCCAAAAATGGGCGACGCGGTGCGAAAATTCCGTCACGGCAGTACATGCCTACAAAGTTTCGTGGTTCTGTTGCTGTTAGTGTGTCCGGAACGCGACCTGATAGCCCTTTTTTGCTTACCTTAAGTTTGAAATACAATAGCTCTTGAAGTATCGCTTGAGAAACGGTTTATTTCAGCGTGTTCTCCAAACAATTCTATACAAACGATGTAAATTTCATATTTTTCTGTTCAATACGTTTACCGCTGCGAGCTAGGAAAGCAAGAGTGTGGCGCAATTTTTAAAACAGCGGCAGCAGCAGCAGCGGCGGGAGATACTTTTTTAGAATAGAGAGATTGCGGCACACCGCGGACACTTCGATTCGCGAAGAAATCTGCAGTGTGAAATCCAACACCTGTCAGTGGATCTTGAGGATGAGTCAGCCCTTATTCAGGAAATCACATTCTCACAATTCACTTGATACCTCCTTTGGTTACCATAACGTCAGTCGGGTGTACCACCGCAAAGACTCGACAACGACAATAGGGGCGCCTAGAAGAAGAACAGCCACAACCGGCTAATTAGGAAACTTTTGCTTTTCGAGTTTGAACTTTGCCATAACGCTGCTCAAGTAACACGAAGCATTTGTAATGCGAAAAGTGAAAGTACCGTGGTCCAAAGAACCGCAACCAGATGGTTCGAGAAATTTCTCTCAAATGACAGAAACTTGGAAAATCATGCGAAGGGAAGGTAGGCCGAGAACCATGTATTCGGAGGCTGTGATCCAGGCCGTGGAGGCAAATTCGAAAACTAGCACCCGGAGATTATCTGGCGAGCTGGGCATGCCACAGAACACCGTAGCTCGCCACCTTCAGGACCTCGGAAAAGTGTACAGGAGCTGCTGCATTGTCCCTCACGAACTGACGCCAGCTGATGCAAACCAAGAAAACCCAGGTGATGTACGTTTAATCAAGAGAATGTTTAAGTGCGATGAAAAGTGGGTCTATTTCCGTAATCTTAACACACAACGGCAATGGTTGAGCCCGAGCCAGGTTTCTGAACTTCTTGCCAAACGTGGGCACTTCGATCACAAGTTGATGCTCTGCATCTGGTGGAATTTCGAGGGGATAATCCATTACGAATTCGTTTCAGACGGTCGAACTATCAACGCCAACCTTACTCGCAACAGATAGAGCGATTGCATGCCGTTTTGGAGGAGAAGTACCCTGCAGTGGTGAACAGAAAGCGCGCTATCCTACATCAAGACAACGCTCGGCCTGATACCGCGCGAACGACCCGAGCCAAACTCCAGGAACTTGAGGGCATCGAACTGATGCCCCACCCAGTATATAGTCCGGATCTTGTCCCGTCGGATTATTACTTGTTCCGGTCCATAGCCCACTTATTTCGCGTACAACACATCAGGAGGTGGCAGCTGTGGTGAAGGAGTTCTTTGGCTCGAAGGACAAGAATTGTTACCGCCGCGGAATCGAAGAACTGGCAGGCAGATGGCTAACGACGGTGCAACGCGATGACCTATACTTTGGATGCTAATCAGCTTTCGTCGTAAAGGTACGTACGAAGACATAAAGTGACCCAAATATTGCAAAACTTTCGTCTCACCCTCTGTAGATCATAGTGCATGTTATAAAAGTTCGTCTTGATGTGCTGTTTATGACGAAATAAAGTGAGTTTTCGATTTGTAAGCACTGATTCGGCTGATCACTTACCTCGGCTATTTTAAAGTGCCTAATTTGAGATTTATTGACGTTTAATTAAGACTGTTGCTTCTACAAACAAGCAGTGATACGAATTAAGGCATAAGGGTTAAGCAAATATATTTAAAAGTAATCAAGAAACCTTAAGCCTTAAAGCCGATATTTATAGCATGCTATTTTTCTTACTTGTGTTCATATGTATAAATTAATACATTGTTTCAGTTTGAAACCAATTTTCGTAAAATGCGTGATCAAAAGTCTTGAAAATATCGTTTGGTATAAATTGAAAAAAGTTAAATGGGAAACAAACTTATCCTGTCTTAAACAGGGTTTATTACCCACGACGATATGTATGACATTTTGTTCGTAAGTTGAAGGAGACACGTTTCACCAATCTCGAAACCACGATACTTGTTTTTCAATGTTCTTTTCCTTGAAAAAAGTAAGTACAACTATCTAGGGAATGAGTGAACGACAGAAACATGTAAAACTTTATGTTATTTTTATTTTTTATTTTTTTTAGGACATCTTCATAACGTTGCTGGAAAATGTTTGCTCACAACCTCCGATTTGTGTTCTAGGAAAGAAATACTAAAACCAAGGCTCGTGTTTTCGAAATGTTCGTTAGCAATGATGTATGTCTCCCTCAGCCTGTAAACAGAGAACTCATGTGTGATCATATGTAATGAACTTGTTCAAAGAATGATAAGTGTTTTCACCATTTTAGTGTACATATTTTCTACCAAGATGTCATTTCAAAGACGTAAGTATGGTCTCAATCTTTTATAAAAGGCTGTTTTAAACTTTAACATCAATTAATTGGCTGAACACAGACAAAGGAAAATATCGTATGTTTCTAATGTTATCTTGTTTGTTTATGTCTTTAGTATAAGACGGTTGCACTGAAAGTAACGCAAAAGTGTGCATAACTTTTTATTAACTGACACACGTCGTTCAAATTGCACATGACGGTAGAGTTACTCTTTCTCTGTACAAAGGTACTGCTCAACATAGTCTCCATCGCAAGCGATGCATTTGCGCCATCGCTGAACCCAACTCTTAAATCCTCATTGAAAACATTCAGGTGTGGACTGTTGTACCCTCTTCTTCACAGCCACTTTCACCTCGTCTGTGTCATCAAATCTTAGCCCCGGAGACTGTCCTTCATTAGACCGAACCGGTGGAAGTGAGAGGGCGCCCGATCTGATCTGTACGGTGCATGGGGTGCCACCGACCAATCTAATTTGCTGATCGCCTGAGTTGTTGCCAATGATGTGTGTGGTCTCGCATTGTCATGGTGAATGTGGATCCTTTTCAGATTCTTGTTCTTTCTCTTCCTCCTTATGGCTTGTCTAAGCTTCTTGAGTGTCTCAATGTACCGCTCGCTGGTCACGGTACGGCCACGTTCCAGAATATTAAGGAAAATGACAACACTGTCATCCCAAAAAACACCATGGTTTTCTGTGCTCATTGCTGGATCTTGAACTTATTAGGCCTTGGTGAAGAAGTGTGACTACATTTCATGGATGATTCTTCGTTTCGGGATCGTAAAGATACGCTTTCTCTTCTAACTCGGGTGTCAACTGCCGAGATACCCACTTTGCACACAATGTAAGATACCCTAAATCTTCCACCATCTTCTGTATGGCATTGTGACTACACTCCAGTTGTGCAACAAGCTCACGGATTGTGACTCATCTCTCCGAAGGAATCAATTCATCCACTCGCTGTCGATTTTAGTCAGTGGTCACAGATGATGGTTTCCTACTGCATGATTTATCTTCAATGCTAGTTTCCCCTTCTTTAAACTTATTCATCCACCTGTGCAAATTGCTATTGTCAATGGTGTCATCTCCGTAAATATTCTGTAGCCTTATGTGGATGTCGGGAAGCGTGCATCCTTCCTTCCTCGAGAACTCAATGACAGCACGTTGCTTCTGCTGGAAATCCATTATTTATCAGCAATGAATAAGAAGGGCTACTATAGAAGAAGTGTTACTCTATCAACATGTGCAATTTGAACGACTTCTGTCAGTTAATGAAAGATTTATGTCCACTTTTGCATTGCTTTTGGCACAAACCTCGTATTTCATAACAACCTCACACGTTTCATCAAGGCTATAATATTCCATCCCAGCAAAAACAGTCTTGCAGGGTCAGCACTGAACCATTGCTGGCAGCCATCACTGCCAACAATGGCCCAGCACTATGTTGCCGCTGCAGAACCGTCAATAAAATGTCCGAGCGACCAACAGAAGCGCCAGCACTGGGCCATTGCTGGCAGCCAGCACTGGGACATTGCTGGCAGCCATCACTGCCAACAATGGCCCAGCACTATGTTGCCGCTGCAGAACCGTCAATAAAATGTCCGAGCGACCAACAGAAGCGCCAGCACTGGGCCATTGCTGGCAGCCAGCACCGGGCCATTGCTGGCAGCCATCACTGCCAACAATGGCCCAGCACTATGTTGCCGCTGCAGAACCGTCAATAAAATATCCGAGTGGCCAACAGAAGGGCCAGCAGTTCAGGCCAACAGCTGGCACCCCATCAGTTGTTATATGCCACAACAGGGCCATCAGTTGTCCATCACAGGCAGTAGCTGCCACAAGTGGCCATTCAGTGGCTCGGCAAGCACGTGCCAGAAATGATGGCTAGCCTAATGTGGTCCTCTAGTTTGCCGGTAGTAGCAACCAGCAACCACGTGACGTAACTGGTGGCTTGCCGAATCTTTTCCGCCAATTTCCTAGTAGTAGCCATAAAAAAAGAAAAAGAAAATAACAACCCGCAGTTTTCCAAAGCGACAACTTTTTTTATTTTCTACCCTCACGAAACTTGTGAATCACAACACTGCGCGGGGGAAATTATCTCAACAGACCAAAAAAACGCCCGTTTGAACTGGGTGGATACGAACCTAAACCATTGGCGTGGGAGCTAATCTCTCTACCGACCGGACTAATTTGCCACCCACGAGCGTCTGATTGAAGCTGTCTGTTTCGTACAGAATGTGTAATCAAATGGTTCCCGCATTCATTTTACAATATTGCGAGTTATTTTTCATAAAAGTCAGTTTCATATAATTCATAAATTAATTTTTCAACGTAACAATAGCTTTTTTTTTACCTTAAGGGAATTTCACTCATTTTCAAGGAGTGTACATACTTACAGTCGCTTTCCAGTTTTGTACTGTCCTTGTCGTCTTGAAAGGAGATTGTTGAATTAATATATATTTACCCGGATTCATGTCACATTCTGTTACATTTTTAACGTTGTATCTTTCCTTTGCGTTGTCCGAAGCTACATTTGTTTTAAGGAGGAAAGATATTTTATTTTACTTCTCGTTATTTTTAGAAGCGAATTCCTCCCAGTCTTGTGTATTCAACCCAGGGATGAGTACATTATATCCACAAAACGTTGCTGTTTTTTGTTTTTTTTCAAATAATAATTAAATTTTGTACGCGTATACTTATTTTCCAACAAACGTTTTTTTAATGGTTTTCCAGGACATATGTTTCAAGCGGTTTCTAATTGTTTCTTGTTATTCACCCACTCTATTCCATGAATTGTTATTCATGGAAATGGAGTGGGTGTATTTCCTGGCAGTAATTTAGTATTTCATGGCTTAATCTGATATCTTCGTCGACGTGGAATTTCATTAGGAAATTAATTCGCCTCTCTACACATGGATTTTTTTCTTAACATCCAATAAATAACACGATGGCGATAGCGTCGTCTTAAACTAACTGGTACCATGAGTTGCTTCTGCGCATGCGGAGTCCCGTTACTTCCACCTATTGTTGGGGTTGCATTGGTTGCCAGCAAAGGGCCACTAGTGGCATTGCTTGGTTGCCCACAGTTCACGGCGATGTTGCAGGGCCATCAATGGCTCGCCAACTGATAGCGCTGCCACCAACCGACCGCTACCGGACCGTGAGCGGCAGATTTTAGCCAGCAGTGACCCATCACTGCCAGCTGGTGACTAGCAGTTTCCCAGCACTTGGGTTTTTACTGGGTTATGTTCTTTTGGGTAGCACTAATTCCATTACACTTCCGCAATCTCTTGCAATATTTCAGAGCTTTTAAAATAACTTAGCCATGGACTAATGGAGTTTACTGTTTTGCGTTGATCGTTTTGACAAAGCTTTTCATGCTTTCCATGCCTTATAATATCTTTAACTAGTAAAGTTTCCCTGAGACCTTTTATTTCCAGTTATTGGGAATAAATGGGTGACAATTTGCAGCTGACGGTAGACATAAATATCGATGTTACTTGAAGGAAACATAAAGTGAAACATCCCCAGCTAAGAAAATGCCTCGGCAGCAATAAAAAGCAAGCAAGTTTATGCGGACAACTTTTATGACCACACGCACGCATTTCTTGATCCATAAAGTAAGAAATATTATCCTTCAGAAACATAATTAAGGCAGTATGAGACCGTAGTTGCTGTTGTTGAGTGATACACATTATTTCGCAGTTGCAAAGCACTGGAAAATCACGTGTAATCCTTAAACATCAGGAAAATAACTCCCACCTTCGCCCTCTATGGTGTGAAAAATGTTAAGCAGTACACCAAAATTCAAATTAAAAAGTGAAACTGAAACTTGTGGCTATGGAAGCTATTTGATATATTAGGTCACATTTTCAGTCCTGGACCTCCGCTTGGGCCATGAATTGCGTATTTATTCTAATTGTCAAAGTCCCATTTTTATCTTCGTTTATTTTGACTACTATTGCGAACTTTGAAATTTAATTCGTGCAACTACAGTATATCACCTCGTATAGAGGATGTTCACACATTTTTAGAACGTTTTTGATAAGAAATTGCAGAAAATGGAAGAAGTTCAAAGAATTGAGACTGGCAACAGCGTGTTAGGTGAACACGAAAGAAACATCCGCTGCAGTTAAATATCATCTGCTAAGAAAATGGTGCACGTTAACGTTTATATTTCGAAAGAGTTCAGCTTTCTTTCTCCCCTCCCTTTTTTACGCTTTCCAACCGTAGGTTGAAGAAGCGTATATGCTCCAGTTTTGTACGTCCGTCCGCACGATAACTCACGTGAAAATGGTTCGATTTCGACGAAATTTCAGTATGTGGTACGGGACCACCTGGGGACGAATCCTATTGAAACATGGGCTAAGCAGAGTCAAAGGTTAGGACATAGGAGCGGGATCCATTTATTGCTCTTAGGCATCATAACTTGCGTAAAAATTGTTCGATTTCGATGAAATTTTAGTATGCGGTAGAAAACCACCAGGGGACGATCCCTATTGAAAATGGGTAAAATTGGGTCAAAGGTCAGGACATAGGAGCTGGATCCATTACATTGCCTTTATGCGCCATAACTTGCGTAAAAATGGTTCGATTTCGCTGAAATTTTAGTATGTGGTAGGGAACCACCTGGGCACAAAACCTATTGAAAATGGGCGAAATGGGGTCAAAGGTCAGGCAGGACATAAGAGCGGGATTTGTTCCGTTGCCCTAATGCGGCATAACTTCCGTAAAAATGGTTCGATTTCGATGAAATTTTAGTATGTGGTAGGGAGACACTGGGTACCAACCCTATTTAAAAATTGGCGAAATGGGGTCAAAGGTCAGGACACTGGAGGGGGATCCATTCCATTGCCCTTGTGCCTCATAACTTACCTAAAATGCTTGGATTGCGACAAAACTTTATTATGTTGTTCCGGAGATATAGTGAACCGGTTCTGTTGAATATCAACGAAATAGGGTCAAAGGTCATTGCACAAAAGCAAGATTTATTCCACAGCCATTATTCTCATAACTTGCGTAAAACTGCTTCTATTACAACAAAACTTTATCATGTTGTTCCGGAGGTATAGTGAACCGGTTCTGTTGAATATCATCGAAATGTGGTCAAAGGTCAGGACACAGGAGCGAGATTTATTCCACAGCCATTATCCACATAACTTGAGTAATAATTTCTGGTATGTTGGAAAGCGTATCATAATCAATGCATTGCATGATTTTACTAACTTGTTATTTTCTAATTTTAAATTTCATTTTTTTTTTGCCATTTTTAGAGAAATTATTTGATGGTGAAGTAAATTAACAAAAGGAACTAAAATACAAAGCAACACTTGCATTGGTATTCGTGAATGGATATACATTTAAAAGCCAAAGTCATGGATAGGTACCATCCTCTAGCCCGGGGAAGTGCAGCAACTCAACGTAACATCGATTCCACAAGTGGCCTGAAGACTTCTGGAGAGATGTTGAGCCATGCCGTCTGAACAACCGCCCACAGTTCCCTGGTATTTGTAGGTGCATGATCTTGGTTGCGAATGAACCTTTCCAGCACGTCACAGAAGTGCTCTATTGTGTTCATGTCGAGCAAACGTGGTGGCCAAATTATTCATCGGAACTGTAAAGAATGCTCCTCGAACAATAATGGATTACTTCGGCCCGATCACATGGTGCCTTATCCGCCTGGAAAAACCCATCGTTGTTGGGGTACATGAAGTCCATGAAAGGCTGCAAATGGTCACCCGGCAGAGCAACAAAGCGATTACCGCAGAAACCGTGCCAGGTAAAGACACCAGAAGCATGTATGGAACCACCATTAGCTCTCACAGTACCTTGTTGGCAGCTTCGGTCCATGGCTTCACGGGGTCTGTGACAAAAATGAAACCCTACCATCAGCTCGTAACAACTGGTGGCGTGAATCATCGGACCACGCCACATGTTCCCAAACTTCCAGGGTCCGAATATCGTGTTCACAAATCCGGGTGAAGCTCTGTGTCCGATGTTGTCGTCTTAACAAAGGCACTCTCTTGGGGTCTTCTGCGCCCATACCCCATGGACACTAAATTACGCTGCACTGACCTAATGGATATGTTTCTAGTATCTCCTGTATTGAAGGTGGATGTTATTTGATCCAGTATTGTCTGTCTATTAGCATGGACAGTCCTGGTCAGACGCCACTGATTACGTTCATCCAGCACCCGTGGTCGTCCACTGTGCTGATCGCGGTGGGTAGTAATGCCTACCATGAGGTATTCTCGGTACACACGTGACCCCGCGGATCGAGGACTGTTGAGTGTTCACGCAACTTGGGAATTTGAATGTCCCATCTCTTTGGCTCCCACTGCCATGCCTCGTTCAAACTCCGATAATTCCCGTCAGCTTGTCATAATCCTACTAGCGATTGTTCAAGCTGACTCACAAGATCACACCTCGCAAAAATCGTGGAGTGTATTGAAACCTTTAGAAGACGGCAGCGCCAGTTAAAAAATTGCATACTGTTATCCCGTGACTTTTGGCACTTCAGTGTAGATTGTTGTTAAACACAGAGCTTCAAAAATGAGTTTTTAGCCTCCCTGGTTCTGGGACCTGCTGCTTATCAATCGGCGTTTTCGAAGCGGCGGAATGTGATTTTATGAGCCGGTAAAAGGGTTAATGATTTTTGGTTTTACAATCGTTCTGTAGCGGGTTTAACGACTGGCATGGGCAGCTCTTAGGGTTATGAACAGTGGCACATCCCTAATTAGGGATACTCTTTGCTTGGAAGAGACGGAGCCAGGGCCGATAGACAAACACTACACCCATGCCTCATTCGGAACACGAGCCAGGGCCCATCTCACAAAGGAAGTGTTTGGGTTCGAACGCGCCAATTGGCATGAGAGGCGGCGCATGTGTACAAGTATGAGTAATTCCCTTGTAAAACGCGTTAAACGCCTGCAGCGCCACCTTTCCTCCAAAAACACAATCGTCATAAGTCGTGTGGTTTGAGTGGAGCCGCGTGGTTTTTGTAGTTTGAACATATCGGGTGTGTTGCACGGCACATTGTGGGATGTGCTGTCGTAATTATTTGAGCATGGCGAAACTTGCAACCGTTAGCCCTCCTGAATGTCGTTGAGCTGCTGAAAGCCAAATTAATGCGGTGATTTATCGATCAAACGCTAATTGCGGTGGACGATGAGCCATTTGCTACAGTTTTAACCAACGTAACTATCAGCGAGTACGAAAATGAATTGGAAACTATGCACGCAACGATAGTCGAGAGAAATAGTAAAGAAGACAGCACTGTGGAGGATGACAACTCTGACAGGGGTTTTCTCGGTCCCACTACGGAAACATGACATTGGATTTGAACACGTTTTATACGGGAATGACGCATGCTACGGTGGTCCGTACTCAAACCTGCACACATGTGCCACGTTTCATGCCAATTGACTCGTTCGAACACACACACATTCCTTGTTAGAAAAATGATCAAAAGCCAGTGACTCAGACTATTGGGCCAGCTTGGTGGCGATGAAATGTATAGCTGTAACATATGAAACCGCTTCCTCTGTATGTATTTTGTGCATCGATCTCCGGGTTACTTTTAACGCATTTACTAGCTGCATTATACGCTTTCCTTAAATTCAGTTTTTGGTTATAATTCAGAGATTTTACCATTTGTCGAAAGAAATACACTCACGGACAATTAAATTGGAGCACCTAAAAGAAATCATGCTAAACCGCGCAATTTTGGAAATAGCTAGATTATGTGCTGGAATGC
The DNA here is from genome assembly GCA_039090855.1 of Macrothele yani. NCBI lineage: Eukaryota > Metazoa > Arthropoda > Arachnida > Araneae > Macrothelidae > Macrothele > Macrothele yani. Next base: position 139,454,208 of record CM077010.1, read on the forward strand.
AAATGATACACGTTTGCTGCGGTGCGCATGATCGCACACCCTGTGGTGGCGCTGCAAGCACGAACCAGCAGCCTTATAAACTGGCGTGTAGTCAATGCCCCATGAAGGGGGAAAGCACCGACCGATGCAAGCAAGAGTAGAGAGTAACAACAATGCCGGTTAGACTCTATAGACGTCGATTTACGCAACGTACAGAATTTGAGAGAGGCCTGATCATCGGTCTGAAAACCGCAGGGGGGTCGACACTCCGTATAGTCCGCCACGTTGATCTTTCTGACCATAGCGTGCGACTGTGTTGGGAGCAGTGAACAAATGACGTCACTGCCACACGGCGGAGTTTCTCCGGACGGACCAGGAGGTCGCCAGGCAGAAACGAATTCCACGGGGACCCAGTCCACTATACAGGCAGATGTAGCGGCTACTGTGTGCCCACGAACCATTTCCCGACGCCTCTTGGACGCGAATCTGCGATCCCAGCTCCGCTTACGTGTACTGCCATTAGCACCAGAACGTCACCGACTCCGTGTGCATTTGTGCCACGACAATGCGACGTGGAACGCCACGGACTGGCGAATTGTGCTGTTTAGCCTTGAATGCCGCTTCGTTTCAGGGACAGATGGTCATCGTTTCGGGTGTGGAGGTCCCCGGTTCAACGGCACAATCCCAACCTCGCTACAGAGCGCCACACCATCCCCACTACAGGCATTATGGTCTGAGGAGCCACTGCCTAGGATATCCGTTCAGCGCTAGTAGCGGTACGTGGATCATTGACGGGTCAGCGGTATGTGGATGAGATCCTACGGCCCCATGTGCTGCTTTTCGTGGCCGGGATTCCAGGTGAACAATACCAGCAGGATAATGCTCGCCCGCACGCGTCTCGGATTGCCCATGAATGCTTACGTCATGTCCAGACACTTCAATGGCCTCGCCACTACCCGGACATGTCCCCTATCGAACATGTGTGGGATCAGTTGAAACGCAGCTGCCACCGTGCTGTACTATCCCGGATTTGGAGCTCATCGTCCAACACGTGTGGGCTAGCCTACCGCAGGACAACATCAGGCTTCTGTTCGCCTCCATGGTGGACGGTATTGCAACACGTATCGCCGCACGAGGCGGTGCGATTGGCTATTGAGGATGACGGAACTGTGTGGCATGGATTCCTCTGTAATTCTCCTGCAGCTCTGTTTTTGCCATCATGTGTATCACTTTTTTGTATCATTACGTCCATAAAAATTCAGTTAAATCCGATGCTTCTTTCTTGGTACGCAAATTTCATTGTCCGTGAGTGTACCTGGCATGAAAGAAGCACATTTTCATTTTACGTCTGACGCCATAATTAGGTAATTATGCAATCTCGAAATATTGCTTCAATGCATATTTTGCTTTTAGTATCTTCTATTCTTTTCTCTCTATTTTATTGATTCTTTCTTTTGCTCATAGCCTGCAGCAGGAGAAGAAAGAAAAGTGCGACAGAAGGAATCTTGAGTTTGTAGGGAATTGTGCGAAGCGAAAAATCCCAAACTTGGAAGTTCCGTATATAAACAAAGAGTTCTTACTTTGAGGCGTAATGAGGCGGCAAATGAGATTATCACGTGACCGGAGGTGGAGAGATTCTGGCCTTACACCGCATTCCCTTACCCCCTTCTAGAGAAGGGGAACTGTGATTGCCAGAGGACAGGACCTCTTTTCTTCCAGAAATTGCTCCTACCACTAGGTGCGAAAGAAAATAAAAGATATGTAGCAGCAACAGCATTCTACAACCTCTCACCGTTTTCATCCTCTAACAGATTACTTCTACTTGTCTGTTACAGTTCATTTATCTGGAACGAATTGTTGACATTAAAGAAAGTCTTGGTGAGCTTTCATTTCAAAGGGTTTCTCATTTTTTTTAGATGCCACTTTCCTTACGGCGATCACGTGTTTCGGGTAGTTATTTGAAGCGACAAAGTGTAACATATCATGGTGTTGATTACACCTCACATTGTACAAAAAGGAGGCAAAAAATGAACGATTAATTACTTTTGGGGTAACGCGTCAGAAGTGCCATTAAACATTTCGTAGCTTTCGCATGATCATGGTTCGTTCAAAAAACCAACGAGACTTTACATTTTTAATTATTATCCAGTTGTTTTTCACACACGCTCACACACAGCTCACTTGCGTATACGTGCCTAAACACGTTTTGATCAACTCTCGTCGGATGCGCTAGCTTAGTGGCGTGCTTCGAATTTTTTTTTTTTTTTTTTTTTGGAGGGAGAGGTTACGAAATTAATTTTTTTTTTTTACGCAACTAAATATGCTATGTGTGCATTTTTAAAATGTATGCAACATCCGCGCAAAAATATTCAAATAAACATTGCTGGATATTATTATTAATATTTTATTACCTATATTCTTATCACTTATATTCACGACTTCTCCGTGCATAAAACAAGTTGCGGAAAGTGACTGGAATCCTGATGGGATTTATTTTGTGTGCATGAAATATATTTTCCAAAGCACTAGACATGTGTCAAAACGTGTTAAACGTGTGTCGAAAAATGTACATAAACTCAAATCTCGTTATAGTTTTCTGTCTCTATGCGCTGGTTTTGCTTTGATGTGATTTTTAGTAATTTAAACAAAACTCCTGGCTTTTCAGGTTGCTTTAGAGTTACCTGAAATAAGTCATGCAACTTAAATTCGGCATTTCCTCGTCGCCACAGAAACTTTCAGTGTACATCCATGCATTGTTTTTTCATTGCAATGGGTCTGGTCTTTGCCTCCTTGCCGTTTCCTGGTCTTCACGGAGTAAACATGTTCGATTGTGCCATGAGGCATAAAAGTAATTTCAAATACTATCAAAACTTTCCCTTTTAGCGTCGCATGTTTGAAATATCGAAAGATTCAAACTTTGGGGGTTAACAGCTAACCTCGGGGTACGCCACTACGCTAGCACATACCGTTTTCTTTCAGATATTCTTACTGCTGGTGTTTATGAATTGGACGAACAGTGAGTCAGCAAACGGTTCTGCATAGACAACTGAATCAAAAAGATGACGCCGAATTTTTGGATGTAATGAGTCTTTTGAATCCCTTCTGAAGCAAATTAAATTTATCAAAATTATTCAAAGTCAATAGAACTGGTTAGATAAAAAAATATATCAGATTTCTATAATCGATAAAACATCGAGAAATAGAAGTAGCTACTTACACTGCCTGATAGAGAAAATGCCACACCATGAAGGAATGCTCGAAAACAGAACAAACTGCACACAGAGATGGCCAAGTAGGTCCTGAAAAAATGATTTCATTGTCACATAAACATACATTTAATTGGCCGAATATACAGGATGATCAATAAGGAGTGTGGCCCCCATTTTGGGAGATACAGCGTTGAATCCGACGTGGCATCGAGACAATGCAATTCCCAATAGAATCCTAGTGTATCGTGGACCATGTGGTGTTGATCCGAGTCCACATTTTATCTTCATTTTGCGGGGTGGCAGGGTACTCAACCTACTTCCAACCGTGTCCCACAGATGCTCAATGGGTGAGTGGTCGGGTAATCGTGCTGGCCACGAAAGGATTTGCACACCGTGTAAAGCATTCAGGTTGATCCAAGAGGTACACGGAAGGGGGTTATCGTGTTGAAAAATGGCGTTTGGGATGCCCTGCAGATATGGTAGTGCCACGGGCCGCAGCACCTCGTCAACATAGAGACATGCAGTCAATGTGCCCGTAATGCCTACCAGCGGTGAACGGCTGTTGGCGCTGATAGCACCCCTCACCATGATTCAAAGTTGCCACGCGGTGTGGCTCTCCAATGGCGGAGGAATCAGTCCTTTGGCCACGAACTCCAGACTCTCACACGACAATCATCCGTAGTGAGACAGAACCGCGATTCGTCGCTGAACACCACACTGTTCCATTCGGCATCACCCGCAGCTCTGGAGCGACATGATACCAATCGATGACGACGATGTCTCGCTGTTAAGGGTTGCCTTCCCAACTGGCGGCTGTACAGCATCCAAGCCTTCCGTACATTCCGCAAAATGTCGCCTGTTGCGGCCTGTGGGTCCGCTACCGCATGACGTCGATGCGACGATAGGGACGCTCGGGCGTCGGTGTCGGTGTTACGGTCCCCCTACGACGTTGCACAGATCCTTCCTGGGACCACTGTCTCCAAATACGACCGATGGTTGTGGCATGACGTTGCGTTTCTTCCGCAATATGAAGCAAGGACCATCCGGCGGTACGAACGCCTACAATGACACCTCTCGTGAACTCATCTGTTTGACGAAATCCCGTACGATGGCATAGTAACGCCAATGGCACCTCTTGTTCGTTCTTCCGACACGGTTACAGCAGAACTACTCACTTCTTGCAGCCGTGACGACGTCTCTAATGATGGTCTCACGGGCTGGTTGTCTACTTATATCCGGCCTGCAAATGCAATTTTTTTGCATAATTTTTACGTGTTCACCCCCTATGCAAATTGCATGGGCCTGCGTTTACGTCTTAGTGGTGTGGCATTTTCTCTGTCAGGCAGTGTACTTCTAACAGCGGCTGAAAAATATGTTATGAAAATTAACAAATTTAGCACAAAAAGTTTCTTATACTAGAAGTATCAGAGACAAAGAGATTTTCAAATCGAACAGTTGAAAGAAGAAATATAGAAGGAAACAAGTTATATTTCTACGGTTTCCAGCCGAAGCATTTTGCATAACGGAAAACCTGAAAGTGGGCGAAAATAATTCTTAATGGAAAAAGCTATGCTAAGGAAAAAGAACTTTTCAAATGCGTCTCTCGGAAACAGAGATAGTTAGAAAAAGGTTTTGACATTTACGCCCACCTAGAGAAAGCTGTGGTGCGTTATTTAAAGAGGATAATGCTCCCCACCTTTTTTGTAGCGAATTTCATACACTATAAAAAGAAATTTCTCAATTAGGTTTTCAGAAGTGGAGATACACCAGCAAACTGTCCAAACGCCACCTAGCGACAGAACTGTGAACTACAAAACTCCTCAAGTGCGAGCCTAAGGAGTCCCGTCCGGTAAATGGCATTCGATGTTAAGATAATGTTTTAAATCGAACATTTCGAAGCCCAGATATCCACAAAAACAAATTAAATAGCTGCTCCCCATAACATGGAGAAATTGTGCATTATCTTGCGAACACACTAAACGTTTTTATAGTTAGTAGTATCTGTCCGAAAGATAATTTTTTAAATCGGGTTTAGCACCGCAGATATTATTGCAAGCATGCTGAAAAAACAAAAACGTGAACTTACGCCTTCTACTGCCTCATTTGTTCGTAAAGAAAAATTTTAAATTATATGGGAAACATTTCGGGCTCAATGCCCTGTAATGTAAAGAAAAAAATTCAAATCGGTGTCTCAGAAGCAGAGATATCGACAAAAATAAGGTATACATCTACGCCACCAGGTAAAAAAAATATGCACGATTGTAAGCAGAGGATATTCTGAAAAGTTTTTCGGAGGAGATCGGTATCAGCCCATGAAATGATTTTTTCAATCGAGTTTTAAGAAGATCAGATTTCGTTGCAAACACATCAGAAACACAAATAAGCATTGCCGCCCCGGTGGCGCAGTGGTCTAAGGCGCTGGCCTCTGATCATTCGTCCGTAAGGGGTCCGGGTTCGAATCCCGGTCAGGCATGGATGTTGTGTTTGTCTTACGGCACTGGCTCTCTCCCTTCCCTGGAACCAGTGACCCTAAATTAGGGACGGGCGACTGCTTATAGCCCATTGAGTTGCTTACGGTGGTCGTTAAACCTCCAATCAAACAAACAAACAAATAAGCACTTACGCCTCTGGTGGCCGACTTAATCTCTACCGAAAACTAGAATATATATACATATGTAGAACATTTCCTAACAGTGGCTGTATCCGATGGAGAAAACATTTTTCAAATAGGAATTTTCAAAGCAGAGATATCGGGAAATTGCAATTTACCTTTACGACTTGTGCCGTGCCTGTCACAAAGGACGCACACGAGATAAAGGCAGATAGCAGTGAGAGCACCAGAGATGGAAACGGGTCACGGGTCAACAGGTCGACAATTTCTTGCTGGTCCAATAGGTCGGGCCTAGGTCTTCCTGACCCGGTTTTGCTCCCGTTTTATTTTTGAAAAGAGAAAAATATATTCCAAAGAGAAATGCGTGTTGTGGAATTCTGTAGTCGAAACTGATGCCCACGGAGTGAATAATTATTTGCCATCCAAAAATGTTGTGGTCTCTTTCGTAAAGCAACGAAGATTTCCACCGAACGACGTCAGACAACATACCGACTCCATATCGTAAAAATATTCTTTCTCTGCGTTCTTTTACAGCGAGATTGTTCAGGGCAAGGTACAGGCAAACGCCATTCGCCTGCTTCTCAGCTGATTCACTCTCTCCGTGCGAAGTTCACTGTATGACTAAGAGTTACTTTTCACATCGCTTCTTTTACATTGAGTATTCAGAGGTTTTCGATTGATGTGCTAACATCCTGTTCCCATGACATGTCATGTTGAAATTAACTCCTTATTTGTTAATATGGATGGATTTTATATTAAAGCGGTTGAGAAAGTCGTCGAGGCCAACAAGTACGTGCTTGTTGAAAACCACAAGGGGAAGAGTGAATGCTGGAAATTGTTTCGTCTCATTAAGGAACCGGTGAATAATTATGTGTTGTTTCGTCTTGCTTGTTGTTCAAAATGTGGAAAGTGTATAATTACAAAGAAAGATGTCGACGGTGTAATAAAAGATTATGGAACCAAAAATCTAACGGCCCATATGAAAGTATGTGCACCTCCATCAAAGCGTGGAAAAAGTGAACAATCTAAATGCATTTAAAAAAATACATTTGTGTAATCGTAAATAATGATTCACATTTGTAATATACTCCATGGTCACGGTCATAAGCAGCCATTACTTCTAGATTACGCAAAATAATGGAACTAAAAATGGCACTAAAATTTAGCAAGTAACCAAATTTTATTTTTGAAAGAGGATTTCAGTTATTAAATATCAAGCAGTTATTGGGATAAATATACATATATTATGTTTATATGTATATATATATAAATTGGGTTTCGAATATAGTTCAAAGAAAATGTCCGGGTCAGTTACGGGCCCGGATCGGGTCCGGTGGGGACCAGTTATGGGACGTCCGGGTCCGAGTCAGGTCCGAAATGTTTGACCCGTTTCTAACTCTAGAGAGCACATGTCCGCGTAGCTTAGTTGGGAGAGTGATTTACTCCGGAGAAGGGAACCCAGATTTGATGTTTAGCGCGGACAAACTTATACGTTATAGTCCCGAAGAGGAAATTCGATGCATTATTTGAAAAAGAAATCTGTAACCCAGATAGTTTTCGGTATGAATGAAATCGAAAGAAAGAACGATTTTTTTCAATCGGGTATTTAGAAACAAATACATGTGATGCGTATTTGTATTCAAAAGATGTGAAGTGTAGTTTGTATTCAATAGCTAGCGGCGACGATATGCATCAAAAATAAAAACATAAAATAAAGATTATAGCTCTCACATATCAAGAGTTGCAGTGCAAAAAGATTTTTCAAGTGGGACTAATAGTTGCAAAGATATGGTGTCCACAGGAGGACGGCCGGATGGACAGATGGATAGACGGATAGACAAAGTGATACCAACAAGCACATACGTTTTTTCACAAAAAGACGTAAATATTCTCTGCAGCGACATTATACCGAAAGTATGCACCGTGTGATCATTGAATTATGACCACCCCTATCGAAAGTGGGTGTGACTACGTGATTTCCGAGAGAGTGCGATTAGTCGACCTAAGTACCATGTACTGTATAAGGAGTGAGTGAACAGTAGGTAGTGAAGTTCGTTGCGTGATGGGTAAACAGAAAAGTTAATCGGACATTGAAAAAGGACAGATTGTGGGAGTTCGGAGACCGGGTGCCTTTAATTCCCAAACGGCTAAACAGGTTGAATGCTTGTCAATGGCCGTACTTATAGTGTTTCCAGACTGGTGTGAAAATGATCAAACAACGACCCGAAGGAAAAACTGCACAAGACAGCGAAAGGTTGAAGCGAAAAGTGAGCGCCTGGTCTGGTGACTTGCACAGGTAAACAGTCGCAGCTGTGTTCAACAGTTGACTACTCAATACAACAGAGGTCAACCCAGAACAGCAACTATCATGACCGCACGTCGCGCTCTCGCACGTATGAGCTATAATAGCATACGACCCTGAAGACGTAATCTCCTAACCACTGTCATTGGCGCAAAAGACTCGCTTGATGCAAATATTATACAAGTTGGACGTCCTATGTCTGGAAAAAAGTGTGCTGGTCTGACTAATTGCCATTTTTGCTCCACTGCGTGGATTGTAGTGTACGGGTCCGGCGCAAGCAACACGATCCATTCTGGGTGGTCTTCACTGTGCAAGCAGGTGGATGCGATTCTATGGTGTTAGGCATGTATACCTGGCAAGAACTTGTGGCTCTGGTGTATGCGGAATAACGTTCGACTGGTGCCCATATCGTAAGTGCTTGATGAATCCAGCAATGTTACACTTTTTTCAGAATGGCGACGGTGTCTTCCAAGATGAAAATGTGGCAAGCCACAAGTCCAATATTGTGTAGAAATGGTTTGAAGAACACAATTCAGAATTCCAGCATATCCATTGGACTCCAAACTCTCCCGATATCAATTCTATAGAGCACCCATGGGACACTGTGGAATGTGGAATGGCATATCAGGCCCGATATCAATTCTATAGGGCACCCATGGGACACTGTGGAATGTCATATCAGGCCCGATATCAATTCTATAGGGCACCCATGGGACACTGTGGAATGTGGAATGGCATGTCAAGCCCGATATCAATTCTATAGAGCACCCATGGGACACTGTGGAATGTGGAATGGCATATCAGGCCCGATATCAATTCTATAGGGCACCCATGGGACACTGTGGAATGTGGAATGGCATATCAGGCCCGATATCAATTCTATAGAGCACCCATGGGACACTGTGGAATGTGGAATGGCATGTCAAGCCCGATATCAATTCTATAGAGCACCCATGGGACACTGTGGAATGTGGAATGGCATGTCAAGCCCGATATCAATTCTATAGGGCACCCATGGGACACTGTGGAATGTGGAATGGCATGTCAGGCCCGATATCAATTCTATAGAGCACCCATGGGACACTGTGGAATGTGGAATGGCATGTCAAGCCCGATATCAATTCTATAGAGCACCCATGGGACACTGTGGAATGTGGAATGGCATCTCAGGCCCGATATCAATTCTATAGGGCACCCATGGAACACTGTCGAATGTGGAATGGCATCTCAGGCCCGATATCAATATCTATAGAGCACCCATGGGACACTGTGGAATGCGGAATGGCATATCAGGCCCGATATCAATTCTATAGGGCACCCATGGGACACTGTGGAATGTGGAATGGCATGTCAAGGCCCGATATCAATTCTATAGAGCACCCATGGGACACTGTGGAATGCGGAATGGCATATCAGGCCCGATATCAATTCTATAGGGCACCCATGGGACACTGTGGAATGTGGAATGGCATGTCAAGCCCGATATCAATTCTATAGAGCACCCATGGGACACTGTGGAATGTGGAATGGCATATCAGGCCCGATATCAATTCTATAGGGCACCCATGGGACACTGTGGAATGTGGAATGGCATGTCAGGCCCGATATCAATTCTATAGAGCACCCATGGGACACTGTGGAATTGCATATCAGGCCACAGCTCTGTTGGCCATACATCCCAACTGCTTCCGGCATCTTATTGAATCGATGCCATGTCGGATTGTTTCTGTACTGACAAGGAACACCTCCGGGTTCGAACAAACAAAACCTCCTCAAACTTCCGTTGTGAGTCATTTAAATACCTCCGAATTCAATGGTGATATTCGTTTCTCTGTAAAACTCCGCAGATGCTCACTAGAGAGCTCCGTTGAGTCACTCGTCGCTCTCCGGCTGCTACGCCAGTCGAGAGTGTGTATCACATGCCTTGTTTGTACGTGTACGTAGTGAGACAACAAAATTGTTCGACCTTTTCTGCGTCAGTTTTTAAGTCACTTTGTGATTCCTGGTCTGGACACAAAGATGAACGAATACTTCAGTAGGGCCCCTGGGGGAAAACAAGCTCATTTAAAACTAATTCCACCAAAAACTGCGAAATATGTTCAACCCCTCGATGTTCATTTTTTCAGACAATATAAAATTTACGGAACGAGGATTACAGACTACGTAAGACTACAATCCAAAATGCCGCAGCCAAAATTACATGACAGGATATTCCTTCTGAAGATGCATTCTGTGATCGACAATCAGCTGTCTGAGGTAATCTATAGACCGATGCTACGTTAAGCATCGCAGAAAGCTTTTACCATTTTCGTGAACCTGTGCAATAATTTCAAAATTGTCATCGACGTGGCTTTCAACGCTAAAGTTCTTCGTGCGTGTGCATTCTTTGTGTGAACTGATGTTGCTGTTATTAACTGCTGTGCATTTTGCGGCAATGGTTATTGTTTTGATTATTTTATAGACATCCCTCGCATGAATTAATCTTTTGGCACTTGCACACCCTGACCCTTCGTTATGAAGTTACAGACGTCAACAGTACGTGATAATTGTTTTCGTGCAGATCCGCTCTTTACGCTTCGACGTGGCACCTATCTTCAGATGCCTCTACTGGACAACTGCGGAGTTTTACAGAAAAGCGAATATCACCATTGAATTCAGACGTACGTAAACAACTTTATTGGAAGTTTGGTGCGGTTTTGTTTGTTCGACACCGGGGGTGTTCCTTGTGAGGGTGAAAGGAGAAACTACGAAGTATTAGATAGGTGGACATAATTCAGTGTTTACTCAGTGTACGTTTTACAAACAGCTGTTCATTCTTATGAACAATACTTTATTGCTTTAAACTACGCAACTTCTTTGTTTTGACCACCCACATATGCCTATGAAAAAGAATACTTACAGCCGATGGAACATTTTAAATGACAGTTTCTCCCCAAGAAATGCACTGAAAACAAATTTTACTCGACTTTCTTAACTAAAGCAAAAAAAAAAAAAAAAAAAAAAAAAAGAAAACGGAAAAGAAAAAAAGAAATCAGTTATTTTATTGAATAACAGGAACGTGGCAAGTTAAAGGTTTCGTACCAATTTCTACAGGTCTGAAATTCCTTCCACGTTTCTAACACCTTAACTAGAAACCGAATTTCTAATACAGTGACTTAATTCAACGTACGTATTTAAGTTGCTTTTAAAATATGATAGCAAACTTTAGATTTTATCCAATAAATTAATTTGGTTTAACATTTCTTAAGCACTCTTCTTAAAAGCAATTATTATTTCAATAGTATCCCAACTCTTCCGGAAACATTTATGTAAAATATACACTGGGTGCAAAAATTAAGGACGAGACGGTTTTCGAATGTAACGTCCTGCAGAAGTGCTCCACATCGTCTCAAATCATATCATAAGATCCTCAAAATGTAAGAATATGGGACAAATGAGCAAAACCGTCCAAACAAGGAATCCAAAGGATACAAAGGCACTTTATTGAAAAGGTAGCTTCGGGCACAACTGGACCGAAGACAAAAACGTCCATGTGACAGGCGGCTGCCAAGAAAGATCCAGTCTTTAGTATGGAATATGATCATCCCTGACTTCATTGCAGGATTTACAACGTCTTCCCATGCTGAGGACGTGGTTGTCAAGGAGCTGTTGAGGCATGGCGGGCCATTCCTCTTGTAGCGCCAATCGCAGCTGCAGAATCGATGCTGGAGGCCGGTGACGTGCTGCCAAGCGTCTCCGGGAAGGTCCCACACGTGTTCGATTGGATTTAGGTCCGGGAACCTTGCGGGCCAATCAATGCGTTGAATATCTTCACTCTCCAACGGCTCTGCAACAGCCACTGTACGATGAGGTGTAGCGTTGCCATCCATGAAGAGGAACTCAGGACCCTCAGCACCTTTAAACAGACGCACGTGAGGCAGGAGAACCTCGGTACAATAGCGGACACCAGTGACTAAACCGCCTTAGAAGATGTGGGGGTCAGTACGGCTACCAAGCATTATACCTCCCCAAACGAGAACTCCGCCACCTCCAAACCGGTCCTTTTCGATGATGTTGGAGGTATGATTGCGTGTTCCCTGCTCTCTCCAGATGTGTATACGTCCAGAATCGCTCGTCAGACTAAATCGGCTCTCATCCGTGAAAAAGAACTCCACCCCATTGCTGCTTGTGTTCCTGGCACCACAGAAATCGCCGTCTCCGATGGGCAGGCGTTAATGGCACACACCGTACTGGTCGTCGTGCAAATAGACCACCTTTGTGCAGCCTCTTGGCCACGGTAAAACACGATAACGGACGTCCAGTTGTCTGTTGCATGGGCCTTGCAATTTCTCCCCTGTTTGCCTTCTGTCTCTTCTCGCCTGTAGGACAATATACCTGTCGTTTGAAATGTTCTCCAAGCTTGTGAAATATGCCTGTCGTTTGAAATATTCTCCAAGCTTGTGAAACGATGCCGTGAGCGATCCCGAACTCCTCGGCCACACTAGTCACACTTCGACCTTCTTCCAACTTCCCAATGACGCGACTTCGGGTAAAGTCATCCAGATGTCGTCTACTAGATTGCCTGTTGACCATATCACGCGGTGGCAGCAACTCGACGTCGTTCAGACCGATGTACACCGTGCAATAACTTTCACCGAATTGCTAAGCGTACACCGCCCGTGTGCTTTATACCCTTCCGACATTCCCCACCCTCCACGTCATGCTGCATATATGCACATGCCCTATCGTACCGGATCCTAGTCTATCTCCTGAGGGGGCTTTCGGTCTGTTCTGCCTGCTCGTTCCGCTGTTATGCTAAATTTTCCTCTTCGTCCTTAATTTTTGCACATCAGTGTATGACGGCCACTTTCCAGTCTGTGTAAAGGGTTCATTCAATAAAGATTCTTATTCAAAGGTGATGGAAAGTTGAAAATCGGTAGGTTTATAAATTCTTTTCTACATGGTCAAAACCAAAGAAACATACTTTTCCTAGAGACAGATATACTTGAGAATGCCTTCTTTCTAGAACTGTCTCAGATTCAGCTTTGGACCGCGATTCCGCCACAAAAAGTACGGTGTCATCATCAGAAATTTATTTCCCTGAATAAATGTCTTCAAGGATGAGGAAAGGAAGAAATCAGGAGGTGCTACATCAGGCGAGTAGGGCGGTCGGGAAGTATCTAACCGATATTGACGGTTATTTGTTGTAGCAGCAAGGGAAGAATGAGCTGGTGTGTTGTTTTTGGTGAAGCCGGACATTTTCCGTTGGCATTCATGGTTTGTGTTTATTCACGTTTTCACGCAATGTTAGAAGGTTTAGTGTAATATGTACAGCTGATGATGCAGCCCTTTGAAAAATGATCAGTGAAGATTCCAAAATAGCGCCGAGTGTCATCTTCCAGAAGATGTTTGAATACGTTTATTTTTGGGAGACCGTAACACTTCATGTTTCCATTGTTTAGAGCTTTCCTTTGTTTCCGGGTCTAAATGATAAACGCAGCTTTCGTCATTAATCGGGTAAAGAAGCCATCTGGGTCATCGTTTGCCATGGCCAAAGGCTTCTTCTCGGTACTTAACTCTATGCTTCTTTTGTAAAGATGTAAGAAAGAACGGAATGCATCTGTCAGCTACTGGTTCAATATGCATGTGGTTTTAAATTATGTTTTCCACAAGGCCAACACTCATGTTCACACCATTTGTCAGTTCTAGGTTTCTTTTTCACTGATATTCCATTACTGGTGCTTCGAAGTTCATCACCTTCTCCAACGTTACGGCAGTTGTCGATCTGCCAGGCATTTCTGTTAATGGAAGATCAATGTCCCATGTCACGCATCGATCTTGAACTCCGTGGATTTATTCCAGAGTAGCGCGATATAATGACTGAAACCATGAATCGGCAGTGTTTCCGTATAAGAAGTTTTGTTCATAAGGCAAATTGTTCTCAATATTTTACATATTTTTCATAAGTGACGCAGTTCGGATACCTATAGCGCGTAGTGGAAAGACAGAGGGTTTAGGCGCTGGTATTTCCCGTGCGTACTGTCTCAAATGTTCACGATCCTGTTTTCATCAAATGAAACATTCTCCCAGAAAACATTGCAACTATCTTACGTACTTCTTCATGCATGCACAACACATCTGCACAATTCAAAGCATAGATTTTTTTAACACATTACTAAGAGTGTTATTGCACTTTTCCTTGGATGGAGATTCTACATCTCCCATTCTATTCCTGTTGGAATGGAATCAAATTTAAAGAGACTGCTGGTGCAAAACTGCGAAACTGCATCTAGGGCGTAATCAGACGCAGTCGCACATAAATAACCTTGAGACGAAATAACTTATAAGAGAAAATTATCTTCGTTAATGCGTGTCGCAATGTGAGAAAACAACGCACGAAATGCGAACCTTTTCTGTAGTCCTCGCTGCTGTACGGTCAAAACCCACAGACACACCTTCGATTCTTTTTGCTTTTATCCTCGACGTCAGTAGTCGCGAATGCTGTAACTAATTTGGCTTTAAGAGGTATTATTAATACAAGAAGAGTTTTTAAAACGTACAGAATAGGGTCAGAAGCATTCAGACATCCTTTTTGGGTAGAGCATTTGCCTATATACGTCACGGCCAAGGCCCACAGATGTTGAAAACAACGCATGTGGCCTGGAAACATCACATATAAGCACGAATAGTAGAATTAGCCGTACTGTATAGCTGACTGACTTTCAATGTGGCGCCATCGTAAAATGTCATCTTAGTAACAAGTCAGTTCGGGAAATTTCTGCACTGCTGAAGCTGTTCCGATCAACTGTAAATGATGATGTAAAGTGGAAACGCTCTCGAACCATAACAGCGCAGTCTCAAACTGGTTGGACACACAGAAGTATAAATGGTGATCACCGAGTGAAGAAGTCGGTGGTGCGAATCAATGACTTTCCCGCGGTTACAACACTGACCACCGAGTTCCAAACTGCCTCTGGAAACAATGTCAGCACCATAACGGTTAACTAGCCTAACATCAGCAGCGTTGGTTGGAGTGGGGTAAAACTAACGACAGTGTACTTTGATGCAGTGGAAGCGCGTTCCCCGGAGAGATGAATCATGTTTCCCCATTCAGAAATCATCCCGACCGTACGTGCCTGGTGTGGAGGATTCCAAGTGAATGCTGCCTGCCCGACTGAGTTGTGCCAACTATGAAGTTTAGTGGAGGAAGCATTAACCTCTGGGATTGTTTTCCGTGGTTTGGACTAGGCCACCTAGTTTCAGGGCCTGGTAATCTAAACATTACGATCTGTAATGTCATTCTCGACAATTCTCTGCTCTCAAAGGCAACAGTTCGGTAAACGGAATTTCTCTTACCAAGAGGACAACGTGTCCGACAACAAAGTAAAGAGTAAAGGGCAATTGAATTTTCACGGTCGTGAAAATTCCTCTCTACTCTTCCAATTCCTTAGTTTAAGCCTCTTTTACATGGTTGTATGGCCGGGGGACGCTACTGAGAAGGGTGCATAGGAATTAATTAAGGGGTCTCTACTAACTGCTCCGTTGCTTGTTTTCTCTACAAAATAAGGGATTTCAACACGAAAAGTGGAATCTAAAGATACAGTAGCGCTATTAATACAGTCCCGGGACAGTGAAAGTACAGGAAATAGCTGACGACTGCTCAATACAAGAGGATTACGAAAAGTGTTGCTGGCTTGAAAGGTAGGAAGTGTTAAGCAGGGTGGTGGGGAAGTACTGTGTCCGCGTGGTACGATTTAAAATACAATCACCGTCAATTACATTTGCGCACCTAGAAGAAATCATGCTACAACCGCGAAACTTTGCAAATCGATAGAAAGAATGCTGGTATGCAAATCATCCACGTTTGGTGCGATTGCGCATGACTGCACACCCTGTGGTGACGCTGAAAGCCCGAAACGGTAGCCTTATAAACCGGCGTGTAGGCAATGCCTCATAAAAGCGAAAAGCACCGACCGACGCAAGCAAGACTACAGAGTGACAGGAATGCTTCGTAGACGCCAGAGACGTCGATTTACGCAAATTACGGACTTTGAGAGAGGCCTGATCATCGGGGGAAATCCTCAGGTTGATCGGAATACCGTATAGAACGCCAAGTGGATCGTTCTGACCATACCGTCCGACTGTGTTCGAAGCAGTAGACACATGATGGCACTGCCACACGACGGAGCGTGTCCGATCGGACCAAGAGGACCACAGGTAGGAAGGGTCGACGTTTCGTGCGCCAGGCAAGAACGGATCCCACGGGGACCCGGTCCAAATATATAGGCAGATGTACGAACCATTTCCCAACGCCTCGCGGAAGCGAATCTGCTACCCCAGCGCCCCTTACGTGTGCTGCCATTAACACCGAAACATCGCCGGCTCCGTGTGCAGTGGTGCCAGTACAGAGCAACGTGGAATGCCACAGACTGGCGACGTGTGGTGTTTATCGATGAGTAACATTTCGTTTTGGGAACATATGATCATCGTTTCCGGGTGTTTAGGTCCCCGGGTAAACGGCAGAATCCCAACCTCGCTATTGAGCGCCCTCCTCCCCCGCTGAAGGCATTATGGTCTGGAAAATCGTAGTCTACGATAGTCGATCAGCTCTAGTAGGGGTACGTTGATCATTGACCGGCCACCGGTATGTGGATGACATCCTACGGCCCCATGTGCTCCCATTCCTGGCCGAGATTCCAGGTGTGTTATACCAGCAGCATAATGCCCTCCCGCACACAGGTCGGGTTGCCCAGGACTGCCTACGTCATAGCCAGACACTTTCATGGCCAGCCCGCTCCCCAGACATGTCCCCATTCGAGCACGTGTGAGACCAGTTGAAACGCTAGCTGCCGCCGTGACGGACTATCCGGGATTTGGAGCACACCGTCTAACACATGTGGGGCAATCTACCTCAGAACAACATCAAGCGTCTGTTCGCTTCCATGCCGGACCGTATTGAAGCATTTATCGCCGCACGAGGCGGTGCGACACGCTATTGAAGATGACCGGACTGCGTGCCACAGGTCCCTCTGTAATTGTCCTGCAGCTCGGCTTTTGCGATCATGTGTGTTTTTCATCTGTATTGTTACGTCCATAAAATTTCAGTTCAAACCGATGCTTCCTTCTTGGTGCGCAAGTTTCATTGTCCGTGAGTGTATGATTTAGATAATCGAAAACAGCGTTTTCCTTTAAATTGTTCAAGTACAATACTATTTTCACTAGCAAAATATCGAAATTTTGAAAAGCAGTTTAAGCCAATGCATTCAGAGGAAGCAAAAAAATGAAGGTAACATTCTAGCAATTGTCCTACCTTACACCAGTGGCGTAACTATTCAGACCCGTGTGTGTGTGTGTGTGTGTGTGTGTGTGTGTGTGTGTCCAGGTAGAGGGTTGGAGGATATTGAACGAATATTTTGTAGCTGGTAGTGAAAATCATTAAAAATTTGTTCTTTCTGTGTTTTGTAAAAAAAACGAAAAAATGCTATCAAGCTTGCCCCCTCCCCCCAAAACAAATTATTTATCGTCCACCCGTTACTCATCCTGATTTCGAAGCTGCCCCGGTGGCGCAGTGGTCTAAGCGATGGCCTCTGATCATTCGTCCGAAAGGGGTCCGGGTTCGAATCCCGGTGAGGCATGGATGTTGTGTTTGTCTTACGGCACTGGCTCTCTCCCTTCCCTAGAACCAGTGACCCTAAATTAGGGACGGACGACTGCTTATAGCCCATTGAGTTGCTCACGGTGGTCGTTAAACCTCCAATCCAATCCAATCCAATCCTGATTTCGAAGTCTAGCGATGTCACTGTTGGTGTAAGGATCCCAAATGGTTTTACTAATCGTTTTGGAATTTCTGTATTGAATTGCAAGAATCCAAGACAATGTTTAAAGTGTTTCCTATTCCATTCTCTGCTGATAAATGTTTGGAGTCATTTTATTTCCTCACGGACTCTGTACATGGATGCTTATGGGAAAATCACCAGCGCATCGCACTGAAAATGTGCAATGGCGCTCCTTTTTCCCTCGTTTGTAGGTCAGCTTCAAGATGAATGATCATTTAAGGCGGAGCCGGAGAGCAGCAAAATAAAAGCCACCCGATAAGACCGGCAATTCGCTTTTGTTCTTTCTGGGAATGTGGTAGCTGCTGCCGTGGAAAAGCTGCTGTTACGAGCGCCATCACAGTCAGCAGGCCGCCATGTTTCATTTCCGCAAGAGAACCCTCACCGGACGAAGTCGCCATCCGCATCTTTTGATAGCGTGCAACCTATGAGGGGGTAAGGAAATCTTGCTTCCACCCCTGTCGGGACCAGATGGGCTGTAAACACAAATATTGTGTCACGTGAGAGGCTACTCCAGAGCGCGATCTGCACTGTTTCTTATACATATCAAGCTTGTCAAATCCATAACGGCGAAGCACTTTACCCGTTTACGGTAGGGCACGTTTAATACGGTTTTCTTTTTCACTAAACTTATTTGCAGAATGTATTTTGGTTCTGTCACATATCCTCTCGTGGAAGGGGGAACGGAAAGCTTTTAACCTTTCTCACTTTACTTTGCACCGTATCTCTGAGCAGGGCCGCTTTAATGGTCTGTACAGGTTTATATTGTTAAGAAAAATCTATGAAAGCTGATGAGGATGAAAATAATAATTCAATACATAAATCCAAAAGCAAAATAATTTAAATAGATTGGATTATATTTGAGAGAAAAAGAGGAGATAACTGAACCGAAAAGAAAATATTCCTCAAAAGACAGCATGCGAATATCTTTTTTTACGCTTTCCAACCGTAGGTTGAAGAAGCGTACATGTTCCAGCTTTCTCTGTCTGCCTGTCCGCACGATAACTCGCGTAAAAATGGTTCGACTTCGATGAAATTTTAGTATGTCGTAGAGGACCACTTGGGGACAAACTCTATTGAAAATGGGTGAAGTGGGGTCAAAGGTCAGGACATAGGAGCGGGTTGCATTCCATTGCCCTTATGCATCATAACTTGCGTAAATATGTTTCAATTTCTATGTAAGTTTAGTATTACGTAGAGGATTACCTGGGGACGAACCCTATTAAAACTGGGTGCAGTGGGGTCAAAGGGCAGGACATAGGAGCGGGTTGCATTCCATTGCCCTTATGCGTCATAACTTGGGTAAATATGGTTCAATTTCAATGAAATTTTAGTATGTCATAGAGGACCACTTGGGCACGAACCCTATTGGACATGGGTGAAATGGGATTAAAGGTCGGGACAGAGGATCGGGATGTATTCTATTGCCCTTATGTGTTATAACTTAAGTAAAAATGCTTCGATTGAGACAAAACGTTTCATGTTGTTCCGGAAATATACTTTACCGATTCTGTTGAATATCATCGAAATTTGGTCAAAGGTCGGGTCTCTGGAGCAAGATTTATTCTACAGCCATTATCCTCATAACTTGAGTAATAACTTGAGTAATGATTTCTGGTATGTTGGAAAGTGTATCATAATCAATGCACTGCATAATTTTACTACACTATTTACCAACAAGTAATTGGAAACCCCTGCAATCGACGATATCTGCGGTCCTGATACACGTCACGGCCGCCGCCGTTAAATATCGTGTGGGAAACAACAACGCAACCAGTCGCATGAAAGATGCCACGCAGTTCGCAGCTCTCTGATTTCGAGAAAGGTGTAATCGTCGGGTATCACATAAATGGCTGATCCATACGTGACATATCCAGCGAGTTGAAGTACCCAAAATCGACATTAGCCTACGTGATTGGCTAGTGGAAGAAGAGAGGTGACTGTCAGAATATGCCTTGACCCGGCAGACCCACAAAACTGGGAGTTAGAGACCGACGGGTGCTGGCCAGAGAAATTCGGAAAAACCGCACCAAATCAATGGCCCACATCCGCGAGGAGTTTCAACAGGCATCCAGGAGTGTTCTTTCGATGAATACGATCCGTAAGGACGCCCATCTGCTCGTTTTCATGGACGTGCTGCCGCCCACAAGCCTTTCATCACCAAGTCCAATGGCGCTTCTCGGCTAACGTGGTGCAAAGAACGTCGACAGTGGACCGTTGAACAGTGGAAACAGGTTCTCTGGAGAGACGAATCAAGGTTCACCCTCTACCGTTCGGATGGAAATGTCTGGGTTTGGCGTCTGCCTGGAGAAAGCCTCCTGCCGGAATGTATTGTGCCAACTGTGGAGTTCGGAGGCGGTGGAATTATGCTATGGGGGTGTTTCTCCTGGTATGGCACGGGACCCTTGGTCGCAATTCTTGGTAGACTCAACGCCGAGACCTACTGCACCATTTTGGAGGACCATGCGCTTCCTACGTTGTGGCAGCTTTACGGGGTGGTCCCATGTTACTTTCAGGATGGCAATGCGACCTGTCATGTTGCGTGGTCCACCATGGTTTGGTATGGTGACAATGAGGTTAATCGAATGGACTGGCCTGCGCAAAGCCCGGACCTTAACTCGATCGAGCACCTCTGGGACGAGTTAGAGCGTCGACTTAAGGGGTGCCCCCACCGTCCGAAATCGGTGAAGGAACTGACCTGTCTTCTCCAAGACGAGTGGAAGAAAATACCGCTTTTCGTCGTACAACGCCTGGTTGAGAGTATGCCCCGGAGAGTGGCAGCTGTAATCGCCGCTCGTGGAGGCTCCACTGACTATTGAAAGTGAATAAACTTCGTTTTCCTTTGCTATCATAGGTGTCCAATTACTTTTTGGTAGATAGTGTAACTTGTTAAAAAATCATGTAAAAAATGTGTTGCGGCATTGATAAAATTTTAACATAACTGGAAAAGACCATTGTTTACTATGAACTGGGGCTGTCCCAAAACTGAGAATGGTTTATAACAAACTATGCGCACCTTAATTATCAAGGAAGTAGTCATCGTTTTCGAGAAACACTGTCTATTGCGTCGAATGCCGGTGTCCAAACGGTCCTCCCACTTATTTTATGTCTTCTGGAATACTTCTTCTGTTGCAGCACTCAAGCGCAGCTCTAATAAGTTGTTGATCAGTCTCAAATTATTGTCCGCATATTGTCTTTTTTAAAATGGGGAACAAACAGAAGCCACATGGTGACAAGTCTGGACTATATGCAGGTCGGGGCATCAACTTAATATTCATTGTCCCCAAACAAGAAATGACAGAACTTGCGGGAAAAAATGGGGAACCCATGCTGAACAAACTCGTTGCATGCCCAATTGCTCGGTTAAAAATTTGTGAATTGATATCTTTGAAATGTGAACCATATCTTCGATATATGTAATTGATTTGTGTCTGTCGTCCCGTATTATAACACCTATTGATTAATGTTTCCCTCTGCAACATTCGTTGATGGTCGTTCTCCGTGCGCGATTAAAGCCGCTGACTCACGACCATCTATAAATTCTTTATGCCATCTGTGAATTGTTGGTTTTCCTTGATATTTATCTTTATAAGAATCTTGCACAAGACGGAAAGTTTCTCCGACAGACTTCTTGAGTCGACAGAAAGACTTAATGGCGCATCTTTGTTTCTCTTCCCCGTCCATTTTGTCGAAAAATCACAGCACGAAACAACGCTTATTAAACTGCGCAGTACCAACAACACATGCGTAGTGAGCAGGTGTGGCCGGTTGCTGTGGTTACTACAACGACTCTCGTTTTTTCGGGACACGTGCCGAGGTTGAACGCAGTATTGCACATTTTTTTATAAAAACATTCTCAGTTAGTTTGGGACGAACTATGTACAACGGCTGCTCCGGAGCCACAGTTGCTTAAGCGTTGGCTTCTGATTATTCGCCTGAGATGAGCCCGAATTCGAATCCTAGATCAGGCATGGATGGTGTGTTTGTCTTACGGTGGTGATTCTTTTTCTTACGTGAAACCCGTGGCGCGAAATTAACGACGGACGATTGCTTACAACCCATTGAATTTCTAGCGGTGGTCGTTAAATCCCCTCCCCACCCCTCCAAAAAACACACACAAAATAATGAAATCCATACTTTAATTTATTAAAGATAATTCAATCATCACAAATAACAAATTATGGAACGAATTTCATTAAGAACATAGTAAATTTTCGAGTAATTTAAAAGAAAGTAATAGGAAAAGGCGGAAACTTGGCTCAGAACTCTTACCGCGAAAAGGATATTGTTTTACAGAACAGATATCAAGAATAGTCCTCCAGAGACCCGGAGAAAGATTTGGAAAAGCTGACGAAAGTTCTTAAATTGTTTTCGTATTAAGTGCACTACTATTGATCAGCGGAAAATCATCTATGGCGAAGGTAAATTTTAAATTTCCACTAAAGCCCGTATTTTTGATCTAGCTAGTTTTTGGAACACTGTCGAAAATCAAGCAGCCGCAAGCTGAATCTTTATGACCAACAGGAGCACTCATAGAAATAGATATTATCTTCCAGATAATAAATTTCCCACACTAATATCGCTAAATCTAGATCATAAGAATGCTGACGGAAGCACTTTATATACTATATATTCAGAATATATACTAACTGAAAACAATAGAACACAACCAATGCAACTTAACTCTACAACACAAGAGATCCACCTTTGCCTTTCTCGGCGTGAAGGGTTTCTTCTGAAAAGCAGAACTGGATGGGACTGGTACTTCATCGCTGTACTATCTAACAGAAAGTGTAGAAGGTAGTCACACTGGTCTAGTGGTCTGAAACAGTGGTTTCCGACCATTCTTCCGAGATGGTCCCCAGAAGAGGTATGGTGGTGTGTTTGTCTAAAAGAGCTCGCTCTCTCCTATTTTTGAGAACAAAAATAAACCCATGGCCATATATTAAGGACGGACGATTGTTTATGGCCTTCGGAACTTCTCACGGTGGTTGTTAAACCCGAAGCACACTTTGTATACTCCTCGATTTTCTGTGTGCTTTGACGTTATTTCTTAGTTTATTACTGTTTACGCTGCTCGTGAAGATTCGCAGCACCTCCGTGCCTTAAGGAGTCAGGTATTGTACCTTTATTTGTTCACATCTTGGTGTTTCCTTTCCTTGTTTTTTTTTTTTTTTCTTAGAGTCATTGCGGAGATCGCCATTTTTCTTATAGTTCATGCATCACTTTGTCCAATCAGCGTGCGCCAGCGTGTATCGTCGTTAAACGATGTTAAAGACGGTAAATGATCTTCTTGTAATTATTGGCCAAGTCGTCTTAATACACATATGACATCACGGGGGCTACGCAATCTTCACCAATCTACGCTCGTACAGTATCTCTTATTCCAATCGTGGACTTACGTCAATCACTTTAACCCGTGGCCACGTTCTCAAGCATGCTGCTTTTATATTTCTGCCTCGCGCCAATGACAGAAAACAAGTTTCTGCTGCTACCTCCTCTTCTATGTCTTACTGGTGGGCTCAAATGTCTAATCAATCAGCCTCTAAACAAACTGATCCAGGGACAGTTTCAGTTCCCTCTTCTAAAATCCTGCGTTTCACACTCCCTGTTTCTTGGAATGAAGCGCAACACATTCGTGACCACGCTGTTATTTTTGAGGCATTGGAAGACACTAATATTTTTTTCTTTTTTTTACAGCTCTGGGTAATACCTCTACACTGGATGACATTGGTGATATTGCACATACAGCGCAAAGTATTGTTGTTTATCTGAAGACGCGTCGAGCCAAATATAACTTGATGGCTGGTGGTCTAGATATTAAATCACGTCATCTTATCCCTAAACCATTTAGTCAT
This sequence comes from Macrothele yani, assembly GCA_039090855.1. Lineage (NCBI taxonomy): Eukaryota > Metazoa > Arthropoda > Arachnida > Araneae > Macrothelidae > Macrothele > Macrothele yani. Next base: position 139,477,979 of record CM077010.1, read on the forward strand.
CTTTTTGTGAAAGTCATATTTACGAAATACCTCCAGCTGTTCCTGATTCAGTTTTACTTGATGTTTTAAAAAGAAACATAGGAAAGTTCTCGGTCCGATTAAGAGGTGCCAAATTTGGTTATGTCTGTACTTTCAGACGAGTTGCTCACGTTGTATTTTCTGATGAAACGGCTGTCAATGCTCTGCCGTCTTTCATCTTATTAACACTTTCTAGCTGGAATTACGCAATATAGTTCATGTGAGTGACACTATGTTTTATTGCAAACACAATGGGCATGTACGTGTGGAATGTCCTCACCTATTGCATCAGCACCTTCTCACTCTCTGGAAACAGTGGAAAAGCCTCAACAGCTGTCAACTGTTCTTTTTAAACTTGGACATTCTGTTGCAGCTAATGTTCCGAGATCAGCGGAACAGACCATGTTTTCCACGCCACCAGCTCAGTCAGCAGTTGATTGCAATGTTTGCAAAATGACTAAACCTACAAAGTATTCCAAGACGAAGGTGCCTATCTCATGTTATTATGCTTCCCTACATACTCTGCCTCCTATCTTTTCCAAACAAGATGAAACTGACACATTCACTAGACCTTTTTGGTTGTAGGGAATGATTACAACTGATGTTGCAGACTCAGATTCCAAAGATGACTATGGACGTAGGTGCTCAAACATCTGCCCGGAAACGCCCAGCATGTGAAATGGTAATTGAACGTTCGATCTCTGATTATCATCTTACTTCTCTTTCCAAACATCAAGAAGCGCCACTTTGCACAAAAGAAGAATCCCTTCCTTTGGCGCAGGTGTCTGTTGCGGAGGCAGCCCCCTATCTGGTATGACTTGCCCTCAGACTAAGCAAGGAAAATCGTATGCCGATCTTCGTGAACTTGAAGGTGATTATCTTTAGCAATTGGACATGCCTTGTGGGTGCATGTCTTCTGAAGATCTCGTTGAGTATCTAGTTATTATTGAAACATCAAATAACAAAGTCAAAGACACATATGCAGGATACACTACTGACTTACCGAGGCTTGTTGCTCAAATTCAGTCTGTCATTCCAATTCTTGGTGTCAATCATCCTGTTGTAAAGGCTTTGAAAAGACGAGTTACCAAACATATCAAAACTTACTCGAGTAGCTGAGAAATGTTTTTCGCAATCTAAAGCTGTGCAGACATGACCACGTTTGCTACATTAAATTGTAGGGGAAGTCAACTCCCTTAGTGAATGCAGTTCTCCTGCAAGAAATTCAACCGTTTTCTTCAGATGCTTTAATGTTTCGAGAGACGAACTGTTCACAGTTCACTATGTTTCATAGATGGTGTACATGGCCGTATGTGTTTCATCATGAATATGCTACATGTACCCCAGGTTCTGGTGTTGCAATAGCTCTCCACAACCGTTCCACTGCAAATATTAGTGAGTGTCAAATTGTTGATCATTGTGATGGGTCCTTTATTTACACGTGTTTTAAGCTTCGAAATAGCAGATTTCATATCATCAATGTACATTTATGCTGCGTTGGCTGTTCTCAACACGACGATGCTGCGTTGGCTGTTCTCCAACGTTTTTGAACCCACATTTCTTGCATCTCTGAAGCTGACCAATGGCCATGTTTTCTTTGATGGATACTTTAATTGTACGTTGGATGCAAACCGCGTTAGCCTTGTATCACCTGAGCGTCGACATTTTCTTGATCAACATTTACTGCCATTAGTTCAAACCAGTCGATTACATTATGTTTGTCGTGTGTTGCACCCTGATCACTATGTCTTCTCATCGGGAGTTATACGCTGCTCACGTACTTTTGAAGCTCTTCTTAACCGTGGTTATGTCTCTCTAACTGTACTTTCACGCTTATCTACTGCTTCTTATGACCTCTTGCCAAGTACTGACCACTCCCTTGCGTTGATTAAGTATCATGAAGCTGTTTTCAATCCTGGGATTCATTCGGACGTGGACATTATACAGTCGCTTATTGCAGCTTGATGATTTTAAGGCTCTAGTTACTTCAGTGATTACTTCACCGGAGTTTTATGAATCTACAATTCCAGATCAGATTGAACGGTTGTTCAGAACGAAATTGCGTCTTCTTACGGATTTGCAAGATTACTGTTATGCATTCAAGACACGTGAATCAATGCCCAATTCTGCTTTAAAAGCTCGACTGAATAGCTTAGATACAGATTCTCTGGAACATTTCCTTGTTACTGGGGAATTGCATTACCTTCGCTCCTCTGCGGCTCGAAAGGCACTACATTGCTTCAAGTATACCAATATGCAGGGTGATTCAGAACTCATGGGACAAACTTTAAGGGGTGGTATGGCACACTGCAATAAACATTTTTTATATGGGAATGCATGGGCTCAAGTGACGCGTTGAGGCACAAACACAAGAAATAAACATGAAAGGAAACATAAATTGTTTACTTACAGCATCGTTGACAAGTGCTTCTTTACAGCAATATTTACACTAATTGGTCAAACTTGCGTCCACCAACAGTAATACATGCGTGGCAGCGTCGACGGAGTGATTGGAGTACAGTTTCAAAGATGCCAGATATTTCTCTCACACGCTCACCCGCAACGGATATTCGAGCTACGAGGTCCTCAACAGAGTCAACAGGAGTCTCGTAAACGAGGGCCTTTAGATATTTCCATAAGGACTAATCGAGGCTGGATAAATCGGGGTGGCCAACGGACTGGTTCACCACGGCCAATCCATCGCACCCCAGAAGCGACATCCAGGTAATTGCGTACATTAATGCTGAAATGGGCTGGCGCCCCATCATGCTAAAACCACAGTCCTTGTCGGACGGCCAGTGGTACATCTTAAAGCAATGCTGGTAAAACCTCTTCCAGAAAAATATGATAACATCTGCCATCGAGTCGCGTTGGTAGTAGATATAGGCCAAGCAGGAAGTCTTTCACAATACCAGCCCACAGATTCACCGAGAATTGTTCTTTGTAAGCATGTAGACGTGTAGCGTGTGGGTTAGAGGTTGGACGCAATTTTGAGCAATTATTGTAAACATTGCTGGAAAGAAGCACTTGTTAACGATGCTGTAAGTACACAATTTATGTGTCCTTTCATGTCTATTTCTTGTGTTTGTTCCTCAACGCGTCACTTGCGCCCATACATTCCTATACAATTTTTTTTGTTGCAGTGTGCTCTACCATCCCTTAACGTTTGTCCCATGAGTTCTGAATCACCCTGCATACTCCTATGACCATGCCAGGAAGCATTTCCTTTCGCTAGAACGACAAAAACTCTCAGCGTAACCTCTTTCTGTTTTGCGATCCGCTTCTGATGACCTTAGTAAGAAGATTCAAGTTTGTGTACATATGTACATTCTCATTTTGTTGCCAAATACTCTTGGCCGCTGTTACAAGAATCGCCTTTTGCGGATCTGTTTGAAGATCTGCTATGCTTTACTCCGACTGAAGCTATACCGTAAGATCTGCCCATTACTAAAGTTGAGATTAAACATGCTGAGCATCTGTTCCTTCGTTAGGCCAATGTTCCCTGTACCAGGGAACATTGGCCTAACGATCTCCTTCTACTCCGATTTTCTACCGCTTCTTCTTCCTATCTTTCTAGTTCGTTACAACGAAATAGTGTCTATGGATGAGCTATCTCAGATTTTCACTGACGCGATTATGCATTTAATCCTTAAGAAAGGAGACCTGCCGTTCATTCAGAAATGGATGCCGCTTTGCTTATTAAATATGAACTACAATTTGTTTACAAGAAAACTGTCTGCTCGCTTTAACCGGGACTTACATATATCAATTCACCCTTTGCAAACATACGCAGTTCCATTGAAAACAATATCGCAACTATTCCTAAAATTCTACATCTTGCGTTTGTTCTAAATCCTTAGCTGTTCTAAATGGCGCTCTTCATCCGTGGCTGTTCTACATTTAGATCAGCGCCAGGTTTTTGATCACGTAGCAGTTGAGTAGTTGTTTGCCACTTTGGAGGTCCTTGATCTGTCACAAGAATTTAGATCTACATTGTCTGTTCTGTATCGCAACTCACGACTATATGTTCGAGTCGGCTCATTGATGACGGCGGCCGTATCCTTTTCTACTGGCATTAGACAACGCTACCCACTCCCTGGGCATATTTTTTCAATAGCCTTTGAGCCTTCCCTCCATTACTTACGCAGAACTTTTTCACACCATTTTGTCACCTTACTGCATCAGCTCAGCCACCATGCAATTATAATGTCAGGATATGCTGCTGAACTTTCGATTTGTATCCGTAATGATGATGAATTTATACTTCTTGATTATGCCAATCATCTCAATGCCAATGCGTCTGGTGCTGGAAATATGCCAATACCTCTGGTGCATCAACTCTTTAGAAACAGCAAAACGTTGCGTCAGGACATTTGGTCTTTGTCGTTCATAAACGACATACAGAATTTTTAATTTAGAATCCTATCGTATGAAATCTGACTTTAAGATTCGTCTTGCGAAGCAAAAATGATTATTTTGGATTTTCAAACGAAATTCTTTTCTCATTTAATTCTAAACATTGGGAGTTTCAATACAGTAGGTAACAATGTGTTATTATTATTTCATTCATATGTTGAAGAACTATGATTTGGAAACTTTTTTTCCTTAAATAGCGATATTCTCAGAGTATAACTACATTTTTTTCACAGAGTATAACCAGGTATACCTTTATTTATACCTGTAGGAGAAACGAAAAAGAAAACAAAAATATTCTGTTTGTGCTTTTGCGCATGAACTACCAGAACATTTCAACATTTGCAACTGGGCCATTCTAAGTTCACAAAAAAATACTTTATTAAAAAAATACTATACATATCTTGTCTTTCCTCGTCATTGTTGACGGCCTTTCACCAAGTAGTTCAGATATAATTGCATCATTAAAGTGACAGAAAGGTATTTACGGTAATACAGTATAATGGTATTACGGTAAAGTGACAGAAAGTGCGCAGGTTATTAAGTCAACAAAGGGAACAGATGTTACTCACTATCATATTTTCACTTTATTCTGTGTTAGCCATCCTTCGTTTAACAACTCATCTTGCCTGAGTGGTACGAAGAGCCTAGTTTTTAATCAGTCGTCCTAGATCAGTGCTAGTTCAAATCCCGTATTACGAAGTAACTTTATCTATCACTTTTATGCCAGGAGTGGGATTCGAACTCACAACTTTCAGCTCCGGAACACCGAGAGCTATCCACTATACTACGCTGGCATGTGCTCTCACTGCTATCTGCCTTTATCTCAAGAGCGTCCTGCGGGAAAGGCACGCCACACCCTAGATGGTGCGAATGACGGGGTTGTCTTTCTGCATTGGCTCCCTCCTTTCCTGGAACAAGTGGTCCTAATTTAGGGACGGCGACTACCTATAGCCCATCGAGTTGCTCACGATGGTCGTTAAATCTCCAATAAAAAAAATTCGTTCCCATTGAAATCTTCAAGAGCGGTATATGCATCGCAAATTGGCCTTTACTCACTGCTTCTTCAGACTGGCGCAAATTTTCATCGACGCCTTTTAGAAAATTATGCAAGCAGGTTGCTGCTAAGATCAGATTGTTTGGTAAATAAACAATTTATAATTATATCAATTAAATTAAAAAAAACACTTGTAATTACAATACACGCAATACTACTTTAAGAGCGTTCGACATTACCACATGAATGATTCCGGCTGTGTACTGCTGAGATAGCGTGTGGACAAACTTAGCTTCTGTTCTGACGTGTTCCGACGGGAAATGTCCGTTTCTCTTGTAAAGGTTTCCTTTCCGACGTAGTGTGTGGCAACCATAATATTAGGTGTGCAACTTAATTCAAGGCCCTTAACAGTAAGCGATCACAGAACGTCGGCAAATGCAAATAGCTGTGCGCGATAATGTCTGATTGCAGCGCCATCCAACAGCTTTCCGGGCAACCGTAATCGCTCACAGCTGTAGTGACAGAAGTGACAAAAGTTAACGGGGAAAGCAGTGTCCTTTGAGAAGCAACATTTGAGGCATTGCGTCTTGTTCGTGTTTCATCTGAAAAAAGTGCCGCGGGAGCCCAGCAAATGATCTGTGCTGCTTTGGGTGAGGCTGCTGTGTTCCACAGTACGTGTAAGAAGTGGTTCCAGCGGTTTAAACAGGGAAATGTCGATCTCTGTGATGCAGAACGTCATGGACAGCCACAGAAAGTTGACGATGAGGAACTGCAACAATTGTTGGACGCGGAACCCTGTCGCACAGAGTCAGAGCTCGCTCAAGGACTCGGAGTAACACGGCAAGCCATTGCAAAGCGCCTGTACAAGCTTGGATGAATTCACAAGCAGGGCAATTGGGTGCCCCACCAACTCCCAACTGCGAACAAGTCTAGGCGTTACGATGTTACTGTGTCCTTACTTTCCAGATTAAAGAAGAAGGATTTCCTCCACAAGAGTTTGACCTGTGATGAGAAGTGGATCCTCAACGATAATCCTAAGAGGCGCAAATCGTGGGTTTATCCAGGTCAGCCTACCACCAGTACCGTCAAACCGAATATCCGTGCCAGGAAGTTGTTGTTGAGCATATGGTGGGATCACTGCCGTGTCGTACACTATGAGTTGCTCAAACCTGGTTAAACGGTCAATCCTGAGTGTTATTGTCAGCAAGTCATTGGTGTGAGTGACGTACTGGAGGCAAAAAGGCCGTACACCGGCAAGGGCAGAAATTCGGTCCTGTTGCTTCAGCATAACGCGCGTCCTCACACCGCGAAAACGACTTTAAACACGATCACCGACCTGGAATGGGAGATTTCGTCTCACCCGGCGTATTCTCCAGACTTCGCCCTGTCGGATTATCACCTATTTCGCTCCCTGCAACATCGCCTGAATGATACACACATCACTTCTGTCGAAAAGGTCCATCCAAGTATTGATGACTTTATCAACTCGGAACAGCCTTCTTTTTTCCGCAGTGGCATTCGGCAGCTGGCCGATGGCTCAAATGTATCCAACACGACGGGGATTGTTTCCCCGATTAGTTACGTATTCGATTTGCTATAATTTGCTGTTTACGTATCGTGCCTGTGGCCGAGAATTAAGTTGCATACCTAATAACACCTAGATTTTTGTACCCACCTAATGCCCTAAAACCAAAAAGCTTGCTCTTCAATGCACTGTTACGAATAATACCGCAAAAGTACAATACTGTTAATGAAAATTGCAACACCAAAAAAGAAACGCGCTATTCAAATACAGTGCGTTTCTTTTTGGCGTTGCTATATATATCCACTGTTTCTTTCAGGACGGTTTAGCCGGGGAGGGGGGCAATTAACTACAATATTTCTATATATAGAAGTAATTACTACATATCTAGCACAGGGGCGCATTTAGAGAGGGCCTTGCACCCCCTCCTCAGAAAATGTGTCATGGGGGGGGGGGTAAATGCGGCTTACATTAGAAAAAATGCCTTAATTTAATAAAAATGTATCGACTTACATTAAAAAAAATGCTTTAAATTTTCATCAATTTTTCATTAACTTTGATTTCGTTCCAGATCGTGGATTTCAAAAACTTCTTATTTTCGTCCCCTCCCCTTGACAAAAATTCTATAAAATAGGTCAGGTGATGCGTAACATCACAGCCTCTCCTTGACAAATGTCAACCCCGCCTTCTCGTGGTGCATCCTGTTCCCACTAAAGGGGCTCTGACGACCGCAAATAGCGGTATAACTATACCATCGGGATCAGAGGAAATGCTATCCCACACTCACCAACCCGCTTGGCCAGCGTGGTGAGTTATGGCCAAACACCTCCAAAATGACTCTGCAACTTAAATCTTGGCCCTCAGTCTCCGGCAGCTGGAATGTACCTGGCCAAGGCAGCGGCCAGTGCGACATGAAGGCAGAGGGTGCTAAGAATCCCCGGAGGACCGGACTAGGCTGCCATTTGATGCTGACCTTGGCTACCTACAACGGACGCTCCCTATCTTCTGATTCAAGGCTTCTTGAATTGGAAGAGGAACTACAAAGGATCAAGTGGGACATCGTCGGGCTGAGTGAGGTAAGGAGAAAAGGAGAAGATCTCATTGAACTGAAAAGTGGACATCTCTTCTATTATCGTGGGACAGATACTGGCAGAACTAGTGGTGTTGGATTTATAATAAACAAGAAACTGAAGGATAAAGTGGTAGAAGTTGAAAGTTCCTCTGACAGAGCTGCACGACTCGTTATCCAACTATCGAGAAGATACCAGGCTCAGATTATTCAAACTTATGCACCCACCACAAGTCATCCTGAAGAAGAAATTGAAGAATTTTATGAGGAAATTCGTCATCTAAATAATAAAGGTAAGCAGCACTTGAAGATAATTATGGGAGATTTCAATGCAAAAATAGGGCAACGGCAACAGAATGAAACTTCAGTAGGTAAATTCGGTCACGGCAACAGAAACCAGCGTGGAAATACTCTCGTTGAGTTTGCAGAGGCAGAAGGATTTTTCATCTTGAATTCCTTTTTCAAGAAAAAGCCACACAGGAAATGGACATGGAGACATCCAATTGGGACGACAAGTGAAATTGATTTTATTATGTGTAACAAAAAATTCGTCATCGAAGACTGCAGTGTGCTAAACAAGTTCAACACAGGTAGTGACCATAGATTGGTGAGATGTAAGATGCACCTCAACACTAAACTGGAACGTGGCAAGCTCATAAGACAAACAAAATGTATTGACATAACCAACCTTAAAAAACACCATAATACTTTCAAGTTGGAACTGAAGAACAGATTCTCTGCTTTAGAAGGCCTAACATCGGAAGAAGTGGATATTTCTGAAGTTAACAGAAAAGTAACCAAAGCTCTTATGGAAACAGCAACAAAATTAGCTGGGTCTAAGAACAAGTTGCATGTAAACAAATTATCAGGAAAAACCAAAATGTTGATGCAAAAAAGAAGAGAGATGAGGACAACTAAAGAAGATGTGACTTCCAAAGTGGAATATATAGAGCTATGCAAGACAGCACGAAAAAGTATCACTGAAGACGTAAGGAAATTCAACTGTGAGCTAGTGAGGAAAGCAATTGAAAACAACCAAAGCCTAAAGATAGCAAAGGGACATCTCAGTAAGGGAAGAAAACAGATTATGGCTCTGAGAAAAGAAGATGGTTCTATAACAAGAAATAGAGGCGAAATTTTGACAAGAGTGAAAGATTTCTACTCCAAACTATATGAAAGGGATGATACATGTACTCCAGACATCATGAAAGGTACCAGAGTTCTTCCAGTCCTCCCAGCAGAAGTTGCTCATGCAATCAAGAACATGAAGCGGGGAAAGCTCCAGGAGAAGATGGAATTACTATAGACATCATACAAGAAGCAAGTGGAGAAATTGAAACAGTACTCGCCCAAATTTTCACTCGATGCCTTAATGAAGGGAAGATTCCTGAGGATTGGAACAATGCTACAATGATCCTGCTACATAAAAAAGGTGACATTGAGGATCTCAGGAACTACAGACCTATCAGCCTCCTATCAGTGGTTTATAAAATCTTTACTAAAGTTCTTTCACACCGCTTGAAGGTAACACTGGACATGGCTCAACCGAGAGAACAAGCTGGATTCAGGAGTGGCTACAGCACAATAGATCATATCCACGTACTGAGAGAACTAATTGAAAGAGCGAGGGAATATGAACTTCCATTGTGCATGGCTTTTATCGATTATGAAAAAGCCTTTGATTCGGTGAAACCATCAGCAGTTACCACGGATCTGAAATCCTGCGGTATTGAAGATGCATACATTAATATTATTAATAACATCTATGAAAATGCAAGTGCAAAGATTCGGCTGTTTGAAAATACAACACACATAAAAATTGGAAAGGGAGTGAGACAAGGTGACACCATATCTCCGAAGCTCTTTAATGCTACATTGGAAAATGTCTTTCAATCACTGAACTGGGAAAACAAAGGGATAAAGATTAATGGAGATTATCTAACCCACCTTCGTTTTGCTGATGACGTAGTCATTTTTGCAACTACCCCATCAGAGCTGCAGAGTATGATCCAGGAACTTGCTGACAAGAGTAAAGAAGTGGGATTAAAAATGAACTTTCAGAAGACAAAAGTGATGTTCAATGCTTTTACAAGAAATGAAGATTTATCGATTGATGGAGAAAAACTGGAGATAACAGATACGTATGTTTATCTTGGACAGCAGATATCAAGTGAGGGTCACATTGATGTAGAAATTAATCGGCGTACAAAACTTGCCTGGAGAGCTTTTGGAAGAAACAGCATAATTTTCAAGAGCAATATGCCATTATGTCTTAAAAGAAAAGTGTTTGATCAATGCATCCTTCCAGTGCTTACGTATGGTGCAGAGACGTGGACCTTAACTAAAAGAGACATACAAAGGCTGCAGACAACTCAAAGAAGCATGGAGAGGTGCATGCTTGGTATAACCAGGAGAGATAAGAAGAGGAACTCGTGGATCCGAAAAATGACGAGAGTGGAAGACATCATGATCAGAGTTAAATCCCTGAAATGGCAATGGGCTGGACATACTGCCAGAAGGACAGACCATAGATGGACAGCCGAAATTTTAGATTGGATTCCAAGGGACAGGAAAAGACCCAGAAAAAGACCACATGGGAGATGGGTGGATGCAATTCGTAAATATGCAGGGAGTGACATGGAGGAGACTGGCACAAGACAGACCGTTGTGGAGGAAACTTGGGGAGACCTTCGTCCAGCAGTGGATTGATAATGGTTGACAATGATGATGATGATGATAGTTACTACTTCTTCACACATTTCAGGAATAACAAACTTTTTCCAGCTAAAGGAGAAGAAGGGGGAGGGGGTCCGCAGGCTTGAAATTTTCATCTACTGAAATGCATTCAACGCTCTCTTGATCCTGAATCACGATTCCCAGACAATTAGGTATGATTAGTCAACTTATTATATTTTAAAGAATAGCATGCGTCGTAATACACTTTTTAATAAAATAAACTATAACTAGTACCATTTGAACAAATATTTAAAAAAATATAATTGGAGAAATATTTGTAGCATGAAAAGAAACGAAACTTCCTTTTTCATTAAAATTTGGCTCGGTTACCTAAAATGTCTCCGGGTGGGGGGTGGGGGAATGGTCGTTTCAGGGAGGGCCTCGCCCCCTGGATGTATACCTGAAAGAAACACTGTATATATATCGAGACCCCCACTGCAGCCTGATGCGTCTGTGATTGAGGGTCAAAGGAATGCGCAGCAATGGGCTGCTGCCAACCAGTCCTCTATTAAGCAGACGACGTCAAACTGTGCTGGAGGACAGATTCCTGACCTGTGACAGTGCTCCACTGCTGCGCTAACACAATGGAGGTCACTGTGCGATCAGTCACAGCCATGTGGTAGAGGTGTCTGTCATTCCGTGCCGTCGTGGGATTTTGCTGACCATTTTCCTGATTTTTGTGTGTCCGAGTCTCATCTGCTCACTAGCACCACGTTAGCATCACTGTACTGGAGTTTCATCCCATAAGAGCAGAAGTTTCGCTGTAGGAAAATCCAGCTGCTCCCATCCCGACAGTCCTTCCTCGCTCAAAGTCCGTCAGGTATTCTCAATGCGACCTTCTTCGGTGACGGGCAAAGTGAGAAACAAGAAACACCCTTTCGACTCGTTGTCAGCTCTTCACTGTTCTCAGCATCTCGCTTGAGCCAGCTTTTTATAATCAAGACCTGAGAGTTCAGAGAACCGCATGCGCATTTTCCACCAACATTTTAATCATTTGCATGTCAGAGCACATATCCTGTAAGCTTCAAGCTAATACCAGCATTCGTTCATGATGTTGCGATTTTCAAAAACTGTAGTGTATTTAATTTCGAATCCTTTACCGTATTTTGAAAACTGCAAGTAGAGGCTGTGCATTAACCCTTTAACGACCCTGACCCAAAAATCTTTTATCCTTCCAAATACCATAACGCCCGAAACTGTCTTTTGGTTCACTTCTTTGTTTAACCCTTTACCGACCATAACATCCAAAACGGCCGTACATTCAAACGACTATAGCTGCCCGAAACGCCTATCTAAAGTGAGTCAGATTTCCTATCCTAACGTGCTCTTTAAATTTACACGACCTATGAGGGATCAGCAGGCTTCACCCTCAGTCAGAATTGTTGTTACTAAACGAAGATGTGAAACAAGAGACAGTTTCAGGCGTTATGGTATTTAGAGTGATACCAGATTTTTGGGTCATGGTCGTTAAAGGGTTACTAACAACATCGTAACTGAAGGTGACCCCTGCTGAACAGTCACAGGTCAAGGAAATTTGAAGAACATGCAAGGGTAGGAAATCTGACTCAATCTAGACAGACGTTTCGGGAGGCTATGGTTCGGGCGTTTTGGGCGCTATGGTCGTTAAAGGGTTAAATTCAGTTGACTTGATAGATATTTCTACAATGCTTGGTATATTATTTAAGTAAATGAAATATTAGTGGAAACTTATATTTCACGCGTGTTGAATGTGACAAATTCCAGGCTCCTGCCGAAGAAATGAAGGATTTTGCAGAGTCGCACAGCTAGCAGGGACTTTAGGAATTAATACATAGCACGACGTGATTTGTGACAAAAATTAAAAGCGTCAGGACTGCTGTCTATAAAGCGATGGTCATTTCTTCAAACACTGGACATGGCTCAACCGAGAGAACAAGCAGGATTCAGGAGTGGCTACAGCAGAATAGATCATATCCACGTATTGAGAGAACTAATTGTATGAAAAAGCGAGGGAATATGAACTTCCATTGTGCATGGCTTTTATCGATTATGAAAAAGCCTTTGATTCGGTGAAACCATCAACAGTTACAATGGCTCTGAAATCCTGCGGTATTGAAGATGCATACATTTATATTATTAATAACGTCTATGAAAATGCAAGTGCAAAGATTAGGCTGGGTGAAAATTCAACGCACATAAAAATTGGAATGAGAGTGAGACAAGGTAACACCATATCTCCGAAGTTCTTCATGGCCACATTGGAAAATGTCTTTCAATCACTGAACTGGGAAAACAAAGGGATAAAGATTAATGGAGATTATCTAACCCACCTTCGTTTTGCTGATGACGTAGTAATTTTTGCAACTACCCCATCAGAGCTGCAGAGTATGATCCAGGAACTTGCCGACAAGAGTAAAGAAGTGGGATTAAAAAGAACTTTTATAAGACAAAAGTGATGTTCAATGCTTTTACAAGAAATGAAGATTTATCGATTGATGGAGAAAAGCTGGAGATAGTAGACACGTACGTTTATCTTGGACAGCAGATATCAAGTGAGGGTCACATTGATGAAGAAATTAATCGGCGTACAAAACTTGCCTGGAGAGCTTTAGGAAGAAACAGCATAATTTTCAAGAGCAATATGCCATTATGTCCTAAAAGAAAAGTGTTTGATCGATGCATCCTTCCACTGCTTACGTATGGTGCAGAGACATGGACCTTAACTAAAAGAGACATACAAAGGCTGCAGACAAATCGAAGAAACATGGAGAGGTGCATGCGTGGTGTAGCCAGGAGAGATAAGAAGAGGAACTTGTGGATTCGAAAAATGACAAGAGTGGAAGGCATCATGATCAGAGTTAAATGCCTGAAATGGCAATAGGCTGGACATGCTGCCAGAAGGACAGACCATCGATGGACAGCCGAAATTTTAGATTGGATTTCAAGGGACAGGAAAAGACCCAGAAGAAGACCACATGGGAGATGGGTGGATGAAATTCAAAAGTAGGCAGGAGTGACATGGAGGAGACTGGCACAAGACAGACCGTTGTGGAGGAAACTTGGGGAGACCTTCGTCCAGCAGTGGATTGATAATGGTTGACAATGATGATGATGATGATGATCAGTTTCAAGGGAATTGTGTTAGAGATGAAAAAAACGACGTATCTCTGCAAAATTCATGTTATGCTCTAATTGAATTCAAACACGGACACACCTCAGCAAAATTCGTGTTATGTTCTAATATATGTTCAAACATGAGCACAGTGCACCGCAGGCAGGTGGCAATATGAATGCAGCATTTGGGGAAGGCACCGTTAGTGAACGCAAGACACGAATTTGGTTTTCTAAATCCCTGTCCAGCGATATGATCTTCGAAAACGAAACACTCAGTAGACCAGAAGGAACATCGGCGATGCCAAATTGGAATCTTGATTGAATCTGATCCACGCCAAACGGTAACAGAACATGGCCTAATATTCAGAGTATGCTGTGCAACCATTTACAGATATTTAACGTGTATAGACAAAGTAAAGAAGGCAGATAGATGAATTTTGAGGCACCTCGTCACGCCCGATGAGACATAGATGCCGTATAACAATTGCTAGCATTCGGGGCAAAGCGTCGACCGCGGTGAAAAACCCTTACCACACCCCAAAGCTGGTACACCATCTCAGCAAAACGATGATCAGTATTTGATGGTCCGCAGCTCTCCACTCCTTCTTCTTGCAACCAGCTCAAACCATCACGAACTACAGGGGTTGTCAAGAACGTGACATTATACATGAAAAACTGTCCACCAGGCAGCCAGCATTAGTCAATAGCTATTGGTCAATATTTCTCCATGATAACGCGAGGTCTCTTCTATTGCTCAAATTTCAAAGGCTGCACCAGTTGAGGTACAAAACCCTGCCTCATTCGCCTTATTCTCCTGATCTGTCTCCTACGGAATGTTACTTCTTCAAGCGTTGGACCTCTTTCTACAGGGTAGAGGATAGAGCAGCTGTACGACGTAAGTTACCTACCCCACTTCATTCACCTGATCTATCCCCTACGGGCTATTATTTCTTCTAGCTGCTGGACACCTTTCTACAGGGTAGAGGATACATCACTTGCAGCACCTGAGGTATCTCATTCACCTCATTCACGTAATCTACCCCCTGACTATTATTTCTTCACGCTCCTGGATACCTTTCTACAGGGTGGAGAATACAGCAGCTGCATCACTTGAGGCACCTCATCCACCTCACTGACCTGATCTGTCCTCTAGAGGCTATTATTTCTTCAAGCTCATGGACAACTTTCTACAGGATAGACGATACAGCAGCTGCACCACTCGAAGTACCTCATCCACCTCATTCACCTGATCTGTCCTCTACGAACTATGATTTCTTTAAACTCCTGGGCACCTTTCTACAGGGTAGAGGATACAGTAGCTTCAGCACTTGAGGTACGTCAGGTTCCTTATGCACCTGATCTCTCCCTTACAGACTATTACTTCTTCAAGCACCTGGACATCTTTTTACATGGTAAATCGTTCCTCAATCAAACATCAGTTGAAACTGCATTCCACGAGTTCTTTAAATGCCGAAGTTCGACGTTTTTTATGATGTCATGCACAAGCTTGTTTCTCGGCAAAATAATGTTACTACTGCCGGCGGTGATTTTTGATTAACATTTTTCATACGAAATCTGGGTGTTTTCAAATTTAGATCGATATTCTGACGCTGCATATGCAGTAAGTACATAGTTTGTCAAAATGAATCATGCCTCAAGCTGAAACACATGGAATAATTAATACAGATAAAAATCAAGCTGTTCTTTCTATGTAACATAATCACAGAAATTTTGAAATTTTTACCGTTCTGGAACCGAACCCGCATCACCGGCCGCCCCGGTGGCGCAGTGGTTTAAGCGATGGCCTCTGATCATTCGTCCAAAGGGGGTCCGGGTTCGAATCCCGGTGAGGCATGGATGTTGTGTTTGTCTTACGGCACTGGCTCACTCCCTTCCCTGGAACCAGTGACCCTAAATTAGGGACGGGCGACTGCTTATAGCCCATTGAGTTGCTCACGGTGGTCGTTAAACCTCCAATCCCAAAAAAAAAACTAAAAAAACCCCGCATCTCCCGATTTTGCGCTCTTTCCAAATTTCTATTATGTTACATGGAAGGAACGGCTTGATGTATGTCAATATTAATTGTTCCATGTGTTTTACCTTGATATATACTCATTTGCTGGTGATCTAACTTAGTATTACGTTGAGACATGTTTGTTTCGCGTGGTGCAGTGGAATAAAAGTATGACGCTTCAGATTAATGCTTCAGTTGTTTCGATTTCATTGTATTGGGTGGTGTAACGGTTAGCATACTCGAGCGCAAATCGGGAGATGCTGGTTCGGTTCCAGACGGTAAAATTTTCAAATTTCTGTGGTTGTGGTGGATAGAAAGAATAGGTTGATTCAGTCTGTATGAGTCATGTCTTTTACATTTCTTATTCATCTAATCCGATAATTTCTTCCACCCAATCGGAAATCTAATTATGTTTAATATAACATTTGCCCAATTTAGAAAACAGCTTTCGTTAGCCATGCATGTTACAGGCAATTAATGGCCAGCTAAAAACCTTCAGAAGTCTTTGTGAAAGCTTCAGGCATCCTCAAGTTACAAAGGTACTTTATGTCAGACAACTAATACGGGTGCTCTGTTGCAAGGCTATTTTTAGTGTTTCCTGTCGTGGGGTTGTCAGGCGTTTAAGGTGATTACGCAGTTGGCGGGTTTGACCTATTTTGTCTCCAATGATGAAATAAACGAATTACCAGATAAATGAGAACTCGCTGTTCTGTTATGGTGCTTTTTATTCATCACAGAATATAGAGTTGATCCCGTATTAGCATGTCCTAATTTCTACATGAATAGGATATGCATGTACTCCTTTTGCTGTTTACACAATATTCTCTCCCCTCTTACACGTTCAGGAGTTTTTTCGGCTACAAAATTCACAACTTCCATCACTCCAGCTTTTAATTAATTTCAACCTCGGTATTGGACTTGGATATCAAAATTAGTTTCCTCTCCTCCTCAGGAGAAAAATATTTACCTCTTGTTCGTGCCTTGCTTTCCAGAGATCATCTTACTTGGAGACGAAATTACTACAGTGTGTATTCTTTCTCCTTTCTCTAAAAAGTGCCCGATGACTTCACTCCATCCATTTGCGTCTCATATCTCTAGGGTCATCAAAGTCAGTTGCAGAGTCTAAGTGCCAACTTTCTGTCTCATGTCACGTGACTTTGCACGTGTGGGTTACTGTCATCGCGACTTCACCATCGTAATAATTTTCTCATTAAGAATCTCGATTCCAAAGAAGGAGAGAAAGTGTACAAAGCAATTCCTAGAAAAATAAGGATCTATACAGTCATTCTCGCCCAGTTAAATCATTACCAAATTCACAACGCATAGCTTGTTAGTTTCAACAGCCACTTAAGGTGGATGCCTTCTGTTTCCTAAAAACGCTAAGGAAGAATGTATCAATTTAACTCATAATATATTATTTTAAAAAATGGTTAAAAATGTTGTATTTTCCTGAAATTAATAGGACCTAGGTATCAGCTTAAATACTTTAACAATATTGTAGAGTTTTCAATATCATCGCTTTGGTTTCATCTTAGGAGGCTGGAACAAAATTCCTCTTTTTAATTTACGCTTTCCAACCATAGGTTGAAGCTTTGTCCGTCCGTCTGTCCGTCTGCCTTTCGGCACGATAACTCACGTAAAATTGGTTCGATTTCGATGAAATTTTAGTATGTGGTAGGGTACCACCAGGGGACGAACCCTATTGAAAATGGGTGAAATGGGGTCAAAGGTCAGGCAGGGCATAAGAGCGGGATTTATTCCATTGCCCTTATGCGTCATAACGTACGTAAAAATGGTTCGATTTCGATGAAATTTTAGTATTTGGCAAGGAACCACCTGGGGACGAACCCTATTGAAAATGGGCGAAATGGGGTCAAAGGTCAGGGCATAAAAGTGGAATCCATTCCATTGCCTTTATGCATCATAACATGCGTAAATATGGTTCGATTTCAATGAAATTTTAGTAAGTGGTAGGGAACCACCTGGGCACGAAACCTGTTGAAAATGGGCGAAATGGGGTCAAAGGTCAGGCAGGACATAAGAGCGGGATTTGCTCCATTGCCGTTATGCGTCATAACGTGAGTAAAAATGGTTCGATTTCGATAAAATTTTAGTATGTGGTAGGGAGCAACTGGGGACGAACCATATTGAAAATGGGCGAAATGGGGTAAAAGGTCAGGACACTGGAGTGGGATCCATTCCATAGCCCTTGTGCATCATAACTTACCAAAAAATGTTTCGATTGCGACAAAACGTTATCATGTTGTTTTGGAGGTATAGTGAACCGGTTCTGTTGAATATCAACGAAATGGGGTCAAAGGTCATTGCACAAAAGCAAGATTTATTCCACAGCCATTATTCTCATAACTTGCGTAAAACTGCTTCTATTGCGACAAAACTTTAGTATGTTATTCTTGAGGTGTACTGAACCGGTTCTGTGGAACATCATCGAAATGGGGTCAAAGTTCAGGACACAGGAGCGAGATTTATTCCACAGCCATTATCCTCATAACTTGAGTAATAATTTCTGGTATGTTGGAAAGCGTATCATAATCAATGCATTGCATGATTTTACTAACTTGTTTTAAATTAAGTTTGTATTTACTTTCTGTAACCACAGTTAAAGAATTTGTCCCTAAAGATAATGTTGGCGCTTCGTATAAACGCGGGCAAATGTATGAAAAAGAAACCATTCTTGAAGAAATCAGGTTCTTTATATTAAAGGAAGAGAAGCAAATGACAGTTCTTTTGGACATGGCAAAAATCTAGGGAAATCGACCCCAATTCCGAACTAAAGTATCCAAAAGATGTTTGGGTAAGAGAAAAAATGGGAATAAAACCACGTTTTCTTAGCCTATTGCTCGTTATACGGGAGTGCTCGTTTCAACGACTATTGTTGGTACTCTTGCTTGAAAGGAAATTTTATCTTTGCCGACGACTTTTAAGCACGAAGCAAAGGACAGCAGGATTTGGCATATATCGATAAGTCGGCAGCAAAATGTTTCTTTACGAGCCACCTCGCTATGTAAAAGAACATAATCCGAGAGGATTTGCCTTTTGTAAATTGGAACATTTCTTTTTGTAGAAGAATATCTGTCAATGATAAATTTTCAAACAGCTCTCACTTTAAAGTAGGAAAAATAACTCGTTTGATTCCTGAAGAGCTGGATGAATTCTCAGCTGAAAAGTTTTATTCCTTTTCGTTACTATAAGATTTTAAAATTGGAATGCTTCCAGAGGCGGTAAGAATCACATTCTTTATCTCTTGACATGCTTTTATGCTACCTATTCTTTAAAACAATAATTCTGGATTAATTTCCCCTACGTATTTCTACAGTTCCTTTCCAGAATTTCCTAATTTTGCCAAATCTTTCATGTAATACATAATTTCATTCTTCGTGCAAATTACACCATATGTTGTGAGAAAGTATCATAAATAAAGAAACAACATCGCTTAAAAAAATAAATTGTTACGATAGCGACAGTAAATATATTTTACGTTTTGAATAAATGTAGTAGGAGGATAACTTCCCGCATAAATATAGTAAAACAAAATACGTCTTCTTATTCAATATATAAATACATCAGTCGATTATTAAATGTTGTTAATGAAACAATGGCCTAGTAAAATAAATTAAAATAAATTGCAAATGTTATGACACCAATGAAAAATGAAATCATACTTGACGTATTAATATGTTACTGAAGCACGATAACGATTGAAATCCGTACTAAGAATAAATATATTTTCTTTTCTTTACTTAAATGAGAAAAACTGATTATCTTAAATCGAAGCAAACAATAACTGACTAAATTCATTTCATACAATAAATGCAGAAACAAGTAAAGTACCGTATTTTTCCGTATACACTGAGTGGCCACTTTATTATGACCAGCCCCTCAGTACTTCGTTGGGCCACCTTTTGCCTTTAATACTGCGTTGATTCTTCGTGGCATGAACTCCACAAGATGTTGATAGGTGGTTTGTGGAAATCTGAGACCATGCTTGATGAATAGCACTTTCCAGGAGTGTGAGGTTGCAGGGTTGTGGATCCAGCTTTCTGATGGCTCGTTCAACTTCCACCCACAGATTCTCAATGGGGTTGAGATCTGGAGCTTGTGGGGGCCACCTAAGCAAAGTAAACTCACCGGCATGTTCCTTAAACCAATCCTGTACAATACGAGCACTATGGCAGGACGCATTATCTTGTTATAAGTAGCCAACGCCATTGGGATAAACCATCCACATGACAGGATGCACTTGATCCGCAACAATGTTTAGATATGATGTGCCAGTCAGAAGTTCATCAACACGAATTAAAGGGCCCAAAGCATGCCAGGAAAACATTCCCCAAACCATAACGTTGCCTCCACCAGCTTGAAGAGTTGTAGCAATGCGTTTGGGGTCCATGCTTTTGTTCTGTTTCCGCCAAATTCTCACTCGGCCATCGGCATGGTGCAACTGAAAACGTGTTTCATCAGACCACATTATTTGTTTCCAATTATTATCGACTGTCCAAGCCTTGTGCTTCTGTTCGAACTGGATACGCTTTCTCTTGTTGACTGCAGACAGCAAAGGTGTTCGAACAGGGCTTTGGCTGCCATATCCCATCCGATGCAGTGTACGGCGAACAGTCCTCGCAGAGATCATTTGAGGGGATCCTTGATTAAGATGGTCTGTAATTTGATGCACTGTTGCCCTTCTCTTGTTTGTTACCAGTCTGGACACTCTCCGTTCTGCCAGAGCAGTCACTAGTCGATGACGACCACACGTTGCACGTACAGACCCAGTTTTTGGCTGACAGTCCAGTCTTTAAACACTTTAACAACAGCTGCTCTGGAACATTTCACGAATGCGGCAGTTTCGGTGATACTCGCTCCATGGCTCCGAGCTCCTAAAATCATCACACGTTGAAAGTCCATCAAATCGCATTTTTTACCCATCTCGTCTTCCAAAAATCACTTCTACTTCTGTCACAAGCACTAAGCTTTCCCTTTTTATGCTAGTCTCGCCCTAAGGCGACAACGGCGTGCAGTCATACCTCAAATGCTTAAAACTGTCAGGTGGTCATAATAAAGTGGCCACTCAGTGTATAAGACGACCCTAACATTTTCGAACCGAAAATTGAGAAAGCAATATTTTTATTACAAGAAGGCACACATTTGATATTTTTTAGAAATTAGGTAATATCATTGAAGTACATTTAGAAATTAGGTAATATCACACAAAATCTGTGGTAATGTATAAAAAAAAGAAGTTGGGGAATTTAAAATTATTTAGAAATTAGGTAACATTTTTAAGGTACAAACTATGAAATTATGCATCACTTTCTTCAGCACCCTTAGTTCCAGACATGTCACGTTTTTCAACCTCAATTGCATCACCGCTGTCGTCTTAGTCACTGTCTTATATACACTATCTACCAACAAGTAATTGGACACCTGTGATAGCAAAGGAAAACGAAGTTTATTAACCTTCAATAGTTGGTGGAGCCTCCACGAGCGGCGATTACAGCTGCGACCCTCCGGGGCATACTCTCAACCAGGCGTTGTACGACGGCTAGCGGTATTTTCTTCCACTCGGCTTGGAGAAGACAGGTCAGTTCCTTCACCGATTTCGGACGGTAGGGAAACCCCTTAAGTCGACGCTCCAAATCGTCCCAGAGGCGCTCGATAGGGTTAAGGTCCGGGCTGTGCGGAGGCCAGTCTATTTGATTAACCCTATTGTCACGAAACCAAGCCATGGTGGACCTCGCAACATGAGAGGTGGCATTGTGATCCTGAAAGTAACCTGGGTCCACCCCGTAAAACTGCCACAACGTAGGATGCGCATGGTCATCTAAAATGGTGCAGTAGGTCTCGGCGTTGATCCACCAGGAATTGGGACCAAGGGTCCCTTGCAGTACCAGAAGAAACACCCCCATAGCATAATTCCACCGTCGCCGAACTTCACAGTTGGCAGAATACATTCCGGCAGGAGGCGTTCTCCAGGCAGACGCCAACTCCAGACTTTTCCATCTGAACGGTAGAGGGTGAACCTTGATTCGTCGCCCAAGAGAACCTGTTTCCACTTATCAACGGTCCACTGTCGACGTTCTGTGCACCACGTTAGCCGAGCAGCGCTATTGGACTTGCTGATCAAAGGCTTGTGGGCGGCATAACGTCCATGATAACCGAGCAGATGGGCTTCCTTACGGAAGGTATTCATCGAAAGAAAACTCCCAGATGCCTGTTTAATCTCCTCGCGGATGTGGCCTATCGATTTAATGCGGTTCTTCCGAATTTCTCTGGTCAGCACCCGTCGGTCTCTAACACTCAGTTTTGTGGGTCTGCCGGGTCGGCGCACATTCCGACAGTCACCTTTCATCTTCCATTTGCCAATCACGTAGGCCACTGTCGATTTTGGGTACTTCAACTTGCTGGATATTTCACGTATGGATCGACCACTTCTGTGATGTCCGACGATTACACCTTTCTCGTTGCGTTGTTGTTTCCCACACAATATTTAACGGCGGCGGGGGCGGCGGCGGCCGTACCGTGTATCAGGACCGCAGATATCGTCGATTGCAGTTGTGTCCAATTACTTGTTGGTAGATAGTGTATATTAGATAATCCACAGTTTCATTCATGGCATTGCTGATTCCACATTTGTTGAAGGACTTCACAACCACCGCTTGCTTGACTCCATTCCATGAATTTAGGACCCAGTTGCAGACTTCAGTAATGGTTGGTTTTTTCAGTCTCCCTATCTTTGTCAAGTTATGTATTACCTGCTTTTTGCATCCATTTATTCCATTCTTCTTTCATCAGGGATTTGAAGGGAGAGGGTACTGGCACTTTCTCCCCGGTAACCGCACGGTTCTCTCAACCTTTTACACTCCGTGTATAAGACGGCCTTCAATTTTTGGTCTAAAAAGTTTGGAAAAAAATCGTCTTAGACACGGAAAAATACGGTAATTACTGTATTAATTGCGGTTCACGTAACCGCGATATTTGGTTAGTGTTTAATCGTTTCCGAAAGGAAATCATTTGATAAGTCATCTATTTATTTCGGTAAGAAGCGGCTATTCTTATTTTAATTTTGTACGAGGGTAAGTCAGAAAGTAACGTTCCCTATTGAAGAACTTTAAAAGTACCATATGTATTGAAAATTATTTTTTGCTGGCATGTTACTAGACATGTTCTATTTTAGGTGGCTGAAGTTTGAAGCTCCAGTGATATTACGTCCTGGAACTATACAGATTCAAAATGGTTACAGTACGGGTTGAATGAATGTACAAATAAGATGCCATTTGCTTCTTGAATGAATCGTTCGAGGGGATCATTTGGTTCTTGTGGGCAAAAGAGACGCTGCATATTGAAATTCAACGTGAACTTCAAGGTGCGTACGGTCTGAACCATATGACAGTGCAGCAGGTGCGGATGTGGTATCGACATTTCAGTGATGGTAGGGTGAGTGTCCATGATGAACCTAGAGCCAGACGTCCTTCAACATCACCAGATCATGTCGATGCAATTAAGGAGTACTTACGTGAAGATCGCTGTGGGACACTGCGTCACCTGGAACAAAAATTTCATCTTTCGCATGGCACTGTAAGGGCCATTCATCGTTCATGGCCGTTTGGGCTATCGAAATGTTTCCAGTAGGTCGGTTCCCAGACAACTGACAGAGGAACACAAGAATAAACATATGGGTGCTTTTCTCCTTCATCTGCTTCACTTCAATGAACGTGGTGACAACTTCTTACGGCACAGAATCACCGGAGATGAAACGTGGATACTACGCTGCACCCTTGAGTCAAAGGCCGAATCCATAGTGTGGAAGCATGCAGGGTCTCCGTTGCCAAAAATTCAAGACATCCACCAGCGGTGGGAAGATCATGGCGATAGTGTTCTGGGACATGCACGGTGTGCTTTTGGTGGAATTCAGACCTTTCACGACAAGAATCAATATTGCTTCTCAATCTACTCTGAAGAGAGCTGTTAGACGAAAAGCTTGAAATGTCATTCCAAATACGTGCTTTTGTTGCATGACAATATTCTTCCGCATACAGCTCATTACACAGTGAATCTGTCGGAAAGCTCTGAATGGGAAATTCTGAAACATCCTGTCTACAGTCCCGATCTGGCATCGTCGGATTTTCACCTCTCTCCACGGTTGAAGCAGCACCTTCTTAAGAAAAGATTTCCAACGAATGACGCCGCGAAACGTACCGTGCAGCAATGACTGTATGGTCAGCAGTCGAACTTTTGTAGAGAAGGTTTGGACGCATGGATATCCCTGGCTTGACAAGTGTCTCAGCAGACAAGGTGCCTACTCTGAGATGTAATGTACGAATTACCATATCTCAGAGGTGCATATCCTTTTTCATACTAACAAATACAAAATATGTGATGTTAGGAAAGTTACTTTCTGACTTCTCGCATATTTCAGTAATCACCACTAGTATCGGAAGAATCATGAAAGCAATCGCACATTTATAATTTAGAGTGACTCACTCTCTTTACAAGAAAGAAAAAGGGTTAAAATCATAGCACAAACACATTATCTAGGCTCTCCTGTGTATTTGAATCCAAACTCCCTGAAATGGAAAGGAAGAAGTTCGCAACCATGGATTTCCGGAAAGTAAGGAAACCTATTTATTTTATTTATACTGGGAAAGGGAAATGAATAAAATTGTGTCTCAGACGGATAGAGCCATTAGTAGTGTACAAAAGAGAATCGCTCTTCCAGAATGGCCCTATCCGCCCCGGTGGCGCAGTGGTCTAAGTGATGGCCTTTGACCATTCGTCCGAAAGAGGTCCGGGTTCAAATACCGTGAGGCATGAATGTTGTGTTTGTCTTACGGCACTGGCTCTCTACCTTCCCTGAAACCAGTGACCCTAAATTAGGGACGGGCGACTGCTTATAACCATTGAGTTGCTCATGGTAGTACGTTAAACCTCCAATCAAAAAACAAAACAAAAGATAAAAAAGCCCTGCTCTCGTTCCAAAGATACAAGATGTAGGCTACCATGAGAGTGTGATCGGAAACGGATATATTCATAAAATCATTCGTTCTTTTGTTAGCAAAAGTGGCTACCATCAAGTGGCGTTCACCGTTCACTAGATGTTGCGTGTGGAGAAAAGGTGATGTCAAAGAAGTAGGTGTCTTTTCAGTATAATTAATCCAAAAACTACCGTGTTGGTTTTCAAGATGAACATTGGGAGGGCAGAACGTCAACGAGTAAGACAGGATTGAATACTTTGTCCATTAAGGCCATCACTCTTGAAGACACGCGAGTGAAGCTCCGTGAAACTGCAAAAGAGGTCAACTTCCCAAATTCTCAACAACCTTCTTTCGGAAAGGGATTTCACGACAGATGAGGAAGTTCATCAGGGGGTGCGCTGTCGGTTAATGGGTTTGGGTACAGACTTCAGTAGAATTTATTTCTTGAAAACAAGAGAATGGAATTACAAACGACGTCAACATGTCTAAGTAGCAATAGCTGTTTTACGGGAAGGCATTTCACGACAGATGAGGATAATCATCAACACCTGCGCTGTTGACTAATCGGGTTGGGCATGGCCATCATCTGCAGAGGAATTGATAATCTTGTCGAACGCTGGCGCAATTGTCTAAATAAATTTCGATACTATGTAGAGAAGTACAAACACCGACCACTGAATTCGAAACATTTAGACAGATATATGTAAGCGTCATTTACGCAGCTCATATGCAAAATACGTGTTCAGGTGCGTCTCCACATCATCTAGGCAACTGTTTGGGACAGATGCTAGTCAGTAGTGTTGATCACAATGCGAAAAAACAAATGATCTTTCAGAGTTCGATAAAGGTTTATTGCGAGTATCTGCTTGGTTGGAAAGTCAATTTTGAAAACTGACTGATTTCTCAAACGGTGAGATATCTCGGGTCTCTGACCAGTGGAAAATAACCCACATTGCTGGTCTAAGAGGCGTAACTGTGAAGCGACGACAATATATTAGAAACGAGATTGCTGTCGTCTGAGAAGGCTTGTTCGGAGGAATAATACATTTTGTGTGCAGCATTAGTCGAAGCATTTAGTGAAAGCTGTTCCAGACCCATCTCAACGAACGGGAATTGAAGAGGACCGGTATTTTCAGTAACAGGCGTACATGGAAACAGCAAATTTCTGGCAAGGACAGGAACGGTTGTCTACAGTGGCGTCAGAAACACTGTGACTGGACAATGGAGAACTGGAAAACGTCGTGGGATGCAACTAATCGTAGTACATCTTGTTTTGTACCCATCAGGCAGAGAGTTTCGTGGGAGATCCCCTTGACGGAATGGACAAAACTTGCTTGATAAACAGAACTCAAGGTTCTTGTAGTGGTGTCATAGTGTGTGGCACGTTCTATTGGTACGGAACGGATCCTCTAATATTGCTGATAAGTCGGGTATTTTCCGAAGATTATCTGAACATTGTTACCGATCAAGTCTATCCTGCATTGTAGACTTCTTTTAAAGCAGGTGACGGCTGTTTCATGGGCGACAATACTACTGTGCATCGTGCAAACTGTAATCAGCAGTGTTTCAATGAGCATGACAACATCTTTTCTGGACAACAGAAAGGTTGGATCTGAACCCCATTCAGAATGTATGAGACATATTAAAAAACATATCTGGAAGCAAATTTCTCTTTCGTTAAGGCTGTCTTTGAATGAGTGTAACATAAATTCTGTCGTATATCTGTAATGCAAATTCTTTTGTACACATTTTCTCGAAAACTATTACTTTGAAGAGTTTGAAATTTTGAGCACAAATAAAAACGACCCATAGCTAATACGTGTCGCAGTTATTTTTTCCGAAACCTTTGTTAGAATTTTTTGAAATTCAATTTATCTGACTCGAAAGTATTCCAATTTGGCGCTAGATGTCGCCAGAAGTTAGCTTGGCAGTGTTCCTGTGTGGAAGAAACGAAATATCTCATTTCTGTCTGAATTTTTTTAATCATCTAGGCCAAATAGAAATCAAAGAATCGGCACTGAAGTGAGATTGGAATCTTGTCTTCTATAGATCATCTTAAATTCTACGGTGCGTTAATTTTTTGAAGAGAAATTGTGTACATTACCAGAAAGCACTTGAATTTGAGACAGAAACTACGCCTACCTACTAAGCTCCAGCCCCAAACAATGTCATTGGTTAAAACGTAACCGCGCGTAATTTGTCTTTTCATTGTGGAGCCAACGAGAGACCGCTTCCATTCTGAATATGGTAAGGTCTTCTAGTCATTCGCTGACGCCAACTTCCGGGACAATCCTTCAAGACGTAAAAGCCGCGCCCAATTAGTGATATTTTGCGCCATCTATCGCAGAAGATGAAGTCTAACACTCATTCAAAGACAACCTCAAATCTGAGCTAGTTATTATACGGTCTGGTAAATAACTGATATACTGTAGACGTAAATGCACATCAAAACCTTGTCGAACCTATGCCGAACCGCATACGTTCTGTAATTCGGGCTAAAGGAGGTCCAACCCGGTATTGAATAAACGTTTCTAATTCAGTGGCCGGAATATGTAGTTCATGTTCAAGTATCTTCAATTGTAATTTTAGCTTCATCTGATTAAACATTGTTTAGGACATATAATGTGTTGCATTTCTCTTCTGAAATCGTTGGTAATGGTAATGAAAACCGCTGATTTTAATGCATACATTTATTATTTATATGATTTAATTTATTCCCATGAGATGAAAAGACATCAATCGTCATTCAAGACCGTTCGAATCAAATGGAAAAAAAAACATGGGTTATCTAAAACTCGAACGCATGCGGATGTTAGAATCCTTGTTGAATCATCTGAGACACTTCTTGATTCAGTAGTCTGGCATAAGTTGCAAGGCAAAAACTCAAGCATTGCCCAATTTTCCGTGCCCGTTGTAACGCGTTTCGAATGTAATTTTGAAATCCATCGAACTGATGCATTTCATAAATGTTTTCATTATACGAAAATAATTACACATGAAGTACAAGTGAGTTGATTCAGTAGGTTTTTGGTCTTGAGTTCAGGCAACACTGTCACTAATTTGATGAGGTTCTCCTAGCTCCTTCATCTCCGTTTGTAAAACCCTATTAAGTTTTTAGGGGTAGAAGTCTTTGTCTCCATGGAATGGTTTCATCAAATTTGCGACCCCAAAAACACTCTAGAAATAGTCTTGGTAATACCAATATGCAAATGTTAAAAATCACAACAATGAGAACAAGAAAGATGACACCGAATTTTCCGGTGTAATGAGCACGTCTTTTGAATCCGTTCTGACGAGAATTAAATTTATCAAAGCTATTCAAAGTCAATGGAACCGGTATGGAAAACAATACTATCTGACCCGAGAAGGAAGTTTTTCAATCGGCTTTTCAATCCCGCAGATATTGCTGTAAGCGGAATCGTGAACTTACGCCCTCTGGTTGCAGATTTATGAGTTCAAAAAATTAAATTTTTGTGAAAAACATTTCGCAGCGGAAACGCTCTCTAACAAAGAAATAATATTTCAAATCGGACTCTTCGAAGCAGAGATAGGGACAAATATAAGACACGAATCTACGCCCCTTAGCGAAAAAACCATGCAATATTTTAAGAAGAAAGTATTCTCAAAACGTTTTTCGATATGAGAGGTATCGGTCCAAGAAAAAAATGTTTAGTCGAGTTTTCAGGAGCTAAGATTTTGCTGCAAATACACTAGAAGAAGATATTAACACTTATGATCCCTGGTGGCCAAACCATTCTTTACCAAGTATTAGGAATTATATGAAAAACATTTCCCATCAGTAGCTGTATGCAATACAGAAAGAAGTTTTCAAATCGGAGCTTTAGAAGCAGAAATATCGGAGAAAATGCGGTTTACCTTATCGCCCCTAGACGAAAGTCAATGATTTATTTGAAAATTTTGAATTTATATAAAAAACATTTCGCATTGGAATCACTATCCAACAAAACAAAAAATAATTTTTCAAATCGGACTCCAAGAAGTAGATATATTTACATAAATAAGATATATATCTACGCCCTCTGGCGTAGAAATCATTCATTATTTTAAGAAGAAAATATTCCAAAAAGGTTTGTCGACGTGAGTAATATAGGTCCACAAAATAAATTTTGAAACGAGATTTTAGACTCCTAGATTTTGCTGCAATTACATCAGAAGCGGAAATTAAAGCTTATTATTTCCCCTGGTGGCCAAACCATTTTTACCAAAAATTGGAAATTACACGCAAGGGATTTTTCATCAGGATCTGTGTCCGGTGCAGGAAGAATTTTTCAAATCGGAGTTTTAGAAACAGAGATATCCGGTAGAACGTGATTTACCTTTGCGCCCCCTAGCGCAAAGTCTATGATTTACTTGAAAATTTTGAAATTATATGGAAAGCATGTCACACCGGGAACTCTATCCAATAAAAAATAATTTTTCAAAAGGGACCATTATGAGCAGAGATATTGACAAAAATAAAATATACATCTACACACACTGCTGAAGAAACCATGCAATAATTTAAGAAGAAAATATTCCGAAAAGGTTTGTCGACGGGAGAATCTCGACTCATCAGTCCAGGCAACATTTTTTCACATGTCTAGGGTCAAGTGGCGATGTTCCCGCGCCCATGCTAATCTTTGCACACCGTGATGTGCGGTCAGCAGCGGTACCCTCGTGGGACGATGGCTTCTGTACCCCATAGCGATGAGATGGTTCTGGATGGTGTGGCTGCTTACACGTTTTTGTGCACCAGCGTTAAATTGCCGAGTGATTTCTTGCACTGTGACTCGTCTATCCGCTGTTACAATGCGAGCTAGATGGCGATGACCCTGCTCATCCACATGCTGTTGTCCACGGCAGTTGGCCCTTGCAAGGTTGGTTTTACCGGATTTGATGTACTCGCTGTGCACCCGTAACACAGTGGCTCGTGAAAATCCCAGTGCCTGCATGACTTCCGAGATGGAGTGACCCATTCGTCGTGCCTCGACAATTTTCCCACGATCAAATGCGCTTCGATCCTTCGTTTTACCCATACTGCTTCCGACTATTACTGATTCCAGTCGCATCACTCCTTATATTGTCGGATCACTGCATACGTCATGTCGTTTCCGTTTACAGGGCTGCCCACCGCGCCACATTTGCATACCGCCAGCTGTCTCTAATTCAATTGCTCTTCAGTGTACGCTCTGCAAAGTAATTTCTTTGGAAAGCACATCAATCACACTTTAGACAGACTGTGCTCTTAGTTATCCCATGTTATCACGATATCTTGTTCATTTTTGTTTCGGTACTTCGTTCTTTCTTGTTATTACGCAATCTTGCGATTTCAATGTAACATTTATTTAAGATTTTATGTTTCAAACTTTCTTGTTTTAAGTAAAATTCGATTTCAAAGAATTTCAATTACTTCCAAAAGTTAGTGGTGAGCAACAAAACATTTGTTAGCCCTCCTCCTGCCTAGCTTGTGGAATTTCCATTTCAGCTTTCATCTCTTAAATCTCAACATTTATTTTCCCAATGCTCAAAAGACGAAACTACAAATTGCGTGGATAACAAAAGTCGTACATTAGTTACATTTATTCCCTACCTCCACTTCTGAATTCTAGAGCAAGAGATAGAGCATATAGCACCATAACTTTTAAAAAAAATCTTATCCAACAATGCCTTTTGACATTTTTTCGGCAAAAGCACAGTGTTTCGAATTTCACCCCTAGGATTTTGCACCCGGTATCAGGGGACCAAATGTTAGCATGTAAACAGTGCTCAGGAAAGCTACAACTCAGATAATTTATGGTTTATCCAGTGACAAGTGCCTTTAAATTCTGAAGAAGGCACATAACAATGCGATCTTTTCGTTCACAGACTGCGTCTGGCAGTTATTTTCTATAAATTATCTGATTTGACTACTTCCCATCTTTATCCGAAAGGACGGAAATGGAACTGAATGAATAAATAGCATACGTACGAAATTGGTACCGCACTATCGCAGTGAGGCGAACCAAAGTAAATCTTAACCCCTTTCTGATATAAAGAGACGCACAATTACTCTAAAATACCTACATTTTACAAAAATAGGGAATTTTTTGGTTTTGACTTGGCGAGGTATATCTAACTAGACTTCAGGAAACTTAAACAAGTTAGTAAAATCATGCGATGCATTGATTATAATACGCTTTCCAACATTACAGAAATCATTACTCAAGTTACCACTCAAGTTATGAGAATAATGTCTGTGGAATAAATCTCGGTCCTGTGCCCTGACCTTTGATCCCATTTCGATGATATTCAACAGAACCGGCTTGGTATACCTCCGAAATAACATAATAAAGTTTTGTCGCAATCGAAGCATTTTTACTTTAGTTATGATACATAAGGGCTATGAAATAGATCGCGCTCCTGTGTCCTAACCTTTGACCCTATTTCGCCCATTTTTAATAGGGTCTGTCGCCAGGTGTTTCCCTACCACATACTAAAATTTCATCGAAATCGTACCTTTTTTACGTTAGTTATGGCGCATAACAGCAGTGGCATGGACCCCTCTCCTATGTACTGACCTTTGACCCCATTTCGTTCATTTTAAAGAGGGTTACTTCCCAGGTGATCCCCTACCAGATACTAAAATTTCATCGAAATCCAACGGTTGTTACGCGAGTTATCGTACTGACGGACATACGCACACAGCGCGTGACGTAATAAGGCAGATGGGAATCGCGACCATATGCCCGCCGCAAGACTGTGACGTCATAAATCTTTAATAGGATCCACACACAACGTGTGACGCAAAGAGTCAGATGGCGTGACCCCGCGCCAACATTCTCAAACGCGAGTTGTGACGTCATAAGATTTTTAAGCATTGGTAACATTAATGGAACAACGCCATCACTAAAAACGTTATATTTCGGGGTGGTTATTTAACCCACTAAACGAATTCTCCTAAAGTCGAGATCAAGTTTAATGGATTTCTAGTACCAGAAAACGGTAGGTTAACGACTTTCATCAAAATTCTTAGAACCGTTTTCAAAATAAAATGTACATACATGCATAAAAGAATTGCTACTTTAAGATGGACGTCAAGTAACTTTGCTTCCTATACTTCCAAGAAAAAAATTGTACACATTTTCTTTACAATTAATGCGTTCCCAAGGATGAAAATTTGAACATCGATTAAAATATCTTCATTTTATAACTTGCAATACTTAATATTTTCTAAAACATAACCATAATTATGCAATTCAACATTTGTTTGTCTACTGACGTCATGGAAATACAGGTCGCGCCATCTTTTTTCTGGACAATTAATGCGTTCACAAGGATGAAAATTTGAACATCGATTAAAATAGTTGTATTTCATAACTTGGAATACTTAATATTTTCTAAACCATAACCATAATTATGCAATACAACATTTTTTTGTCTACTTACGTCATCAAAGTACAGGTCGAGCCATCTTTCTTTTGGTTTCAACACCACCAAAGGAAAAGTTATTGATTTTTAATATAATTATTAATATGTTTTAGAAAATATTAAGTTTTCCAAGCTATAAAATGAAGTTATTTTAATCGATGTTCACATTTTCATCATTGGGAACTCATTAATTGTGAAGGAAATGTGTAGGAAAGTTTTTCCATTGGAAGTATAGGAAGCAAAATTACTTGACGTCCACCTTAATAATATGGGATAAAGTCAATGGAATGGATCACAATCCTATGTCCTGACCTTTGACCACATTTCGTCCATTTTCAATAGGGTTCGTCCTCAGGTGGTCCCCTACTACATACTGAAATTTCATCGAAATCGAACCATTTTTACGCACGTTATGATGCATAAGGGCAATGGAATGCATTCCGTTCTTATGTCCTGACCTTTGACCCCACTTCACCCATTTTGTATAGGGTTCGTCCCCAGGCGGTCTCCTACCACATAGTAAACTTTCATTGAAATCGAACGATATTTACGCAAGTTATGACGCATAAGGGCAATGGAATGATCCCGCTCCTACGTCATGACCTTTGACCCCATTTATCCCATTTTCAATAGGGTTTGCTCCGAGGTGGTCTCCTACCACATAGTAAACTTTCATTGAAATCGAACCATATTTACGTAAGTTATAACGCATAAGGGTAATGGAATGATCCCGCTCCTAAGTCGTGACCTTTGACCCCATTTCTCCCATTTTCAATAGGGTTCGTCCCTAGGTGGTCTCCTACCACATAGTAAACTTTTATTGAAATCGAACCATATTTACGCAAGTCATCACGGATAAAGGTAATGGAATGATCCCGCTCCTACGTCGTGACCTTTGACTACATTTGTTCCATTTTCAATAGGGTTCGTCCCCGGGTGGTCCCCTGTTACATACTAAAATTTCATCGAAATCGACCCATTTTTACGCCAGTAATCGTGCGGACGGACGGACGGACAAAACTGGAGCATATACGCTTCTTCAACCTACAGTTGGAAAGCGTAAAAATTGGTAAACAGGGAATCGTTCCGTTTGGAGCCCATGAAATGTCGATGGGATATGTGGTTTGGATGCAGAAGATTTGATGACCTCAAGAATCGTGAGAGTTTAAAGATCTCTTATTTTGCAGTCATGTCAGTTGACTGATTCGGATTAGGAACACATTCCGTCGTCTCTCTCGGCTTCTTTTAAATACTGCTTACATCGTTCACCCTTATACAGGTCGAGTCACATTATTGTGACCACCAGCTAATATCCTGAGTAACCGTCGTGTGCAGCGCGGACTGGAGCTAGACGGGCTGGGAGTAACTCAGTAAAGTGCTTGAAGGTATTCACAGGTATGTGGAGCCATGCTGACTGTAGTACATCTGACAGCTGCTGGAGGGTGCATAGTGGAAGATCCATAGAGCGGACAACACGATCGAGGTGGTCCCACAGATGCGCAATTGGGTTTACGTCTGCGGAATTAGGGTGCCAGGGAAGTACTTTGAAAACTTCATCGTGCTCTTCCAATCACTCTTAGATATTTCTAGTTGTGTGACACGTCGCATTGTGTTGTGCTGGAATATCACATCCGCCCCTGGGAAGATAATCTGCATGTATGGGTGTACGTGATCTGCAAGGATGGATTTATAACAAATTCGGTCCATGGTGCCTTCCACAGGTATGAGTGGACCCAGATAATGCCACGAAAACATTCCGCAGACCATAACGCTGCCTTCACCAGCTTGTGTACTTCCAGCAATGGTTGAAGAGTGTTTGTTCTCTGATGTTTCTTACCTTATACGCCAATGTTCATCCTTTCAATGAAGCACAAAAAGGGGACCCGTCGGAGAAGGCAATATTTTTACAATCAGCGGAGATCCAATTACGATACTGCAGTGCAAAAGTAAGCCTTCTCTGAAGATGCACCTACGTACCTTCGAAGCCGACGTTCACCTCTCACATCAATAGCAAGTGGTGCTCAGCAGTTTCCACGTCGCTTATTCGCAATGATGCCATCTCTCCAATCAGGATAAACTTTAACCACAGCAGCATGCGAACAGTTCACAAAATGCGCTGTTTCAGAAATACTGCCACTCTTGACCCGAAAGCCGGTAATCATCCCTTTTTGCAAATCTGATAAATCGCTCCTTTTATCCATGACAGCAACGAGTTGAACGTTTTCAGATTGCCTACAGCACACTTTAGGTACCCTTCAATCCAGCTCATGACATGTGCCTTCTTTCATTGCCTGCCTGCTGTTGACCTCAAAAGTTGGAGGTGTATCACAATAATGTGACTTGACTGTTTGTAATACAGTAAAGAAATTTCATAGATTCTAACTACTCGCACATATATGTTGTTGGAATCTATGAACACGGTTACTTCTGGCTGGTGCTTCTCATCCACGATTTACCTCTCAATTACTGAGTGATGTAACAAATGGATTTGATTATCCATTTGTTACGTCACTTATTGCGATTGAATACGAATTGATAGAAAAGAAAATTCACGTAAAATGTTTATACACTGACCGAAGATTTAGAGGTTCATGAAGCAAATTTTGACGAAATAAATGTCTACACTGAAGTTCCAAAGGTCATGGGATAGCAGTACGCAGATTTTGAACTGTCCTAGACGTCGTATAAAGACTTCGACGCACGACAAGGTTTTTTTTTCAGTTGCGAGGTATAATCTTTTGAATAAGGTTGAACAACTGCAGTAGGATTATGGCAAGCCGGTGTGAATTATCTGATTTGAAGGAAGCATGGTAGTGGAAGCCAGACGGATGGGGCATTCAATTTCCAAAGTTGTGCAAACATTCAACATTCCTCTATCCACGGTGTTACGTGTGTACCGAAAATACCTCATAGAAGACGTTACCACTCACTGTGGACAGCGTCGTATAAAGACTTCGACGCACGACGGGTGGTGAATGGCCGTACCAGCGGTGTCTTACCAGGATTTTCCCTACTAACAGACAAGCGACACTGGCACAAATAACATACACATTAAATGCAGGAAGTACTAGAGACATATCCATATGGTCAGTGCAGCGTAACTTAGCGCCCATTAGTTATGGGAGCAGAAGACCCACCAGAGTGCCTTTGCTATCACCAGGAAATTGGACACAGAGACTCACATGGGCTCGTGAACACGGTAATTGGACCATGGCAGACTGGCAACATGTGGCGTGGTTCGATGAGTCACGCTACTAGTTGTTACTAGCTGACGGTACTGTTCGGGTGTGGCACAGATCCCATGAGGCCATGGACCCAAGCTGTCAACAAAGCACAGTGCGTACATGTGTGGGTGTCATTATGTGGCACAGTTTGGATCTTCTGTTCTTGGTAGACACGTAAACACGTCAATACTCGGTATTCGTTTCCTTGCTCTGCTGAGGGACCATTTGCAGCCCTTCATGGGCTTCCTGTACCTCAACAATAAGGGGATTTTTCAGGGTGACAATGCACCATATAGTCGAGCCCAAGGTGTTTTAAATTGGTTCGACGCGCATTCTGGACTGTTCCAGCTGATGCTACGGCCACCACGTTGGCCCCGCATATATCCAGTAGAGCACTTATGGGACGTGGTGAAAAGGTCCAGTCGCACCCAAGATCCTGCCCTTACAAATACCAGAGAACTGTGGGCGGCATTTTAGACGGCATAGCTCAACGTATCTCCAAATGTCTTCCGGCCACTTGTGGAATCGATGCCATTTCGAATTGCTGCACTTGGTCGGGATAGAGGAGGTCCTACACGATACTAGGTACGTATCCCATGACCTTTGGAATTTCAGTGTATATTCACCTTGGGCAACCGATATAGAACTGGGTACGTATCCCAGTCCCCGAATGAAAGAGATAAGAGGAAAATAATGACCGACTTTGGGTTACAAGGAAAGTCCTTGATCTCTCCTCTAAGAGGGAATTTATCAGAAACCAAGCAAATTGATCTCTCCTCTACGAGTGAATTCATCAGAAATCGTCTTGCTTTAAAGATTCATCAGAAATCCTCTTTCTTTAAAGATTCAGCAGAAATCGTCTTACTCTACGAGGCAATTCATCAGAAATCGTCTTACTCTACGAGGCAATTCATCAGAAATCGTCTTACTCTACGAGGCAATTCATCAGAAATCGTCTTACTCTACGAGGCAATTCATCAGAAATCGTCTTACTCTACGAGGCAATTCATCAGAAATCGTCTTATAAGAGGGAAATATGACCGACTTTGGGTTACAAGGAAAGTCCTTGATCTCTCCTCTACGAGGGAATTCATCAGAAATCGAGCAAATTGATTTCTCCTCTAAGAGGAATTCAGCAGAAATCAAGCAATACTAGGTACGTATCCCATGACCTTTGGAACGTTCGTGTATATTCACCTTGGACAACCGATATAGAACGAGATCCATATTGAAGAAGATATCAATAGACGTTTAGAATTTGGTTAGAAAGCGTTTAGAAGAAACGGTACGATTTTCAAGAGTGATTTACCATTATGTCTTAAAAGCAAAGTTTTTAGTCAACATGTTCTTCTAGATTTTAATTATCAATCAGAGGTATAGATCTTGACTGCAAAAGACAGACAGAGAGTGTTGATAACTGAAGTAAGCGTGAAGAAGTGCAAGCTAGGTGCAGTAAAGAAAGATAGAAAACGGAATTCAGGTGAGAAAAATTACAAGAGTTGATGACATCATAATGAAGTAAAGACTTACTAGTGGCAAAGGTCTAGAAATATTTTTAGAAGAACTCATCATCGTTGGACAAATGAAGCACTAAACCGAACACCAAGGCAAGGGGAAAATACCTAGAAGAAACCCAGGTGTGAGATTGGTGGATCAATTTTGAAAACATGCAGGAAGGACACGAAATGGAATTGCTGAAAACCGAAAATTGTGGGCGAGACTTGGGGGAGACCTTCATCCAGGAGTGGGCTGATAATAAATTCTGAACATGATACATGTTCATCGGCTCATAATGTAACGGAAGAAAAATACCACCTTTCTCCTTTTAGCGTGCATTAATTGACAAAGCTTAAATAAATTAATTGACAAAGCTTAATCTGTATATAGCATTTCATCTTTTAAAATAAATCGTGCTAAGACGGTATTCCATTGCAGCCTATTTAGCTTAAATACTTGTTATGCGCACTTGTCTTTCCTTGTGAAAGCAAAATCCTCCTTTTTCCTTCGTTAATTAACAACTCTCAGCGTAACAGGAATACTTGCAAGACACGCACGCCCAACTGTAGATAAAAAGAACGTCCTACTGTTACGTAATTCTTAATGTGACAGAAATTCTTGTGATAAAGGGATTGTGTTGTCAAACAAGATAAAAAAATGTCCATTTTGAATAAATCCTTTAACTAATGGTACTTACTCTGACAGGAATTCAAGGCATATATTTTAACATAAGATAAAGAACAGCGTTATCTTATTTACGACTTGCACCTTGTACTCCTAATGTTTATTTCGATAGGAATTCTTTCCCTCAAATAGTTCACGCTGTGAAACAAGATGAAGTTCAGAGAATGATGCTTTTCATGTTTCCTGTTTCCGCGAAGGTGACGAATATACATAATTGCCGAATTTTCAGATAATAAAAATTCTCCTTCGACTTGTTTTTACTTTAGATTCGTTACATAATGCATTAGCGTTTTAAGAACATCTAGTTAATGAATCCCCTGGACAAGAATAAATAATGAGAGCTTTGTAAAAGAGCTAATGCGGCCGCCGCCATGTTTTTCTTTCATTTGAATTACCTTCAATGTAATTAAATTAAATTGCAAAGAGGCTGCAATGCATTATCTCGTTGCTTTTGTATATCTCCTGCTCCCCCTCATTTTGAACATTTTGTAATGCTAATAGTTTCTTTAAAACATCACGATCGCTGAGTCTTCTTAAAGAACACATCTTATGGAGTAATTAGGGCAGCAGAAATCCATTCTCGTTAATTTTATTGAATCTGAGAGAATAAATATCCCCGCCCCCCTTCAGAAACGGAAATGTGGTTCCTGAAAACTTGTTTAAAGGCGCGGCTCGCGGCTCAAGAGACGGAGTGCATAAATGCTTGCCTGCTTTCACAAGAGACGTTTGTTTTTCTTTCTATCCAAACAGAATCTCTTGTTACGAGAAAAAAAAAAAAACCTTAGAAGAACAAAATCTTATTCTCAACTACGTCTAACAAACTAAACAACTGATGATAAATATTTTAAATTGAACTCCCATTAAAAGCCATTTGCCGATGACGGATTCGAACCACATGATTCTACTCCGAAGCCGAATACTTTCCCAATTAACCCTTTCGCGACCATACATGCCAAAACTACAAGCGCGAGAGTCGCCCGGATAGCATGAGTATGATTTTCTACCCCCATATTCTTTGAATTTGCACGGCGTCCTAGAGATCAACAGATGTCACCCAAAATCGTCATTGTTCTCTCTAAACAAAGAAGTGAACCAGGAGTTGGTTTGTCCAGTGGCTATATCATTCAGTTTTTTGATATCGCTCAGTAGAACTCTTCTTTGTTGAAACGTGATTTGTTTGCCTGTTATATTTTGTATTGTTCCCAAAGCGGAGTATATGAGTAGAAATTAGGCGTAAACATTCTTTTAGTTTGCCCAATCCAAATAAACGGTGAATCATGAATAACTAATTAACAGGAACTGTACACCCACTGAACTCAAAATAGTATAACTATACTAATGATCTGATATTCTTGGCGTAAAATAGAAAATCAAAGTTTCTAGCTTTGGCGCATCAACCCGATGGCTTTTTCAAGGAAAGTGGAAAGCTTACTGCAAACTGAATAATAGAACACTTCAACAATTCGAACGCGGTCTTTCGAAGAAACGAGGTCACGTTGGTTAGGCACGCGGTACCGTGGTAGAAAACGCAAAAATTATTTGAAGAATTGATGAAATGATTTCAAATGTGTGGCAACTCGAGAGAGACGCATTCATTGCAAACCTCGCTGCTGTTTGGTCAAAAAATGCTGCGTTTTCTACTACAGTACCGCGGAATAATTTGCCGTGTGGTTCGGCAGTTTTGTCGTATGTGAAACTGGAGAATTCGAGACCGCTGTGGTGCAATGGTAGCATGTGCGGCGCTTAACTGCAAGACCCTGAGTTCGATTCCCGGTGGCGGCCGATGATAATTTTTCAGTGACTCACTTATAAACGTGGAAAGAGCGATGACTTCTGCTTGGTGTGAGGTAGGTACGTCACATATATCCCCCACCTAGAGACAGGACTGGGAAGGAATCGTATGTTTCCGGGTCAGCCGGAAAACCACCCTTGATACTTTAGAGGAAGGAATTCTCATTAATTATAGACGATTTGTGGAACGAACATCACACATTTTTCCAAGAACCCTAGGACCAGGAGATCCATTTTACGTTCTAGCACCAATGTAACGTAAGATCCATTTGCCGGTGGCCGTAATCAAACCTGAATGCTTCTGCTCCGAAGCCGAATGGTTTCCCAATTAAGCTGCACCGACAAAGGTTTTCGCTGCAACTTTGCTGTCTTGACATGTGCCTCACCTGAGTTGGGTACGTCACACAGTGCATTGACTCTTTCCTTGGGAGTGGAGGGACGTACGATTTCCTTGATTAACTCTAAGGTCTATGAGAAGCAACCCGACCCTGCTTTGAGACTACTGTTCCCGGAGGGTGGGGGGATAAGGAAGAGACACCACACATGTTTCATCCGCGATTCGAACCTAAAAGCATTCCTACGAACGGTCAGGGCACAACACTTTTAGACCACTGTGTCAGCACAGCGGCTGACTTCACACGCGCTGTACTTGCTTGCGTTTGTAAGTAAAGACAAGATCCAATATTTAAAAATTTCCGGAAGTGGGAATTAACAAAAAGGTGACATGTTTTTAAATAACACCCTGGAGTTTGAAATTTTCACTCCTTTTAAACAACTTCCATTAATAATAAATTCGGAAAATAAAGTTAATATCTACACGGGGTCTAAGATTCAAGCAGCAAATGCGAATAACTTTCCTCTAGCGGTGTCTCCGGAGAAAGACGTGATACAGAATGAACTTAAGACCTTGCAACAACCCACGCTTATACACTGAGTGGCCACTTTATTATAACCACGTGACAGTTTTAAGCAAATGAGCTATGGCTGCACACTGTTGCCGCCAGAGGGCGAGGCTAGTATAAAAAGGGAAGGCTTAGTGCTTGCGACAGTAGTAGAATTGATTTTTGGGTGAAGAGATGGGTAAGAAATGCGATTTGACGAACTTTCAACCTGGGATTATTGCAGTAGTTCAGAGCCATGGAGCAAGTATCCCCGAAACCGCCGCATTCGTGAAATGTTCAAGCGCAGCTGTTGTTAAAGTGTTTAAAGACTGGACTGTCAGCCAAAAAACTGGGTCTTTACGTGCAACGTGTGGTCGTCATCGACTAGTGACTGCTCGGGCGGAACGGAGAGTGTCCAGACTGGTAACAGACAACAGAAGGGCACCAGTGCAGCAAATTACAGACCATCTTAATCAAGGATCCCCTCAAATGATCTCTGCACGCATACACTGCATCGGATGGGATATGGCAACCGAAATCCTGTTCAAACACCTTTGCTGTCTGCAGTTAACTAGAGAAAATGTCTCCAGTTCGCACAGGAGCACAAGGATTGGACAGTCGATAATTGGGAAAAAACTATGTGGTCCGATGAATGACGTTTTCAGTTGCACCATGCCGATGGCCTAGTGAGAATTTGGCAGAAACATAACGAAAGCATGGACCCCAAATGCATTGGTACAACCCTTCAAGCTGGTGAAGGCAAAGTTATGGTTTAGGGAATATTTTCCTGGCATGCTTTGGGCCCTTTAATTCGTGTTGATCAACGTCTGACTGACACATCATATCTAAACATCGTTTGCGAACCAAGTGCATCCTGTCATGTGGATGGTTCATCCCAGTGGCTATGGATACTTTTAACAAGGTAATGCGTCCTGCCATAGTGCTCGTATTGCACAGGATTGGTTTCAGGAACATGCCTGTGAGGTTACTTTGATTAGGTGGCCTCGCAATCTCCAGATCTTAACCCCATTGAGAATTTGTCTGATGAAGTTGAACGAGCCATCAGACAGCTGAATCCACAACCCTGCATTCTCACACTCCTGGAAAGTGCTATTCATCAAGCATGGTCTCAGATTCCACAAACCACCTATCAACATCTCGTGGAGTCCATACCACGAAGAATCGACGCAGTATTAAAGGCAAAAGGTGGCCCAACGAACTACTGCGGGGGTTGTCATAATAAAGTAGCCATTCAGTGTATAGGGTGTTTTGCTGGGTAGTGCCCCAAAAGAATCAACTATTGTTTTCCTCTCACTCTATTAACACATAGAAAAACGACGTTTGAATTACAAGCGACCTTGATCCTTGAGAAATGCGGAGTGATTTTCCTGATAAAGCGATGACTCATTGTGACCTCACCCCACCATATGGCTGGGCACACAAATTTTGTCCGGAGGCAGTCTGCGTGTTTTAGTTTTTCGCTGAACGTCGTTCAAGACGACTGTGTACTTGCGGAGTGGGGGTTTATTGTAAAAAGCTACTGAAAAACAAAGTTTACAAATATTTTATCTGATGAGGTGTATTTCTCAAATACAGTTCTCATTAACTTAAACTCTATGCACATTCCTTCATGTGAGTAGTTTAGTCTTCCCTTCGATGCATATGCTAAAATTCTATAGCAATCTTAATACTACAGTATAAAAAATAAATAAAAAAATTAAAAAAATTAGAAGTTCCATGGACTATGTAGTTCAATGGATTAGTAGTCTTACTATTGAGAACACTTCACTAATAGACTTTTATTGTCATTAAGTACACTATTTCTGAAATGCTCGCTGAATAACACTACTTTACATATTAAACAGTTGAAGGAAACAGTAAACATCAAGGACAAAGCACTATGCTATAGACATCGAAAAGTCAACACTACACACGAAAATTTCACCTCTGCACAATCTCCGTAACACGCGATGCATTTCAATATCACTTCGATATCAGTAGCCTATCAAGCTCTCATATGGAATCTCCCAAGACTTAGGTATATATATACATGGGCACTACCAATCAATGTTCGTCATGTCACTCTACACGTCACTGTCAACGTCATCTCTCGTTCCCTGCGTCTTGCCGTCTTTACGTAGAAGATTGTTAACCAACTGCTGTAGGATGATTTGAGCCGGGTTGTGAATTCCAGTATTTGTTTATCATATGTCTTATTTTTAGTGTATCTATATTTTCTTTTTTGCTTGGATTCTTTTTCTTCATTTACAATCAGTCTCCAAAGATAGGGAATATATATAGGGTTAAGTTTGTTGAAGTTTTTATCTCTTGTCCTTTCAATAATCAAAGCCTCTGCAAATCTTAGTTTTTGTTCAGAGTCTAGGTCAGTAATAATGATTTCAACACCATTGAAGTCGGGAGTGCAGTTGTTATCAATGCAATAGTCCACCAATGCAGTCTTTTTTTTCATGTTTCTCCAATTATCTTCATGTTGCTTTGTCCTTGATGTCTAGTGTTTCCTAGAATTGTTTAATATGTAAAGTTAGTGTTACTGAGCGAGCACTTCAGAAATAGTGTACTTAATGGCAATAAATGTTCATTAGTGAAGTGTTCTCAATAGTAAGACTAATAGTCTATTGAACTACATAGTCCCTGGAACTTCTCGTTTTTTAATTTTTTTATCCTGCAACATTAAGGTTCTTATAGACTTTATAACGAAGTAAATTTCTCCGTCATTTTTGGTCTACGCCGGGATTCCAACCCGAGTCCGCTTATTCCGGAACAAGTCGCTCTACCAACTGAGCTACGCAGACGTTCATTCTGATTGCTATGTACCTGTATGTCGTGTGCGTCCTGCTGGCAGGTACGTCACATCACCCCCACCCCCGAAAGAGGGCCGGGGGCATGCGCCACGGGTCAGCCGTGACCATGAATCGTTGCAGGCAGCCATCCACTGTAGAACGTGCACTTGAGAACTCCCAGTCAATCTAGTGTGTGGAATGCAACGTCACACACATTTATTTTTCGAAGCGCTGGAGATGGGATTCTCTGATTTCTCCTATCTCGCGGTGTGGAAAGAACATCACACCATTGCGAGATCTTGAACGGTCGGGTCATCCGGATAGTTCGGGCGCCATTATAACGAAGTATATTTCTCCGTCATTTTTGGTTTGTAAAGGTAACGCAAGCTGAATTCCTGGAGAAGTTCCGAGGAAGAAAAACACAAGACAAACGTTGCATCGCCCGGTAAGCTAATAAATTTAAAAATTTCTATTTTTAGAAATATTTTTTTGCCCTGATTCTTATTATCTCTCTTAACTACATGGTGATAAACCTTTCCCTTCAAAAACCATTACCTAAGGGAAAGGTTTCCTTCAAAAACGAAAAACTATTCCCTGAGGAAAGAGATCACGTTCAGAGTGTGAGGTTATCGGGGACAGCTCCAACAGGCCCCAGTAACATCACTACGCAAGCGAAGAGGAGACGATTTCCTCCCAGTCTTGTTCAGTATAATGACCTACATACAACACTGCCTTAACGCGTGTGCAAAAAAAAAGCTGTGGGGCCAGATAGATCTGGCCCCGCGCTAATTTGATGGCCAGGAGAGTATCCATTTCCTTAACGCCGTGGGTTGACAGAGAAGCTAACCCCGACCAAGCTCAAAGTTCAGTTAGTTGTTTTTTCTGTGTGTGTCTCTCTCGGTGATGTGTTGTTCCTTTGTGTCGGGACTTTTTTGCTTGTCGGTTAAAATGAATGGAGTGGATATTTTGTTAAAATCTCCGTTCTTTGCTTTAAATCTGGAAGAAAAGCTTCACTTAAAAATACTCAGTGCTTATCACCCCAAGAAATTTTAGTTTGAGCTTAACTTAAAAAAAATGCTCATCAGCCCAAGAATTTGAGTCGAAAAGCTTCACTTAAAAAAAATCCAGCCCAAGAATTTAAGTTTCCAAGAGTATGAAGTTTACAAAGCGCTTTGCAGAACTAAATGCAGTTTTAACTGAGAGGATTTTCTATGTTAAAAATAAATAAATGAGAAAACCTGTAAGTATAATTTGCACATGAGTACATATAAGTTTTAGGTTTCACAAGTTCTTCAAAAAAAAAAGGTTAAACCTTTCAAATAATGCAAATGGTAGTATTGTACTCATCCTATATGGGACGAAATTTATGAAACATTCCCTCCCTGCATATATTTGGAGTTATTATTTTTTCACTACATTTTTTTATCCTGTGAATCCTGTGATTATTCCTCAGTTGAGAAATCTGAAGAAACACAAAGCCCAACTAACATAAATTAATGCTCATATGTTTTAAGGTAAAAATTTTATTTTAAGGAGTTTTAACATTTTTCTGTTAATAATTATACATTCTATTCTGAGGAAATTATTTTCGTGTGCAATACAATAGTTGACACATTCCTGCCTGATTTGGGCATTATCGTGAGTCAAGGGGGTAAACAGAGGCAGAGTAAAGAAACCTTGCGGGTAGGGTGGGGGTCTGAGTAGTTGGCCTAATATTGACAGTTTTTTTTTATTTCATTATTTGACTTCGGCTACTGACCCCACCTGCTCCAGTTGCCACGAGCCGCCACTGGTGGAGGACAACCTTCTTCAGTGGAAGAAAATATCGAGAAGGTGAAGC
Source organism: Macrothele yani (assembly GCA_039090855.1). Lineage (NCBI taxonomy): Eukaryota > Metazoa > Arthropoda > Arachnida > Araneae > Macrothelidae > Macrothele > Macrothele yani. Next base: position 139,522,956 of record CM077010.1, read on the forward strand.
ACAGGCTGAGAAGGAGATCACCGAAGTCACTACCACGTGTGTCACAAGAAACTGGGTATTCTGTTTCCACTTGCTAAAGAGAACAGAATAAAGCGTTGCTTCATCCGTACCGTTGACAGCTGTGCGAGAGTTGCATGAACCTGTTCCCGAAAAGCGTGTGTCTTATCGTCACTGGTTATTGAAATTTTTACTCACAATTCCGAACATCTTAGATTTCGCATGGTTCACTGACTAAGTCTCTTTTCATTTCGACAAGTATGCCAAATCCAAAAAATCCCCCGCATCTAGGCTACAGTTAATCCACATGAATTGCACGAACTCCAATTACATCCTGAACAAGTTTGTAAAATCATGCAATGCATTGATTATGATACGCTTTCCAACATACCAGAAATGATTACTCAAGTTATGAGGATAATGGCTGTGGAATAAATCTCTCTCCTGTGTCCTGACCTTTGACCCCATTAAGATGATATTCCACAGAACCGGTTCAGTACACCTCAAGAATAACATATTAAAGTTTTGTCGCAATAGAAGCAGTTTTACGGAAGTTATGAGAATAATGGCTGTGGAATAAATCTTGCTTTTGTGCAATGACCTTTGACCTCATTTCGTTGATTTTTTTATTGGCAGTTTAACGACCACCGTGAGCAACTCAATGGGCTATAAGCAGTCGCCCGTCCCTAATTTCGGGTCACTGGTTCCAGGGAAGAGAGAGAGCCAGTGCCGTAAGGCAAACACAACATCCATGCCTGACCGGGATTCGAACCCGGACCCCTTACGGACGAATGATCAGAGGCTAGCGCCTTAGACCACTGCGCCACCAGGGCGGCTCGTTGATATTCAACAGAACCGGTTCACTATAACTCAGAAACAACATGATAACGTTTTGTCGCAATCGAAACATTTTTAGTAAAGTTATGATGCACAAGGGCAATGGAATGGATCCCACTCCAGTGTTTTGACCTTTGACTCCAGTTCGCCCATTTTTCAATGGGGTTCGTCCCCAGTGGCTCCCTACCACATACTAAAATGTCATCGAAATCGAACCATTTTTACGCAAGTTATGACGCATATGGGCAGTGGAACAAATCCTGCTCTTATGTCCTGCCAGACCTTTGACCCTATTTCGCCCATTTTTCAATAGGGTTCGTGCTCAGTGGTTCCCTACCACATACTAAAATTTCATCGAAATCGAACCATATTTATGCATGTTATGTAGCATAAAGGCAATGAAATGGATCCCGCTTTTATGTCCTGACCTTTGACCCCATTCCGCCCATTTTTAATAGGGTTCGTTCCCAGGTGGTTCCTTACCGAATACTAAAATTTCATCGAAATCGAACCGTTTTTACGCAAGTCATGACGCATAAGGGCTATGGAATAAATCCCGCTCTTATGCCCTGCCTGACCTTTGACCCCATTTCGCCAATTTTCAATAGGGTTCATGCCCACTGGTTCCCTACCACATACTAAAATTTCATCGAAATCGAACCATATTTAAGCATGTTATGACGCATAAAGGCAATGAAATGGATCTCGCTTTTATGTCCTGACCTTTGACCCCATTCCGTCCATTTTCAACAGGGTTTTTTCCCAGGTAGTTCCTTACCACATACTAAAGTTTCATTGAAATCGATCCATTTTTACGCAAGTTATGGTGCATAAAGGCAATGGAATGGATCCCGGTCCTATATCCTGACCTTTGACCCAATTTCATTTATTTTCAATGGGGATCGTCCCCAGGTGGTTCCCTACCACATACTAAAATTCCATCGAAATCGAATCATTTTTACGCAAGTTATGACGCATAAGAGCAATGGAATGGATCCCGCTCCTATGTCCTGACCTTTGACCCCGTTTCGCCCATTTTCATCAGGGTTCGTCCCCAGGTGGTCCCCTACCACTTACTAAAATTTCGTCGAAATCGAACCATTTTCACGTGAGTTATCGTGCGGACAGGCGGACGGACAAAGCTGGATCATATACGCTTCTTCAACCTACGGTTGGAAAGCATAAAAAAGTCGGTGTTTTGTGTGCTGAGTCCCGAACCAGAATAATGGGAACCATTTTCTTCACGAGCGTATAGTAAATTTGGCGTCGTATGTGAACATTTTCACACACTTTGTGTACCAATTAATTGACATCGATTTGAAAACGAGGTACTTTCAATAGGATATGCCTCAGGTCCCATATGATCATCAGCGAAATTTCCTCTTTCTTCGGTGACCGAGTTATCTCTACAGTAGTGGCCAAAATTCTGGAAACCTTTTGGAAATAGTGTATTTTTAAGGTTTGATGGCGAATAACACCACTTTTTTTAGAGTAATACTATAAAATTATATATCAATGGAAAGATAGTTTCATCAAGAATGTAATGCAATAACTTTTATGGAGGATTTTGTAGTAGAACATCAGTTATAAAGAAGAAAAGTGAAACACGTAGAAAAAATGAGATATGCAAAAATTCTCACCATGTCAGTTAATACTTAGTTGGGTAACCTTTAGCGTTAATTACGGCCTTACAACGGCTTGCCATGGAGTGAACCAAGTTTTTTAGTTCTGCAGCTGTTATAATATGAAACTAAGATTAAAATATTGCTTCTATTAATTGGGTTTTATTGCTGGGTTGCTTCTGACTAACAAGTTTCTTTAGTTGACTCCACATATTTTTGATGACGTTAAGGTCTGGGCTATTCCCAGGCCATTCCAGCAGTGGAATATGATTACCTTGAAACCACTTTTTACACACAGCAGCAACATGACATAGAGCTGAATCCTGTTGAAGTACTGTATAAATGCTTCATTATCTTGGAAAAGATCACCTGCGGAAGGCTTCAGTTTCGGCTCAAGTATTTCATTAATGTATTTTTGCCCATTTATATTCCCATTAATTACGCAAATTCTTCCCACAGCTTTTGATGTCATACAACCCCCGATCATAACATTAAGTGGGTGTTTCACGGTACATGTAATGCAATCAGGATGCAAATCTTCTCCGATTCTTCTCCTTACGTATTTTCTGTCATCACTACCAAACAGGGAGATTTTGGTCTCATCACTCCAAATAACACTGTCCTATTGTTCCGCTGTCAAGTTAACATGGGTTTTTTTCCCAGTTTAATATTTTCAACCTTTGTTTGAAAGATAAAAATGGCTTTTTTTCGTGGAATTCTAGCTTTTTGACCAAATTTCCTGCAGTCTGCGCCAAACAGTCCTTGCACTCAAATTCACATTGCGTTGCGCCATTTCATCTTGTATACACCCAGATGATTTTCTTCTGTCACCTAGGCACAGTTTCCTAATTCTTCTATCATCACTTGCTGTTGTGCACCTTTTCCTTCCTTTGCCAGTCGGGTTTTGTAGTGACTGAGTCTCCTTTTACCTCTTCAAAAATTTAGAAATGCCAACTTTGGTTAAGTTTCCACCACTTTTTTTTATAATTTCTTCATAACTGAAGCCTTGTTCACTTAATAGCACTATTTCATATCTTTTTCTGGGTTACCAGTCCACTCTTTGAGCCGTTTCTTTAATTTTATTACGTTTCACAAGCTCACTAAATGAAAGAACACACACACACACACACAAAAAAAGCCAACTTGATAGCAATCACATAAAACACTGACAAATGTCATCCTCTCAGCTCCAATACCTGACATCAATAGCTGTATCCTACTGCGATCTGATTGGCTCATTACCAAAACAAGATGACACCTGATTGGCTCTTTAAACACTCATGCTCATTGGCTACATTCAAATGAAGGAAAGCTACTTCATATCAACCTAAGTTACTTGTGCTTCCTTTTTCTGGTTATTTTGCTATAACGTTTCATAGATTACAGATAATTGAACAAACTTTGTTGCATTACATTTTTATTGAAATAATCGTTCTATTGATATATAATTTTATGGTATTACTCCAAAAAAAAGTGGTGTTATGAGCCATCAAACCTCAAAAATACACTTTTTCCAAAAGGTTTCTACAATTTTTGGCCACTTCTGTAAACAACTGTGGCCACCTCATCTCGTTCGCCCGATCTATTTGACACCTCCTGATTTCTTCTTATGGGGATAGTTGAAGTGTGGAGCTTACAGCAATATGTCTCGCACCTTATCAGACTTGAAAAGCAACATCAGTAGAGCAATCAGGACTATTGATGAGAACATGCTGCCGAGAACCTTCGACAATATGCAGCGTCGCGTTCGAGTGTGTTTGGAAGTCGGTGGAGTACATTTTCAGTATTTATTGTGAATGGTACTACATTCCCATGAAAAAAGGTACGTTGTAAACCACATGTCATATTTCTAAGTAGACTGTGTTGCAAAATATGACTGATTCGTTCGGGAGACTACCTCGTGAAACACTGTTTACTTCAAAGTATGCACCGCTTCGTTCAAGACTTTGTGCCTATCTTTCTGCAAGTTTTTCAGTCCCGGTACGATGCCATGGCTAGAGCTTAGAGACGACGAACTTTTCACAAGCTTCACGAAAAACTGATGAACATCCGTGAAAGGTAGTCAGAAATGTTGAAATTTCTGTACGAAATCAGAAAAGAATAGTGGAGTGGCGTCTGGGATGACTAATAGCAGGGAGAGGTCGTAAATGCGAGGTCATAGAAGGCTGCAAGAATGTGAAAAGAAAAATTTGCTGGTGATTGATGCATATGGGAGCATATGCTAAACGCTGGCCATGTGAAGACGCTGTGTTGGCGCTCTCAGTAGCCAAGTAAAATCGGAAATGACGGTGAAGCTAATTTGACGAACACGAAAAAGACCAAGTGGAAAAAGACTATTGTTATGGATAAGCATTAACCCTTTAACGACCAGGTTCCTGAAATTTTGTCAACGCCTGCTTTATATATTTGTTTAGCGACAACAATGGTGACTGAATGTTACTTCTGCGAAACCCGTAGAGGCCGTGTAAATTCAAGGAATAGGTGAGGATAAGAAATGTTTCTCAATCTAGACTGGCGTTTCGGGCGGTTGTGGTAGTTTATGTGTAATGGCGTTTCGGGCGTTTCAGGCGTTATGGTCGTTAAAGGGTTAAGGAAATATGAAGAGTACGTGCCACACAGAGTTTCGAACACCAAGCCATATTTAAACAATGATCTGTGCGTCAGAACACGAACTGTTTAACCACTCTCTATATTCGTTTTAGTTGTCAATATTATTAAGATGTTTCCACCTAAAATCTGTGCCTTATCTTCCCAATGGTAAAATTTCTTTACATATTTTCTTCGCCATTAATGTATTCCCAAGGATGAAAATTTGCACATCGATAAAAGTAACTTTAAATTATAGCATGGGGTACTTAATACTTGCTAAAACATAACCATAATCAAGCAATCCAACATTTCTCTGCCGCCCTGATGGCGCAGTGGTCTAAGAGATGGCCTCTGACCATTCATCCAAAGGGGTCCAGGTTGGAATCCTAGTGAGGCATGGATGTTTTATTTGTCTTACGGCACTGGCTTTCTCCCATCCCTGAAGCCAGTGACCCTAAATCAGGGACGAGCCACTGCTTATAGCCCTTTGAGTTGCTCACGGTGGTCGTCAAACCACCAATAAAAAAAAACAAAAAAAAACATTTATCTGTGTACTGACGTCATCAATGCACAGGTCGCGCCATCTATTGACAGGTCTGAACATTACTAAAAAAATTAAATGATTTTAAATATAATTATGGTTATGTTTTCACAAGTATTAAGTATCCCATACTATAAGTTAAAGTTGGTTTTATCGATGTGCAAATTTTTATCCTTGGGAATACATTAAATGCGAAGAAAATGTGTAAAGAAGTTTTACGATTGGAAACATAAGGCAGAAATTTTAGGTGGAAACACCTTAAAAGGAAAACAAAAAAATGACCCGTAATTTCCTGTTGCAAGGAGCACCTTTTGAATCCGTTCTGACGCGAATTAAGTTTATCAAAGTTATTCAAACTCAATAGTGTTAACTTGGCTTGTTCTTCAAGGTTAACGTTGTAAATAACGATGATCAGTGCTACGTAACTGATGATAAATATGATAGACTCTTTCACCTCGGGGTTCGTATTTAGAGCTCGGCACGAAAGCATCAATGTGATGAAAACAACAGAAAAGATAACGGTACACTATTTTATGAAATAATTCTGTACCTTAAAAAAACGATTTATTCCTCTTATTTACTTCTGCGAAGGTTGTTCTAATGATTCCGTTATATTGCTTGTTGCAAACACTATAAAATATTTCTACTCCTTATGGATACTCGTTACCGATAACTTTCTAAGCCCTTTTATCCCCCGCTACTAAGAAGCTTCTGTCTGAGAACAAAGTCCTCTTGCTTTTTACACGACTCACGCCTTCCATCTCCCCGAGTCGACTGCCCTTTTCCTTCGCCACGCTTCCCTCAAGCGGAAGAGGACCAACCCATTCTAACACACACAGCGATATTTCCTCTCCCACGGATTAAAAGGGCCGCGTTCCAAGACAAAAGTCTCAAAGCTGAGGATTGCCGTTTCTTCATATCCTTCGGTACCTTTGAACATGAAGCCGAAAGGGGCAAATTGAATTTAACGATACCAAATGCCGTTACGAAATACAAAGCCAAAACTTATATGATGCGACAGGGTGGTGTCTCTAATCAAACTGCATTTCCTGATATTTCTTGACTGGGGTGACGAAACTAAAAATTTATCCCTCATCGTGGAAACAAAGGAAATGGAACACGAAAGCGAAATAAAAGTTGCGAATGAGATTTAATATTTTTGCCTAAAACGTCTTGTACTAAATCAGCGTAACAATGGAACCGGTTGGGAAAACAGTCAATCGGTTTCTACAATGGATAAAACATCCAGAAACAAGATTAGTAGATGACAAGGTTGTGCTCATCCTGCACTTCCGGTGATTGTTTTGTGACGTCACTGTCCAAATCGCTATTGTAAGATCAAGGCTAGTAGTATTAGTCTACCGGACAATAGTTCTTCCGATTTGTTAATATGGCTCCTGAGATTTTTCTTGAGATCTTTCCAATTGGATTCATTACTTTGAGTATGAGCCCCACTTATCAGGATTTCTGAAATATTTTGTGTGATTGACTGTTGAATGAGTGAAACAGCGTAATTTATAAAATGCGAATAAATACTATAAAAAAATGAGGCGTTAGTCTTAGCCACTTAGCCTTCCAGTAAAAAAGTTGGAAATAGCTTTGATTAAGAAAAATAAATACGCTGGCTCCGAACAAAAAAACAAACAAAAAAAAAACAAGTTAGTACTGTTATTGGATATATTTGTTTCATAAAATGTATTTATAAATAAAAACAGTCATTAAGGCGTTTATTATAACGCAATTCTAAAAGAGATACACGTAAAATGTATCGTGAACTACTTTCTTTCACGTTGGGTTGGATCAGGGTGTATGTAAACAAAGCGGAAGGACACACGGAAAATTAGGAACTATTTTAAAGCGTTCTGATTCTGCAGTACAGCAAGAAATTCTTCATTATATGACAATAATATGTCCTGCTGTACGCTTTCGCTTCTAAATTTACATAGAAGCAGCAAACATTCCCCTTCTAACTAAAATTAACATTTAAAAGTCTAACCGTTTTCCCGCCCTTTACGTAACAAAAATGTTCAGAAGGTATTTCTGAAATCTTCGTTTCAAAGATATTCAAACGACTGTGAATTTCTGATGAATTTAATGCAAATGTGCTTTTGTATAAATTTTGCTGTGTGTTTAAGTTACAAAAAATGTTGACAATGCATCTTCCACCATAGCTACAGTTCGGATCTACGATTTTCATGTTAAGAAGGTGATGTCATTCAATGACGCAACAATCATTTGTCTGCGAAGAAGGCGGGATTAGCAAACATTACTGTGTGTTAACCTTGTCCGGAAATAGAAATATCTACTTAGTTCCACCAGTGGTTAAATAGCATGTAACGAGAATTAACAAATGACGCACCAATGTTTCTCATAACACAAGGATGGTATCAGGGAAAAACAGATTTTCAAGTCGTACATTTAAAAGAAGAAATTTATAAAGAAACATGATATAGGTCTACGTTTTCTAGCGGGAAATTTTGCATAATGGAAAAGTTGAAAGTAGGCGAAACATATTCTTCATGGAAAAAGCTACGCTAAGGAAAAAGAACTTTTCAAGTACGTCGCCCAGAAGCAGAGATACCTAAAATATGTTTCCGACCATTACTTTGGATTATCTTTGAAGTGTTTAAAGATGATAAAGCTCCACAGCTCTATTGTACTAACGACAGAATTGTGAACTACAAAATTGTTCATGCACTATCCTAAAGTATTCTACAAGGTAAATGACATCCAGGGTTGAAATATTTTTTATTTTTTGCATCGCACATGTAGAAGCAGAAATATTGAGAAAAACGGATTAAGATTTTGCGTCTCCTAGCGTCAAAATTGTGCATTATTTTGGAAAGAAAATGAACACCGAGTTTGCATAGTTAGTTGTATGTGACCAAGGAAAGAAGTTTTTCAATCAGGTTTTTGGTTTCGCAGATATTCATGTAAATGGAAACGTGGACTTCTGGTGGCAGACTTGTGCTTTAAGAAAAATTTGAAATTATATGAGAAACATTTCGCAGCGGAAACGCTCTCCAACAAGGAAATAATTTTTCAAATCGGAATTTCAGAAGCAAAGATATCGGGGAAAACGCAATTTAACTTAACGCTCCCTAGCGGAAAGTTTATGAGCTACTTGAACATTTTGGAATTATATGAAAAAGATGTCGCACAGCAAACTCTGTCCAACAAAGAAGGAAGTTTTCAGATAGGATCGTTAGAAGCAGATGTATTGACAAAAAAGAGATATACATACATCTACGCCCCTGGCGCTGAAACCATGCACTATTTAAAGAAGAAAATATTCCAAAAATGTTCATCGATGTGAGCGGTTTAGTACACGAACGAATGTTTTCAATCGAGATTTCAGAAGCTCAGATTTTACTGCAAATACGTCTGAAGCAGAAATTAACAATCACGCCTATTGGTGGCCAAACAATTTTTTACCAAAAATTAAAAATATATGCAAAAGATTTCCTATCAGGAGCTGTATCCGCTGCAGAAAAAAATATCTCAACTCGCAGTTATAGAAGCAGACAAATCGGGGGAAACGCAATTTACTTTTACGCTCCCTAACGAAAAATCTATGCGTCACTTGAAGAAATAACTATATCTAAAATAGTCTTCGACATAAATGGAATTGAAAGGTAAAATAAAATCAATCGGTTGTTTGGAAGGAAATGTATGAAACAAAATGTATTTTGAATTCGATTCCATCTGCATTTACGCCCTCCAGCAGCGAAATTATACATCGTAAAAAAACAAAAAAAACAAAAAACGAAATATCATTATTCCCGCATTTCAAGCTTCCCAATGCAACATAAAATTTTCAAATCAGAATAGCAGGTACAGAGTTATGGTGTCCACAGATGGACGGACGGACAAACCGGTAACATAAGCATGATCTGTTTTACTAAAGACGTGCTAAAAACTCTACGGCATAAGGAAAACATTGTATTCTGTTAAATTAAAAAGTCATGGAATATTCCGTTCATTTCTCCAAGGAAACTTTCGTTTGTGGTTTGCAAAAATTATTTGCTTTGTTATCTCATCTTTCCGTTCCACAAAAGAATTTGTACAATATTTTAGCACGTATTTTGTAACAAAGAACGTGCTAATGCTATAAGTTGTCAGTCCGTTTATCCATCCGTCCGTCCGTCTGTTGACACCATATCTCTGAAACAAATAGTCCGATTTGAAAATTTCATTTTGTATTGGGAAGCATGAAATTGGGGAATGATGATCCGTCATTTCGGTTTTTTTTTTCACAATGCGCAATTTTGCCGCTAGCAGATCATATCGAATTCAAAATATATTTATTTCCATATATTTGCATCTAACTATCTGATTTTAAAAAAAGCTCATTTCCCATTTCAACGCCATTTATGTCGAAGACTATTTTAGGCATAGTCAATTTTTGAAGTTATGCATAGATTTTCCGCTAGGGGACGGTCTCCTAGACTGCGTTTTACTCGATATCTCTGATTCTAAAACGCCAATTTGAAAAAAAAAAAAAAAAAAATCTGCTGCGGATACACCTCGCAACGGGATATATTTTGCATATAATCTCTGATTTTTGGTAAAACAAAAAAAAAAATTGGCCACCAGGGGGAGTAAATGTTAGTTTCTGCTTCTGTTGCATTTGTAACAAAATCTGAGCTTCTAAATACTCGATTAAAAAAATTCGTTCGCGGACGATACCACTCTCCTTGATAAACATTTTCGGTATACACGGTCGAGTCGCATTATTGTGACCACCAGCTAATATCCTAAGTACATGCCGTGTGCAGCGCGGACAGCAACTAGACGGGCTGGGAGTGACTCAGTAAGGTGCTGGAAGGTATTCACAGGTATGTGGAGCCATCCTGACTGCATTACATCTAACAGCTCCTGGAGGGAGCGTGGTAGAGGATCCATAGAGCGAACAATGCGATCGAGGTCGCCCCACCGATATTCAATTGGGTTTAAGTCTGGGGAATCAGAGAGCCAGGGAAGTACTTTGAAGTCTTCATCGAAGGCGTTGGCCTCTGATCATTCGTCCGTAAGGGGTCCGGGTTCGAATCCCGGTGAGGCATGGATGTTGTGTTTGTCTTACGGCACTGGCTCTCTCCCTTCCCTGGAACCAGTGACCCTAAATTAGGGACGGGCGACTGCTTATAGCCCATTGAGTTGCTCACGGTGGTCGTTAAACCTCCAATCAAAAAAAAAAAAAAAAAAAAAAAAAAGTCTTCATCGAGCTCTTCCAACCATTCTATGTGACACGTCACATTGCCGTGCTGTAAAATCCCATCTGCCCCAGGGAAGTCAATCAGCATGCACGGGTATGCGTGGTCTGCAAGGATGGATTCAGTACGAATTCGGTCCATAATGCCTTCCACAGATATGTGTAGACCCAAGGAATGCCACGAAAGCATTCCCCAGACCACAACCCTAACTCCTCAGCTTGTGTACTTCCAGCAATGGTTAAAGAGTGTTTGTTCTCCGAAGTTTCTTGCCTTATACGTCAACGTCCAGCCGTTCGATGAAGCAGAAAACGTGAATCATCGAAGAAGGCAATCTTTTGCCAATTAGCGGAGGACCAATTCCGAAACAGTATTGCAAATGTAAGCCTTTTCTGCCGATGCACCATCGTTAGCATAGGTGCAGTGACCAATTATCTGCATCGGAGCCCCATACACAGTAAGGTTCACTGAACTATCGTTTTAGACGCACTTCCGGTAGCTTCCTGCTTCAATCGGCCAGTGAGTTGCTCCACTGTAGCGTGCCGATTAGCTCTCACGCACATTCGTAGCCAACGTTCACCTCGCACATCAATGGCACGTATTACTCCACAGTTTCCACGTCGCTTTCGCAATGGTATCATTTCTCCAATCACGATACACTTTAACCACAGCAGATGGCGAACAGTTCACAAACTGCGCTGTTTCAGAAGCACTGCAACCTTTGGCCCGAAAGCCGATAATCATCCCTTTTTGCAAAGTTGATAAACCACTCCTTTTATCCATAACAGCAAAGAGTGATATTTTTTCAGAATGCCTATAGCACACCTTATATACTCTCCAAGCCTGCTCACAACACGTGTCTCCTTTCATTGGCTACGCGCTGTTGACGTCAAAAGTAGGAGGTGGTCAGAATAATGTGACTCGACTGTGTATTTTCTTATGAAAATCATGCATGGTTTCGCCGCCAGGGCGTGCAGATGTATATCTCATTTTTGTCGATATCTTTGCTTTCAAGAGACCGATTTGAAAAATTCCTTCTTTGTTGGATAGAGTTTTCAGTGTGAAAAGTTTTTCATATAATTCCAAAATTTCAAGTGTTTTATAGACTTTCCGCTAAAAGACGTAGTGGTAAATTCAGTTTTCCCCGATATCTCTGCTTCTGATACTTCGATTTGAAAAATTCTTTCTGCAGGAAATAAACAGCTTCTGATGGGAAATCCTTTGTACTGTATATAATGTCTAATGTTTGGTAAAGTATGGTTTTACCACCTGGGGGCGTAAGTGTTAATTTCTGCTTCTAATGTATTTGCAGCAAAATCTGAGCTCCTGAAAACTCGATTGAAAAATTCTTCCGTGGACTGATACCGTTCACATCGAAAAATCTTTTCGATGATTCTTCTTTCTTAAAATAATGCATGGCTATTCCCCCAGGGTGTGTAGATGCATAGCTTAGTTTTGTCCATAGCTCTGCTTCTAAGAGTCCGATTTGAAAAATTCTTTCTTTGTTGGAGAGCCTTTCTGCTGCGAAATGTTTCAAATATAATTTCAAATTTTTCAAGTCCGCCACCAGATGGAGTAAATTTACTTTTCCGTTTACAGCAATATCTGCGTGATTAAAACACCCGATTGAAAATCTTTTTTCTTCGGTGAGATTCTACTAACTATGCAAATTCTGAGTGCGTATTTTCTTCCCAAAATAGTGCACAATTTCGCCGCTAGGGGCGCAAATGCTTAATCTGCATTTTTCAATATCTCTACTTCTACATGTGAATTTCAGAAAATTCGTTCAACGCCGGATGTCATTTACCTTGTAGAACACTTTAGGCTAGATCATGAGGAATTTTGTAGTTTACAGTTCAGTCGGTAGGTGTTCTTTTTTTGTATTTCAGTTTTCAGTTGTATCGCCGCTTCTAAAAACACTATTGTTTTTTAGAAGCGACGATACAGCCTCTTCTAAAAACCTATAGTATAGTGACAAAGGTCGAAACCTTTTCCTCGCTATTTCTGCTTCAGGGCGACGTATGTGAAAAGTGATTTTTCCTTAGCATAGCTTTTTCCATGCAGAGTATTTTTCGCCTATTTTCACCTTTTCCATTATGCAAAATTCTTCCGCTAGAAGGCATGGAATTATACAATGTTTCTTTCTCTCGTATATTTCTTCTTTTAACTGTTCGATTTTAAAATCTTTATGTCTCTGATACTTTCCTTGTGCTATCGAGCCCCATTTTTTGTTTATTTTCGTACTATGCTCTTTAGCCGCTGGTAGATATAAGCAGATGATTCTATTTCTGGATGTTTTATGGATCTTTGAAACAAATGATTGTTTTCTTAACCTGTTCCATTGACTTTGAATAGCCTTGATAAATTAAATTCGCGTCAGAACGGATTCAAAAAGACGTGTTCATCACAACCGAAAATTGATGTCATCTTTCTTGTTTCAATTCCAAAACATCATATATAAGTCAGTTTTAAACTTTTATTTTTGTAGCATTCAGTTGTTATTTTTTGAATTTTAGGAAAAAGTCAAAGCTATATAGATAATAAAACTGAATCCCTAAGATAGAATATGCAAAATATGCTGCATTATTTTAAAATGAAGGAAAACAGATCAAATTTAGGAAATACCAGCTTTTTTCGATGAGGAATCTAATACTTGCATTGTGTGTGCGTAGACTGATTTAAACCATCTTGATCCATGTCTTTCCTTTCCACACTCTTTCATAACCTTTGTGTACGTGTTTCCGCGGTATCATGCTAGAACTATTTCGATACCCATTGACTGTTTTACCTCCTAAAGTAAGAAAAGCGATCGTGTTTATATTTCTCATAAACAGAGACTCAGACACCTGATGCCATTCCTTTTCGGTTAAACGTTAAACACTCTTTTATTTCAACTTGTACTAGTTTGAAAAGTTCAGTCACAGATAAAAACTTCCAAAACCTTACGGATAAAATCTATGGGATGATTTAGCGATAAGACTCAGCCGCATATTTATCTAGAAAACACTGAAGTATTTTATTTTTTTCCGCGATACTTCACGAGGAGAACTAAAGTTCTTAAAATATTTGAGGAACGGTATGTGTCTAAACGCGCGTTTAATACGAATTCCAAAACTAGTAGTGATATCACGATCTAACAAGAAAGGGTTCGTAATAGTTAAACGAAAGCTTTTGGTTCTGTACAGTGCATGTAAGAAACGAGAAGCGTTAAATATTTCTCAGTTTAGCACAGCATTTGAAGCAGTTGGATATTTGCGTTTAAAACATCGATATGAGCATTTGATCTCGGCTAGTAAATAAAGGAACCATGCATCCACTTAGTGGATTCGAAAACTTTTATTTTGTCGACAGCGCTATACATATGGAGTATTATCTCCGCATTTTCAGATATTGTTGATTTCTATTTCACCTAGATGATGCAAACAGGTCTACCTGTTTGGAATAGCATTTACACTAATGAAAATCAGGCTAGAAAAATGCCTTTTTTATAAAAAAGTAATTCTTCATAAAAACATTTTTTTAATAAAAACATTTGTAGGCATAATGTAAACAAGTTAGTAAAATCATGCAATGCATTGATTATGATACGCTTTCCAACCTACCAGAAATCATAGCTCAAATTATAGGGATAATGGCTGTGGAATAAATCTCGCTCCTGTGTCCTGACCTTTGATCCCATTTCGATTATATTAAACAGAAGTGGTTCAGTATCCCTCGGGAACAACATGGTAAAGTTTTGTCGCAATAGAAACATGTTTAATCTTGCTGCTGTGTCCTGACCTTTGACCCCATTTCAACGATATTCAACAGAACAGCTTTAGTATGCCTCCGGAACAACATGTAAAATTTTTTTCGAAATGGAAACATTTTTACGTAAGTTATGACGCATAAGGGCAATGGAATTGATCCCGTTCGTATGTCCTGACCTTCGACCTCCTTTGGCCCATTTTCAATAGGGGTCCCCAACCATATACTAAAATTCGAACCATTTTTATGCAAGTTATCTTGCGGGCGGTCAGACAGACAGACGGACAAACCCGGAGCATATACTCTTCTTCAGCCTACGGTTGGAAAGCGTATAAAATAATTTTTCATAACAAATATTTTTTTAATAAAAACATTTGTAGGCATTAACAAAAGTTTCCACACGTTTTTTATAAGGTTTTATGGTTAAAAATTACCATTATCCAAGGCAATATGAGTGCACATTGCAAAAATTATTTCTGCAACGTACCTTAAATAAGCATCGCCTCACCATCATGACACCATGACAAAATTCGTTTTATTGGATCTCTTTTGTCGACAATAAGGATTTTCCTCATTCTCATATTCAATCTCGAGTTTTCTTTCGCCACAAATAAAATCAAACGATGTTTCCTTTCTTTCTACTGTATTCGTTTTTACTTGTGGCTTAGCTGTGACTTCTTTCTACTATTGATATTTTTTGATGATGCCTTCGGCGTCTGAAGTTCCTTGGATTATACGTATTTTGGACGTCGCATTCTTCTCTCATTTTTTCTGGGAAGGATCGCAATTTTCCCTACACAAGTATAGAACGCTTTCATATGTTATCGTTTCTTTCAGACGGTTACCGCATTCCTCTTTAACGCCAAGGAAACACAATCAATTCTGCGTGCGGGATTGTTGAAGTAAGACGCCCACGGTCACGAAAGCCGCAAATTATTATCGTTCACCCAAATAAATAAAGTGCATAATGTGTCAGTACGGCGGGGAAATGATATATTCAATTTACAAATTACATACAGAATGGGCTAAACACTGAAATGCGCAACTGTCATTTTATTTGTTCATCTGCATTAAACAATGCATCTTCGACGTCGTCATGTTTGGGGAAATACAGAACAGGAATTTTGTTTAGCTTGATGCCACTCAACCAAATAACGTTGAAAATAAAATTAAGCCAAAGAGTAGGGCAACACTGTATAAAAAATTACACATGTCATTTATATTTTATACTTCTTTTTGAAACATAATGGATTCATTCAGAAAGTAAATATTTATGGAAAAATAAGGACTTTCTTTACTCGACTCATATGACCAGCTGAGGTGTTGGCTCCCGTTTCCATATGTCATTTATTTTCACAGCAGCTCTGAAAAGCTGTCTGGTTATACGAGGGGCATAACAAAAGTTTTGCACACGTTAATCTGAAACAGAAGCGGATGTTGCAATCGGGACGCTCTATCATTTGCTGTGTGGACGTGGGAGGGTTTGGAAATGGAAGCGTGCAGCTCCTCAGGTCGAGTCACTGCGTAAGACCAGCGCTCTTATGTGAAATGCGGGGAAAAACTTCGACACAGATTCACATTGCCTTGCAAGAAGTTTGAAGGGAAGGAACCCTTGAGCGAAGCACAATTTCTTTCTGAGGAGAAATTTGAGACCGAAAATTCGTCAAATTCTCCCCAGCTTGTTGGAAGCGGGAACAATCTTGCTGCATGACAATGCATCGTGCCAGGGCACAGCATCGGCACGGGGACATTTGTCGAAATATGGCTGGGAAACTTTATCCCACCCACCATACAACCCTGATCTCAGTCCACCGGACTTTGATCTTCTCCCAAAGTTAAAAAGTTGCATCTGTGGCATTCGCTACGAATCGCTGGACGAACTGTCATTGGACGTGACCCTAGTAATACGACAGCTGAACAAAGATGGCGCATAACGGGCATCCAGGACCTACCTCACAGCTGGCAAGCTCTCATTAGCAGAGGAGGGGAGTACATTAACCGGTAAAAAGGTAAGTTTTCTTCGCTATTTCAGACTTTTCTCAAATATGGACAGTGGGCAGAACTTTCGTTATGAACCCCGTATTTCAGTGTAAACTGCGAATGCTCTTCTTTACGCTTTCCAACCGTAGGTTGAAGAAGTGTATATGCGACAGCTTTGTCCGTTGGTCCGCACGATAACTTGCGTAAAAAGGGTTCGATTTTGATGAAATTTTAGTATGTGGTAGTGGGCCACCTGGGGACGAACGCTGTTTAAAATGGGCGAAATGGGGCCAGAGGTCACGACATAGGAGTGGGATTCGTTCCATTGCCCTTATGCGTCATAACTTGCGTAAAAATAGTTCGATTTCGATGAAAGTTTAGTATGTGGTAGGGGACCACATGGGGACAAACCATGTTGAAAATGGGAGAAATGGGGTCAAAGGGCAGGACATAGGAGCGGAATCTATTTCATCGTCCTTATGTGTTATAACTTACGTAAAAATGCTGCGAATGAGACACAACTTTATCATGTTATTCTGGAAGTATACTGTACCGGTTCAGTTGAATATTATCGAAATGGGGTCAAAGGTCAGGTCATAGGTGCGAGATTTATTGTACAACCATTATCCTCATAACTTGAGTAATAACGTAAGTAATGATTTCTGGTATGTTGGAAAGCGTATCATAATCAAAGCATTGCATTATTTTACTAACTTGTTTGAGATTATGCGATAACTAGAAATGCATTAATAAGAGATAATAGGAAAACAAAATATTTTCATACCATGATTTCATCTGGTAGTAAAAATCCTCATCACAGATTGAAGAACTGCAACATTTTCCCTAATTTTTCAGGTCTTTTATAAGAAAAGTAGACGCTTATGTTATCGCTTTGTCCATCCGTCCTCCTGTGGGCACCATATCTGTGCAACTATTAGTCCGATTTTAAGCATTCTTTTTGCGTTGAGAAGCTTGAAATGTGAGAATGATGATCATTGCTTTCCGTTTTCTTTTCAAGGCATAACTTCGCTACTAGAGTGCCTAAATTCAGATGCTATCGAATTAAAAAAATAATACACATGTAACATATGTCGTGCCTGCACCGCAGGACGCACATGAGATAAAGGCAGATAGCAGTGAAAGCACATGTCCGCATAGCTCAGTTGGGAGAGCGACTTACTCCGGAGTGAGGTACCCGGATCCGACAAACTTGTACGTTATATTGGCCCCGGAAATTCCAGGATGACCCGGCTGATAGGTTTCTCGCAATGGTGTGATGTTCTTTCCACGCTGCGGGGCAGGACAAATCAGAATCCTTTCTTCAGTGCTTCGGGGAAAATAAATCAGTGGGATGTTACATTCCACACACCAAAAAACTGTCTGGGATTTCTCAAATGTACGTTCTTCTCCAGGTTGACCCGTGGGCCATATCGCCAACCCACTTTTTTTTTGGGGGGGGGGGGATATGTGGCGTGATGAGATAAAGGCAGATAGCAGTGAGGCGCATGTCCGCGTGGTTCAGTTGGGAGAGTGACTTACTCCGGAGTGAGGAGACTGATTTCGACGCCAAGCGCGGAGTTATATTTATTTCATATATTTGCTTCTAAATATCCGATTGAAAAAATTAGTTTTTCATTTAAAACATAAACATTTTGGGTACAGTTTGTTTTTCAAATTATGCACAGTTTTTCCGCTAGGGGCATAAAGTTAAATTCCAATTACTCCAATATCTCCGCTCCTAAAAAGTTCGTTTTAAAAATTGTTTTTTGCATCGATGGAGCTCCTGATGGGAAATGTCCTGCATATAATTTATAATTTTTTCGAAAATTAGCGGTTTTGCAACAAAAGCGCGTAAGTGCACATTTCCGCTTCTGATGTATTTGCAGCAATACCTGCGTCTCTGTGTGTTCTTTGTAGTCAGATACCGCTCATCCCGAAAAATCTCACGAGAACATAATTCAGCTTAAAACAATGCCCAGTTTTTCCACAATGGGGCGTAAATGTGTATCACATTTTTGTCGAATTCTGTGCTTTTAATAGATCGATTTGAAAAATTCTTCTTGCATTCTAAAACTTGAAATATGCGAATGATGATCCTTCATTTCGTTTTATTTTTACGATGTATAATTTCGCCGCTAGAGGGCGTAAATGCACATGATGTCGAATTCAAAAATACATTTTATTTCACATAATTGCTTCTAAACATCCGATTGAAAAAAATCTTTTATTTTTCGATTCCATTTATGTCGAAGAGTGTTCTGGATATAGTTTCTTTTTTCAAATTACGCATAGATTTTCCGCTAGGCGGCGTAAAAGTAAATTGCATTTTTTCCGATAACTCTTCTTGTAAAACTCCGATCTGAAATTTTTTTTCTTCAGCGGATACATCTCCTGATGCACAATCTTTTGCATGTAATTTAGAATTTTTGGTAAAGAATACTTTGGCCACCAGGGCGCGTAAGCGTTAATTTTTGCTTCTGATGTATTTGCCATAAAATCTGAGCTTCTAAAATATCGATTGAAAAAATTCTTTCGTGGGCTGATGCCACTCACATCGATTAACCTTTTCGGAATATTTTCTTCCTAAAATATTCAACAGGTTATCCGCCAGGGGGCGTAGATGTATATCTTATTTTTGTCAATATCCGGGCTTCTAAGAGTCCGATTTGAAAACTTCCTTCTTTGTTGAATAGTGTTTTCCGTGTGGCATGTTGTTCATATAATTTCAAAATTTTCAAGTAATTCATAGACTTTCCGCTAGGGGGCGTAAAGGTAAATTCCGTTTTCCCCTATATCTGTGCTTCTAAATCTCTTATCTGAAAAATTCTTTCTGCACCGAATACAGCTCCTGATGGGAAATCGTTTGCATATAATTTCTAATTTTTGTAAAAAAAATGGTTTGGCCACCAGGGGCGTAAACCTTAATTTCCGCTTCTGATGTATTTGCAGCAAAATATGAGCTTCTAAATTCTCGATTGAAAATAACGTCGTTTGTAGACCAATACTACTCATGCCGACAAACTTTTTAGAAACATTTTCTTCTTATAACAGGGCACGGTTTCTACGCCAGTGGGCGTAGATATATATCTTATTTTTGTCAATATCTCGACTTCTAGGAGTCCGATTTGAAAAATCCCTTCTTTGTTGGATAGTGTTTTCCGTGTCGCATGTTTTTCATATAATTTCAAAATTTACACGTAATTCATAGACTTTCCGCTAGGGTGCACAATGGTAAATTGCGTTTTCTGCTCCTAAAACTCCGATTTGAAATATTCTTCCTGTATCGCATACAAGACCTCACGGAAAATAGTTTTCACGTAATTTCTAATGTTTGGTAAAGAATGGTTTGGCCATCAATGGTCATAAGTGTTAATTTCTACTTCTGATGTATTTGTAGCAAAATCTGGGCTCCTAAAAACTCGACTAAATGTTTTTTTCTTGGACCGATATCGCTTATATAGATACACCTCCTGTGAATACTTTCTTTCTAAAATAATGCATGGTTTTTTCAACCAAAGGACGTAAAGTCACATCTTATTTTTGTCGATAACTGTTTCTAAGAGTTCGTAAGCTCACGATTCCGTTTACAGCAATATCTGAGGGATTAAAGACCCGATTCGAAAACTTCTTTCTTCCGTCAGATACTATTGTTTTCGATACCGGTTCCATTGACTTTGAATAGCCTTGATAAATTTAATTTGCGTCAGAACGGATTCAAAAGACGTGCTTATTACACCCGAAAATTCGGTGTCGTCTTTCTTGTTTTAAAATTCTTTCAACACCGAATACATTTTACCTTGTAGGACACTCGATTTGAACTAGTGAGTTGTTTGTGATTCCAAACTTCCGGCGCTGGGTGGTATTAGCGTGCCTTTTATTTTGCGGTTGTATCTCCATTTCTAAGAATCTTATTGGAAATTTAACTTTTTTACTGCATGCCGTTCGCTAGATTATAGGTGTAGACCATTATTCTCTTTAAATAATGTATTTTTTGCCACTAGGGGGCATAAATGTTTAAACCTTTTTTTGAAAAATTCCTTTTCCTTAACGCATCTTTTCTACTTTTCTTTTATTAAATATTCTTCCGCTACGAAGCGTAAATTTATATTATGTTTTCCTCTTTTCCTCTTTTACTAACTGTCCGACTTTAAAATATCTTTGTCTTTGATATCTTCCTTCAACTGTGAGATCCTTTTCGAGCATAATTTGTTAATTTTCGTCTAGTGCTGGAAAGCACCTGCT
Source organism: Macrothele yani (assembly GCA_039090855.1). Taxonomy (NCBI): domain Eukaryota; kingdom Metazoa; phylum Arthropoda; class Arachnida; order Araneae; family Macrothelidae; genus Macrothele; species Macrothele yani. Next base: position 139,543,721 of record CM077010.1, read on the forward strand.
TCTCTTTCTGTATGCTTATCTATTGCAGAAATCCAGTTGTTATTGTTTTTCTTTTTTCACAGGTCATCATCAACATCAGGAATTTCCACCACTAAGCGTATTTCTTCGAACAAATAGTTCAGAAAGAGTATTCCTCCACTTCTCTCTATTCAAGGCCATCACTTCATCTAGTCTATTATTTTTTAAACTTGATTTAACCTCCTTCAGGTTTCATTGAACTATTTCTAAATATCTTGTTCGTACCGGAAATGAATCAAATGACGTGCTCTTTACGACCAAAAGTTGTGTCATCTTTCTTGTTTGTGTTTGGTTTTATTTTGTATTTTAGCAAAAATTTCCATAAGTAACAGAATTAGACTATTAATTCAAACACTTGACGTGGATCAGGAGCACCAAACAGAAATCATCGCTCTTTCTTCGTTAATAAGTGAGTCTCGGAAAAAATCTCATCGGCCGGCACCGGATATCGAGCCGAGGGTCTTCCAGTTACGCGCCGGACATGCTACCACTGCACCACAGCGGCCCAGAATACTCCAGATTCACATGTGCATTAACGTGGAAAGAGCGATGATTTCTTTTGGGGTTCCTGATCCACGTTTAGTGTTTGAATTAATTATCCCTTCGCCTCCTAGTTATTTGTTCAGTTGCTGCTTTCTATCTTTGGTGAATCCCCAGCATTCTGCGGAGTTCCATGAAGCAAGCTGCCATATACTTTGGCAGTTAATCACCCGTGAGTCCGGAGAATTCGTGAGCGTTGTGGTGCAATGGTAGCATGTCCGGCGCGTAACTGAAGGACCCTAGGTTCGACTTCAGGTTGCGGCCGATGATAATTTTTCCGAGACTCACTTATTAACGTGAAAAGAGCGATGATTTCTGTTTGGAGAATTGGACTATATAGAAGGTAGGCTTTGAAATTGTGACTAATATGGAACTTCACATGGATCAGTGGAGTGAGGATGAAAATACCAGTGGACTCCTTTTATTTCTCTATATGTAGGTGTTTACATATCGTCATCAATGCTACCACCGAAGATTCGCTGAAGACATTTTAGCTGCAATAGCGAAATAAGTTATTTTCGAAATTTTAAGATCTGTCCAATAAACTTTTGACTAAGTAACATCAACACATGAAATTGCAAAGGTATCGCACTTTAACATTCGACAGATTCAAAAGAGAAAATATAATTTAATTTTTAAATGGGTAAAGCTCTAAATTTAGTTCTTTATTTTCAAACAATCGCTTTCATTTACCTTCAAATCTTTGATTGCTCTATAGAAGCACATCAAAATGTTCCTATGCAATTCAGATGCAACCTTCATGAACTTCGTTTCTGTATCAACGATAAAGGGATAATCTGTTACAGCTTAGATTTAGTTTTGGTCTACAACAGGCTCATTTTGTTTATCCACAGCCCCGATTTGTTTATCCACAGACATCAAATGAATCTATTTTTAAATTTTCAGCTTATTTTTTTAATGAAGCAAATTTCCTTTTGTAACTTTTCGTAAATTCATTTACTTTTACCTTCTTTTCTCTGTAAAAAGGCTTATTATAAATGTAAAGCTTATCTTAGGAACGCAACGGTCTTGAATTTGAGTCCTTGAGGAAGCGAATTGAATCACGAACTATCCCATGTTACCTTTTTTCGAGATATATAATGGGATACTAACTAGTAAAGGTGAAATCTCCAGAACATCTTGCTTATATAAGCTAGGTTCTAAAGCTTATGTATTGCTATTTTTCAAAGCTCTTCCGCTTAAAGTATAAAATAGGTTTCCTCAAATCGATGTTTTTGAGACAAGAAATGAAATTGTCTTTTCACTGGGCGATAGTTTCCTTTAGATGACAAAAGAAAGTAAAATATTGGTAAATAAATAAATATATATATATACACTTCGAGCACGCCTTTGTCATGAAGATAATATCAACATTGGAATCCCATGTACGAAAAACCAATATAGAATTTGCGATAAAGCTCAACGTTGGATCATGATTTATTGCGAGATGATCCATAAAGGTCAGTGTTCATATTTCGTTTAATACCTCAGACGTTTCTGACGTAGACAGGGCACGACGTTGGTAAGAAACAATGTTTGTTATAATCTCAAACATTCCTCGCATTTTAGGAACTCTGATAAGGATACTTTAAAGTGGGTGTCCACAAAAACACTTCCAGTTACTGAAAGAATTATCTTCAAGAGTTTCCTGTTCTAACTACATGTTTTTTTAATTGGTGCTTAGTAAACTTATGAAAATGCAGTACTTTAAGGGAGAATTAACAGCAGGAAGAATGATACAGTGAAACACCATTTTCAAATTGCATTAACGTTTTTGTTTCAAACTCAAGGTTTTCAGGTGGTTAAGGTTGCAAGTGAGAATGAAAATTAAGTTATCACAGGAAGAAAGTAAGAGGTATAAAGGAAATATGCTTGGTGCTATTGTTTCAATATGAGCCCAGTACAACCAGCATTACTGTTACATTAAGAGAGCTCCAGCGATCTAACTAAATTATTCATTCGAAAGCAGAATACATTTTTATTTTATTTTTAATTGTACAGGGTTATTGCAAATGAAGTAGCCTCCCCGATGGCGCAGTGGTCTGAGCGCTGACTTATGACCATTCGTCCGAGAAGGGTCCGGGTTCGAATCCCGATCTGGCATGGAAGTTGTGTTTGTCTTACGGCACTGGCTCTCTCCCTTCCCGGGAACTAGTGGTCCTAAATTAGGGACGAGCGACTGCTTATAGCCTATTGAGTTGCTCACGGTGGTCGTTAAACCATCAGTAATGAAAAGAAGTAGAAAGTTTCATCTTTTTATAAAACCAAAGCATGTAAGATATTGACACTCATGATACACCGTACTATCACCGACAATAACAATTTTATTATATATATGGCGTCGCTAAAATGTTGTACGTTTTTCATCGTCACGTGACTGGTCACGAAAGAAGGCCGTAAATGCTGTAGAGAAGACGTTCTGTGCGCTTGTGTTAAGCAAAACGAATTCTGTTACTGTTGGGCAACGGGGTTTTAGAACATTTTAAAAAAATCACCGCCAAATGGGCATTTCATCTACGACTGATATAAAAAATTTAAAACAACAGGATGTCTGTGTAAATGTTCAATGAGACCACGTGTACCTAATGAAGAAGTGGAGCGTGTTCGCGCCATTTACCAAAGCAGAACAATGAAATCAACATCAAACAGAAGTCATCGCTCTTTCGACGTTTATAAGTGAGTGACGAAAAAATTCTCATTGGTCACCACCGAGAATCGAACCCAGGATCTTCCAGTTACGCGCCGGATATGCTTCCACTGCACCACAGCGGCCTCGAATTCTTCCAGACTCACATACACTAACTGACAAGCTACGCTTACTTGGCAGGTTGCTTCTTGGAGCCCTGCACAATGGTGGGGATTCACCAAAGTTGGCAAGCAGCAACTGAACAAATTGTTTCGAAACAAAGCTATTGTATTTCTTAATGAAATCAACAGCGATGAAATGACTCTCTACAAACTACAGTTGTTCTAATGTCCAAGTAACAATGACATAACCGAACGTTGCGATTTCACTACAAAAATAGAACATTTTGAGTAACATGGTTTTAGTGAGCGTCTAATTTTCAGCGACGAACTGATATTCCACCTAAGTGGGAAGGTTAACAAATATAATATTTGCCTATATGGGACTGAAAATCCTAGAGCAACAGTGGAGCATGTGCAGGATGTATTAAATGTTTAATGCGTTCTATGCTATACCCCGTAAAACAGTGTATGCCCACTTGTTTTTCCAAGAACGCCCTGTAACGGGAAGTTCTTACCTCGACATTCTGAGTATTTGGTTGATGCCTCAACTGCTCGAAAAAAGTAACAACTTAATTTCGCAAAAGGATGGAACACCACCCACTGGCACCGGGAAGTTAGAAATTACCTCGATAAAAACTTTCTGCAAGGCTGGATTGGCCACGCAACAAGCGACAACATGTCAGTCATATTTTGGCTACCACACAGTCCGGATCTGACATCCTATGACTTTGTTTTATGCGGCTATGCCAAAGATAAGGTCTTCGTCCTTCTCCTTCTTGTTAATTTGACTGATCTGAAGTAACGTATCGCAAGAGCTATTGCTGGAGTTGATGAAGATATAGGGGTTGAACAGGATACTGTGAAAACCTAAGAAAAGAAGGTTTTACTTTCCTAATAGAGTGTGAGACCACCTTTGGCATTCAAAACCGCCTAAATCCTCTTTAGAGTGGACGCATACAAATCCTGTGGTTAGTTGGATGTTACACCATTCTTCAAGCAGAAACTGCTCCAGTAGATGCAGGAGGAGGATAACGGGATCTTACTCTGTTTTCCAACACAGACCACAGTGGCTCGATGATGTTCAAGTCTGGTGATTAGGGAGGCCAAGGAAGGTGTGACAATTCGTCCTCATGTTCCTCAAACCAAGATTGGACATTCCGTGCTCTGTGAATTGGGGTTTTATCATCTCGATACATGGCATCCACTGTAGGAAGCAATGTTTGAGTCATTGAAAGGACTTGGTCGGCCCAAATGGTTTCATACGCCTACCAGACGTCCGTCCTTTCAAGATGATCAGAGGACCTGCTCAAACTCACGATATGACTGCCCAGATCATGACAGAACCACCACCATGCTGCACTGTTGGGAGCAGACAGTCTAGGCTATACGCTTCTGACGGTGTTCTTCACACGTAAACACGTCCTGAAGTGGGTAATAGCACGAATGTGGACTCATCTGACCGCATTACACGCTATCATGCATCAGGCTGCAACGATGCATGCTGCTGGAACTACTGGCGTCGCCGTTGTGCATTTACCTGGGACACCAGAGGTTTCGCAATAGCATCTCTGACATTATTATCTTGTTTAGCCAGTTATTTGCGCACCGTTTTCGTTGATACTGGCGTCCGGAAATTCAGATTGAGTTCCGTACTAACTTTTGGTGTCGTGGTCTTTTTATTACGGGTAAAAATCATCTTTAATGCTCTCTTGTCTCTATCAATCAGGGACGTTTTAGGTTTTGCCTCAAACACGGTATGCTGTCATGAAGCTAGACACAGTAGCTCTCGATACCCCCACTACCCTAGCGATTGTTATCACGGAGGCACCAACTAGCCGGCCATCAACAATCAGCCGTCTTTCCAAGCGATTTAGGTCACTCATTTCGTCATCACCTAAAAAGAAATTTTGCAACAAGTCATTGTAAATGCAGTTAAATAGGACCTTGGGGTTCTAAACAGAGCTATTACAAACAAAAGGTGGTGGATACCTTTGTGTATTGCGCCATACGCAGCTGCATTGAAAGTCATGTCTCTGAGCATGGTGTTCACATTATCCAACTCCTGTATGTGAGCGTTGTGTTCACCTTATCCAACTCCTGTACGTGAGCGTTGTGCTTACATTATCCAACTCCTGTGCATGAGCGTTGATTTCATATTATCAAACTCCTGTGCGTCAGCGTTGTGTTCACTTTATCCAACTCCTGTGCGTCAGCGTTGTGTTCACCTTATCCAACTCTTGTGGGTCAGCGTTGTGTTCACATTATCCAACTCCTGTACGTGAGCGTTGTGTTCACATTATCCAACTCCTGTGCGTGAGCGTTGTGCTCACATTATCCAACTCCTGTGCGTTAGCGTTGTGTTCACATTATCCAACTCCTGTGCGTGAGCGTTGTGTTCACATTATCCAACTCCTGTGCGTGAGCGTTGTGCTCACATTATCCAACTCCTGTGCGTTAGCGTTGTGTTCACATTATCCAACTCCTGTGCGTGAGCGTTGTGTTCACATTATCCAACTCCTGTGCGTGAGCGTTGTGTTCACATTACCCAACTCCTGTACGAAAGCGTTGTGTTCATATTATCCAACTCATGTATGTGAGCGTTGTGTTCACATTGTGCAACTCATGTATGTGAGCGTTGTGTTCACATTATCCAACTCCTGTATGTGAGCGTTGTGTTCACATTATCCAACTCCTGTATGTGAGCGTTGTGTTCACATTATCCAACTCCTGTATGTTAACGCGTGTTTGGCAAGGATTTGACACCCGCGTTGATAAATGCATTGTGGCTAAGGGTGCGCGCAGCGCTTTGACCTGTTGGTTTCTGTAACAAACTTCAAAAGCTTTCATACGAACCACACTGTAAGTGTCAATATCTTAAATAGTTTGTGTTTTATAAAATATTGAAACTGTCTTTGTCATTTGTAAATAGCCTTGTGCTGTTGTGAGATTATTAGCTGTAACACTGATTATGAGAAAATCCCAATTGGTTGAGTTTTACATTTGCTCCACAAACACCGCAATGATTTATCTTTGAGAATACAAACTCTAATAGTTTAGAGGGAATGCACTTCTTGATGAGAGAAAGCTCATGGAGGTTACGTAGCTTCTCAGAATTTGGAAAAGGGTGGGAAACATCACTTTAACCAATTTAAACCGAATGGAGATATTTGATCAACAATTACAGATGATTTTAACTCGTATTTGAACTATTTTGCACTCCCCTGTATACGTTTTCTTCTCCTAGGCATTCGTGCCTGTATATCCACTCACTTATTGTAACCATCATTCGAGCAAAAGAAAGACCTCGATGTATTTATATCATTTACAGTATTTATTAAAACTACTGCACACGCTAAAAATAGCCTGTCGGCATCTCGGGCCTATTAGACACAACGCATATTTTGCACATTTGAAACTGGCCAGTCTTGCTAAGTTTCACGTTACATTTCTTCTGATATTGTTGTAGTTGTCAATTACAAGATGTTCAATCTAGGCCTTGTTCGTAGTCATTTGGCATTTTATTACACTTAGTCAAAATGGTTTATTTAGATATTATCCATGTTGTTTCATGTCATTATTAAACTGTATAGAGCATTATGTTCCCACTGTTTCTTCTTCAAGAAACGCACAGTTTTTTCCGCTGTGAAGCCTAAAGTGGCTTTAGGTTTTCGTCGATGTCTCTATTTGTGAGATTAGAAAAATCTCACAAATAGAGGCATCGACGAAAACTTAAGGAAACAACTTTTACTCTAATAGTGTCGACTTTGTAGACTGTTTTCCATAAGATTTTTATTCTTTTGCAATATATTGAGCTTAAGTGCCTATTATACCTGAAAATGTCTTTACCGATTCTAAAAATCTGATTTAATAAATTTCTTTTGTGTAGTTTTTGAACACAGTTTGTTAATTTTCGCAATATGTTCTTTAACCCCTGGTAGGAGTAAGCAGCTATATCCTTTTCTGGTTGTTTTATCGATTGTACAAAACCGGTTGATTATTTTTCATTTTTCTCTGGTTCCATTGAATTTGAATAACTTTGAACTGTTTCATTCGGGTCGGAATGGGTATAAATGACATTCTCATTAGAACCAAAAATCGGGTGTCATCTTTCTTGTTTTTGTTAGGATTTATTTTGCATTTTGGCGGCGACTTTCATCAAAAATAAAATAACACTGTATTCAAGGCATGCCCTGAAATACACTCACGGACAATGAAATTTGCGCACGTATAGGAAAACATGCTACAACCACGAAACTTTACAAATAGCTAGAATGCGTGCTGCTATGCTAATGATCTACGTTTGGTGCGATTGCGCATGGCCGCACCTCCTGTGGTGACACCGCAAGCACGAACCGGCAGCCTTTTCAACTGTCATGTAGTCGATGCTCCATGAAAGCGAAAAGCACCTGCCGACGCAAGCAAGATTTGAGAGTGACAAGAATGCCGGGTAGATGCCAGAGACTTCGATTTACGCAACTTACGGACTTTGAGAGAGGTCGGATCATCGGACTAAAAACCACAGGGGTGTCTGCGCGCCCTATAGCCCGCCACATGGATCGTTCTGACCATATCGTCCGAATTTGTTGAGAGGAATGGACACGTGACTGCACTGCCACACGGCGGAGTGGCTCCGGGCGGACCAGGAATGCCATTGGTAGAGAGCATCGACGGATCGTGCGCCAGGCACGAACGGATCCCACGGTGCCCCGATTCACTATAGAGGCATATGTAGCGGTTCCTGTGTGCCGACGAACCGTTTCCCGACGCTTCGCGTAAGCAAATCTGCGATTCCAGTGCCTCTTACGTGTGCTGCCATTAACACCGGAACATCGCCGGCTCCGTTTTAGTGGTTCCTGGCCAGAGCGACGTGGAACGACTCAAACTGGTGAAGTGTGATGTTTAGCGATGAGTGCCGCTTCGTTAGGGGGACAGATGATCATCGTGTCCGAGTGTGGAGGTGCCCGGGTGAACAGCACAATCCAAACCTTGCTATCGAGCGCTACACCTCCCCCACTTCAGGAATTATGGTCCCGAGAGCCATTACCTACGATAGCCGATCAGCTCTAGTAGTGGTACGGGGATCATTGGCGGGACAGCGGTATATGAATGAGATCCTACGGTGTCATGTGCTCCTATTTCTGGCCGGGATTCCACATGCGCTATACCTGTAAAATAATTGCCGCCCGCACATGGCTTGGATTGCCCAGGACTGCTTACGTCATGTCCAGACACTTCGATGGCCTGACCGCTTCCCGTAGATGTCCCTTATCGAGCATGTGTGGGACCAGTTGAAACGCCAGCTGCAGCTTTGTCGCAATATCCGAGATTTGAAGCACACAGTCCACCACGTGTGGTCCAGCCTGCCGCAGTACAACATCAGGCGTCTGTTTGCCTTAATGCGGACCGTATTGCAGCATGTATCGCCGCACGAGGTGGTGCGACGTCCTATTGATGAAGACCGGACTGCGTGCCGTAGATCCCTCGGTAATTGTCCTGCAGCTTTGTATTTCTATCATGTGTATCGTTCATCTGTATAATTACATCCATAAAATTTCAGTTCAATCCGATGCTTCCTTCTTGGTGTGCAAATTGCATTGTCAGTGACTGTAGTAGGTGTAACTTGAGCTATGCGCAGTTTCCGCTAGAAGGCGCAAAGCATTATGACAGCTATGCCTTTAAATCTCATCCAAATGTATTAGTAATTTCACTAGCTGAACGGAGAGGTATACATTAATCGTGCACCTGCATTTTAAAAGATCGTACGTATCTTGCTGAACTATCCTTTTCGCGGTGACGATTCACTTAATATAGCTTTAGATGACCAGTTTTTTTATTTCCTGCATGTTCTAAGTTAAAAATACGCTTTGAGTAGCATGGAGTTTCTGTATTAATAGGAAATACATCGTTTTACTTGTGGCTTGCAATATTAACATTAAATTGGCCAAATTCTGTTCATGTAAAATAATTAAAAACTGATAGGATCAGCAAATCATTCACATCTCTTTCATAGAATTGTGTCTCCTGACAAGAGGAAGCCGACATCTACGAGAGAATTCATGTATGAATTGAGATAATATAAACCCCAGCGATCGGTCACAGGCATCGAAAAATTAAATTGGAAATGAACGGATCACCCAGGACAATTGCAAAACCGCAGCGCAATTGAAAGCCACAGATGGCAGCTAGAGCAAAGCAGACAGCATATAACATAGGAAAAGTCAAACGAATGCAACGATACAAATCGGACGGTTGTTCTGTCAGAACCATTGAAGTGAACAGATCCTACACGGTGGTACAGTGGTCTAAGCGATGACTTTGTAAAGGTTGTGTTGACCTGTACTCCGTGTTTAACCTGCGTTTGTTAGTGTTCTTTTGTGTGTGTGCCGTATTTTTGTGTATCTCCTGTATTGTGAACATTTCCTGTGTCGATTGAGGCCGACCTTGACGTCCTGTGAGTAAAACGTTACTTGTACTAACTCTTTTTCCGTCCTGGCTTTGCCAAGGGTCGGGTTTAGCAGGCCAGCCACCATTGCAAATGGCAGCGACAGCATCTGATAGGCCAGGTCTGAAGCTTGATAGCAAAGCTCCGCCCCCACCTGGCACGTTCGGTTTTCGTCATTACCTCACGCAGCTGGTTTCCAAGCCGCGTCATCTGATCTTGCCACCTCTTCTTCCAACTCTATGGATGTTGATTTCTCGACGTTCTCCTCCACACTGACGTTATTAACTTCTTTAGTATCCGTTGCCTCTGGTACTTCATTTGCTCCTGCGAGCACTACGACTCGACCTTTCCCATCTCCGCCCATTCCTACGGCAACTCTTTCTATTGCTTCCGTTGCGAAGGGTACCAGATCATCTTCTTCTACAGCGAAGAATCCATGTACAATGCCTATTGATATGATTGTCACTAGAGACAACAAGAAATTACGCATCGAAATTCCGGAAACTTAAGCTGCTGGGCAAGAGGTTTTACGCACACAGAAACTTGGCATATGTTTTGTTACCCTCCCGGACACCAGCCTTAAGAAATACTCCTTATCCATTCGCCAAATCCTCCCTAAGGGAGCGATTAGCCATATGGCGAGAAAACCTAGGACTGTTCTATTCTATTTTGCGGAGCGCGTCTTATATGACGGGCTACATGCTGGAAATCATACCTTACTGAGAGTCCTGCTCACGCAGCGCCCCGTACTTGTTACGTGCTACCCCGTACCGCCAGAATTCAAGGACCATTACTTAATGGCGGCCCTTTCCCGTTGTGGAAAGGTAGTTGGTTCCATTTCCACCCTGTCTTCCGCACCAACAGACCCAGATAGCAGGAACATCTTAGGTCTGCGTCGCCAAGCAAGGATAATGTTCTCTACTGAAGATGCCATTGCTGACTGCCCTACTAAACTCACTGTGGTTGTAGGGAAGCAGATTTTCCGGATTTATATCGTTACCTCCTTGCATTGTTTTAAATACAAGGTGTATGGCCACATACACTCCCGTTGTCCACATGCATCTGTCAAGCCACTTATTTCCATACCGCCCGAAGTCAACACCACACCCTCAACACCAGTTTATCTGGCCACACCAAGTTCGGCTCCACAAACGTCCTTGATCCCTGCTACTGTTGCTCCAGAGGTTTCTCCCCCTGCAAATGATGGTTCTTCAGCAGTCTCCAAGTCTTCGATCTCTACAACGGAAACTTTGGCCACCTCTCCATCGTTGGACCCACTTGCTGCTGTGGTACCTCTACGTTCTTCGGTGGGTATTATCTCCAAGGAATGGCAACCCCTCCGGCGTGTTACTTCACCTTCTTCCCTTGGATTCCCTAATGTGGAGTCAGATCTAACTGTCATACACCCACCAGCTTCTGCCACCGTTCCCACGTTGAAACGCACTAGACAAAGTTCAATCTCGCCGGTGGCATCTTCTCCACGCTGCTCTGGTTCCCGTTCGCCAATTCGACAGTCTTCCTCTACAACAGCAGTTCCCACGTCTCTTAAATCCCCAGCTGTTTCAAAATTGTTGGATCAAAAAGCTTTCGCAGAATATCTGGAAACTTTCCCTGTATTAGACGAGCCACTGGCGCCGTCTGATCTTGCTCTCATCTTACTCAAACAACCGTCACGTCCTCTCAAGCAGCAAGACTGCGTTCAATGACGTAATGCTCAGCTTCCACTATTATCACCCAACTTCAGAGTCTACTTGCTCTTTTGCCGAAAAGTGACACAGTCAATAATGCGCAAACATCTAACTTAAGGAAACATGTGACCAGTCTTCACAGAAGTGCTGATAGTAATATTCAACCATTACAACCTCTTTCACGTTAAAATTACTTTCTTTCAACTGAAAGGGATGCTCCGTCCTTCCTACCAATGCGGTAGTGTTTGAAGATATTACACCGCGTGATGCGGATATATTATTGCTACAGGAGACTAACTGTCATCCCAACACCCCATACCATCGGTAGCGAACCTGGCCATTTCAATTCTACCATGTCCATCGACTTAGTCTTCACGCAGGATTTGCGGTGGCCATCCATTTTTGTCTTCGATCCATCACCACTGATGTAGCTGTCAAACCGATTTATCGTGACCTCCTGCAGCTTCTGTCTTTCCGGCTGCACAACTTCCGATACCATATCTTCAACATCTATGTTTCCCGCAATCAACAGTATGCAGACTGCCTTTTTGGGCATTTTTTTCCCTGTGTTCAAGGTCTTCCGGCCACTGATATTGTCGTCTTAGGTGGTGATTTTAACTGCACCTTTGACCCATCCCTCGACAGATCGGAAAGTTCCACGGATACCAGGTATTTTCTTAACCGAACACTTTCTACAGCCATTAACCAGCTACAACTCCAAGATTCCTTTCGACACCTGCACCCATTTTTTTGCTCGTACACCTGGCGCTCCTATTCCACTTCCTAACCTACAACTGCCCGACTTGACCGGTTTTATGTTTCTTCAATTCTTCTTCCTTCAGTTATCTCTCTTTCTTACACACCGACAGTTTCTTCCGACCACAGCTGCGTCGTAATGTGTCTTCACACTGGTCCATCCCCTCGGCAATACTACCGTATTTGGACCCTTAATGATGATATTTTACTTGATCCAATTTACATCAATTCCATCTAGTCGCTGCTCCAACAAGCCGTATATACGCTCCCTGTTGCTTCTTGTCCCATGCAACACTGGTTACATGTCAAATCCCGGATTCCTCTTTATACTAAACAATATTCCCACGAAAAACGTACTACCGCCTCTATGAAGGTTGATGCTGCACGCTCGTTTTTTTTTTCACCCTAGATCTTGCTTCTCCGCTGTTTTCTCATTACCAAGCTGAACTTCGTGCCTTGCTATTTCCTGTCTCCCAACAAGCTCTTCACCGCCTCAAGCTCCTTCATCTCCAGACAAATGACTATCCAAGTGAACAGGTTAAACAACTGGAATTTCCCAAACGTTCAGCTCATCACCTCCGTAATCTAAAGTTACCTGATGGAACTATTACTAGTGACCCCACTCTCATTTGCTTCGGTGTTAGAACATACACTGGCGGAAAGTGAAAAAAAACCTCGAAGAAGGAGACGTCTGATACCAACGAAATTTATACAGCATAATAACGGAATACAGAGGATAACGTGATCAAAACATTATGGCAAAATACAGCTGTATTTGCTCGTAAACTGAAAAATACCATTTCCATCTAACATGGTTAGTACGAGGTTGAACCGTCATGAACTGCGTCACACTGTGCAATTCTGGCATGGAGTCTGTCGTACAGATATTGGATATAAGTTTGGGGTATTGACTTCCAAGCATCCTCAACCTGGACGCGTAAATCGGGGAGGGATAATTCGTTGTCCCATAAAATCCCACACATACTCAATGGAGGACAAAGCCGGTGAACGTGCATGCCATGGAAGTTTTCTCACACCCTGAATTGCATGTTGCGTTGCACGTGCCGTGTGTGGGCGTGCGTTATCTTGCTGGAAAACACCACGATTGACCGACCTTACAAATGGCATAACAACGGGCTGAATGATGTTGTTGATGCAGGAGGTGCTGTTTAACGTACCCGGTACAAACACTAGTTGTGTATGGGAGTGATAGCTGATCGCTCCCCACACCAGGAGACCAGGTGTAGGCCCTGTGTGTCGCTGGCTGATGCAAGAAGGGTGGAGACGCTCCCCTGTGCATCTGAGAACACGCATACGGCCGTCGGATGCTCCCAAGCAGAATCTGCTTTCATCGTTGAACACGACAGATCGCCATTGCGTTCTCCAGTGCAGACGTGGGCGACACCACTGCAGCCGTTCGTGACGGTGGGCTGGAGTCAGAGGTACACATGCCATAGGCACACGTGCACGTAGTCCTGTATCCAGTAGACGGTTGCGGATTGTTCGCACAGTCACCTCAGGTGTTACGGCAGTTCGGATTTGCGTCGCAGTGGATGTTCTGCTTGACAACGCCGCTCTTCTTATGCGTCGATCGGTTCGTTCATCAGTCCGTCTGTGACTCCCGGTTCCACGTCTTCTCGTGTGGAAATGTTCCTCGGATCATCTACGTCACCATCGTACCACCACCGATAATTCCCGTCCAATTCTGTCCGCAATACGACGATACGACCACCCGGCCTCTCGGAGTCCGACTAGACGACCTCGCTCAAAGTCCGATAACTGCAAAAATCGTACACGTCTTCCATGTCCAGACATTGCAGCGTCTTTAGGGTCTTCGCACGTGTCCGTACGCCAACGGCTGATTACATTCACTTCGCCGTACTCCTTAAATACCACCGACGATAATTTGCATATTATGCCGTGCTGTGGCGTAAGCGCTCACCGGTTGGTCCCGAAATTAACATCACACCTACGTAAACTCGACCCCATTAACATATGTAAATTTCATGATCGTCCGCCAATTCCTTCTTGGTGTTCTTTTTCACTTTCCGCCAGTGTATTTCCAGTCACGTGTTGCTCAGTTCTATTCAAGTTCTCCGCATGCTGATTCGATTCTTCGTGCCTTACCACATATTCCATCGCATCTTGTTGCATCTCTTTCTATGCCTATCACCCCAGCAGAAGTTGTACAGTCACTTGCCTTATTTAACTGTCACTCGTCACCTGGTCTTGACGAGTTGACAGTTAATTTCTTTAGCACGTTTTCCTCTTTCCTACACTCTCTCCTATTGCCTTGCTTTTCAGCTGCTTTTTCCTTATCTGTTCGTCCCCCCACTTTTACTCTAGCTCACATCGTTCTTCTTCCAATCAAAGGGTGTCTGCTGGAGTTGGATAACTGGCGCCCTACATCAATCCTTAACAATGACTGCAAGATTTATATAAAATACTCTCTCTTCGATTGAACCCTGTCCTTCCCACCGTCATACATCCCGATCAAGCGTACACCATCCCTTGCCGAAGCATTCATACTAATATTAATTTTCTCCGTGACTCATATTGCCTTGCCCACATTTCCTCCGAACCTTTAGCCTTCCTCAATCTTGATCAGAGGCAGGCCTTTGATAACGTGAGTCATCAGTGGCTTGACTCTGTGCTCTCTGCCTTCGGGTTCCCATCTGTCTTCATCACACCCCTCCTTGCCCTGTACCAGGACTAAGTTGTCCTTATCCGGACGGCATCCTTCCTTACAGCCCCCATTCCGTTTTGCAAGGGCATCTGTCAAGGATGTCGTCTTTCCGGACAACTTTTCTCTCTAATCATTGAACCTTTTCTTTGCTCTATCCGTTCTCTTCTACAACCTCCCCCCACCACCATTCAGCATAGCACCAGACACTATTCTATCGTTCTTACTGCCTACGCCGATGATATCACAGTTCTCATCCGAGAAGGATTGGCAATTCAAAATTGTTCTTGCATAGTATTAAGTGTATGCTGCGGCTTCCGGTGCTTCGTTAAACCTTTCAAAGTGTACATGCTTGTGGTGTGGCTGCGGGAGACATCGCCTAAATGAACCGTGGGGCGACCGTGGGGCGCTCATTGGACTTCCACCAGTCAAAAGATACTTCGGGTGCACATCGACAGCCGGGTCTCAGCAGCGGCTGCCACCTGGAGACCCCTCGTCAGGAAACTACGTCACACCGCTGCTTACTGGTCCAAGCTCAAGTGTTGTTTGACCTACCACAGTCGTGCCCTGCTTGCTGGCACCCACATCCCCTCGTTAGTTTATCATTCCTGGATTGCACAACCGCCACCAGCCTACGTTCAAACTGCAACAACATCAGCAATGCTCAGCATTGTTTGGTCATCCACTCATTAGTTATCTTCCTCAGTATTATCTCTACCTTCGACTTGTGGTGGCCTCAATATGCCAGAGATTACCATACGTTATAAAGCTGTAAGAATTTTCAATTTCCTCCGTTTGACAGTTCAACCAGACACTTCCGCTTCCATTCTTCTGCTTAATGTTCTGAATTCCCCCCTTAATCCCTACCTCACCGTCCATCTTCTTCTCAAGATGGATATTCACACTGTCACACTCCCCCTGTTTTGCTCTAGTCTACCATGAAGTTGTTCAGATCCTTTGTTCTTAATCGCTCATTCGTCAACCCCCTCTTCCACTCTTGATCTTCATTCCGAGCCTCATTTTTCTCCTCCGTCGTCTATCTCCCTGCTGCCAACTTTTTCTTTTTCCCCGCATAGCTACACGCAGGTGTAGTCTCCGTTTCCCAACTGGTCCTCCCCAATTTTTCGTGGAAACCCGTTTCCGACTTTTTCCCACCCTCCCCACCCTCATCCGAACTCTCTGATAACTTCCTCCAACTTAAAAATGCTCTTCAATCACTTTTCTTCCCTAGTCGATTCCTCTGGCCTCCTTTACGTTTCGTCTGCCTCTCTTCCTTTCCCGTTCTTCCTTCCCTTTTTCAGTGACCTTCTCCCTCTCCACAGACTTTCCACCCGCACCCTATATCGTTTTCTTTGATCTTCTGCGGTACCTTGCCTTATCCTCTCTGTTCCTTCTTTTGCTCTGACCTCGGTCTGGTCTACTGCCTAACATTCACCGGCCCTCTACTCAGAACTTAATGTGCACTGGAGGTTTTTGCACAATCGACTGCCTGTCACTTCGACTTTGTTTCGAAGAAATATAGTATCATCAGATCTCTGTCCTTTTTGTAACGTCGGTGGAGACGTCTTACACATGTTTGTTTACTGTCCGACGCTGCTCCCACTATTTTACAGTATGTTCCAACTTGCACATCCTTCCTGTACCAGTGATCTCACCCTAGTCGCCCCGGTGGCGCAGTGGTCTAAGGCGCTGGCCTCTGATCATTCGTCCGTAAGGGGTCCGGGTTCGAATCCCGGTCAGGCATGGATGTTGTGTTTGTCTTACGGCACTGGCTCTCTCCCTTCCCTGGAACCAGTTACCCTAAATTAGGGACGGGCGACTGTTTATAGCCCATGGAGTTGCTCACGGTGGTCGTTAAACCTCCAATCAAAAAAAAAAAATCGCCCCCTAGAAGATTATCGTTTCCTCGGCCACAGTTCTGCACGTTTCTTCTCTATTTTACCAGTCTGTTCGTATTTATTTATCCTAGTTAAATATATTATTTTCTCTCACCTGCTACAGTTACAAGATCCAGATCCTATCACATTCTCTACCTCCTTGGTTGCACACTACCGCAACAGGGTTAAAGCCAGACTCACCCTGGAATACTCCTTGCGGAAAGATACGGCACGGTTACCTGCCTTTTTCACACATGGTCTCCGTGTCGTCCCTGGTTTCGGCTTTCTAGTGCACAGACTGTTCATCTGCTGTTTTAATACTCTTAAAACAACGTCGGAACTTTCTATTTTTACTGTTCCCTCACCATGTTTCCTCCTGGAGCTGGACTGTGTTTGCTTCCTGCTGATGTCCCCTTTTGTACACAGTTCTCTTCATGCTCACAATGGCTCTCTGCCACCAGTGATTCCCATGTCACTAGAATTGCGTAAATTACTTCTATAAATTTGATTTGCTCCAGTGATGTTCCAAGAATTCAATGAACAATTATCCCAGAGCTACTGCTGTTTACAGCAAATAATGCAAAGCCGGTCATTGCTCATTTGTACAATTACCATTTCATTGTAAATATCTACATTTTGTTTTATTTATCGCCTTCTCTCACACTGCGTGTGAGGTTGGGGATGTCCTGTTGTAATTCTTTTAAATGAATAAAAGCTAATATTGAAATTAAGCGATGGCTTCTGCTCATGGGTCCGGGTTCGAATCACGGTAAAGCATGGCTGTTCTTTTTGTCTTAAAACGCTGGCTCTCTTCCTTCCCTGGTGCCAGTGACCCTAAATTGGGGACGAGCGATTGCTTATAGCCTACTGAATTGCTCAAGGTGGTCGTTAAACCTCCAATAAAAAAAGAAATGAACAACGGGCCCAAGAATGCTGTCAGAAGTGAATGAAATATAATAAACACTTTGTCCCAGAAAAAGGGATTTCGTCGGAAAATAGTGTACCTCGTGTGTGATGATAACATATAGAACAGATATCCTAAAAATAAATTAAACGGTGTGAAGAGTAACAACAGCAGGAAAACAGTCTTGAATAGGAACTTCGATAAATATTTGCACATTAAGAACTTCGTTTGATCACGATTGCGCAATAGGAATTTCCATAAACAATCACCCATCAAAAATTTCCGTAAGCAACATCCCAACAGAAAGTTCGAGAAGTAACCGCTTAATAGAATTTCAATAAAAGCTTGCTCAATAAGAATTACTTGTATATGCGATACCTTAATGAAATAGTAAATTACGAATCCAAGAGTACAAAGTGAAGATTTTTGAAAAGCTGATTCGATTATTTTACTTTTCTTAATTTTATTTTAATTAACATATTTTAATGGCATTTTAGACACAATACACACACACAGCGTTTCTGTATGCTCTTAAGGCTGTCTTTGAATGAGTGTTAAGCTTCATCTTCTGCGATAGATGGCGCAAAATATCATTCCTTGGGCGTGGCCTTTACGTCTTGAGGGATTGTTCCAGAAGTTGGCGTTAGCGAATGACTAGAAGTCCTAACCATATTCAAAAAGGAAGCGGCCTCTCGTTGGCTTCACAATGAAAAGACCAATTACGCACTGTTACGTTTTAACCAATGACATTGTTTGGGGGTGGAGTAGGTAAGCGTAGTTTCTGTCTCAAATTGAAGTATTTTCTGGTAATGTGCACATTTTCTTTTCAAAAAATGAACGTACAGTAGAATTTAAGATGATCTATTATTACAAATAATTACTAAAACTAAAGACCCAATGACTACATGAAGTCCATGAAATCCCGTTGCTAGATTCCAATCTCACTTTAGTGCCAATTCTTTGATTTCTATTTGGCCTAGATAATTAAAATAGTCAGACAGAAATGAGAGATTTCGTTTCTTCCACGCAGAAACACTGCCAAGTTAACTTCTGGCGCCATCTAGCGCCAATTTGGAATACTTTCGAGTCAGATAAATATTTTTTTTTTTTAATTCTAACAAATTTTTCGAAAAAATAGCTGCCACACGTATTAGCTACAGGTCGTTTTTATTTGTGCTCAAAATTTCAAACTCTACAAAGTAATAGTTTTCAAGAAAATGTGTACAAAAGAATTTGCATTACAGATATAGGACATAACTTCCGTTTCACTCATTCAAAGACAGCCTTAAGAGAGGATGAGTGCGTCTTTGTGCTGTTACTCCGAAATTTAGAAGGGATTCTAATATTCTATGACAAAATTGATAGAACACTGTGGGAAAGGAAGCCAGTGTTCTGTTCGGTCTGTCATTTCGAGAGAAGTAATCATTAGCTTTCAATACACACTCGTCGACTTCCTTGAGAAATTTAATTTAAAGGACGCTGTCATGAAAACTCTCCATTGAATCTCCTGAATTTGAAATAAGGTATGTACCGTTGTTATGAACTGTGTCACTAATCACAATCGTTGTTTTGGGATATTCAAGCCAGAAGTCTAAAGCTAAAATGATTAAATCTGTTTAGAAGGCACTGTGCATAAATGAGGAACAGAAATATGTTCAACGGCGATTGTTTCTAGCGGTGTAGAAGAGAACTTAGCTGCGCTAAGGCACTTTTTATTATCATTTGGGAGGAAAAGGAATTGGTTTAGATGATCATGCGAAAGGAAAACTGCGTTTTATATTTAGGTATTGCAAGGATGAAACTAAATTGTCGCACTACGTGGTAATGCGTGATAGGACAGCTAGGAGGAAAAGCAACACAAGAAAGTGAAACAAGTATGAAAACAGACTGACAAGGCTACTCCGATACCGGAGTCTTTGATCATTCGCGCTGGTAGGCCATGGTTCGGATCCCGGGAGAGGCTTGGATGGTGTGCTTGCTCTAAGGTAGTGGCTTTGTCACTTTTCGGGAACTAGTGCCCTTAAATTAGAGACGGACAACAGCTTGCCACTCTTAAAGTTGGTCATGGTGGTCGTTAAGCCTCCCCCTCCCCCAAATGTTTTAGGTTTTTGGTGTTTTATGATTAAGAAGATCAAATCAATTAAAACTCCACTCCAACTCCAACAACAGAAATATCCTGAGCCCATACTGTGGTACCTTGCGGGTAACACAAAATGACCATTCACTGTGCGAATGGTCAGAGGCACTAGACACTGGCCAATCGCTCGAGATGACCCGAGCCCAGGATGTGGCATGTGCGGCGTGCCAACTCCACGGAGCCGACGTTCCAGGAACCAGTACCTTCAAATCAGGGAGAGGCGACTTCTTGTATCCCTAGATGACCGCGGGGGTCGTTATACTTCCAAGCAGCAAAAAACAACGCAGAAGATATACGCCACTCTCACCCCATAATCTTAACAAGAGCGGCGTGTAACTCATATGTATTCAGTGTGACAGGTTCGTATTATTCGCACTGAATAGAGTGAAACCTCGGTACTACGTTTTTTCTAGGGGATGGACTTAAAAAAACGTATAAACGAAATTTCAAAAGGTTAAATATTATTGTCAAATTGATGCTTTGAAGGAGTATAAGATGTTTCTCAATAATGATTTATTTAAAATCGAACATGTAGGAAAATAAAAAAAAGCGTTGCAAATTGTAGCAAATTTTATCACACGGCAAAATTCATAAAGTTTTCGAAAATAAAACTCCCCTTTTGACGACTTCATCCTCTATAAACCATCTGACTCCACATGAAATTGTGAAAACCGTAACTTCTCGTGGGTTGAACCACCGTCTCTACGTTCTGCAACTGAAAGCTTTACCATTAAGCTACACCGACGTAACCCATCGGTGCAACTTTGCCGACTTGACATGTTCTTCACTCCTGTAGTACGTCACAACGTGAAATCCTCACAATTAAGAATCAGAGACCAGTGCTTCAATATGGAACATACACCGATGGGCTATTACATTATGACCATCTATCGAAAAAGCTGTAGGACTCCCTTAGGTTCGCAGAACAGAGGCCACATGGCGAGACATCGATTCGATGAGGTGGCGATAGGTTTCCTGTGCTATCTGGTGCCACAATGTCAACAGCAGGTCCTCCAGTCCCTGTATATTTTGGAGTAGTGGTGATTTAGCGCAAATTCGTTTTTCCAAGTCGAACAACAAATGTTCGATTGGGTTCATGTCAGGTGAATTAGGAGGCTAGGGCATTAACAGATAATCACCACCATGTTCCTCGAACCACTCCTTGACGATTTTGGCCAGTGTGGCATGGCGCAATGGCTATAACCAGCAGGAAACGCAGTTGCCATGAATGGGTGCATTTGGTCCGTGACGATGTTCAGACACGTGACAGCTGTCAGGGATTGTGCTATAGGGATAATGGGACCTAAAGTGTCTCAAGAAAACATCGCCAACAGCATTACACCGCCGACGGCCTGTTTCCGCCCAGCAGTGCATCTAGGTGCTATAGCCTCCGTTGGAAGTCGGCGTACCCGCGGTCTGCTGTCTACGTGATGCACCAGGATGTTAATTCGCCAGACCAGGCCACTTTCTTCCAATCATCCACGGTCCAATCGCGATGATCTTGGACCCATTTAATGCATTGTTGGCGATGACGTGCAGGGAGCATGGGGATCCGGCTAAGTCTTTGGCTACTAGGGCCCATGCGCACAAAGCTGCGATAGACTGTGTGCTGTGACACATTGCTCTGATCGTCACTGCTGTAGATGCGGGTGATTTGTCGCAGTATGGCCCTGAAGTCGCTGTGAATAATGCGCGACAGTCTTCTCTCCTTTCAGGCATAAATGAGCTGCGGACGATACACGGCCAGACGACGGTTCGTCGTCTGGCCATCTGTGCACATCTCTTGATATGCATTCACTACAGCGCTACGCGAACAACCCACAAGGCCGTGGCATCACATTTTGTTGTCCTTTATCAAAATCCGATAAATCGGCAGCTTTTCCCATTCTGACTCCGAATTCTCTACTAACCGAAATCCGATTCTCAAGTTCTATACATACTTCTCTGCGAACTTCACTTATACCACCGTTAAGTCTCCAGGCGCGCTCATTCCTCTAGGCTGGGGGGGTCGTCAAAATGCAGTGGCTCATCAGTGTATGGGTATGGTTTAACAGCTTTTTTTTTTTTTTTTTTTTTTTTGCGGAACTTGCGTGCATCCATTTGAAACCAGAAGCCTGAGTATTGAGGATACATTTCTCATTCTATTCTACTTTCCCACGCAATAGTGGAAACATAAAGTTAAGCGCCGGGGATTTATGAATTTTTGAAACAGCATATGTGCGTGGCATGTGAAATGCGAAACCAATTTTTCATCCAAACCGAAAGTAAACAGCATAGCCTTCTTAGATAAGATCAAAATTCAACTTTGGCTGCAGAAAAAAGGAACACGGCATAGCTGTCTCAGTTCTCTCAAAGTTGTAACATACCGACTTATGCATAGAAGAACGAAAGAATCGAGTAATTTCGATAACCTTTAGTTCAAATTTTAACTTATATTAGAAAAAAGCGAACTAATGAATAACTTTAAACTGAGTTAAAGTGTCGAAACTACGCTAAAATATCAAGACTAATGCAGAATTACGTATAAAAGTGAAAACCGTATAACTGAGAAACGTATAACCGAGTCTCCACTATATTTGGAACGTTACTGAATGGCAGAGCTGTATTTAAAAGGAAACTTGGAATTCTTAGCATCTGACTCTCATGTAACAATTTTTCTTTTATTTAAAATTGTTTCAAGTAAGCAATTTCATTGAAAGTTGATAAAAATAATCAAAAACGAAAGTTTAATAAAAATACTTAATTAAGATATATTCTAAATTGTTTTGAAAATGTTGAGGGCCTCTGTTCTGGAGCAGTTTCGCTTAGCCCTTTCACTGCTAGGGCAACATTTGTTTTCGTAGAACTACATCACTGGTTGCTTCCAGCGTACTTTCCCGTAATTTATATATTACAGCAACGCAATTAAATTTAGCAGCAATGACTAGTACAGTTTTGATACAACAACGAAAAAGGCACAATTTTCTTATCAAATGTTTTTTGCAATTTTGTAACATTTAACCAAATTTTTAAGACCTTACTCAAAGCATTCACACGCAAGAACTCTTTTAAAATTCAAAGCACGTGTTTTAAGTTAATTCAAAATCATTTCTTAGTTTCTAAACGAATGGAAATTGCCAATTTCCCCAAAATTTCCCAAACAAATGAGAAAGACTGCGATTTTCAAAGTTTTGTAGTTCATTTTTACCCTGATATTATAACACCCACTGTAAATCAATGCTAGGATTTTTACAAAGTGTCACTGTTTTTTTCCGAATGACCTAAGACACAGAATTGGGTGCAATAATGATAATGACATTTGCGCACGGAAAAACAGATTAAAAAACAAAATTTTCAAGTGTCACATTTGAGAGTTGTATCCACACAAATGAAATTGCTACAGACACGGATTTTATTTTTCATTTTTTTCAGTAAACACAAAGCCGTGATTCAAGAAAATAACATAAGTTTGAGGTCACGTCATATTACGCGAGCATCAGAACAACGAGAACAGACAAAAGGCTTAAAGAAAACGAGAATAAGAAATAAAATAAATTGGAAGGCCTTTAGCAAATTCCGAAAAAATGTCACAAACTGTTCCTTTTCTTCTGACTTCTGTAAGAATTTGACTTTAGAACCCAAGGGAAAAAAACAGCAAGGAGTGATATTTAGTGTGTTATTCGTAAGTCGTCAATATTCTTATACGACAGAGAAGACTGTTTTGCTCTAAAGTAGTTTCCCAATTTAATTTGATATGTGAAGGTGTTTCGAACCTTATAAATTACTGTAATTTGAAGATATTCTTTTACGTATGTGAAATAGTGAAAAAGAAATGAGTAAGATAAGGAAAATAGTCAAAATTGCATTATCAATTTAATAACATCAAAATTTTGTTAACAAAAGAACGTAAAAATTCCAAATCTAAAATGAAACTCAAAGGTATCGGCTAATTTTTGCCACCGTATAAGTAAATATTATACTAATCCCTACCCCTTGGTTACCACGGTAAGTTCCTACTTCCAGATACACATTTAAATTGTCCACTAGCTGCGTTCCAGTTTATTCACTAGTTATTCACTCTGTATGTCCCTTTGAATGAGTGACCACCAGTGATAGAGATGAAATATGTTAACTGCAACTGTCGTCGCATACCGCGTGTTATTTGTTAAAACGTTTTTGTTTTAAGTAGTGCGTGTTATATGCCGATGCAGATAATACGCGGGCTAAAAAATTGCTTTTTAGTTTTTTTATTAAAAAGCCATTTCGTAATTATCAAGAGATCTCATATATTTGTTAAATTACCAAAAAATGCGTTAATAACGAAAAGCTATAACACGAGAAAATACAGGTCCGCAAATAATTGGAAAGCAGTTTGTTCTTTTCTTATATTTTGACAGAAAATATACGAGTATTTTGACAGAAAATACGATGCAACGAAGGCAGTATTATTTGCTCTCGCGGACAATTACGTGCTCTGGGAAAATCAGCGTCACGCACGTTCGTTTGGACGTCAGGTCTCTTTAAGGAACTGTACACTAGGGAATCTAACAACAAAATTGTGGTAACACTGACTGAAAAAAATAATCATTTTCGCTCATTATTCACTTGAAAGTAACACAAATGATCTTCAAAATTACAGTTTTTTTTTTTGTAAGATTTTTTTTCTACTTTGTTGGTCTCTGGTTCATCCCGTAGATAGCAACATTTCTGCAGAAAATAACGATTCGGAATCAACATCGCAGGCGCGGATTATACGGCGACTACTTTTTCTGAATTTCAAGATCTGTGGATTATGCGCCGCCACTGATTCTACTGAGTATTGTTTTCTTTTCTTGAATTTCGCGATCTGAGGATTTTTCCAAAAAAGAAAAATGGTAAACGAAAGTTTGGAAAATAACTAATCAAAGCTGAATCGTAAATCTGTTTAACTATAGGGGATTTTTATCAAGCTGCGAGAAGATTTCTGCTTTGAACGACTCTTTCACGGTTAAATTAATTATGATTTACCATGGCGAGTTAGATTAATTCGTTTTCTTTCTTCGAGGGAACTGGTCAAAATGTTGGGGGCGATGTTCTCCAGATAAAAAATACAGGGATATGTTATTATTAATAATATAAATACCCAGATCCGTCTGTCTCCCTGGAAAGCTTGACGTTACAGTAACGTCTGCGTGGTTGTGCCATCCCTTATCGAACAATTCGTGTGTGCTCTCGCAATGTCAAAATGATTGCCTGCTATATAATAGCACGAAATATTTTCCAGAATCCAAGGTGATCGCGTGCTAATTTAAAAACACTGGATTATTAATGACTCGAGTTCTATTTTTCCGATCTACAAAATTCGAATTGAATGTTTAATATCACAGCAAGTTGAGTTTGCACGCGATCACTTTGAGATGTCAAGGTAATCGCGTGCTAATTAAAAAAAATTGCATTATCAATGATTCGAGTTTTATTTATCCGATCGACAAATTCGAATTAAAATCTTAATAACACGGCAAGTTGCGTTTGTATATTAACTTAATTTAGAACCATTCGATTATTAATTCTTACGCTTTAATATTTTTATTTAATTTTTTAATTTAACTAACTTTCCGAGTTTAGTGCTGATTATTTTATACATTTTCAAAATACTGATCTATCTAAACGCTGTAGCCTACAATAAAAACTGAAATCTTGAGTTGTCAAAGTGAGCAAGGTTGCATCCGAAAGCAGATGTCGCCCTAATAGAACATTTTTCGAGAATTTAGAGAGTTCCGATTTCCAACACCAGATGTCGCATTATTTGTAGAAAAAGCTTTGCTATGAAGTTTCAAACTAACCGTCGAATAGGACAGTTTAAAACCAGCCGTGAAGAGAATAACAAGTGTGCCGGATAAAAAGTCATTTAACGCGAAAGATCAAAGAAAAAGTTATTAAGGTAAGTTTACAGGAAAACAATTTTCCGAGTTTAGTGCTGATTATATTACACATTTTGCAAAATATCGATTTATCGAAACGCTCTAACCTGCAATTGTTAAAAAAATATTTTACACAGAATGTTATTTATCGCTAGGTCTTTTAGAAAACAGAAATGAAGAGCACATGATTTTTAGTTCTAAAATAAATGAATTCTTACTAATATACCTACTATGTTTCCTTACAGAAATCCGGCGTCTATTTAACTTGTTTTCAATTTGCTTCATTTAAAAATTTCACTCCGTCACAGGATGGGCACCACGTTCTGTATAATAATATTTATTTAAAGCTTAAAATCAACCGTCCTAGGACGTGCTATACTCTAGTTATGTGATATTTAATTATTTGTTGGGATATACTGCTGTGCTGATATTGCCGAGTTCAGAAGGTAGATCAATTTATTGTACGTCCGTAGAAGCTGAATCAGAAGTATGTTGGTGTCGGTTCGTGCCAACCGGTACTGAAAATATATAACGTTTTCCGAACCGGTAGCTTGAAATTCCAAAACGAGTACTAGTTGGAAAGAAAGAACAAATAAAGGAAGAAAACCATTTGGTTGGCTGTTATTACGAAAGGTCTCCACGGGACATTATTTACGGCCCATTGGGGTTAAATGTCCTGGTGAAAGTTCCATTGGATGTGGGAGAACAGAAGTGACCCGAGAACAGGCAATTTCTAAAGAGAAATACTTCCTGTTCACGTAGTGGACGCCGAAAGTCCAGATTAAATTGAGTAGGAGCTACAGGGTGACATGGCACAAAATTGCGTAAGAAAAGTAATAACATGAAGAAAGAGAAAAGGTAAGAAAATCTTAAAGAAAAAAAAACGAAGGAAGATAAAAAAAAATAAAGAAAGAAAAAGCAATACAAAAAACAAAAACAGATTTGCCAAATTCCTACTTCGAAATTCAGATAATTGGATGCTTACGCTGCATTCCGTAGTTCGATTTTAAAGCATTTCTGATTTTTTGCAATCGGAACTTCGGATTTCAAAATTTCTGGAATTCAACAGCACTACTTCGGATAACAAGCAGAGGTCAACATGGAAGTTCCCAAAAGAAGCAGCAACGGCAACAGATAGGGAAACAGGAGCAGAGGAGTAGATGTCCAATTGTTCCTCTGTGAAGAAAATAAATCACCAGAAAATGACAAAGGTTTGGAGAGAAACCTACAAAACAATCACAGAATGCTTTGCAAGGAGAGAAATCGATTGAAGATTACATTTCATCTGTTAACACACACTGTGTTGTGTTTGTCTGTGTAAATACTGAATACACCGAAGAGGCAAAATATTGTTACCACCTGCCAAATATGATGTTGCCATTACAACAGCTTTTCCACGGCGAGGCGTGGACACTACAGGATTCCTAACAGTGTCTTGTAATCTTTGGTATTACCACATTATCAGCGGGCCCTGTAACTTTTCTAAACTTCCTGACTGAGCCGCCGCAGAACGGATTTGCTGTTCCAACCCAAATCACAGATGCTAGATTGGAGTGATATCTGGGGAAGTTAAAGACCAGGAAAACAGATGGAAATTTTCCTCATATTTCGTAAACCATTCGGAAATAATTCAGGCAGTGTGGCTTGGTTCATTATCCTAATGAAAAAAGGCATTACCGGAGGGAAATTCCTTTGCCATGAAAGAATGTAGCTATAGTGGTTAGCAAAATTATTGCATCATCTGCAAAAACCGTAAATTTTTAAGTTTAACTCTTTTTAAACTAACATATTTTCATAGTTATTACATAGTTTATATGTCATTAAATGCAAAATTTAATAGAGATTTCGAAAAACATCTTAGTTTGCCTGTAGCTATATCTGTCCTTAAGGCATGACATAAAATATGGGGATTGACAAACACATTGAAATCCACGTTAGCTGAGTATTAGTTGTTACAATCAATCATAGACTTTCTTTTACCTGGTTGGCTGCTTCCTAATGATATCCTAATCCTACTCCAGCCTCTACAAGGGTTGACGCTGAGCTACAAAAGCATTGTAGTGGTCGCTTCTTGTTGTTATCGTAATATATAAAAGATTATGTTTCCGACGACCAGGATCACTTTTTAAGTCGTCATAGCAACAACTGAGAAACAAATGTTTGTGACGTCACGATTAGATTTTCATGTTTTTGTGCAGGTGACGTCATCAGCTACACGTGCACAGTTCACGCGCATATCACTAGTTTTGTTGTCATAGCAACAAAGAACACAGCTGCTGGTGTGACGTCATCTCGTCGAAATCATTCTCACATGATGTCAGAGATGCGTTACGGCACACGGTCAACTCTTTAGAAATAGGAAAACTACGTCAGGAATTTTGGTTCCACTTTACTTCTCTTGATATGCTTTATTACGCTGTTTACCATAAAAAGGCGAACATTTATATTACGGTGCTCACACCGTGTTATCCGTAACCGTACCTGCTTAACGTTTTGTTTGCTTCTTTTTTCTTTCGTTCGAAGTTAGAGTTTATTTTATTTCGAGTGCTGTGGAAGTGGAAAAAAACAGTTCTAGGTTGTAAGATGTTTATTATTTATATATTTAAACATACAAGATTATTATTTTTTCATGCATTTTCCTCCTAAAATATTTCATAGCCGTTAATACATACATATTTGTTAATTTTAATACGTACATGCGACGACGTGGAACACTTTTGTTTAAGTAAGGCAAGAACGAAAGTTAGTATCCTTCGCGAACTTGATTGTTGTTTTAAACCTCGCCTATGCCGAATCAAAAAAGAAATTTACCTACTTCATTAGATGAAGAGATTGCAGATAAACGCCTCAAAGCCTATTTGCCGCCCCGGTGGCACAGTGGTATAAGTGATGACTTGTGCTCATTCGTCCGAGCTGGGTCCGGGTTTGAATCCCGGTGAGGCATGGATGTTGTGTTTGTCTTACGGCACCGGGTTCCTCCCTTCCCTAGAACCAGTGGCCATAAATTAGGCACGGGCTACTGCTTATAGTCAATTGAGTAGCTCAATGCGGTCGATAAACCCCCAATAAGAAAAAATCATATTACGATCGAGCAAGGCGCGAACAACGCACTGCAGTCGAAAGACAAGCTGTTACCTTAAAAAATACCGAACATTCCAGAAAAAAAGACAAAAATGCAGTGCAGGTTAAAAAAATTCTAAAATTCGACGTTTGCAAGATCGTCGTACTAATAATATGACACAGGAACATTTTGAAGATGAAACTCAGCGCATGACAAATGTACATATTGCAAATGCACAAAATACGACCCCAGAACAAAGGAATGAACGCTGCGCTCGAGAGGTTCAGAGGACATATACGAACCGACAACAACAAACAAATGCTACACGTCATGTGGCTTTAAACCATATATACGATGAAATGACTACAGCAAGACACTCCTGTGGCATTCTTGAGCAAACTTCTGAATTTTGTAAAGCCAAAAACTTTGTCTGAGAAAGACCTTCAGATGGTAAATTTTCTAAATGATGTTCAAAAGGAGCAGTAAAATTACACTTGCGGAAAGTGAAAAAAGAACACCAAGAAGGAATTGGCGGACGATTATGAAATTTACCTATGTTAATGGGGTCGAGTTTACGTAGGTGTGATGTTAATTTCGGGACCAACCGGTGAGCGCTTACGCCACAGCACGGCATAATATAAAAAATTATCGTCGGTGGTATTTAAGGAGTACGGCGAAGTGAATGTAATCAGTCGTCGGCGTACGGACACGTGCGAAGACCCTGAAGAAGCTGCTATGCCTGGACTTGGAAGACGTGTACGATTTCAGCAGTTATAGGACTTTGAGCAGGGTTGTCTACTTGGACTCCGCGAGGCCGGGTGGTCGTATCGTCGTATTGCGGAGTGATTTGGACGGGAAGTATCGGTGGTGGTGGTACGATGGTTGCGTAGATGGTCCGAGGAACATTCCCATACGAGAAGACGTGGAACCGGGAGTCACAGACGGACTGACGAGCGGACCGATCGACGCATAAGAAGAGCGGCGTTGTCAAACAAAACATCCACTGCGACGAAAATCCGAGCTGCCGTTGCACACGAGGTAACTGTGCGAACAATCCGCAACCGTCTACTGAATGCAAGACTACGTGCACGTGTGCCTCTGGCATGTGTACCTCTGACTCCAGCCCACCGTCAGGAACGGCTGCAGTGGTGTCGCCCACGTATGCACTGAAGAACGCAATGGCGATGTGTCGTGTTCAGCGATGAAAGCAGATTCTGCTTGGGAGCCTCCGATGGCCGTATGCGTGTTCGCAGACGCGCAGGGAAGCGTCTCCACCATTCTTGCATGCGCCAGCGACACACATTGCCTACACCTGGTCGCCTGGTGTAGGGAGCGATCAGCTATCACTCCCATACACAACTAGTGTTTGTACCGGGTACGTTAAACAGCACCTCCTGCATCAACAACATCATTCAGCCCGTTGTTGTGCCATTTCTAAGGTCGGTCCATCGTGGTGTTTTCCAGCAAGATAACGCAGGCCCACACACGGCACGTGCAACGCAACATGCACTTCAGGGTGTGAGACAACTTCCATGGCCTGCACGTTCACCGAATTGGTCCCCCATTTAGCACGTGTGGGATTTTATGGGACAACGACTTATCCGGTCTCCACGGCCAGCCACGACCATCACCGACTTACGCGTCCAGGTTGAGGATGCTTGGGAACTCAATACCCCAAACTTACATCCAACATATGTATGACAGTCTTCATGCCAGAATTGCACAGTGTGACGCAGTTCATGGCGGTTCAACCTCGTACTAACCATGTTACATGGAAATGTCATTTTTCAGTTTCCCAGCAAATACAGCTGTATTTTGCCATAATGTTTTGATCACGTTATCCTTTGTATTCCGTTATTATGCTGTATAAATTTCGTTGGTATCAGACGTCTCTTTTTTGGTGTTCTTTTTTCACTTTCCGCCAGTGTAGATCCTATTCGCACTTCCCCATTAATTGAACAACTTATGAGATCAGCATGAACATTCAAAAAACTTTATTGTTAACATACGATCGATTAATAGTTCTCTTGCATTTGCATCCATGCGAGTCCAAATGGCTGCTCTACCAGGTTATGGACCTTATTGCTTTAGAATAAATGGATCAATCTATCATCGTACATGCAGGAGCATTGCATCCTGATAATGGTCAGCATGGGAAATACGCGCAATTGTACATATTGGATCCTGATAAGGCTGCTGCCCAAAGAATGCAAATGCGAGAACATAGTGTGGGGCAATAAAGTTCTGTTACAAACACTGAATACATTCATGACAGAAAATAATTCATTTGTGGAAGTTTGAAAACAGCTTTATGAAGTCGAGTAAGATAGTATTTAAGATGCTGAAATGAATAATGCTGTTCTTTCTAATGTATCATTGGCTGTTATTCAAGATCGTAGAAATGAACAAAGACGTTATAACGCTCCAAGATATAATGAGGTTGCTATTATACAGGGTGATCCATTTAAACCAGTACCCTGAAAAACCTGACATTTTTGCAAGGGATCGCGCAAGGAACTTCTTTTTTTCAATAGAAGCAGCAACTCCTGGAGAATGAAAACCGCCACCGTGAAGAAGATTGTTAACCGTAACTGTAACTCAGCTCGTGATTTGTTTGTTGTTGCGTTGTTATACACTTGCGTGCATTCGGAAACATGAAGTACTCTGTTTCAAAGCTTGTTGTTTTAGTATAATCGTATTGGGTAACCAATTCTGTCATCAAAACGCAACGAGCATTTCGAAGAGAGTTTGGAGTTTGAAAAGTGCCAAGCAAGTCAACAATTCTGTCGATGTCAAAACAAACTGGAGCAAACCGGTTCCCTTCTCAGCGGTAGTGGTAGACTTCACCCTCCGATACCCCAAACGCGTGTGAACGATGTTCGGCAACGTTTACTGCAATCTCCGACGAAATCGTTCCGCAGATTAAGCCAACAGATAGGATATTCATACTGAACTTGTCAAAGGTCACCAGAAAAAGCGAATATTCGACCATTTAAAGTGTACGTAATCCATCAGCTGCAGGAACCGGACAAGGGAAAGAGAGTAAGTTACTGCAAATGGTTTCAAAATTTTCTTAATTTGCGATCTGATATTCTCTCCATCACATGGTTTACGGATGAAGCCTGGTTTCATCTGTCAGGCTACGTCAATTCGCAAAACAGCAGATACTGGGCTACCGAAAACCCACACGTTATGTATGAAAAACCGATGCATTCACAAAAGGTAGGTGTATGGTGTGCGGTTTCGTTTACGAAAATTATTGGCCAAATTTTTTCTCTGAGACTGTCAACACTAACGTTTATTGCCGCATATTCAATGAATTTGTGGTACAACTTGATGACATTGAATTGACAGAGGGCTACTTTCAGCAGGATGGCGCTACGTGTCACACATCGAAAGCCTCAATGGAACTCATAACCAGCTTCTTTGACGACAGATTAATTTCAAAAAACATATGGCCTCCCCGATCTCCGGACTTAACCTCCCCGATCTCCGGACTTAACCTCCCCTGACTTTTTTTATGAGGCTACTTAAAGGATAGAATTTACAAAACCCATCCAAAAACATTGGATGCATTGCGTGAAACAATCACGACTGAAATTGGCAATGTTACTGCTCGTACTGTACATGAGACATCACTGAATATGGTGCGGCGTGTTAAACTGTGTTTACAAGAAAATGGAGGACAATTCCAACATTTGCTTCGATAAAATGATTCTCCGATACCACATGTATAATTCTCAACGTACTGTATGATTTTGTTGTTATTTATAAAAACGTTGTAAGTAAATCACATGGTACTGGTTTAATGGATCACTTAAACCAGGACCATGGTTTATTAACGTCGTTAATAAACCATACTTAAGTTCTGATTCAATTGATGCCGACGGCGAAGACAATAAATACTGAAGGTATTATCCTAAAGAGTTTTTAAATGAGTACACTCCATCAGGAATGCCACTTCACAGACTGAAGTTGAAGACTGTAGCTATAAATATTATCATGCTCCTGATAAACCTCAGTACACAACGAGGTTTATGCAATAGAACAAGACTGTTAATTAAAGAACTAAAACCCAATTTGATCATTGCAGAAGTACGCACAGGCTCAGCATGTGGTGAAACTGTTTTGATTCCGCGAATTGACCTCGCACCTACTGTTATCGACCTCCCATTCACATTAAGACGACGACAATTTCCTGTAAAACTCACCTTTGCTATGGCCATTAATAAGCCCTCAAGGTCAAACACTGGAGAACGTAGGTGTCTACCTTCCTCAACCAGTGTTTAACCATGGACAAATTTATGTTGCATTGTCAAGAGTTCGACGGTTTGATGATGTCCCAGTTAGTGTAGTCTATGGGCCAGAACAAGGAAAACTACTCCCAGATTACGAAAATATATTTACAAGAAATATCGTGTACAACGATATTTTCCAACGTCGTTAAGAAACATTTGAATAGCAATAAGTGATTTCTAGAACCCGTTGTATTCTTATCTCAACGGGCTTTACAGCTAGTTAGAGTATAATTTGTGTGCATTCTCAATAATGGTTAAAACTGCGGGATTCACAGCGGATAGAGTAAAAATAGTTATTCGGCATGAAGAGAGATATTCTGCAAGGCACATCACTGAAAGAGTGAGATGTAATCAATCTACAGTTATTAGGTTACTGAATAAAGTAAAAGACAGTGGTGTCATTAAAAATATGCGCAGCAGATCCACTACAACTAGCCAGGACAGAGTGCTCAGAAAGCTAAGTTTGGCAGACAGAACACTCAATTCACCTGTACAGCTTCAAAGATGGTCTGAAGTGACTGATGTTATTGTTAGTATAACTACTGTCGGGAGGCTGCTTGACCATCACTTACGGGGCTACAAAAGCAGCCGTAAATAACAGTTAACTGCAAATTAAAGATAGCGTAGACTTTAGTGGGAAAACCACCATGTCTAATGGACTACCATGCAATGGAAAATGTTTTTAAGTAATGAATTAGAATTTTACCTTATTGGCCTATGTAAAGAAATTCGAGAATGAATAATTCCATTCAAGATGCTTAGTAACTACTGTTAAGCATTAGATGAAGGTCATGGTGGTTTTGAGCTGGATGTGTGCATCTGGCACTGGTAACCTCCATATTGTCGACGCTACGGAAAATGCACCGAAATACATCTGGATATTAGAAAACAAGATTGTAGCATAATCTAGAAGACTTTATGACGGCAATTCTATTTTTCAATATGACATCGTGCTAAAGTAATTGAAAAAGTTTTTTCAGGAAAAAAATGTCAAGCATCTTGATTTGCCAACACAGACATCAACCTTACACCTGATCGCAAATTACTGGTTCAAAGTGTCGTGTGAACTATCAAAAAAGCAGCCAACAACCAAAATTCAACTCACTGAAGATGTAATTCAAATTTGGAATCGTATTGTTCAATCCAATCTTTTACAAAGCCTTGTTGACAGTAGTACGCCATCAAGATGCAAAGCTGTGATTGAAGCTAAAAGCTCGGGAAGAAAATATTAGGTACATTTTATAATTTAGAGTCATTATATGTATGAAATTAAATGTTATTTCATTCTTTATGAATTGCAAAAACGATTTATTGCTATAAACCCAAGTACTGGATAAATGATGCTTTTCGTAAGAATGTCGACTTCGTTTTGATTTCTGTAACGTATCTTAAAAACAAACGTAGCTACAGGAAAATCTAAAAGATTTTTGAAATCTGCATTAAATGTGAAATCTAATGACCTAAAAATGATGAAATTACTATGAAAATTAGTTAGTTAAAATAAGTTAAATCTTACAAATTTAGGGGTTTTACAGGTGCTGCAGTACTTTTACACACGCCTGTAGTATTCAGTGATCTTTCAGTAGGTCGTAAACAGCATAGTTTTCTGCACATGAACTCCTGACACAAAGTTACTCAACAGAACACTCCGCAAAGGATTTTACTTCATCCAACAGCTCGGTTTTGTCCAACGGTGCATCCCGGCACAACACATTCCCAGGTAAACGACACACACTTATCCGACAGTCTACGTAACTCAACAGCAAATGGCATTCATCGGAGCGGATCACTTTCTTCCAACCCTTCAAGATCCACTTTTGATACTCGCTTGTCCATTGTAGGCGCTTTGACAGTGAACCGAGTTTAGTATGGGCACTCGGAGCAGCCTAAAACGATGCAGCCCAAATTTTAGTGACACATTAATCAC
The DNA here is from genome assembly GCA_039090855.1 of Macrothele yani. NCBI lineage: Eukaryota > Metazoa > Arthropoda > Arachnida > Araneae > Macrothelidae > Macrothele > Macrothele yani. The sequence continues at coordinate 139,578,679 of CM077010.1, forward strand.
GTAACCGGCATTCACATTATCGTCGAGTTGCGTACCCACCTTTTTCGCTTTCCAACCGTAGGATGAAGAAACGTATATGCTCCAGCTTTGTCCGTCCGTCTGCACGATAACTGGCGTAAAAATGGTTCGATTTCGATGAAATTTTAGTATGTGTTAGGGGACCACCTGGGGACGATCCCTATTGAAGATGGGACAAATGGTGTCAAAGGTCACGACGTAGGAGCGGGATCATTCCATTGCCCTTATGCGTCATAACGCGTAAATATGGTTCGATTTCAATGAAATTTTACTATGTGGTAGGGGACCGTCTGGTGACGAATCCTATTTAGAATGGGTGAAGTGGGGTCAAAGGTCAGGACATAAGAGCGGGATGCATTCCATTGCCCTTATGCGTCATAACGTGTGTAAAAATGGTTCGATTTCGATAAAATGTCAGTATGTGGTAGGGGACCACCTGGGGACGAACCCTATTGAAAATGGACGAAATGGAGTCAAATGTCAGGACATAGGATTGCGATCCATTTCATCGCCCTTATCTCATATTATTAAGGTGGACGTCAAGTAATTTTGCTTCCTATACTTCCAATGGAAAAACTTTTGTGCACATTTCCTTCATAATGGAAAAACTTTTGTGCACATTTCCTTCATAAGGATGAAAATTTGAACATCGATTAAAATAACTTTATATTATAACTTGGAATACTTAATATTTTCTAAAACAAAACCATAATTATATTAAAAATCAATAACTTTTCCTTTGGTGGTGTTGAAACCAGAAAAAGGATGGCGCGACCTGTACTTTGAGGACGTCAGTAGACAAACAAATGTTGGATTGCATAATTATGGTTATGTTTTAGAAAATATTAAGTATTCCAATTTATAAATGAAGATATTTGAATCGATGTTCAAATTTGCATCCTTGGGAACGCATTAATTGGGAAGAAAATGGTACAGACATTTTTCCATTCAAAGTACAGGAAGCAATTTAACTTGACGTTCACCTTAAAGGAGCAATTCTTGTATGTATGTAAATTTTATTTTGAAAACGGCTCTAAGGATTTTGTTGAAAGTCGTTAACCTACCGTTTTCTGGTACTAGAAATCGATTTAGCTTGATCTCGACTTTAGAAAAATTCATTTAGTGGGTTAAATAACCACCCCGAATTACCATATTTTCAGTGTTGTGTCATGGCGTCGCCCCATTAGATGTTGGCGCGCGGTCACGTCATCTGCATCATTACGTCACGCGTTGTGTGCGTATGTTCGTCCGCACGATAACTCTCGTAAAAATCGTTCGATTCCGATTAAATTTTAGTATGTGGTAGGAGAGCACCTGGGAAGGAACCCTAATGAAAGTGAGCGAAATGGGGTCAAAGGTTAGGACATAGGAGCGGGATCCATTCCACTACTCTTATGCGTCATAGCTAACGTAAAAAAGGTTCGATTTCGATTAATTTTTAGTATGTGGTAGGGGACTACCTGGGAACAAACCCTATTGAAAATTGGCAAAATGGGAGTCAAAGGTCAGGACATAGGAGCGGAATCACTTCCATCGCCATTATGAGTAGTAACTTACGCAAAAATGTTTCGATTTGGATGAAATATGTATGTTGTAGGGACCTGACTATGGACGAATCCTATTGAAAATTAAGTATTTGAAAGATCTTGCCTTTGCAGGAGGGTTTGACGTCTCCCACGTAGAGGACACAATAGCGAGCGTTGAAACCAACGCACTTGCTACACTGAACAGAAGAAAACTCTTAAAATTTGTTGGTTCGATCACGTACATCCCCAAAATATCTTATTTTATTAAAAATCACTTCCAGAAGAAAGGATTGGATGTCGGCCTAAAAGCTTCTAAACCCATGGCAACCGTCCTCTGCACAGCAAGAGGTAATGGTACCTTGAAGTTCACAGATGCGGGCATCTATTGCCTCCCATTGCTATACCCAGACTCCTCTACTAAATTTTACGTAGGTCTCACAAAAAGGTCCTTTGAGGAGAGAATGAATGAGCACAAGAGGGACGTTGCACAAAAGAAACTTTCTACATCCCTTGCCAAAGAAGTAGCTAACCATCAGGCTCAACCCCAATGGCAGAATATCTTGAAGATTGCACCATATGTAGAAGCAACAACAGCTGCCATAAGAGAAACAGTTGAAATATTAACGCGACAGGATGCATGCAACAGAGATATCTCTTTCGAACTACCGGTAGCTTGGAACCATCTGCTAGGCATCGCAAGATGGACTTCATGATTCTAGTTTCTTCCTAAAGTTTACATTTTTTTGCTTTTGCATTAACTTTTAAGATATTGCATTCACCACGTTCCGTGGTTATTTATGCGCGCGGTCTTCACGCATGATTTCATTTATCATATTAGAATTAACGTTCTGTCTACAATTTTGATTCTATATTATCTATGTAACCGCCTGATGAAGCCGTCCGTTGACGGAGAAAGCTTGCGGAGTGAAATTCGTGTGATTTCTTACTTTTGACACCAATAAATCGGATCATTATATTTATAATTAGTTTTTCTGGTGTTAGCGTCCCACAATCAATATATAACTATCTCAATGCTATAATATTAATAAACATTTTAACATGTGTTAGTTGTGAATACGTATCCACTAAATCTACATAGGTATATATGTACATCGTCGTTATGAGAATTGTCTGTCCGTACGAGATTATCACATCAAGACATTTTTAGATTACTTTCTTACATCTCACATTGCTGACATTTGCGGATGTAACCCTGGACACGTCTAAGTTGTACGTATTTGTCTGTTATAAAATGCTTTTTTATCCCACGATTATGCGTCTTTACATGCCAAATGTCTCTACTTGCTGTTTATGTTTTCCTTTTGATTCCTACGAATGCCTTCCGGATTTTAATTTCTGACATCAGTGTATAGTTGATTGTAACTTCCAAAGCTGGTTCAGCAGATTACATGATACGTTTTTAACCAGTTTTGTCATTCAATAGAATAACAGGGTGTTGTTCCCTTTGAGACATATCTCTGACACAGGTGATACCGCCGTTTCTTTTACACTCGCTTTGATCTCAAATTGTCTACAATCCTGCTATTTGCTATCAAAAACATGAAATTTGTCAATTCTTACCTGACGTTATAAGAGTGATAGTAAGTGGAATAAATCCCGGGAAAGACGGTAATCGATCATTAGTTGATTTTTTTATTTGATATATATACACTCATTGCCATGAAAGACCGCGCACCAAGAAAGAGCCGTTGGATTGAAATAAAATTTTAGTCGTGAGATGGCATATACCAAGGACAGAAGTAGTGCAATTTCCCACGAACATATGGAACACATTCCGGTCAGCGTTAGTACCGCCTCAGACCGCCCTGTGATGCGGTGATACGATCCGGCATCGAGTCAAAGAGACGCCGTGTGTTATCCTGGGAAAGATTAGCGCACACTTCTTGCAACTGACGCTCTAAATCACGAACACTGGGACATGGAGAAAGCTGGCGTTCAATCCATCTGGTTGCACATGTGCTCGATGGGTGAGAGATCAGGCGATCTGGCAGGCCAGGGAAGCATCGAATATGACGCAGACAGTCCTGCGAAACCCGATCCGTGTGCGGACGTTGCGTTACCTTCTTGGAAAATGGCTCCGGACCGCAACGCAGGGAAAGACAACACATGGGCCCGCAGGATCTCCTGTACATAGCGCTGGGCAGTCAACGTCACTCGGATCACTGCGAGGGAAGTCTGACTGTCATTCGCGATGGCGCACCACACCATCACGCTTGCAGTTCGGGACGTGTGCCGCTTTACAGTGAGGTTGGGGTTGTAGTGCTCAACTGCGGTCCTCCACACTCTTACACGGTGATCGTCTGTTCTTATACAGAAGCGGGATTCGTCGCTGAACATTATACGTCGCCGGTCCGTAGCATTCCACGTTGCTCGCTGTGACACCACTACAGTTGACGACGACGATGGTCAATTGTTAATTATAGGAAACGTAGAAGCCGTCGAGAGTGCAGATTCGCTTCTGCTGTCGTCTGAAAATGGTTCTGGCCGAGACTGGAGTCCCTTGCACAGTCGCCAAAATTTCTCTGGATATTGGACAAGGACGTCGTTTCATCTGTGCGTGCTGCTCTCACGATCCCACTGTCCTTTGTTGGTTGTGTTTCTGGGTCGTCCAGAGAGAGTCCGCCGTGTCTGGGTGCCTTGACGTGTTCATTGCTCCCAACACGACCGCACCGTACTGTCCGACCCGCCCAAATGGCGGCCGAGTCTGCGCTCCTGCCACTCGGCCTCTCTCATCCCGACAATAAGGCCTCGTTCAAACTCCGTCAGTTTCCCGTACGCACATCTACGGCGGTTCCTCGGCATATCTACCACTCAGGGACCTCACCTTACTCTTACCGTGCACTTCAACACGAAGTTAGAGTTCCCTGCGCGGGGCCTTATGAACCTCAAGGATTGCGAATGCAACGCCGGGTATCGGACGCGCCGTCATGCGGAATCGTACCAAACAAACTTTAATTATTTGCATGTCTGACCTCCCCGGTAGCTATTGTTCGAGTTTCGCGTTAATCGCACGGATTTTTTTTAGGTGCGCGGATTCTTATGACAATGAGTGTATGTGAGGAATTTAAGCGATGCCTTTGAAATACTGGTTTCATTTTTGTTCGATTGAAAGTACTGCTAATTTAATGTTGCTTGAATTTTCCTGAAGCTTTAGAATTTACAAATAGAAAATTCTGTCTTAGGCGACTAATACAAAGTCTAATTTTTCACAATTTTAGTGCTATAGATATTTATCCCAGTCTTTTACTTTTGTTACGGTGTTTCTGGATCATACACTACAGCTCTAAGGGTGTCCTTTTGCAAAAATGGCTGTCGTCTGCAAAATGAAAGTAGATTAAACCATCTCGAACCATTATCCTCTTGTCTTCTTCTCAGCTCTATGATTAAAAAGCACTCTGCAATGTGAAAATGAAGAGCCTGAAGAATGCTGTGTCACCTTCATTCATTTTTCGTATGCATAATATATGAAAGATGGAATTACATGTAATGTGCTACTTGATCGAAGATATGAAATACGTACTATAAACTCAAGAAGAAAGGTTTTCTGGCCAAGATGATTCCTGGCTACAGGAAAAGATACAAATGCACATGACGGGCAGTTTGATGACGGATACTGAGTCAGAAATTCGTCCCATTTTGAGCTACAGATAATGATGGTCCTCCATTCCATTGCGAAACTTGTGCCAGTTTCGACTGGGTACTGCGACGACGTGGAACACACTGAGATGATGGCGTGCATTTGGCATGGAATCACATTGCGTTGTCGTGTGAGCAGACGACGGAGTTATATGTGCGTGCTGTTTGGGTGCACGTAATTGGAAAAAATGGGTTTAAACGCAGTAGCGAGAGAAATTAGTGCAGTTGAAAGCGAAGAAACAGTGGATGGCAACAGTGCGTTAAAATAGTACCAGCGTTTCAATTGTGGAGACTTCCGTCTCAAAAGTGGAGTTGAGGAAGTCCAAGGAGAAGCAGCATTGACACCCTGATCGTAGGTGTATATTAAAATTGGCAACTGTGGTAGGGGGCTTCCCAATTCACCATCGTTCATCCCTTGCATCAGTTTGGTTTCTTCTCTAGGCGCTATCGAATGGCTCCCCATGAATAGACACCTCATCAGGATTGAAAACGTGTCACTCTCTGTCGTAGATTGCTGTCAAATCTACAAGACGATAGATTTCGGCGTTTTATCGCAACATGACATAAAAAATGGGTATTCCTAAATTATCCTACAACTGGGAACTAGAGGCTGAAGGCCACGACAGGAAGCATAGCCAGTGGTGCAAAGAGATCGGTTCGAGAGGAATGTCATGCTGTGCATTTGGTGGAACTGCAAGTGTCCTGTGCGCTTGGGAACTCCTGCCAGATAATTAAGCTGTGGACCGGAACCTCTAAGCCGAAGAACAGCAGCGGGTCCATCATACTTTACGCCAACGCTACCCAGCGCTCATCAATAGGCAACGTGCGTTTCTGCTAGTGGATATTGTACCAAATCAGACCCCCACAGTGTTAACCAAAAACAACAGGAATTGGAATGGGTTGCGATCTTATCCCATTCTTTATACAGTTCGGACTTTACCCCGTACAACTACTACCTGTTTCGCTCCAATGCTCATTTCCTACAAGGATGACACTTCACGTCTTTGGTGGATGTGGAAACTGGCGTCAGAGAGTTTCTGTCCACGAAACCTGCACAGTTTACCGCCGAGGGATCGTGGCTCTGGTGGACCATTGGCAAATACCTGTAGAAAACAACGGATTGCACTTATTCGAATGGGATGAGCCTGTATGACGTAGCTGTAAACTGGACGAACTGTTAATTGACCCTGGCACACAGTGTGTCCGGGACGTAACCACCAATAATAAATCGTTCTAAGTCAGTGCAAAACATAAGCACCTAAATGCTGTTCTGCTGTAGCAGCAAGAAGAACTTACCCCGTTTCGTTGGGCATCAATAAATGTCCACATGTGCACCCTTCATGGCGCGACAGATATCCAGACAGCATTAGACCTCCCGTCATGTGTTTTCAGCGCCTGCGAAGTGATACGTTCACAAACAGAGATGATCCCTCAACCCAAATCCTTCAAATCATTTACTGGAGTTTGGGAGGAGACAATGTCTTTTGGTATAGCGCAAAAAAGTATTCAAGAGGGGCAACAATGTCTTTTGGTATAGCGCAGAAAAATATTCAAGAATGGGGTAAGATCCGCGGATCTGGGAGGTCATAACACCTGTCCACTACGTCCGATCCAACTTCCAGGAAAACATTCGGCCAAATGAGCCTTGACAAGCGTTGCGTAATGATGGGACCTGCATCTTGTTGGGAAAAGAATATGTCTGGTGTCTGCGGTATGGCATACATTTTCAGTATATCCAAGTAAACATCTGAAATGCCAGTCCTTTTCAGGAAAAAGAAAGGGCCGTTAATTCCATGCACACTGAAGCCGCACCAAGAGTTAACTTTAGGGCCATCTCTTTGTAGTTCCTTCACTGCATGCGGATTCTAATATCTCCATATCCTGCAGTTGTGTGTGTTGAACGCTCCTCATACGTGAAATGTGTACTCGTCGCTGAAAATGACGTTCTGAAGAAAGTCATTGTCGTTATTAATTTTGACAACATATCGGAAGCATACTGGTATCTCAAGGACATGTCATTTGGCTCTAACGTCTGTAGTAACTGAAATTCGTTAGCACGAAAACGAAGAAGAACGTCGTCTTGTCGACCTTGGGATTTCCTGTTCCCGACTGGAACGACGAGTGGACTTAGGTGGACTCCAGTGGAACGCCTCACGATTGACCTTCATTTGTTCTTCAGACATGCGCTTCCCATGTGGCTTTTGCTTTTCAAGTGAGCCGGTTTCCAGCAACCTTTTGTGCCACGCTGTTATTGTGTGTCTCTCGGGTGGCTCAGTTTTACAAGAACTTCCTCTGCACCGTCACGGGAATCATATATTCTAATAAATAACATATATTATATAAACATATATTCTAATAAACATATATAACAACACTGCGCTTTCTGGTGACCATGAACGCCATTTTAATACCGACTGACAAACAACGTACGTACAAAGAATATAAACTTGCACGTGAAGAACGTCTACTCCCGTTGAGATAACGTAAACTAGGCGATAACAGGCCTTCCGCACATCCTGGTAGATTATGTGCTCTGTCGGAAAGCAAACATTCAGAAGCAAAAGCCATTAGAGGACTACGGCAGCGGAGCTTTTCTTTGATCCACGATTGTTTCCTTCGATCTGATGACTATTTTCTGAGCGCAGTTTTGTTGTTGTAATTTTTTGATATCCCGCCCGTTCCTTATTTTGGTGAAACAAATATTCAATAGCAATCAATATTACTATTTAAATTAAATTTTAGTAAATACTATACTTATGCCTAAGAATCCGTACAAAATGCAGACAATCCGTAGTATTTGACATTTCTGAAAATGTTTCTGAAAAACTGAAGAGCAAACGAAAGCCTTAACTAACGCGATTGGCGCAACAGAACTGGCATATACGATTTGCAAAGTGATTATGCAACCGAGAAGGCAGTACCCACGTGCTGTGAGTAGCTCGGCTGGCTTCCTATAGCACATAGCCTGTAACGCCGAACTAGAAGAATTGAAGTCAACACAAACAGGCATGCGTAGTCTACTCCGGAATGTGCCTGTATGTTGGTTTCTGTGCACTGCGTCTTGTAATCCAGGATATGTTGGCACTTGTTACGTCTTTCTGAGAGCCTTAACTTCTTCTGAGTTAGATATTATTTGTTACGTAACAGCTGCGCACGGGAACACCAGCTCCATCTATCACCAACGAGCACCGCCGTGCGCCGCCAACAGAAATTGGCAAGTTCCTTTTTCTGCTATTTCTGCTACCGAAACAGAATTTTTGTATCTACGAGATTTCGCACCGATTTTCAGTAATTTTCTATTGACAGTTTTCATCCCGGACTCCCTGTGTACACGTGACACACGTCCCAAAGTGAATAATATCTTGCATGTATTTTATAACAATGAAAAATACTGTAGCATCCTGGTCGAGAGAGGACGATTTCAAAGATAAATGTCTCGGAATCGATCCCGTTTTGTCATGTCTATGCTGGACAGAAAAAAACGTTGAAATTGTTGGAAAGATAAGTATGTCACAGAGCAGTCTCCAAACATTGTTCCCATGCGCTGAGAGAAAACCCTGTTTATAATTTCCAACAGCTCTGCGGTAACTGCGTAACTATGTTAAGATCTAAAAGTGTTACTTTACCATTTCGTGGGAAAACACCTGACAGAGAAATTCAAATAGCGTCTGGTCACAGTCTTTCACACACTTTCAGTGATGTCAAACCCGTGGGAATTTCCCACCGCGTAGGAAATTTATTCGCTAAATATTGACCATGTGGGAAAGAAGGAAATGTGTCAAGTAGATCTCTAAATGCAGGGAAATTAAAAAAAATGATTCCACATTACTCCAGCTAAGGACTTGAATGATAAAACGAGATTTCCCATGTTTTCAAAGCTCATTTTTCCCATGCCTTAATCTAATTCTGAGGTTGAAAGCGTTTTTTTTAAATGTGAGTGATATTAGTTAAAAATGCAGAAATAAATTGGTTTACGATGCATTGAATGTTGTAGCAATGATCAGGTTCAGCTTTCAGGTCTAGGGGTTAAATTGTAACACACTTCACGTTTTGCCTAGGCACATTGCATCATTCGTGAGATATGTTCAACTTTTAATGATTCTCAAAAGTCTGAAGAAAATTAAAACTATTTCAAATATGTAGTCTCACCATTGGTATACAATGCATTTAAAACAGCAGCATGTCCTAATTTTGAATAACACTTCTTTCTTTCAGTGGAAAGTATGTTAACTAGCAAGTATTTGTTTAAAATTGTTTTGAACTACAAAGTTCTACACTGGTGAGCAAAAATTAAGGACGAAGAGGAGAAATTAGCATAACAGCGGAACGAGCATGCAGAACGGACCGAAAGACAACTCAGGAGATAGATTAGTGTCCTGTACGGTAGGGCATGCGCATATATGCAGCATGACGTAGGAGGGGGCGGTCGGAAGGGTATAAAGCACACGGGCTGTGTACGCTGAACAATTCGGTGAAAGATATTGCATGGTGTACATCGGTTTAAACGACGTAGAGTTACTGTCACCGTGTGATATGGCCAACAGGCAATCCAGTAGACGACATCTGGATGACTTTACCCGAGGTCGCGTCATTGGGAATTTGGAAGAAGGTCGAAGTGTGACTAGTGTGGGGAAGAAGTTCGGGATCGCTCACAGCACCGTTTCACGAGCTTAGAGAGCATTTCAAACGACAGGAACAGCTGTCCGAGACTTCAGTAGTGGTCGTGCACGAGCAACCACGGCGGCGGACGACCGATATATTGTCTTACAGGCAAGAAGAGGCAGACGGCAGACAACGGGAGAAATCGCAAGTCACATGCAACAGACATCTGGACGTCTGTTATCGCGTTTTACCGTATCCAGGAGGCTGCACAAAGGTGGTCTATTTGCACGACGACCAGTACGGTGTGTGCCATTAACGCCTGATCATCGGAGACGGCGGTTTCTGTGGTGCCAGAAACTCAAGAACTGGACACATCAGCAATGGTGTCGAGTTCTCTTTACAGATGAGAGCCCATTTAGTCTGACGAGCGATTCTGGATGTATACACATCTGGAAAGAGCAGGGAACACGCAATCACACCTCCTACATTACCGAAAGGTGCCGGTTTGGAGGTGGCGGAATTATCGTTTGGAGCGGTGTCATGCTTGGCAGCCGTACTGACCTCCACATCTTCCAATGAGGTTCAGTCACTGGTGTCCGCTGTTGTACCGAGGTTCTCCTTTCTCACTTGCGTCTGTTTAGAGGTGCTGTGAGTCCTGAGTTTCTCTTCACGGACGACAACGCTACACCGCATCGTAACGTGGCTGTCGCAGAGCTGTTGGAGAGTGAAGATATTCAACGCATGGATTGGCCCGCAAGGGACCCGGACCTAAATCCAATCAAACACGTGTGGGAACCTCTCGGGAGACGCTTGACAGCACGTCACCAGCTGCCATCAACGATTCCGCAGCTGCGATTGGTACTACAAGAGGAATGCGCCGCGATGCTTCAACAGCACCTTGACAACCTCGTCCTCAGCATGGACAGACGTTGTAAATCCTGCAACGCAGTCAAGGGCGATCATATCCTCTACTAAAGACTGGATTTTTCCTGGCAGCTGGCTGTCACTTGGACGTTTCTGTCTTCTGTCCAGTTGTGCTTGAAGCTACCTTTTAAATAAAGTGCCTTTGTATCCTTTGGATTCCCGTTTCCTTGAATTTGCTCACCATTTGCCGCAGCGCAGCACTTTCCTTTGGTCATTTCCCACTGCGATCACCTTTCAGTGACCGGTAGGCTCTCAACGCTGCACTCGCACATTCAGCGTTGCAATAGAACAATTTCACCAAGAACGCTTTCTCCGGTAATGACAGCATACTAACACGGACCACTGTGACTTGTGGTTGCTTCCCAGCTGCTACTTTTATACCCACTATTCCCAGACCTGTTCGCCTATGGCGCCATCTGGCAATGAAAATGTATGTGATTTCATATAAAACCCGATGTATACTCTCTGTATGTGTAATACAGAGTGAAATATTTGTTTCTTAATTTTTTTGCCGTGACTTTTTAGCTTGCCATTCAACCTCTGAAATTAAATTATGTAGCGCTTGCATTATTATTGAGTGACTACACGTATTCTCATGCACTTACATACTTTGATTTCCATGGCATTTTGTATAAAAATAATTTGTTGTTGTAGCGGTTGTTTTAAAATAAGCTGCAGTAATTGCAATCTGGTAAATTTTTGCTAGCACTAAGCTGTTCATTTAAAGGTATTCCTGTTACGCTTAATTTAACAAAAAATTACAAAGTACTCGAAGAGAAAGCAACTATAAAATTCAACAGTATTTATTATTGGTTTCTTTCAACAGTAATTTTCGTTTATTTACTTTCGACATGCAATGGAACTTCATTTTTCACAGGACAGTAACACAGTCTTTAATTCTACATTAGACACATAAAGAAAAAAACAGTTAACTGTACAAGTTTCTTAAATGAGCAGCACCATTATGAATAGCGTCAGATGTGTTTTATATCATGGTTCTCAGGCGACCAATCATAACACAGTCTCTATCTCTGCTATCTCTGATTGGATAGGTTTGAAAAAGTGAGGTCCGTAAGGATGAAGTGGGTGTGTTTTGTACGATGGCGGAAGATCCGTCGAAGGTGGTTCGTTGCTTGTGATGTAGTTTTTGGTCATATCCCTGTGTTTAAGGAAATCTAACATCCAGGACCTGCAAGAAAAGATAAACAATAACGATGTTAGTGATCACAATATAATCGACATCGATGCTGAAGAAATTCAAGACCATGCCAAAAATAAAGATAGAATATTTAATAGTCTGAATGCACGTCCGTTAGCGAGAGTATACGAAGGTGTATGCCTTACATCCAAAACCGCATCGAAATAGATAGAGTAGACTCTGCTCTTTAATACGAGTAGAATATCCAGGCATTTCTCGAAGAGTCAAACAAATAAGAGGAAAAAAACGTGTTTCCTAATTTTGGATGCCGCCGAGGTATCGCAGAGGCCTAAACTCTGGCTTCTGTCCATTCTTCTGAGATGGGTCCGAATTCGAATCCCAGTGGGGCATGGTTGATTTCCCAGGTAGCAATTTAACGTAGGCCGAGCTGTGAGTCACCGTATTACAGGAAGAAAATCAGGTGGCTCAGTAATGGGCCTATGTGAAATTTCAAAGCTGTGCTACATGGGGTGTTTGCCTCATGGCACTGGTTCACTCTCTTTCCTGGAACTGGTGGCCTTAAATTATCGACGAGCGACTGTTTTAGCCCACAAAGTTGCTCACGGTGGTCATTATAACCTGAGTCGGAAAACGTTTAGCATTATATTGTAATTTAAGGACGAGCAAATGTACGTTATACAAGGGTTTAGACGAATTGATTTTGCTGGTCGTTGTATTTTAATGAGACGGTCCAGTAACATGCAGTTGTCTAAGCGCTGGCTTCTGACCATTCGTCCGAGTTGGCTCAGGATAGGATCCCGGATGTGGCATGATACACCTACCCTGAACAAGGAACGAGCGACAACTGATATATCTCAGAGTTGCCCATAGTGGTGGTTAAGTCCCGAAACAAACAGAAAATATTTTCAGTAGCACAAGAGCCTTAGCAGAATACGGAAAACCAAGCACCACGTTCGTCGCACCGGTGTCCGCGCGGTCAGGAAAATCAGGCTTCTGGCTAATCGTCCAGGTTTTTCGGTTTCAAGTGCTGCATGATATTCTTCCTTTAACGTAGAACCTGCGACCCTAAATTAGAACCGAGAGCCTAATCAGATCCTTAGTTAATCGTTAGCTTCATTGCACTAGAGGAAGAAGCCATAGGTTTGTCAAGCCATACCTAATGAAAACTACAACACCGAAATTACTGATTACAGCCAAAAAGATTCGTAAAAAACAGGCATGAGAAATGATTTAAAGTACCAGAACATTGAGAGACGAACCAAGACGAATTGAAACAGCCACGTGCAACGTAAAAATAGCAGCAGGGAGAAGGAATCCCATTGTTAACTTGAAAGGAAACTCAGAGTTGTGTTGCTTTGCAAATTCATTGAAAAAGAAAACAAACGCGAGCTCATACCAGAACAGCTACGCAGTACAGTACTAAATGGGGAATCTTACATCCTAGACATTGAAGCAGTGTCACTGCAGACCAAACAGAGGAAAGGAGTATGACAATACAAAAGCAAATAGTTTCTCTCAGCTAAAACAGGGAGTAAAGGAAACAATGTGCATTCCTTTTTCTTTTTGATTCGGAGTTTAGGTACCACTATGAGCTACTCTGCAGTCTATAGCCCGCCCCTAGGGCTACTAGTTCCAGGGAAAAGACATAGATAGTTCCATCGGTCAGATGTACTAGCCATTCCTCATCTAGGATTTGAACCCCGTCACAATTCGGACTAATATTTAGATACCTAGATCTTTGACCACTCGTCCTTCATGGCGGCACTCATCCATTCCTTGAAGACAGAGCGAAGTTCCGTATATTTGATCTAAATGTATGCTAAAACATTTTTAATGTAGAGACAAAGGTGTATGAAAGCCGACCAGGTGTCCGAGGGGTAGGAGACGTTGGATTCTACCCATTCGTCCAAGATGCGTCTGTGCTCGAATTTCGGCGGAGTCATGGATGGAGTGTTTGCCTTACGGTACTGGCTCTCTTATAATATATAACATTTTTACCGGTGGTGGTAAAAAGTTTATATGTTATAACAGAGGTACTCTGGAATGGATATAGGTGTGTTCGTCACCTACGCTGGAGTAGGCTATTCTCCCAACTTAACTACGCCAGCAAGGCTTGTTGCTGCAATATTGCCGATTTGACTCATAAATCACTGCAATAGTACGTCACTCCTACGTCATGTTACTTTTTACGTTATATCGCTCCCTTTGAGAAAAGCGGGGTCTTGAAATCGCAGGTGTCTCTGTCCGCCGACAACCCTGCTTGAATGACGAGCTCAGTGTAAAAGAATTAATTGAGTGAAGCGAAGCCGAAGGCCAAGTAGAGCTCTCCGTACGAGACTCGGGACAATTAGTTGTTCGGGCATAAGTACGAGATAACACATCCGATCCCCGCGAGGTTTTGCATACGAATGGACATCGTCCATGGTCAGGTTTTGACGAGTTCCGATTCAGAAATTCCGTGACATTGAGGAATAATCGTTCAAAAACTTGCATTTTCAGGGGGGAGGGATTTTCAAGTTCTGAGAAGGGGTCGTTTGTTAACTTTCTCCTCCAAAGATCTTCAGCCGATAGCGGAGACACTTGCCACAGAGAAAGGGAAGGACCTGGTGAGTGCCGGGTTTGGCATCATGGTGATTGGTCGGGTCGTATAAAAATAATGACCATTGAAAAACTGATCAATTTTAATAATAATTGCAAAAATCCTCTCTCTATACGAGGCTCGGGACATATAGATGTTCGGGCATAGCTACGACCTTACACATCCTATCACCGTGATTTTTGGCATGCAATTGTACATCGTCCATGGTCAGGTTTTGACACCTTGTGATTCCCGAAACTCTCGGTCATTGAGGAATTTCAATTAAAACTAAATGGCGTTTTACTTGAACCGTTTCACGAAAGTCAGCTCACAAACATTAATTTAAAAAAAATCGTTTGAATTGGAAAACGAAGAAATGGAAAGACTCCGTCTGTTAACTGAATACTTGCTTAATCTCTAATAATAAAAGGAAGTTTGTGTGTGTGTGTGTGTGTGTGCCTGTCTGTCTTTCGCGATCCAAATTAAAAACGTTGTTCCCGATCTGAATGTGTCCTTCTGCTTTGATTACATGCAACCTGATCACAACCAAACGTGAAAACGTGAACGAAAGTAGTTCATGATAAATTTTACGCATTTGTTTTTTAGAATGTTTCGTTTTTTTGTTCTGGAAGTCATAAATTTTACGCGTCCGTTTTTTAGAATTTGTTATAATAGACGCCTTAGTGAGCTTAGATTTTGCAATAGCTTCGCTCAAAAGTTGCCAACTGTACCCGAGTTATCGGTTACCGTTGACAGCTTGTCCTAGTTTATTAATTGTGTACGATTTGTGGAAGAATAATCACACATATCTTTCGAACTTTACAGACAGGACATTCACTTAACTTCGGACCCCAATATAACATACTGCGTAAAATATTTTGTTCTGTGGGTTGATTCGAACCCACGTATTCCTATTCCGGAAACGGATGTTCTCTCTACTGAACTACGGTGGTAAGGCATATTTTTGAAACCACCAATTTGACTCATACTTTCAATTCAATTCAATTTCAATTCAATTCAATTTCAATTCAATTCGTTTATTCACCGCTATAGTACGTCATTTGCATCATGTTACGAAGTAAGGTACACTTTCCTTTCCTGGAACCAGCGTCATTTAATTAGGAGTGCCGAATGCTTCTATCTTATTGAGCTCCATATTCTTGCTGCTTAATCACCTAACTAAGTGATCATATAGTTAACTAATTTTCAAAATCAGTAAAGAGGAAATACAATAAAGCGTCAGGTCAATCAACACTTATCATCACTAAAATCCCCATCATCATCCATTGCAATCTGATATTCACGAGTTCCATTCGCACAGTGCCGGTGCTAACACAACGTTATGCATTGCAATTATTGTTTATTTTACTTCTGCAGTTGCCCGTGTTATAGATTTTGGAAGAACAATACAATAATTCTATGAATAATAATAATGCCTCTGGGAAAATTGGGCCATGTGGGTTTCCAAACTAACATTTCCTCTTCTTTTCGCCAACCCCTGAGTTTCTGACTCAGGTAGGTTGGGTTGTTTTCTCAAATACTGGTCCTAAGTTTACCTTGCTTCATTGGTACCTCACAATACAAGCTGCCATAAGGGCGCTTTGGTTTCTTGTAGCACTATAAATTAATTTTCTTTTCTTTTGTAGAGATCTCTTTTCCGCATTAATTCAGAGAACAACTCAGTGGCGTAACCATGTTTCAAAATCTGGGGGGGTCCGATCACACATACACACACATTATATGTATACATATATATATATATTTATATATATCCCAGCAAAAACACAAATGCTGGAAAACTGCTGGCTGAAATCTGCCGCTCACGGCCCGGTAGTGGTCCGTTGGTGACAGCGCTATCAGTTGACGAGCCATTGATGGCCCTGCAGCATCGCAGTGAATTGTGGGCCTCCAAGCAAGAGCCAATGCAACCCCCAACAGCAGGTGGAAGCATCGGGACTGCTCATGCGCAGAAGCAACACTTGCTGTGTCTCTCATGGCACCAG
Organism: Macrothele yani; assembly: GCA_039090855.1. NCBI lineage: Eukaryota > Metazoa > Arthropoda > Arachnida > Araneae > Macrothelidae > Macrothele > Macrothele yani. The sequence continues at coordinate 139,595,146 of CM077010.1, forward strand.
TTAGTTGAAGACGACGCTATCGTCATCGTGTTATTTTAGTGGATGTTAAGAAAAAATCTATATGTGGAGAGGCGAATTAATTTCCTTATGAAATTTTACGTGGACGAAGATATCAGATTAAGCCGTGAAATACTAGATTACAGCCATGAAATACACCCACTCCATTCTCATGAATAACAAGAAAAAATTTGAAACCGCTTTTTTTTTTTTTTTTGATTGGAGGTTTAACGACCACCGTGAGCAACTCAATGGGCTATAAGCAGTCGCCCGTCCCTAATTTAGGGTCACTGGTTCCAGGGAAGGGAGAGAACTAGTGCCGTAAGACAAACACAACATCCATGCCTCACCGGGATTCGAACCTGGACCCCTTACGGACGAATGATCAGAGGCCAGCGCCTTAGACCACTGCGCCACCGGGGCGGCTGAAACCGCTTGAAACACATATCCTGGAAAACCATTAAAATGCGTTTGTTGGAAAAAAAAGAATTATACGTGTACAAAATGTATTTATTATTTGAAAGAAAAAAAAAGCAACGCTATGTGGTGTACTCATCCATGGGTTGAATATACAAGACTGGGAGGAATTCGCTTCTAAAAATAACGAGAAGTAAAATAAAATATATTTTACTTTTAAAACAAATGTAGCTTCGGACAACGGAAAGGAAAGACACAACGTTAAAAAAGTAATAGAATGTGACATGAACCCGGGTAAATATATATTTATTCAACGATCTCTTTTCAAGACGGCAAGGACAGTACAAAACTTTGGAAAGGGACTCTAAGTATCTACACGCCTTGAAAATGAGTGAAGTTCCCTTAAGGTAAAAAAAAAAAAAACTATCGTTACGTTGAAAAAATTAATTTATCAATTACATGAAACTGACTTTTATGAAAAATACCTCTCAATATTGTAAAATGAAAGAGGGAAGCATTCGATTACAAATTGCATACCAAACAGATAGCTTCCAGCACATGTCCGAGCGCAGTGAATTAGTCCTGTCGGTAGCGAACACGGCTTCCACGCAAACTGCCCAGGTTCAAATCTAGTCAGATGCAAACGGGCGTTTCTCCGATCTGTTGAGAAAATTTCCCCAGCGCAGTGCGTTAATTCACAAGTTTCGTAAGGGTAGAAAAAAAGATTGTAGCTTTGGGAAACTCCGGTTATCATTGCTTTTTTTTTAATTATTATTATGGCTACTACTGGGAAATTGGCGGACAAGATTCGGCAAGCCACCAGTCACGTGGTTGCTGGCTGCCACTACCGGCCCACTAGAGGACCACATTAGGCTAGTCATCATTTCTGGCACGTGCTTGCAGAGCCACTGAAAGGCCACTTGTGGCAGCTACTGCCTGTGATGGACCACTGATGGCCCTGTTGTGGCATATGACAACTGATAGGGTGCCAACTGTTGGCCAGCTGTTGGCCTGAACTGCTGGCCCTTCTGTTGGCCGCCCGGACATTTTATTGACGGTTCGGCAGCGGCAACATAGTGCTGGGCCTGCAAGACTGTTTTTGCTGGGATCATCATCATCATCATCATCATTGTCAACCATTATCAATCCACTGCTGGACGAAGGTCTCCCCAAGTTTCCTCCACAACAGTCTGTCTTGTGCCAGTCTCCTCCATGTCATCCCTGCATACTTTCGAATTTCATCCACCCATCTCCCATGTGGTCTCCTTCTGGGTCTTTTCCTCTCCCTTGGAATCCAATCTAAAATTTCGGCTGTCCATCGATGATCTGTCCTTCTGGCAGTATGTCCAGCCCATTGCCATTTCAGGGATTTAACTCTGATCATGATGTCTTCCACTCTTGTCATTTTTCGGATCCACGAGTTCCTCTTCTTATCTCTCCTGGTTACACCAAGCATGCACCTCTCCATGCTTCTTTGAGTGGTCTGCAGTCTTTGTATATCTCTTTTAGTTAAGGTCCACGTCTCTGCACCATACGTAAGCACTGGAAGGATGCATTGATCAAACACTTTTCTTTTAAGACATAATGGCATATTGCTCTTGAAAATTATGCTGTTTCTTCCAAAAGCTCTCCAGGCAAGTTTTGTACGCCGATTAATTTCTGGGATACATATATATATATACAATATTATATACATGCTGTATAAGATAGAGTTTGGGACCCCCTTACCCTACACACGCACACGCAGGAGCAAAGCAGTGGCTGAGGCGCGACCTAACGGGCACGACATAAACGCCTCTATTGGCGATTTGTGGAACTTAGCGAACACAACTGTCAAACTATAATAGATAGGGCAGAAATGTAAATTACAAAGTTTTAAAACTAAATTTGCTTATTAGGAATCAATATCGCTGTTTTATTAAGTACACATTATACAGGTGTTTGCATTATATAGAAAATTACAATCTTATATTATCATATTTAGTTGCTTCACATCATAAAAAAGGGTGCATTTTATCATGATAATTCCGAAAATTTTGGGGGTCCTTTACATTGATCCCTCCCCCTCCCCCGGACGCCCAGTGGTTACGCCTATGGAACAACTTGATTAAGATTTATCACGTAGAAGGTCAAAATATGTTCCAAATTTTTATAAAGCTTTCCAGATGTACAGGCTATCAGTATAGAGATATGTACAGTCAATCAGTTTCTCAAACATTGATTTTTCCATAACCCACAGATGACGACGTTGTTTTACTTCAGTGCTGTATCATCTCCAAGAACATTGAAGAACAAATGTTCTGGAATGTACCTTAAATGCCTCTTAGTAACAAATGTAATCCTCAGAAAATATGCTTGGAGATCATTGAATGTTGATCAGGATAGAACCACGTCAATTGGAAGGTTCAAATGATAACAAACTGGTGTTTTTAGCATGTAGTAAAAGCTCTTTCAAAATATGATACTTTTCAAATGCGTGGTTGGAGTGTCTGATGAGTACAAATATGCTGCCTGCTTCTTCCTATTTCTTTTCCTTTTGTTTTTGAAATCCCTTTGCCAATTTGAGGCCTAAGTTTATCTGCAACTAAATCAAAGAGCTAACTTCTGTTGCCACTTCTTGGAAAAAAATTCTTTCAAGTTTTATGAATAGTTGTGTTACTATGAACATTCTTCTTTATGCCTGCTCCTGTAATTTCCTTCAAACTCTTAGAGTAGTGCTCATCCTAAATGACAATTTACTTAAATCATCTCATTTCCGAAGAACTGCATTCACAAACTTCCCGCAATCATACAATGTCTTCTCTTCTCCAGGAGGTGGAATATGAGTTATTGTTGTGTTGTTTGGTAGGACATATAACGCTGCAAGACTTTCATTGTGGTACCCTGCCTAATTTTTGTAGCATTGCAGAAGATATGATGCTTTAGTTGTTTTTTTTAAGTGTCAATATTCATGAAAGACACGAGTGCTTCTTAAGGTTAAGGAATGCATGAATCTCACTTCAGTGTTAACAATGGAAGTATAATTTTGAAAACAAACTTGTGGAATTTTTTATTATTGTAAATTGAAGTTATTTTAGTTTTGCTTAGCTTCAGGTTGTTAAACTGTTTCAATACATTTCGTTTCAGGGTAAATCGGTTGTTACAATTTGATCTTCAGGCTGTGGGTGCAAATAGTTCTTAAACTTCTGCATTCCAAGCAATCATAGTTTTCCTAAATTTTAAATGCTTTATTCAAAGCAAGGACGGTACTTTATTATGTATGCTCTGTAGGTCTCACTGCTGTCATGCACAGGATTGTCCAAATCTTTGACTGTGTAACAAAAACTTGATGTATTTAAAAAATAAAAGTTGCATGATGGGGGTGCATTCATAGCAAGCTACTGAAGACTTGCTATTTTTCTGAAATCCTGCTTCATATTCCAGTAAGAGGCATTCCACTTCAAATATTATAATCTTCCACTTTATTAGAGCATCTAAGTGCTAAGTTAAACCAATAGCTATTCCGTCCGAATTCACATGTTTATGAACTTGGTCAAATGCAATAGCTAGAAATGTTTTCCCTCTAACTCTAAAAGAGATGTAGAGTGAATCAAGAGCTATAATACTGGAAATGATGCCGTTCTTCAGATATACACAGAAGTGCCAGAAAAACTGGTACACCAGTCTAATACTTGGTAGGTCCCCCACGGGAGCGAAGGACTGCAGAAATACGACGGGGCATGGACTCCATTAGCTTCTGAAAATATGCTGTAGGCAATTCACACCATACTTCCTGCAGAGCGTTCCACAATTCGGGTGTATTCCGAGGTCTTGGATTCCTGTGTTCGATAGCGCGTTGCATGGTATCCAAAATGTGTTCGATCACGTTCAGATCTGGAGACTTGGGTGGGAATGGCAACACCCCAAACTCAGATGAATGTTCCTCTAACCATATTGTGGCGTCCCGACACTTGTGTGGAGGTGCATTGTCCTGTTGGAACAGGCCCAACCTCAGCATGAATGCAGGACATTAATGGCTGAACCTCTTCAGAAAGCATGCGCAGATAGCGTTGGCTGGTCACAGACGTTTGTAGATGTACCAGGGTTCCCAGTGAAGTCCAGCTAAACACACCCCATACCATTAAGGACCCCCCTACCAGCCGGTACAGTTCACTGAGAAAAAAGTTTGTTTGAAACAACAAAATAATTTTGTTGAGCTGTTTTGTTGATTCATTTTGTTGCTTTACAGCTGTTTTGTTAGCAAAACAAAATTATTTCGTTTGCTATATTTTGTTAATTCAACTATATGGAGGTGCACGGAGAAAAAAAGTTGGTTTGAAACGATGAAATAATTTTGTTGAGCTGTTTTGTCGATTTATTTTCTTGCTTTAGCAAAACTCCATCGGAATTGTTTTGTTGGCAACACAAAATTATTTCGTTGGCTGTAATTTGTTAATTCAACTATATGGAGTTGGCATCGACCTTACGCCAAAGTGCACGTGATTAGTAGCTACTGCATACGGGCCTTACCAGACTACCACTGACCAGAAGAATCTGGTTTTGCGCTTAAGATTTCGCTTTGAATTATGGCTGACTACGAAGTGAGTGCATTGCTAGAAGACAGATCTTAATAATTCCCACGTATTTTTATGTTAGTGTATATTGCGTGGTAATTTGGTTGGTTTCTGTGAATTTTAGTGATAATTTGGCCTCACTTTGTAGACATAATTACAATGAACACGATAGAATCCGCATCTTATTATATGCGCAAAGGCACATAGTAAATTTAAACCCAGATTTCTGATAAAGCAATAATACATTTCTTATGACGGCTTGCGGTTCCTGATCGCAAATAAAAAATTGCAGATGAGGTAATGACAAAAGAGTTGTGATTTATGTATAGAGCTTGATTTCATGTATAGGTTATACACTGCTGGACAATTGTTAAGGACGGATCACAAACGGCTATATAGCGTATAAAAAAGTAAGTGTGGTTGGATGCCAAGTGAAATAAAATAATGTCAGAATGCCAGGACATTACAAGAAAGACAATTTATTGTGCTCTATAATCCAGAAGGCTTTGGAACGTGTTCAAGGGACAAACAGGACATTTTGTGCAGAATACGTAAACGTGAAAAAAATGCAATTACCGTCCGCAGGCGTTCCGGCGTAAGATGTCAATACGGGATATGGCCACCATGGAGGGCGATTCAAGATTCCACACGTCGTGTCATGCTTTGCACAACATTATCAAGCAGCTGTTGTGGTAATTTATCCCATTCCTCTGTCAGTGCAAGGATGAGGGTGTCCTTGTTTATTGGAGGGCATTGGCGACCAGGAAGACTCCTCCCCAAAGCATCCCACACATTTTCAAATGATTCAGATCTGGAGAACGTGCTGGCCATACGAGGCGTTGAATATCCTCGCTCTCAAGACACTCCTGGACAGCGACTGTTCGATGACATGTTGCGTTGTCGTCCATGAAAAAGAATCTATCACCAACAGCACCACGGAACATACGAACATGAGGTAGTAGAACATCATTAATGTATCGTTGGCCAGTCATAGTCCCAGTTGGAAGCACATAGAGGGACGTACGGCCATTGATCATGATGCCAGCCCATACCATGACACTACATATCGGATATCGGTCCCTTTCCTGTATGTTTGCTGGACAATATGCGGTACCACTATCACACCAGATCAGTTGTCGTCGACAATCAGACGATAGACTGTATCTACTCTCATGAGAGAAGAGTACAGCAGACCAGTCGTTACTAGTCCAATTGCGATGTTGATGGAACCATTGCAAATGAGCGGTACGGTGACGTCTGGACAATGGGATGCACACAACAGGACGGCAGGCGTATAGCCCTCCTTCATGCAAATGTCTGGCGACAGTTTTTCGGAAGATCCGCTTGCCAGTAGCAGCCATAAACTGATTTGCTATCTCACTAGTTGTGTTGTGCCGGTGTCTTTTTGTTGATAGCACTATGTACCGATTTCTGCAGGTGTCGTACTGCGAACACGACCTCCCCGTGACGTTTGATACACTCTCCATTTGTTTGAAATGATTTCCAAAGCCTTGAAACAACACTGTGGCTGACGTCGAACTCCCTGGCAACATCTGTTATTTTTCACCCTTCTTCAATCTTGCCAATAATACGGCTACGCGTAAAATCATCTAGGTGATGTCGGGAATACATACTGAAAATTGCAAGTTTGTCAATTGATTATTTCCCTTTCAACTTTGCGTTTGAACAACAACGGTCAATACGCGTCAAATCCTATACATCTCTTATCAGCGCTATGACGTCACGAACAAGTTCGGCAATCCAAAATTTGCATACGCACAACACGTCTTACTGTATCCCGCACTTATGCAAATTTTCACATTTTCCTGCCTTCCATTTTATGGTTGCTATAGTTGCTATTGTCATCCGTCCTTAGCAATTGTCCAGCAGTGTATATATAGTGTGTTTCAAAATTCGTGCGGAAACCAAAGATTGCATGGTGATAGTACTCTGGAACATATAGAACGTTAAAAAATATTACGATTTTTTTTGTCTAACCAAAAATGTCAATAATTTGTTTTATCAAAGAACTAATAAAAACATTTAAAAAGAAGTCGGATTTAGAAGCATGTTACGTACGCACCAATATAGTGTCAATACATCGTTGTGGCAAGTACAAGTCATCCGTGAGCATTCCAAAAGGTAATAAACTCACCTTCAAATGCTGAATCTGCAGATAAGAACACGCTTGCAGGAGCAGGTATAGCCGAGTGGGTCGCACGCCTAGTTCCTAAACTAAAGGTCTAAGGTTCGAATACGCTCGCGGAGCGATTCTTTGCTGGGTCTGAAAAAATTTCTTCGTGACGTACCACCGTCCAAATTCATTTAAACGCTACTAGAAAATAAATACGGCGGGGAAAAAGGCGGAGCCCTAGGGTCGAAGGGCCCCACCTAGAATTATAGCACCTGCAAAGTGTTGCTATCGAAAAAAAAGTTTAGGGACAAAGTGGCCGAGCTACATAAATCTAAAAGTTGTTGGATCAAGAATGTACTGTGTCACGATAACAATATGTTTGGTTGCAGCAACAAAACGTTTTACCACGATAACAATATATATTGTTGGATCAAAGAAATTCCCCAAAATCGACAAAATCATTATGTTAAATGAACAAAACGTTCTGTCATGATAACAATACATTTTGTAGAATGAACAATAATTTTCATCAAAATAATTTTGTTAATTTAACAAACTTTTTTGTTGACCGCATATCGACTGAATTTTTTTGTTGAATTAACAAAACGTTTTTCTGAGTATTTATTCCGTCTTGAGAGGCGGGATCCATGGCTTCATGGGGTTTGCGGCACACACGAATCCTTCCATCTGCCCGATACAGTTGGAAACGCGACTCTTCAGAACAGGCTAATTGTTTCCAGTCATCAAGTGTCGAGTAACGGTGTTGCCGTGCCCAAGCGAGGCGCATAGCTCTGTATTGTGCACCCATCAAGAGGACTCGAGTTGGGCTTCGACACCCAAAGCCCATATCGTGCAGGGTACGTTGCACAGTCCGGACGCTGATGCTTGTTGAGGCTTCTGCACAGAATTCCGATGATACCTACGAGAGTGTTGCGTGAAACGATTCTTGACAGCCGACGATGGTCACGTTCACCCAATGTCTTTTTACGGCCACACTGGTATCGTAGGTTGGAGGTTTTGCCGGAATTCTTGTAGTCACGGCACACCCTTGCAATGGTCGTCCGTGAAAATGCGAACTTCGTTTCTACCTCCGAAATACTATGGCCCATCTCACGAGCGCCAACAGTGACACCGCGTTGAAAATCGTTTAAATCGTTATTACTTGTCATTCTCATGCCGAAAACAGCTCTGACAGCTGGCAAGGATGTCTATCGCCTTATACACGCACTGGCGGACGCAACCGAGTACGTGCATAGGCAACGTTGCTATGTATATTGCATAAGCTCGTCTGCACCAGTTTTTCTGGCATTTCAGTGTACAGGGGAAGCCATCCATCTGGAGTGGTTGAAATAAACAAAGATCAAAATCAATGCCCCGGATAGAATCCGCGATTACAGGTACAAATGCGAATTGGAACTGCTGATAGCTGTTGAGAATTCCAGAAGAGAACCACCTAGTTCCATGGCTGTGTTCCAAAATGCACACTGTCCAACAAAAATCATGACTATGCCTGAAGACGCGAACTACCTAATAACTTCGTGCTGGTTCTTGCATCACTTCTCGAAAGTCCAAGATGTGTCCCGGTCTGAATCCCGGTAAGGCATGGATGTTATGTTTATCCTGCGGTGCTGGCTCTCTCCCTTCCCTAGAACCAGTGGCCCTAAATAAGAGATGGGCGACTGCTTATAGTCCATCGAGTGGCTCACAGTAGCTTTTAAACCTCTAAATAAAGAAATAAAGCAAGTCGTTTGTTACTACCATCAGTTCCATCATACTTTATAGCATAATGTTGCTAACCTTGCAACGTGCCTATCACAAACGTGACGTACATGTCGAAATGGCAAGTTGCAGCGATAATCCTAATCGGCAGAACTTCCGCTCCGGAGTAAGAAGCTTCGAATTCCCTCACCCGCAAGAAAGGGCAATTTAGCTAGATTAGCGCCCGAACGTAAAACGAATCTCCTGAGACTGAGGTTCGAAATAAAATGCGTGATGAATTTTCCACGCATTGTCTTGAATTAATAAAAAGAAACCTTCTTCTAGAGTGAGCTACTCCAAGCACAGTTTATCAGCTGACACGAAACCTGATATTTTGTGCAACCACGTTTCTCAAATGAGACCTGATGTACCTACCGTAGATGTGACGCACATGCGTAAACATCAAGTTGCTGCAATAAAACTTGCCGGCGTAGATCAATCAGTATAGAGGTGTGGGATTCAAATCTCATAACCGGCTGGAAAGGGAGAGATTTCACTGCATATTAGTTTCCGTAAAAAAAGCATTTTGTTATGAAGAATGTATGAAAAATTTGTGAATACAATTTTCAGGACTAAAATGACGCTGAAAACATTTATGCGGACTTTATTCTCATAGTAATGTTTAGTTTTTCCGCTAGGCGGCGTTCATGTAAATCTCTATGAACATGATATATCCGCTTTTAAACGTCTGATTTAAAAAGAAATTGTTTTTGTTACAGATTGCGATTGCAGAGGGGAATATTTTTCGGAAATTTTCCAATTCCTGTACCACACGGTTTTTCCCCTAGGGGGTGTAAGTGTTCAGTGTTTATTGTCGCATACTTAAAACATTTTCGTTCCTGAGAACCCGATTCTGAAAATTCCCTTCGCCTGAGATATCTTCCGTTTTGAAAAATTATTATTATACAATTTGTGATTATTCGTAAATACACATTCTAACTTACGAAGGGGATTCGAATTTGACCTGGCCTTTTTTTTTATTATTATCAGATATTGATTTACCATACTGCTGATGTTACATCACTTCCCAGCAAAAACACAAGTGTTGGGAAACTGCTGGCCACCAGCAGGCAGTGATGAGCCACTGGTGGCTGAAATCTGCCGTTCACGGCCCGGTAGCGGTCCTTTGGTGGCAGCCATTATTGGCCCTGCAGCAACGCCGTGAATTGCGGGCCTCCAAGCAAATGCCACTAGTGGCCCGTAGCTGGCAACCAATGCAACCCCAACACCAGATGGAAGCAACGGGACTGCGCATGCGCAAAAGCAACACGTGCTGTCTCTCGTGGTACCAGTTATTTGAAGACGACTTTATCGCCATAGTGACCGTGTTATTTTAGTGAATGTTAAGAAAAAAATATGTAGAGAGGCGTATTAATTTCCTATAATGAAATGCCACGTCCATGAAGATATCAGATTAAGCTATGAAATACTAGATTACAGCCAAGAAATACACCCAGTCCATTCCGATGAATAAAAAGAAACAATTTCTATGTAATCTGTCGTTTTAACGTACACTGAACTGCTTGAATCAAAAGTCCTGGGAAAAACATAAAAAAACGTTATGTTAGAAAAAAATAATTATACGCGTACAAAATTTATCAATTATTTGAAAAAAAGCAACGCTATATGTGGATATAATGTACTCATTCATGGGTTGAGTACACATGACTGGAGGAATTCACTTCTAAAAATAACGAGAAGTAAAATAAAATGTCTTTCCTCTTTAAAACAGATGTAGCTTCGGACAGCTGAAAGGAAAGATACCACGTTAAAAATGTAACAGAATGTGACATGAACGGGTAAATATATTAATTCAACAATCGCCTTTCAAGACGACAAGGACAGCTAGAAAATTTAGAAAGCGCCTTTAAGTTGGTACACTTGTTGAAATTGAGTGAAGTTCCCTTAAGGTAAAAAAAAAAAAAGCAATCCTTACGTTGAAAAATAAATTTATGAATTATATGAAACTGACATTTATGAAAACTACCGCACAATATTGTAAAATGAAAAAAGAGAATCATCGTTACACATTCCGCAGAAAAGAGACTCAGCTTCAAGCACACGCTCGCGCATGGCAAATCAGTGCCGTTTGTAGAGAGCTCGCCTCTCACGCCGACAGCCCTGGTTCGTTTCCACTCAGATCCAAACGGGCGGTTTTCAGGTCCTGTTGAGGACAGAACGCAGTTCTGTAAGGCAGAAGTTTCGTAAAGCGAAAAAAAATATATACTTGTAGTTTCGGGAAACTGCTGTTACCCTTTATTATTTTTTTTATGACTACTGCTGGGAAATTGGCAGACAAGATTGTTCAAGCCGTCAGTTACGTCACGTGATTGCCGGCTGCCACTGCCGGGAAACTAGCGGACAACATTAGGCTAGCCATCATTTATGGCACGTACTTGCAGGGCCGCTGAAGGGCCACTTGTGGTAGCTACTGCCTGTGATGGATGACTGATGGTCCTGTTGTGGCATGTGAAAACTGACGGGGGTGCCAGCTGTTGGCCAACTGTTGACCTTTCTGTTGACCGCCCGGACATTTTATTAACGGTTCGGCAGCTGCAACATAGTGCTGGGCCATTGCTGGCAGTGCTGGCCCAGCAAGACTGTTTTTGCTGAGGTTATTTTCGAAGTTGTCTCCTTCTCTCTGATGTCTCCACTCCATGCTTGCACGTTTGCTTTCCGGGATATGGTGATGAATCCATGTTTCGTCCACTGTCACTACAAGTCTGAGAAAGTTGTCTCCTTCTCTCTGATGTTTCCACTCCATGCTTGAACGTTTGCTTTCCGGCATATGGTGATGAATCCATGTTTCGTCCACTGTCACTACAAGTCTGAGAAAGTTGTCTCCTTCTCTCTGATGTCTCCACTCCATGCTTGAACGTTTGCTTTCCGGCATATGGTGATGAATCCATGTTTCGTCCACTGTCCCCACAAGTCTGAGAAAGTTGTCTCCTTCTCTCTGATGTCTCCACTCCATGCTTGCACGTTTGCTTTCCGGGATATGGTGATGAATCCATGTTTCGTCCACTGTCCCCACAAGTCTGATAAAGTTGTCTCCTTCTCTCTGATGTCTCCACTCCATGCTTGAACGTTTGCTTTCCGGCATATGGTGATGAATCCATGTTTCGTCCACTGTCACTACAAGTCTGAGAAAGTTGTCTCCTTCTCTCTGATGTCTCCACTCCATGCTTGAACGTTTGCTTTCCGGCATATGGTGATGAATCCATGTTTCGTCCACTGTCACTACAAGTCTGAGAAAGTTGTCTCCTTCTCTCTGGTCTTAACTCCATGCTTACACGTTTGCTTTCCGGCATATGGCGATGAATCAATGTCTTGTCCACGGTCACCACACGCTTGAGAAAGTTGTCTCCTTCTCTCTGATGTCTCCACTCCATGCTTGCACGTTTGCTTTCCGGCATATGCTGATGAATCCATGTTTCGTCCACTGTCACCACAAGTCTGAGAAAGTTGTATCCTTCTCTCTGATGTCTCCACTCCATGCTTGAACGTTTGCTTTCCGGGATATGATGATGAATCCATGTCTCGTCCACTGTCCCCACAAGTCTGAGAAAGTTGTCTTCTTCTATCTGATGTCTCCACTCCATGCTTGCACGTTTGCTTTCTGGTATATGGTGATGAATCCATGTCTCGTCCACTGTCACCACATGTCTGAGAAAGTTGACTCCTTTTCTATGATGTCTTCGGAACAAGATGTCTGCAATTTGCAACTTGCTGGCTTTCTGCTTGTCGGTCAGCTGCTTCCGTACCCATCCTTTACACACTTTACTGAAGTGCAGCTCAACGTGGATGATGGTATACACGCCGCAGGCGCTGATGTTCAGTGCAGAGCTCAGGTTACTTACAGTAATCCACCTGTTGGTCCGTATGAGCTCATTTACGCGCGCAGTCATGGCGCCGTTAACAGCAGTTGCCGGTCTTGCCTTGTGAGGTTCGTTTCTGGCGCTTTGTCTGCCTTCCTTAAACTCTTTACACCATTTGAAGACGTATCAATGGGACAGACACAAATCCCCAAACTGTGTTTGAGAAATTTGGTGAATTTCATTGCCACTAGCACCTTCACTGCAAAGAAATTTTATACTTATTCTCTGCTGCACCGAAGTCGAAACACCTCACCTCGCCGCCATTTCTCTTTCTGCAATGCGGGAGTTGTCATGGCAACGAAAATTAAACCAAGAAAGATGACACCGAATTTTCTGGTGTAATAAGCACGTCTTTGGAATCCTTTATGATGCAAGTTAAATTTATCAAAGCTATTCAATGTCAATGCAACCGGTATGGAAAACAATAGTATCTGACGGAAGAAAGAAAGAAAGAAGTTTTTCAATCGGGTTTTTAATCTCTCAGATATTGCTGTAAACGGAATCGTGCGCTTACGCCCTCTGGTTGCAGACTTGTGCGTTAAGAAAAACGTGAATTTATATGAGAAACATTTCGCAACGGAAACTCTCTCGAACACAGAAATAATTTTTCAAATCGGACTCTTAAAAACAGAGATATCGACAAAAAGAAGATAGGACTATACGTCCCCTGGTGGGAAAACCGTGCATTATTTTAAGAAGAAAATATTCTCAAAAGATTTTTCCATATGAGTACTATCGGTCCAAGATAAAAAAATTTAGTCGAGTTTTCAGGAACCCAGATTTTACTACAAATACATCAGAAGCAGAAATGGACACTTATGCCCCCTTGTGGCCAAACCATCCTTTACCAAACATTAGAAATTATGTGAAAAATATTTTCCATCAGGTCTTGTATGCGATACAGCAAGAATTTTTCAAACCGGAGTTTTCGGCAAAGAAATAACGCAGAAAATGTAATTTACCTTGGTGCTCTCTAGCGGAAAGTCTATGATTTACTTGAAAATTTTGAATTTATAGGGAAAAAAACATTTCGCATAGGAAACACTATCCAACAAAGAAGGAATTTCTCAAATCGGACTCCTAGAAGTAGAAATATTGACAAAAATAAGATATATATCTACGCCCCCTGGCGTAGAAACCATGCATTATTTCAAGAAGAAAATGTTTCCAAAAGGATTGTCGTCATGAGTAGTATCGGTCTACAAACGACGTTTTTTTTCAGTCGAGAATTTAGAAGCTGATATTTTGCTGCAAATACATCAGAAGCGGAAATTAAGATTTACGTCCCCTGGTGACCAAACTATTTTTTTACAACATTTGGAAATTATGTGCAAACGATTTCCCATCAGGAGCTGTATCCGGTGAAGAAAGAATTTTTCAAATCGGAGATTTAGAAGCAGAGATATTGGGGGAAACGCAATTTACCTCTACGCCCCCTAGCGGAAAGTCTATGAATTTCTTGAAAACTTTGAAATTATATGAAAAACATGTCACACTGAGAACACTATCCAACAAAGAGGGTTTTTTTTCAAATCGGACTGTTAGAAATAGAGATATTGACAAAAATAAGATATAAGTCTACGCCCCCTGACGGAAAAACTGTGAAATATTTTAAGAAGAAAATATTTCGAAAAGGTTTATCGATGTGAGTGGCATCAGTCCACGAAAAACGTTTTTCAATACATCTTTAAGAAGCTCAGATTTTATGGCCAATGCATCAGAAGCAAAAATTAACACTTACGCTTCCTGGTGGCCAAAGTTATCTTTACCAAAAATTTGAAATTATATGTAAAAGATTTTCCATCAGGAGATGTATCCGCTGAAGAAAATGTTTTTCAAATCGGAGTTTTAGAAGAAGAGTTATCGGGGGAAATGCAATTTACTTTTACGTCTCCTAGCGGAAAATCTATGTGTAATTTGAAAAAATATCTATATCTAAAATACTCTTCGACATAAATGGAATCGAAAGATGAAATAAATTTTTCAATCGGATGTTTAGAAGCAAATATGTGGAATAAAACGTATTTTTGAATTCGACATTATCTGCATTTACGCCCTTTATCGACAAAACTGTACATCATACAAAAAAAAAAAAAACGAAAATAAGGATCATTATTCGTATATTTCAAGCTTCCCAATGCAAAAAGAATTTTTCAAATCGGACTAATAGTTGCAGAGATATCGTGGGTACAGACGGACGGACAAACCGATAACATAAGAAATATTTTTTTTTTACAAAAGACGTGCTAACAAGTGGCGTTCTATTAGCGTGAAATACCAGTGTTGCCAAACGCGCAATTATAATACGCAAAATATTTCGAAATAATGTATTAATTAGAAACGAAAGTCCAGGTCAAATTTGAAAGCCCGTAATGTAACAGCCGAAAATAAGTTATTAATACTTGAGGATGTTTCACCTTTTGTGTAAAAATCATGTTGACATTTTAGCACTTCTTTCGAAAAAGCACGTGATTATGGTATGAGCATGCATGCCCGTCTGTCGCTCAGTCCCTACTTTTATCGACATCATATATCTACAACGGTTAGTCCGGTTTGAACAATTATTTTTGCAGTCGAAAATCAACAACGCAAGAACGACAATCCTCGCGCTTGGGTTATCACCGAACGAAGAACCGCCGCCAGAGGGCATAAATGCAGATGTTATCAAATTCAAAATGTATTTTATCCCATAATATTGCTTCTAAGCATCCGAATATAAATATCTTTTTGTCTTTCGCTGTCGTTTACAATAAAGGACATTTTGGGGATAGTTTCTTTATCAAATAATGCACAGCTTTCCAGCTGTGTGACGAAAATACAAAAGCCGTATATCTTAGCCCCTAAAATTCCTATTTAAAAATTATTTTTCTGTCGTATATAGTTCATTCTGACAAATGATTTCAAATGAGTTTGTACAGAAAAGTTTTGCTACTAGGAAAGATAAGTATATGTTAGTGTTTTTAACGTACTTGGAATAATATCTGCACTCCTGAAGATTTTATAGCAAAAAATGTTTCACAATCAGATACTATTCATTAAAAATCTTTCGCGCAAATTATCTCCTGAATATAATGCACAGTTGTTCTGCTTGGGACGTAAATACAATTATATTTTTCTCTATATTTCTGCTTCTATCAATCCGATTTAAAAAAATTCTTAATTCAGCATATATTTCTAATTTTTGGTAGACTACAATTTTGCTAAGAAAGGGCGCCATTTGGTATTTCTGTTCAACGCATCTTTGCAGCAATATCTGAGGGTATACAAACCCAACTGAAACAAATAAATTTGGTCAGATACCGATAACCATTGGAAAAAATCAATGAGATTCTCTGCCCAAAATAACGTACGATTTATCTCATACCTTGTGCAATCGTTTCTTCGATTTTTCTCGATATAGCTTCTTCTAAAAGTTCGATTTAAAAAACTGTTTTGAGTTTTCACACTGCTCACATTGCAGAACAGTTTACATGTATTCCTGGATTTATGTACTGCATAGTTCTGATGCTAGATGGCGTTAGACTGTATTTTTATTTGGAACAGTATGTCCGCTTCATAAACTTTTTTTTTATTATTGGACGTTTAACGACCACCGTGAGCACCTCAGTGGGCTATAAGCAGTCGCCCGTCCCTAAATTTGAGCCACTTGTTCCAGGGAAGGGAGAGAACCAGCGCCGTAAGAAAAACACAACATCCATGCTTCACCTGGATTCAAATCCGGACTCATCTCGGACGAATGATCAGAAGCCACTGCTTAGACCACTACGTCACCGCAGCGGCTCATAAACTTCACTCGAAAAACGTATTGTTGTACATATGTCATTAACTATACGGTTAAGATCGGGAACACTATCATCTTTCAAAAACGTAGTATTTCAGCTAGGAGGATGTGTAGAACAACGTTTTCCACGCCATCCCTTCTTACAGAAGTCGTATTTAAAAAAATATTTTTCCTAGACATAGATTTTGTTATGAAGAATACATTGCGGATATTTTCTGCATTTTCGTTATTCATGATTTTGCCACCTTTGGACGTCAGGGTATATTTGTATTTAAAAAATATCTCCGATTTTGAAAATCTCTTGGTCGCCCCGGTGCGGTGGCGCAGCGGTCTAAGCACCCACTTCTGATCATTTGTCCCACTTGGGTCCGCATTCAAATCCCGGTGAGGCACGGATATTCTGTTGGACTTACGGCCCTGGCTTGCTCTCTTCCCTGAAACAAGTGTCCCTAAATCAGGGACGGCTAAATCTTATTGATTGATTGATTGAAGGTTTAACGACCGCCGTGAGCAGCTCAATGGGCTATAAGCAGTCGCCCGTCCCTAAATTATGGTAACTGGTTCCAGGGAAGGGAGAGAGCCAGTACCGTAAGACAGACACAACATCCATGCCTCACCGGGATTCGAACCCGGACCCCGTTCGGACGAGTGATCAGAGGCCATCGCTTATACCACTGCGCCACAGAGGCGGCGTAAATCGTATAGCCCATTGAGTTGCTCATGGTAGTCGTCAAAACTCCAATTAAACGAATGCTTGGTAAAATCCTGTCTTGGTAGAACCCTTCCTTATGTAGAATGTTTCGCATTCATTTTCACCTTTAAGTATTGCTCACCTTTACCTCTAAAGGGATTTAAGTTATATTACTTTTTTCCATAACTCTTCTTCTCATCTTTAAATTTGAATAGCAAAAGGTTACTATGTGCTCGCATAGAGCGTTTGTATTGCAACTTACCCGCGTTCGTCAGTAAGTTCAGGCAAAGCAGCTTTTGTCATATCTTTCCTATGTAGCTCGTCTTCCAACTGTTGGATTTTCATCCTGGCTATATCGAGTTGATGCTTTGTCTTCCACAGCTGGGTATCGCACACAGGGTCCTTGCAACGATGGTGCTTGATCATGTCGGTTGCCTCATATACTGCGCCACGGAAACTCAGAGACTTCCCCATGCTCTATATAGACAAAGAATAAAGAAAAAAATTAGCGCCCACAAATTCCTAATATTGATTTAATGACAAACTTTTACAATGAAAACCAAAAGGCTCTTCCAGAGCACTGTTGAAAATCACCTTGTCAGTCCAGGAGTGAACAAGAAGATATTTCCAAATTGAAATCTTTGATAGTCGCGTTAAGGCAGTATTCGAACGGCTTCATATCACATTAATGATCATTCGAACGGCTTCATTCTGCTAGCTAACGAATACAAACAGGAGTTTATCAAAATCCCAGAAACACCGACTGCGTCTGGAGTAAACGCAGTGCACCGTATATCAATCATATAGACTACGTGCCCCGAGATGTTGGGTATATAAAGTGGCGTGGTACCATACCGGCTGTCACGTAGCCAGAGTTGGAAACGAGTCAAATATTTTGGAACCAGACGTCATATAATTGGACGCGACGCGAACCCGACTCGGATCTGTAAGTCACACGGTCACGTCTGCTTTAAACTACAGTATATATATATATATGTTAATATACACGGAAACACTACCAGATTATTATTTTCATAACTAAACCAAATCCAATCGAGTAAAACGAAATAACGAAGCTTGTTCCAGACGGAGCGCCAAAGTCAGCTAAACCTCATGGATAGCAATTATATAAGTAAAAAACATACTAAAACAAAATACAAATACACATCAAAATTGTAGCAAGGAAAAAAAACAAGAAACAGGTTGCCTTTTTCCTATATATATACTGTATATAAATACAGGAAGCTCAAAACGTGAGTCCGCAGTGGGTATCTTTGGTTATTACGTTATATGGAAATCAAACAAATGTATTATAGGAAAGTGTAACTTACTCACTTACAGAAAATGTTGAAAACTGTCGTTCTTCATTTGCAAGACACAACCCACCTGTTTTTCACATGTTTTCAAACACATTTGCGAGAGTCAAAAGTTCTTTCTTAGTAATGATAAGGCTGCTCCACTTGATTTTGATGGCGCCACAGTCAAAATTCGCTTACATTAAGGTGCTCGAAAAGTCTCTCCGCAGTTGCTATCTTAGCTTATACGAAAATGAAACAAATCTATTATAGGAACGCATAATTTGCTCACTTACTTACAGGAAGTATTGAAATTGTCGTCCTTCATTTGCAAGACATAACCCACCTGCTTTGTTGTTGTTTTTTATTAGGGGTTAAATGACCACTGCGAGCAACTCAGTGGGCTATAAGCATTTGCCCGTCCCTAATTTAGGGCCACTGGTTCCAGAGAAGAGAGAGAGAGAGCCAGTGCTGTAAGACGAACACAACATCCATGCCTGACCGGGATTCGAACCCGGACCCCATCTCGGACGAATAATCAGAAGCCATTGCTTAGACCAGTGCGCCACCGGGGAGGCCTACATGTTTTCAAACACATTTGCGAGAGTCAAAAAGTTCTTCTGGAGTAATGTTAAGGCTCTAATTTCGATGGCGCTACAGTCAAAATTTTGGAATTAAGCAATTCGTATGTTTAATTTCAGTTTTTGCTGTTTTCTTGATAGCCTATCAAGATTCAGAAAATGTTTCACAGCAACACCAATTTTTACAACTTTATGATGAGCCGAAAGTTTTCAAAATGCTCATGTTGTTTTCACCATTGCTCCACAGAAGACAGGGAAACATTTCCTTCTAAGCGCACTTTTCCTCCATATTACATGACAAACTATTAGAATCACAGGAACAGTAGGTGTAACACGAGGAACTGTATCGAAGGTTATGATTCGCGGATCAGAAAAAGGTCAAGAGCGGAGGGCGTCGTGATCAAAGTGAAATCCCTATATTTGTCATTTTTCTTTTTTCTTGTAGGACTTCCGTCCACAGCAGTGAGTAGAGTTTAGGTCCCAGCCACCTACAGCGAGATCGCCTTTTGGGCAAGGCAACAAAAACATAAGAAATGAGAGCAAGTCTAGCGACTTTGACAGAACAGTTTGTAGTGATATTAGAGTACAGTAGATGGCACCATCATACAAGTACGATGTTGCACACAGAGGGGTGAGAGAATTTCAGGGGTGGGGGGTTAGGAAAGGATACCCATTTAACCAGTGGGTTCAGCCTATGGGCCGTCATTTAACGTGCTCGTCCGATGCACGGCGGATATTCAGCGATTGTTAGTAAATCACACTATCTCTGAAGGATCAGCCCAAGTTCGAACCTCAGGACCTTGCATCGATAGTCTGAATCGCTAACCACTAAGCCATCCGCGGCTCAATGAAATCCCTGAAATGGCATTGGGCTTCACAAATTGCTAAGATAATTGAACACCGCTGCATAACTGAAATATTAGACTGGATATCAAGGAAGAGAAAAAGTCCCAGAAGACCACATGATAGGTTTGAAGATGATACGCAGAAGCATACTGGAGCGATACGGAGGAGACTGGCTCAAGACTGGCTGAAGGAAACTCTAGTAAACCATCCAGCTACTGCAAAACAGTTGTTTTCTATTTCGCATCTGAGCAGTACCGATTGTAGACCTCTCATCAGTGATAATCCCTCCCTTATAGTCTATTCTCTGCTCTATGATTCAAGGCATGGTGGGGAAGGAACAGTCCTTCTGACACGAACATCACGCCACTGGATAGAAACAAATGACTCAAGCACCTTCGGTTTCATTTCTTCTGTTCGTCGCCGTAGTTGCAGACGTTTTAGTAGGTAATCCATCAGAAAGGATCAGTGCCAATCGCCCCCCTAAATGAAAACTCTGCAAAAATGGTCATAGCAAAGTTAAATGGAAAGGAACGCTTTCTGGTGCGCTGGTTCACTCGCTCCAGTCACCGTCGGTTCACTTCTCAGACAGCGAATGCATCCCTTATTTTGCTAGCCCGGGGCTTATTCGTTTCAGCAGGTGAAAGAGTTACCAAGGGCGTGTGTGAAGGTCGTCAAACGGCATAAATAACACCTGATATTGGGTTCTGATAATCAGTGTTATTTATATTTTTGTTCTTAGGGTGGGATATGCAGCAGACTTCAACGAGATTCACAAAGGTCAACTTGAAACGGCCAGACGATCGGGTGAGAGCATTTCTAAGACGGCAAGGCTTCTGGGTTACTCAGGACAGCAGTAGGTAATACCTTCAAAGTGTGGTCCTAGGAGGGAAAAACCACGAACCTCCGGTAAGATATGGGCTGACCATGGCTCGTCAGTCCTAGAAGTGAGCTAAAGTTATCACATATAGTACGAATAAACAGAAGATATACTGCGGTGCAACGGGAATAGTATTAGTTTGTCGGAAAAGTCATGACGCATTTTAGCCATGTTTTGCAAAGGTCATATTGATAGAAGAACAAAGATCAATCAATGATATAATGCCTGTTTTGTTCGATAACCTTTTGCCATCTTTCAGTGATCTGCAGAATGACTCGTTCATAGAAGGACCTATCTTTCGTGGCCAAAAGCTGTACAAGGTGCCGATTTACACCCTCATCTGAATTGAACGTTATACCACGCAAGGACTGTTGAAGAGAGCGAAACAAGTGGAAGTCTGACGGCGCAAGGTCAGGCAAGTATGATGGGTGTGGCAACACATACCACCCAAGTTCCAATAATCTTTGGCAGGTGATCAAACGTGTTTGTGGTCTCGCGTTGTCGTGATGGAACACAACACCTTTACGATGAACGAGCTCTGGACATTTCTGGATGATGGATTCGTTCAAACTGTCCGATTGCTGACAATACACATTCGAATTGATTGTTTGGTTCCGTGGTAGGAGCTCGAAAAACACGACACCTTTAAAACCTCACCACACTGAGACCAGAATCTTCCGCCCATGAATTTCTGCTTTGGATGTCGTTTGAGGCGAAGCAGCACGTCGGGACCAAGACCGTTCGCGCAGCACATTGTTGTACACAATCCATTTTTCGTCACCAGTTATCAGTCGCTTCAAAAAGGGTCGTTTTCCTCACGTTTAATGCGCATATCGCAGATGTTTATACGCGCCGTAAATTGAGCTTCTTTGAGTTCATGAGGAACCCACACATCGAGCTTGCTTACGTATCCTAGCTTCTTCAGGTGGTCGTGAACGATTGAATGATGGGCGTGCAATGTGTCTGCAATCTCTCGTGTCGTGTAACGTATGTTTGACTCGATCAATGCTTTGATTTAGTCGTCATAAACCTCGGTTGACCTCCCTCACCCAGGAGCATTGTTGAAGTCAAAATCACCAGCACGGAATTTTGCGAACCACCACTGGCACTGACGTTCTTGTAGAGCATTATCACCGTGCACTTTACGTAACTTTTCACAAGCTTTACACGCGTTCCTCCCTTTGCGGAAATAAAACAGTAAAATATGTTGAAAATGCATAGTTTGGTCTTCCATCTTCAACTTGACGTCAAATCTCCGCAAATCAACCAAATCGCTCACTATTCCTTTTAGACTGCAGCTATAACTGGCACCTGTCGAATGTTATAGCGATACCAGAGCTGCGCATGCCTCTAGTACTTCCAAAACCGCCCAACCGCCATCGGGGTGCCATAATAGGTCATGACTTTTCCGACAACCCAATAGTATATCACAACACAGAGTTCATCGAACCTTGCTGAAAACAGGGCTGCTTAGTGGCAGGCCGCTCCAATTTCCCATGCTAACTTCAGTTCACCGTCGAAAGTGCATGCAATGGGTACGCGATCATCAGAACTGGACTTGGAAAGTTGGAAGACGGGCTTTTGGTCCAATAAATCTCGTGTCCTGTTGGAACAAGACTTGTGCGTCGTTTACCTGAGAAAGGATTTGCACCAGGACGAAAACAAGCCGGTGGTGGACGGATTGCATGCTCTTGGTAATTTTCTGGTACCCTGGATCCTTTTGTTCATGAGCAGGAAACTATGACGTTCTTAAGATCTATATAATCAAGGAAAGAATATGTAATCATATTGGATCTGATATCACTCTGCATTGATATCGATTGGACCTTCCAGTGAGTGGACTAAATGAAGAAGTTATTACAACAGTAAGTGTTTATTCATTTGCCTTGGCCATTCGAATATTTATCCTCCTAGTAAAATACACTATTTTGACAAAAGTCACCGGACATCTAGAAGAAAAACACAACGTAGGATTTATTGACATATATTAGCATGGTGTCGGTACACCTTTGGCCTTAATGCATGCACTGACCCTTCGAGAAAGGCTTTTGACAAGGTTTTGGAACACAGCGGTAGCTATGCGCTTCCATTCAGTACTACATAATGCTGCCGCTAACTGTTGCTTAGCAGTAGGCCTCGGTTTTAAACTTTCTATCGGGCGCTCTAATTCATCCCATAGGTGCTCCATGGGATTAAAATCAGGGCACTGTTCTAGCTAGTCCACACACAATAGGGAATTACACGCCGTAACAGCCCTTGCTTTATAGCTCGGTGCATTATCCTGCTATTTTCAACATGCCTCGGTTCCATAGTATTGCCACAGAGTTGGTAGGGCATAATTATCCTGAATATCGAGGTAGGTAAACGCGCTAGTTAATAGGCTTGCCCACGATAACCAATGGGCTGGGACTATAGCACGCAAAACACCCACGCACGAGTACACTGCCTACTCCAAACTTGGCCGTAGAAACAGTACACTGTGGTATATAGCGTTCCCTCGGCTACCGCCATACCCATACACGGTCATCAGACTGATGGATCGTGTATCTGGATTCATCAGTCTATAGAACCCGTTTCCATTGATCCACGATAAATGTTCTTTACACCATGCTAAAGGACGACTAGCATTCCGAGTGGAGATGAAATGGTTATGAGCAGCCGCATGACTACGGTAACACATGCAAGAAAGTTATCTGCGAATGATATGTACATACTGATGTTCCAGAAGTTTTACTCACCTGTACACTGAGGTATTGTGCAGTATTCTATCGATTAGCTGCAACGACTCTCCTGAGGATTCGACGTTGTCTATCACTGATTTTATTTGGGTCTACCAGTACGTTTTTTCTGCTTCAGGCACGCCATGTGTCTCTACTTATTGAGTACATCCAAAACAGTTGACTTGGGTATGTTTAATCGCCTCTCGGTTTCTCTTATGAACAGCCCATTAATATAACACTCAACAATCTTTCCTTTCTCAAAGTCAGTGCTCTCCGGCAACCACATTTTCCATGAACCTCACAGTGCGATATGAACTACGGCAGCGCAGGCTTGTTTTTATACCTTTTGTAGCTCTACCGGGCATCTTAACAACGCAGCGGATCCGTTCATTTGCTTTTGAAGGGGTATCCGGTGGCTTTTGTCAATATAGTGTATATGTCCACGAAGTTCATTACGAAAAATGGCGAACATTAAAGACACATATTTAGATATTTTACTACCGTAATTTTCGTCATATATTCAATGGATTATCTGTTAAAAATTTATAATTTTAAGTTCTGCGAATTATTATGTGCAGATGCAGAAAATATGCCGCTTAAAAATACCATTTTTGCGGCTCTTTAATTTAAAAAATGAGTCTGCATCAGGGTTGTCAGGAGATGTCGTATATTTGGAAAATTACCAGAGATGCTCTGATAACATGAAAATGTAACGTTATATGAAGATGGAGGCGCATTAAGAAGTTTTTTAGTGCTTTTTACGGTAGAATATACGATGCAACGAATGCGATGTTATTAACAATCGTGGACGATCATGCGCATTAGTAAGATCAGCATCATACACACGTTCGCGTATCTCTCACGTCTGCTACCGAAATTTACAGTATTAAATCTAATATTATATAGGGTGCAGCCTAATTGGTGGGAAAATGTTTACATTTCATTGATTTTATAAATTTGTATTTCGATTCACCGAAACGCGGCACTGATAGTTATAAGTAATTATGGTAATTGATCTTCTAATTTTTTGTGGGGATATCGTGTGCCTTATTGCACTCGATACCTCACCTGCTGCCGCGGCCATATCAGCCTGCAAAAAGGTAAGATCCAACACCAACTAGGAATTGCAGTAATGCTCAAAAACTCAGAATTTTTGTTCTTTAGTCACTTGAAAGTAACACAAAAGCATTTAAAATGGAGTGTTTTGTTTTCAATACGAAAAACGTTTGATTTTTGGCATTTTTTAGGACTGCAGGGTCATTCTGTAAATCGCGCGATTTTCTTTACAAATTACAGTTTGAAACGTGAATATTCCGAGTGTCGATTTTATAACGATTTTTTACCTGATTGAAGATTATGCGCCGCCGTGGATTGTACGAAGACGTTTTTTCTTTCCTGAATTTCCCAGCCGGAGGATTATTTGGAGAAAAATATGATATTTGTAATTCTAAGTTAAAATTGCACATGGCGCATTCAACCAAGAGTTAAGGGAAACTTTCATTTCATTTTATCATTAAAGCACAGTATTTTCAATGCTTGACAGCCTTAACAAATCATCACATGCTTTCAATCAAATATTCATTCCTCAATGGATAAACGTTGTTATCTACTTACTTTGTTAAAAAAATAACATATCAGCCGTCTCCCAAATTTCCGTCAAATCACTCAGACTTGAATAAGATCATCCGTCTTTCAATTTTGTTTCTCCTGGTTGCGCTACGTTACTGCATACAACTCCACGGTCTGTGCCACATAAATAAAAATCCTTTAAAATATTAAAATTGTTTTGATTTCCTCTTCATATCAATCAAGAAATAGATATTTTATGCACGTTCCTCTCAGAACAAAATTTCTGATGTGAATAAAGCATTGGTTGGCGGTTGCTTCTCTAGCTGAGTAAAGGAAACCCGTGGCTTTTCGGGAAATATTCCAAAAACCCTTTTGGAATGATGAAGCTTCATTCATTCTCTGAAATGGGCTTTTTCCTGGATGTATGTATCGATCTCTCACCGAAACCAGAACTCATATGGAGTCAAAAAAAATGTTGCAGCGCTAGGGATTTACTTGTGTGTTCTTAGAAATCTTATGTGAAATGCCATATACAGTGCATTGCGAAAACGTTATGCCTTTCCTCCTTTATTCACCGGGAAAGAAGAAAATCAAACTTCATAAACTTTCTTCTATAAAATCGTATTTTTTGAAGAAAAGGCGAACTGGAAAAACGAAAGGACAAAGAACAGGAATTTCGAAGCGAAAGCCCAAAATCATCAAAAGGACTTATCAAAGATGAAATAAAACTATGCGCATGTATTGTTGCGATTTCGAGTTTGACATACAATCATATTTTTTTTGTTCGAACATCAGTTACGTGCAGTATTAGTTTGTATTATAAAAATAATTTGGCAAAGCAGTGTTTATGAAAACATGTTTGCTTTCTGCAATTCCAAATGCAAGGCAGAACTAACTGAACTGCACAAAATTCAGTAGCTACTTATGAAGGATTTGAAATTCTACAATCAATTTTGTTATTTCAGAGATACTGTTTTTGTTATAAAACTGTGTACCAAATGAACAATGATCTAGCTATAAGGAAAACAGCAACTTCATTTTTTGGTAATCATATTTCCTCTAGGAGTTTACGAGTCTTGAAATAAATCTGTGAACGCTTTGAATGTCAGCTACGCAATTAACACGTGCAAAGCTTTCCTTGCGCAGTGGTCTAAGCGGTGGCTTCTAATCATTCGTCCGAGAGGGGTCCGGGTTTGAATCCCGGTGAGGCATGGGTGTTGTGTTTGTCTTACGGCGCTGGCGCTCTCCCTTTGCTGAACCACTGGCCCTAAATTAGGGACTTATAGCCCATTGAGTTGCTCGCGGTGATCATTAACCCTCCAATAAAAAAATGCTTTATTTTTCCCAGTGTCAGCGACACGTCAAGAGCATGCATATCTTTCTTTTACGCAGGGTCAGTGAGGCATCTACAGCATGCAAAGCTTTCTTTACCCTGTGTCAGTAACGCATCTAGGTCGTGGAAACGTTTCTCGAATTCAGTGTCATGGACGAAGCGTCCATTACACTGAGTTGGAGAAACAGTGTCAGGGTAGAGAAACAAGCACTGTTTCTCCAAACAACACTCAACATTGTCACTGTTGGAAGAGCAGTGCCGTGGACTCTTCGACCATGATTCTGAGTTGCAGAAACGTTTGAACACGCTACACGCGTCGCTGACACTGGGTAAAGGAAAGCTTTGCACGC
Source organism: Macrothele yani (assembly GCA_039090855.1). Lineage (NCBI taxonomy): Eukaryota > Metazoa > Arthropoda > Arachnida > Araneae > Macrothelidae > Macrothele > Macrothele yani. The sequence goes on from CM077010.1 coordinate 139,621,926, forward strand.
GCTACAGGCGTCACTGACACTGGGTAAAGAAAAGCTTTACATTCGCTAGATGCGTCACTGACACTGGCTAAGGGAAAGCTTTACACTCGCTAGATGCGTCACTAACACTGGCTAAAGGAAAGCTTTACACTCGCTAGATGCGTCACTGACACTGGCTAAAGGAAAGCTTTACACTCACTAGATGCGTCACTGACACTGGCTAAAGGAAAGCTTTACACTCGCTAGATGCGTCACTGACACTGGGTAAAGGAAAGCTTTACACTCTCTAGATGCGTCAATGACACTGGATAAAGGAAAGTTTTGCATGCGCTACAGGCGTCACTGACACTGGCTAAAGGAAAGCTTTTCACTCGCTAGATGCGTCACTGACACTGGGTAAAGGAAAACTTTTAACGCCTCAGCGCGTCACTGACACTAGGTAAAGGACAGTTTTGCATGCGCTAGACGCGTCGGGACGCGTCTAGCGCATGTAAAACTGTGCTTGTTTATCTACCATGGCTAGACGCGTCTCTGACACTCGAAGTGTTAAAGTGATGCTGGTTTTAAACATTACAACGTTACTTATTAATTATCTGTGAATTCATATTCATTAGAGGGAAACCAATCCTGTATAAGATTGTAACATGACTAAATTTTGTTGTATCGAAACGAAAATCCTCACCATTTCCCTTGATGTTTGCCGATCTCAATTAGCAGACATCTGGTTTGTGTAGGTCATGAGCTGCCTACGTTTTTTTTTTATATTTTGATTCATTGTAATACGAAATTAACTCTGGCGTCAAGGATCACTTTTTTTAACTCGATAACAACACGGCCGGAAAATGACTGCTGTTTTGCTGCGTACACCTCTAAATGGCATTGCTTGTAAGTTCTGTGTTTTTATGAAAATTTCGTTAATCCTCGGGTTAAGATTTTATCATTGAACGATACATTGCTTTCCCGATCAGTTATGCATTTTAGAAACGCTGACTGTGAGTCAGAGCTAAATATGTAGACGCCGTTAAAAGCGAATTCTTTTTCTGTTTGGAAATTTAACGATCACTGTGAGGAGCTCTGGGATAAAAGAGTTTCCCATCCCCAATTTTGAGCCACTGATTCCGGGAAGGAAGGAAGGCCAGTGCCGTTATGCTGGCGCGTGGTACATGCCCTTGTTTTTTTAATTTAAATTTAACGACCACCTTGATCAACGCAGTGCGCTATAAGCAGTCACCCGTCCCTAACTTAAGGCCACTGGTTCCAGGGAAGGGAGAGAGCCAGCGTCCTAAGACAAACACAATATCCATGCCTCACTGGGATTCGAACCGGACCCATCTCAGACGAATGATCACAAGCCATCGCTTACATTACTGCGCCACTGTGGCGGCGTACATGCCTTCCCGAGATTCGGGTGAGGGCCGATCTCAGACGAATGGTTAGAAGACAGCATCACGTACTACACGACTTTCAATGTATATAATATCACCATACTATGTTTAATAGAACAGAGATTGCGAAGAGACGGCAAAAGAGCTGATAGAGCGAAAGACATTGAAGTATGGTGCCACTGACGTGGAGGTAGAATCCTTCAGTCAAGCATTTTAACGAATTCCAAGTAAGTGGACATCTCAATAACATTTAACACCACATTCAACTACACTCTGTATTCAGAAAGTGCTCCTTAAAAGATTAAATCTGACCAATTAGAAAGTGCGAATTTGGCAATCACTCCACGTACAGAATAAATAACAATAGCACGTTTCTGCAGCGTGTGATGTTTCCGGAAGAAGTAACAGTTCATGTGTGAAAGGTTTGTTAACCTCCAAAACATTGGCACGTGGTGATATGAACTTCCCACATGGTGTACCGGATGACAGGATAATCAGACTTTTCTTTTTCATCGGAAAGACAGTAAGCGAGAAGGTTCATATTAATAAGTTGGAGCCATTCGTTTCACTGCAGCATAAGTTACTTCAACCTTACACCTTTTTCCACAATGACGGGGCTCCCTCACACTCGTTTCTCTATGTTTCTCGATAAGGAATTTTCGAGAAAATGGACTGGCGGAGGTGGGACGATTTCTTGGCTGCCTCAGTTTTCAGATTTAATCTCACTAGATTTTCTTGTGAGGATACATAAACGATATTATGTACTGCACTCCAGTAAATAATGTTAAGTAACGACAAATTAGAAGCACCAGTGCAATAGACACCATCACGCTTAATATTCTTGAACGCGATTGGAGTTGAGAGGAATACCGTTTAGATGACGTTTGAACAACTAATGGCACTCATATAGAAATACACTATATTGACAAAAGTCACCGGGCATCCCTTCAAATGCAAATGAAAGGACACGCTGCGTTGTTAAGATGCGCAGTGCTGCTGCAAACGGTATAAAAACAAGCCTGCAGCTGACCGCGGTCATATCGCACTGTGAGGTTGAGTGAAAACGTCGCGGCGGGAGAGAACTGACTTTGAGAAAGGAAAGATTGTTGGGTGATATACAGTATAAGTGGGTTGTCCATAAGAGAAACCGAGAGGCGTTTAAACATACCCAAGTCAACTGTTTTGGATGTACTGAATAAGTGAACTACACATGGCGTGCCTGAAGCAGCAAAACGTACCGGCAGACAAACGAATATCGGTGATAGGGGACGTCAAAGCCTCAGGAGAGTCGTTAAAGCTAATCGACTGAGTACTGCACATGACCTCAGTGTACAGGTGAGTAAAAATGCTATAAACCTCGGTATGTACACGTACCATTCGCGGAGAACTTCATTCCATGGGTTACCTTGGTCTTGCGCCTACTCTTAAGCCTTTCATCTCCACTCCGAATCCTAATCGTTGTTAAGCATGTTATAAAGAACATTAATCGTGGACCGTAGATTAATGGAAACGGGTCCTATGGACTGATTAATCCAGATACACAATCCATCAGTCTGATGGCAGGGTATGCCTTTGGCTGCAGCCGGGGGAACACTGTATACCACAGTGTACTGTTCCTACAGTCCAGTTTGGAGCAGGCAGTGCACTGCTCCGGCGGTGTTTTTCATGGTATGGTCACATCCCATTGAGTATCGTGGACCAACCTGTTAGCCAGCACGTCTACCTCGATATTCTGGACAGTTATGCCTTACCAACTCTGTGTCAATACTATAGAACCGAGCCTTGTTGGTAACAGAAGGACAATACACTGGGCTACAAAGCAAGGGTTCAGCATCGCTTCATTGAGTCTCTGGGACTAGTACATAGAAGCACGGGAAAAAACAGGACATAAATCAAACAACAGATTATGACGGAACGCACCAGGCTACATAGGCGAGGCTTGGCAAAAATAAAGAGCCCAAGAGATTGGTAAACACAATACAAAGGCGACACAAACATAATATGCAAGAGCTATAATGAACACACTGTAGACGAGAAATAACACGAGGCATAATACATGGTGCAACAGAGCGGGAGTCTAAACGGAGGCAGCTAGGCTCAGTGTTCATAGACTGATTGATCACAGTCCTCCATTGTTTCGACGTAGGCATCCGAATCAGAATAATCCTCGCGATGCGGTTGAGGTAGAGGAGTAGATCAGGGCTCCAGCACACACATCTGAGAAGCGGCAGAGACGAGTCCGACGATTAGGGTGGCGACGAGGCTTCTTGGAAACAGTGCCAGTAGAAGTAGTGCAGGAAGTTGGAGCGGCAGGCAGGAGGGGAGTCTGATCTAGCAGACGAGCAGGAGGCGGGGTACGGGGCACAGTTTCTTTACCGTAGTAAACTGAAACGGCAGCAAGAGCTTGTGAAGAAGACTCGTACGAGGCAACTAGAGCAGCAATCCGAGACGGTGAATAAGGACTCGGAGGACCAGCAGGAGTTATAATGGCTTCAACGCTGGAGGAATTAGATGAATGCCGAACAGGAGTATCAGATTGTGAGCAAGTCGGGTTGCTATCACAGAGTGAATCACCCACCACGTCCTGGATTGGTAGAGCTGAAACCGGCGAGAAAGAGTCATGGGGCTGAAAAGAGCCAGAAACTGGTGCCAAGGAAGCCAGCAGGGAAGAAGAGGACGTCAGCGGCAGAGACGAAGAGAGTCTAACGTTGGCAGACTCAACAGCAGACGACGGGGAATGCACCATCGGGGCAGCAGTCGGAGAAAAATGAGTCTGAACTGAGTCAGGAAACAGGAACGAAGTAGCGGGAAGGGAAGAAGAGGACGACAACTGCGGACGCAGAAATAGGCCAAAGGATGCTGGAAACGTGGGCATAACTGAAGGTGCGGGTGAGGCAGGCAAAGTAGGAATCACAAACGTGGCTGTAAGAGGAGAAGCTGGCAACGTCGAGGAGACATTAACGGGTACAGCAGAGGAGCAAGTGGTTGAAGACTGGTACTGTGATCCATGATGGCCAGGGGCTTTGCAGGAGAAGCAATGCTACGCAGAGAAGACATTAATGGAAATCGTGCGATGTCCAAGAACGACGCGGAAAGCATTAGGGCAGGAAGTTGTGGAGGTAGTGTCTGGAAAAAGAACAAGGGTTTGACGATGAAATCTCAAATAAGGCCGATCACCTCGATCGGTGGGTGCGGAGGAGAGTGTACGGACACCGCCGATAATGCGCCCACACCGAGAAAGAAAGGCAACCAAAAACCATCGGATACTTCGTGGCGGACTGGGAACATAGTTAAAAAGAACAGGGCAGTGTGCAAGGGGCAACGGAACCAAACTCTGGTCTCCAATAAAAATGCAATTGGAAAGAACCTGCGCAACATAAGCAATTGAGAAAAAATAAACGAGCACAGACTTGGGATTTCTGGCAATGTGCGTGATTGAACCAACAGGGAGAAACCATGACTCAGCCAAGTAGACATTCAGCTTTGTATGAAGAAGCGCGTCAAACTTGACGCGAAGGCTAAGAGTTTCAAGCATGGACTTACCAAGTACAGAGAATTCGGGCACAGTCGCTGTAAGCGTATCACCCTGACGAGCAATGAAGAAATCCATTGAAGTCGAAAGCAATGCGTAGAACGGAGAACACACATCCGGTGGGGAAGGTGCAGAAGAATAGTCCTGAAAAGCAGACATCGAGGCAGTAGGATGACAGTTCGGCGAGGCACCGCAATGAAGTGAGGTGAAAGAGTTAAAGCAAGGATCAGCAGCACAGGCCATTGACGCAGGAATGGCGAAGAGAGCCATTAATGGACGGCGAGTTACAGGCACAGGAGATGGAGCACTGTGGCAGCTGACGCAGTGAACCGCTGAAGAAAGGTGTAGCTATGAGAAGGCAGCGCTGTGGACCATTCACAAAAGGTGGAGCACTAACGCAGCAGACGAACGCAGACACAGGACACAGGCAGTGACAAAGCGAACAGTCAAGGCAAGTCACGATGGGCGTTATATAAACATACCCAAAGTGGAGAAATATGATTGATTATTTGCAAAATAAGCACTTATTGACCCGGAAAAGTTACAGGTAGGCAAGCACTAACGTTTATACATGAAATAAGAGCAATTTAACAAGGCTTCACCAGCTGAAGACAGGAAAACCGAACACAATTTACGGTGTACAGAAGGGCGTGGCCAGCAGCATTTCTCATGGACTGCTAGCCAATCCAGGTGAAGTCGCCACTTGCAATGGCGAATAAAGTTCGTAAAATGACCAGCTTGGTCGAGAAGTAAAACTAAGATAATAGGAACGAATGAGAACTCGCCGACTTGGGAGATATCTGAAACTAAAGACGACAACTTCATGAACTTCACACGCAACAAGGCAGATGACGGGAATCACTATATGAGAGTAGAACGGCCCAAAAACACGGAGCAAAGGCACACACGTCCACAGCGCCATACAGCAAGGACTGTTACGGTGTTTGCTTGAAGGTAATTCCGTATCGTGTGTGGACTGACCAGAACAGATCCCTGATCTTAATCCCATAGAACACATGGAATGAATTAGAGCGCCGCATAAGAAGTTTAGAACCAAAGCCGACTACTAAGCAACAGTTAGCGGCAGCATTGTGTATTGAATGTGAGCGCATACCTATTACTGTGTTCCAAAACCTTGTCGAAAGCATGTATCTAATGGTCAGTGCATGCATTAAGGCCAAAGGTGGACCGACACCGTACTAATGTATGTCAAAAATTAGTATGTTGTGTTTCTCTTCTAGATGTCAGATGACTTTTGTCAATATAATGTATATTAAGTTGGGAAAAACAACTGTCATCTGTATATGACTTGTACTAAAATGCAAATATGGGGATTATTTAACGCTTTAACGACCATGACCCTAAAATTTTGTATCACTTTAAATACCATAACGTCCAAAACTGTTTGTTGGTTCACCTCTTTCTTTAGTAACGATAATGATGACTGAATGTGACCCATGATCCCTCATAGGTCGTCCAAATTTAAAGAAAAGGTAAAAGTAGGAAATTTGACTCACTCTAGAGAGGCGTTTCCGGCGGCTATGGTCGTTTGCATGCACTGGCGTTTTAGGCGTTATGGTCTTTAAAGGGTTTAAATATTACGAAAAACAACGTTAGTTCACAAAATTGTCTACTTACACTCATTTTCAGGTATTTTGTTATGATTCACTCATTTCAGGTATTCATTCAACATTTTCGCCTGAACCGAAGCGAGTTTCATCGGAGAACAAGATATATTGTGAAATTCGTCCCATTTGATACAACCCTTGAACCCTGGAAGTCTGCTGCAATGGTGTCCAAGGCAGCTTGAGGAAGGGCCGACGAGTCTGCAGTTCGAACTGTGAAAACCGGCAACGTACTGTTTCAGCTGACATTGGAGAATGCGTCACAGTTCGCCATTGCTGCACCAACGCCGTTGAACATGCAGGACGGTCACTCAAAGACATCCTCATGAGATGACGGTTGTCCCTCTGTGTTCGCTGTGTCCGGCGTCCAGAATATTCTCTTCGTGCCCTGCGGTCTTCTTGGTTCAATTCCCTGCACACTCTTGCCACGACAGACACACTGCTCCCCACACGACCGGCAATCTCCAGAGGGGAAATATGCGACCTCTGTCGAACTCATTGATGTGACTGCACACGACGACGAAGCATCCTAAATGAGGTACACCTGCACCTATGATGTCGAAATGCTAATCATTTTTGCGATGTTGCCCGATTAGCATATGCTGTGAAAATCGAAGTAAAAACTCGATTTCTTACAGGTGATCTGTTCTTATGAGCATGAGTGTATATCAATAGAACGAAAGTATCTCTATTATACGATACGTCAACGATACTTTCGTTCGATGGGAAGGAAAAAATTCTGAACTTCAGACGTTAATAGAACTTAAAAATTCCACTGATTCTGATATTTAGTTCAGCTATAAGAGTGAAAACCAAAAATTACCTACCATTCTTAGAAATCCTGGTTTCACGATCAGATGGATCTCTCGTATTACACTTTATCTTAAGCTGTAAAATATTGCCTTGAATAGTCAGGGTTTCACCCGGATGAAGACGGTTTACAGATCGTAAGCACAACAACTGGCGGTCACCATACATTTTCGGTAGATTAACTACATTATAACGAAGTAAACTTCTCCGTAATTTTGGGCCCACGCCGGGAAACGAACCCGAGTCCACTTATTCCGGAACAAGTCGCTCTACCTACTGAGCTACGCAGACGTTCGTTCTTGCTGCTATCTGCCTTTATGTCGTATGCGTCCTGTGGGGCAGGCACGTCACATCCCCCCGAAAGAGGGCCGGGGGCATGGCCCACGGGTCAGCAGTGCCCATGAATCGTTGCAGGCAGCCATCCTCTGTAGAACGTGCACTTGAGATTTCCCAGTCAATCTGGTGTGTGGAATGCAACGTCACACACATTTATTTTTCGAAGCGCGGAAGAAGGGATTCTCTTATTTTTCTCATCTCGCGGTGTGGAAAGAACATCACACCATTGCGAGATTTTGAACGGCAAGGTCATCCGGGAAGTTTGGGCGCCATTATAACGAAGTAAACTTCTCCGTTATTTTGGGTCCACGCCGGGAAATGAACCCGCAGACGTTCGTTCTTGCTGCTATCTGCCTTTATGTCGTGTGCGTCCTGCGGGGCAGGCACGTCACAACATGTTCAGGGTGTTTAAACTGTTTGAACCATTACCGTATTTAAACCTTTACAATCTGGCGACGTTCTTCTTAAAGTAGTTGCATACCTGTTTTTTCATGTACAATCTGTCGCCTGGCAACTCCTCTGTGTGCAACAGGTTTTTGTTTTGCTGTCATTAGACTGTTAATAAACATTACTGTATACATTAGTGTGTACAATTATGGTTTATTGACTGGCCACTTAGGTGCCGGTGTATCTATCGTAATTCGACCCTGAAAATTTTTAAAGTGCTTTCTCACATCAACATGCGAAGTTCAACCAGCGTTGGCAATAAAAACTTAACGCCTTTTATAGCTACGTATATCGTGCGACACATGTATGTTCGGATGAAGACTGTTTGAAGAAAGAACTTGATTTTCTTAAATGTGTTGCAGCACAGAAAGAATACGGCCTCTTCATTATAAACAAGGCTTTAGCGAAATTTCAGAAACCGAAGCTTTCCTCCACGTTCACTCCTATTATGCGTTCATTTGGAAAGAAATTTGCTATCGTTCCGTTTTCGCGAGACTTTTCCATGAAAATTCCAAAAATCCTCAAAACTTTTAATTTTGGAGTGATATCTAAACCGTAAACAAAATGGACCTTTGGATCAAAGGACCATGTTGAAGATAAAAATTCATGGGGAATGCATCAAATTCCATGGAAATGTGTCGTTTTGAATAAAGGGCAAACACGTAGGGCTTTGCGTTATGGGTTGAAGGAGAACAAGACCTACAGCCGAAAGTGTGTCTAAAGAAGTCGTCGATGGCTAAACACTACTGTGAAAATCATCAGAGGTTTCTCTTTGAAGAAGCGAAACTAATCGACCAGCCGGATTCAACCACCAAACTTGACATTTTGGAATCTTTCCGTAAATACCGAAATTCATCCACATTATCTCTGTCAAGCTCGTGGAAGCAACTAACAAAACCGGTGCCCGTACACACCGTTAATGATATGACATTTGAATTGAATATTTACGTGCCATTTGCCCCCCGAAGATGCTGAGTCAGAGCTCAGCAAAACCTTGGTCCACACGAAAGAACTAAAATAATTGTGAACTAACGTCGTTTTCCTTAATATTATAATCATCACTGTACTTGTTTTATACAATTTGTAAGATATGCATTATTACTTCACGAGTTATTAAATTTTACCTTCTGTAACATTTTTTATGAACACTTTGTATACTATTAGAAGCTTCCATTCTGTTATATGTTGGGAACATTTCCTTAAATCCGCTTCTCCATTAAAAATGTATTTCCGCTTTGGTTCGGGATCTACACTGCTGGACACTCAAAATGCAACACCAAGAAGGAAGCATCCGATTGGTCTGAAGTTCGCAGCATACGTAGCCCGCGAGATGACATGCTGACGATTATCAGTGGAGGGCATAAGCAAATCATATGCGCCTGGCACGCCACCGAGAAGCACTATAATAAGGGTGCACAGAAGGCGGGGTGTAAGTAGTGGAACTGTGTTGTGCTGCCGGACCTGTGCGTGGGATGCTTCCTGATGCCTCATCGCCGAATACGGCAGTCATCCCAGCACGTTTCGGAGTTCAACAGAGGACCAATAGGGGCTTATCGTTACAGCGGTTTATCGTACCGAGACATCGGCGCCCGTGTGCGCCGACATCCAGTCACAGTGATGCAAGAACGGATTCCGTGGGTGCAGGAGGGACGGACGGACCGACCGACGTGAGCTATTGCCGCAACCGCGGCACACCACCGAACGAGAGGACCGACATGTTATGTGGCGGGCATTGACGGCTCGCACCGCCACATCGCAAACGTTAGCGCAGGAATTAGGGTGTGCTGCGCAGCAACCTGTGTCAGCACGTACAGTTTGACGCCGTCTGCAGGAGCGGGGATTTGTAGCACGGCGCCCATTGCTCCGATTACCATTTACGTTACACCACCGGCGTGTGCGGCGGCAGTGGGCCGTTGAACGCCGCACCTGGAGCACGGAAATGGCACAACATTGTCTTCTCCGACGAATCCCGCTTCTGCCTGTAACACCGCGATGGTCGGATCCGCGTGTGGCGGCACCGCGGCAAGAGACTGTATGATGCCTGCATTATGCATCGCCATAGCAGTCCGTCGCGTGGAATTATGATTTGGGGCGCAATTGGAAATGGCACCCGCACCCTTCTGGTACGCATTGCCGGTACACTCAACATCCACCGCTACATCTCCGACGTTTTGGAGCCTGTAGTCTTCCCTTACCTGCAGGACCTACCAGCGACCACGTTTCAACAGGACAATGCGCGCCCGCACGTGGCACGCATCCTGCAACAATTCTTCACGGCCCACCAGGTGTCGCTGCTGCTGTGGCCCGCCTGTTCTCCCGATATGTCGCCCATCGAACACGTCTGGTCGCTGATCCGCAACCGAGTGGCCTGGCAAGCACCACCAACGGCTACGGCTGATGATCTGTGGCAACGTGTGGAAGCAGCGTGGACCGACATACCCCAAGCTTACATCCAAAGACTTTTTCGTTCGATGCCGTAGCGTGTAGCGGACGTTATTGCCAGCCATGGGGGCCACACGAACTATTGATGTCTGCGTGTTCCGCAAGTCGCACGGGCCTGTTAGCTCAATCGTTTCACCTTTGTATCTGTTGTTAGGTGTCCAGTATATCGGGCTTTGCTATCTCGTGTCCTTCTTGGTGTTGCATTTTGGGTGGCCAGTAGCGTGTAATTGAGTCGGAATAGAAATGTCTTTCGCATCGAAATTCGCCTAAGAGCGTGTCTTTATCACGTGAGTCTGTACCTGCTGCAAATTCTTATTATTTGAACTCATCTGGTGTTCAGTTTCACATTTGAAAACAACCTGCGTTTTCTAGGAACATCCATTTCCGAGTAGTTATTTCTCTCACATTTATGTATCCTTCATTTATTTAATCATTATTTTCGGGAAGACGTCTATTTGATTTGTGTAAAACTTTATATATCTATCGCTCGGATTCCTACTGCATTATTTTGCGGGACCATGATTTATTAAATATAATTGCCAGAATTTTGCGAAGCGTGCTGCCGTTAACGGAATCCGTGACGAACTTTACAATAAGCCTTCTTCGTACCGCATTTAAATTATATTATGGCTGAGTGGAGCAGATAAAACATTTTTCTAATGTACAATATATCAGATATTTTATCATGGCACAAAGATAAATACATCTTTAGAAAATCTGTTTTCCGTTGTCCCACATCTACATCAATGTATAACATCTCACCACGTAAATGCGGAATTTATTTTATGGGCAACGTATCAGCTGGATTCTATAATATTTAGCTGATTTTGGAAGATAAATCTTAAGCCTCAGAGAAAAGATCTCCGTGCCTTTCTTTTTAAGTGATAAAAGCTTCTCAGATGTTTTAAATGGGTTTTATTTCCACATTTATCGATCTCAGGTCAATACCGCCTCAGAAGTGACTGTAAAAAATAACATCCCTTCCTTTTGGAATTCAAGGGTGATACTCAGGAAGTGAGTCGAAAAAGAAATTCGCCGGCTTCTTTAATGGTAGTCTGGCTAGGTGATAAGAAGGAAAATATCCGTAATCCTTTATAGAAAACTTTCTTGCCCCATGGTTATTTTAGTAAATGGATCAGCTTCGTCGATGAAATAATCCGCGCTAAGTCATTTGTATTCCAACTGGCAAGAAATAAACTGATAGTGTTCTTTTTTCAGATAAACAGTTCTGTGAACACTTCTTTCGCAACATGTGATATTTCCTGCGTTTACTTGAGAACACATTTTCTTTGTTTAAGCGATCAGTCGAAGTAAATTTCTGAGATTTCCAACAAAAACAAACCTGAAAATGTACGAACACAAAACATCACATCTCAAGAAAAGAGACAGGAAAATATAAAAACAAAGCCTCTGGGAGAATAAATAATTCCTTTCAAAAATCTTTAAAAGAATCATACATTTTCTGGAAAGTTTATCTGCTTGAGCTGAAAATGTGTTTTAAAATCTTATGCTTATGAACTTTTCTCGTATGGTTTACACATTAAATTACCCAGTGTTGTCCTGAACGTAATCACGAAGTTCACGAGACCATACAAATTTGGAAGATGTGAATCCGTTTATTGGTGTAAACGTGACATGGATGTTGAGTCAGATAATATCCGAAAACTTGAAAATTTCGTCTTCCTAGAGCGGGAATCAAAACCGCGCTGCTAGGATAGCGCCCGAGTATTGTGACGTATACTCTAAATTACCTTTCCTTTTTAGTTTCTTTCCCTATGTAAATTTTGAGTTTGTTCTCAGGTATACTTCACACTTAACGTGATATCTTTTCTCTCAAAACGAATATTGTTGGCTACACAATTGAGGTCAGAATGAACGTGACGTGTAACTGTATAATATAAGAACCATAGATAAAAACTAGAATACAACAGTTGCTCGTGTGGAGTGTGGAGTGTTAAATGTATATTGTTGATTTGTGTTAGAGAAGTGGTATGTAATTTCTATACTATCCTGAAGTGCTATTATCTGTGCTGGAGAAATAAAGTATCATTTACAGTAAGTTGACTTCTGTTTAAATGTTTCGTCTGGCCGTTAAGATTTAATTTAGGAACTGTTTCATCGTATGGTTATGTTTTTTAAAATAACGTAAGAAGAACGACAAAGAATCAGTACGAAAAGACTATTACGTTATAGTATGCTAACCATTACACCACCCAGAATGACCAAGTTTCAGCTTTCCGATGAATTTGAATAAAACCATCACAGGGAAGTTTGTCGTTGTGGGTGGTGTAGTTATTAGCATACTCAAGCACTATATAGGAGACGCGGATTACCATTTCAGGACCACTTAACATCCATTTCATATTTACACCAATAAACGGATTCACGTCTTCCAAATTTGTGTTGTGCGGTGGTGTAATCCAGTATTTCATTCATTGGACCATTTGAAGAATAATAGTTGATTTACATGTTTGTAGTAACTGCAAATAGCAGCCATTTAATTAGAAACTTTTATTCAACATCGAGTTGGAAGTGTGGATCCCACATACTTAGTGTCGTGTGCATTGGGGTCGGTAGCTTTAAGCGGGATGGAATAAACACCCGGTCTCTGTAGCATACTAATTTCTTCACGATCCTTCCTTAATAGGTATTTTATTATCAAATTATTTTCATTATTAAGGAAGGATCATGACGAAGTTAGTATGCTTCTGAGGCATGGTATTCATTCCATCCCGCTTAAAGCTACCGGTCCCAATGCACATGACACTAAGTATGTGTGATCCACCCTTCGGACAATTGGTACACGTATATCTGAGCACAAATACAACGTTAGAACTGGTCCGAATACCACAGATTTATCTAGGTTAGTTAATCAAGGTAATCATGTCCCGGAGTGAAATAACACTTCGTTAATTGCATCAGCTACTACAAAATCTGACATATTGTTTACAGAAAGTTTGTACATAAATATCTTTGCTGACCACTGTTGTAACGATGATGCGTCATGGATTCTACCGACCTCATGGAAATATTTTGTATCAAATAATTGTACTCACATCAGAACTAATAACCGTGTTTTGTAGTTTATTTACATTATTTGTATACATGTCAAATGCGCGTGTGTGAAGGGTTGGAGTAACACCTTGCCATGCTGTTGCATTGTGGGTGATTGCTTTCGGCTATATATAACCACGGTACTTCACAATCACTGTGCCTGAAGACAAACCCATAGCTGGTTTGAAAGATCTTGCTACTGTTTTTAGCTGGTTTTAATTGTAAATAAAAGTATCGTCTTTTAAAAGTTGCAATTATTTCCATTATTAATCGTGTCTCGACAGCATTAAGAATCTTATGTATCTTACCTTTTCAATATATTTATTTTTTATTTTGATTATCAATTGTTTATAATTTCCACTTATTAATTTTCATACAAATAAACTGCAATGCTACCTACATATTAATTTTCATACAAACAAACTGCAATGCTACTTACATATTAATTTTCATACAAATAAACTGCAATATTTGTCATAGCTGTTTAACGTGAGACAAAAATCCATGTAAGTATAATCGTGAAAAATAGGTTTTGATTGATATTTACTGTGAATTTTCGGTGTAAGAGGAGGAAAATAAATACTTTTTACATTCGAGGGAAGGGGATCTAAAATTTTCCTCTTCAATCCAGCTCATTTCTGGCCATTGGAATGACTAATTTACGTCATAGTTATTGATATCGTACCATATAAAAGAGTTTTAATACAAACCTCTTAAAAGTTTGGCTCCCCGTTTTACTTTAGATAACCTTTAAAACCGTTATACTTTTATCGAAAAAGCTAAACAGGTAAACAATCACATTAAGGAATGTCCTGTGACTTTTGTTTTTAATTCTTCTGCCTAGTAACAAAAATTCCTTCAAAACAGAAAACTTCCACGGTATTACATCCATTCTCAGAGCGAAATGAATGGGGGCCAAGTGAACGATGGACGAAATGAACTGAACCAAGGGAATGTGGACGAAATGAACTAGACCAAGTGAACGTGGACCAAATGAACTGGTCCAAGTGAACGTGGTCGAAATGAACTAGACCAGGTGAACGCGGACAAAATAAGCAGGACCACGTGAGCGTAAACGAAATGAACGGGACTAAGTGAGCGTACACGAAATGACTGGACCAAGTGAACGTGGACAAAAATGAAATGGACCAAGTGAGTGTGGACGAAATGAACTGGACCACGTGAGCGTGAAAGAAATGAACTGGACCAAGTGAGGGTAGACGAAATGATTTGGACCAAGTGAACGTGGACGAAATAAACTAGACCAAGTGAGCGTGGATAAAATGCACTAGACCAAGTGATAGGAAACACTTTTTAAGGCGTGTAATCCGGTGATATGGCGTTAGCAATGGGACTCACGTGAGTCACCGGTTCCCATAACTAATTGCGACTAATGACAGTCTGATGATGTTGTAGATGTTTCTGGCACCTCTCTCACTGAAGTTTACGGTGATTTGCGCCGATGTTGCTCTCTGGTTTGTTACACGTATACGAGACAGACGTTGACGGCCACGCTCATCAACTCCTTTATCTTCCTATAGCACTAAGTTTAACACGTCCGGATGCGATGTTATTCTGAAAATGGCGTTTTCATGAAGCAATATTGATACGGCCGAATAGGGATGCGGCAAATGACCCTTAAACGCGGTCGAGTGACTTATTATGCAAAAACATAAGTGGTGTAAATTAACGGAAAAATGCTGAAAATAACGTGCAGCAAAGTTGCTGGTAAGTGTCCGTCTTTTAACGGAATTTTCGTTTATAAAACCCCGTTTTTTTTAACCTCCGTATTTACACAGATTTTCCGAAGTCAGTAATTCCGTTTATTTAAGAATATTCCGTTTCAATTGTTTTCCGTATTTAGACAGAAATTCCGCAAAATCCAACTTGCTGAATATTTCAGTACGTACGCGAGAAAATCCTTTTGCGCCTCTGATTGAGCAGAGGTCGTTCGGGTTGAAGCCGCGCGTCTTAACCACTGAGCCAGAAAATTACAGGAATCAGACTCACGTTCACGGTAAAACTAATTGGGCGATAGTGATCTTTTGTATTTTTTTTTTATTGGAGGTTTAACGACCACCGTGAGCAACTCAGTGGGCTATAAGCAGTCGCTTTTTGTAATTAATACAAGTGATTTAGTCATTTTATTTTGTATTGGAGCTTATTATTATTTTAGTACGTTTGCAATAATTTATTTTTTTCTGTACGAAGCCTTATTACAAATTAATTACGTATTTTTTTCATCGTGATTTTTCGAAGCAACAGAATGATTTGGAGTTTGAGATCTCTTTTTTAACTGAAAATAATCTTAAATTTTTGTTAAAGAGGTGCAATTTGCTGTTTTATAATATTATTTCATAAAGCTTCTAAATATAAAATTTACTCATGATAGCGATATAGATTTTGTCTTAAGAACTTATAACGAAGTAAATTTCTCTGCCATTTTAGGTCCACACCGGGAATCGAACCCGAGTCCACTTATTCTGGAAGAAGTCGCTTCTCGCTGCAACTGCCTGTATGTCGTGTGCGTTCTACGGGGCAGGCACGTCACCCCCTCCCCCGAAAGAGGGCCGAGGGCATGGCCCACGGGTCAGCCGTGACCATGAATCTTTGCAGACAGCCATCCGCTGTGGAACGTGCACTTGAGAACTCCCAGTCAATCTGGTGTGTGGAATGCAACGTCACACACATTTATTTTTCGAAGCGCCGGAGAAGGGATTCTCTTATTTTTCGCATCTCGAGGTGTGGAAAGAACATCACACCATTGCGAGATCTTGAACGGACGGATCATCCGGAAAGTTCGGTCTCCATTATAACAAAGTAAATTTCTACGTCATTTTTGGTCCACGCCGGGAATCGAACCCGAATCCACTTATTCTGGAATAAGTCGCTTTACCAACTGAGCTACGCAGACGTTCGTTCTTGCTGCTATCTGCCTTTATGTCGTGTGCGTCCTGCGGGGCAGGCACGTCACAAACTCCAGAGACTAATATATAGACATCGTACAATCGCAATAAAATAATTACCCGATTTCTTATGTAACACAATATATAATAACTGGTACACAAACTGTGATATATTGGTGGGATTGCAAAGTAATGTCGTTTTTGGAAAAGAAGAGAAACACTGTTTGTAACAGAAGAAATTTATTTCTTAATAATTTATATAATCGCCATCATTATCGATCACACTTGCCCATCGTGAAACCAAACTTTCAATGCCGTCTTTATAAAAAGACGGTGGATATGATGCAAAGAAATCCGAGAGCCCCGTTTTGACATCATCAATATTCTGGAATGTTTTCCCATTAAGAAAGTGCTGCAGAGATCTGAACAAATGATAATCAGACAGTGCAGTGTCAGGGAAATAAGGAGGATGGGGCAGAACTTCCCAGCCAAAATCGCTGATGGTCTGCTGGTCCAGGTTCGCCGTATATCTCGCGTTGTATGCTGGAGGATGACACATTTTCTGTTCCCCGCAGAGACATCCAGGCATTTTTATGTAGGACTTCCGTCCACAGAGAAGGTTTAGGCACAAACCACCTACAGCGGATCCGCGTTTTGGGCAGGGCACAAAAACGGAAGGAGTGAGATCAAGTCTAGCAATTTTGACAGAACAGTTCGTCAGTGAGAGAGAGCACAGTAGATGGCGCCAGAGTACAAACACGATGTTGCTCATTGAGGAGTAAGAGAAAGTCAGGGAGGAGTAGGAATGGATTCCCAACGTAACCTGGTGGGTCCTACCCTGGGGCCGTCATTTAACGTACTCGTCCGTATTAGCAAATCACACCATCTCTGGAAGATCAGTTCAGGATTGAACCTGGGGATCCTCGATTGACAGTCTGACTCGCTAACCACTAAGCCATCCGTGGCTCCACCTTTTCTGTTGACCAGTGCTGGATGTTTTATAGTAAAAGCTTGCTTCAAACGGCACAGTTGTTGACAATAGAGGTCTGCCGTTACGGTGTGTCCGGGTTACAAGAGCTCAAAGTGAGCTACTATGCCAGCGATAGTCCACCAAACACAGAGCAAAACCTTTTTGGGTTGCAGGCCTGGTTTTGGCGTAAGAACTGGTGTCTGACATGGAGAAAGCCACTGGTTTTTGCGTTTGTTGTTTACGTAAAGAACCCAGTTTTCATCTCCAGTGACAATTCGATGAAGGAATAAATCATTTTGCCTGTCGGCTGAGCAAACAGCTGCAGATGGGGAACGCTGGGCTTTGTTGTCAGGTGAGAGTTGGTGTGGGACCCAAACTCCTTGCCTATAGAACTTCCCTATCTATTCCAGGTGCTCTTGAACAGTAGAACATGATGCATTAAGATGTTGGGATAATTCATCAATGGTTTGACGAGGATGCAAGCAGAATGTCATTGTCCAGCTCCATGGGCCTTCCTGCACAAGTGGTATCAGAGAGGTCAAAATTGGCCGACCGGAATCAGACGAACCAACGGTGGCACTTGAAGACATTTAAGGCATTCGGATAAACAGCACAAATGTTATATTGGTGGCCACGGTTTCATTGTTTGCCTTGTGAAATTCATACAGCACACAATGACAAACATGGCTTTCCTCGGGTTTTATGTCAGTCATTTTGTTCTGCAAATCTGGAAGACAAAAACACCTACATAAGTTAAAGGCGAACAGCTCATTCATTTGTGCGTACAGTTACTTTACGTTTCACAACTGCTCCCCAAATTTAGACCGCCAAAAACGACATTACGTTCCGGCCCCCCCCCAATAATAACCACAATATCTGATCTCGCTACAAAACTTGAAAATCAAATACTTCGACAAATTATTGAAATTTAACAATTAATCAAACGCCCAAGCCCGCCCCAGTGGCACGGTAGTCTAGGCGATGGCTTCTGATCATTCGTCCGAAAGGAGTCCGGGTTCGAATCCCGGTGACGCATGGATGTTGTGTTTGTCTTACGGCACTGGCTCTCCCCCTGGCACCAGTGACCCTAAATTAGTGGCGGGCGACTGCTTATAGCCCATTGAGTTGCTCACGGTTGTCGTTAAACATCCAATCGAACAAACAAACGCCCCATTATGCCCGTGAATCTGTCCTATTACCGAAAATTATTCATCATTTGGATACGGAAAAAGTGAGAACGGAGTTTTTCCGTTATTACAAGAAAGTGATTGCGGAAAGTTTTCTGAAAATTGGGAATTTTCCGTTAGTACACCTTGAAAACGGTAAGTTTTCTTCAATATAAGAAAGGAACTATGGAAAGGTTTCTGAAAATTCAGAATTTTTCTTAGGTACAAAATCCGCGAAGTTCAGAGTTTCTTTACATCATTTCACGGAAAGTGGCTCGTGAATTTCGGGAAATTTTTTACAGTGTACACCTCGAGCACCCACCATCATCCCTCTTTCAAACACTGTCGACTCACGACGTTTACTCGTATTGATTTATTATAGAATTGCTGTCTACGTTTGAATGCAGTGATGTCCTGCCAAGCGGTGGGTTCCTCCACTAGTTTGAAGGGTTTCAACTTCGCGTTGCCCAGGTACAAGGAATGGTTTCTCTCCCCTCAGCGTATAACGGTAACATTTGGCACGCTGTATCAAATTTAACGAATCCGAAATGCAGAATATGTAAAACACTGAAACTATTCTCAAATTGTATCAAATGCAGAATATGTAAAACACTGGAACTATTCTCAGATTGTATCAAATGCAGAATATGTAAAACACTGAAACTATTCTCAAATTGTATCAAATGCAGAATATGTAAAACACTGAAACTATTCTTAAATTGTATCAAATGCAGAATATGTAAAACACTGAAACTATTCTCAAATTGTATCAAACGCAGAATATGTAAAACACTGAAACTATTCTCAAATTGTATCAAATGAAGAATATGTAAAACACTGAAACTATTCTTAAATTGTATCCAAAATGCAGAATATCTAAAACACTGAAACTATTCTCAAATTGTATCAAATGCAGAATATGTAAAACACTGCAACTATTCTTAAATTGTATCAAATGCAGAATATGTAAAACACTGAAACTATTCTCAAATTGTATCAAATGAAGAATATGTAAAACACTGAAACTATTCTTAAATTGTATCCAAAATGCAGAATATGTAAAACACTGAAACTATTCTTAAATTATATCCAAAATGCAGAATATGTAAAACACTGAAACTATTCTTAAATTGTATCCAAAATGCAGAATATGTAAAACACCGAAACTATTCTCAAATTGTATCAAATGCAGAATATGTAAAACACTGAAACTATTTTTAAATTGTATCCAAAATTAAGAATATGTAAAACACTGAAACTATTCTCAGACGTGTACCCTGTAAAAAATTTCCCGAAATTCACCACGTCAGCATTAATTTCTTACTTGAAAAATCACATCGGTTTTGCAGGTTTCCTAGGAAAAACGCAAAATTTTATGCCACCAAGTCAAATAACAGCTGAATGTGTAATTCACACACACAATTCATGTAAATATCCACCATAAAGAGGATCAAAAGCCTGGAAATTTTGAGCGTAACATTGATTCCTTTGCGTTAACATTTTCCTTTGACTATCAAAGAATATTTTGCAAAAATATGGCATGGATGTTGAGTCAGATATTATTCGTCGCCCTGGGTCGTGAATCGAACCCGCGTCTCCCGGATAGCCCCCGAGTATGCCGAATAATTTATCTGGGTGGTGTAGTGGTTAGCCTACTCGGATGCTATCTGGGAGACAAGGGTTCAATTCGCGCTACAGGACAACGAAATTTTCAAGGTTTTCGGATATTTATTATCTGACTCAACATTCAAGTCATATTTACAACAATAAACGGATTCACATCTTCCAAATTTGTATTGTGCAATGGTGTATTCCCGTGTTTCATTCACTGAAGGAATGTTCTTTTTATTTCAAATTAACATTCGAAAAAATCTTAAGTATTGTAGAAAATTGAAGCCGAGGAAACAAACACCGCCATCAAAAATGACCCGCTCGACAATTTAAGAACATTTTTGAAAGGCGGGGGGGGGGGGGGATTCTCGAATTCAATCGAAAAATGGTAAAGATATAGAGATATGAAGCAGCATAACAAACACAGAAATGCAAATACCGAGTATCGCAACCTGTTTTCTGGATTTCAAAGTTAAATGCAATTTTCCCGCCCACATGGTTTTGAAAGGCTTTGTGGTATGAAAGAAAGCGTGCCTTTGGAAATTACATGCTTCATATCGCTTTTCAAAATCGATAACCCGCACAGCCACAGATATATATATATATATATATACGTTTGTATATATTTGAAGTCTTGAAGTTCAGAAATTCTTTTGCGAATAATGTACCACTTGAATTCCTTTCTCTCGCCATGGAATAGATATCTTAAGCCTCAGAGAAAATACTCCCATGAAGCGTTAAATGATAATATTTTCTCCCGTTGCTCCTGAGGACAGCATTTCAATTTATATCGATTTTCTAACAAAATCTTTGTTTGCGCGTGACGAAGAGAAGAAAGAAAATATTTCCACTCTGTGGAATTTTATCCTGTAAATCAGGAAATGAATCTTCTACAGAAATAAATGGAAAATAGTTTTCTTTTCATTGGTAACCGGCGTGTTTTTAATCTTCGTCTTTCCAAAGTGAGAATAAAAAAAAACCCGTTGTGGAATGGCGTGCGAACTGCGTTTCGTAGACGGTGGAATGCACCCTGTATTTCCTATAACCTACCCCAAGCCGATTCCAATAATCTCTTATATCCGTTCTACGCGTCACGGAAAGTCACTGGTCCAACAGTTGAGTGTCCAGGTTATCCTAAATTCAAACCACGTCTTTTTCGCTCACACTTTTCTCTACCTCTTATATATTTTCTTTAAACATGTTTATTTATTTTTGATTTCCTTTTCAAGTTTCAGTCAGACTTTCAGTTTTTGATCGTTGTTTCTGATATCATATTGTTTACGATAGTAATGTTTTAAATAAAACACAACACGTCTCTATATCCAATAGATGTTTAATAGTGTCATAAAGCGCCCACGAAAACGAATATTTCCTTGAGAATAGCAGAGTAAAATCAGTGGAACTTGAAAAAATATTCATATTTAAAAATAAAAGCATTGTTATTAATGCAATGAGAATGCTAACTCGTGATGTTATCCTGTGGTCTCGTGACTTGTGTGGGACTTGCAAAAAGGAAATGCAAGAGATGCACTCGTGATGTGCGTAAAAAATCTGAGACACACACACACACATACACCCACTCATCAGGATCTTATGTAGTAGTTCTGCATTTTGAAACAAGTAACGACACACCAACTCTACTTAAAAATAGTATAACTACAGCAGTAATCCGAATTTATTAGCGTAGAACAGAAATCAGAGTTTCCAAGCTTTCGCCGCCGATCACCCCGATGGCTTTTTCAAGGAAGGTAGTCAGCAAACTGCCAAACAGAATTGGCGTAGTTTGTCTCTGGCGTCTTCTGGAAACTCGCGATATTATGTTTTCAAACTCAGAGACGTTTTTCGGGTTCGGTCGCGATCGGAAGTAGAACTTTGGTTCAAGTTCCAGAACTTCAGTTTCTTCTAAGGAGAAGGTCTGGTTAGAAATGTTGACGAAGGGAATGGTGAGATCTGTAGGTTTAGTAGTCTGGAAAGACTCCAAGTTATCCAGTTTCTTGCTGTGTCTGGATGAAAAGGAAGACTGGAGTCCTTCGGCTGACATTTTCACTCGGATGGTGAGGTTACTGAAGGTAATCGGGTCACAAAGTCTACGCAACTTCATATGTACGGCATAGCACATGGTTTCCAATGACATAACGTCCTTTCTTCTCAGGTTCACCATCGTTGACAGAGTCTGGCGAAAAAATGTGTTCTTTTTCTTCTCGAACCATAATCCTTTTACCAATGATATCTTAAATTAAGGAGCTTTGGGATCAAGCCGAATGTCTTACAAGCTGTTAAAAGTCGAGGTGGGACCGTTCCTTCTCCAGTTTGAGACCCAGCAGTAACAATAGTTTAAAGGCGTTCCACATTGCTTAGAGAATGCAAATGCTAATTAACATCAAGGAACAATACAACAACTGTACTTAAACACTAGACTAGTAGATCAAATTTATTGACGTAGAACAGAAGTCAGTTTTTAGGCTTTCGCACATCAACCAGATGGCTCTTTGAAAGACCTGGTTCATGTGCGAAAGCACGGAAACTTTTTTTTCTATTCTACGACAATGAATTCTGACTACAAGTATAGTTACACTATTTTAAGATCTACATTTATTTTGTCATCCTTTACATGGGTTCATTGCATAATTTCATAACCCATGCTTGTTTACACGAACTCTGTACGTGCTCATAGTTTCTACATTTGTCTCCATTTTAACTATGCATGATCAATCTAGCATGCTCTTGCGAAAGCAACTTTCCCTTTGTGGGATATTACAGTAGTTGTCTTACTATAAAGCTTACTGAATTCTCTTAGATCAGTCGCTTTAGTTGAATTCCAGATAGATTACATCGTCACAGCTGATATTTAATTAACATGAACCAAAAAAACGAATCCTTATTTACAAGGTTCAGTATTTGAGTTCACTTTCGTCAAGAAAATGTAGTATGGCAAAATACTCCGGTCAATAGTTTGATCGCAAAACATATGCAACAAGGCGCAATCCTCCCTCGCACTCTCTCTCTCTCTCTCTCTCAGCAATACACTTCAGTCAGTTAGCGTGGTACTTTTGCAAGAGTTGTTCACAAATGTTAACAATGTCGTGCTCCCAGATAACATAAACGTAACATATAGTCAACGTTCGAAGTGAACATCTACACATCTCAGTGTGAACTCGGAAATACCTTCAAATTAAATCAAATCTCTCCTAAAAATGGAATCAACTATCTACTACAAATCAAATCGACTTTCTTCCCACTGCACATTTCAAAACAGCAAACTCTTATCATCAAATGCAGCATACGCCATTTCACTTCGACTTATTGGCAAGTTGCCAAAGCACAAATTCACCGAGAAAGAAAATGTAGCCTTTTGACTGCAAAACGCTTTACCAGAATAAACTAAAAGTTGCATAACACGATAGAACTAAAAAATAAAGGTTGAATTAGAGTATACGTCGCAACGTTTAGATTCCATCGTCGAAACCATGTTCATCGTGATAGAATTCAGAATTTCTTTCCATGAACTCGTATTTTATGTCATTTCTATCCGTTATACTAAATTCCTATTTCGGATCAAATGCATTACTTCAGGGTTCGATATGAAGGCCATAGAGTAAATAATATCGCCCAAGAGGTACCAACCCTGCTTTACTTTTTTTATTTAGCAGCAACAGTAGTGATTGAGAGTGACTTCTGCTAATCCTATCGAGTCCATGTGAATTTCAACAGGAGGTGTGGATAAGAAAACCTACTCGTTTTAGATGGGTGTTTCCGGTCGGTCGTGGTAGTTTGGATGTAAGGACATTTCGGGCGTTATGGTCGTTAAAGGGTTAAAGCATATGTTTCAAAACAAACACTAGGTAAATAAAACTATTATGACACCTTCACATGTACAAATAAAGGTGCATTTGAGAAAACAGACACGCGCGCAGCATATTTGCTGGGTATTGTACTCATAGCGGAGCGGTGGCACACATTTCATATCGCATTAAAGTGACTATGCCCCACGGATGTGAATTGACGGACTTTGAAAGGGATATGCTGGTTGAATTGAAATCAGTAAACAATCAGTGAGCAGCATAGGCGCTCTTTTGAATAGCCGATGATGCCACACTACAATCACGTATTTTCTGCGGTCTCCATAACAGACCGCAGAAAATACAGAAAATAGTGGTCACATGCCAGCGCTTAGAACACTACGCCCCAGTGGCGCAGTGTTCTAAGGGCTGGCATATGACCAGTCGTCAGAGATGAGTCCGGGTTCGAATCCCAGTGAGACATGGATGTTGTGTTTGTCTTACAGCACTGACTCTTTCGCCTTCCTTGAACCACTGTCCCTAATTGAGGAACGGGCGACGGTTTATAGCCCACTGACTTGCTCACGTTGGTCCTTGAACCTGCAGTAAGGGGTAATACTCATTTCTAAAGACAACATTTCATCATTCGTCAAGCCATTCGTCCCTATCTTTTCGCCACTGCAATCGAGCATGCTTGAGGCTTCTCGTAAGCGGTATGCAGAGGCAAGGGCGCTTTCCTGCTATAACAAATCCATGCAGGGGTCAGTCAACCAATAGTAAGAATTAGTTACGGGCGGAGACCCTCAATCGTTCTCACACTGAATACCAGTCAGGGAATCCACGGCCTAGGAAGATTTCTTCCCCTTTGCTCTTGCTATAGATCTAAAACTCCAGAAAAAAATCCTTCCGGAAAAGGTAATTAATTCTCTCTCTTTGTTTCTGATAAAAACCTTGCATAATTCCCCCATCTTCATAATACTGCATCTAATAGAGACTTTAATATCCCTTTCTCCAACAAACGCATCTGACATATGTAACGTACTGCAGAAGTGAAGCACATGTCAAGACGGCCAAGTTGCAGCGATAAACTTTGTTGGTGTAACTTGATAGGGAAAACGTTCGGCTCCGGAACAGGAGCATGGCACGCGACCGTGGAAATGGATCTACTGGTCTTTTGGTTCTTCAAAAAAATGTGTGACGTTTCTACCACACATCGAATAGAATTAATAGAATTAATTAGAATTCCCTCTTTGCTTCAAAATTGTGTGATGTTTCTGCCATACATCGTTTTGAAGTAAACTGAATTCCTTCTTCTTTAGACAGCAACTTCAAGCATGGTTTGCAGTAGATCCGAACCCTGCGATTTTGTGCCACCGGTTTTTTCAAGTGAGGATATATGTGACGTACTGAAGTGGTGAAGAACATGACAAGACGCCAAAGTTGCAGCGATAAATTCCGTAAGTGTAGCTTAATTGGGAAAGCATTGGGCCCCGGAGCAGAAAGATGCGGCTTCGAATTCGCCACAGGGAAATTTGAGTTTTCACCTACGGCCATTATTAGCCTTGTAGCTTTAGAGCCAGAATTGATCGGACGCTACCTCACTAAACCCACCTGAATCACAGAGCACGACTGCCCCATGGAAGAACAGCATCCATAAACTAGATTTGCGGATCAGGTACTCTGCGCAACTGTGTGCTTGTCCTAATCCTCTCAACAGCCAAATATTGCGCACCAATACATCTACATAGTTAACATGTTCCTGATTGACGTGGAAGTCAACGAAATCATATCATTGATATCCGGGATTTGTGGGGCCACACCGCATCGAAGGCTATTAGTGGTAGTTCAAATTCCATCTTGTAGCATCTGCAGGTAGCAAACTACGGCAGACGGCACTAGGTGGAATTTTTTTTTGATTGAAGGTTTAACGACCACCGTGAGCAACTCAATGGGCTATAAGCAGTCGCCCGTCCCTAATTTATTGTCACTGGTTCCAGGGAAGGGAGAGAGCCAGTGCCGTAAGACAAACACAACATCCATGCCTCACCGGGATTCGAACCCGGACCCCTTTCGGACGAATGATAAGAGGCCATCGCTTAGACCACTGCGCCACATGGGCGGCTTTTTTTTTTTTTTTTTTTTTTGGAAATACCTGCTCATCACCGTACGTTTTCACTTGCCCATTTCTGTGAAATTGAACTTTTCTAAAATAGGTTTGCTGTAGACAGACTTTCCTGATAGTAGCACTTGGATAAATTTATGTCATACTTCTCGCGAACAGGGTTTTTTCGGACAGTCGCAATCAGGACAGTGTCAAGCTGATGTTTAAATGTGGATCGATTCGTTTTCTGCCGTCTCCTGAGACAATTTTACGACACTGAAAACATCTCGATAAGACCTGGGCAAGGATGTCGGGGGAGTGTAGGGGGTCCATTTGCTCGAGAAGATCGCTTACTTGTGGGAACTGTCAGACGCCATCCAGAGTAACAATAAGCACAGATGCTTACCATGGCAATTGGCCGAACTGTATCCTCATATGTGGTGTACCAAAAATTACATAACACCGTTCTGCATGCAAGATAGCTTGCTGTCTGTGTTCCCTTGACAATATCCTAGAGAAGAGCACGCTTCGATTGATTTGGTCAACGTGTTCATTGGACCCATCAAGAATGTACACGATATCAGGCGATTAAACTTCCGTTGGAAGTGGTGGAATAATGATTTTCGCAGGAATCTGTATCGACGATCGTTTTTCTTCCTGCGTAATATCCAAGGGAAATCTTGAAGGTACAAATGCTGTCCGACATCACGATCAGATCCTGGATCATCATGTTGGTCTTCTTAGAGCAGCAGTGGGTCCGGAATTCCTCTTAATGGAGGACAGCACTCGACCTCATGTGGCTTCTTCGTTCAATGAATATCTTGAAAGGTAAGATATTGAACGTATGTGTTGACCGATACGGTGATCAGATCTTTATGCGATTGTGCATGTTTGAGACGCAATAGGTCAACTAATTGCTGCTTGCTCTCCTCTTCCTAGAGCTTTACTGGGATCACACTGTGCTCCTCTTGGAAAATTATACTTCATTCCCCAGGCTTTTGTGAACAGCCTAATTTCAAAACATGGTTCTGCGATATGAAGCTTGCATTGCTGTCTCTCCTCCTGATGATATTCCGTTCTGAACACCGTGGTGCGACTTTTTTAAGTTTTCTGCTGATTTCTGTGATACCGTTTCATGTCTTATTTCACGCCCGTAATTTGGGTATATTTCTTTACATCTTAGGATTTTTTTGTGTGTTCACGAGACGAGTGTGAAGCACTGTAGCATGCAGCATACATAAAGGTTCTTTCCTTCTGTTCATTACTTTGCCGGATATTGATTAATTATTAAGTTATTGTTGTTGTAGCTTTAATTTTGAGCACTAGTGTAATTGTATAAAGCAAAGAAATACTGTGGAATACTTTTCGGCGTTCTCTTATGAGCAACTGAAAATCTGAAATTAGTTACACAATAAAATTCTATCCACTACTTCCTTGGGCGTGTCGTCACATAGCAAAAGTATGTTTCCATCCAATGTGTCTAGGCACTGGCGAAACGATTTTAATTAAGTCAATTCAGAATGCTAAGAACAAGAAAATGAAGCAAATCGAGGGTTAATTCATCGACATTGAAGCTATTTGTTGTCCTTTGTCTAATTAGAACAAATGAAACGGTGCGCTGGGTTTTAAGTTCACATTGCCTAGTTCTGCTCCTATTGAACAACTTGGCATAATTAATTGAAATGAAAAATCCTATTCAGACAAGTAACTTTAATCAGAAGTACATGCAACGATTTTAAATATATGAGTTCATCGGAATTCATTCACGCAACATAATTGGGATTCCCAGTTGTTTAGAACTTTGAATATATTTGCCCTGAATTTCAACCGTCGATACGGGTATCCTGACTGATAAATTAAAATGCATGTGAAAACAAATCGGGAATATTTCCATGTGCTTTGAAGTAGAATTTTCACGAAAAGTCTGAAAAATCTGATTCCAATAAAATCCATCATCCAATAAAATTACGTTTTAAATTTACGTACTCTATTACTAGAGACCTACAAATCCAAGAAAATGCTAAGGTTTATCTAAGAAGATACCTGCATTTCTAGCATACTAAAGACAACGGATTGTAATTTCGAGAAGAGATTACTGCGCAGAGCCCTTGAATTTTGAGAATGCTTTATCAATTTTCAAAATAAAATCGACGAGATATCCATTATATTGATACATCAGTACCTCAGCAAGCTTATATTTTACATTCATTCAGTAAATGATTTAAATAATTACGAATATGAATCACCATGTGGCGATTGATTTTTTAAGGAAAAAGAAGAATGGCTAGTTAATATATTTATGAGCCACAATAGAAATAATCCCAGAAACATATAAGGACTCTGAACATTTGTCCAGTCAAACATATAAGTACTCTGAACATTTGTGCAGTCAAAATCGCGAAAAGTAGTTTTACAGAACTCTGAAAGTTTTGTGCAGTCAAAATCGGGAAAAGTAGTTTTACAGCTGCTTGTGGTTACGCAGCTGTGAGTTGTATCAATGGTAAGAGGAAACGCAAAATAAAAACATAAAAAAAAATAATGAGTATGTGACGTACCTGCCTGGCACATAGGAATCAGAATATAACGTCCGCGTAGCTCAATTGTTAGAGCAACTTATTCCGTAATGAGGGGACCCGGGTTCGAATCCTGGCGCTGATAGAAATGACGGAGAAATTCACTTCGTTATAAGTAACATTTAATAGAGAACGAGATGTTAAGGTAGGTATAGCTCACTTGTCGCCCAGTAACACTTTTAAATTTGCACTGCATAAACGGACAACAGGACAAAGTCCTTAGTAAGATATACACGGCTGGCCATCCATAATGCAACACCAAGAAGGACACGAGATAGCAAAGCCAGATTTACTGGACACATAACAACAGATACAAAGATGAAATGATTGAGCTTACAGGCCAATGCGACTTGCGGAACACGCAGGCATCTATAGTTCGTGTGGCCTTATGGATGGCAATAACGGCCACTACACGCAGCGGCATCGAATGAAAGAGGCTTTGGATGTGGACTTGGGGTATGTCGGTCGAGGCTGTTTCCACACGTTGCCACAGTTCATCAGGCGTAGCCGCGGGTGGTGCTTGCCGGGCAACTCAATTGCCGATCAGTGACCAGACGTGTTCGATGGGCGACATATCAGGAGAACAGGCGGGCCACGGCAGCAGTGACACCTGGTGGGCCGTGAAGAATTGTTGCACGATGCGTGACACGAGCGGGCGCGCATTTTCCTGTAGAGACATCGCCGCTGGCAGGTCCTGCAGGGAAGGGAGGACTACAGGCTACAAAACGTCAGAGATGTAGCGGTGGCTGTTAAGTGTACCAGCGATGCGTACCAGAGGGGTGCGGGTGTCATATCCAATTGCGCCCCAAACCATAACTCCAGGCGACGGACCGGTATGGCGATGCATAAAGAAGGCGTCATACACTCTCGCGTCACGGTGTCGCCACACGCGGATCCGACCATCGTGGTGTTGCAGGCAGAAGCGGGATTCGTCGGCGAAGACAATGTCTTGCCATTCCGTAGTCCAGGTGCTGCGTTCAACGGTCCACTGCCTCCGCAATCGCCGGTGGTGTAACGTCAATGGCAATCGGAGCAATGGGCGCCGTGCGACAAGTCCCCGCTGCTGCAGACGACGTCGAACGGTACGTGCTGACACAGGTTGTTGCGCAACACACCCTAATTCCCGCGCTAACGTTCGTGATGTGGCGGTGCGAGCCGTCAATGCCCGCCGCACAACATGGTGGTGCTCTCGTTGGGTGGTGTGCCGCGGCTGCGGCAATCGATCACGTTGGTCCGTCCGTCCCTCCTGCACCCACCGAATACATACTCGCCTCACTGTGGCTGGATGTTGTACCACACGGGCCCCGATGTCTCGGTACGATAAACCGCTCCACTATTCGTTCTCTGTCGAACTCCGAAACGTTGTGGAATGACTGCCGTATTCTGCGACGAGGCATCGGGAAGCTTCCCACGGACAGGTCCGGCAGCGCAAC
The DNA here is from genome assembly GCA_039090855.1 of Macrothele yani. Classification (NCBI taxonomy): domain Eukaryota; kingdom Metazoa; phylum Arthropoda; class Arachnida; order Araneae; family Macrothelidae; genus Macrothele; species Macrothele yani. The sequence continues at coordinate 139,652,075 of CM077010.1, forward strand.
ACACTTCCACTACTTTCACCCCACCTTCTGTGCACCCTTCTTATAGTGCTGCTCGGTGGCGTGCCGGGCGCACATGATTTGTTGCATATGCCCTGCAATGCTAATCGTCTGCATGTTCTCTCGCGGGCGGCGCATGCTGCGAATTTCAGGCCAATGGAATGCTTTCTGCTTGGTGTTGCATTTTGGGTGGCCAGCAGTGTATGTCCACTTTCTACCGCAACACATCTTTGGCATTTTTGAGTCATAGCACTAAGAGGTTTAGGTCTTTAAAAAGATGTCCTACTCCTGCTGAAGAGCTTATGCAAAGTTGTCCAGTTGGAGTATAAGAGAGCACTTACAACCAGCGACACATTTAGAGTCGATACTGTTGAGATGAGAAGGAAAAGTAATTGCTTTCCCGTAACTTTCGTAAAATCCGTCCGCTATGTAGACATTTCTGTTTGAAAAGCACAGAAAATTTTGGGCACCATTTGTTTCTGGTACATCAGCCGCTTAAAGGCTTAATTAAAGAAAAAAGTGGAAAGAGCGATGACTTTGTCTATTTACATTGTCTCCACGTATTTGCAAGATTTTCGCCAATTCGTCCACGATCAAAGTTGCTCAGATCACTACGTTTACCCGTGGTAGTCGATTACAATGCACTGTTCGGAAGACTTAGTGTCCGCCTTTTCATCCGGGTTCAGTTTGGGTCTGTTTCACTCTGCGCAGGGGTTACCGATATCAACTGCCGTTCACTCGTATCTCTACTGCTTTGTCTACTGATTATAAATAAAAAGAGGTTATATTGTAAGTACGACATACTTACTATTTATTATCCAGAAATGCATAACTAACTTTCTAATGTATAGTTAAGAAATTTTCAGCTATTACGTATTAGCTCTACGGGGCAACAAAAGCAGAGGGCGATAAACCTAATGAGCCGTAATCCTGTTGTATTCTGCAGTAAGGATGACGTTACAGCAGCCCAGTGTTGAAGTTAAAGTTTACATAACAGTGCAAGACACTAGCCATCATGCACGTATCAAGTTGGAAACACATGGAATAATCAAGAATTATTACTGAAATTCTATGGACTAATTGTATCAAAAATTCCATGTGTTTCCAACTTGATATATAGCCTGGTGATCAAACTTAAAACTACGATGCGACACGTTTCATTCGACTACAGCAGTGAAAATCAAAGTCTGACGTTTCAGAATAATACTTCTGTTGTTTGGATTTCACTGTCTTGGATGGTGTAATGGTCAGCGTACTCCAGCGCAAGTCAGGAATTGCGGGTCCGATTTCCGTTCAAGGACTATGAAAGTTTCAAATTTTTGTGGTTATGTTACATGGAAAGAGCAGCTTGTATTGCATGCATTTTAAATTAATATAATAATTAAAAGTGATTATCATTTATTTAACGTAAAAACATCACGAAACGTCCATCTATTTATATTTAAGGTTTTGCGATATTTCTTTACGTTTCAAGAATTTCATAGAAGTGATATTCGTCTCTTTCAAAAAATGTTTTATGTAGAAATTCGCTAACGGTATGTTTTTCTTTATATTGAAAAATTTGTCATTTTATTTTCAGCGGTGTTACTCTCATTTGAATGCGAAGCTTTGTTTCAAATAAGAACTCTGTCTCTCAAGGTACTGCTCTTCACTTGAAGTGACATAAAACGATTTTATAGCTTTCAACAGAAATTCGAAAAGCTTTGCTAAAGCGACAGTATTTAAACACCCAATTTAAAAGTATCAAGTAATTGCATTTGTCATTTATTTTGCAAGGACAAATATTTTTTATTCAGTTATAATAAGTCATTTCGAATGTTTTACTACAATTTTTTATAACAGACGTAAATATTTAACTAGCGTGATTTGAAAGCGTGTTTAGCATTTGTTTGAAAAAATATTTTCTTTCAGCCTGTGAGTAAAAGCGTTTTAGAGCTATTTGCACTGAATCCCCCTCGTAAGCACTCGTTCAACTGCCATGCGATATTCCCCAGTCTTTCGAAAGGAAAGGATTTGAGTGCTTAAAAGGATTCCATGTAATATTTTCTTTTCTTTAATTCTCCTTTTCCTTTTATGCCACAGAATTGGGGTTGGGTCTAAGAACCATTCTACCCATTTAGGTATTTCTTCAAGCAAAATGATTTAGATTTACCCACTCAGCATGCAAAATTAAGCAACAATTCTGGTCAGACTACAAAACACAAATCCACTCGAGTGCATTTTGAGAAGAAGTGTTTCGATATATTCCAAGTCTTTGTGCCAAAAATAGCAGCACCGTGAGTGCATGCCTGTAGAGTCCTTGAACGTTGTTTGTGTGCTTCAGTTTATGTCTCCCTCCCTTTCTTATGTACCCATTAAATGGCTGTTTGCTTCTGTTAGCTTTGCGAAGCTTTTACCTGAGCTCGACTTTACGAGCCTCATGAATAAGAGTCGAGATCCAAGTTTGATAGGCATCCTTTTATTTGTTTGATATACCATCTGAGAAAATCTACACACTTACTTATTGAAGCTTTAAAAAGCTTCTATTTGTAAGTGTTTAGAGACGGTTTATCTTCCGTTTTTTTTTGTGGAAACCTTAGAGTTTCAAAATCATTCTTTATTCCTATCATGACGAAACATCTCACCAACTGTCTCGCTATCACAACAACTTGGTGGTCAAATTATATTACATACGCTTCTGAAATTATGTCATCATCATCAAACACAACCATTATCAATCCACTGCTGGATGAAGATCACCCCAAGTTACTTCCACAACGTTCTATCTTGCCCCAGTCTCCACCATGTCACTCCAGCTTACTTTCAAATTTCATCCACCTATCTCCCATGTGGTCCTTTTCTGAGTCTTCTCTTGTCCCGTGGAATCCAGTCTAGAAAACCGGTTGCCATCGGTGGTCAGTTCTTGTGGCAACATGTCCAGCCCATTACCGTTTCAGGGAATTTATTCTGATCATGATGTCTTCCACTTCTCCCATTTCCCTTATCCGCAAGTTTCTCTTCTTATCTTTCCTGGTTACACAAAGCACGCATCTCTCCATGCTGCTTTCAAGATTTTATATTTTCATGTCTGCATGTACTACCATTTATTTAATCTTTTAAGCTGCCAATGCTTTATGTATATTTTAGCTCATTAGCATAATAAAGTATTATGACTTAAGTTGTCTGTAGTCTTTCTATGTCTTTTTTAGTTAAGGTCCACATCTCTGCTCCGTACGTAAGCACTGGAATGATGCGTTGAATGAACAATTTTATTATGAAACATAATGGCATATTGCTCTTAAATATTGTACTGGTTCTTCCAAAAGCTCTTCAACCAAGTTTTATACGCCGATTCATTTTTTCATCAGTGTCACCTCTGTTTGATATCCGCTGTCCAAGGTAAATGTAGGTATTGTTTACCTCCAGTCTTTCCCCATGAATCGATAAATCTTAATTTCTTGTAAAAGCGTCACATGTTAGTTTTGTCTTCTGAAAGTTTATTTTAAATCCCACTTCTTTACTCCTGCCAGCAAGTTCCTGGATCATAATCTGCAGTTTTAAAGGTGCACTTGCAGAAATGACTACGTTGTCAAAATAACGACAGTGAGTTAAATAGTTTCCATTAATTTTTACCTCATTGTTTTCCCAGTTCATTGATTGGAAGACATTTTGCAATGTGGTATTAAAGAGATTGGGATATATGATGTCACCTTGTCTCACTCCTTTTCTAATTTTTATTGGTGCTGTATCCTCAAATGACCGAAACTTTCCACTTGCATTTTTATAGATGTTACTACGAGTTATACAAGAACTAATGCATGCATATTCAATACCACAGGATTTCAAAGCCGTTGTAACTGCTAATAGTTTCACGGAATAAAAGGCATTTTCATAATTGATAAAAGCCATACATAACGGTAGTTCATATTCTCTCGTCCTTTCAATTAGTTCTCTCAGTACATGCATATGATCTATAGTACTGCAGCCATTCCTGAAAGTATACACACAGCTATTTATATTTCCTTTTGTTTTGAATGAAAGCCATAAATTCACCATTGAGAATTTTTATGGTGAATTGTTTCTCTTTTTTTTTGCATTCACAATTATTTTATTTCATCTTTCGTCAAGAGATAAGGTAATCTACTCGCCATGAAATGTGCTCTATAAACCGCTTCGGATTCTTTATTATCTCGTATTTTGATTTGCATGTGACCAAAAAGTTCCGTATAGTATTTCATTGTCTCAACATCCATTCGCCGTTTTGATGCATAGAATTTTAGTATTCGTTGCCAGGTTACAAAGCATTCTCAATGGTGATACCGGAAATTGCACATCAAAAAGAAGGATGCAAAATATTTAGAACGATGATGAATGGAATACGGGATGACACCATACAATATATATTTTGAAGATGCGAATCCGTTCTTTGGTGCAAATATGACAGATAATATCCGATAACGTGAAAATTTCACCGTCCTGGAACGCATATCGAACCCGCGTCTCCCGGATAGCGCCCAAGTATGCTACCCACTACACCACCCAGAACGACGAAGTATCAAGTTTCCGATTAATTTGAATATAACTATCACAGGATTCGGTAGTCGAAGCAACCGGCATTCAGCATTCATGTTTAGCGAATCTGGAGTTTAAGAATTCTACCCCGTGATTGCCCGAAGCAGCAGATAAATCACGAATAGAATACGGGATTACACCATACAATACAAATTTTGAAGATCTGAATTCGTTTTTTTGTTTTTTTTTTTTTTTTTTTTTGTGTGTGTAAATATGGCATTGATGGTAAGTCAGATAATATACAAACACTTGAACATTTCATCGTCATGGAGCGGGAATCAAATCCGCGTCTCTCGGATAGCTCTCGAGTATGCTAAAAAATGGATTCACGTGTTCAAAATTTTTCCAGAACGATCACCACGGAGATTCCGCATCAGAAATCCTCAAGGATTAGAAAACAACGCATAAATTTTTGCTTAGGATAATCTTCAACGACGGGCAAACCCGCAACAATAACAGGGATATAAAATATTCGTTTTGTGATCCGTTCTTGGGATTACAATGATAATTATAACGAAGTAAATTTCTCCGTCATTTTTATCCGCGCCGGGGCTTGAACCCGGATCCCCTCATTCCGGAATAAGTCACTCTACCAATTGAGCTACGCAGACGTTTTATTCTGATTCCTATCTGCCTTTATGTCGTGTGCGTCCTTCTGGCAGGTACGTCACATCTCCTTGTACGTTACATCATCTCCCCCTTATTATTATTATTATTTTTTTTTCGAAGCGCTGCAGAAGGGATTCTCTGATTTTTCCTATCTCGCGGTGTGGAAATAACATCACACCATTGCGAGATTTTGAACGGTCGGGTCATCCGGATAGTTCGGGCGTCATTATAACGAAGTAAATTTCTCCGTCTTTTTTTGGTCTATGCCCGGATTCGAACCCGGATCCCCTCATTCCGGAATAAGGTGCTCTACCAATTGAGCTACGCGGACGTTCTATTCTGATTCCTATCTGCCTTTATGTCGTGTGCGTCCTTCTGGCAGGTACGTCACATCTCCTGGTCCGTTACATAACGTCGCTTGCATAATCTAAATTGCCAGCGGCGCAGTATACCTGCTAGTAACAAACATGTATTTTAACACTTTCCCGTGATATACTGGCTACTTCTATTTACATAGAAAATTATATTTCTTTTCTTAGTGCGTCAGACAATTGCAACCACTTCAGATATTATCCGCATGTTGGCAGTTTTCCTCAGGCACATTTTTGCGGTTATAACATCAGGCATTTGAATTTGGTGCGAGGGAACAGTGTCTAGATCAGAATTTTAAAAGAGCACGAAGAAATGTTTAGTGTTTAAAAAACAAATTTTCACGGACCTTCAAATACTTTCGCAGTATTTGCAGTTTTGTTTACTAAAGTCATGCTTATTACACTTCATAAAACAGATGGTGTGCTTTTCTTGTATAGGTAATTCGTTTTCTTCTGCTCTAAAATAATTACATTTCTTTAGGGTGTCAATCATTCCTCAATTTTATTAATATCTTTTGAAATCTACATATTCTTTTTTTGTAAGAATCCAGTTGGAAGACGTGCGTATTCCTCTTCTGGGAGGGTGACTGGTTATCTACAATGTTAGGCATAAAAAATTCCACACAAGGAAGTATTTGTTTTACTGGAGGTTTAGCGATCACTGTGAGCACCTCGATGGACAGATATTAGAAGGAAATTAATCGTTTAGAAGGAAAGTTTAGAAGGAAATGTTTAGAAGGAAAGTTTAGAAAGAAATGTTTAGAAGGAAAGCTTAGAAGGAAATATTTAGAAGGAAATGTTTAGAAGGAAAGTTTAGAAGGAAATGTTTATAAAGAAAGTTTAGAAGAAATGTTTAGAAGGAAAGCTTAGAAGGAAATATTTAGAAGGAAATGTTTAGAAGGAAAGTTTAGAAGGAAATGTTTATAAAGAAAGTTTAGAAGAAATGTTTAGAAGGAAAGTTTAGAAGGAAATGTTTATAAAGAAATTTCAGAAGAAATGTTTAGAAGGAAAGCTTAGAAGGAAATATTTAGAAGGAAATGTTTAGAAGGAAAGTTTAGAAGGAAATGTTTATAAAGAAAGTTTAGAAGAAATGTTTAGAAGGAAAGCTTAGAAGGAAATATTTAGAAGGAAATGTTTAGAAGGAAAGTTTAGAAGGAAATGTTTATAAAGAAAGTTTAGAAGAAATGTTTAGAAGGAAAGCTTAGAAGGAAATATTTAGAAGGAAATGTTTAGAAGGAAAGTTTAGAAGGAAATGTTTATAAAGAAAGTTCAGAAGAAATGTTTAGAAGGAAAGCTTAGAAGGAAATATTTAGAAGGAAATGTTTAGAAGGAAAGTTTAGAAGGAAATGTTTATAAAGAAAGTTTAGAAGAAATGTTTAGAAGGAAAGCTTAGAAGGAAATATTTAGAAGGAAATGTTTAGAAGGAAAGTTTAGAAGGAAATGTTTATAAAGAAAGTTTAGAAGAAATGTTTAGAAGGAATGTTTAGAAGAAATGTTTATAAAGAAATTTAGAAGAAATGTTTAAAAGGAAAGCTTAGAAGGTAATGTTTAGAAGGAAATGTTTAGAAGGAAAGTTTAGAAGGAAATGTTTATGAGGAAAGTTTAGAAGGAAATGTCTGGAAGGAAACTTTAAAAGTTTAGAAAGATGTTTAGAAGGAAATGAATCAGATGCTTTTTCGCGTTGCGGCCTTCAGAAAAAAAGGTTAAATGGCTAGGAAGAATCGGCAGTTGCCCGTTCTTAATTTAAGACCACTGGTTTCAGGGAAGGGAAAGAGACAGAAACCACAACATTCATGTCTCTACGGGATTCGAACTCGAACCCATCTCGGACAAATGGTCACAAGCCAACACTTAGACCATTCGCCACAGGGAGCCAGGGAGTACTTGTCGAACCTCCATGCAAATTAGCAGGTATGTGACGACATTTAGGATTTGTGAACGATTGCAGGTGCGAACCAATCACACGTGATAGGTTAGGAAGATAGAAGGGAAATGCAGCTCAGAATTGTTGATCCTTTAACGACCATCACCCAAAAAATTTTTATCACTCCAAATACCATAACGCCCGAAACTATCTTTTGGCTCACTTCTTTGTTTGATAACAACAATAGTGACTGAGGGTGACTCCTGCTTATCCCTTATAGGTCGAGAAAATTTGAAGAACAGGCAAGGGTAGGAAATCTGACTCGCTCTAGACAGGCGTTTCGGGCTGCGTCATCAAGCAATGAGAGCGACTTAGCGGCGTCACCGGGAAATCTACCGTTACTCGGAGACCTATACCCGAGACTTCGTTACAGGACTACATACAGCTAGTTTGTCAACAACTCGGATTGCTGCGCAAACGTTTCGCGGTGCGACAATCATCGGTCGAATGGTACGAAAGTGGTTTGAAGAATATAACGTGTGTCGCCGCTGTGGCCGGACGTCCGATCGTCAAATTTGACGGTAAGCCGTAGCAGCCCTTCAATCAACAGGAAACGACATTTGACGAGGTGTTCAGGCATATGTCGACATTCTCACATTGACACGGATTGTGAATCGCAAAATGGCTGAGGCAAGTTTGCCCCCTCGCCAACAATTGCTATGAGACTTGCTACTTTCTTAGAGCCCATGATCGCAGATTAAGACTCTTGAGACCGCATCTTAACCCAGCTGATCGTTCTGGTATCTGTGAGCGTCGTGCGGTTCATCAGTCTAGTGTCGTAGTTTGGAGCGTCGTCATTTCCGCTCGTACAATGACAGCACGACGACGCGTAAATGAGGTGCTGCAGCCCGTTTTGTTGCCGTATCTTCGTGACGTCACTGATCACCAGTTTCAACAAGATAACGACCTCCCGCACACTTTTACCACTAGCAGACAGCTCATACAATGTGTCTTGGTGCTGCTGATTCCATCGCGATTACCAGACTTCGACCTAATCGAAAACGTGTAGCACGTCATTGCCAGATGGCTTAAATCCTCTGCATGTCCCACTTTGCAGGGTCTATAAATTGTGGAGACCAGTGGCGCACCCAAGATTATTTAAACCCGAGCCACTGGGGCATCCCCACTGAATGCACTACTGATGTAAGGTAACTGAAGCTTTGTCTCCCATTATTTTTCCGAATACACAGTCATTGTCATAAAAATCCGCGCACCAAATAATAACCGCGTGATTAACGAGAAACTCGGCGACTATTTACTGGGATTGGCAGACATAGAAATTATTAAAGTTTCACGCGATTCCGCATGCCCGCGCGTCCACGACCGGTGCTACGATCGCAGTCCTTGGGGCTTACAAGGCCCCGCCCAGGGGACTCCACATACGTGCTAAAGGGCAAGGTAAGAATCAGGTGGGATCCCTGAGCTACAGACATGTCGAGGAGCTGCCTCAGAGGTGCGTATGGGCAACTGACGGAGTTTAAACAAGGCCGTATGGTCGGGAAGAGAGAGGCTGGGTGGCTGCCCGCCGAATCGTTCGCCATTTGAGCCATTCGAATAGTACGGAGCGATCGTGTTGTGAACAATGGACACGGGAAGGCATCCAGACACGGAAGACCGGCTGTAGACGACCCAGACACACAACCAGCAGTGAGGACCGTGGGATCGTGAGAGCGGCACGCACAGAAGCAACGACGTACATGTCCAATATCCAGATACATGTGGCAGCTGTACAAGGGACTCCTGTGTCCTCCAGAATCATTTCCAGACAACTGGCAGAAGCGATTCTGCCCCCCCCCCTGATGGCCCTTACCTTTTATGCCAATAGCACCTGACAATCGCTGGCGTAGATTGCAGTGTTGTCAGCAGCGAGCAAATTGGAATGCTACGGATTGACGACTTATAGTGTTCAGCAACGAATCCCGCTTCTATATGGGAACGGGTGATGACCTTGTCAGGGTGTGGAGGACCGCAAGTGAGGGCTACAATCCCAACCTCACTGTACAGCGACACACGTTCCCAACTGAAAGCGTGACAGTTTGGGGAGCCATCGCATATGACAGCCGGACTTCTCTCGCAGTAATCAGAGACACGTTGACAGCCCTGCGGAACGTACAGGAGATCCTGCGATCCCATGTGCTGCCTTTCGTGGCGGGGCGGCCTGGAGTCATTTTCCAATAAGATAATGGCCGTCCGTACACGGCTCGGGTTTCCCATGACTGTCAACGTCATGCTTCGACGTTTCCGTGGCATGCCAAATCACCTGATCTCTCACCCATCAAACACGTGTGGGACCAGATGGGACACTAGTTTTCTCCATATCCCAGTGTTCGCGATTTAGAGCGTCAGTTGCACGAAGTGTGGGCCAACCTGTCCCAAGATAAAATACGGCATTTCTTTGACCCCATGCCGGACCGTATCACCTCGTATCCAAGCACGAGGCGGTCCGACGCGGTACTAACGCTGATCGGAATGTGTACCGAATGTCCGCGGGTAATCATCCTGCTGCTGTGATATTTTAATCACTTCTGTCCTTGATATGTACCATCTCACTACCAAAATCTCATTTCGATCCGATGCATCCTTCTTGGTGCGCGGATTTTTATGATAATGAGTGTATTTTATTAACCCCACCCACGAACATGCATTTTACTAAAGAGCTGAAACAATTAACTTTTCAACTGGACCCGCACATGTTGACCTTACCCCTTTAACCATATGAAACGAATTAACTCTAGGTTATCAAAATGGGCTGAACTCGGCTCGAGCGAAAACATTTGTAGTTTAAGAAGTGGGCCGTACTCGGCTGGAGCGAGTGAAGCTTCGCATCAGAAATCGAGTGAACCTGAATACCACTTAGCTGCGTTATTCAAATTGGACGTTTAGGGGTATTATTCAAACTAATCCTTTTCGATTGAGAGAGCAGATCTTTGATATACTTGTTCCTGGCCAGTGATATTTTGTCCGTGTCCTTGGGTTAGTCCTTCTCCTGAGAGAGCAGATCTTTGAGTCAGTGGTTCCTTCCTGTTGGCATGCTATCCGTGTCCTTGGGCTAGTCCTTCTTCTGAGAGAGCAGATCTTTGAGTCAGTGGTTCCTTCCTATTGGCATGCTATCCGTGTCCTGGGGATTAGTCCTTCACTTGAGAGAGCACATCTTTGAGTCAGTGGTTCCTTTCTATTGACATGCTATCCGTGTCCTTAGGATAGTCCTTCTCCTGATAGAGCAGATCTTTGAGTCAGTGGTTCCTTCCTATTGGCATGCTATCCGTGTCCTGGGGACCAGTCCTTCACCTGAGAGAGCAGATCTTTGAGTCAGTGGTTCCTTCCTATTGGCATGCCATCTCTGTTCTGGGGACTAGTCCTTCACCAGAGAGAGCAGATCTTTGAGTGAGTGGTTCCTTCCTATCGGCATGTTTTCCGTGTCCTGGGGATTAGTCCTTTTCTTGAGAGAACGCATCTTTGAGTCAGTGGTTCCTTCCTATTGTCATGCTGTCCGTGTCCTGGAGACTAGCCATTCGCCTGAGAGAGCAGATCTTTAAGTCAGTGGTTCCTTCCTATTGGCATGTTGTCCATGTCCTGAGGATTAGTCCTTCTCGAGAGAGCAGATCGAACGATTATATTCGTAGTTTAAGAAGAATATATTCGTAGTCCGTGGTTCCTTCCTATTGGTATGTTGTCCATGTCCTGGGGACTAGTCCTTCGCTTGAGAGAGCGCATCTTTCAGTCAATGGTTCCTTCCTATTGTCATGTTGTCCGTGTGCTGGAGACTAGTCCTTCGCTTGAGAGAGCAGATCTTTAAATCAGTGGTTCCTTCCTATTGGCATGTTGTCCATGTCCTTAGGACTAGTCCTTCTCCTGAGAGAGCAGAACGAACGAATATATTCGTAGTCCGTGGTTCATTCCTATTGGTATGTTGTTCATGTCCTGGGAACTAGTCCTTCTCCTGAGAGAGCAGATCTTTGAATCGGTGGTTCCTTCCTATTGGCAGGTTGCCATTATCCTGGGGACCAGTCCTTCGCTACCAGGTCTTATGTCATACATCAGAGAATAAAAGACTAGAAGCAAGCTTTAATCAACATTTCCAGGTTTATTGTCGGTCCTGCTGGGTTGAGAAGGGGAAAAGAATTGTCTTGCCGTTGCTTTCGTAAAACTCTTCTAAATTTTATCTTCTTTATGAGTATTTCTCTTTGGGAAAGTGCAGAAGAGCTCAACATCGACCGCTTAAAAAGTTAAACTTTATTCAGTGATCAGGATAAATTTTAACTTTTCATGTTTATTGCAGGGTTTGAAACGAAGTTGCTTTTCCAGCGCCATCATGAGGCAAAATAGAGTGATTTTGCCAGCATTTTTATAACACGGTGCATTGTAAAAGGGTATTTCAGAAAATGCAGGTGATTGTTCCTAGCCATTTAACCTTTTTCCATGAAGGTTGCAACACGATGTATTCACAACAGCGTGTTTGCAAATTCTACGACATGCCAAGCCTGCCTCTCATACTGGACATGTCCGTACCTGAATTTAGATATCATTCTCTATTGGCACAACATTACTTTGTGAAATGGAAAACAGATTACTGTGACTGCCATTACAAGTAATTATAATTAGCTGCTTAAACTAACACCGATGAGTCATTGCATTATGACCAGCCCCAACTTAGAGAAATGAGCTCGCCTGGACTCCGAACGATGGCACAGCTGAAGTTCACGGAGCAGTATATATACAACCCGACGATCAGCTTCGATTTATCAGAATTTGATAAAGGACAAATTGTGATAGCACGGCGCCTCGGAACTACGATCTCGGAAACGGCGTGCTTGTGGGTTGTTCTCGCACCGCTGTAGTGAGTACGTATCACAAGTGGTACACAGATGGCCAAACAACGAACCGTTGTCCCTCCGTGTATCGTCCACAGCTCACTGATGCCAGAGGAAAGCGGAGACTGTCGCGCATTGTTCACAGCGACCGCAGGGCCTCAGTCCTACAAATCACCAGCAGCTACAACAGTGGTGATCAGGGCAATATGTGACAACACACAGTTCAGCGCATCCTTCAGCGCATGGGCCTGTGTAGCCGGAAGACCAAGCAGGGTCCTCATGCTCACTGCACGCCATCGCCAACTACGAACGAAATGTGCCAAAGATTATCGAGATTGGACCGTCGATGATTGGGAGAAAATGGCGTGATCTAACGAATCAAGGTGCATCACGTCGACATCAGAGCGCGAATACGCCGATTACCAACGGAGGCAATGACACATGGGTGCACTCTTGGGCGGAAACAGGCCGGCGGCGGCGGCGGTGTTATGCTGTTGGCGATAATTTCTTGGGACACTTTGGCCCCATTATCCCTATATCACAATCCCTGACAGCTGTCAGGTATCGGAATATCGTTGCTGACCAAGGTCACACATGCATAGCAACTGTGTTCCCTGCTGGTGATGGCCGTTATCAACAATATAATGTGCCATGCCACACTGCCAGAATCGTCAAGTAGTGGTTCGAGGAACATTCTGGTGACTTTCCGTTAACTACCTGGACTCCACATTCACCTGACACGAGCCCAATCGAATACTTGTGATTAGACTTGGAAAAACGTGTGTTTTTTTTATTTAGGGTCACTGGTTACAGGGAAGGGAGACAGAGCCAGTGCCGTAAGACAAACACACCATCCATGCCTTACCGGGATTCGAACCCGGACCCTTTTGGACGAATGATCAGAGGCCATCGCTTAGACCACTGAGCCACCGCTGCGGCGGAAAAACGTATTCGCGCTAAATCACCACCACCCCGAAGGGTACGGCAACTGGAGGACCTCCTGGTGACATTATGATACCAGATATTCCAGAACACCTAGTGGCCACTGTTTTGTGGGATAAAGGGGGGTCCTACAGCTTATTTGGTAGGTGGTCATAATGTAATGGCTCAACCGTATATTATTAAAATCTGTTGGAGATTATTTTGTTTCTTGTGTATTCCTAAATGTTTATATCAATGTAATACACACACATAAAGAAATCAGTTCTTCTCTTCGATTAATTTATTACTGTAAGCGCTTATCGAGTTGTATGAATTTAAAGATTGAAAACCTGTTTCTTTCAAAAACGCTTACATTAGGATATACACTGAGTGGCCAATTTATTATGACCACCTGACGGTTTTAAGCAAATGAGCTATGGCTGCACGCTGTTGCCGCCATAGGGCGAATCTAGTATAAAAATGGAAAGCTTAGTACTTGCGACAGGAGTAGAAGTGATTTTTGGGTGACGAGATGGGTGAAAAATGCGATTTGACGGACTTCGAACGTGGGATCATTGTAGGAGCTCAGAGCCATGGAGCGACTATAATAAAAACCGCCGCATTCGTGAGTGTTCCAGAGCACCTGTTGTTAAAGTGTTTAGACTGGACTGTCAGCCAAAAAACTGGGTCTCTACGTGCAACGTGTGGTCGTCATCGACTAGTGACTGTTCGCGCGGAACGGAGGGTGTCCAGTCTGGTAACAGACAACAGAAGGGCAACAGTGCAGCAAATTACAGACCATCTTAATCAAGGATCCCCTCAAATGACCTCTGCACGCACTGTTCACCGTACACTGCAGCTGATGGGATATGGCAGCCGAACATCTTTGCTATCTGCAGTTAACAAGAGAAAACGTCTCCAGTTCGCACAGGAGCTCAAGGATTGGACAGTCGATAAATGGAAACAAATTATGTGGTCCGACGAATCACGTTTTCAGTTGCACCATGCCGATGGCCGGGTGAGAATTTGGCGGAAACAGCACGAAAGCATCGACCCCAAATGCATTGCTACAAGCCTTCAAGCTGGTGGAGGCAACGTTATGGTTTGGGGAATGTTTTTCTGGCATGATTTGGGCCCTTTAGTTCGTGTTGATTAACGTCTGACTGGCACATCATATCTAAACATCGTTGCGGACCAAATGCATCCTGTCATGTGGATGGTTTATCCGAATGGCGATGGAAACTGTCAACAAGATAATGCGTCCTGCCATAGTGCTCGTATTGTACAGGATTGGTTTCAGGAACATGCTGGTGAGTTAACTTTGCTTAGATTGCCCCCACAATTTCCATATCTCAACCCCATTGAGAATTTGTTGGATGAAGTTGAACTAGCCATCAGACAGCTGGATCCACATCCCTGCAATCTAACATTCTTGGAAAGTGCTATTCATCAAGCATGGTCTCAGATTCCACAAACCTCATATCAACATCTCGTGGAGTCCATGCCACGAAGAATCGACGCAGTATTAAAGGCGAAAGGTGGCCCAACGAAGTACTGAGGGAGTGGTTATGATAAAGTGGCCACTTAGTGTATATTAGATTAGGTTAACTGAGACACAACGATGCTAAAACACTTTGGGCCAATTAACTGGCTGTCCTTATTATACGAAGTGGTATCCCAAAGAGCTAATATGGGATGTTGTTCAACAATTTTCCAAATAAACTGCTGCCCCGATTAACTGATGACCCAATGAACCGAAATCTACTGTACTTCGTATTTAAAAGAGCACAAAATAGTTTCATTCACTGAACTTCGCGTTACGTACTTCTTTTTATTGTTGAAGTTGTTTTAGTAATGAGTCCAATAGAGCTTCATTACTTTTAGTTTCTAAGCCAGAGAAATTTTTATGATGAACAATTATGTTGCTCGCACACCATTATTTCACATTTGATATGCTAATTCCAGTTTTTTTTTTTTTTTTTTTTTTTTTTTTGATTGGAGGTTTAACGACCACCGTGAGCAACTCAATGGGCTATAAGCAGTCGCCCGTCCCTAATTTAGGGTCACTGGTTCCAGGGAAGGGAGAGAGCCAGTGCCGTAAGACAAACACAACATCCATGCCTCACCGGGATTCGAACCCGGACCCCTTTCGGACGAATGATCAGAGGCCAACGCCTTAGACCACTGCGCCACCGGGGCGGCTAATTCCAGTTTAGATTACACAGTTCACATTTCTTAAGAACCTTTCTGCCCATCGGCATACACTGCTTTACATAGAGAACGCAGCATAATGAAGGAATGCAGGAAATGAGACATAACTTACCACCAGCTGCGAAGCGTCCATAGACGCAATGGAAGAGCCGCTTCCCTTTGAAATCATGAGGCAAAATGTTGCACGAAATCGTGAAAAAGACAATAAAGGATTAACAGTTAAAATGCATTTATGCATTATTTTTCAGTTATTTCGTAATAGAACCAAATTTCATGATTACGCTACTAAGTGAATGTATTCGACTTGTGGCCGGTTACATTAATGCCGACGGTTTTGAACCAGGCAATTCAGTGAGGCTTCTATTTTTCGGGCACACATGGCCGTACTACGTTCTCCTTGGTTGCGATCTGTACTGCGCTTCCAGGTAAAGCCTATCATCCCTGCATGGGAGCCTGAGCGGCGCATGCGCTTGCCGTTTGACACTGCGTTTAAACCGCTTCCAGTTAGTAACCTTTATATTTCGGTGAAATTGTTTGTCTGCGTATAAAATTATTTATTCGTTGTTTATGTGTTCTATTGTATTGGCTGTTAATGTGTGAAAATAGTATTCTGCATCGGGAATATACAGTATTTGTGAATTTATATTGAATTCACATTTTGGTCGGCTTCTGTGCGTCAATCTCAGTTCTTTCCTTACCCTTTTTTGTATGGTTTTTCGTTACATTGACAAGTTGTTTCAAATCTTATAAGCAATCTTCTTCTCCTGTATCAGAGAAAAATGCGAATTGATTCAATTTCTGGCGAAGACAGAAAATCGTCGCACAGTCGATTATTTCGAGAAGTCCTCGACATTGTTAGTTTGAATATTTTTGTAATATTCAGTGAAGCGCCGAAGTTAATGTCTCTACGTCTGCTTGACAAAACACAATTTCCTCAATTCATCACGAAATTTCCAGAGATCGCCTTTTCTTATTCGAAAGAAGCTTTTCCTTCATTTTTCCATCTCATTTGTCTGAAAATCGAATCAGCGTAATTTAATCACAGCCGGAAATGCTGAAAGAAAGTGTCGGTGAATTCTACCAGTATCTGATTGCTAAAGACCTGGTCAACGTATTCCCCAA
Source organism: Macrothele yani (assembly GCA_039090855.1). NCBI lineage: Eukaryota > Metazoa > Arthropoda > Arachnida > Araneae > Macrothelidae > Macrothele > Macrothele yani. The sequence continues at coordinate 139,668,592 of CM077010.1, forward strand.
GATATTCAGAATCAGTCAGCTTATATTGACTATTCCAGCTACAAATGCATCTGCTGAAGGGACCTTTTCTCCGCGCAAATGAATCAAAACATTTTTTAAGAAATATAGATCCGTTGTAATATGTATTTACAATGACGTTTCCGTGTTTACCACATAAATTAAATTCTCGTAACCAACAAAACTTTTCACTGATATTTTTTTATACAGTATGTGTTAGTATAACACTAAAGAGCAATTGAATTAGAGACAGCTGGCGTTATGCAAATGTGGTGCTGTGGGCGGCCTCTGTAAACGGAAACGACATGACGTATGCAGCGATCCGACAATATAAGGAGTGATGCAACGGGAATCAGTAAGAGTCGGAAGCAGTATGGGTAAGACGAAGGCGAAGGTTCTAAGCGCATTTGATCGTGGGAAAATTGTCGGGGCCTGACGAATGGGTCATTCCATCTCGGAAGTCGTGCAGGCACTGGGATTTTTACGAGCCACTGTGTCACGGGTGCACCGTGAGTACATCGAATCCGGTAAAACCATCCCTGCAAGGACCAATTGCCGTGGACAACAGCGTGTGGATGAGCGGGGTCATCGCTGTCGAGCTCGCATTGTAACAGCGGATAGACGGGCCACAGTGCAAGAAATACCTCGGCAATTTAACACTGGTGCACAAAAACGTGTAAGCAGCCACACCTTCCAGAACCATCTCCTCGCTATTGCGTACAGAAGCCATCGTCCCACGAGGGTACCGTTGCTGACCGCACATCACAAAGGTGCAAAGATTACCATGGGCGCGGGAACATCGCCACTGGACCCTAGACATGTGGAAAAATGTTGCATGTACTGATGAGTCGAGATTCACGTTGGTGCATGCGGATGGCAGGATACGAGTGCGGCGCAAACCACATGAAGCGATGGATCCTTCTTGCAAGTAGGGTACTCTTCAAGTTGGTGGGGGTGGCATTCTCGTCTAGGGATTGTTCACGTTGACTGACATGGGACCCCTGGTACGTGTGACATCGTCTCTCACAGGTCAGCGTTACCGGGATATCCTGGACGACCATTTGGCCCGTTTTGCGTCTTCAACATCACACTGGGGATCTCATCATGCAACAAGACAATGCACCGTGCCATCGCTCCCGAATTGTATGCTAATAGTTGGATGAGCACTCCACCGTCGTGACCTCGCTTCCTTGGCCAGCTAGGTCACCTTACCTTAATCCCGTCAAGCACATCTGGGATGCCATCGAGAGAGATGTTCAAGGCTCTGACCCCCTCCATCAAATCTTCGTGAACTCTGGGAGCTTGTTAAGGTGTCGTGGATACGTATGGCTTCCCAACGTTTCCGGTGTCTTGTCGAGTCCATGCCGAGACGAATCGCCACCGTCATCAGGGCGAAAGGTGGTGCTACACGTTACTAGACAGGTATCTCTAATTCAATTGCTCTTCAGTGTATAATTTTTAAATGTTTATAAGTACATAATTCTTAAATATATATGCGTACTACATTCAATATTTGCATGCATATATAAGCTTAATTTTTTTACATATGCATTGTATGTGCAATAATATAGTGACAAAAGATGGGCTGTTCTGACCGCTTCCCGTTCCAGAAAAGTCACGCTCGGCCACTGCTTACCTCACATGGAGATACGTTGGTGCAAAAGAAGTTATTTAATTTCTGAAAAACACGTGAATGCAATAGGCGACGAGACATCAGGATGTAGCCTGAGTCAGTAGGACGTATGACCATCATGCTGGGTTACACATTCTGCAACATACGCATTGAACAGAACAGTCACCAGATGGTTAGGTAAGGTACCGCTGACGAAAAGTCGTTGACTCCTCTCCATCCATGATGCACTCAGTAGGGGTGATCCTGAGGGGCGTGCCGTTCCCATGAGTTATCTCTTGGTCCTTCATTCTTTGTTATTAGCTGCTTATTTTAAATTACAAAAACCGTTCCAAAAATACGGATAGTAAAATCACACAAAATGAAGAAATACAGGTACAGAAAAAATATATGTTTTCTCAAAATATCTTCCCTTGGATGATATGCAACGCCCCCATCGTTTAGTCCACTTTTCAAAGCACGTGGCGAAGGCATTTCGTGGAAGCTGCTTCAGCGACACGTATACAACTTGAATAACGTCAGCATCTGGGTTGAATGTTGCGCCACGGAACTTCTCATTCATTGTTGGAAGTAACCAGAAATCGCAACGGGGAGAGATCAGGACTGTAGGCATGATTTCAATACTGCATTTCGTAAGACGCTTTTGAACACAAGCAGCCACATGTAGGCTGGCGTTAACATGGTGTGGGGTCCACTTACCCATCAGTTCCAGTCGATTAATCGATATGTGTCATCGAATACGCTTCGAGACTGAAATGTAATACTCAGCATTGGCTTGTGGATGAACGGCATGCTGGTAGACTACAGTATTATGATCAAAGAATATTGTCATCGTCACCTTACCAAACATTTTGATTTGGCTGACCTTTTCTGGAGTAGGGGAGCTTGTGGGTTTGTAGTCACCCGTTATGTGTTTCATGAGCGGGTCGAACTAGTAGACCCATGTTTCATCGGCAGTTATTACTCTGTTTAGAAAGTTTGGATCCTTTGCAATCATTTGTTTCCACTCATGACAAACCTGAATTCTGGCTAACAATTTTTCTCTCGTCGGGTGATGAGGTAGGCGTCTGGAACACAAACGATGCAGTTATCTTGTAAAATGCGGAATGCTGACGTTTTTAAAATAATAATTAACGCCGCCATGTCTTCATACGTCATTCGTCGATCTTCTCGCAGGATTGCCAGGTGTTAACAATAAGCTCCGTAACAACACTTTCAGGTCGACCAGTTCTGCAGACAAACACTCTTTTTTGAAATCATGGTACCATTTAAAAATCGTTAACTTATCCAAACGTTTATCTTTGTAAGCTTATTTCATTAAATAAGCTGTTTCTGTAGCCCTTTTACCCAAACGATAGCAAATGTTCATCGCACAACGCATTTCACTTCTTAACTCTCAATCATTCACCTCCATAGCTGCATGGCGAATGCAGACGTACCTGAAATAACTACGCAAAAACAAAACCAGAATCGTCTGCTACGGCAAATAACTGTTGCCATAGGTACTTCCTTAATTCAGTTGGTAGTCTGCGTGGCGATTTTTCTCTTTCGCACTGTTGCCAACTCAAAATATACTCTCAGTTTTTATGGAACGGCCTTTATATATTTATATAAATTTTGTGCAGATGTGTAATGTGAGGCAAAATTTTGTAAGTAAGGTGGAGACGAATATTCTTAGATGGTGTGGCAATGTTGAAAGAAATAGTGGTGATATGCTTACTAATAGAATGTTTTCAGTCCATGCGGCAGGAAAGGAAGCTAGAGGAAGACCAGATTCAAGAATGTCTGCTTGAGAAAAAGATTATCAGTATGAAGTACAGAAGGTCTTGTGTACCTCGTGTGATGGATGTAAATGAAGCTCGAGCCGTGTGCCGAGATCGCTGTAAATGGAGATGTCTGATGCACCAACAGAAAGTAAAATCTAGTTCCATCTGTTAAATGTTTTTCTGGCAGATTTTCGTTCTTTAAGGAGCTAACCTCTGAATCTCACCATTGCGTACAACTATGGATGAGCTCAAGAAAAATGCATTGTTACTACGGTTGATTCAGTGACACTGGACATGCTGGAACGAGTGAACGTGCCCGTTAGAAAGGTTACCTACAACCCTGGACCTCATCCAGGGTTGTAGGTAACCTTTGCAATTTTGGGGTGGATATGTTAAGGGTATTGTGTCCATGCAACGGTTGCATGGACACAATACCCTTAACATAGTCCCCCAAAAAGAAGTTGCACGGTGTAAGTTCCAATGCCGTAAGTAGCATAGGATTACCAAGTCATGGGGACCAATAAATGGCAAGGGAACACTTCGTTGGGGAAATCGTGAACAGCACAGTGACAATGAGGCGGCCCTACAGTGACAGTGGTGCCACTCCTAGTGACCTGCTAATACTCAGAGATTTTCTCTTTTACATAAATTTGAGTGGTCTCATTACCATACTGCCATTTGAAAAATTGAAGTTGAATCCAATATGGCGTATTCCAGGATGACGTATATGTAGGGCAACATGTGTCAGAGGTGCAATATTTGGCCCAATGTGTTAGGTGTAAAAATAAGTTTTAAAGCGTTTAAAGACAACGCAACATATAATTTTAGAGAAAACAACAATACCTTTACGAAACAAAATATGCGCCGTCATTATCTATCGCCTTCAGCCATCGTTAGGGCAGCTGACGGATTCCAGTTATGAAGACTATTTCGTCGGGTGATGCGATGAAATCGTTAACCATTTTTGCACTTAATCACATATCCGGAACCGTACGTACAGTAGACAAACCGTGTTGCATCGATATGAACAAATGATAGCCTGAAGGGGCTATGTCGGGACTATACGGCGGGTGCTCTGTGACGTACCTGCCAGCAGGACGCACACGACAAAAAGGCAGATAGCAGGCAGAACAAACGTCCACGTAGCTCAATTGGTAGAGTGACTTATTCTGGAATGAGGCGATCCGGGTTCGAGCACCGGCGTGGACAAAAATGACGGAGAAATTTACTTCGTTTTAATGGCGCCCGAACTTTCTGGATGACCCGGCCGTTCAAAATCTCGCAATGGTGTGATGTTATTTCCACACCGCGAGATAGGAAAAATAAGAGAATCCCTTCTCCAGCGCTTCGAAAAATAAAAATGTGTGATGTTGCATTCCACACACCAGATTGACTGGGAGTTCTCAAGTGCACGTTCTACAGCGGATGGCTGCCTGCGACAATTCATGGTCACGGCTGACCCCTCTTTCGGGGGGAGGTGACAGGACACGCGCGACATATAAGCAGATAGCAGTCAGAACGAACGTCCGCGTAGCTCAATTGGTAGAGTGACTTATTTCGAAATGAGGGAACCCTGGTTCGAGCCCCTGCTGGGACAAAAATGACGGAGAAATTTACTTCGTTATAGCTCCAGAACCTCTCAGCCCAAGGGTCAGTAACGTTTCTTTTACCGACTTCGTGACATGCGGCCTAGCGTTGTCATGCAGTAACGTCACGGGACGCAATCCTTTGAATGTGAATGGGTGTTTCCGCCAGATTTCCTGGTTCCATCGGACCAATTGTTGCTTGTAGCGATAGAGCACACCCTTCATATCCCACCAGATGCACAGCACAACTTTCTTGCAGCGAATATTGCGTTTAGGTGTCTAACATCAAAATCACCTGCTTTAAACCGTCTAAACCAAACCTCACACATACTTTTCGATAAAATGTTTTCCCCCAGAACAGAGCAGATCAATGCACGTGCTTTTGCAGCACTTTTTCCTTGATGAAGTTCGTAACGAATGCAGTGTCGAATAAATGCAGTATCGCTTGCCATCTTTCACCAACCGATGTGCAAGTGCGTTTGACTGTTGGGCAAACCTATGTGTCACATTTTATACTCTGGACCAGTTACGGTCACATACAACAACGCGGGGGAATGTCGGATATGTAAGTCAGTGGAATACGTCACTACAAAAACGCTTTGAAACTTATTTGTACACCTAATATATTGCATATGGTTACCTGTATGTGCTGTAAAACGTCTTGAAAATATTTGGGTGGTTCCTGACTTATGAATCATCCTGTATATTGTGAGTCCACATGATGCCGTTTCATTTCGTAAATATTATTGCTAATGTATACTTCTGTTTCCGACGTTACATAGAGTTTCTCTGTTTCTTTCTGAAGTATTGCGTGCCTGAATCTTATGTGCATGAGGCGATCTGCACAGACAAAGAATTTTAACATTTGCAATGATGAGATCGACTTCCAACAAAATCTAGATTTTAACACGATCGCGATGTTTGTAAGTACTTTTGGCAGGAAAAAGAAAACCACTTACCAAACTGATGAGCGTAAAGCAACCTCCAGTGTCCTTCTTGGCCAGGTGTTTTCTAATATATCTAAAATAGACATGTTCGAGCACCAGCAAGAAGAGCGTGAGGAGTACTCCGCATCCAAGCAGCAAGAATGCACTCATAAATTGATTCACATCCAAGGGGTTGCTCACGTTCCGCTTGTTCCGTGTTGGCTTGCATGCACCTTGAAGCCAAAACCTTTGTAAACGTTCCAAATCTCCTGAAACAGCAAATGTAGAAATGTTCTCAGCTCAATTCATCAAACAATAAAGAAAGGTACAACATCCTGAACATGACTCAAACTGTGGCTGTAATGTAATGGACATAGCGACGACCAAGGGCGTAGCTATAGGGGGAGGGGGGTTAGGGGTGCCACACACCCCAAATTTGGTATTTTGATTTCAATTGGATAAATCAGCTCTGATGGAAATTTCCAAACTTTTTAAACATTTTTTTTAATTAACATCCACGCAAAATAGCATTTTAAATTCTGGTTTATAAAACAAAATGAACCATTATTTCTCTGCTGTTTCACCACAGACACAGCTGAGGATGATGAAAGTTGCTTTCTGTGACCAAAGCATCTGCACGCATTTTCCTTTTGAGAATTTGTTGCTAATGTCAGCATGGCCAGGGTCTCAGAGAGGGACGGAGACAAAGTAAAAACACATAGTTTACTGGAGTCGCTGGCTGTCAACCTCTATATAAAAAGATAATTCGGACCTGGTGACCTCCCTAATGGTACTCATCGGATATATTGTGCTCTGATTGGCATGTCATAATCAACATCACTGCGTAGCCTGACAGGCAACAGTAATTGTGCGGGATATGCTTGGACCTCGGACTTCAGAATAAGTTTTCTGCCGTGTCGAAGTTCTGGCTGAACCTAAGTAGAAACTGCCTACAGCCGTCTGTAGCGTTCAAACAAAGGAGACATGTTGTCCTCTTCTCTTCCTCATCTGACCAATGAAAGGAAACAATTGAGATAGAGAACCGGCGATTTCGACTTATACGTTGCTAGTTGGCTAACTACGTAGAAAAGGTGTAAAATGGAACGAAAAGATATTAAAAGACGTAACAGGTACAAAGTTCAATGTCTGCAATGTACAAAGCAATTCGATATGGATTACAAGAAAAAGCATGAAGAACTTTGCCACGATAAGCAACCTGTGAAAGTGAAGTTTTGGATCTCCTGCAAACCCTTTCGAAGCAGCTGCAAAGAGGAAAAAGCAGCATGAAGAGAGCATTATAGAAACATTAACCATTAGTATACCGTCGGTAAAAGGAGAGACTGTAATTTTCAGTCAAACCAACATGGATGTTTCTGACTGTGATGTAAAATCGAATACCCTGAATGAGAACGTAGCGGAAGATGCTGGTATCAACAAAAAAGAACCTGAAAATGAGCCACCGTTTTTGAAATCTAATCTAGACTGGACAGACTGTATAGCTCACTTTCACATTTTTCTAAATTAGATGACTGTAAGGAAATAATTGCAAAATGTCAAGATAGGGAAATAGTTAACCCTGTTTTAATTTTTGTTGAATTTTTGGATGTTACAGAAATTATTCATGAGCAGTGTGGCAAAATGCTAACTTCTTGTAAAGATGTACTATCAAATCTTTCAAAAAAGGCAGGAACAAATGATGATTGTTTAAACAACTGCGGCAAAGTCGAACATGATCCTGCTATGAGGAAACAACTTAAAACAGAAGCTGAGAGAAAATATTTAAGTTTTATTGGACCTCATCATCCTAACGTAGAAAGGTTTTGTTCAAACCCTTCTATTCCTGCTGCCAAGCAGAACCGTTTTTCTCCTTCAGGGTATAAACAATATCCTCATTTAGAATACAGCATTATTAGAGATGCTGCTTATTGCTTTGCAATAACAATTTCCACGGTTGTGGTATTTTACTACGAAATACCACAACCATGGAAATTGTTAGTTCCAGAAAAGTATCAACATTAGACGGAATAACCTACGTTTCTAATTTTTAGCACGTCTTTTGTAAAAAAAATATCGTGCTTATGTTATCGGTTTGTCCGTCCGTCCGTCCGTCTGTACCCACGGTATCTCTGCAACTATTAGTCAGATTTCAAAAATTCTTTTTTCGTTCGGAAGCTTGAAATATGCGAATGATGATCGTTCATTTCGTTTTTTTTTAGGATCTACAATTTCGCCGCTAGAGGGCGTAAATGCAGATAATGTCGAATTCAAAATTACGTTTTATTTCACATATTTGCTTCCAAACATCCGATTGAAAAAATTATTTTATCTTTCGATTCCATTTATGTCGAAGAGTATTTTAGATATAGTTACTTTTTCTAATTACGCATATATTTTCCGCTAGGGGGCTTAAAAGTAAATAACATTTTTCCCGATAACTCTTCTTCTAAAACTCCGATTTGAATTTTTTTCAGCGGATGCATCTCCTGATGGAAAATCTTTTGCATATAATTTCAAATTTTTGGTAAAGAATACTTTGGCCACCAGGGGCGTAGGTGTTAATTTTTGCTTCTGATGTATTTGCCATAAAATCTGAGCTTCTAAAACATCGATTGAAAAAATTATTTCGTGGACTAATGCCACTCACATCGATAAAACTTTTCGGAATATTTTCTTCCTAAAATATTCCACAGTTTCTCCACCAGGGAGCGTAGATGTATATCTTATTTTTGCCAATATCCCTACTTCTAGGAGTCTGACTTGAAAAATTCCTTCTTTGTTTAATAGTGTTTGACAAGTTTTTCGTATTATTTCAAAATTTTCATAGCGTGTGACAAGTTTTTCGTATTATTTCAAAATTTTCAAGTAATTCGTAGACTTTCCTCTAGGGGGCGTAAAGGTAAATTGCATTTCTCCCTATATCTCTGCTTCTGAATCTCCAATTTAAAAAATGCTTTCTGCACCGGATACAGCTCCTGATAAGAAATCGTTTGCACATAATTGCTAATTTTTGAAAAAAATGGTTTGGCCACCAGGGGGCGCAAATCTCAATATCCGCTTCTGATGTATGTGCAACAAAATATGAGTTTCTAAATCCTCGATTGAAAATACCGTCGTTTTTAGGCCGATACTACTCATGTCGACAAACCGTTTGGAAACATTTTCTTTTTGAAATAATGCATGGTTTCTACGCCAGGTGGCGTTTATGTATTTCTTGTTTTTCTCAATATCTCTAGTTCTGAAAGTCCGATTTGAAAAATTCCTTCTTTGTTGGTTAGTGTTTGCGATGCGATATGTCTTTCTTATAAATTCAAAATTTTGAAGTAAATCATAGACTTTCGGCTAGGGCGCACAAAGGTAAATTGCGTTTTCTGCTCCTCAAACTCCGATTGGAAAAAATCTTCCTGTATCGCATACAAGACGTAATGAAAAATATTTTTCACATAATTTCTAATGTTTGGTAAAGAATGGTTTGGCCACCAGGGGTCATAAGTGTTAATTTCTGCTTGTGATGTAATTGTAGCAAAATCTGTGCTCCAGAAAATTCGACTAATTTCTTTTTCTTGGACCGATACGGATAAACAATTTGAGAATACTTTCTTCCTAAAACAATGCATGGTTTTCCCACCACGGGACGTAAAGTCACATCTTGTATTTGTCGATAACTTTGCTTCTAAGAGTTCGTAAGCTCACGATTCCGTTTACAACAGTATCTGAGGGATTAAAGACCCGATTGAAAAACTTCTTTCTTCCGTCAGACACTATTGTTTTCCATACCGGTTCCATTGACTTTGAATAGTTTTGATAAATTTAATTTGCGTCAGAACGGATTAAAAAAAACGTGCTTATTACACCCGAAAATTCGGTGTTATCTTTCTTGTTTTAAATTTGTGTCATAACTTGCCTTTGTGTATCATGTCGATTTAATTTGTAATGTTGACGAACTTCCTCTTGTTACTTGATTTCCGGTAGAGTGTCAAGTGAGCACTCTTCTAAATCGGACTTTGGTCATCGGACCTAGGTCATGGAAAGTCTTATACAATGTATACATAGAGCACACTAGAACATACTATTGCATTCTGAGGATGGGACATAGTGATCCCGAATGATCTAACTTTTTTATCTTTGAATATTTTAATTTTTGTAAAGTTTTACCTGACTTGTAAAGGGTTTTCCTCTTTCATAAGTTTGCATCGTGTATTGGCGGTGTTGCCTTTAAAATTTGAATTTTAACTGCACGAATGTTTACCGCTCTTGAAAATGGAAATTTTCGTCAAATCGTATACTTAATTTCTCGTCAATGCTTAATAATGAAGAAATGGTTACATGAAAAGAGATTAAGGCCTTATCATGTTACGTATGTAAGAGCTGACTCTCAAAATGAATTTTTTAATTTGTTGGCATGTAAAGTGACACAAGTCATAGGTAATGACATTAATTAAACAAAGTTTTTTGCTGTAATGGCTGACATTACTCCTGATGTAGGCCATCGAGACCAAATAAATATCTGTGTTAGGAAGTCGATGAGCAGAGAAACCCTAAAGTGCATTTGTTGGAGCTTGTGGAAGCTAAAGAAAAAACCGGAGAGGTATTATTAGCAAAGCAAATCGTAGATTTCTTAATTAGAAATGAATGAAATGTTAAACTCTTAGCATTTCAATCATACGATTTTGTGGCATCCATATTAGGCGAATTTAATGGGGCACAGCAAAAAGCATCCGAAATAATTGGACGTGAAATCTTCTACTTTCATGCCAAGCTCATCGAACGAATACGTTTGTAGAACGTAGCTGTAATGCCAGCACAGTCATTTCAGCCTTTTTTGATATTTTGCAAGAATTGTTCGGGTTTTTTTTTCACCAGCAGCACAAAAACGTTACTTGCAACAATGAGTTAAACTACAAAAGGTCAAAAACTATTTGCATCTAAAAAATTTGTCGAAAACTAGATGAACTGCTAGAGCTGAGTCAGGGAATGCAGTAAACGCGACACTTGAATCAATATTTGAACTGTTGAAAGAGATTTCAGTCTCAGGTAAATTTGACACTAACACTAAAGCTTTTGGTCTATTAAAACGAATTGTAACATTTGTTTCGTATTTTTCGTGAGGTTAATGAAAATTGTATTGTACAAATCGAAACTTCTTACTGAAGCATTGTAAAAATAATCGTTAAATCTCTTGGACGCGTTGCTGTTCATTGATAGCGTGATAAAAGGGTTTGAAGACATACGGAATGATATTGATGGCGTTAACGGTTTAATTGCAGCTTGTGTCCGTTTTTGCAGTAACCCCGGCATTGATGCAGAAGCAGAATTTGCTCTTCATCATAGCATAAAAAAGCCAGTTCGTTTTTATTCTGCAAATTCTCAAGCAGAATTTACTATACAAACGCTTTACAGAAAAGAATGCAATTTAGTTTTGGATCAACTGATTTGCTTCATGAATGCTAATCTAACAGATTGCATGAAAACAATTTCGCCACTTTATGAATGTTTATGCTCTACTCTTAGGAGAAATTCTTTTACACCAGAGACAATGAATAAAATTGTTAATCTTTTCCCTGACCAAGACAGCATTCAGGACTCAAGTGCTTTACAGTCTAAGCTTGAGATATTCTCTACAAATCTGGAAACAATGACTAATGTTAAGGCAAAATCTGAAGAAATGAAATTACTGTTGAAGCTGACGAATTTTGTATGTCGCTTAACACTGATAGCTCCCGTTTCTGTAGCATCAAATGAGCGGACATTCAGTATTGTGAAACGAGTTCGAAATCTTTTAAGAAGCGCCATGTCTTACAATATATTCAAATCTCTAACACTGCTTGCAGTAGAAACTGAAATCGTTGATGCTGTTTGTCTTGAGAAAATTGTTTCTCGAAGGGCGCAACTAAAGAATAGAAGAGCTAAGCTGAAGTAACTTATGAACGTTTAAATTTAACTTTCAACTATTTGGAGTTTAAGACTCGGTTTCAATATAAAACAAATACCACCTTCTATGTACGATATTTGATAAAAGATTTTTTTTTTTTTTGATTGGAAGTTTAACGACCACCGTGAGCAACTCAATGGGCTATAAGCAGTCGCCCGTCCCTAATTTAGGGTCACTGGTTCCAGGGAAGGGAGAGAGCCAGTGCCGTAAGACAAACACAACATCCATGCCTGACCGGGATTCGAACCCGGACCCCTTACGGACGAATGATCAGAGGTCAACACCTTAGACCACTGCGCCACCGGGGCGGCGATAAAAGATGAAAGCTATTTACAAATTAAAACCTCCACTAGCACTTTTGGGGAAACATTTACCCCATCATCAGGTGAAACAGAGAGGTTAATGCAGTACTCGCGTAGACCTTTATAGGAGTGCACCAATGCACCATGGTATAGTTCTCAAGCGTCACAAGGTTAAGGTGTTGCCATCGCAGCCGAGCAATACATACAATTTCCGACTTTAATTACACATGAAAATACAAATTGTGTTGCACAGTTAAAATTACTGTCAAATTCACATGTTATTGTTTTATTGAATTTATTTTACTATTATAATTTAAAGTTCAAATCGACGACGTAGTTTTTCCAAACTTTTGGTATTCCCACTGGCGTGTTATCATTACAGCACCTGTCCCCAAGGCTTCAATGTACAGGCTTTCAGCAAGGTGTAGTGAGTGTACGTACGCAGGGGTGTTCAACAGTGTAATGCTCGCTCAGTCTAGCTGCAGTGTTCCATTTACGACGTTTCTAGATAATGCCGTATTATTGCGGAGATTTCGAATATCATACGTATGTTCCTGGACACGAATACCCAAAATTATCCGTGTAGAGCCTATATAGTTACTAACGTGTTCTCATATTGAGGTGAAAGCAGAGGGTAATGCAGTACTGCCCATCAGAAAATATGAAAAAAAAAGTTACTGCCCATCAGAAAATATTTGTAGAAGGGGAGGGCAGTTAATGTAGTATAGCACCCAAATAATTTACTTTGAAAGAATATTAACAATCCTATGTATCATTAAATGATATTTTTTTACCTGATTAATTTTACTTCTACTTTGATTTGAAATTCAAATGAAACAAAACTTATTTTCAGACGACAAATTTTTTTAATAAAATGAATTTATGATAATCAAATGTTCTTAATTGCATGTGCCCCACATGAAATTAAGTCGATCTAATTTAAGTGGAAGAATTTGATAATTTTTATCCATACACCCCTCCCCCGAATATAAACACATTAACTACGACCCTGCCAACGACAGAAGAGACACAGAGGTAAATCTCCAGCAGAGGCTAATAGAAACCTGTTGAGCCATAGGAACTCCACAGACCAGGGCGTCAGTGGGCGGACACGGAACTACTGCGTCGTAATCGTAAGCGTGAAATTCTAGCTTTCTTACTTCCCCAAGAGTTTCAATTCTCTCTGTGATGCTGCTGTTTATACAGCTACTGGTATCATACGACGTAACAAACGCTAACGTATAATAATTTCATTCTCGCCCACTGTCACGCTGAGTTGAACTTCTGCCGCTTCTCCTCTATGATAGCGACGCGCGTGCGTCGATAATTACATGCTGAACTCGCAGAAACAGGATGAACTACTGTTACAAATACACTACTAAAATAATCTACTTCGGCGTAAATCTGAATCTGACTGACGCAGTCACACAATATCTCAAAGCAAGTTACCTGATGTGAGAATATCATATTACTAATAGAGTAGTTGATAGTTAACAGTTCTGGCCATGTTCATCACTATTCATCATGTCCAAATTTTCTCTGAAAAATATCGAGATGTGAGTGCAAGTAATGAAGTTTCACTGACATTCGACATTCTATTCTTCCAAAATTGTCTCCTAAATTCTCCACGGGCTTCTTGTGGCTGGTGCTCTTCGTATTTCCAAGACATTCAGCCACAACAAGACCGAAGGACTACCAAACATCCTTTCCAACATCAGTCATTTTACTCTCTAGTTCTTCTGAGGTAAACATTGTCTATGGCCCCACAAATACACCATCTTCTACTTTGGCATCCGATAGATTTGAGAACATTGAGTAAATGAACTTGAATGTTTGTCCTTCAGGAATCAATGCTTTCATATCAAGTTGGAACTGCTTCGCCAGTCCCAACGTGATATGCAGCGGGGATAGTAATACGATTTTCAGTACTAGAACCAGGGCGTTGAGTACGACATTCCGTATATGAGCTTGCAACTCAACTCTCGGAGGCCGTTCTTTTAATTTGTAATGTTCGCTGATAGCTCTGCCGTCCCACAAGCAACAAAAGCAAGGATCCTTTGTAAAGCTAGGTTGCAGGCCCAAAAGGAAACCCATCATCTCAGAATCAGCACAGACATTCCAACTGAATTCATGATGTTTGATTTGTTTTCTAGAAGAAGCGTGACTTGGTGTAGTCTTCTTTCATGTGCATGGAGTGTGCTACTGGAATTAAATAATATATATTTCCATTTTACAATAGCACTGTCTTTAGACTTCTAACCAAGCAGTATATCCATTCTTCAGTTCTGTGAGGAATGCTAATGTCCTTAAAGAGCCCATTCATATAAAAACCGTGGCAAAGAGCATCAGTCACAACATAACATTATGCGTACGTTTCATGATTTTTCTGTACGGAGTCGATTTTCGCAGGGATCCAATGACTTCCACAATTTCAAACGAGAAGTTAAAAGTTCAGCATTTGACTTTGTTAACCCCATCTCTCTTATTGTTTACCAATTTTGATTTTGTTAGTCCCAGGCCTCTTATTGTTTATGTTTTGTGAATTTGTTAGCCCTAGTTTCGGCTATGTTTACCCTCTTACAAAGGGGAGTGGCAGACAGTGTATTAATAAAAACACAAAATTTAAGATAACAAAAAAAGATTTGATGATACAATTAAAAAAAGAAAATAATAACTAAGACCACCATTGAAATCTACGCCCCTGAACTCTGTAAGAAACATTAGAAAAGTAATACAAAAAATTTTTGTGTAACACAGTGATCTTCAGAGTCGGTAAATCGATCAGTGCAAGAAGATTAATTTTAACAGAAACAAACCTGCCGTTGGACAACAAGCAAATTACTTGTCAGTAAGCGAGTAAGCGCAGTATTGCTATAGGATCTGTGTCAGTAAATAACATCTATCTTTCATTAAATATGGCATCAGCGGTAGATTACTCATATCAAATCGTCTGCTAATTAACAGATAAAAATGCCCTTAGTATCCATTTTAGTAAAAATCGTTGACTAATCATACTCACAGGTTAAATCCCTCATATGCCACCGTTTCTAGTGGTTCTAAAGGGCAAAATAATCAACCGGTGACATAACTGTTGCTTACAGGTGGTGTACAGCGCAATTGATGCACCACATGTTCGCAGTTTATTGCCCAAAATGGACGGCCAGAAGTGATAGCACGGAGTCATGCGTACCACGCTCTCACGGATTGCCAGCAAGTACAGATGTCCCATATACCATCCGCTTCTCAGAACCGTCGACTGGCGTAATCGTCTCTCCTAGCCCCGAAAGCATGGGGATTAGACGATAGAAGATAGAAAGAAGGTTGCTGGACAGATGAATCACAACCAATCTCTATTTTTCTGATGGTCGTGCCTGTATCTTGTGTCAGCAAATTCAGACATGAATCCATTGTGCATGACATCAAGTACTGAGACCGGTGGGTGCAACTGTATGATATGGGGCATATTTAGCTATTAAGAACTGGAACTCGTTGGGCATGAACATTAACGTATGGACGCCGGCTACTGCCAGTGATAGATTCCAGACTACGTACGCTGCACAAAGTTGCACCTCTATGCTGTGGAGAATGTGGCTCTCAGTACGATGTCATCAGGGCCGCCTTGTGCACGAAGTTGCATAGAACATAGTGATACTATAAATCATCTCGAATGATTCTTAAAATCACCTTATGTCAACTCCGCTGAACATATCTAGAATGTTGAGGAACACTTGTGAGGTATTTGCACGATCTACACTGGAACTGCAATGAAAACAGCGTGGTTGCAGCCCACAACTTTCCTCTACCGACACCTCGTGGAGTCATGCCAACCTGGATCGCTGCGGACCGCCGGGAAAAACAAGTGCCCGTGAAATATGCAGTCGTAATTCAGTGAGTACTCAGTATATATGTATGAGCGCATAGTGCGATGTGTACTTCAGAACCATCGAAGCATAGGAGGGATCGTTCACATCCAGTTAAAATAAAACATTAGACTGATAAATGCTGGGTAAGGAAACGGATAAATATGCACAACACCTTCTCCCTCTGAATTTGTGGTTTTACTGACGCTTTTCACCGCCGATCCATGAGTCCACGTCATCGATTGACGTGGACAAAGATATTTTCTTTCATTGTTAATGTTTTTTTTATTAGAGGTTTAGCGACCACCGTGAGCAACTCAATGGGCTACAAACAGCCGCCCGTCCCTAATTTAGGATCACTGGTTCCCGGGAAGGGAGAGAGCTAGTGCCGTAAGACTAATACAACATCCATGCCTCACAGGGATTCGAACTCGAACCCCTTTCGGACGAATGATCAGAGGCCATCGCTTAGATAACTGGCTTGTTGAAATTTAATAAAAGGCCTGGATAAATTCCGCAACACCTCTTTCCAAATGGGAGTGCCGCCCTGGTGGCCCAGTGGTCTAAGCGATGGCTTCTGATCTTTCGTCAAAGATGGGACCAGTTTCGAATCCCGGTGAGCCATGGATGTTGTGTTTGTCTTACCGCACTGGCTCTCTCTCCTCCTGGGAACCAATGGCCCTAAATTAGGGACGGGAAACTGCTGATAGCCCATTGAGTTGTTCACTGTGGGGGTTAAACACTTAATCAATAAAAAAAAATGGGAGTTTCAACTACTGCATTTCTAGTTTTCGAACTGCCTTACTGTGTATGAGGTACAAATCTGTGCATGAAATCATCCCCTTTAAATAGATATGCTACATTATAAAATGGACCATGTACTTCCTATTAGTAATACAGACATTTGACGTGGACTAGGAACATCAAACAGAAGTAATCGCTCTTTCCACGTTTATAAGTGAGTCACGAAAATATTATCATTGTCCGCCACCGGGAATTGAAGCCAGATCTTCCAGTTCCGCGCCGGATATGCTTCCAACGCACCACAGCGGCGTCGAATTCCTCCAGACTCACATACACTAACTGCCAGGCTAATCAGCAGATTGCTTATTGGTGCCCCGCACAATGCTGGGGATTCACCAAAGATGATAAGCAACAACTGAACAAATATTTAGAAGGCGAATGAATAATTAATACTGTTTTTTACGTGACTCACTTATAAACGGGGAAAGAGCGATGACATCTGTTTGATGCTCCTATTAGTATTATTATTGAAAATAATTTCAAGATCCAATTTATGACAGCGACAATGAACACAATTAGCCACCAGGAAAATTTCTGGAAAATGGTTTCATAGAAATAGAATATAAAACAACAAATCTCCACGCCGTTTTTGTGTTATTCTAGAACTGATATTTACTCGTATTAATAGTTTCATGAAGTTTCTTCGTAATAAACTTTTTGATATACAAAATAAAAACATTTTAAATAAACTGGAACAAAAGCTTTTAGGAATGAACAATGATTTCTCTTTCTCACAATACTAGAAACGAAGATGTTTTTCTCTTGCCTACAATTAGAAAATATTGTTCGCAATAAGCATGATGTAGGAACGAAGCTAAGTAAATACTTTAGAAACGCTTTCATTTTGTACAAAAATCTACCAGAATCTTTCTTGTGACAAGTAAAATGTCATTATATTTTCAAAATCATTTGCAGAATTTGAACAAAATAACATCAGTTCTTAAAATTGTAGATCTGTGTATAAGTTTCATATAATTTCATTTCAGCCGTGGAGGCTATTTGTTTGATTGATTTCTAGAGCAAATACCAAAATCCATTATGAAATTGGGTTATCGTTAAGCCTGCTATTTCACTTCGAAATTCTGTTCTACAAATATGAGAGTTTTAACTCGTGTACAACACTAACAACTGAGTAATTTCCAGTTATCTTTCCGTCTTTAATGGATTTTCTTTACTGCAAATCTGAGGAATTAACAGTGTTAACAACAGTTCAGCATTATCAGTAGACGAATGTCAAAATTGCGCTAAAGGAATCTCGTATTTTTTATTATTAAGTAATTATGATTATATTTTTGTTTAAATGCGACAACACAGGATACTGATTCCTTCCACGAAGGTTCAGGATATTTAATTGAAAATCAGAACAAATTCTTCCCTTAATTATACACTGGACCAAGAACAGCAAGAGTGGTTTTGAAATAATAGAAGAATTTAAGGTCTCCGTGGTTTCAGTTCTTAGCTGTTTCCCAGGCGACGAGTTTCAAGAAAATATTCGAACAAACTCGAGGAATGCTTATTTCATCTACAAAGTTATGAGTTATCTCTGGTATTTACAGATTCCATGACAGAATTTATTTAACCAGAGGAAATACGAATTCCTCACAACAGCGGGATATCTCAAACCACAAAGCGTAAATTCATTACAAGGTGTAAATTTAATTGTGAACATAATGGAATTCTTCTCGCATGGGGATAAAAAGGTATTCACTCATTAAATACAATTTTCAATGAACAGTTTGCATGATATTTTAAAATGTAGATTTAAAATCTAACTTCACTAATTGATTCGAGAGTGTTCGACAGTATGCATTTCCTTCGTATTTAACCATTATTTGTGTCGCAATTTTCTCAGAAGTATTATTTTTTCTACTGTAACGTGATATCTAATTTCCCGCTTAACTCCAGCATGATCAAATATCCCAAACCGAAGATGTTTTGAAACAAATTAATTATCCGGCAAAGACTTATTTGTATTTTTTTTATTTTACTTTATAGCAAAATATTTTATTTTGCAGTCGTTTCTCATATTTCGTACAAAAACTACAGAGTCTATAGTATCAATGTCTTCCAGTATTTTGTATTATATGGTAATAAAAGAGTCATTATATAATAATATTTGTGAATGTTACCATTTCAAAAAATGTAAAATTTTAGATCCGGATGTTGAAAAAACCTTTCGTCTTCACAAGGAGATGAGCAATTACTTCAATGGGATAAAAACGTTTGATCATCTTCAAATTTTATCAATTCCTTCGTCTTTCGAATATAGAGAACACTCACACAAACGCACGTGTTGGGCTTCTTCATGTAGGCCTTGACAACAACACTTGAAGTAAATAATTTGCTATAAATCGGAGGTCCGTTTGTCCTTTCATCTTTTTCTCATTGATAAACGTCGAAAGCATGAACATCTTCGTACTCATGATTCCTCCTCCCAACTGCATAAAGTTTCCGGTGTAACGACAGTAAAACAAACCAAAATCTGGCAGAATTTAGTGTCGAAATTAATATCTAGTGGTTCGATTGGGTCATACTTTACACCAAATCCATGATTACCAGTCGGTGATATTCCACCACACAAATAAAGGGACTGGTTGGAGGTGCGAGAAGGGCTGTTGTTCCTTGGCCTAATCTATGATGGTCCAAAAAGGTTGGAACTATGTTGCTGCTAAATTTAGAGGAGTGCTAGCTACTGGATTAACATACACTATCTACAAACAAGTAATTGGACATCTGTAATAGCAAAGGAAACCCAAGTTTATTCACCTTCAATAGTTGGTGGAGCCTACACGAGCGGCGATAACAGCTGCGACTCTGTTGGGCATACTCTTAACCAGGCGTTGTACGACGGCTAGCGGTATTTTCTTCCACTCGGCTTGGAGAAGACAGGTCAGTTTCTTCACCGATTTCGGACGGTGGGGGCACCCCTTAAGTCGACGCTCCAACTCGTCCCAGAAGTGCTCGTTAGGGTTACGGTCCAGGCTCTGCGCAGGCCAGTCCATTCGATTAACCCCATTGTCACTATACCAAGCCATGGTGGATCTCGCAACATGACAGGTGGCATTGTGATCATGAATATAACATGGGTTCATCCCGTAACACTGCCACAACGTAGGAAGCGCATAGTCCTCCAAAATGGTGCAGTAGGTCTCGGCGTTGAGTCTACCACGAATTGCTACCAAGGGTTCCGTGCCATACCAGGAGAAACACCCCCATAACATAATTCCACCGCCGCCGAACTTCACAGTTGGCACAATACATTCCGGCAGGAGGCGTTCTCCAGGCAGACGCCAAACCCAGACCCTTCCATCCGAATGGTACAAAGTGAACCTTGATTCGTCGCTCCAGAGAAACTGTTTCCACTGTTCAACGGTCTACTGTCGACGTTCTTTGCACCACGTTAGCCGAGCAGCGCTACTGGACTTGGTGATCAAAGGCTTGTGGACGGCATGACGTACCGTACATGATAACCAAGCAGATGGGCTTCCTTACGGATGGTATTCATCGAAAGAACACTCCCGGATGCCTATTAAAACTCCTCGCGGATGTGGTCCATCGATTTGGTGTGGTTCTTCCGAATTTCTCTGGCCAGCACCCGTCGGTCTCTACCAGTTTTGTGGGTCTGCCGGGTCGGGCGCATTCTGACAGTCACCTCTGATCTTCCACTTGCCAATCACGTAGGCCACTGTTGATTTTGGGCACTTCAACTAGTTGGATATGTCACGTATGGATCGGCCATTTCTGTGATGCCCGATGATTACACCTTTCTCGAAATCAGAGAGCTCCGAACTGCTTGGCATCTTGCATGCGACTTGTTTCTTTGTTGTTTCCCACACGATATTTAACGGCGGCGGCCGTGACGTGTATCAGGACCGCAGATATCGTCGATTGCAGGGGTGTCCAATTACTTGTTGGTAGATAGTGTAGAAACAGGGGACTTTTGCATGTAGAACATTTTCTTGCAATGTTATGTTCCCCACCTCGTTTTTCTTAAGTGCTTAACGACCACTATGAGCAACTGTAGTTATGAGCAATTTCTCATCCCTATTTTAGGGCAACTGGTTACAGGAAAGGGAAAACGTAGCGCCATAAGATAATTTAACCACCCATTCCTCTCCCGTGATTCGAAACCTGACCCATCTGATACAGTGATTAGAGTCCAGCTCCACTGTCCGCTCCGTCACCGTGACGAAGATGAATTTATTTGGAACGGCACTCAGTCACACCATATACTCTTTCTCTGCATTGAAATTAATCTAAGTTAAAGTAATTTTTTCAAAACAGCTATGATACGAAATTAAAATAGATTTGAATAAAAAAACTCAGAATTATATTTGATATAAAACTAGAACACACTTTTCTCTGGGAGGTGCTTACCGATATTCGAGTCACTTCCCGAAACCACTTTCCCAATCGTCTTTTTCCAAGAAACCCTTTTTCTACACTGGATCTCGAAATTAAAAGATAATTTATATGTATGTAACTCGAAGTGTTTATGAGGAAATTAATTAAAATTTTGTAAAGAAGTTTATTATTGCATTACTCAAACAGAAGAAAATTATAGTCTTTTGTTCTGCATGAGTTAATATTCTAATCTTGAAATTTACATGAAGGAGAAAGAGGCCCATGGAATAATACTTAAAATATTTTGCCCAAGACATGGTACTTTAATAGGGTGTATGTTTATTCCTGGCATCCTTGCAGCTCAAGCATCGCCTCATCATGTTGTCTCTGAGAGTGTTTAGGAGGTCTTGCGAGATTAATGACTACTCCTCAGCAAGAGTTACTTTGAGTTCTTGTAGTGTTCTGGCTAAGGACTAGCGAGTTCCATATTCTCCGTAGAGCATCCCACATATGCTCAGTAGAATTGAGGACATTGGATCTGGGTGGAGACTCCATTCGTCAAATATCTTTCTGTTCGAGAAAATTGCCGACCAATGACTGCAATGATGATGTCCATTATTGTCCACAGTAATATAATCTGGACAAATGGCTTCCCTAAATGGTTTTACATGTAGGTTAAGAATGTTGTCATTGTACCTCAGGGCAGTAACAGAGTGACTGTGAAAGGTGACTTATTATGTGCACACGTTCATCATGGTCCTTCCCTAGACCATCACGCTGCCTCCACCAGAGCAATCCCTGTCTCTGATGTTAGGAAGACAATTGCGAGTCCTTAGCTCCCTATAGATGATAATGCGTTGCAGATCAGTACTTCAGCTGAATTGTCATTCATTTGTAAAAACAACATTCGCCTACTGGCCTAGACTCCAAGTGACAAGATTTATCACTCGACAGGGTATTTTTCGGAACATTCCATACTCTGGAAACTTTTGTTTGAAAATGACCTGCATTTATCTTACCAATGGCTCTCCACCGCTGTAAATAATCCGTACGATGTCTTCGTGACATAATTACCTGGACGTTCATCCTACCAATCAGCTCTCCACCGCTGTAAGTAATCCATACAATGTCTTCGTGACATAATCACCTGGGCGTCCATCCTACCAATCAGCTCTCCACCGCTGTACATAATCCATACAATGTCTTCGTGACATAATCACCTGGACGTTCATCCTTCCAGTCAGCTTTCCACCGCTGTACATAATCCATACAATGTCTTCGTGACATAATCACCTGGACGTCCATCCTACCAATTAGCTCTCCACCGCTGAAGTTCATCCGTACGATTTCTTCGTGATATATTTAGCTCGGCGTCCACCCTACTAATCGCTCTTCATCGCTAAAAATCAACAATACGATGTCTTCCTGACATAATCAGCTCGACGTCTATCAGAACAACTGCTCTCCACTGCTGAAAATCATCCATACGATGTCTTCGTGACATAATCACCTGGACGTCCATCCTACCAATCAGCTCTCCACCTCTGAAATTCATCTGTACGGTATCTTCGTGACATAATTAGCTCGGTGTCCATTCCACCAATCGCTCTCTATCGCTGAAAATAATCCATACGATGTCTTCCTGACATAATCAGCTCGACGTCTATCTCAACAGTTGCTCTCCACTGCTGAAAATCATCCCTGCGATGTCTTCGTGATATAATCAGCTGGACGTCCATCCTACAAATCGCTCTCCACCACTGAAATGCTTCCATACGACGTCTTCGTGACATAATCAGCTCTTACCAATCGCTCTCCACCGCTGAAAATCATCCATACGATGTCTTCGCGACACAGTCATCCATTCGATGTCTGTGTGACATAATCAGCTCGATGTCCATCCCACCAATCGCTCTCCACCGCTGAAAATCATCCATATGATCTCTTCGTGTCATAATCGGCTCTACGTACCACTGAAGTGAAAGTAAGAGTTGCCTAAAACACCTAAAAATGCGATTAGACTCAGGTGTTTTTTTAACGAAAACCTAATTTGCATATTCCGGGTCGCCTGTGGCAAAGGTAAATGCGCGACAGCTTTCCTCGTAGTAAAATTTACATGTTCGTCAGTTTTCAGAGTATGATTACACATACATCGGCAGCTAAATACAGCGCGGATTTACAGGGAAGCCAACGAAGCCCAGGGCAGGTCGGCTCAATGCTGGATGACCTAAAAAATAACGATTCTTTTTATTTTCTTTCTTATTTTGCTTCGATAAAAAAAGCCATACAGAGAGGGATAAATTCGTTATTCTGAGTTGCGGGAGCATGGTTCCTCCTGAACTCGAAGTACGTCATCTGCATGTATGATATTACTAGCTTAACAGCAAGCTTACTGAAAAACGTTTCGAATGTAATACACTTAATACTACAACGCAACTGAACTAGGGAACTGGAGTGTTATTTCTGGCAAATTTTCTTTAAATGTAATCGGTGTTTAATATGATTGCTCATCTTTCCCTTAATTTTATTTCTTTAACTAAGTTTAATAACAAGTCTACGGGTAAAATGGCGCTGGAAAACAGGTTGTACGAGACACGCTCATTGATTTCATCCATGTTTGGACTCTCTCTAAGAGAATTGTCAGTGGGGTAGGATCTGATGACATGTGACAGCAGATCCCACACCGCATGAGCAATTGCATAAATGTCAATTAAAGCAGTGCCGTAAACTAACCATACGTAACATTTTGAAGTATTGCGGTTCAGTGACCGTACATATAAGCATTCCTACTTTTCTTCCTTAACAAAGGCCTTTCACTTTTAACCGCAGCCATTTTCTCCCCATTAGGGCATCGCGAAACCCCTAAACATTAAATTTCGTCTTGAGAACTGTAATAGTTTTTGAATTATGACGACGTCAAACTACACATACAGACACATACACACAAACGTTTAAATAGTCAAATCTTATTCAAGGGAGCCCGGAATGTGTATTTCTGTTTAAACCTGGAAGTATTTTTTTCGGCGATTACAGTACTTTCTCCTGCGTTAGAGGTAGAGAGGAAAAATGAGCGGAAGGAAATGAGTGTAAGGCAACAGAAAATGGCTTCTTTAAGGTTTCCAAGCTAAATGAGGGGGATAGGGCGGCCGAAACGCATGCTCTGCAGTAACTCTAAATCCAACACTGGAAATACACGTTTTTTAAATTTTTTAATTAAATTTTGAGCGCTAGTGAACATGTATATCTTCATCCAGGACGTCAGAAATTTTCGCTACGCCACTGTTGTCTGTCTGAGTAGTACACACTTTAAAGAGATATCGTTGAAATCGCTTCCATCTCACATGAATGCTGGAAGGTTGAGATTAAGAAAATTGATAATCAATATAAATAAATTTTCACTTTAATGAAGTCTTTTCTAATTCATCGTAAATGTGTTGCTAATTTAGCGAAGTATCATTATTCTAACAAGATACCGATTCGGATACTTCCGTTTGTGTCCATTGCTCGCCGTGCAGCTACTGAATTGTAAACAACGGACTTATACATTCAATATCCGTCGAATTATAACCATCATTTTGATACCACACTGAATATCAAGTTTAGCTGTACACAATGTTTAGAACAACATGATTGACAATTACTAGAAGATGTGATTTACCGTTTTCTCTGTAGCGAATCATCGCCCTGTTGAACTGGCTCAGATATTTGGATTTTTTGGGCAAGGCAAACCCGTAACCAGTCATGGCGTACCATGTCCCCACAGTGAGCAACCGACATTCGTTATCTTGGCCCACTAAGTATTCCAAAACAGTGGCGTCGTAAATGAAGGCATCCAAATCCCTGTCAAAGAAAGAAAGCTGTACAGTTTGATGATAGAAAGCACTTTATTTTATTACTTTTCATGTGATAATACAAAAATCTGTATTAAAACATTAAGTCAATAGCGATGCTGTGTCAATAGATGATTAGGTCTTAATCTATTATGATAACAGAAAAATCTGCTGAATTTTGATTTAAAAAGGGGAAAGCCCTGTAAGTGATAAACTAGTTATTTGGTAGCCCGGGAAGTAAGTGAACACATTCAAATTACCATAATTATGTAATATAAGCAACGATTATATACCATATTTGAAGGAAATTACATGGGATGTAGAACGATTTTCCAGCAATATAAGTAATGTTTAAAATAAAATTATTTTTATTCTAAATGTTCTATTTAATAGCCCATTCTCTGGATTTCAAGATTTCAAGATAACAGCGCGTTTGTTGGAAGCGGTAGTGTTCCTTAATTCCACTCATCTTCCGCGGCTTTCCATAGTCCAACCACTGTTTCAGGTCTGCGTTTAGAACGTTTTCTTTTTAACAGTTCGAAGGCACAATGATCCATTGGTGACACACGAGGGGACTTTGAAAGAATGTGAGTAAAAGGTATAGTCTCGATATCCGTCCCTTTTCTAACATTTGGTGACACACGAGGGGACTTTGAAAGAATATGAGTAAAAGGTATAGTCTCGATATCCGTCCCTTTTCTAATATTTGGTGACACACGAGGGGAATTTGAAAGAATGTGAGTAAAAGGTATAGTCTCGATATCCGTCTCTTTTCTAATATTTGGTGACACACGAGGGGACTTTGAAAGAATGTGAGTAAAAGGTATAGTCTCGATATCCGTCCCTTTTCTAATATTTGGTGACACACGATGGGACTTTTAAAGAATATGAGTAAAAGGTATAGTCTCGATATCCGTCCCTTTTCTAATATTTGGTGACACACGAGGGGACTTTGAAAGAATAGAAGTAAAAGGTATAGTCTCGATACCCGTCCCTTTTCTAATATTTGGTGACACACGAGGGGACTTTGAAAGAATAGAAGTAAAAGGTATAGTCTCGATACCCGTCCCTTTTCTAATATTTGGTGACACACGAGGGGACTTTGAAAGAATATGAGTAAAAGGTATAGTCTCGGTACCCGTACCTTTTCTAATATTTTTCAAGAAATATGGTCTTCTCATGATGGTGTTCAACTGTTTCAAGGCTCTGTGGTTAAAGGAATGGTATTTCCTCTTTGAACACAAGAGTTAAAAAAATATTTTGGTAATATCTATAATTGATTTTTGCATTCTTTTCAACGTTTCTTAATTTTAATTTTTCATTGTACGAATAACCAGCAATAATCATGAATCCTTTACTGAAACCTCCCTTGGAATTTTGGAACCAAGTTTGTAAATCTTTTTCAGCGCTTTTGCGATTGTAAATCGGCCTTTTTTTTGTTGCAGTCGTTTAGGTAGATCCATGCTTCATCAATGGTCACAATCAATTTTGTTCTGTCTCTGGCTAAGTTATTTTCATAAAGAGGTCTATATTGTGCTTTCCGTTCAGCCGCGTGACTAGACAAAAGAGGGTTAATGCTATTTGTTCTTATTTTCAGATTCAAAATTTGTTTATTGCCTTGTTTGGAACTGATGCAGATATCTTTAACCACTTAGTGATTGCTTTTTGGGACCGTGGATTTTCTTTTAAGAGCAGAGACCTTACTTTTGAAAGAGTTCTAAAAGTACGTAACTTTTTTGGATATTCATTTGGTGTCTTTTTTCCTGTTAAAAGCAATGCTTTACGATTCCCCCCCTCCCCGTCTGTTATTAATATTGTACTATTGCTTATTTCACATTTAGAAATGCTGATTTCACGATTTTCACAGTGCTTTTAGTTACAGAGTAGGAATATCTTGAACTTCTTTATTTTCGGTAATTCCTTATCAAAAACGTTTTAAAATGTGTTTAAATATGCTCTGCATTTCATATTTAATTGTACCTCTAAGTCAAAAAAGACATTTCGTAATGTTTTCATTTGCGAGCCACATAATTTCATTCCTTGGCTCGCATGCGGTCAAAGGGCCACCAGTTGGGAAACAGTCACCTAGAGCTATATTTGGCTGCCCGTCTCTTTGGTCTGATAAAAATGAATGTACGAAATATATTTGAAACAGTGTAAAAATTAATATGGCGAAATGATTGAAATTTTACCAAAATTTGCCATGAGTTTCGGAGTGCACATTCAAGTAAAAATTCACGGGCTAGTTGTTTTGCAAATTTATCCGCAGTCAGTTCCAGCGGGAATACTTTTATGCTCTTCACTCGGAAGACCTAGACAGAATTTGTTTAAAAAGAATTTGTGAATTTGCTTGCGTTCTTCAGTCAGCAGACGTACGACAAAATTGCTTAGGTTCCTCATTTAACAATGCAAATGAAATTTACTTATTCTCTTCAGTCAGCAGACCTAGATCAATAATTTTGTGCTCCTCATCCTACGGCAAATTATAATTAATGAGGTCTCTCATTCAGCATAACAAACGAAGTTTTCTAATTTTCTACAGTCAGAAGGCCTACGGCGAAATTATAAAGGCTTCTCAGTCGGTAGCCCAAATTAAATTTGCTTATCCCATTGAGTCAGCCGACAAAGAATTGTTTTGCTAAAATAAATTTGCTCGTAGATTTCACAGAGCAGATCTAGAGTAAACTTCTCTGCGATCCTTAGACAGCAGTTTCGCATTGAATTTTTTTTTGTGGTATTCAGTGGCAAGTGTTGCAGTAAAAGTGTTTAGGCCGCTCAGTCGGTAGTCCTTAATTGAAATTGCTGATACACATTTGTCAGGAAGCCTAGAATTATACTCGTTTGATGTCCCTAAACAACGGCTTCTAAAGTAATTTCTTTACATTCCTCAGCGAATTTATACACGGTCGAGTCACATTATTTTGACCACCAGCTAACAACCAGAGTAACGGCCGTATGCAGCGCGGACAGCAGCTAGACCGGCTGGGAGTGATGCAATAAGAAGGTGGAAGGTGTTTAAAGGTATGTGGGGCCATGCTGACTGCAATGCATCTGACAGCTGCTGGAAGGTGCGTGGCGGAGGATCCATAGAGCGAACAACACGATCGAAGTAGTCCCCCAGATGTTCGATTGGGTTTATGTCTGGGGAATTAGAGGGCCAAGGAAGTACTTTGATGACTTCATCGTGCTCTTCCAACCACTTTCGGACATTTCCAGCTGTATAGATTTCTGGAAGATCCCTTCCGCCCCAGGGAAGACAATAAGCATGTATGGGTGTACGTGGTCTGCAAGGATGGATTCATAACCAATTCGGTCCATAGTGCCTGCCACAGGTATGAGTGGACACAGCGAATGCCACGAAAACATTGGCCCAGACCATAACGCTGCCCCCACCGGCTTGTGTTCTGCCAGCAATGGTTGAAGAGTGTTTGTTCTCCGATGTTTCTTGCCTTATACGGCAACGTCCATCCGTTCAATATAGCAGAAAACGTTGACTCATCGCAAAAGGCAATCTTTGGCCAATCAGCGGAGGTCCAATTACGATACTTTCGTGCAAATGTAAGCGTTTTCTGCCGATGTACCTTCGTTAGCATAGTTGCAGTGACCATCCATCTGCATCGGAGCTCCATATGCAGCAGGGTTCGCTGAACTGTCGTTTTAAACACACTTCCGGTAGCCCCTGGTTCATTCGGCCAGTGAGTTGCTCCACTGTAGCGTGTCTATCGGTTCTCACGCACCTTCGAAGCCGACATTCACCGCTCACATCAATGGCACGTACTGCTCCGCATTTTCCACGTCACTTATTCGCAATGGTGCCATTTCTCCAATCACGATACACACACTTTAACCACAGCACCACGCGAACAGTTCACAAACTTCGCTATTTCAGAAACATTGCCACCCTTGGTCCGAAAGCCGTTAATCATCCCTTTTTCCAAATCTGATAAATCGCTCCTTTTATCCATGACTGCAACGTGTGATATGTTTTCAGAATGCCTACAGCACACTTTATATACCTTTTAAGCCAGCTCGCAACATGTGCTTTCTTTCATAGGCTACGCGCTGTTGACGTCAAAAGTAAGAGGTGCTCACAATAATGTGACTCGACTCTGTATGTCACCCAGTCAGCTATCCTGAACTTAATTTGCTGATGCTCAGCAGACAGAAAATGTCGAACGAATGTATTTTGTTCGACTTTCAGAGTAGCAGATCGCAATTGTTAATACTGTTAATACCGACGAGAGTTTGTTTATACTTTTCATGCTAAGGATGCAAATTGACACATTCCATCCACCAGCAAAGTGGCTTAGCGCTGCCGAGGTTAAACCAAGAAAAAAAAAGAAAGAAAAAGAAGTAAGTGAATTTGCTTCTGGTCCAGAATTATTTGAGTTTTCCTGAATTTATGAGTAGGACATACGGAGTTGGACCCAAATTTTTGGGAACAGTGCCTACCCATGACAACGCAAACATCTAGTTAAAGTTAAGGCGTCTGAAATACATCCCGCCATCCCTCCCCTTCGTATTCAGAATGATTTGGTCCATGGCAAGTGGTTGGAATGCGCTCGCAGGCGTTTGCTGCTGTGGCTAGTCGTCTGTCTTCTGCGATGTGAGAAGCATGGCTTTTGAAGGGCAACGTTGTACATAACATTTTGTCTGTGTTTGGGTAAAACAGCTGCAGAGACCTTAGAAATGCTTTCGAAGGTGTACGGTCACTCTACGATGGCGAGATCGAAGGTGTACGGTCGCTCTACGATGGCGAGATCGAAGGTGTACGGTCACTCTACGATGGCGAGATCGAAGGTGTACGGTCGCTCTACGATGGCGAGATCAAAGGTGTACGGTCACTCTACGATGGCGAGATCGAAGGTGTACGGTCGCTCTACGATGGCGAGATCGAAGGTGTACGGTCACTCTACGATGGCGAGATCGAAGGTGTACGGTCGCTCTACGATGGCGAGATCGAAGGTGTACGGTCACTCTACGATGGCGAGATCGAAGGTGTACGGTCACTCTACGATGGCGAGATCGAAGGTGTACGGTCACTCTACGATGGCGAGATCGAAGGTGTACGGTCACTCTACGATGGCGAGATCGAAGGTGTACGGTCGCTCTACGATGGCGAGATCGAAGGTGTACGGTAACTCTACGATGGCGAGATCGAAGGTGTACGGTCGCTCTACGATGGCGAGATCGAAGGTGTACGGTCAGTCTACGATGGCGAGATCGAAGGTGTACGGTCACTCTACGATGGCGAGATCGAAGGTGTACGGTCGCTCTACGATGGCGAGATCGAAGGTGTACGGTAACTCTACGATGGCGAGATCGAAGGTGTACGGTCGCTCTACGATGGCGAGATCGAAGGTGTACGGTCACTCTACGATGGCGAGATCGAAGGTGTACGGTCACTCTACGATGGCGAGATCGAAGGTGTACGAGATCTATCGGCGTTTTCAGGAGGGTCGAGAATCCATCGCCGATAACGGGCGCTGTAGTCGACCTGTGACTGCACCGAGTAAGCAACACATTATGATGGAGGCGCAGTGGTTTCGTCAGGATCGTCGCCGAACTATTGGATATATCGCTAACGTAACTAACTTGCCGGATGTCACATGCCATCGCATTTAAACGGAGGACCTTAACCCGCACCGCGTGTGTCAGCACATAGTACGTCGCCTTTTAACATCCGAAGAAAAGGGTGAACGGGTGCGGATATCGGGTGACTTAATCGACAAAGCCGATAGCGATTCTACGGTTTTTTGATAACATCATCACAGATAATGAAATGTGGTGGTGCTTGTTTGATATTCAGCCAAAGTGTGCTTCTTCAACATGGTAATCACCGTCGTCGCCACGATCAAATAAATTCAGACAGGATCGCAGCAAAGGGAAAATCATACATCGTAGTTTTGTCAATATTTCTGCTTCTAAGACTTCGGTATGAAAAATTATTTCTTTGCTGGAGAACGTTTCCGGTGCAAATTTTGCTGATATAATTTTAAAAGTTCATTAACGCACAAGTCTGCCACTAGAGGGCGTAAGATCACGTAGTCATTTTGAGCAGTATCTGCCGGACTAAAAACTCGATTGAAAAAATTATTTTTGTGTCATATACTACTAACTATGAAAACTCTTTGCGTATATTTCCGTCAGAAAGTAATGCACCATTTCGCCCCCAGTGGGCTCCAACGTTAAATCTGTTTTTCTTAATATATCTACTTCTGCATGTACGATTTAAAAAAAATATTTCAACACCAGATGCGAGTTATGTTGCGGAAGATTCTAAGTTTGGGTTTGTATTTGAGGAGTTTTACAGTTCACAGTTCTGTCACTGGGTGGTGTTTGTGTAATTCTGTTTGCAGCTGAAAATTCGCTTCTAAACGCCTGTGATGTACTACAGAGGTGAAAACATTTGTCAAGACGACAAATCTGGAGATAAAAATTCTGTTCGAGTAGCTCAGTTGGGAGAGCGATTTACTCCAGGGTGAGGGGACATGGACAAAAATGTGCTTTCACAAGCCCTACTGAGAACTTTTTTTTCTACTGTGTCCCATTCGCAACAATAGAGATCTGACGCATTATTCTCTTTAAATAATGCCCGAATTTCACACTAAGGGGCACAAAAGTCAAAGCGTTTTCCTCGTTATCTCTGCTTTCCGCAGACGCCTTTAAAAATTGTTATTTTTCCCTAGCATAGCTTTTTCCATGGAGAATATTTTTCCCTATTTTTAGCTTTCCCATTCTGCAAAATTCTTCCTGCTAGAAGGATTAGATTTACATCATGTTTCCTTCTATATTTCTTCTTTTAACTGTTCGATTTGAAAATCTCTTTGTCTCTTAAACTTCATTCTGCTGTGGAAAATTGTTTGTGCGCCATTCGTTAATTTTCGTAATATACTTTTTACTGCTGGTTGAAGTTTGTACTTTTTTTCTATTTCTGGATGTTTTATCAAATGAGAAAATCTGGCTCATTTTTTTTTCTATCTAGCATTGATTTTGAATAAATTTGATACATTTTTTCGCGTCGGAAAGGATTTAAAAGACGTGCTCATCGCAACAGAAAATTCAGTGTCATCTTTCTTGTTTGAGCAATAGGTTCCGTTTTATCATAACTGTTTTGAAGATATCGTATTCTTATTTCATTTATATTCATGAAGTATTGTCCTTCCAATCCTAATTCAGCGTTTTCGTCAAACATCCACTATACATATTATGCGATCAGATTCGGATCGCATAATACATACATGTGCATAGTGGATGTTTGACGACTGATGAATAATTATTCATCAGTTTTGTTAAGGACATACAACGAAATCTCGAATTGTCATTCATCAGGTGTCTTTCATTGTGAACGTTCATTGCAAACATGCAGTACATTTATTCATTTATGTCTACTTATTCACGGCACCGAAAGCTAGGTATTAATCTTTTTGTGTTTTTAAACTTATATGAAAATTATTTGTGAAAATATTCACAGCCTGTAAAGTATAGCTTTAATATACCAAAGTAAAAAAATCGGAAATGTGAGTCGTTTTTTGGTTAATGAAACTTTGATTATTCTCAAAATGCTGTAATCATTTTTTGAAAATACTTCAAAGCATTTTGCTGTATTTTTCTACATTCATTTACAAAAGCACTATGCTATACTTAGATGGGAAAAATAAAGAAAATGAATAAGAAAATTCATAATAACATAACCAACTCTACCGGTGGGGGGGGGGGGGACTGCAGATTCAATCATCTTCTACATTCTTAAAATACATATTTTTTCTGATGAAGTTACTGTACCGGCCATTTCTGCTATAATTTGACTGGCTCCATCAGGAACTTTCGTTTTTGAAATGTAAGAGTAATCGCGATACCGTACTAAGACGTTAAAGTTTTCCTCTTACGTAACATAGTTTTCAAAAGAAACAAATTCTACGCCATTTGCATATGAATGAGAGTAGAATTCTTTTCTCAATTTTTCTTTCAGTTCGGTTTACTTAAAGTTGCTAAGGGTATATTCATTTCTTTTAAACCGATTACAATTCGAAATAGCATTTTCAGTATAACACATTCAGGACGACGAACAAATTTCAATGCACGGGGTATACCATATTTATTGTACACACTACCTCTGGATTCTCTTGCTGCAATAGATTTTAGGATTAAAGATCCCCGAATGAAGGATTTCTCTTTTAAGCACCACACGGAAACTTTGTTCGCCTAGATTCGTGCATAGCAGAATTCCTTCCTAAAACTTCTCTCTCACTTGAGTTGAACAGCTCACTATTGCCATAACACCTTTCGCAAATTCAATTAAGTATACAGTATGTACTATTGCCATTTCTTCCAAGGAATTTCTTGAGTAACGTTCCGTATGAAGGCTTATATTTCTTTCGTTTTTGCCTCAGTTGTGTTCTGAGTAGAAATTCTTGATTCTGTTGATCACAAGGGCATCTAAGACGTCACCCGCTTACTATTATAGACAATACCTTTTTCATTTCCAGCTGAAATGTTGAACACATTTTCAACTCATATTCTTTCCCATTGTTTCTGATAATTTTATTTTATTATCCACTAAGAGGATTGAAATGTCTGGATGGATACCTCGCGCCTGGGTAACGCAATGTTGTAACCCATCTCCCTAATGCACAAACTCAACACGTAGCAGGTACACACCGATCAGCCACTGCAATAAGTTGTAGGACCTCCTTTAGCCAGCAAAACAGCTGCCAGTTGGCGAAG
Source organism: Macrothele yani (assembly GCA_039090855.1). Taxonomy (NCBI): domain Eukaryota; kingdom Metazoa; phylum Arthropoda; class Arachnida; order Araneae; family Macrothelidae; genus Macrothele; species Macrothele yani. The sequence continues at coordinate 139,702,293 of CM077010.1, forward strand.
CATCGATCCGATGAGATGGCGATAGGTATCCTGGGATATCTGGTACCATAATGTCAACAGCAGGTCCTCCAGTTCCTGTACATTTCGGGGTGGTGGTGATTCAGCGCGAACCCGCTTTTACAGATCGAACCACAAATGTTCGATTGGGTTCATGTGAGGTGAATTTGGAGGCCAGGGCATTAACAGAAAGTCACCAGCATGTTCCTCGAACCACTCCTTGATTATTCTGGCTGTGTGGCCTGGCGCATTATCCTGTTGGTAATGGCCATCACCAGCAGGAAACGCACTTGCCGCAATCTGGTGAACTTGGTCTGTAATGAAGTTCAGATAACTGACAGATATCAGGGATTGTGCTATTGGGGCAATGGGGCGTAAAGTGTCCCAAGAAAACATCGTCCAGAGCATAACACCACCGCCGACGGCACGTTACCGCCCAACAGTGCATGCACGTGCCATAGCCTCTGTTGGTAATCGCCATATCCGCGCTCCGACATCTACATGATGCACCTGGAATCTTGATTTCTCAGACCAGGCCACTTTCTTCCAATCATCCACGGCCCAATCTCGATGATCTTCGGGCCCATTTCATGCGTTGTTGGCGATGACATGCAGTGAGCATGAGGACCCGGCTGGGTCTTCGGCTACGCAGGCTCATGCGCAGAAGGCTGCGATGAACTGTGTGCTGTGACAGATTGCCCTGATAACCACAGTTGTAGCTGCGAGTGATCTGTCGCAGTGTGGCCATGAGGTCGCTGTGAACAATGCGCTACACTCTTAGCTCCCCTCTGGCATCAATGAGCTGCGGACAATACACGGATGGATGACGGTTCGTCGTTTGGCCATCTGTGCACCACTTTTGATACGTACTCACTGCAGCGGCACGTCAGCAACACACGAGCCGCGCTGTTTCCTAGATCGTAGTTCCGAGGCACCGAGCCATCACAATTTGTCCGTCATCAAACTACGATAATATGGCAGTTTTTCCCATTCTGACTCTGAACATTCTACTAATCAAAAGCCGGGTCTCGGGTTGTAGATACAGCCATGAACAATAAAATTTGCGCACCAAGAAGGAAGCATCGGGTTGAACTGAAATTTTATGGACGTAATGATACAGATGAATGATACACATGATGGCAAAAACAGAGCTGCAGGTCAATTACAGAGGAATCTGCTGTACGCAGTCCGGTCATCTTCAATAGCGTGTCGCACCGCGTCGTGCGGCGATACATGCTGCAATGCGGTCCGATATGGAGGCGAACAGACGCCTGATGTTGTCCCGCGGCAGACTGGCCCACTCGTGTTGGACCGTGTGCTCCAAATCTCGGATAGTGCAGTACTGCGGCATCTGGCATTTCAACTGGTCCCACACATGTTCGATAAGGGACATGTCCTGAAAGCAGGCAGGCCATGGACGTGTCTGGACATGACGTATGCAGTCATGGGTAAACCGAGCCGTGTGCTGACGGGCAATACCCTATTGGTATAGCTCACCTGGAATTCCGGCCTGAAATGGGAGCATATGGGGCCTTAGAATCTCATCCACATACCGCTGTCGCGTCAATAATCTACGTACCACTACTAGAGCTGATTGGTTAATGTACGCAATGGCTTCCCAGACCATAATTCCTGCAATGAGGGAGATGTGGCTCTCGATAGCAAGGTCGGGATTGTGCCGTTGACCCAGGGACCTCCACACCCGGACACAATGATCATCTGTCCCCAAAATGAAGCGGAACTCATCGCTAAACATCATACGCCGCCAGTCTGTGGCATTCCACATCGCTCCGGCCTAACACCAAAGCACACGGAGCCGGCGATGTTCCGGTGTTAATGGCAGCACACGTAAGGGGCGCTGGGTTCGCAGATTCGCTTCATCGAAGCTAAGGAAGTGGTTCGTGGACACACAGCAGCCACTACATCTGCCTGTATAGTGGACCGGCTACCCGTGTATTCTAATCATGCCTGGCGCACGCTCCGTCGATTCTCTCTACCGATGGTCCGCTTGGTCCGTCCGGAGCCGATCTGCCGTGTGACAGTGCCGTCACGTGTCCACTGCTCCTAACACAGTCGGACGGTATGGTCAGAACGATCCACGTGGCGGGCTATACGGCTGGCCGAACTCCCTTCGGTTTTCAGCCCGATGATCCGACCTCTCTCAAAGTCCGTAAGTTGCGTAAATCGAAGTCTCTGGCATCTACCCAACATTCTTATCACTATATACTCCTGCTTGCGGAGACCGGTGCTTTTCGCTTTCGTGGGGCATCGAATACACGCCGGTTTATAAGGATGCAGGTTCGTTCTTGCAGCTCCAGCACAGGGTCTGCGGTCATACGCGCTCCCACCAAACGTATATCATTTGCATACCAGCACGCATTTGCTCTATTTTCAAAGTTTCGCGGTTGTACCATATTTTTTCTAGGTGCGCAAATTTCATTGCCCGTGAGTGTATACTGCTCTATGAACTTCACTTACGCCACCGTTTGGTCTCCAGGCGCGCCCATTTTTCTAGGCTGGGGTGGCCATAATGCAATGGCTCATCTGTGTATATGTAGGAGGACATGACGTCATGCACGTGGACTGCAATTTGATATCAATATGAAAAAACGTCGTGAGTTAAAAGAGTTTTAAAGATGGAGGACAGTAGGTGCCCAACGCACGGGCCACTCAGTCACGGAGGTGGTACAGGATTCGCAGTATCTCCGTTTGACAGTATTAAGAGCGTGTCGGGATTACGCCATTTTCGGAATACTATCGCTTTACACAGAGCTGTGAACGGAGAAATGTGGTGGATGAGCGTGGCCGTCTGCGCCTGTTTCGCCTATTTGCAACTAACCTGGAAGCGACAGTGGCACAAATAATCACCTACTTCAATCAGAGAGATGCCAGAAGAGCCCCACGAAGATCGCTAGGTCATCATCAACCGCAATATGTCATGGGTGCTGCCGAAACATCAGAGCGTATTGCTAACGTCATATCACCGGACTTTACATCCCCAACTGGTCGAAGGAACATCGACCCTACACCTCGGATGTTTCGAGAGATGTATCCTAGTCCGATGAGTCTCGCCTTCAGTAATTTCTGTACAACCCCAACTGGTCGAAGAAACGTTGCACTAGACGTTTGGTGTTTGGTGACAGGTATCCTAGATCCATGAGTCTCGTCTTCATTTACTTCTGTACACCCCAACTTGTCGAAGGGACGTCGGTACTAGATCTTGGACATTTGGTGACAGGTGTCCTCGTCCGACGAGTTTCGCCTTCAGTTATTCCTGTACGCCCCCAACTGGCCGAAAGAATATGTGCACTAGACCTTGGACGTTTGATGACAGATACCCAAGTCCGATGAGTCTTGCCTTCAGTAACATCTGTTCACCCCCAACTTGTCGAAGGGACATCAGCAATTCGCTTTGGATGTTTGGATGCAGGTATCCTAGTCCGATGAGTGTCGCCTTCAGTAAGTTCTGTACAACCCCAACTGGGCGAAGGAACATCGGCGCTGTGCCTCGGATGTTTGGAGAGTAATATCCTAGTCCGATGAGTAACGCCATTAGTAATTTCTGTACACCCCCAACTGGTCGAAGGAATATCGCACCAGACGTTGGATGTTTGGAGACAGGTATCCTAGACCCATGAGTCTCGTCTTCTCTTACTTCTGAGCACTCCAACAGGACGAAAGGACGTCGGCACAAGACCTTGGATTTTTGGAGACAGGTATCCTAGTCCGACGAGTTTCGCATTCCGTTATTCCTGCACACCCCCAACTGGTCGAATGAATATCGGCACTAGACCTTGGATGTTTAAAGACAGATATCCTAGTCCGATGAGTCTCGTCGTCAGTAATTTCTGTAGATCCCCCAACTGGTTGAAGGAACATCGCACTAGAGGTGCATATTTGGAAACAGGTATCCTAGACACACGAGTCTCGTCTTCTGTTACTTCTGTACCCCCAACTGGTCGAAAAGACATCGGCACTAGACCTTTGATGTCTGGAGACAGGTATCCTAGTGCAATGAGTCTCATCTTCAGTTATTTCTGTACACCCCCAAATGGTCGGAGGGACATCGGCACTAGTCCTTGGATGTTTGGAGAAAGGTATCCTAGTCCAATGGGATTAATCTTCAGCTATTTCGCGCAGGATACGGATTCGGCCCAAACCGCTGGAACCGGTGGACTCTGCACATCAACAAGGAACTGTTAAGGCTGTTGGGTGCTGGGTTATGGTCTACTGCGTGTCCAACTAGCAAACTTTGAAACATCTGGTACGTCTAGATGTATCTCTAAAAGATCCACGCTGCGTTCCCGACCTTACAGACCATCTGCATTCGTTTATGTTCGTCATACTACCAGATGAGCAATGGACTTTTCCAGCAGGACAATACACCTTTTTAGAGAGTCGTGGTGACTAGAACAAGGTTAGAACAGAAACCGGCGGAAGTTTCCATTCTGAAATGGCGTTCACGTTTACCGGTCGTTCATGGAATTAGAAAAACAATATCCTACACACACACATACACACATCTACATGCAATTCTTCTGGACAATGTTTAAGAACAATATACCCAGATCTCCGAAGCTCTTTAATGCTACAGTACAAAAGGTCTATCAGTCATTGAACTAGGAAAACAAAGGGATAAAGTTTAATGGAGGTTATTTAACTCACCTGTGGTTTGCTGATGACGTAGTCATTTTTCCATCTACCCCTTCAGAACCGCAGAGTATGATCCCGGAACTAGCTCACAAGAGTAAAGAAGTGGGATTAAAAATGAACTTTCAGAAGATAAAACTGATGCACAATGTTTTTACTAGAAATGAAGATTTACCGAGTGATGGTGAAAAGATAGAAATAACCGATTCCTACATTTACCTTCGACAGCAGACATCACGCGCGTGTCACGTTGATGAAGAAATTAATCAGCGTATAAAACTTGGATGGAGAGCTTTTGGAAGAAACAGTAGAAGTTTTAAGTGCAGTATTCCATTATGCCTCAAAAGAAAAGTGTTTAATGAACGCATCCTTCCCGTGCTTACGTATGAAACAGATACCTGTACCTTAAATAAAAAAGACATACAAAGACTGCAGACAACTCAAAGAAGCCTAGAGAGATATATGCTTGGTGTAACCAGGAAAGATAAATGGAACTCGTGGATAAGGAAAATGACAGGGTTGGGCGACGTCATGATCAGAGTTAAATCACTGAAATGACAATGGGCTGGACATACTGCGGGGAGGATAGACCACCAATGGACAACTGAAAATTTTTACTGAATTCCAAGGTACAGGAAAAGACGCAGAAAAAGATCACATGCGAGATGGTTGGAAGTAATTCGAAAGCATCAGAGAGTGACATAGAGCAGACTTAATCAAGACAGACCATTGTAATATATATATATATATATATATCATCATCATCATCATTGTCAACCATTATCAATCCACTGCTGGACGAAGGTCTCCCCAAGTTTCCTCCACAACGGTCTGTCTTGTGCCAGTCTCCTCCATGTCACTCCCGCATACTTTCAAATTTCATCCACCCATCTCCCATGTGGTCTTCTTCTGGGTCTTTTCCTGTCCCTTGGAATCCAATTTAAAATTTCGGCTGTCCATCGATGGTCTGTCCATCTGGCAGTATGCCCAGCCCATTGCCATTTCAGGGATTTAACTCTGATCATGATGTCTTCTACTCTTGTCATTTTTCGGATCCACGAGTTCCTCTTCTTATCTCTCCTGGTTACACCAAGCATGCACCTCTCCATTCTTCATTGAGTTGTCTGCAGCCTTGGTATGTCTCTTTTAGTTAAGGTCCACGTCTCTGCACCATACGTAAGCACTGGAAGGATGCATTGAACAAACACTTTTCTTTTAAGACATAATGGCATATTGCTCTTGAAAATTATGCTGTTTCTTCCCAAAGCTCTCCAGGAAAGTTTTGTACGCCGATTAATTTCTTCATCAATGTGACCCTCACTTGATATTTGCTGTCCAAGATAAATGTACGTGTCTGTTATCTCCAGCTTTTCTCCATCAATCGATAAATCTTCATTTCGTGTAAAAGCATTGAACATCACTTTTGTCTTCTGAAAGTTAATTTTTAATCCCACTTCTTTACTCTTGTCAGCAAGTTCTTGGATCATACTCTGCAGCTCTGATGGGGTAGTTGCAAAAATGACTATATCATCAGCAAAACGATGGTGGGTTAGATAATCTCCATTAATCTTTATCCCTTTGTTTTCCCAGTTCAGTGATTGAAAGACATTTTCCAATGTGGCGTTAAAGAGCTTCGAAGATATGGTGTCACCTTGTCTCACTCCCTTTCCAATTTTTATGTGTGTTGTATTTTCAAACAGCCGAATCTTTGCACTTGCATTTTCATAGATGTTATTAATAATATTAATATAAACAATATAATATTAATGTATGCATCTTCAATAGCGCAGGATTTCAGAGCCATTGTAACTGCTGATGGTTTCACCGAATCAAAGGCTTTTTCATACTCGATAAAAGCCATGCATAATGGAAGTTCATATTTCCTCGCTCTTTCAATGAATTCTCTCAGTACGTGGATATGATCTATTGTGCTGTAGCCATTTCTGAATCCAGGTTGTTCTCTCGGTTGAGCCATTTCCAGTGTTACCTTCAAACGGTGTGAAAGAACTTTAGTGAAGATTTTATAAACCACTGACAGGAGGCTGATAGGTCTGTAGTTCCTGAGATCCTCAATGTCACCTTTTTTATGTAGCAGGAACAATATGGCATTGTTCCAATCCTCAGGAATCTTCCCTTTGTAAGGCATCGAGTGAAAATTTAGGCGAGTACGGTTTGGATTTCTCCACTTACTTCTTGTATGATGTCTACAGTAATTCCATCTTCTCCTGGAGCTTTTAATCGCTTCATGTTCTTGAATGCATGTGAAGCTTCTGCTGGGAGGTCTGGGAGAACTCTGGTACTGGTACCTTCCATGATGTCTGGTACATGCATCATCCCTTTCATATAACTTGGAGTAGAAATCTTTCACTCTTGACAAAATTTCGCCTCTATTTCTTGTTACAGAACCAACTTCTTTTCTCAGTGCCATAATCTGTTTTCTTCCCTTACTGAGATGTCCCTTTGCTATCTTTAGGCTTTGGTTGTTTTCAATTGCATTCCTCACTAGTTCACAGTTGAATTTCCTTACGCCTTCAGTAATACTTTTTCGTACTGTCTTGCATGACTCTATGTATTCCACTTTGGAAGTCACATCTTCTTTAGTTGTCCTCATCTCTCTTCTTTTTTTCATCAACATTTTGGTTTTTCCTGATAATTTCTTCACATGCAACTTGTTCTTAGACCCAGCTAATTTTGATGCTGTTTCCATAAGGGCTTTGGTTACTTTTCTGTTAACTTCAGAAATATCCACTTCTTCCGATGTTAGGCCTTCTAAAGCAGAGAATCTGTTCTTCAGTTCCAACCCCAAAAGTATTATGGTGTTTTTTAAGGTTGGTTATGTCAATAAATGTTGTTTGTCTTATAAGCTTGCCACGTTCGAGTTTAGTGTTGAGGTGCATCTTATATCTCATCAATCTATGGTCACTGCCTGTGTTGAACTTGTTTAGCACACTGCAGTCTTCTATGACGAATTTTTTGTTACACATAATAAAATCAATTTCACTTGTCGTCCCATTTGGATGTCTCCATGTCCATTTCCTGTGTGGCTTTTTCTTGAAGAAGGATTTCAAGATGAAAAACCCTTCTGCCTCTGCAAACTCAACGAGAGTATTTCTACGCTGGTTTCTGTTGCCGTGACCGAATTTACCTACTGAAGTTTCATTTGTTGCCGTTGCCCTATTTTTGCATTGAAATATCCCATAATTACCTTCAACTGCTGCTTACCTTTATTATTTAGATGACGAATTTCCTCATAAAATTCTTCAATTTCTTCTTTAGGATGACTTGTGGTGGGTGCATAAGTTTGAATAACCTGAGCCTGGTATCTTCTCGAGAGTTGGATAACGAGTCGTGCAGCTCTGTCAGAGGAACTTTCAACTTATACAAATTTATCCTTCAGTTTCTTGTTTATTATAAATCCAACACCACTAGTTCTGCCAGTATCTGTCCCACGATAGTAGAAGAGAAGTCCACTTTTCAGTTCAATGAGATTTTCTCCTTAACTCACTTAGCCCGACGACGTCCCACTTGAACCTTTGTAGTTCCTCATCCAATTCAAGAAGCCTTGAATCAGAAGATAGGGAGCGTCCATTTTATGTAGCCAAGGTCAGCATCAGATGGCAGCCTAGTCCGGTCCTCCAGGGATTCTTAGCACCCTTCATTTCGCACTGGCCGCTGCCTTGGCCAGGTACATTCCAGCTGCCGGAGACTGAGGGCCAAGATTTAAGTTGTGGAATCATTTTGGAGGGGTTTGGCCATAACTCACCACGCTGGCCAAGCGGGTTGGTGAGTGTGGGATAGAATTTCCTCTAATCCCGATGGTATAGTTATACCGCTATTGGCGGTCGTCAGAGCCCCTTTAGTGGGAACAGGATGAACCATGAGAAGGCGGGGTTGACATTTGTCAAGGAGAGGCTGTGATGTTACGCATCACCTGACCTTACATCCCAATATATATATATATATATATATATATATATATATATATATATATATATATATATATATACAGTATATATACTTATATGCATATATATATACACTATATTGACAAAAATCACCGGACACCACTTCAAAAGCAAATGAACGAATCCACTGCGTTGTTAAGATGCTTGGTACAGCTGCAAACGGTATAAAAACAAGCCTGTTGCTGACAGCGATCATATCGCACTGTGAGGTTGAGTGAAAATATCGCTGCGGGAGAGAAATTACTTTGAGAAAGGAAAGATTGTTGGGTGTTATATTGGTGGGTTATCTATAAGAGAAACCGAGAGGAGTTTAAACATACCCAAGTCAACTGTTTTGCATGTATTGAATAAATGGAAGGCATATGGCGTGGCTGAAGCAGCAAAACGTACCAGCAGACCAAAGAAATTCAGTGACAGACGACGTCGAAGCTTCAGGAGAGTCGTTACAGCTAATCGACTTAGTACTGCAAAAGACCTCAATGTACAGATGAGTAAAAATGCTGGAACCTCGGTATGTATATGTGTCTATCTCCTGAGTGGTATTTAGGTCCGTTCTGCCTGCTCGTTCCGCTGTTATGCTAATTTCTCCTCTTCGTCTTTAATTTTTGAACACTAGTGTATGTTACCAATATGGGAACAGTTTTTTTTCAAAATCGGAAATAAAGATCATGAAAGACGGAGAAAAGCAACGAGCCGCAATTGAATTCCTGGAAAAAGAGGGATGTGAGGCTCTAGAAATCCACAGAAGACACTTGGCGCTGTATGGAGCTGACATAACTGATATCAGTAATGCCCGAAAATGGATGAAGAGGTTTTGAGAGGGAAAAAGTTTAGTGTCGGACAAACAACGGAATGGAAGACCCGCAACTGCAGTGACAGATTCCATCAAGCAGCGAGTGAAAGACCTCATCACAGCTGATAGTCGTGTCGTCATCCAGGTGTTGCATCAATAAACATTGCTCACTATGTCTAGACATTGAAGAAGCTAAAGGAAACTATCAGAAGGAAAAGACGTGACATTCCACTTCACGGTGTTGTTTTATACCATGATAATGCATGACTTCACACCTCACTGAGGATTTCACAGGCTATTGCCAAACTGAGGTGGACGGTGATGCCCCAACCACCCTACAGTCCTGATCTGGCTCCCTCAGGCTTTTTCCTGTTTGCCCCTTTGAAAAACACTCGTCGTGGGTAACGTTTCGACGATGTGACATACGTTAAACTGGCTGTAAACTCATGAGTAAAACGACAGCCTCAGGGATTTTTTTCAAAATGGATTTTACCAATGGGTTCAAAGATGGCGGAAATGTATAGAAAGTGATGGACAATACTTTGAATAGGCTAGCATTATTAACAATATGTCCAAGTATTTTGCCACTAAGTTGCACATTTTTGCTGCTACAAAAAAAATCATATGAGGGACGAGGCATTACTTTCAGGATGCCCTTTGTGCCTGATACAGTAAGGCTTCTTCATCAACTTCTAAGATAACGTTTGACTTTGTTTTTATTTGATTTTTGAAATCGTCGAATCTTCAGAGATCAGTATGTGAAACTGTTACTCCCAGCACATTTGTTTGCTCAAGGTCTAATCTTCGACATATTTTGTCTACATCTTTCTTACATATATTTTTCCCTTCAACTATTTTCGTCCCACTTATATCTGATCCTTTTTTTCATTTCTCTCTTGTGATACTTATACCTTTTTCCTTTCACTCTCACCATTCAGAGAAGTCCAGTTCCTCGTTAAACTGGTTTTTAAATTTTCTCTTCGAGTTCTTCGACCAGAATGTTCTCTTAAGTTACGCCTCACTTATTCTTTCCGTTGCCCATTGTTGTAACTGAACTTCCTTTTCCGCGAACTTTACCGGAGGGAATGTGCTTCGCTCTTTTTTTCTCATCTTCTTACTATTTGTTTCGATGTACCGACTGAAATCTTGCTACTTCGTTCATCTAGATCGTTTCTGCATTTCGCATAAAAAAGTAAGCATCCCTTCGCTTGTTATTCTTTTCTTTTCAACCGTGACACTGAAATTTGTTATTTTGGATGTTTAATGATGTAGATATCGGAGACGAATGACCTTTTCTTGCTTCTTTGTGATCTATGCCATTTGTCTACTTGCACTGTGCATTAAGAAAACTCGTGATATCTCTTTTTAATGAATGACAAAGACTAAGTCACTTTTGCTCTAGATAGATGCGATTTTAACTTTTTGCTTTCTTGCATTATTCAGAGAGCAAAAATATGGTCGGCATCTTGATGCTTTACAGACCAAAATGATTTCCCAAATGTACACTGATTGGCCACATTATTACTAACATATTTATACACTGACGGAAAAAAAAATCCCAACGCCACGAAAAAACAGTTGTAGAGGAATGAAATGGCGGCAATACATTTGTATAGGTAACATATTTAATCGATTAAGGTTTCAAGATCACAGCTTAATGTAAGCGCAAGAAGAGCCATTTTAAATGTGAAATGCTGGTACATTAATAACCAGTGTAACCGCCAGGATGATGAATGCAAGCATGCAAACGTTCATGCATTGTGTCGTACAGGTGCTGGATGTCAGTTTGTGGGATGGAGTTCCATGCCTGTTGCACTTGGTCGGTCGGTACAGGGACGGGGAATGCTGGTTGGGGGTGACGCTGGAGTTGTCGTCCAATGATGTCATATACGTGCTCGATTGGTGAAAGATCTGGTGATCTAGCAGGCCACGGCAACATGTCGACAGTCTTTAGAACATGTTGGTTTACAACAGCGGTATGCGGGCGAGCGTTATCCTGTTGGAAAACACCCCCTGGAATGCTGTTCATGAATGGCCGCACAACAGGTTGAATCACCAGACCGACGTACAACTGTGCCGTCAAGGTGCGTGGGATAACCACGAGAGTTCTCCTGCTGTCATAGGAAATTGCTCCCCAGACCATAACTCCAGGTGTAGGTCCAGTGTGTCTCGGCCGCAGACAGGTTAGTTGCAGGCGTTCACCTGTCCTCCTTCTAACCAACACACGGCCATCACTGGAACCCAGGCAGAACCGGCTTTCATCAGAAAACACAGCAGATCTCCACTCCGTCCTCCAATGAGCTCTAGCTTGACACCACTGACGTCGCAAAGGGCAGTGGGTTGGAGTAAGTGGAATGCATGTTACAGGGCGTCTGGCTCGGAGATGTCTTTCAAGTAAACGATTTGTAACAGTTCGCTGTGTCACTGTGGTGGCAACTGCAGCTCGAATTGCTGCCTCAGACGCAGTACGATGCGCCACGGCCATACGCCGTACACGGCAGTCTTCCCTCCCAGTAGTGCCACGTGGCCGGCCGTAACCCGGTCTTCTTGAGGCAGTACCTTCCCTTGACCACCGCTGCCAACAATCATGCACAGTGGCTACATTCGTGCCAAGTCGTTCTGCAATATTGCGGAAAGAAAATCCACCTTCTCGTAGCCCTATTACACGACCTCGTTCAAACTCCGTGAGCTGTTTATAATGGCTTCTTCGTCTTCTTAAAAGCATTCTTGACTAACATCAACACCCTACGTCGAATCTCAACGATAACTAACGCTCACGAACGTTACAGCGCGTATTTACAGCAAACCTGCTTTGCATGTTCCGAGGGCGCGCTGCTAGCGCCACACGTAAGCGCCGAGCGCGAAATTAGCATAGACGTCATCTTACAGATGTACTCTCACCGCCTACCAACTGTCGTTTATCTAACACAACCCCTTCTTGTTGTTGGGATTTTTTCCCGTCAGTGTATTAAGTATATACAGAGAAATATTCTCATGTCGTGCAATTATTGAAATCATAGCAGGATATACAAAGAAAGCCTAAGTAAACCTGAATCGGCCTAAAGAACCTCACAAAGCCCCCTTCGTTTAACAAAATTTATTTAACGTACATCACAAAAACGGCTGTTTAAGAAACCAAATGAGATTTCATCAAAGTAGTAAAAGACTGCAATGCCATTCTATATATGAATTGATTCCTAGTTTGAATTCAGCACACGAACGATGGCAAGCCGGAAAATTTTAAGGGGGAGTGAGAGGTGCCTATTCCGGCTATTTTAAAATTGCAATTGTGATGTTCTCTTTTCTGAGAAAGTATTTCAGATACGTACTTGAAATTTTAAGAGGTTGACAGAAGTTCCTATTCCAGCCATATTAAAATTGTAATTTTCATGTTTTTCTGAGAATCTTTTCAGAAACGTACTTGAAATTTTAAGGGGAGAGAAGGGCCGATTCCGATCGTGTTAAAATTGCAATTATGATTTTCCGTTTTCTGAGAACATACTTTTAGATACGTGCTTGAAAATTTTGAAGTGGGAGAGAGAAGTGCCTATTCAGGACACGTTAAAATTCCAATTTCTATGCTTCCCTTTCTGAGAATCTGCTTCAAATACGTACTTAAATTTCGATGTCGTTATGAAGTGAACGTTTCTACATAAATTGAAATAATTTTTAAACCATATGTGGAAATTAAAAATGTGAGTTCGATCCCAGGCAAGTCTAACGCTCCAACCACTAAATATCCGCCATGCGTCGGATGGGCAGGTTAAGACATCGTGCCACGGGTACTGCCCCACCCCGGTAAGAAATAAGAGTGTCTTACTCAGCCTTTCTACCTCGCTTCCGAGCCACGTTCCTATCGGGCACTCTAGCACAAATCTCCTAGCTTTCTATTTCTAAGGGTTGTATACGTCTTTCCTAAAATCCTCTACATATGATTTGATCTGATCTCTGATGAATATCGATTCCATCAATATAGCGCCTTAGGTCTGGGCTTAAATTGTATCTGGTGACTTCCCCGTACTAAAATATACCCAGCTAATTTGAAAGATATGGTGTAAATAGGTAGTGACAAAACGAACATAAACGTCAAAAATGCATTTTCGTGAAAAAAAAAATTAATTGAACTATAGAGGTTTTTGAAAATAAATTCAGGATTTTCAACAGCGTTGGAAATCAATACATTTCTACCACATATGAAGGATTATCCGGATCTTCTTCTTCAACTTCGCTTTTCCTTTTCATTGGCTTTTAGGGGTTTTTTTCCGCATCATTTGACCAGCCTAGAAGTTTTTCAGGACCACTAATGTGCTTATATTTCCCTCACTGAATAGAAAAACGTCATTGTAAATATCGGTTTTTACTGTTAAAGGTGTCACAAAAACATTCTTTACGAACCGGGTTCCATATCTCGCTATTGTGCGATTCATTAGGGTTTTGGGTTTTCCCATGGATACACTTTTCTATATGTGATGGATCTGATCTTCTGTGGTATACATGCTTTATATATTCCAAGACTGCAGAAAGAAAACTGCGTTTATGGATACAGGCTTACGTAACCAAATCTTTCTTATTTAATTTTTAGGAAGTTATATCCAGTTTTTGCTGTTATATGATATAACAGCTCATGTTTCTCACATTTATTTTCAGCAACAGAACAAAATTCTCAATCCTATTGGATCGTTCTCCCTTTCATAATAAGTAGGAGAGAAAGCCCTTGCCGAATAGAAACTGATTTCAAAACGTTTTAAATCCAATATGTTTTCAATTTAAGGCATAACGCATGCCATATTTTAATGCATTGATAAGTTATGTATTTTCAAGAACAGAACAAAAATCTCAATCTATGGGATCGATTTCTCTTTTAAAATAAGTAGCAGAGAAATACCTTGCCAGATAGAAACAGATTTCAAAATGTCTTTAATACAATATTTTTTTAATTTAATACATAACTCATGCCATATTTTAATGCATTGATATGTTATGCATTTTCAAGAACAGAACAAAAATCTGAATCCTATGGGATGGATCTCGCTTTTAAAATAAGTAGCAGAGAAATCCCTGGCCAGATAGAAACTGATTTCAAAATGTCTTCAATCCAATATTTTAGTAATTTAATGCTTAACTCATGCCATATTTTAATGCATTGATATGTTATGTTAAATTTAACTTCTTCTCAGTGTATTCTTTCTAACGGAACTTCTAAGTTTCTTATTCATTTTCACGTACAAAATAATACAAAGGTGTACATTATGAAGAGAGAACTCAGAGTATATTTTTAGTTCCTTTACTCGAGGGTGAAAAGAATGTAGAAAATGAGAACATCAGTTTTCTTAATATTTAATGCAGTAATGGGTGTTCCATACATTCATTTGTGACAGTCTGAAAATGGGTACCAGTACTCTACTGTTATCCTAGGATAAATGAGGAAAATGCACGAAATAACTTGGCGATACAAATCGGAATAAGAATCTGAACTCGTTCACGCTTCAAGCGTTCGTAACTTATGATGTTTAATGAAAATTATGCATTCCTAACAAGATAAAATATAAGTTTCGTGATATCGTTTGCTCGCATTTCCTTAGCTTTTCTCTCATGTAAAGTCGCATACATTCGCCAGCTAAAATTTCATTCCTTTGTGTCCAGGAATTCAGTTAGCATGTATCTCATATGCAGAAGCAGGTATTCTGTAATTAACATTCCTTGCGTTTATTTCCAGTACAACAGTTAGAGTTCATCCTAGTAACTTTTTTACTCATACGAAACCACCAACACAATATCTAGTTTAAACATTTTGCTTTATCACCCTAGATATGGTTAACATGTCTTTCAATATTAATGAACACCGACTAGCGATTACATAAAAACCACCTGCCTAATAAGCTACAGGGCCTCCTTTAGCACGCAAAGCAGCGGCCACTCGGCGAGACATCGATTCGATGAGGTGGCGATAGGTATCTTGGGGTATCTGGTACTATAATGTCAACAGCAGGTCCTCCAGTTCCTGCACATTTCGGGGTGGTGATGATTTAGCGCGAACCCGCTTTCGAACCACAAATGTTCCATTAGGTTCCTGTCAGGTGAATTTAGAGGCCAGGGCATTAACAGAAAGTCACCAGCATGATCCTCGAACCACTTCTGGACGATTCTAGTAACCTAGGCTAATGACTATACCTGCATCGTCTAAGTGTAGACTTTGCATAGAAATGTTGAACTCTCTCGAAAGTTTGAGATTAATAGGATCCCTGGCGGCGTTGCGACAGCTAGCCCGTCAGTCACCGGAAACCACAGTCTTTCACTCTGGCAGATTCGGTCCAGAGACCTGTGGGGATCTGCCTCCCCCACGGGACAGGTACCTTACACCCTTCTATCATAACCCGTGTGTGCGACGTGCTATGGGCAGTTGGGGCAAGCAACTTTTCAATAATTTATCTCATCTCGTGGCCGGGAGATCTCCCGCTAACGCGAGTTTTTTGGGACTAATGTCCTTTATTTGGTATCAAAACAGACGATTCTGGTAACACTAGCTGATGACACTACCTGCACCGTCAAAGTGCTGACTTCGCAGGGAAATGCGGAACTCTCTCGAATAGTTTTGGGATAGATGGTATCCCTTGACGGCGTTCCGACAGCCAGCCTGTCAGTCACCGGAAACCACGGTCTTCTACTCGGACAGATTCGGTCTAGAGACCTGTGGGGATCTGCCTCCCCCACGGGACTTGTACCTTACACCCCCTGTCACAACCCGTGTGTGCGACGTGCTATGGGCAGTTGGGGCTAGCAACTTTTTCAAAAAAATCTCATCTCGTGGCCGGGAGATCGCCCGCCAACGCGAGTTTTTTTTGGGGGGGACTACTGTCCTTTATTTAGAAACTCAGCATAGTACAAACACTTTCACTATGAGGGTCGCATGCACCCCTCTCACAATAATCAAACAAACAATCACATTACAACATTGAATTATTTACATTGATCACCGCACTAGGGCCAGTGCCGTGGTGTAGACCCCGGGCCAGGGTCAGCTCAAACATCTTGGTCAAAAGACCGGAAAACTCTTTATCGAGAGCTGCGTACCTCCAAGGGTACTCCCGTCCGTCAACGATAGTTGACCCGGCTCTTCCTTTGCTCAAGTTCCCTAACAAGACTAGGGCATGTCTTGCTGAAGCTGGAGTGCGAGACGTCCAGCCCCAGGCGGAACTTGGCATTTGCAGCGGTGCAGTTGCTGCAGTTTGGTGCGGCAGCACACTGGTGGTGCTGGTGCCCAACTTCACCACAATTGCCGCACCTTGCATCTGTCTCGGGGCAGTTGCCTCGGAAATGGCCGAAGCCATTACACCGAAAGCACCTAACCTCCCTCAAAAATTCCTTTAGACGGAGCACTGACCAACCCAAGTTCAGTGTCTTCCGCCTCATCAAGTGCTTGAAGGCCTTGGGATCCACGTCTGCCACCCAGTGGACCCTACCTCCCTTGCACTTGATGGGGAAACAGGCTTTGAACCCGTTCTCGAGCTCTGGGTTCTGCCCACAAACCATCTGCTCGACCTCTTTCCCTGAGAGACCCCCGTCGACACCGTACACAATCAACCGGGGGTTTCTCTTTCGTGGGGATGTGGGGAGTGTGCAATCCTTGGTCATAGGATTGCTTCTCAACTCCTGAGCAAGGCGGTCGAGCTCCCCGGGGTGGGAACATTCCACCGCAACCCCTCCTTTCCGGATGCTCCGAATGCTCTTGACCCCTATCTGCAGTTTAGTTGGGTTTACTGCAGTTTGCAGGGTCTTCTTCGTGTCCTCTGAGGACGCACTCTCGACTGTCGGGTAGACTAAGAGCACGTGTCTCCTGTCTACCGACTTACCCTTCTTCTTTCTATTCTCAATCGGGGCGGGCGAAGGCCCTTTCGTCTTGATAGCCCCCTTCCTAGCCACTTCGGCGTAGGAAGTCGCTTTCACTTCGGCTTCACTGCGCAACTCGTCCCGCACGGATAGCATGCCCTCGACATGGGCCACCCGTGCTGCTTGCTCAAAACAAGCGTCGCTAATGCTGCGCAGGGCAGCAAACACCTTCTCCCTCCCTGAGGAAGTGACCCGCGAGTCCAGGATAACGGACTGTACTTCCGAGGTGAGGCGGGAGATGCGATTCAAAAACAACTACTCGGGTGTAAGCACCGGGGGTGTCCCGGGATGCGTACCTCCCACCGAAGGTACCTCTGGGCACCCCGCGGACAACCCCTCAGGAGCCCGAGATTCGGGCTGGGGTGTTGTTTTCCCCTTCCTTGCCATGGGCGGAACTGGCAAGGGGGTGCTTACACCCTTCGTGGGCGTAGCGGCTTTAGAGCCCCTCGCCTGGGGAATCGTCTTCGACAGTTTCCCCCCAGCAATGGGCTCTACCTTCCGGCTGCTCTCGGAAGAGGGGCTAACCCCTTTAGCACTGCCGACAGGGCATGGCAGTGCTTCTGCCGCTACCTTCTGCGTCCGGGAAGCCCCGGACGATTTGGGGACGGGCCCCTTGGATTTCACTCTACCCTTTTGGGTAGTTGGCATCTCTGTGGGAGAGATGAAACAAAAACACAAAAATTTCTTCTAAGTACTGAGTGGGCACCCGGAGGTTCTCCCACTCTAGTCTAACCTTAGAAACCGGGCGCTCGGGCTTTGGGCGGGCGAGGGACCCTCGTCCGCGGGACCGATACGACGACGACGTACCCGATGACTGATGCCAGAGTCTCTATGCGAGCTGATCGGAACTTCGCCCTGACAAGGGCGTTTTTACTAAGTCCCGTCACTGCTCTAATCGATGGGCAAAATATAGTACCCAAATCGAAAAAAAACAAAATTCGCGAGATCGGGATTGAAACCCGTCTCGCGGTTGGAATCGTCAGTTCTGCTCAGCAGCGCAGTTCAGCTCAAACAAACACACACGGAAACTCTCACCCGGTCGGCATCAGACTGACCGGTCGACGATTCTGGTAGTGTAACATGGCGCATTATCCTGTTGGTAATGACAATTACCAGCAAGAAACATAGTTAGTTACCATGAATGGGTGAACTTGGTCCGCAATGATTGTTCAGATCCCCGACAGCTGTCAGGGAATGTGCTATCGGATAATGGGACCTAAAGTGCCCCAAGAAAAAACATCGCCCACAACATAACACCGCCTCTGCCGACCTGCTTCCGCCCAACAGTGCACTCATATGCCATAACCTCCGTTGGTAATCGGCGTATCGGTGCTGGGCCGGCTACGTGATGCACCAGGAATCTTGATTCGTCAGACCAGACCACCGTCTTCCAAACATGCACGGTCCAATCTCGATGATCTTGGGCCCATTTCATGCGTTGTTGGCGATTATGTGCAGTGAGCTTGGGGCACCTGGCTGGGTCTTTTGCTACGCAAGCCTATGCGCAGAAGGCAGCGATGAACTTTGCGCTGTGGACAATGCACGACAGTCTCCCCTCCCCATCCGGCATCAAAGAACTGTGGGAGACATACATCTGGACGACGTTTCGTCGTTTGGCCATCTGTGTACCACTTTTGCAACGTACTCACTACAGCGGCACATAAAAAACCAACGTGCCGCGCGGTTTCCAAGGTCGTAGTTCCGAGACGAGATGCCATCACAATTTGTCCTTCACCAAACTCCGGGAAAATCGGCAGCTTTTCCCATTCTGACTCCGAACACTCTACTAACCGAAAGCTGGCCTTCGTATTGCATATATACTGCTCTGTGAACTTCATCTGCTACTCCATTTGGTCTCCAGGCGCGCTCATTTCTCTAGTGGTGGTGGTCATATTGTAATGGCTTATCGATGTAAGTATTTTTGCATTTTTAGTTCTATAATTTTTAATTTTTACTTATTTAATTTCTTACTTATGTTCTGTATTTTCGAATAAATAGTAAAACGTTCATTAGAGACTGTCACACGGCAGTTATACACAGTGCGTCAAATAATTTTTAAGATTGGCGCTAGACTTCAGCCTAAGGTGGCGCCACCAGTGTAATCACGAATGCGTTATAAACCGTGACCATCTGCTTGCTTTCTGCCAAAAGTACTGCGCAGTTGTTAAAGTAACTCAATCGAAACGGGCGTTCATTAGAGATGTAAAATTTTTTTCAAGTAGAATTATTAAGATGGAACAAAGGGTTGTTATTAAATTTAAAGCAAAACTTGGTAAAAGTGCCTAGGACACGTACCAAATAATGAAACAAGTTTACGGTACGTTTTGATTAAGTAGCAAATGTTTTCCTGTGGCACAAACGTTCTTTGGACGAAAGAGATACGCTAGAAGATGATAAGCATACCGGAAGAACAAGTTCATCTATGAGACCTCAGATTATTGAAAAAGTGCGTGATTTCGTGACAAACAATAGATGTGCGTCACTAAGAATGATGGAAGAGTCTTTAAACATCAACAAAGAAACGATTCGAACCATTCTGCTTGAAGATTTGGGCAAAACAAAAGTCTGTGCTAAATTTGTTCCACACACGTTAACCAATGAACAAAAATCAAGGAGAAGTGCACATTGCAGAGACATCCTTTCAGCCGCTGAAAATGATCCAAACTTCTTAAAATCGATTGTTACAGGTGATGAAACTCGGTGTTTTCAATATGATCCTAAAACAAAGCGACAAAGTGCGGAATGGAAGTAAGAAAACTCGCCACAAGCCAAAAAAACAAGAAAAGTTCCATCGAAAATCAAAACAATGCTCATTACATTCTTCCATAGTAAGGGTATTATCCACAAAGAATTTGTTTCAAGTGGACAAACAATTACTGGTGAATTTTATTTAAATGTTTTGAGGCGTTTGATGGGCAGAATTTATCGCATTCGTCCAGAATATCGGGATGAAAACAGTTGGCGTTTGTTGCACGATAATGCACCCAGTCACACCTCACTCCTTGCTCGTAGATTTTTGGCGAAAAATAACGTCTGTGTGTTGAATCATCCAAAGTATTTGCCTGATTTAGCATCCTGTTACTTTTCCTTATTCCCAAAACTAAAAATGACGTTAAAAGGGTGTTATTTTGATGATATTTCGATCATACAAACAGCTTCGACGCGTGCTTTGGAAGCAATTCCGCAAAGTGAACTGGAACAGGCATTCGAATCACTATTAAATCGCTGTAACAAGTGTATTGAAGCGGGAGGGACTTATTCTGAATAACAAACCAAAACAAATTATAAATTCTTGTTTCTATTTTATTTTACAGACCCAGTCTTAAAAATTCTTTGCCACACTGTGTATGTTTTGTGGGTGTTGTCGTGAGTCATTTCAAAGAGGCTGACTTAACTTCTTTATAACAATAGAATTTAATGATATGATTCACTTTCGCGTAAGGAGTTTGTAGTAATTTGTATCAGTATAAAACTAGGGCAATTATTTTAATTTCTTTTTCCCCCTTTTGTGTTTCAAGCAATGAAGTGCTATAAATTTGGGTTTACGAAAAATACTTGAAGGTTCCAAAGAATTTGATTTATTTTGTTAAATGTCCGTGAAGCCTAGTTAATAATATGGAAGTTAAAATTTTCAGTAATGGGAAATGGGCTTCGAAAATATTTTTTTGCAGGGGGCCCCGGGTTTTTCGGGTACGCCACTGTCTACAAGACTAGATGAAAGAATTGTGATGGGTGGTGTCATATTCGTATCGCCTGTCATATGTATATACACTGAGTGCCCACTTTATTATGAACACCCCGTCAGTACTTCGTTGGGCAACCTTTTGCCTTTAATACTGGGTCGATTCTTCGTGGCATGGACTCCACGAGATGTTGATAGGTGGTTTGTGGAATCTGAGACCATGCTTGATGAATAGCACTTTCCTGGAGTGTGAAATTTCAGGGTTGTGGATCCAGCTGTCTGGCGGCTCGTTCAACTTCATCCCACAAATTCTCAATGGGGTTGACATCTGGATATTGTGGGGGCCACTTAAGCAAAGTAAACTCGCCGGCATGTTCCTGAAACCAATCCTGTACAATACCAGCATTATGGCAGGACGCATTATCTTGTTGAAAGTAGCCATCGCCATTGGGATAAACCATCCACATGACAGGATGCACTTGGTCCGCAATGATGTTTAGATATGATGTGCCATTCAGACGTTGATCAACACTAATTAAAGGGGCCAAAGCATGTCAGGAAAACATTCCCCAAACCATAAGGATGCCTCCACTAGTCTGAAGGTTTGTAGCAATGCATTTGGGGGTCCATGTTTTCGTTCTGTTTCCGCCAAATTCTCACTCGGCCATTGGCATGGTGCAAATGAAAACGTGATTCATCGGATCACATAATTTGTTTCCAATTATCGACTGTCCAATCCTTGCGCTCCTGTGCGAACTGGGGACGTTTTCTCTTGTTAACTGCAGACAGAAAAGATGTTCGAACAGGCCTTCGGCTGCGATATCCCATCCGATGCAGTGTACGGCGAACAGTGCATGCAGAGATCATTTGAGGGGATCCTTGATTAAGATGGTCGGTAATTTGCTGCACTGTTGCCCTTCTGTTGTCTGTTACCAGTCTGGACATTCTCCGTTCCGCCCGAGCAATCACTAGTCAATGACGACCACACGTTGCACATAAAAACCCAGCTTTTTGGCTGACAGTCCAGCCTTTAGACATTTTAACAACAGCTGGTCTAGAACATTTCACGAATGTGGCGGTTTCGATGATACTCGCTCCACGTCTCCGAGCTCCTATAATCACCCCACGTTGAAAGTCCTTCAAATCGCATTTTTTACCCATCTCGTCACCCAAAAATCCCTTCTACTACTGTCGCAAGCACTAAGCTTTCCCTTTTTATACTAGGCTCGCCCACTGGCGGCAACAGCGCGCAGCCATAACTCATTTGCTTAAAACTCTCAGGTGGTCATAATAAAGTGGCCACTCAGTGTATACTCATGTACGTACTCATTGTTATCTTCCGTGAGGTTGGTAGATTTTACCATACTTGCTAATTACTCGTTTTTTATATTTTGATGGAGTAGATTGGAGTTTGATTAATTGACTCCGGTATGGTAATTAGCTGCCACCAGAGCAGGATGTATCTGTCCCAGTCAACATACGCTGTTGTGTTGCTCCTCAGAGGCATGGTGAAGGAAAAGATGAACTCACTGGATTTAGACTTAGAGTTGAACAATATGTACAGGTTTATTTACAATTGAACCTTCAGCAGGGATGTACTTTGAGCTGGTGGCACATAGACGATGGTGCATTTGATATACAGTAGTTGGTTCTTGATGTCGAACACACCCTCTCACACCACGGTCAGAGTGCAGTCACAGTTCAGTTCTGCACTAAAAGTGTGCATATAGCGTCAAGGAGTTATTATTATACATAGCAATTATGCTCTTCACAGGTGGCTGGATTTCCCAGGTGGATTATTTTCTAGGCAGACCGCAGTCTGACATGTGATTAGTATTACTACCCATTTACCCGCAGGTAATGCCATGCATGTACCCTAGTGACCTTAACCCGCAGGTAGGCTGCTAATTAGTTAACTAGTCAGCCGCACCCGACTAGTGTGCGTACATCTCGAGCAATATTTTCTCTTGAGCGACGACTACAGAACGACCGTCCTCTTCCCATACGAGGAAAAAGTGTCCCGCAAAAGTTCGTTACAACTTTTCCCCGCTGAAAGTTTTGCAGCTCGGACCTCGCACGACCAATCCCATACGCGCACGCCTTCGGAGCAAGAGGCCATGTGGCAAACATTGTTTTCCTCCTCAGCTGTCTCTAGCTGCTTGAAACTTTCTGCGCTAAGAAGACATCCCCATGTTTTGTGAACTTCCGCCTCAGCGTGGTACTCACCATGGAAAGAATTTCCTTTCCCCTTCTCCTCCATGTGGGACTCCCCTGGGCACACAATATGGCCGACCTGATGTCAATTTTCTTCCTACAGGGAAAAAATGGCGTTCCACCACCCAATTTGGATTTTTCTTCCATTTTCCCTGTCTTAAATATTTTTACATCATCCCAGGTGGAGCTACAGATACTTCCTGGCGGTTCTGAGACTCTATATCATGACGCGTAACTTAGTGCATCGCCAATCAGTTGGTGCGACCGTAGGTGTGGCGTCGTCCTTAAAATCCACTAACCATCTTTTCGTCGCACTGAATTTATTTCCTCTCACAATATTTTCATGTGATCCTCACCTAAACTATCTGATCAATGAATTTTCCTTGAACTGGATTTATATGTTCGTGTCCTATAAATGGGAGCTGCCTTTATAAGACACGAACATGATACTGCGCATTTTATTTCTACTCTGGAGTGTGGAGTACAAAACGGTTTCGCAGAAAATATCCCTATAAATTATACGCCTAGGTAAAATATCAATCTTAACGTTTTTAGGTTGATATTTGACTCACCCTTTCTTTACTGCAGCAGTTCCTTCTCTGACAGATGATCTGTTATAGTTCTTCATGTAGTTGTACATTTCTGGCTTGTTCCTCTTCAGTACGGCTTCAGTGTTGCCATGCGGAATCGTTCCATAACGGAATGGGGTATCGGATAGTTTCGGGTTGATCAACTAGTTGGAAAGAAAGGAAACAAATCAAGTGCCCTGATCACTTTACGCAAAATATGAATAGTACATAAATGGCAGGAAACTCTTTCATATTGAGTGTGAAACCGAACCTTACACAAACCAGATATCCACGATTAAGGGTCAAATATGAAATAAAAATTGGAATATTACTTTCCATTCTTCTTTTGTTTTTAAAAACATGGTACGATATTATTCTCAGATTATTCGAAAGCCTGCTGGAATGTCATGGAAGTGAGCTGCTCAGAACTTTCTTAAACGCAGAAATTTCAAAATATTTTACTGATTTACGTATTTCTTGTACAAAGAAAATTATATTATGGATGGAACCACGAAATTAAGTAAAAGTATAGCGTATATAATTCCTCAGTTTTAAAATACGTGCCTGCTAAAAAGGAATTTTAGCAATAACATTTTCGCAATACTTTTTATCGTGTTCCTCACGGGTATTTTACACATGCGTTTGTGAAGTGGAGGTTTAACGACCTCCGTGGACAACTCGACGGGATATAAGCAGTCAAGCGTCTTTAATTTCCAACCACTGGTTCGTGGGAAGGGAGAGAGCCAGTGCCGTGAGACAAACTCGTCATCCACACGTCACTGGGATTCGAGCCCGTACCTCATCTTGGACGAATGTTTAGAAGCCAACGCTTAAACCATTGCGCCACCGGTCGACTCCTCAAACTTCAGCGTCATAGGTTTAAGTAAAAAAAATAAAAAAAGGCAAGTGTTGCAAAAAGAAAGTACTCACATATTTTTCCGCTGCGAAATCATCATCAAACATCCTCAGTCACTCTGCTGAAAGGAACTCTTCTGCATCTCACTGTTACGAGCAGTTCACTTCCATTACATTACAGCAGGCTCTTCTGCAACTCACTATTCTGAGCAGTTCACTTCCATGACGTTACAGCAGGCTCTTCTACAACTCACTGTTCTGAGCAGTTCACTTCCATGACGTTGCTGCAGGCTCTTCTACAACTTACTGTGCTGAGCAATTCACTTCCATGACTTTACAGCAGGCTCTCCTACAACTCACTGTTCTGGGCAGTTCACTTCCATGACGTTGCTGCAGGCTCTTCTACAACTTACTGTGCTCAGCAGTTCACTTCCATGACTTTACAGCAATCTCTTCTACAACTTACTGCTCTGAGCAGTTCACTTTCATGATATTCCAGCAGGCTTTCCAATTTTACCCATACATTTTCTATAAGGTCATATTCTGAGGGTTTTCATGTCCCTCGGGATCCAGATTAGCTTTCCAGTTATCTAAAGGTGGTTACGTCTTCAAGCAATGTATCCAGCCCCTTGGCACTTGAGGGCTTTTACTATGAAAATGATGTCATAACCCTTTGTCATTTTCTGATGCATGTGTTACTTTTTCCGTCTTCCTAATACATACACTGTATTACCAAAATTACTTGGACACTACCAATTACTTGCATAAGTGCAAATTATGGTTGTGCAGGAAAGTGGCTGTGTGTGATGAGGTACGTATATAATGTTGTACCTGTATATTGATGTTCTGCCATGTTATCGGTAACGTTAAAGCGGATATGCCGCGTGGACGTTGTACTTTCCGAGTTGCAGCTTCGTCCGGTCATAGGATGTGTAACGTACCAGGAGATGTGACGTACCTGCCAGCAGGACGCACACGACATAAAGGCAGATAGGAATCAGAATAAAACTTCTGCGTAGCTCAATTGGTAGAGTGACTTATTCCGGAATGAGGGGATCCGGGTTCGAATCCTGGCGTGGACAGAAATGACGGAGAAATTTACTTCGTTATAGATGCGATTTGAGTAACCTTTCCATGCGGTGCATTGCACCTAAACTAAACATGCCAAAATCGACTGCAAGTGTTGTGGTGAAGAGGTGAAAGCAAGACGGTGCACTACAGCAAAAGAAAAAGTTCACGAACGACGCGCAAATTGACAGAACATGATAAAAGAGCAAAGGTAAGAATCCTCTTCTTCCTCTGCTGTTTCCATCGCTGCTGATGTAGGAAATGCTTGTATTGGTTTGGTTGGTACCATAACTGTCCTCAGAATGTTGCACAGTGTGGGTTATTATTGTAGAGTATTGGCCCACATCACTACCGTGAATGCAAAACGCCGTTTGGATTGGTGGGTCTTCCATCGTTCCTGGACTGTGGGAGATTGGAAAGCTGTCCTTTGGAATGATGAATCACGCTTTTCACTCTTCCAATCCGATGCGCTGTTTGGATTTGTCAAAAGCCTTGAGAACGATTTTCGTGGGACACTCCATCATGGCATGGAGTTGTTTTTTCGTGGGTAGGACTCAACCCGTTTGTTATTATACTACAAACATGAACTCTCAAGTGTAACTCGACGCTCTGGATAATTCTGCCGTGCGAGCAATGTAACCCGTTTGTTATTATACTACAAACATGAACTCTCAAGTGTAACTCGACGCTCTGGATAATTCTACCGTGCCAGCAATGTAACACTATCGTTGAACTGACCGTTGCCTCTTCCTACGCGATCGAGCACCGTACCACACTAAACAGCGTCTGCAAGACTGGCTTCTTGAAAATGATCTGGAATGGTTAAACTGGCCTGCTCAGAGTCCTGATCTTAATCCCATAGACCATCTCTGGGATGAACTGGAGCGACGGATACGAAATCGACCATAACGATTGTCTTCGCTCTCCAGTCTGACAACAGCTTCGCAGAACGAGATAGCTAGCCCTAGCTGTCGGGATCTACCGGAAATCGGTTGATAGTATGTCTCGTGTCGTACATCCAAAAGGTGGACTGATAAACGATTAATAGCGATAATAAACCCATTTGTTTCAAAACATTATGTTGTCCGAATATGTTTTGATAATATAGTGTGTATACCCTATTCACGTTTGTTGGATTCAAAATGTCCGTGTAAAGTTTAAGCTCGCCTAATGTTTCTCTCACAAACGTGATCATGGATATTATGCGGAACATTTATTCGTTCATCATTTTACTTCACGGAGAAGGTAGCACGATTCAGTTATTACGTAAAATGTAACAACCTCTGTAACGCAATTCCATTGCACGTAGTGATGTATTTGTTCTGAAAACAAAATATATTTTATTTTACATCCGACAGATCTGTTGGATGTTGCATCGGGAACGTTTTGTTGCTCACGAGAAACTGAAGATGAATGTCGAGGCAGAATATGTCCAAGACAATCAGCAGCTTCATTTGACAGTGACTAGCCTACGCTTCCGAAGAATGATTATCTGCTCCTTCGCCAACTTGTAAGAGAAGGTGCTAAAAATGTATGGTCGTATAAACATAGAAGACAAGCATGAAGCAAAAATTGCTAATTTACATGGCATGTGCACTTTTCAGAAAAACTGAATGTGGAAATTTAATTTCTTCCAAATGGCAACTTTTCGGAAAGCTTGAAATTTTCATCCTCCTGGAGCATGAAACAAATCCGCCCATTCTCTCAGGGAAAACACTTCGTAGCAAAAAAAAACAAAAACTGTCAGACCACCATAGGTTATCAAAACAACATGCCCAGTTTGAATTCTGGCTTCTCGTATTAGTCTCTCCTGTTTCCAACACGGATCTAGGTCAAATGGGATCAAATGTCGACTTTGCACAAAAGAAAATCAAATTAAGGAAATAATATTCAATTTCATAAGGGGAAAAAAGAACCTATTTACTATGTGATGTACTTTTCAGGTGACGTATGTGTCAAAGCGCTAGGCTGCAGTGATTAACCTTGCCGGCGTTGATCGGCCGAGAGAATATCCAACACCGGAGTAGGGAGACGTGGTTTCAAAAATCACCACTGGAGAAAAAGGGTATTTTTTTCCATTGGTTTCCGCACGTAAAATGAATCTCCTGAACGTGAGGTCCAACAAAATGTGTAATGGTTCTTCCGCACATGACCTGGAATTAAAAGGCATTCCTTCCTTCACGGTGAATTCTTTCAAGCATGATTTGTGGCCGAACATACAACCAACGATTTCGTGCCACCGTATTTTTCAACGGCCGAAGTACAGTATGTATGTGCTTCATAAGACAAAATGGCAAGTTGAAACGATAAGCTTTGCAGGTCTGTCGGGAGTATATCCTGCTCCGGAGTAGGAAGACGTGCAATCGAAATCCTCCACCGGCTAAAATGGCTTTTCGTCACAACACTTTAGAAAAATCTTCGGTTACTTTGGAACTGGTAAATAGCTTTTTATTTTGGGTGGGGGAGGAAAAACGACTGCAGTGAGCAACTAAAAAGGCTATATAAACAGTCGCCCGTCCCTAATTTTGGGCCACTGGTTCTAGGGAAGAGAGAGAGAGCCAGTGCCGTAAGACGAGTACACCATCCATTCCTCACCGGGATTCCAACTCAGACCCAACTTAGGCGAATGAATAGAAGACAACGCTTTGTACCACACGGTGACCTGCGTGACAAGTGGATAATTCTGGCGTACTCGAACAGAAATAATGGGACGAAGGTTCGATTCCCGCTCTTGGAAAATCTAAACTTTCTGACTAGCTGGCCACAGGCTGAATATACACTGGCGGAAAGTGAAAAAAGAACACCAAGAAGGAGACGTCTGATACCAACGAAATTTATACAGCATAATAACGGAATACAGAGGATAACGTGATCAAAGCATTATGGCGAAATACAGCTGTATTTGCTGGTAAACTGAAAAATAACATTTCCATGTAACATCGTTAGTACGAGGTTGAACCGCCATGAACTGCGTCACACTGTACAATTCGGGCTGGAGTCTGTCGTACAGATGTTCGATGTAAGTTTGTGGTATTGAGTTCCGAGCATCCTCAACCTTTATGCGTAAATCGGGGATGGTCGTGGCTGGCCGTGGAGACCGGATAAGTCTTTGTCCCATAAAATCTCACACGTGCTCAATGGGGGACTAATTCGGTGAACGTGCAGGCCATGGAAGTTGTCCCACACCCTGAAGTGCATGTTGCGTTGCACGTGCCGTGTGTGGGCGTGCGTTATCTTGCTGCCAAACACCACGACGGACCGACCTTACAAATGGCACAACAACGGGCTGAAGGATGTTGTTGATGTAGGAAGTGGTGTTAAACGTACCCGGTACAAACACTAGTTGTGTACGGAAGTGATAACTGATCGCTCCCCACACCAGGAGACCAGGTGTAGGCCCTGTGTGTCGCTGGCGGATGCAAGAAGGGAGAAGACGCTATCCTGTGCGTCTGAGAACACGCATACGGCCATCGGAGGCTCCCAAGCAGAATCTGCTTTCATCGCTGAACACGACAGATCGCCATTGCGTTCTCCAGTGCAGACGTTGGCGACACCACTGCAGCCGTTCCTGACGGTGGGCTGGAGTCAGAGGTACACATGCCAGAGGCACCCGTGCACGTAGTCCTGCATCCAGTAGACTCTTGTGGATTGTTCGCACAGTCGCCTCAGGTGCAACGGCAGCTCGGATTTGCGTCGCAGTGGATGTTCTGCTTGACAACGCCGCTCTTCTTATGCGTCGATCGGTCCGCTCATCAGTCCGTCTGTGACTCCCGGTTCCACGTTTTCTCGTGTGGGAATGCTTCTCTGACCATCTACGCCACCATCGTACCACCACCGATACTTCCCGTACAATTAGCTCCGCAATACGACGATACGACCACCCGGCCTCGCGGAGTCTGACTAGACGATCTCGCTCAAAGTCCGATAACTGCTGAAATCGTACACGTATTCCATGTCCAAGCATTGCTGCTTCTTCAGGGTCTTCGCATGTGTCCGTACGCCGACGACTGAATACATTCACTTCGCCGTAGTCCTTAAATACCACCGACGATAATTTGCATACTATGCCGTGCTGTGGCGTAAGCGCTCACCGGTTGGTCCCGAAATTAACATAACACCTACGTAAACTGTACCCCATTAACATATGTAAATTTAATGATCGTCCGCCAATTCCTTCTTGGTGTTCTTTTTTCACTTTCCGCCAGTGTATTTATGGTAACCATATATTCAGCTTGTAGGGCCTGATTAATTTGTAGGATTTGGAAGATTGAAATTAAACGAATCAGGCATACAATATATCATCAAGAGTAGTCGAACACCACAATATTTTGGGAAAAGTGGATGTATTAACGTAATTAGTAGTTGGTCGGTGCACTTTCTTCTTGCAGGTCAGCGGCAACACGTCGTGGCAAACTGCCAAATAATTTCTGGTCGCGAAAGGAATGGCTCGTTGTTCGTCCTGAAAAGCTGCTACCAGAGTGGAGAGTGAAAAAAGTCGTTGTGTTCTATACCTTATGCGTCCCTCCGATTCATAGACGTGATATACTGTGGAATTAAGATCAGAACTACGAGCAGGCCGGACAAGCAATTCCACCGCATTTTCAAGAAACCACTCCTGCAGAAGCCGAGTAGTGTGGTAGAGAGCTCGATTGTTTTAGAAGAGACAACCATCATTTCCATAATACCGCCATATTGTTTGTACAGCAAAATTACACAAAACGTCGAGGTACACTTCAAAATTCATTGTTTGTGGTGTAATAATCAACTGGCCGAGTCTCCGCACCTTTATGGAGCCTCCGCCGAACTTAACAGTTAGAAGAACACTCTCGGATGAAAATCGTTCTCCAGGCTGTTGCCAAATTCAAACAGCGCATCGGATTGGAAGAGTGAAAACGTGACTCATCATTCCTAAGGACAGAATACCACTCAGAAGAAAAGCTTTCCAATCGCCCATAGTCCAGGTAAGACGGAAGACACACCTCTTCAAACGGCGCTTCACATTCACGGTAGTGATGAGTTCCTCATATGCCGGTGCTCTACCATAAAAATCAACATTGCGCAACTCTTCGCGCATAGTTATGGCACTAAAAGAGCCATTATGAGCATTCCCTACTTCAGCAGCGATGGAAAAAGCAGAGGAAGAACTGGATTCTTAATATTTTTTACCATGGCTCTGCTGTCAGGTTCCATTAATTTGTGCTGCCTTCTTGAACGTTTTTTTTATGTGTAGTTGAACCGTCCTACTTCCATGTCTTAACAACATCACTTACAGTCGATTATGGTTTGTTTAGTTCAGCTGAGTATGGAAACATTACTCAAATGACACCCTATGACTAGACCACGGTGGAACCGAGGAGGTTAATATAATGATACCTGGAGATACCCTTCTTAACGGAGAAGTATCGCTTTGCGTGAAGCTTACAGCCGCGAGTGGCGGCCAATAATGTGGGCGGAAGCTGATGATTTACAAGGTTATTGCAATGCATTTTGTGTTGGCTGAATCGCATTCTTTCGTCGCAAAAGTTTTCCGATTTTCCATCGTAACTTGCTGCCGATGTATGCAAAAATGCTGAATTTATATAATTTCTAATTGTTTTGAGACGCCTTTGCATTTCTATTCTAAATGGAA
Organism: Macrothele yani; assembly: GCA_039090855.1. NCBI lineage: Eukaryota > Metazoa > Arthropoda > Arachnida > Araneae > Macrothelidae > Macrothele > Macrothele yani. The sequence continues at coordinate 139,733,602 of CM077010.1, forward strand.
ATAAGCGAACGTCAGATCGAATTCTAAACAAAACAAGACTTTAAAATTGAAAACTTCACTCGTATAAGAAGTATGATTCATTCCCGTTTGATATTAATACGATTTCTGCAATAAAAAATAATGCAATTCAAAAACACACGCAATTGATGTCCCATAGATATCATGTAAACATCGTCAAATTTCCACACTTTGAAGCTTCACGGTTAGGACATTTAGAGCATCTCCAGAATTATCATTCTAACCTGGAACTCAGAAAGTTCACGTCTACGCGGCATATCCACTTCAAAGTTACTGATAACACGACGGAACATCTCAGCATTATAAACTTTCCTCCTCACTCCCAGCTGCTTTCCTGGACAACAGTTTTTCGCACTTATGCAAATATTTCGTAGTGTCCGAATACATTTGATAATATAGTGTACAGTGACCAACAGTTTTGCGTGCAAGAGAACTAGCGGCACCTTTCTAAGTGATTTCCTCTTGTTTCAAGGGAATCATCATTTATGGCGTATTGTGGAGAAGAAGCGAAGTTGTATGTAGCTGCATTAAAGTTGGTACGGAGGGAGATAATTTTTCTTTCCTGCATGTATGACACATGGGTTTGAAGTTTCACGCAATCGTACTCACCAATAAGTTTTCGAAATAACATTTTTCCCTCGCCACATTTGACTTTGTATTGTCTTCTCTTAGTCTTCCAGGCTGTTCTATTATTGTTTCTTACTAAAAAGACCGGTTGACTGAATGTTGTGGACAACAGAAAATACGAGGTGGTGATGATAAGTCTTTGGATTTGTAAAGAAAACAACAAGCTGCGTGATGGAAAAAAATTAGTTACTCTACATATTCGTCGCTGAGCTCCACATGCATTTGACGTCGTTGTTTTATCTCTTTTAACCCAACAAAAAATATTTGCAAACCACTCCTCCTCTGCTGTTGTCAAAAATCAAATCTGCAAAACACTCGTCCGCTGCTGTTGTCAAAAATCAAATCTGCAAACCACTCGTCCGCTTGCTGTTGTCAAAAATCAAATCTGCAAACCGCTCATCCGCTGCTGTTGTCAAAAATCAAATCTGCAAACCACTCGTCCGCCCCTGTTGTGGCCGCCTCAATCCTGGATTCCCCCCCTCGCTCTCGAGGGGCTTTTCAGGCTAGAAAAGAGGTTCTAGTACAAAAGGGCCAAATCAGGTGAGTAGGCACGGTGTTCAGGAACTTCAAAGTGAAGATCAGCCAATTTTTCATCCGTAATGGCCGCTTTGTGAGGATAGGCATTGTCTTGAAGAAACAAGATCCCTTTCGAAATCGACGTTTGGAGACCAGTTGTTGCTTCAGTTTATCAAGAAGCGCAACGTAGTACTTTGCCGTGATGGCTGCACCCTTTTCCAGGTAATCTTCCAGCAAAATTCCATCTTTGTCTTAGAAGTCAGACGCCAAAACACCTTGTTTGATGACTTCTGTGTCTTGAACTTCTTTGTACGTAGAGAGTCACTGTGCTTCCCTTCTTTAGATCTTTTTCTTTGGTCTCTGGATCATAAATATTGATGCACGTTTCATCCATAGTTATAAGACGGTTCAAAAATCACACATAATCTCCCGACGAAATCGGTTCAAAATGGCTTGTTCAACAATCACTCGATCACGCTTTCTGTCAGCATTGAGACATATGTGAAGCAATTTGACTGAGAGCTTTCTCGTGTCTAAAATATCGTGATGAATACAGCCTACTTGCTCTCGGGGTATTGCCAGTGTCTCTGCTATCTTTTTCTGTGGATATTTTTCCATCATTCAAGATCATGGAATGAAATGGCATCTGAGTTTTCTGAAATTGTCACTTGAGTTTGTCTCCCACAACGTTCTTCGTCTTTGGTGCTCAAATGTCCTGTTCTAAACCTCGCAACGTATTTCTTGACTATGGAGTAGGAAAGACAATTATCACTTAATCTAACTGACATTTCATCATAAATTTGTTTGGCCGAGTTCGTTCTTAGAAAAAGATATTTCAGCACAGCTCGGCACTCTTTCTCGGTGAAATCTATACTGTTTTGCATGATTGCCACTTCTGACCTGCAAAACAAAAAATGAAATAATCAGACTATAATTATGATGCTTGCTCAGACACATGAATAAAAATCAGGTTTGATATGATAAACGTATTACGAGTCTAAGAGTATGTGAAATGGAAAAAGCGAAGGACATATCTCACCCACACGTATTTGTATTTGTCTGGCATTGAATATGAAAATTTTATCTGAATGTACTTCACCTTGTGGTGCAAAGTTTTTCCCAAGTTTAAAAAAAACAAAAATGACATTGAACTTTGTGGTGTAATAGAAATGTATTTTCAATAATTGTCGGTACAAAAATAGTTTTTCAAAATGAAATTTTAGAAGCTTAGCAAACGAGCGAAAAATGACCTGCACTTACACTCCTAGAATAAAAACTGCGCATCATTTACTGAACTCAGTGTGCGCGGCTTTTTTGTAGCAAATACACAAGCTTAAAAAAGTGTTGTTTTTGTAAAATATTATATATTCCTAGAATTAATAAAACATTTCCAAGTGGAAACAGCCAAGCAATGGCAGATATCTACATTATAAGAAATCAATAAATTTAGGTAAAATGTTCCCCATAGTGGAAGATCCGAAACGATACCAATTATTTAAATCGAAATGAACCTATTCGGAATATTATCTTCCTAAAATATCCCACAGTTTCTCCGCCAGGGGGCGTAGATATATATCTTATTTTTGTCAATATCTCTACTTCTAGGAGTCCGATTTGAAAAATTCCTTCTTTGTTGGATAGTGTTTTCGGTGTGACATGTTTTTCATATAATTTCAAAATTTTCCAGTAATTCATAGACTTTCCACTAGTGGGCGTAAAGGTAAATTGCGTTTCTCCCTATATCTCTGCTTCTAAATCTCCGATCTGAAAAATTCTTTCTGCACCGGATACAGCTCCTGACGGGAAATCGTTTGCACATAATTTCTAATATTTGTAAAAAAAAAATGGTTTGGCCACCAGGGGGCGTAAACCTTAATTTCCGCTTATGATGTATTTGCAACAAAATATGAGCTTCTAAAATCTCCATTGAAAAAAAAGTCTTTTGTTGACCGATGCTACTCGTGTCGACAAACCTTTTAGAAACATTTTCTTCTTAAAATAGTGCATGGTTTCTGCGCCAGGGGGCGTAGACGTATATCTTATTTCTGTCAATATCTCGACTTCGAAGAGTCCGATTTAAAAAAATTCCTTCTTTGTTGGATAGTGTTTCTAGTGTGACATGTTTTTCCTGAAAATTCAAAATTTTCAAGTAATTCATAGATATTCCGCTAAGGAGCGTAAAGGTAAATTCCGTTTCCCACTATATCTCTGCTTCTAAACCTCAGATTTGAAAAATTCCGTCTGCACCGGATACAGCTCCTGATGGGAAATCCTTTGCACATAATTTCTAATTTTTGTAAAAAAATGGTATGACCACCAGGTGGCGTAAGTCTTAGTTTTCACTTCTGATGTATTTGCAGTAAAATATGAGCTTCTAAAATCTCGATTGAAAAAAAGGCTTTTGTTGACCAATACTACTCATGTCGACAAACCTTTCAGGTACACTTTCTTCTTGAAATAATTCGTGGTTTCTGCGCCAGGGGGCGTAGATGTATATCTTATTTTTGTCAATATCTCTACTTCTGAAAGTCCAATTTGAAAAATGCCTTCGTTGTTGGATAGTGTTTCCGACGCGAAATGTTTTTCCTATAAATTTAAAATTTTCACGTAAATTATTTAAGACTTTCCGCTAGGGCGCATAAAGGTAAATTGTGTTTTCTGCTCCTAAAACTCCGATTTGAAAAATTCTTCCCGTATCGCATACAAGACCTGATGGAAAATATTTTTCACATAATTTCTAATGTTTTGTAAAGAATGTTTTGGCCACCAGGGGTCATATGTTTTAATTTCTGCTTCTGATGTATTTGTAGCATAATCTGGGCTCCTGAAAACTCGACTAATTGTTTTTTTCTTGGACTGATACCGCTCATATGGATAAACCTTTTAAGAATACTTTCTTCCTAAAATAATGCATGGTTTACCCACCAGGGGACGTAAAGTCACATCTTATTTTTGTCGATAACTCTGTTTATAAGAGTTCGTAAGCTCAAGATTCCGTTTACACCAATATCTGAGGGATTAAAGACCCGATTGAAAAACTTCTTTTTCCGTCAGATACTATTGTTTTCCATACCCGTTCCTATGCCTTTGAATAGCTTTGATAAATTTAATTTGCGTCAGAACGGATTCAAAAGACGTGCTTATTACACCCGAAAATTCGGTGTCATCTTTCTTGTTTCTCATAGTTTTCTTTTTCTTTCGGCACGTAATAGTCAGATTTGTAAATCTCTTATTTTGTCGAAGACTGTTTCTGGTAAGGATTGTATTTTGCATGAATACTTTCTGATTTTTCGTACAGCACGATTTTATCACTAGAGCGCGGAAGTTGAAATGTCTATTTAAAAAGTATTTGCAGAAATGTCTGCCACGGAAAGAACCTCAGGTTCGATCCCAGGCAGGTACGAATACTCGATCCGCCGTGCGTCGGATGGGAACGTTAAGCCGTCGGACCCCGGGTACTGGCCCCCGGTAATAAATAAGGGCGTCTTCATCCCCCTTTCTACTTCGCTTCCGTGTCACTTTCCCATCGCGCACCCTAGCCCAAATCTCCTAGCTTCCTGTTTCTAAGGGTTGTTTAAGACTGGGGTCAAATACTCCCTTCCTAAAACAATCTACAAATGATAATTTGATCATTTGTCTGGGGTAATAAATACCAGATTAAAAATACCGGTTTTTATTAGATACCGATAATTACTAAAACGAAGCTCGCGGATTTATTGCCCAGAAATGAGAAATAATTCACTCGTCATAGGGCCGATGGTCGGATTTATTTCATTAGACATCTGTGGTGCCTAAATTCCGAGTTAGAAAATTCATTTGACAACAGATATCATCTGTTGTCAAATGAATTTTGTCGAATGCTTTCCATGTACTTTTGGATTATTTATACTGCATAACTCTGAGGGTGAGTGCAGTTGGTATTCTTATCTTTAAATAATGCCCAGTTTTCTCGATTGAGAGATTATAAAGAAATGCATGTTCTTGCTTTCTTTGCTTCCGAAGGTCTTTCAAAATATTTTGCTTTTATTTTCAAATTTTCCGTTTTTCACAACTCTGAGGCCATGTGGCGTTAGAGGATATTTCCCTTCGAAAGAGCGTCGCCGATTTTTATAATCCTTTGAAAAAAAAAACCTCTCTTGGTAGGACCCTATTTAAAAAAAAAATATTTTGCATCCACTTTCTACTTTACGTAATGCACAGCCTCTCGCTTTTTGGGCGTAAAGTCACATCAGGTTTTCCTGCCCATCTATTTTCCCCTTTTTCGATTTGAAAAAGACTTATTAAAAGTCTGATACATTTCACGATAAAAAATGCTTTGTGCACAGTTTTGATCACCCAAATCACCCGTTATTTCTATTTGTGAATGTTTCACCAATTGTAGAAATTCATGAATGAAATACGGGACTACACCATTGTTCAATACAAATTTGGAAGTTGTGAATCCTTTTATTGGTGTAAATATGACCTGAATGTTAAGTCAGATAACATCCGATAACTTGAAAAATTGGTCGTCTTGAAGCGGAAATCGAATCCGCTTCTGAAAATCGCCCTAGTGGGGTAACCACTACCCCCACACATGCAGAACAACCAAGTTTCAAGTTCCCGATTAATTTGATTTCGTCATCCAGGACGACGAAATTTTCAAGCTTTCGGATATATTCAGGTCATATTTACACCAATAAACGGATTCACAACTTCCAAATTTGTATTGAACAGTGGTGTAATCCTGTATTTCATTCATTGATATTCTGCGCCTCCAGACAATCGGAAATGAATTCTATACCTCCAGATTCGCTATATGTGAATTCCGGTTGCTTCGACTAGCGAATCCTGTGATGGTTATATTCAAATTAATCGGAAACTTGAGTCTTGTTGTTCTGGTTGGTGTAGTGGTTAGTATTCTCGGGCGCGCTATCCGGACGACGTGGGTTCGATTTCCGCTCCAAGACGACGAATTTTTAAAGCTTTCTGATATTATCTGGCTTAATATTCAGGTCATATTTACACCAAAAAAAGGATTTACAACTTCCAAATTTGTACAGAAATCCAGTTCAGTTTCTTTTTTAGTATTAGTTTCCAATCACTACGAAGAGCACTGCTCACATATTGTGTGTTTCAAATTACGCTCAGGTTTTCTCTTGGTTGCGCAAATTTATTTTTTTTTCTGCTTAAAATATATTACTAAAGATTGTTTTTGTATCGGGAAGGTTTCAAATCACGTGCTCACTGCACCGAAGAATTCTGTGTACCTTTCTTATTATTCTTTCGGAAATGAAATAATATAAAACTATTCTTCCTAGGGGATGCAATGCATTTACCATGGTAAGCGATATGCGAATAAAAAAAAAAATTATCTGGGATAGACTTGTAGATAGTGTGCAAATACGTTGAACAGAAATGCACTCTTACGCCGTTTGATTTCAATATTCTTAACATAAGTTATGTTCACCAGTGGCAAGGACCCGTCAGAGACGATAGTAGTTGTCGCTACGAATTAAATATCATGCTGTAGCGTACCGTGAGACTACGGCTTTTTTTAGCTTAAAGTTTCTGTTAAAAGGACGCGTTGTGTGTTTAAGCTATAAAAATGAATTTATACTGAAGAAAAGTGAGATATTTTGGCTACGTACGAATGCAATAACCTCTATGGCTTGTAATAAGTATACTGTTACCCCTCAGAAAAGCAAAGACGAAAATCATGGTTTGATCGACGATTTAGACTGCCACTGGGCACAGTGGCAATCTACATCGTCGATCAAGCCATGACATTTGTTAGCCACTATGCTAGTGATCCGATTTTTTGACGTAGAAAATATACACATAAGCGTTTTAAACATGCCAATAAATCGAATCACTAGTATAGTGTTACTATTTCCTACGCCAATAGATCGGATCACTAGTATAGTGTTACTATTTCCTACGCCAATAGATGGGATCACTAGTATAGTGTTACTATTTCCTACGCCAATAGATCGGATCACTAGTATAGTGTTACTATTTCCTACGCCAATAGATCGGATCACTAGTATCGTGTTACTATTTCCTACACCTATAGATCGGATCACTAGTATAGTGTTACTATTTCCTACGCCAATAGATCGGATCACTAGTATAGTGTTACTATTTCCTGCATAATTGGTGTACTGTTCCTCGTTATTAATTTTGTTAGCCATTTTTTCACATTTTAGCCCTAATACTTTCCGGCTGCGGTAAGGACGCTTCATTTTAGGCACCACACGGTCTCTCAAATGTTCACTGCTCCACACTGAAATTCCCTCTTTTGAAAGAATGCACGAAATGGGACGAAACATACCCAATTTGTAGACAAGTAGCTGGGAAAGAACAAATTGCATTTTTTAGGGATTACATGGATGCAATTGAAGGGGAGATAGTTTAATGTGGTAGGTGTCGGTAGGCCTCATGACCTCCGTGCTGGGTTATACATTCGGCCACACCGCGTGGCATCCAATGGAAGAGTCTCCGGGTTGTGTCATGGGTAATCACACACAATGCGTCGTTGACTTGTGTTGCAAAATTCATCCACAGATGGGTCTGAGTTCGATTCGCCGATATGGCATGGACGGTGTTTTTGTCTTACAGGACTGGCTTCCTCCCTTCCTTGAAATCGGTGGCTCTAAATAAGAGAAAGACGACAGCTTAGAAGTGTTCATGGTTGTAATTAAACGCCGAATCAAAAAATACACAGTCACGTTACATTATTTTGAACACCTCCCACTTTGACGTCAACAGCACGTAACCAATGAAAGAAGGCACGTGTCGTGAGCTGGCTTGGAGGGTAAATAAAGTGTGTTGTAGGCATTCTAAAAACATATCACTCGTTGCTGTCATGGATATAAGAGCGATTTATCAGATTTAAAAAAAGGGATGATTATCGGCTTTCGGGCCAAGGGTGGCAGTATTTCTGAAGCAGCGAAGTGTGTGAACTGTTTGCGTGCTGCTGTGGTTAAAGTGTATTGTGATTAGAGAAATAGCACCATTGCGAATAAGCGACGTGGAAACCTCGGCGCAGCACCACGTGCCATTGATGTGAGAAGTGAACGTCGGCTTCGAAATTGCGTGACGGCCGATCCACAAGCTAAAGTGGAGCAACTCACTGGCCAAATGAACAAGGGGGCTACCGAAAGTGTGTCTAAAACGACAGTTCAGCGAACTCTGCTGCGTATGGGGATCCGATGCAGACGGATGGTCACAGCACCTATGATAACGACGGTGCATCGGCCGGAAACGCTTACATTTGCATGGCAGTAACGGAATTGGACCTCCGCTGATTGGTAAAGGGTTCTCTTCTCTGATTAGTCACGTTTTCTGCTTCATCGAACGGATGGACGTTGGCGTATAAGGCGAGAAACATCGGAGGACAAACACTCTTCAACCATTGTTGGAAGAACGCAAGAGATGTGGGGGCAGCATTATGGTCTGGAGAATGTGTTCGTGACATTATCTGGATACACTCATACACGTGTAAGGCACTATGAACCGATTTCCTCATGTTCATGGATCTCATGAATCCATTCATGCTGACCACGCCATACACCCATCCATGCTAATTGTCTTCCGTGGGGCGGCTGGGATCTTCCAGCGCGACAATGCGACGTATCACAGAGCTATAAATCTTCGAGCGTGGTTGGAAGAGCACGATGAAGACTTCAAAGTACTTTCTTGGCCCCCTATTTTGCCCAGGCCTAAACCCAATTAAGCATCTGTGGGACCGCCTCGATCGTGTTGTTCACTCTATGGATCCTTCGCCACGCACCCGTTATTACCTGTCAGATTCACTGCATTCAGCATGGCTCCAAGTACCTGTGAACACCTTCCAGCACCTTATTGAGTCACTCCCAGACCGTCTAGCTGCTGTCCGCACTGCAGACCACGGTTACTCTGGATATCAGCTGATGGCTACAATAGTGTGACTCGACGGTGCATAAATAATTTTCCGGCGAATAGGAATATTTCTCAAAATGATGATGAGCGATTTTTTTAAAATATTTTTTCCCTAAATTTTGTATATGCGTACTTGTTCTGGAAGACGTAAATTGGCATTTCCGTTTTCACTACACAGAGAAATATGTACAGTTACACTAAGTTGTCTAATACGTTTTAATATTTTCAAGTTGCACATAACTGTTTTACCTACTAGCATCTATTCATATTTGGTACGGCATCATTTCTAAAAAGGACGTAGTTTACGTTCCTGTTTAAAGAGCCATTGATAACATGACCTGAAATGTATAAATTTGTGAATTTTGTGGGAACACATTCTTTACACTCTTGGTTTTGCTAGACCACCATTTATTTTAGCCTACGTTGCTCCGGTGGTCGACGAGGGGGGCGGGGTCAGAGGCGCAGCTGGATAATCGTGGCCTGTCTTCGAGTCCCGTATGAGGTGATTGATGGCTCTAAGATGCTGGCCAGTTTCAAACTAATAGTCGGAGCTGGATTTTTCTGAGTGATCTTCGGCTTTATCGATAGAGTCAGAAAAAGCGTTGCCAGTTTCTTTTCTTTTTTCTGGTAGGGTTCAGCCCCCACCCCTCCCTCAGAAAGAAAATGAAGCCCTTTGAAGTATGCATGAATCACCACCAGTTGTAATAAAAGAGTTTTCCTTGCCGTTCTGTAACGTACCAGGAGATGTGACGTACCTGCCCGAAGAACGCACACGACATAAAGGCAGATAGGAATCAGAATAAGACGTCCGCGTAGCTCAATTGGTAGAGTGACTTATTCCGGAATGAGGGGATCCGGGTTCGAATCCTGCCGTGGACAGAAATGACGGAGATATTTACTTCGTTATAATGGCGCCCGAACTATCCGGATGACCCGACCGTTCAAAATCTCGCATTGGTGTGATGTTATTTCCACACCGCGAGATAGGAAAAATAAGAGAATCCCTTCTTCAGCACTTCGAAAAAAAAAAAAAAAATAAAGGGGAGATGATGTAACGTACCAGGAGATGTGACGTACCTGCCCGAAGGACGCACACGACATAAAGGCAGATAGGAATCAGAATAAAACGTCCGCGTAGCTCAATTGGTAGAGTGACTTACTCCGGAATGAGGGGATCCGGGTTCGAATCCTGGCGTGGACAGAGATGACGGAGAAATTTACTTCGTTATAGTTCACTGAATTTAATCATTAAATCATTCGATATTTCCGGTCACCAGATTTGATTTCAACAATCACCTTAAGCAGGAAAAATAAAGTTTTTCAAGGTTATCTTCATCCCGGGAATCTTGGATTACAGTCGTTCAGCGTATACGAAGAGATGATGTATCTTAACGGACGATGGAATATATCTTTTCATTCTTGTCATCAAACACATTCATTCTTACCCTTTTGTCTTCTATCCCAGACAGGTCATAATATTCTTCCCTTGTGATCATAAAAGCAGCCAGGTTGGCAGTGTATATAGCAAGGAAGACGACTGCAAACATGGCCCACACGTTCGACATGAATCTAGCAGTGTAACCTCTGGGACAATCGACATTCACTGCAGCTCCAAAAAGGATAGCCCATACCAACCAGTACGTTCTGAACAAGGAAAACTTGTGATCTGCAACATAAGAAAGGAAGATCAGCATGTGCTGTCTTTTTTCACATGAAAAGTAAAAGCAGTTCACAAAAATCTGAAATACTTAAAACAGATCATTAAATATAGCATGGAACCAACATATATATGGAACACATACAGAAAAGACGAACTAACACAGAGAGTAAAAAGAGGGATAAATCAAGTAACCATTTAACAGAAAGGTCAAGTGCATTATACAGTGCTTCACCAAATTCAATTGTTCACAACAGACGTTTTAGTTGACGCGAAAATTGGGTTACATTTGCGAATGAAATACATGAACTCAATAGATGAATTCGCATGTAAATTAGAATAGGCTCAAAAATATTGTTCAATAACCACGCTTTCAGGGACAGTCACTCTTTGATAGATAAAGGCATGTGAGCTAAGTGGGCTGGTTAAGTGTTTCGTGCCATTTGGGAGATCATAGAAAGCTACGGAAGATTTAAAGAAATAGATAAGAACGATGAAGTGTACCGGCTGCCGGCAGGGAGAACGTCTGCCAAACCAAGTATCAACTTGGTCTGATCATTAAACTGAATAAGGGTTCCATCTTGGTACCTCAACATGCTATTGACCTGCGTTCAATCTACCAAACCCTCTCTACCGTAAAGGGTATTCTAAACGCTTGTTTGGAGACATTCGTCTACTAACAGTCCAACTCAAGCTTCGTTCACTGCACACGGCTTAGAACAACTTTCATCAAGTTCGTGTGTCTCCTAGCTCGAAAACGCACGGTCGTCATCTGCATATTTTCAAAAGAGCTAGAACAATATTGCTCAGCCCAGGTGATGACATCGAAGTCGTCGATTGTAAGCTTGTTTCGAGATCTGGATAGTAAGGCATGTTTCCAGTATTCAGTCTAGGATCTGGATTGTAAGCTTGTTTCGAGATCTGGATTGTAAGCTTGTTTCGGGATCTGGATTGTAAGCTTGTTTCGAGATCTGGATTGTAAGCTTGTTTCGGGATCTGGATTGTAAGCTTGTTTCGAGATCTGGATTGTAAGGCATGTTTCCAGTATTCAGTCTAGGATCTGAATTGTGAGCTTGTTTCGAGATCTGGATTGTAAGCTTGTTTCGGGATCTGGGTTGTAAGGCATGTTTCCAGTATTCAGTCTAGGATCTGGATTGTAAGCTTGTTTCGAGATCTGGATTGTAAGCTTGTTTCGGGATCTGGATTGTAAACTTCTTTCGAGATCTGGATTGTAATCATGTTTCGGGATTTGGATTGCAAGCTTGTTTCGAGATCTGGGTTGTAAGGCATGTCTCCAGTATTCAGTCTAGGATCTGGATTGTAAGGCATGTTTCCAGTATTCAGGCTAGGATCTGGATTGTAAGCTTGTTTCAAGATCTGGATGGTAAGCTTGTTTCGGGATCTGGGTTGTAAGGCATGTTTCCAGTATTCAGTCTAGGATCTGGATTGTAAGCATGTTTCGAGATCTGGATTATAAGCTTGTTTCGGGATCTGGATTGTAAGCTTGTTTCGGGATCTGGATTCTAAGGCATGTTTCCAGTATTCAGTCTAGGATCTGGATTGTAAGCTTGTTTCGAGATCTGGATTGAAAGCTTGTTTCGGGATCTGGATTGTAAGGCATGTTTCCAGTATTCAGTCTAGGATCTGGATTGTAAGGCATGTTTCCAGTATTCAGTCTAGGATCTGGATTGTAAGCTTGTTTCGAGATCTGGATTGTAAGCTTGTTTCGGGATCTGGATTGTAAGCTTGTTTCGGGATCTGGATTGTAAGCTAGTTTCAAGATTTAGATTGTAAGCTTGTTTTGGGATCTGGATTATAGCTTGGATACATCGACTTTGCGTTACCCCCTCGAAACTGTCTCCGAAATAATCTTCACAATCGGTCGTCTCGTTTGGTCATGTTCTCGCATTTTTATTTCTCACATAGAGACGAATTTATTTAGTGTCCGCTGTGTTGTGAATTAGTAGTTTTGTATTTTACGATCAACTCCCTCTGTGACGAATGGTGTGACCTGTACTGGAAATTCACCAAATTTCAAGATTTATCAGCAACAAGCGTTTCTCGGTCAAATGCGTCAAATGCTTTCGTAAATAGAAAAATTTAAATATGCCACTTAACAGTACCTTTGTTTTAAGATACGTCACACACTTTATTAATTTTTTTTTTGCTTAGAAATGTGACGAAACTTCGCATAGGAAACTGCTCGAGGAATTGATATCATAGTTTTTTTCACAATTGTGAAGCATTTCGTTAAAATTTTGTTTGAGTTTTTAACATGATTTCACAAGCGATGATCTCTAAACTTATCGCATTTTCTCGTCTTAACTGGAACTACATTTTGTATGCATGCGATAAATTAAATTATTCTTAAAAAGGGAATAGAAACGACGAACAATTTAATGCAATGTCTTTTATTCTGATCTGAGCTAATACAGCTCTGTTAAATTTCACCGTGTAAGTCCTTTTTTTTTATTCCTAGATTTTTATTTAGATTTATCAGTAATTTCATTGCTTAGCAATATTTAAACTGCAATAAAATCAGATTAATTACAAGTAGATGCACGTAAAACAACAAAAGAAGGAGATGTCACGCAAAAGGAGCATTAAAGAAGTGAGTGTTAGCAACATGAATGATTTTTGAGCAAATTTGCTCATTTTTTTCTTTCCCTTTTTTTCCCTGTCGAGAGACGAAAGCAAGTAGTTTTATCTTCTAAAAAGTTTTCTGACATCCTTCCCATTTTGTAAAGACGCAGAACAAATAAATGAAACGTAACTGCATCCAGATAACATCCCCCTTTTTTCCACTCGAAACTTTTTTGTCTTGATGCTTTAACGTACAACTGACAGGAATTTCTTTACTTTTCGTGACATCTCTTCCGCTCAGTGGACTTACATTCCTTTACTCCCTGTAGGCACATTTAAGCTGAAGTCAGGTGCATAGCTTTTTCACGCTAGATCCCGAAACAAGCTTACGTTCTAGGGGATTGTTTCATTCTATAAAACTTTATTGACTTTCTCTCTGTCCTTCTCTCTGAGATCTACTTCGAGAAAAAAGCAATTTCTGAATTAATTACGGGAGGGGAATCCGGAAAGCGTTTCCTCCAGATCGAACAAACGAAAAAAAAAGCAGTAATTCTAAAATCATTTCCAAAAAAATAAGAACGCATATATAGAAACGATTTTGAACTTGTTTCCTGGCTATTTGTTGCTTACATTTCAGCAGACAGGGGGTAAAAAAGAAGGGATTCGGAATTTAATTCTAGAATTTTTTTCAGAAAACACGAAGGGATATTATTAAAGCAATCAATCACGCAACACATGTTGATGCTATCTGGGTCGCTCTCCCTTACGAAACACATTCCGAGTGATATTAACTTCGTCACTTGATTGTTTGATATATCTGGATGCTTCTCGCAAACTTTCTTTCAGTAGCGTTTTTTCATACAGTTTACTGTGAAGTTCTGTTTATCATTTCACGCAATTACGTCATATGCCTTAAAGCTTTTGCAGGATATATTTTTCCAAGGAAAATTTCGCAATTGCGAATAGCCACCTCGACGGGGCAGTGCTGCAAGCATTGGTATTTGGGCATTCCCCCCGAGATGGAGGGAGGTTCGAATCCAGGTGAGGAATGGGTGTTGTACTTGTCTTACGGCACTGGCTCTCTCCCTCTGCTGGAACCAACGATCCTAAATTAGGGACGGGCGACAGCTAATAGCTATCGAGTTTTTCACAGTGGTCGTTAAACCCACAAAAAATAACAATGAAATTTTCTGTTGCATGAGTGAACAAGATAATTTTATATTATCAGTCCTTCTCTGAATTAAACAACAGTGTTTTAATAGAATTACGTTTTGTCATGGAAGTAGACACACCTCAGAAACTTGAAAATTGCATATTCTTGGAATTGTAATCGAACCCGCATCTCCGATTTATATTCGAGTATGTTACCGTTTTTCCACCCAGAAGCAGGAATCTCCAAGCTACTCAGGATGTGTTTTGGGACTCGAACGTAAATCGGAGATGCGCGTTCGATTCCCATTCCAGGACGATATAGTTTAAAAATTTTCTCAGGCATGTCTACTACATACATATTATTAAGCTGTTCTATGTGATTCAGAAGTTAGCTCCTCAAAGAAAGACCATGTGCCAAGTGCACATTTAGCAGATAGAACTAGAATTTACCTACTGTTGGTGTATCAAATGTGTCCATTTACAACGAACTTGGCACAGAGCTGGAACTTCATTAACATCCGTCACACGCCGTACGCGAGAACTTTTGTACTTACACTCATAATCTTTTTCTCAAGCAGGCATTCCTGAATCTGGTCTTCCCATGATTTTCTTGACCTTTCTTTCCTGCCACTTGGGCTGAAAATGCACTAATTCGACAAAGGTCACAGGACACCTAGAAGAGAAATACAACATAGTATTTATTGACATAAATTAGTACGGTGTCAGTCAACCTTTGGCCTTAATGCATGCACTGACCCTTCGGGACATGCGTTCGACTAGATTTTGGAACCCAGCGATAGGTATGCGTTTCCATTCAGTACATAATGCTGCCGCTAACTGTTGCATAGTAGTAGGCCTTGGTTCCAAACTTCGTATTCGTTGCTCTAATTCATACCATAGGTGCCCTATGGTATTACGATCAGGGCTCTGTGTTAGCCAGTCCACCCACGAAACGAAATTATAGTCAAACCAGGCCGTAACAGATCTTGCTTTATGGCTCTGTGCATTATCGTTCTGTTAACAACAATTCTCGGTTCCATTGTATTTCCACAGTGTTGGTAGGGTATAATTGTCCAGAATATCGAGGTAGACTTGGTGGTTAACAGGTTTGTCCACAATAACCAATGGGCCGGGACCATACCAAGTAAAACACTCCCACACGAGTATGAGGCGGTATTGAATACTGCCATATCTATGCTTCACCCGTAATGAAAATGTGTCGTTCCGGGCTTCACCAGTGCTTACAAGAGCTGGCTGGGATGGAGAATAGCGACTTTGTTCTGCTGCATGGAATGCTTCAGAACCACTATTCTGGATCTTAACATAAGTTTGCCACTTCGGGTTTAATCAATGATCAATGAAGTTTTAAAATTTTGACGAAACTGGACTGCTGTACGGTATACAGCGGAGAACCAAAACATTGGGACAACCTGTCTGATAGGATGTTAGCTTTCACGTGCCGTCAAAACAGAATTTACCCTCAGATTTACTGTTCCAGCGCAAGTCTACCTCAGGTTGCACAAACCATTCATGAAAAATTCTGGTAGTGTGGCACATTGTCTGCTGAAAGAAGACACTACTAGAAAGGAATACCGTGGCCTTAAAAGGAGGCACTACTAGAAGGAAATACCGTTGCCATGAAAGAAAGCAATACTAGAAGGGAATACCGTTGCCATGAAAGAATGCTCGACTAGAAGGAAATACCGTTGTCATAAAAGAAGACACAACTAAAAGGTAATACCGTTGCCATGAAAGGAGGCACCACTAGAATGGAATACCGTTTCCATAAAAGAATGGAACTACTAGAACGTAATACTGTTATCATGAAAGAAGGCACTACTAGAAGGGAATGCCGTTGCCATGAAAGAAGGCTCTACTGGAAAGGAATACCGTTGTCATAAAAGAAGGCAATAATGGAAGGGAATACCGTTGTCATAAAAGAAGGCAATACTGGAAGGGAATACCGTTGTCATAAAAGAAGACACTACTAGAAGGTAATACTGTTGCCATGAAAGAAACACTACTAGAAGGGAATACCGTTTCATAAAAGAATGCACTTCTAGAAGGTAATACCGTTGTCCTAAAAGAAGGCAATAATGGAAGGTAATACCTTTGCCATGAAATAACACTCTACTGCAAGGGAATGCCGTTGCCATGAAAGAAAACACTACTAAAAGGGAATACCATGCCATGCAAGAAGGCACTATTAGAAGGGAATACCGTAGTACAAAAAGAAGACAATACTAGAAGAGAATACCGTTGTCATGAAAGAAGGCACTACTAGAATGGGATACCGTTGCCATTAAAGAAAACACTACTAGAATGGAATACCGTTACCATGAAAGGATGTTCTTGGTCTGAAATGGTGTTTAGGTAGATGGCATACGTCACAGTTTTCTGCACACGAATAACAACACCCAAGGTTTCACAGCATAACATTGCCCAAAGCATAACACTTCCTCCACCGGCTTGTTTTCGTCCCATGTTGCAACCTGGTGCCGAAACTTCTGTAGGTAAACGACGCACACGTACCCACCCATCCACATGGTAAAACAGGAAATTGGAATCACTAAACCAGACGACTTTCTTCCAACATTCGAAGTCCAGTTTTGATCCGCGCGAACCCATTGTACGCGCTTCTATGTAGATTAGCACGGACACTCGGAGAGACCCGCGGCTTCGCAGGCCCATTTTTAGCAGGGTTCTATGTATTGTGTGTTTTAACGCAATATCAGCATTTAAATTACCGGAAAATTGCACCACAGTTTTCCTTTTGTTGATTTATATCATTTTGAATATACTTAGCTCACCGCTAGCATTGATTATCCGTGATTGACCGATGTTTCATGATTGTTCTCCTCATCGGACCACTTTTAAGGTACTAACCATGGCTGACCGTGACCACCCCACAAGTTTGCCGTCTCGGAAATCCTCTGAGCCTGTCGTCTGGCCATCACCATTTTACCTATGTCAAACTCTCTTAAGACCGCTGCGTTTCCTACCTGAAGAACAAAAATAACACTGATTAACAAAGCTCAGAGTAAGGTGTTATTTATACTGTTTCATGATCTCCACACGTACCGCCGTCTACCTGCAGTAGCTTCGATTTATATAAAGCCGCACTTCATTATGTTTTGGCTGTTCTGTGTAGAGTAACAATGGGGGTTTTGCGTTATTATAGAGAAGTACACTATTTTGACAAAAGTCACCAGACACCCCTACAAAAGCAAATGAACGGATCTGCTGCGTTGTTAAGAGGCGCGGTACAGCTGCAAATGGTATAAAAACAAACCTACAGCTGACCGCGATCACACCGCACTGCGAGGTTGAGTGAAAGTGTCGCGGTGCGAGAGAACTGACTTCGAGAAAAGAAATATTCTTGGGTGTTTTATTAGTGGATTTTCCATAAAAGAAACCTAGAGGCGTTTAAACATACCCAAGGCAACTGTTTTAGATGTACTGAATAAGTGGAAGACGCATGGCGTGCTTGAAGCAGCAAAATGTACCAGAAGACCGAAGCAAATCAGTCATAGAGGACGTCGGAGCCTCAGGAGCGTCGTTACAGCTAATCGACGGGATACTGCACAAGGCCTCAGTGTACAGGTGAGTAAAAATGCTAGAACCTCGATATCTACCCGTACCATTCTCAGAGAATTTCATTCCATGGGATACCGTGGTCGTGCGGCTGCTCATAAGCCTTTCATCTCCATTCAGAATGTTACTCGTCCTCTTACATGGTGTGAAAAGACATTTATCGTGGACCGTAGATCAATGGAAACGGGTCCTGTGGACTGATGAATACAGATACAGGATCCATCAGTTTGAGTTCCTTGTGCGGGTGTGGGGGCAGCCGGGGTAACGCTATTTACCACAGTGTACTGTTCCTATGGTCAAGCTTGGAGCTGGGAGTGTACTCGTGTATGGTTTTTTTTCGTGGTATGGTCCCGGCCCCCTGGTTATCAAGAACAAATCTGTTACCTAGCACATCTGCCTTGATATTCTAGACAATTATGCCCTACCAACTCATTGGAAATACTATGCAAACAAGCCTTGTTGGTACCAGCAGGATAATGCACCGATCCATGAAGCAAGGACTGTAACGGCGTGGTCTGACGACCGCCCATAGCGGTATAACTATACCATCGGGATTAGAGGAAATTCTATCCCACACTTACCAACCCGCTTGGCCAGCGTGGTGAGTTATGGCCAAACCCCTCCAAAATGATTCCACAACTTAAATCTTGGCCCTCAGTCTCCGGCAGCTGGAATGTACCTGGCCAAGGCAGCGGCCAGTGCGACATGAAGGCAGAGGGTGCTAAGAATCCCCGGAGGACCGGACTAGGCTGCCATCTGATGCTGACCTTGGCGACGTATAACGGACGCTCCCTATCTTCTGATTCAAGGCTTCTTGAATTGGAAGAGGAACTACAAAGGATCAAGTGGGACATCGTCGGGCTAAGTGAGGTAAGGAGAAAAGGAGAAGATCTCATTGAACTGAAAAGTGGACATCTCTTCTACTATCGTGGGACAGATACTGGCAGAACTAGTGGTGTTGGATTTATAATAAACAAGAAACTGAAGGATAAAGTGGTAGAAGTTGAAAGTTCCTCTGACAGAGCTGCACGACTCGTTATCCAACTATCGAGAAGATACCAGGCTCAGATTATTCAAACTTATGCACCCACCACAAGTCATCCTGAAGAAGAAATTGAAGAATTTTATGAGGAAATTTGTCATCTAAATAATAAAGGTAAGCAGCACTTGAAAATAATTATGGGAGATTTCAATGCAAAAATAGGGCAACGGCAACAGAAACCAGCGTGGAAATACTCTCGTTGAGTTTGCAGAGGCAGAAGGGTTTTTCATCTTGAACTCCTTCTTCAAGAAAAAGCCACACAGGAAATGGACATGGAGACATCCAAATGGGACGACAAGTGAAATTGATTTTATTATGTGTAACAAAAAATTCGTCATAGAAGACTGCAGTGTGCTAAACAAGTTCAACACAGGTAGTGACCATAGATTGGTGAGATGTAAGATGCACCTCAACACTAAACTTGAACGTGGCAAGCTCATAAGACAAACAAAATCTATTGACATAACCAACCTTAAAAAACACCATAATACCTTCAAGTTGGAACTGAAGAACAGGTTCTCTGCTTTAGAAGGCCTAACATCGAAAGAAGTAGTCATCTCTGAAGTTAACAGAAAAGTAACCAAAGCTCTTATGGAAACAGCAACAAAATTAGCTGGGTCTAAGAACAAGTTGCATGAAAATAAATTATCAGGAAAAACGGAAATGTTGATGCAAAAAAGAAGAGAGATGTGGACAACTAAAGAAGATGTGACTTCCAAAGTGGAATATAATGAGCTATGCAAGACAGTACGAAAAAGTATCACTGAAGACGTAAGGAAATTCAACTGTGAACTAGTGAGGAAAGCAATTGAAAACAACCAAAGCCTAAAGATAGCAAAGGGACATCTCAGTAAATGAAGAAACAGATTATGGCACTGAGAAAAGAAGATGTTCTGTAACAAGAAATAGAGGCGAAATTTTGACAAGAGTGAAAGATTTCTACTCCAAATTATATGAAAGGGATGATACATGCACTCCAGACATCATGAGAGATACCAGTACCAGAGTTCCTCCAGTCCTTCCAGCAGAGGTTGCACATGCAATCAAGAACATGAAGCGGGGAAAAGCTCCAGGAGAAGATGGAATTACTGTAGACATCATACAAGAAGCAAGTGGAGAAATCGAAACAGTACTCCCCCAAATTTTTACTCGATGCCTTAATGAAGGAAAGATTCCTGAGGATTGGAACACCGCTACAATGATCCTGCTTCATAAGAAAGGTGACATTGAGGATATCGGAAACTACAGACCTATCAGCCTCCTATCAGTAGTTTATAAAATCTTCACTAAAGTTCTTTCACACCGCTTGAAGGTAACACTGGACATGGCTCAACCGAGAGAACAAGCTGGATTCAGGAGTGGCTACAGCACAATAGATCATATCCATGTGCTGAGAGAACTAATTGAAAGAGCGAGAGAATATGAACTTCCATTGTGCATGGATTTTATCGATTATGAAAAAGCCTTTGATTCGGTGAAACCATCAGCAGTTACAATGGCTCTGAAAACCTGCGGTATTGAAGATGCATACATTAATATTATTAATAACATAAATGAAAATGCAAGTGCAAAGATTAGGCTGTTTGAAAATACAACACACATAAAAATTGGAAAGGGAGTGAGATAAGGTGACACCATATCTCCGAAGCTCTTTAATGCCACATTGGAGGGTGTTTTTCAGTCAGTGAGCTGGGAAAACAAGGGGATAAAGATTAATGGAGATTATCTAACCCACCTTCGTTTTGCTGATGACGTAGTCATTTTTGCAACTCGCCCATCAGAGCTGCAGAGTATGATCCAGGAACTTGCTGACAAGAGTAAAGAAGTGGGATTAAAAATGAACTTTCAGAAGACAAAAGTGATATTCAATGCTTTTACAAGAAATGAAGATTTATCGATTGATGGAGAAAAGCTGGAGATAACAGACACGTACGTTTATCTTGGACAGCAGTAATCAAGTGAGGGGCACATTGATGAAGAAATTAATCGGCGTACAAAACTTGCCTGGAGAGCTTTTGGAAGAAACAGCTTAATTTTCAAGAGCAATATGCCATTATGTCTGAAAAGAAAAGTGTTTGATCAATGCATCCTTCCAGTGCTTACGTATGGTGCAGAGACGTGGACCTTAGCTAAAAGAGACATACAAAGGCTGCAGACAACTCAAAGAAGCATGGAGAGGTGCATACTTGGTGTAACCAGGAGAGATAAGAAGAGGAACTCGTGGATCCGAAAAATGACAAGAGTGGAAGACATCATGATCAGAGTCAAATCCCTGAAATGGCAATGGGCTGGACATACTGCCAGAAGGACAGATCATCGATGGACAGCCGAAATTTTAGATTGGATTGCAAGGGACAGGAAAAGACCCAGAAGAAGACCACATGGGAGATGGGTGGATGAAATTCGAAAGTATGCAGGGGTGACATGGAGGAGACTGGCACAAGACAGACCGTTGTGGAGGAAACTTGGGGAGACCTTCGTCCAGCAGTATATTGATAATGGTTGACAATGATGATGATGATGATGTGGACTACCCAGCAATGAGCCCTGATCGTAATCCCATAGAGCACCTATGGGATAAATTAGAGCGCCGCATATGAAGTTTGTAACCAAGGCCTACTACTAAACAACAGTTAGCGGCAGCATTAAGTAGTGTATAGAAGCGCATACCTATTGCTGTGTTCTAAAACCTTGTTGAAAGCACGTCTTGAAGGGTCTGTGCATGCATTAAGGCCAAAGGTGAACCGACATCGTACTATTCTGTGTCAATAAATGCTATGTTCTGTTTCTATTCTAGGTGTCCGGTGACTTTTGTCAATATAATGTATGACCCTATGGCGATTGACAAATGATGGTAGTTTGATGGAATGTTTTCCATGCATAAGGACAAATTCTTGATATTATCTGTTCGCCGTTGTGATTTAATTCGGTTGTAAGAAAGAGGATTATATCACACCTCCTGCGGACTGTTAAACACTGATCATCGCTTTCCTGGGAAGGAATACCGATTTCAGGTGTGAGTCGGGCTTTCTGCGATCATTAACGACTGTTATACGGCGTCGATTTCTCATCACACGTGACAAAACTCAACAAAAAGTCGTTAGTGGTTGCATATGAGCAGAGAAGAGTTGATATCGAATCCTCGTGTTGTCTGCTTCTTTTTACACTTCACGTGGGACTTATTTATCTGCCTTCTTCACTTTGCCTACGGCCGTTAAATGCCGAAAATGGTTGCATAGCGTATTACGAGTTTCTTTCCAGGTCCTCATACGGTCTGACGTGGATTGGATTCTATAAATCCTTCGACTCGGTATCACCCATATTTTCTTCCGGTCTACCGCGTGGTTCATTTTCGATGCTCATATCGCCGTACCCGAATTTAGCAAACTGAAGTTGTGTCTTGCTTTCACTAACGGTGTCTTCCTCAAATGCTGTAGAGATGTTGCTAGCCGCTTCCGATGCAAATTGTACAAGTTTAGACACACACAGAAAAACGAAACAAAGTTGGCGCTGATCTATCGTGCTATTCACTGTAATGTATTGCCACTGATGAAATGACCAGTGCTTTGTAGGGAACAACCTTGACATTTGAAATTTATATATCACAAGCCACATTGCGTGTTCTGTGAATTCCTAAATTACGTTGTGACATATATTCTAATTTAACTTTAAGTTTTAGTTCCTTTTCCTATGTAAATTTGAGTTTGTTCTGTTTTGCACTTTCCAAACTTAACGTGATATGTTTTCTCTCACATGAATGAGGTTGGCAGCACTATTGATGTCAAGAGAGAGAGAGAGAGAGAGAGAGAACGTTAGATAAAAAGGACAATATAGCAACTGCTTAGTGTGTGTGGAGATGTGCGATCATTGTTAAGCTAGATTATACGATAGATAATTAAAGTATTATATGTGAAGTGTAAAACTAGCAGTGCTATATTATGGATTTCATCAATCGTTGCTGGACCAATAAAAGGTTTTCGTAAGTTTGATTCCTATATATGTTTCGTCTGGCCGTAAAATCTTAATTTGAGCTATCCCGTGCAACTATTGCATCGTATTCTCATTTCCTTAGTCATGGTTTTAAACATAGCCTAAAACCAATCTCGCACACGAAAAAGAGTTACGTTGTAACATTCCAACTGCAAGTGTCTACATTTCATCTGCAAAAACGGAATATAAACACAAATCAAAATTTGTAATAACGAAGTCTGTTTGTCATACACGTACAGGCCATTGATTTAGAATTTTTTTATTCAATTCCGGGTCGGAAGTTCTTTAGACCAAATTGTAACACTATGTGATTTTCCATATTCACACCACACAAGGTGTTGGAGTTCATCAGGCGTTCACCAGACAATCTTTTAACTGGCTCAAATCTGACGGAAGAGGACTTTACTTCTGGATCTGTTTTTTTTAATATGTCCCATACATAGTACATAAGGTTCAAATCTGGGCTTTGTGGTAGGCAAGGAAGATGGTGCAAATAGTTGTCATGCTCGCTGAACAAGTGCTAAACACATCCTGTGAGATGGACGTCGTCGTCCATGAAACAGCCGTCACCTGCTGGATGAAACGTCAACATTTCAGGATGGACTTGATCAGCAAGAATATTCAGATAATTCTTGGTGGAGACTCGACCTGTTAGCAATACCAAAGGAGCCGTTCCGTACCAACAGAATATGCCCAACACCATGGCACCACCTCCACTACCTTGAGTTGTGTGTACAAGACATGCTCAGCACATTGCATCATTGGGCTCCCACCAAACTCTCTGCCTAACATCTATACGGAACGAGATGTACCGCAACTCGTGGAACCACATAACTGTTTCCAGTCTTCCGGTGTCCAGTCACGGTGTTCCTGACAACACTGTAGACAAAATTTCCGGTTCTACGAAGAAATCAGTGATTTCCTTACAGGCATGCGACTGCCAATATCGATCCTTTTCAATTCCACAGGCATATATCGCTTAGATATGGGTCGGAAACAGCCTTCATTAATGCTTTGGTGAGTTGCTGCACACAGGATGCGCTGTTTCACTCTAGAAGCCTTCTGATTCGACGATTTTCTCGTTCATGGCAGATTATCGTCGCGCCACAGTTGCGCCTCTTAGACATGCAATGTGGGTAGTTTTGTCCTGATTAAAGACCCGGGGTATCTCACTTCTTGGGAAACCAGTCATTTCTACTGTTTTCAAAATTGTCGGTCCACAAAGACCCCCGGGGCACCCACAATAAGCCCTTTGTTGAACTTAAACAATAATCAGTTTTCCCCATTGTGGTCAACATTACTGACGAGTCTTAAATATTTTCCTAGATCATATGTGACGGAGGTAACCACGTATTTTGCATGTACGCTGCGGAAGTGACGTTTGCGTATTCCTGCATCATCAACATCATCATTGTCAACCATTATCAATCCACTGCTGGACGAAGGTCTCCCCAAGTTTCCTCTACAACGGTCTGTCTTGTGCCAGTCTCCTCTATGTCACTCCCGCATACTTTCGAAATTTCATCCACCCATCTTCCATGTGGTCTTCTTCTGGGTCTTTTCCTGTCCCTTGGAATCCAATCTAAAATTTCGGCTGTCCATCGATGGTCTGTACTTCTGGCAGTATGTCCAGCCCATTGCCATTTCAGGGATTTAACTCTGATCATGATGTCTTCCACTCTTGCCATTTTTCGGATCCACGTGTTCCTCTTCTTATCTCTCCTGGTAACACCAAGCATGCACCTCTCCATGCTCCTTTGAGTTGTCTGAAGCCTTTGTATGTCTCTTTTAGCTAAGGTCCACGTCTCTGCACCATACGTAAGCACTGGAAGGATGCATTGATCAAACACTTTTCTTTTAAGACATAATGGCATATTGCTCTTGAAAATTATGCTGTTTCTTCCAAAAGCTCTAAAGGCAAGTTTTGTACGCCGATTAATTTCTTCATCAATATGACCCACACTTGATATCTGCTGTCCAAGATAAACGTACGCGTCTGTTATCTCCAGCTTTTCTCC
The DNA here is from genome assembly GCA_039090855.1 of Macrothele yani. Lineage (NCBI taxonomy): Eukaryota > Metazoa > Arthropoda > Arachnida > Araneae > Macrothelidae > Macrothele > Macrothele yani. The sequence goes on from CM077010.1 coordinate 139,758,701, forward strand.
ATCAATCGATAAATCTTCATTTCTTGTAAAAGCATTGAACATCACTTTCGTCTTCTGAAAGTTCATTTTTAATCCCACTTCTTTACTCTTGTGAGCAAGTACCTGGATCATACTATGCAGCTCTGATGGGGTAGTTGCAAAAATGACTACGTCATCAGCAAAACGAAGGTGCATTAGATAATCTCCATTAATCTTTATCACTTTGTTTTCCCAGTTCAGTGATTGAAAGACATTTTCCAATGTGGCATTAAAGAGCTTCGGAGATATGGTGTCACCTTGTCTCACTCAATTTCCAATTTTTATGTGCGTTGTATTTTCAAACAGCCGAATCTGCATAAAGGTTTCTAATTCAGTGGCCACATTGTGTGTATCTAAGGCATTATAAATTGTACAAGAAATGTGCTAGGATTGCTTTCGGGAAACAAGTCGTTTCAAACAATTCTGAATGTCTCATGAATTAATGATTTACCACTTATTCGAGGACATGTAGACCAAAGGTCGGAAAACAACAAATGCAGAGACGCAGGATTGTTGCTGTAGCAACAGAAGTTCTTTTCTCTTACAGCTGTAAGACGCAACGGGTCAGAAACAACCTACAAGAAGTAAAAATAGAGCCCTTCGATAGACTTTCTTTCGTATTAGATGACAAGTATGATTAGACTTTTAGATTTGCTCGTTAGGCCAGATCAAAAGACTTTGACTCAGGTTCTCGTAACATCTTAATGAGATTCTCTCTCTCACTCTCTTCAGCGCATACATACGTGCATGCAGAAATGGAATAGCATGCCATGTAATGGATGTAAGATGTTTTTTCGATGATTCACGGTCTGTATGGATTACAGTTTCGACAACAGTGTAATGGAATACTCACCTTTCGTCGATTTTAAGCAAGATATCTTTACATTGTATGATCATACATTTTCCGAAGAACGAGCAGGCAAAAAGGAAGTTGTTTATGGTAATAGTTAATTTCTCCATTAAATTATGAGAGAAATGGTATATACATGAAATCACGTCGTCATATCGTCGATACCGTTAACGATTATGCGATCATATACAAGGGTTTTCACACAAGTATGTTCCTGTGATCTCCAGTATTTTTTCGTGACATATTGGTGTGTGTATCGTAATGCTAGGGTGACGCAGGCCTTGCATGATAACATATACATAGTTGTATCAAAATAATATGACCACGTACCTAATAAGGGGAATAACCACCCTTGGCATGGATGACAGCAGCGAGACTGCGCATGTAAGCAGTGAGGCTCTGGAAGGTTGCCCGAGGCACACGTGCCCATTCGGACTGCAGCAGAGCACAGATTTCCCGGAGATGACGAGTTTGTGAGTCGGCACGTCGAACCTGTCGATCCAAATAGTCCCACACGTGCTCTATAGGATTGAGATCAGGCGATTCGCCGGCTAAGGGAGAACTGTGACATCGCTGTCTTGTTTCTGGAAACAGTCACTCACCCCCTTAGTGATATGGCACAGCGGATTGTCCTGTTGGTAGACACCATCACCACCAGGGAAAATGCCCAACATGAAGGGATGCACGTAATGAGCGAGGATGGGAAGGTAGCCATTGGCATTCAGGGACCCATCCAGGGGTACCAGGGGTTTCAGGTCATAATAGGAAAACATCCGCCAGACTTTCACACGGGCACCGATGGCATGTGCGTGACCGACAAGCACGTTCGGGTGTTGGTTCTCATGTGTCTGACGCTATATCCACCACCAGCCGTCACTTTTGAGGAGTAGAAGCATTGATTCGTTGGAGAAGGCAACCTTTCTGTCAATTCTTCCACTGTCTAACGACTGTAGTCCCATGCGGACAGCAGGCGTCGTTGCCGATGGACCTGGGTTAACATGGGCACCTTGACGTAACGTCGACTCCGGAGACTCATGTTTAACTAGGTTCGCTCTACTGTTAACTGGAAAGCGTACCTGGGTGCCGGACGTTCATTTGCGTGTTTGATTTATGCACTGTTGCCCGCCATTTGCCCTTTACCAATCGCCGGAAGTGACGTTCTGCTCTGAGGTCGATGACCGTTGGGGCTCCACATTATGACGTCAGGAAGAACTCGGTGTGCCCTTTACCAATCGCCGGAAGTGACGTTGTGCTCTGAGGTCGATGACATTTGGGGCTCCACATTATGACGTCAGGAGGTACTCGGTGTGCCGGGGGTCCATTCTTGGTACACCCTTACTACAGTACCTCAAGAACAGCCCACGAAGTCTGCTGTTTCTGAGATGCTTCCACCCTTGACGCGGTAGACGATGATCATTCCTTTTTGAACGTCTGTCAAATCACTACTTCTGCCCATTGTGCTCACCTAACGAACTATGGCTCATCTGGCCAGGCCGGCAGCCTCTATCTCCGTGTGGTGGGACTTGTCACGTGCACTCTGTGACGCACCTGGGCGGGTACACTGTGACTCCGGGGGAGGGGGGTGGAAATATTGTTCTGTTACGATCGTGTTGGATACCAGCAGCAACAGACAAATACTAGATGACTAAAGAAAAATAATTAAAAAAAAGACGTTTTTGCATCAAAATAAAGTAAATACCCAAACGAAAAGACAACTCTAATCTCAAAAGAAAGAAGTTACACTTGACATGGCAAAAAATAAAATTTTGTAGGGGTGCAAATACGAGCAGAATGTAAAGAGAAATGCAATATGCGGTTAATGTTCAAATGAATGGAAGGTATACATCGTGCACTTTTCCAATAGGAAGTGGATCTGTTTCCTCTGATATTCCCGATTCCATGTCGTCCTTGATATTAGTACCATGCAATTAAATCAAGGTTTGGTGCGCCAAAAAATCTACAGCATGTGGAACAGGTACAGCGGCATGCGTACAGCCGTAGTACGTACCTACGAAAGGCCCGATATGTTCTTCAAATAAGAATTGGTCTTCGTTTCTTCTAAAATTTCCAAAACTTTTCCTTTTTGTCACGGATGTTAGTACCATAAAAATAAGTGGGAGGTTGGTCGTAAAAGAGATACTACAGTACATTCGGAAAGTACAACGCGCACAGTCACAGTATCTACGAAAACGCAAATACATACTTTGTGACGTGTGTGACGTACTACGGAGGTAAAACACGTGTGAAGACGACAAAGCTGCAGCGATACATTCCTTCGTCGTAGTTTCGTCGGTTAGAACAACTGGCTCCAGAGCGAGAAGACGCAAGTTCGATCGCTGTCACCGACAAAATTTATGTTTTCACATTGGCAACCGATTTTGGAAAAATGGATCTACTGGCCATTGGGTTCTTTGAAAAAATGTGTGATGTTTGTTCCACACATAGTCTGGAATGAATTAAAATTCAATTTTCGCCTAAAAAAATTAAGAGGAAGATGCTGTGACGTACTACAGACATGAAGCACGTGTCGAGACGACAAATCTGCAGCAATACATTATGTCGATGTACTTTAGTCAGTTAGAACACCTGGCTCAGGAGCGAAGAGACGCGACTTTGATCTCCGACAAAATTTGTGTTTTCACAATCTTTAAATAGCAATGTTTCTATTTCCGAATCTTTTTCCTTGTCGTCATCGATATTAATAATATGCAATTATTTGTGCAGCTGGTGCACGAAAGACACTACACCACATGAAGAATGTACAACGGCCACACAGTCGCAATACCTGCAAAACAGCCAACAGATATTCAGTCATGATGATTAATGTAAGCGCGCAGACGTCGAAACAATGTATCTCTTCAATGACTCTCTTTTAACAATAGTACATCTTATAAAAGTTCTGAAATATCTCATCAAAATAACTTTCAACTGCTTTACATAATCATAGTACACTTTTACATAGCCACAAATGTTTAGAAAGAAAAATTCAAACGAAATAGCATTTTACATTCCAGACATGCAGATAAGAAAATTATTATTATTATTATTATTATTATTATTATTATTATTATTATTATTTTAAATTCATTTCATGAAACATGACATGAGTAAAAGATTCAAGCATTTGAAAAAACCCAAAATTTCAGTCTAAAACAAAATTTTTACGTATAAGATATAGTAGTCTGCCCATAGCATAGCAGGAATGTTTTCCGTTAGATATTGTACACAAGGTAAATCAAAAAGTAAAGGCCTCTAAGAAATCAAGGAGTAAAAGGCAGCATATATTTTTTATGCAGTTGGTTTCAAATACGTGGTTCGCCAAACTACAAACAAAACCGCGCTGAGATCCTTGGTGTAATATTTGTTTCATGACATCAAGAAAAAGGGGCATATTTCCACCCCAAACAGTTGCGGAAGACAATATATACGTGGATAATTAACAGCATGAAAGCACTGAGTGCAGAATAATGTGATCTGTGGCAGCAAAATAAAATTAGGAGTGTGCTCTTTCAGGACAAATTTATACTGACGCTTTTGTAGTTGCAATTTGTGCTATTTTGTAACATTACTAGACATGATCTATTTCAGTGGGGAAACTTCATGCACACGCTCCAAGAGAAACTGGAAAATACTGTGCGCAGAGTATTGTTACTAAAATTGTTGGGGTTTTTTTTTTATTCAGAGTATTTGGGTTTCTACAAGCACTTAAAAACTTCAAATGCTGAAATTGAAAATTCTTGCTTATTCCTTTTACAACTGGGTCTTGCCCAAAATGCATATCTCGTTTCAGGACCTCTGAGTTAAAATTAATAGGGCTCTGAGATAAAATTAATATCCATTTTGACATGATTGTAAATTTCTGTTTTTTGTGCTTCGAGCTTTCTAGACAACCATGAGCAATTCTAAGGATAATGAGAAAGACGCCTGTCCCTAATTTGGGGTCACTGGTTCCAAGGAGAGGAGATAAATAGTACCGTAATACAAATGCACCACATATTCCTCGTCAAGTATTTGAACCCAGGGCCGCGCGGACGAACGGTCAGATACCAGAGAAGTGAAAACTGAGTCGCCCGGTTGGCTGATGCCAAAATTAAAAAGAAACGCTGTGTGTTAGCCTACTAGAATACCAAACCATTCTTTTATTTTGTTTGGGGGTTTAAAGACCAATATAAAGAACCCTGAGGGCTATAAACAGTCGCCCGTCCCAAATTTAGGGCCATAGCTTCCCGAAAAGAGACAAAGACGGCGACATCATACAAAAACAATACTCATAAGACATACGCGAATCAAACCCGGGTTCTTTTTAAGCAAATTAACGGAAGTCAACGCCTCTGACCACTCGACCACCGGGGAATTAAAAGCGTTCTTCTTTTAAAACGGAAAATAAAGTATCTTTACTATGCTTTCTTATATTTAGCCAGCCCGTTCTCCGAACAGTGAATCTTTAAACTAATTTTTGAACATGAAATTAAAAAAAGGGAAAACCAGGTAAGGTAAAGAAAAGTAATTTAAGACCCACAACTGTTTTATGATTTAGAACGGAGTCGTGACATCAATGCATATGGGTTGAGATAAAATGGTATCAGGCTTTGACGTTCCTTAATTAAACAGAAATCATGGAATTTTCACAGCATTTAAACATTTCTGATATATAATATCTTTAAACCTATCAAACTTTTGAACAATAAAGCCAAGCTGCCATTTTGAGTTTTTTGGTTTTAAGACTTTTCCAGGAGTAGAAGTTGTAGAAAAATTTAAGGGGACAATATTTCAAAGCCACCCTTTTGATTTTTCAGTTTTCGGACTATTCTAGGTGTAATGACTTTAGGATCCATCAGCATGCCAATTTTCAGATTTCTAGGTCATTTAGAAGTGATCGAACATTTCGCGAAAAATTCACAGTGTTCCTAGTCCGCCATTTTGATCTTTTGATTTTCTTACTTTTCTAAGTATTCGGACCTTAAAACCAATCATCATGCCAATTTTCAGATCTCTAGGTCATTTAGAAGTAGTCGAACAATTCGTGAACATATTCAAGCAGGCAGTGTTCCAAAGCTGCCTTTTTGATTTTTTTTTCGGACTTTTTCCAGGAATACGGACGTTAAAACCTATCAGCTTACTAATTTTCAGATTTCTAGGTTGTTTAGAAGTAGTTGAACAATTCGCGGACGGAAACACAGGCATTTTCCCATTTTTCCACTTTGATGCACATATAGATTCAAAATAAATTGCCTTTGATTTTTGATTTACCACCTTGTATCAATAAGGAATGCATTGTCGTTGCGCAGCATTCTTTTCCAACACAGCAAAAATCAAAATTGAGACACACTACAACAATGAAATGTGTTATTAATAAAACGCTGATAGCTGGTAATTCTAGCATTACGCAATTACACAACAAAAGCGATTATTGTTTCATAAAATATATCATACATTTACATTAGACATACTGAGCAAATCTATATCAAGACAGTACCTAACAAACATACAGTTTTAAAATAGAGAGAAAAAAGCAACGTGTAGCTGAAGTCCGGAAGCACAGCTTGTGAGACAGCTTTCGCATACGTAAACGTAAATATAACTCGGTTTGGGTGTTTATGGATATACGCACGCAATTTCGCATTACTTCGAATGGAATGTCTGCAGCAAGATGTTTTTTGCTCCTCAGTGGAGATGACCTCATCCATGGAATGCATTGATACCAATCATCATCATCATCATCATTGTCAACCATTATTAATCCACTGCTGGATGAAGGTATCCCCAAGTTTCCTCCACAACGGTCTGTCTTGTGCCAGTCTCCTCCATGACACTCCCGCATACTTTCGAATTTCATCCACCCATCTCCCATGTGGTCTTCTTCTGGGTCTTTTCCTGTCTCTTGGAATCCAATCTAAAATTTCAGCTGTCCATCGATGGTCTGTCCTTCTGGCAGTATGTCCAGCCCATTGCCATTTCAGGGATTTAACTCTGGATACCAATACGCCTGTTTATTATTACATGACTTGTAGGAGAATCTGTAGGATAGATATTGTCTCAGTGTGGAAATGCTGAATTAGTATTTTGTTCGCAGTATATAATTTCAGCACAGTACATCCTCCTCAGACATTCGAATCAAATGAACCATTTCTGCTTAAGATAAAAATGTAGCGGACTAAGCGTCCGTGATGCGACAGCAAATCTCAGCGCAAAAGGTGCCTCACTTTCATGTTCCGGACTTCGGCAAACGTTGTGCGTGTTTTAATGCCAAAACCAATGCTTAGTCTAATATGCAAAACATATTATCTCTCGTTAATGCTTGCTTCTACATAGAGCAAAAGATGAAATGCAAAATGATTTGCGGTTTTCCTCTAGATATCTACAGCATTTTATTCATGCAGTGACAAAAGAGATAGATGGAAATGCCACTTCACAAAGAACATAGACACCACAGAAGCTCTTTCCTATCAAGCTCTAATTCAAGGTTATTCTTACCTTTTCTTTTATCGAAGTCATCTTCTGAGGAGCCAAAAAAGAGAGAGAGAGAGAGAGGAAGGAAAAATAAAAACAACATAGAAAAGCACTTTTACCAGGAACGGCTCATTGCACAACAGCTCAAAAAATCTTTGATAAAGAAAAGAAAATTAGGTAAGAAATCAACAAGAGTAAATAGCAAAGGGTACGAAAATAAAAACGTTAATCGCTAGAGAAGGGAAAGCTTCTACTGCAATTTGTTGTGAAAAATATACGTTCGTTTTCGGTGTTTCTGCTGCAGCACATTGTTTCTTTTCCCTGCCCAAGGGATATTTAGTAATAAACAACCCCCCCCCCCCTTTTTTTTTTTGAGAACATGTTCACAACTTGGAGATATACATTTCTTTTTCCTTTCTTGCAAGGAGGTTTCAGAAAATAGTGATAAGCGTTCGTGCGCATAAAACCAGTTTATTTTTTTTCGTTTTCACGTAAAATACCTACTGAGTGAATGATAGGATGTCATAACAAAAGGGTCCAGTGTGTCCACGAATTCTGATCCACCGCTAAAAGAAATTGAAAAAGGAATTTCTCTCAGGGTAACTTTAGTTAGAGAGAGAGTAGTTGAAATTTAGCTAAATAAGAAACGACCGAAATGTAATATTCTCAGCAATGTTTTTATTCATGAAGAATGTATTTCTGTTATTTGATTCTTAAAATTAGATCTTTAGTTTAATGAGATTTTTAAAATGTAACTCAACTGAATTTAAAAGAACTTCAGAAAATTTGATCCCTTGACTGCTGCACAATTTTAAAAGCTCAGAAAAAAAAGGTTAAATGGTGTTTAAAACCGTTTTTCCATTTTTTAAAATTAATATTTTAGCTGCAAAATTTATTTTCTCAATATTATAAATAAGTTCGTAAATTAATATTTAGATAAATTTGGAATAGTAAAATCATAATATTCTCAGTAAAGTTTTCATTCAGGGAAAAATAATTTCAGTAATTTGTTTTCTTAAAACTAAATCTTGATAAGATTTTTAAATTCGAAACTGCTGAGTTTAAAACACCTTCAGGAAACATCACACAACTACCTTGATTGCTGCAACAGTATTAGTAAAGGAAAACTGTGCTATGGTGATTAAAACTCTTTCTCTATTTTCTAAAATTAGTATTGTTTAGCTGGATGCTTTATTTTTCCAGTCTAACGAATAAACCAATAAATATAATTTTAAAAATAAATATAATTTTTAGTTCAAGAGATAAACTTAAAAGAATTAATTTTGTTATAATATGCCTTTGAAAAAAAAATGTTAAACCTAATAGTTTTTTTTTTGTTACTCTTAAGTGTCTGATGAAAGCGCACCAAAGTGCGCCAGAGGGATATCATTTGTTATGTAACATAGAATACAGCGCTGTGTGCAACTATGGGCCCGACTGTCTTTCAGGGATTGAATGGAAGCATGTAGATCTTTGTGCACAAACCAGCTGCTAGTAAAGCGTTGAGGAAGATCAAATATTTATGAATTTAAGAAAATTAAAGATAATTATGAATTTATGAAAAATTTATGAATTGGGATATCACCTAATTGTTTCGCCAAGCGTATTTGCCGAAGGCATTCAGATAAAAGTTGTGTTACCGCTTTGTCATTGATATGTGTGACAAAGCATACCATTTTTCGATTGAGAAACCTGAAGTTTTGGTAAGAGATTTGACGTACTTGGATTGTGTGCAGTAAATATCTTATATGTCCACAGGTGTTTCTATTCTTTGAGAACTGTGCATAAAATGCGAAAATGAACTTTGTTTCTGTTTGTCTGAAGCAGCAAAACCTCTCAAACGCCGACGTGAAATTTGAATAGCTTATTAATACTGGAATTTCTAGGTCAACGCAACTATTTTAAGATCTCTACGTTGTTCCATTCGCGAGTTATGAATTAATTAATTATCTAATCAATAAAGTCAGCTTCGTTTGCTACGTCATGGTTATCCTGCTCCAAATCTGAAAGCACGCGACTGCATTCATCGCCGCGGCACGTCCACAGGTGTTTCTATTCTTTGAGAACTGTGCATAAAATGCGAAAATGAACTTTGCGAAGTCTTAACAAAACGGGCTGAAATTTTTATCAACACCATGAATTCGTAATAAGAGGAGTCCCTCAAAATATCACCATATGATATCTGCAGTGCAATTAAAAATATTTCTTTAGACTACGAGTGTTTAAGGGTAGCTGCTTATTATCACGAAAAATGCATTTGTAAGAGACTAGTGCATTCAAAGCTTTGCACTCATCATTCAGAGTCTCATGAGAAATTCATTTTTAAGGTCCAAGTTTTTTTAGAAGTTATCACTCCTCAGCAAATGTCTGATGAAAAATGAATTTTTAAGGACGAAGTGTATTTCAGTGTCTGGTGAAATATGTATTTCTGAGTCCTAAATTGCATTTAAAAGGCATCACTCCTCAGTCAGTGTCTAATGAAATATTCATTTCTAAGCTCCAATTGTATTTAAAATGTATCACTCCTCAGTTAGTGCCTAATGAAATATTCATTTCTAAGCGCCAAGTGTATTTAAAAGTTAAGCCTCATCAGTGAGTGACAGGTGAAATATCTATTTCTAAGGCCCAAGTTTTGTTTAAAAGTTGTCGCTCATCATTCATTGTCTGATGAAATATTCATTTCTAAATGCCAAGTGTATTTAAAAGTAAACCCTCATCAGTGAGTGACAGGTGAAATATCTATTTCTAAGGCCCAAGTGTTGTTTAAAAGTTGTCGCTCATCATTCATTGTCTGATGAAATATTCACTTCTAAGTGCCAAGTGTATTTAAAAGTTAACCCTCATCAGTGAGTGACAGGTGAAATATCTATTTCTAAGGACCAATTGTTATTTGAAAGTTGTCGCTCATCCTTCATTTTCTGATGAAATATTCATTTCTAAGTGCCAAGTGTATTTAAAAGTTAACCCTCATCAGTGAGTGGCAGGTGAAATATCTATTTCTAAGGCCCAAGTGCTGTTTAAAGGTTGTCGCTCATCATTCATTGTCTGATGAAATATTCATTTCTAAGTGCCAAGTGTATTTAAAAGTTAACCCTCATCAGTTAGTGGCAGGTGAAATATCTATTTCTAAGGCCCAAGTGTTGTTTAAAAGTTGTCGCTCATCATTCATTGTCTGATGAAATATTCATTTCTAAGTGCCAAATGTATTTAAAAGTTAACCCTCATCAGTGAGTGACAGGTGAAATATCTATTTCTAAGGCCCAAGTGTTGTTTAAAAGTTGTCGCTCATCATTCATTGTCTGATGAAATATTCACTTCTAAGTGCCAAGTGTATTTAAAAGTTAACCCTCATCAGTGAGTGGCAGGTGAAATATCTATTTCTGAGGCCCAAGTGTTGTTTAAAAGTTGTCGCTCATCATTCATTGTCTGATGATATCACTCCTCAGTCAGTGTCTGGTGAAACAGGCATGTATAAGGACCAAAATGTAATTTAAAGGTAACCCCCATTAGTCAGCGTGTGGTAAAATTTCATTTCTGAAGACTTAGACTTGTATTTAACAGTTAACACTCATCAGTCAGTGTCTGGTGAAACACGTATTTCTTAGGTCCAAGTGTATTTGAAAGTAATCGCTCCTCATAAAGTGTCTGGTGAAATATGCGTTTCTAATGTTCAAATGTATTTAAAGAATTTAAAAATTGACACTCATGGTGTGTGGTAAAATATGCGTTTCTAAAGTCTAAGTGCATTTAAAATTTTACAATCAATCAGTGTCTCACGATAAATGCGTTTCTAATGTCCACGTACATTTATAAGTTAATACTCCTCAGACAGTGTCTCGTGAAATCTGCGTTTCTAAGGCTGTCATGCATTTAGAAGATTATACGTATCAGTCAATGTCTCATAAAAACGAGTTCTTACGGTTCAAGCGCATTTAAAAATTTATAGCCATCATCCACTACTGTCACATGGACGCTGTCTTTAAGATTCACGTGAATTCAAAAGTTTGTACTCATCATGCAATGGCTCAGGTGAAATGCATTTCTAAGCTCTAAGTCTATTTAAAGGCTTACACTCATCACTCAGTGCCGCATGCGAAATTGCATCTAAGGTACAAGTGTATTTAAAAGCTTACCCTGATCCTTCAGTGCCCCATGAAAAATTGGCTTATAATACTTAAGTTTTTTAAAGAAGTACTCTTTTCATTCGGTAACTGATGAGAAAAAATTCCTAAATTCTAAGTTCATATAAATGTTTGCACTCATCATTCAGTGGTTCATGAGAAATGCATTTCTACACTGTAAAAAATAAGTGGAACGAATTCAGGGAAAATTCCTGGAAATAACGCGCTGCAAAGTTGGAGTAAGTGTCCGTCTTTCAACAAATTTCAGTGTTCAAAAGTGTCCGTTCTTTTTTTTTTGTACTTCGGTATTTTCACAGATTTTCTATAGTCAGGAATTCCATTTATTTCAGAAAAGTCCGTTTCAAATTTTTTTTTGTTTTTTACGCTTCTCCAACCTATGGTTGGAGAAGCGTAAAAAACAAAAAAATGCTCCAGCTTTATCCGTCCATCTGTCCGTCTCCACGATAACTCGCGGAAAAATCGCTCGATTTCGAGGAAAGTTTAGTATGTGTGGTAGAGGTCCACCTGGAGACGAACCCTATTGAAAATGGGCGAAATGGTGTCAAAGGTCAGGACAAAGGAGAGGGATCCATTCCATTGCCTTTACGCGTCATAACTTGCGTAAAAATGTTTCGATTTCGATGAAATTTTATTGTGTGGCAGGTGACTACCTGGGGACGAGTCCTATTAAAAATGGGCGAAATGGGGTCAAAGGTCAGGACATAAGCGAGGGATCCATTCCATTGCCCTTATGCGTCACTACGTACCTAAAAATGCATCTATTGCAACATAACTTTAGTATGTTTTTCCGGAGGTATACTGAACCAATTCTGTTGAATATCATCGAAATGGAATCAAAGATCAGGGCACAGGAGCACGATTTATTCCACAGCCATTATCCTTATAACTTGACAAAAATGCTTCTATTGCGCCAAAACTGCAGTATGGTGTTCCGGAGATATACTGGACTAATTTTGTTTAATATAATGGAAATAGGGTTAAAGGTCAGGGCACAGGAGCGAGATTTATTCCACAGCCATTTCTCCTCATAGCTTGAGTAATAATGATTTCTGATATGTTGGAAAGCATATAATAATCAATGCATTGCATGATTTTACGAACTTCTTATACAGAAATTTCACAAAATCGAAAACACTGAATTTTTCAGTCCTTACGCCAGCTAATCCTTTCCTGCTGGTCTCTCGGATCGAACTGAGGTCGATTGGGTGAATTGAAAGGACACGGTACCCTTAAAATGTTTTTTTTTTTTGTTTGTTTAAGAAGTTAACTTCTGTTTTTCATACATTTTTATAAGTAGGGCGATGCTATGAACTGATTTTGACAAAAAATGCATATTGTGTTAACAATTTCTGAAATTAATTTTTTCTTTAAATTGAAGTTCTTTAAAAAAACCCGTTCTCCTTCTTTTTCATTTTTAATCATTTTGCAATGATTTTTCTTATACATTTTTTTGAATATATATTCTACTAGGTCTGATCAGAAAGTTCCGAGACTAGGCCGATATAGAACAAAGTACTTAGGTTACTTAGGTCTAGCTATGATCTCCCTCAAAGTAGTCTCCTTGGGCAGCGAAATACCGCTGCCAGCGTTTATGTCACTGTTGGAACGCTCCCTGGAAGTCCTGTTCGCGAATCGTGTCCAGAACCGTCTGCGGTTTGCGCTGGATCACGTGCACGGTTTCAAAACGGCGACCTTTGAGCTTTAGCTTCATCTTCGGGAACAGAAAGAAGTCGCAGGTGGCCAAATCCGGAAAGTAAGGGGGGTGAGGAAGTGTATAGTCATGCTGTTGCGGCTTCAAAACTGGCGTGTTGCTAACCTCTGTGAGCTGCTGCATTGTCGTGATGGAGCAGGAAATTGCCCCATCGCCACATTTCAGGTCGTTTGCGGCGAATGTCCTCCCTAAGACGCCGCAGAACATTACAGTAAAAAAGGGCGGTGACGGTCTGCTCCTGGGGTACGAATTCAAGGTGCACAACCCCACGAATGTCGAAGATCACGATGAGCATGCTTTTGGTTGGGCTCCGGACCTGTCGGGCCTTCTTCGGTCGTGGAGATGCCGGGCTCTTCCACTGCGACGACTGTTGTTTGGTCTACGGGTCGCAATCGTTGACCCAAGTCTCGGTGATGACCCACAACAGGAACGTCTCCGTTCCCGATTTGCCGATTTTGACGCAGAATTTGATGTTCGCTCGCTACTCTAGTTTGCATTCCATACTGAAATCGCAGCTGTGTTCTGCACGTGGTCACCAAATATCGTGTAGCACAGCTTCCGATGTTCACAGAACGACGCCACTCTGCACAAACGACTCATGAAGGTCACTGCACTCTACCGCCGCTCGCGCATCTGCGTACTGCCATCTGTTGGCGCGCTACGTACCTTGTCTCAGAACTTTTTGATTGCACTAGGTATAACTTTAAGGATTTGATTTAAAATAAACAATAATTTAGCAGAAAAAAAAAGAAAAACCACATATATATGTACAAAATGAGGAAAAACATAACTATAATTAACATTTTAATTTTTAATTTTTTTTTGTTTTTATTTTATTGCAAATTTCATCCCTAAGCCTATTAACTGGGTGCTTGGGAAACTACCAAAACATTTTGAAGTGGTTTGGTAAACTGTGTTCAGGTTTTAGTACTTTTAATGGTGTGAATTGTCGAGAAAATGCAAATAGAGATAAATGAATTAAAGATTTCATTCCTGCAAAAATGTTGTATAACCACAATCAGTTTCCTTTATGCTTTTTTTGTGCATTCATAATACACATACCTGCAAGTGTACAGCTACTACAGTGAGTTTTGATCACATTACCCACCTCAATCTCAGTTCTTAGCCTACTAATTACAGCATCACATCAGCTTGCGGTGACGAGCAAAATCTAAAGAATTGAAAATAATGTCTAAAATAATTGTGAAAAAAGCGTTGTCACAAATATTTTTGCTCATGCTTTTTATGCACCATAAAAACATGCTGAAGGAGCACACAAATGCATAAAATAAATATAGTGTCTGCATATAGATCTGCCTATTTCACGATTTTTGCCTCTTTATCGAAAACCAGTTGTCACCTAAATCAGAGAACTAGAAATGCTGAGGGAAAATAAACAGCTATATTTAAATTAGTTAATTAATTAATGAGGAAGGGTTGTAGATATTTTCTGATATTTAGATAAGAGAGAAGGAAAAAACTCAAAATCCTGAAATTGTGTTATGCAAAACTGAAGGTTCGTGTACGAGGCAAAGTCAGGGGCTTGCGACCAAGAAGGAAAAGTAAATATAGTAATGATGCATATTTCTTTTTAAATGTCATATTTATTCTGTGAGATTCAATGGTGAACACCATCCCTGAAGTTTGCCGTTGTCATTTCAAAAACTGATTTCTTTATATAATACACAAATCACATACTTTTTAATAATGATGACCTACATTATTATGTGTTGATTGAAAAATTGAATGCATTCCATTTCATAATACCACGCATATTTGACGCCCAACAAACTTGCGGAAAATCTTTCTTCTTCGCAAAACAAGAGAGGCATATTGTGTGTCAAAAAAACGTAAACATTAAAGGGGACGTGGTGGTTCCAGGGACATCTCAGTAGTAAACATATTTTTACTCGCTTTATATACTTCCGACCAACTCAAAATTTCGTCACAATATACTAAAGGTCCCAAAATATATTTTAAGGTAAAAATTAGAAAATCTATATTTTGTCAATTTTTGCGAAATGAAGGGTACCAAGTCCCCTTAACCACTGAGCCAGAATGTCTCCAGAGTTGCCCTCACGTTCAAAGTAAAACTTATTGAGTGATGGCGAATCATTAATGCGAGTGATTTTGCCGTTTCATTTCCTGTTGGAGTTTATTTTTTAGAACTTTTGTAATAACTTTGTTATTTCTGTATGGGGGTGTGTTTCTTGTTAATGACTTTCCAGAAGTTAGTTCCTCTATTATTGATGGTGACTGTTTACGGGGTAGTAGGTTAGTTCCTCTATTATTGATGCTGACTGTTTGGGGGAGTACTTATCACAAATTGTTTTTTTTTCAACGTGATATTTCGAAGTAAAAGACCGCTTTGGAACTTGAAATCTTTATTTTTAACTGAAAATGACTTTCAATTGTCGATTGGAAAAGATTAAATGTACTGTTTTATAATATTATTTAACTGAATGGCTTTTATTTTAAGGATTCCACAGACTGATACATAGACATCGTACCATTACCTGTACAATACCTTTCGTACCATAGCACAATAAATAATAGCTGGTACACAATATGCGGGTGAGGAGAAGAAATATCCTGTGCCACAATAACCAAATTTCATGCGATATACTACCCACAATATGCGATCTCGCTTCAGAACTTCAAAATCTGTTCCTTTGACAGACGATTGAAATTTAACAATATAAACAATACTTTTTCACGATATTATAAAAGTCGATGATGGTGACTTTAAAATTTTAATCAAAAGGTTGAAATACATTAGCACTTTCGGGTCTACTACAGACCCATCTTCAGATTTGAAATAATCGAACTCTGAGATTACATATGGTTATATATCAAGAACAATACCAGATTACAACTTATAATTTGAGAAACAATACAAATTTTGTTTCTCAAATTTTAAATAAAAAACAAATTTTGTTTCTCAAATTTTAATTAAAAAACTAATTTTGTTTCTCAAATTTTAATTAAAAAACAAATTTTCGTTCTCAAGTTTTAATTAAAAAACACATTTTGTTTTTTAAATCTTAATTTGTAATCTGGCATTGTTCTTGATATATAACCATATGTAATCTCAGAGTTCGATCATTTCAAATCTGAAGATGGGTCTATAGCAGACCCGAAAGTGCTAATGTATTTCAACCTTTTGATTAAAGTTTTTACGTCACCATCATCGAGTTCCACTTTTATAATATCGTGTAAAAACGGCAAGTGTTGTTTATATTGGCTCGCACACGAATTAAGTTTCTTTAAATGAAATTTAACAGTTAATCAAATCTCAAGTATTCCCGCAAATCTCTCATATTACCGGAATGTTTTCGTCATATGAATAGGGAAGAAGTTAGAACGCGGTTTTTTCGTTAATATACGAAAAGAATTGTGAAAAGGTTTCTGAAAATATTGAATTTTCCGTTAAGACATCTTAACAAGTTAGTAAAATCATGCAATGCATTGATTATGATACGCTTTCCAACATACCAGAAATCATTACTCAAGTTATACGGATAACAGCTGTAGAATAAATCTCGCTCCTGACCCATGACCTTTGATTCCACTTCGATGGTATCTAACAGAATTGGTTCAGTGTACCTCCGAAACAACATAATGAAGTTTTTTCGCAATAGAAGCGTTTTTAGTCAAGTTACGAGGATAATGGCTGTGGAATAAATCTCGCTCCTGTGCTCTGACATTTGATATTATTTAGATTATTTTCAACGGAACCGATTCAGTATACCTCCGAAACAACATGATAAAGTTTTGTCGCAATCGAAGCTTTTTTACGAAAGTTATGATGCATAAGGGCGCTTCTGTGTCCTGACCTTTGATCCCATTTCGCCCATTTCCAGTGGGGTTCGTCCCCGGGTTGTCCCTTACCTCATACTAAAATTTCAACGAAATCGAACACTTTTTACGCGAGTTCTCTGGGTACAGACAAGCAGACAGACAGACGCACAAAGCTGGAGCATTTTTGCTTCTTAAACCTGCGGTTGAAACGCGTAAAAAACGGCCATTTACTGTCATTATAAGAAAGAAATTGCGAAAAGATTTCTAAAAATTCAGAATCTTCCTGGCGTACCAAAAATCCGTGAAATTTAAGTTTCTTTGCGTCATTTCACGAAAGGTTGTATTAGACATATAGTTTGTCAACTCACGAAAGGTTGTATTAGACATATAGTTTGTCAACTCACGAAAGAAATCACAAAAAGTGGCTCATGAATTTAAGAACATTTTTATAGTGTAAAGTCCGTGTATTTAAACGCTTACACTCATCATTTTTCGGCTCGTAACAAATGTGTTTCTGAAATTTCACACATTTATAGTTTTGAAAAATCATAAATATTCATTTCGAAAGTTTTTAAGGGACTTGGTTTATCATCCGATTATCATTCAAATGAATCAAAATGTGTTTAAATGTTTACATGTATTAAGTGCGTAACTTAATTCTTGGCGCCTAACCGCAAGCGATCATAGAACGTTCGCACATGCAAGTAGCTGTGTGCTATAATGGCTGATTGCAGCGCCATCTAACAGCTTTTCAGGCAACCATAACCGCTCACAGCTGTTGTGACAGAAGGGACGAAAGTTGACGGTGAAAGCAATGTCGTTCGAGAAGCAACATTTGAGGCACAGCCTCCTGTTCGCGTTTCAGCTGAAACAAGAGTGCCGTGGAAGCCCAGAAGATGATATGTGCTGCTTTGGGTGAAGCTGCTGTGTCCTGCAGTACGTGTAAGAAGTGGTTCCAGCAGTTTAAGCAGGGAAATGTTGATCTCCGTGATGCAGAACGTCCGGGACAGCCTCAGAAAGTTTCCGATGAGGAACTTGAACAACTGTTGGACGCGGATTTTTGTCACACACAATCAGAGCCAGCCCAGGAACTCGGAGTGACACGGCAAGTCATTGCAAAGCGCCTGCACAAGCTTAGACGGATTAACAAGGAGGGCCTTTGGGTGCCCCATTAACTCACAGCTGCGAACAAGTCTAGGCGCTACGATGTTGCTATCTCCTTGCTCTCTAGATTCAAGAAGAAGGATTTCCGCCACAAGATTTTGACCTGCGATGAGAAGTGGATCCTCTACGATAATACTGAGCAACGCAAATCGCGGGTTTATCCAGGTCAGCCTATCACCAGTACCGCCAAACCGAATATCCATGCCAGGAAGTTGTTGCTGTGCATATGGTGGGATCAGCGCGGTGTCGTACCCTATGAGTTGCTCAAACCTGGTGAAGCGGTCAATGCTGAGCGTTATTGTCAGCAACTCATTCGTATGGGTAACGTACTGGAGGCGTAAAGGCCATACACCGGCAAGGGCAGAATGTCGGTCCTATTGCTTCAGGATAAAGCGCGTCCTCACACCACGAAAACGACTTTAAACACGATCACCGACCTGGGATGGGAGATTTTGTACCACCCGGCGTATTCTCCAGACTTCTCCCCGTCGGATTATCACCTCTTTTGCTACCTGCAAGATCACCTGAGTGATACGCACTTCATTTCTGTCGAGGAGGTCCACACAAGTATTGATGACTTTATCAACTCGGAACAGCCCTCTTTTTTCCTAAGTAGCATTAGGCTGCTCCCTGACCGATGGCTCAAATCTATCCAACACGACGGAAATTATTTCCCTGATTAGATACGTATTCGATTTGCTATAATTTGCTGTCAATGTGTCGTGCCGGTGGTCGATAATTAACTTACACACCTAATATTATCCCGTGCTTCCCGCAAAAAAATGCCTTTCTAAGCTTTCTCTTGACACCAAAAATAAAGCAACCTTGAAGAATTAATTTTTATGGGCCAAGTGCGTTTAAAAGTCCTGGTTTCTCTTCTAAAGTATAATGAAGTATTTAAAAACGTATATGTGAGATCCAAGTAGCTTCGGGAGTTTCAACTTTTCATTCAACATCTGATCGAAGAAGTATCTATGATATTATCGATTTGGATATATCCTCGTCATTCAAGTTTGAACAATAATACAGTAAATGACAAGACATTTCTGAAAGTGCGTTTCCAATATTTGAAGTCTATATTATTTATTCATCACTTATCACCTACAGCGTAAAGTAAAAAGGGGTTTGTAATGATCAAAATCATTATGCATTTCCTTTCCCCTCATTCTCACAGAAAATATCTTTGTGGAGTTCCAGAAAGTTCAGGAATCGTCAATTATCGTTCAAAATATTTTTTAAAGTATCCTAGAAAAAACGAATAAAACTCATGCGAAACAAGATCTCCAAGAGTTGCAATGTATATCTCTAGTTCATCCTCCGTTTTTGGCTGCAATTATTGTGTAAATTTTGTTACTTTTCCCTCTGATTTTTGTTCTGAACAGCCCATTACTTCTCCAAATTTCCTTGAACGTTTTGGCAATACTGATAGTGTGTTAAAATGTAAATAAAAACTACATCGACAGTCAAAAAGTGTGAGATTATTAATATTGTAGTCAGACTTGTGATACGATCGTAAGAAAACATTTACCGATTGTCATTATAATTTTTTTCTACGAAAATTTGCATATTGTATGTAAGACATGCAGCAGAAAATTGATATTTTCATAAGTTGTTACAAGAATGCGACTTCACCAAGTGTGTTAAAACAAAGAATTTGGAATTTTAACATAAGCTACTTAATTTTTTGTATCATCAATGTTTTTCATTTATAAGTGCCTACATTATCTGTTCAATGGATAATTTTGGGAAGACAATAATTTCAAAATGTTAAAACAATACTCGTATGTAGCATCTCAAAGAGCTATCCGTATTTGTAAAATAAGAATCGTGTTTGTCATTTCGTAAATAATGCAAAAGCTGTTATTCACCACACTTCATCTGTCAGATGATAAGATTTTCACAGTTAAAATTGTTTGAAAGTATTCAGTGATCCTTAGAGTTTTGAGAGAATTGCATAAGGTTCTAGAACACAAAAAGTGGTCACTTATTCTTCACAGTGTTTTGAAAATTGTGTTTCTGAACTCAGGAGCAAAACAAGGTAACTCCTCGTGCTACATGACTACATTAGTTTCGGAGTGAGAAAATGGTCGTCAATTATTTCGAAGTAAAATATTTGAAATATTATCTTAGACGTAATGAAATTATTCTAAAATTTATTAATGTGAGCACAGGAATCTCTCTATCCCATGTATTCTTAGAATGGATTTTTATAACTCATGTCATTTGCTAGTTTTATCTTTATCTTGCTTGATTAGAAGCTATTGTACCTAATGATGTTATATGTATTGAAACTATTGGTATAAAGTAATTCTTATTCTGAAAATTACTTCAATAACAAAAGGAAAATAGTTAGATTAACAAGCAGTAAGATTGTTATCCAAGTACAAAAAAATAACTGCCATAACAGCACAAACCGTGTCTCCACTTTATTACACTCAATAGGACTTAATTTTTTAAGTCGTTTGGGAAATGCACACATTCAACTTACCATACTTCCTGTAATAGCAAGTCAATTATCACAATATTTGAGGGCAATTATTAGTATTTTCCCTTATCATCAATAATACGTTCCTAAATTATGAGCAGTTCACGAGAATTATTAAAAATACCAATGTCAGTCAGTCTGCAGAAAATTTCTGTAATTCGGGGATCCAAATCCTGTTTATTGTTCAAACGAGTACCAGACATCTGCCATTTCAAATGGCTGAAACAGTTGAAATCACCAGGGCTCATTTCCGGTGAATACGGTGATTGAGGCATCTCTATCCAGCCGTTCTGTTCCATGAACATCCGAATAATTCGGGCTTTTATGATAAAACCGAACTGACGAGAAAAGGTACATGATGTCGCTGTGCTCACGCCGGCATATGCTCCTCTGAAAATGACCCATACCGCTCCGATATCATGATGGCGTTTTTATCATATACCTTCCGGAAAGCTATGCCGTCGAACATCCATGTCAACAGGGTACCGCAAACTGTGAATCAAATCGACATGAATCGCTCCGCTGATATGACTTTGCTTCGCACACATTGCAATACATTTCATTTTGAACTCCCATCACGCTGACCTTCAGTGAATGTTTCGAACTTTTGTGGTGGTTGCTGTGCTCCTTATGATAATTTTACCACCCCCAAAGATGGTTTCCTCTTCATTTTAATGTCTTTCGAAGGACAGAAAATATTCAAGGTGAATTGCTGTTAATAGGTGAACCTCAAAGACCCGAAGGAGAGAAACAGTCATAGATTTCAAGACATGACAAGTAATACAATGAAGTGTTTGAAGATTTTAAATGTGGCATTATGTCCTAAAGATCGGGATTCCCTTAAACGATTTGGTCAGCATGACATTAGGCACATGATTCACCATTTTGCCTTATTGCTACAAGCCAAGAATGGCGAGAGGTTTAGGAATTCAAGCTCCAGAATATGGCAACTTCATCAAGAGGAGACTTATGTTTCTTCATTTTAAAATCCAAAAGAAATAGTTATTGTGATATTTCCAATATTTTTGAAATAATTCTAGTTTTGCCATTTCATTTGAACTCCCGTGGAGGGGTTTTCCTACAGGAATCGTATAAAGAGTGACTATCGCAGCAGTTTTACTAAATTAATGTTGGACAATTTAATGGGCATATCTATTGGAGGACCATCTATGGACGAATTTTCACCTGACGAGGCTGTAATTTTTTTTTTCTGAACCATATAGGGCCCTACACAACAGCCATATTGCAAAATAAAAATTTGGGACGTTGAAGAAGAGCAGCGTTAAGAAAGGTAATACATATATATCTAAATTGTATATCTAGTTTCTTCCGAGCAGGTACTGGACTGCTATCACAGCGTAATGTCTTAGTAGTAATAAAAGGGTTCTCATTGCTACACAAAACTTAATTTGTATAGAAAATGTTGCTACACATTTATTTATTTGTAAATTGGGCCCTCCATGTCAACGACTAGTAAAATTTTACACTCAAGCAAATATGCATGGAATAAACACGCTGCGGAATTACCGGGTTCAACCCGAGGCCATGGCTAATACTCTTGCATGGGTGCGTAAAATTCCATCGAGTTTTTGTCTGAGCAGGGGATCCTTGAGATCAACGTAGGAGTCAGGATAACACGCAAGGTTACTCAGCGAAATTTCTCAGAGGAATTCCTTCGATGTGGTAGTTAGTGTAAGTGGTACCCACTTTGTAGGTTTGCTCGATATAAGTCTTTGTATGTAAAAATACAATGTTGTGTGAAAAGTTCTTTGACTATCACCCTACACAACTGCTGTAAGCCTCTTGGACGCGTCGTTTGGCTTCTTGTCTGGAAATCGACATCCGTCGACAGCATCGTGGAGCATATTTGGGTGTGTAACGATGTGGAAATTCTGGTATGAAAAAAAAATGAAAGTGAAGGAACTCCGAAAACAGATAGTGTAACGCCATTTTATACGAGAAAGAAGGCAGGAGGAAGCAGACGGTCAGTTCTGTGTCAAGGCCACAAAATGGGGAAGGCGTCGTCATCTTCATGGAATGTGGAATTTGTAAACCGAGAGAAGCCCTAGCAACAAGGAAGGATCTTTCGTGTGGTATACTAATGTGGGAGAAAGGTAGGAAACATAGGAAGGTCCAGGACTTCAGATTGCTGTGCAAAGTCCTGGCTTGAAGAAATCGCAGATTGTATATAGACTGAAATTACAACAAGGAAGGGCGTTTTATGTGGCAGGAAACATAGTGAGGGTCAGGACTTGTGATTGGCTGTGCGAAGTCCTGGCTTTCAGAAACTTGAAGAGACACAGAAGCATAAAGAATATTCGGAGCACTTTTCGTCTATCGGATAGTTATAGAGGAAGGTGGGTCGTTTACCACGGAAATGGGAACACGGGACCTGTAGTTAGCCCACAGCAGCGGCTGGGCAGCTTAACTGCTGTTAACTAACTGCGGTTAGTGCTCCAATAGATTTATGTATGAGTTCAGGCTGCGGTCTTGAGCATTATAGTTCAATTACCAGATGAGTTCTATACATCATACTGTTTCCCAATCTGTATCTTCATCCCTGAATGAACAGTGTCATTGAAACTGCAAAGGAACTATATATCAGAACTTTAACTGAATGGTGCCAACTGTTGATCAACAACTATTCATCATAATCTTTCGTCTTCATCAACCAACCACCTCATTCTATGCAACATACCGTATCTTGTACGGGAATAGAGATCTTATTATTCTTGTTAATGTTTCCAGAACTCTACAACAATAATTTTAATCTTCTGAATAGTAACATAATCTGAATAAGGTTCTATAGATCGTAAATTCCTCCTAGAATACTGGCAGCCATCGCAGAAGGTTTTGTGCCACGCCCTCTGAATAACACACTGTATCACGAAGTAAATTTCTCCGTCATTTTTATCCGCGCCAGGATTCGAACCCGGGTCCCCTCATTCCGGAATAAGTTGCTCTACCAATTGAGCTACGCGGACGTTTTATTCTGATTCCTATCTGCCTTTATGTCGTGTGCGTCCTTCGGGCAGGTACGTCACATCTCCTGGTACGTTACATCATCTCCCCCTTATTTTATTTTATTTTTTTTTTCGAAGTGCTGGAGAAAGGATTCTCTTATTTTTCCTCTCTCGCGGTGTGGAAATAACATCACACCAATGCGAGATTTTGAACATTCGGGTCATCCGGATAGTTCGGGCGCCATTATAACGAAGTAAATGTCTCCGTCATTTTTATCCGCGCCAGGATTCGAACCCGGGTCCCCTCATTCCGGAATAAGTTGTTCTACCAATTGAGCTACGCGGACGTGTTATTCTGAGTCCTATCTGCCTTTATGTCGTGTGCGTCCTTCGGGCAGGTACGTCACATCTCCTGGTACGTTACAACAGGACACAAAAATAAAAAACAAATCGCTCTGTTACCATCATCTCAGCTGCTCTATCATTGTTACAAATTTCACTAGCTAATCGGTAGGCACAAACAGAGCCCGAGATTGTGTCGTACCTGTGAGGTGACGCAACAGTAAAAATGGTAAGTTGCAGTGGTAAGCCAAAGTCGATGCATCCCATTTGGGAGAATCACTAGCTCTGAAGAGAGCAGACGCGAAAATCGTGCAACCAAAACAACTCTCAAAATCAGTACAGAATTCAGCGTTCGAGTTCCGATGGTCAGCTCTGAAAGCGATACTTATCAGACCATGTAGCAAATGGGCTAAACAGTCAACGACCATGCTGTTATTCTCATTGAACACTCTAATCCCCCAGATGTTTACTTTCACAGTATCGCCGATTGTTTGTGTTTCTTTTTCGGGGAAGGGGGAGTCGCGCCATTCACAGAAAATCGTTACTACTGTCGTTCGTCAGAATCCAGAAAAATGAGATACATTTACTTGGAGTGCCACTTTTTCAAAATCGAAAATAAATGCTGCTGAAGTTGCGATCGGAGTAGTTACGTCACACGTGACGCTGCGATGCCGAATTTTCGGCCAATAAAGCGTAGAGCAGTAGAACATGTCGAGGCCATAGTTTTGATCGAGTAAATCATTCGTAACGGAAATCACGGACAGTGCAGCATGGCATGCAATAAGGAGCACATTATACATTGTTTACTGTACGAGTTGGATAAAGACAGTAGTGCTGCCGCATCTTGCCGCAAAATCTGTCAAGTGTATGTGGAGGATGCAGCTGATGATAGCACATGTCGCCGTAGTACTGCCGCAACATCTCTAAAGTTTATGTGGATGATGCAGTTGATGATATCACATGTCGCCGTTGATTTCGGAAATTCCGAGACGCAGACAGAAACTGTAAATGCCAACCAAGTCCTGGACGTCCATCCGCGGTTTCTGACGAGGATGGGGACCAAGCCATAACAAACGATTCACATCCAACCGTTCAGGAATTAGATGAAACGTTGTCGGTACACAGAACAGCAGTCGAAAGACGGATGCATGCGCTTGGGTTCATCACCAAGTTCGATAACTCTGTTCCGCACCAGCCTCCTGCAAACTAAAAGAGGAGATAATCCGTACCTGTGTTTCTTTACTTTCTGGTCATAGAAATGAACCGTTTTTGGGACGAAATGTAACGGGCGATAAGAAATGGGTACAGTACCGTAATGTAAAGCGTCGACGGACTGTGTGCCAAGGTGCAGAGCCTGCTCCGCCGACTTCGAAAGGAGGACTGCATCCCAAAATGCGTTTATTGAGTGTTTGTTGGGATGTCCAGGGAATAACCCACTGGGAGGTATTGGCACCTAAGTGAACGATAAATGCTGGCCTCTACTGCCAACAGTTGGACAGATTGCGAGAACGACTAGCATCGAAGCCGCCAGCACTCGTCAATCGCAAAGGCACGATCGTTCATCCTGATAACGCCAGACCTCATGCTGCTTTAATCACTCGGGAAAAATTACTGGAATTTGGTTGCTAAGTGTTACCTCACCCGGCGTATTCCCCTGACCTGGCACTTACGGACTACCACTTTTTTCGATCGTGACAGAACACTTTCGCTCTCCAAACCTCTGATGATGTGGACGATGTGAAAACGTCATTACATGAGTGTTTTAATTCTAAAACATAGGAGTTTTTCCGGCGTGGGATTCACCTACTGATAGACAGATGGTAAAAAGTCATACAGAATGATGGTGACTATGCGAAATCGTAATAACGTTATTTTTTGTATTCTCCTTCTTTCTTTGTATCCTAAAGAAACGGGTAGAACTTATGCACACACCCAATACTAGTTTCGTGTACTTTTGTACACCCAAAAGGAAATTTCGTACACCACCGGAAATGGTACCTTTTGGATCTCCTTCGTGGCACTCCAGCATTTACTTGGAGTACCACTATTACAGAGCCAAGAAGGGATACTTCCGGTGGTGAATAAAACACTGCTGAGTTAGGGCTCAAATTTTAGGTGCCCCGAGTCCGGACCTGAACTAACCCGAAAGCTATGACTCCCCTGGTTCGGCATTAATAAACAAATTTCCTTTATCGGAATTCCACTGTCTCCTAAGCCTGCAATTAACCGATACGTTCTTCAACTGGAAATGTTTCTATAGTATAGCCCTGCGGTTTCTTTGTGATAATTCGTTTCCTCCTGAAATGCTACGGGGAGCCGAGATTTAGGAAAGTTCGGTCGGCACTGCAATCTACGTAATTCGCTCAGACTGCTTCCGTAAGAAGATAGGGGACAAAATATTTTTGGCGTGTTGTTTTCTACCTAGTATCTAAGTTCTTAAAAAAAACATTTGTTCTGTGTAAACATTCACTAATGTGTTGTTTGTGGCTATCCAAGCCCGAAATAATTAGTCATCCTGAGACTATACCCAGACCCATTTGCCGAAAAGTTTTTTTACCAACTAGAAAGTGTGAGGAAAGTCCCATATGCTAAATCACGCGAAATCACATTATATCATACAAATAATTTGGGCTCGGGCTCTGGCCGTCTCTGGTACAAAACTTTACAAAACTACACTGGCGTGCAAAGATTAGGGACGAGACGTTTTTTCGAATGTAAAGTCGTGCAGAAGCGCTCCACATCGACTCAAATCATACCATAAGATCCCCAAGATGTAAGAATATGGGGCAAGTGAGCAAAACCGTCCAAACAAGGAATTCAAAGGATACAAAGGCACTTTATTGAAAAGGTAGCTTCGAGCACAACTGGACCGAAGACAGAAACGTCCATATGACAGGCGGCTGCCAAGAAAAATCCAGTCTTTAGTAGGGGATATGATCACCCCTGACTGCATTCCAGGATTTAACACGTCTGTCCATGCTGAGGACGAGGTTGTCAAGGAGCTGTTAAGGCATCGCGGCCTCTTCCTCTTGTAGCGCCAATTGCAGCTGCGGAATCGTTGCTGGCGGCTGGTGACGAACTGCCAAGCGTCTCTCGAGAAGGTCCCACACGTGTTCGATTGGATTTAGGTCCGGGGACCTTGCGGGCATTTCCATGCGTTGAATATCTTCACTCTCCAACAGCTCTGCGACAGCCACTGTACGATGAGGTGTAGCGTTGTCGTCCGTGAAGAGGAACTCAGGACCCACAGCACCTCTAAACAGACGCACGTGAGGCAGGAGAACCTCGGTACAATAGCGGACACCAGTGACTGAACCTCCTTGGAAGATGTGAAGGTCAGTACGACTACCAAGCATTATGCTGCTCAAAACGAGAACTCCGCCAATTTCAAACCGGTCCCTTTCGATGATGTTGGAGGTGTGATTGCGTGTTCCCTGCTCTCTCCAGATGTGTATACGTCCAGAATCACTCGTCATACTAAATCGACTCTCATCCCTAAAGAGAACTTGACCCCATTGCTGATGTGTCCAGTTGTTTTTGTTCGTGACACTACAGAAACCGCCGTCTCCGATGAGCAGGCGTTAATGGCACACACCGTACTGGTCATCGTGCAAATAGACCACACCTTTGGGCAGCCTCCAGGCCACAGTAAAACGCGATAACTGACGTCCAGTTGTCTGTTCTCCCGCTGTCTGCCGTCTGTCCCTTTTCGCCTGTAGGACAATATACCGGTCATACGCTGCCGTGGTTGCTCGTGGACGACCACTGCTAAACTCTCGTACAGCTGTTCCTGTTGTTTGAAACGCTCTCCAAGTTCGTGAAACGATGTTGTGAGCGATCCCGAACTCCTCGGCCACACTAGTCACACTTCGACCTTTCATCCAACTTCCCAATGACGCGACCTCGGGTAAAGTCATCCAGATGTGGTCTACTGGATTGCATGTTGGTCATATCAAACGGTGGCAGCAACTCGATGTCGTTCAAACCGATGTACACCGAGCAATAGCTTTCATGGACCTGCTGAGCGTGCACCGTCTGTGAGCTTTATAACCTTCCGACCCCCCTACGTAATGCTGCATATATGCGCATGCCCTACCCTACCGGACCCTAGTCTATCTCCTGAGTGGTCTTTCGGTCCGTTCTGCCTGCTCGTTCCACTGTTATGCTAATTTCTCCTTTTCGTCCTTAATTTTTGCACACCAGTGTAGTACAAAACATTGGCAGCGTTCATTTTTGATTTTGGAAAGTGGCACTCCATGTAGAGAGAGTTGCATCTATAGGTAACTAAAATTGTTACCGATAGATGTAACACTTTCTGCTATTCCGTTTGACGAATTTATTATCTTGCGCTGAACTTGAAATCATGCCATTTGAGAAATGCTGGAACTGGCATGTCTGGTGCCAACTATCGTGCCACTTTCGAAGTCATTTGGGAGATGTAGAAGGACGCCATTTTAGAGCTGCTGGAGCTGGCATGCCAGGTGACAACTGTCATGCCACTCTCAAAGTCGCTCAGACCACTCGTTTTGCCCACTCTGAGAATCAGTTCAACTATAAGTGATGCTCGACGCTCTGCTGTCTTTGATTTATACCACACACTGAACCAATGTGCGTGTTGGAGTGCCCCATTTATGTTACGAACGCGCGTGTACCTAATAAATGGACATCACGGAGTGTGTACGTGTGTGTGCATATCTGAAATGAAAATGAATTTATCATTACATTCATTATAAAATAACATGTGATAACTTGTTTAGAAATAATATAATACTTACAGTACTTTACTTGAAATGAAAATTTAATCAATCTGATTTAGACCAATTGTTATTCAGATATAAAACTCTAATTACTCCATTTGAAATTAAATGATTTCCATTCATTGCTTGATTAAAATATACAATTTATTATTCAGTCTAAAGAATTAAGTAACAAGACACATTTTCTTTCAGGCGATATTCGGAAATTGAATGTAATCAGTAAATACATAAAGATTAAAGTGCTGTGTTTCCTGAAAGCCAAACGGCAAAACTTCTGAACTCATTTTAATATCTTAAAAATGTTTCTGTCAGAAAACAATAGCTTTACAAAAATAGAAATAAGAAAACTCATTACCTCTAGGAGGGAGCATTTTCATATCATATCCATAGGGACTCAACCATTCGAAGAGGAAAATAGAAAATGCTGCCATTTGAATGCTAATCAAGAGTATCATCAGCCAGGATATTGTGTCGAAAGGCTCTGGTGAGAGATAAATTTAGGGAAAGCTAACTAATCAAGAAAACGACACTTAAAACAATATCATTCTTAATCATGTATCAAGTCATGTCAAATGACAGTTGAAAGATAAAAAATACACGTATTTTAAATATTTATTTGCAAATTATCTAAAGACAATACGAGAACAAAATGTTTCGGCGACATTCTGTTCTTATACATTTTATTCTAGGCACATAAATGCTTCCATTATGCATTGTTCTTTCATTATCGGTATAGCAAGTTTCACTCAGCTGGGTGATTTGTTTTCGAAGTGGAAATAACATATTCAACTTCTTTGGATAATACGAGTATATTTCGTAATATGTAAACCACAGGGAAGATGATATTGAGGTACAACTCGGAATTTTTACTTGCGCTGCAGTAAACGGGCCTTAAACTACGTTGGCATCCGTCAGTCACGTGATACTAAACCAGAATTTTTAACAGCAGAGCCGCGGAAAGAGTTGTTACTGTTAAAAAAATTAAAGGACTAGCCAGTCTTTCACGGTATCAGTTAAGTCCTATTAGCAGGCCGGACGAGAGGTAGAGCAGGGGTAGGGGAAGGCAATTGCCCAGGGGACCCAATCCTAGTGGGCATTTTCACGAATGTTTAGCGAAAGAGTCCAGCAGAAAAGCTAAACATTTGCGTCTCCCGGAGCAGACGCTTTGGTTCGCACGTTTGCATTCTCCACTGTCTCAAAAACAGGAAAAATCAGGAACTCCCCGTACTAATTTCCTTACCAATAGAAGCAGATCAATGTTTGACCCTTCCACATCAAAACAACGTGGTATGGCAGATTTAGCCAAACAGGTGGGCGGAGTCAAATTGTGACGTCTAAAAATTGATCTGCATATAGCTATTGGCTGCGAATTAGTACAATGATGGGGGCCATATTTATTTGCAATGATGGAGGCCATATTTATTTGCAATGATGGAGGCCATATTTAAGTATGAAGTGTGTTTTTGTAAATTAATAATTAATAACCAATTTGAAAGATAAAGTAACCTTGTTTTAGTTTTCAAATATTGAGTACTCAATATTTAATAAAAAATGTTTTAGTTTTAAATATATATTAAGTGATTCTATGTATAAGTTAAGAATGAATTTCAGAATTGAACATAACAACTATAAAATAATTCTGATAAGACATTAGCGATTTGGTGGAAGTTCGTTTTTATCATGTACCTGTGATTAATCTACAATACAGTCAACCCTCGATTTAACGAACTTCAAGAGACCAACAATCTTTTACGTAAAATTGCGAAATTCGCTAAATCGAAAAAATCTTTCGAATGAAACATTCAAATTACGCTAGTGTTCATAATAGAATACGTAAGCAGCTATGTTCTCTTTCTGTCAGTGACTATGAAATCTTTCTGACAGTGACTATGATCTCTTTCTTTCAGTGACTAACTTTTCAAGTGCTACCTGTGTTAATCAAAACTTTGTCCGTAAACGAGATGTGTTGTTTAATTTGAGCTGTAGATTTAACACTGAGAAGAAAAGAAAAAAAAAGCGCGATTTGGCGAATAATTCTAGAGATTCAGGACTGGGTACGTCCGATGTCTGTCCTTGACTTCACAGAGTGCTATTGTTCTGTCCGTAGCTGAAAACAAGAATCTCCAGGGTACTCTAGATTTCCTCCCCCATACCGACTTTTATTTTCCAGCTTCCCACCCATGCAAGAAAACATTGCGCTCCTTTGGAACTTGTTGGTCATTTGCTTCCTACTGTAAGAAGCTTACGCTTGATAGTCGGAGGAAAGGCGAACTGATTTATGGTTCAGTCAAGCTGTGTCTCAAATGGTTTTCTTTGAAACGCATGTTAACTGCATGCGTAAAATTTTCCTGTTACGCGAAGCTCTCTTTCTAGCTGACTTTTTAACGTAAAAATGGTGGTTAACATAGTTTGGTGGTTTAAAAAAATGTTCGCTAAATTGAAGAAATGTGTTCGTTAATTCGGGAAACAACAAGTATTCATTTCAATGTGGTTCCGTCCGGACCACAAAAAATGTACGTAAAATCGCGGAATTCGTTAAATCGCAGTCCTTTAATTAGGGATATGACTGTATATTAATTATGCACTCATCTAAAATCTTTTTGTGGGGACGAGGGACTGAAGATAGGTTTGGAGGTCCCGGCCTCGAGATTGCCCAAGGGCCCAAAAATCCTGTCGCCCGGGTCTGCTATTAATTCCCGGTTCGTCCACTGGGGCGCTGCTCTATTGAGATTGTCGGAGTAAACCGGTTTCTACTGACTTCTATGGGAAATTGTTTGTCCCTGGGTTCCTTCCTCTGTGATTGAAACTTTGTCACCTAGACGCCGGATTTCTTTTTTTTTTTCATCCTTTTGCAAATACGCGCGCAGAGACAGCTTGATAAGGCATGCGAATGATTCTGTTATTACGCCGACCTGAAGCTACTTAAAAAAAATATCTTTAGAATGCAAGTTATACATAGAGAGTGAGTCTTTCGGTTCATGACGCTAGAGCTGCGAATCTTTCGGTTCATGACGCTAGAGCAGCGAGTATTTCGGTTCATGACGCTGGAACTGCGAATCTTTCGGTTCATAACGCTGCACTGCGAATCTTTCGGTTCATGACGCTGGATCTGCGAATCTTTCTGTTCATGACGCTGGAGTTGCTAATCTTTTGGTTCACGACGCTAGAGCTGCGAATCTTTCGGTTAATGACGCTGCAGCTGCGAATCTTTCAGTTCATGGCGCTACAGCTGAGAATCTTTCGGTTCATGACGCTGGAGCTGCGAATCTTTCGGTTTATTACGCTGGAGCCGCGAAACTTTCGGTTTATAACGCTGGAGCTGTGAAGCTGTGGTACATGTCTCATTTTGACTGCAAAAATAGGACAGTTTACTCATTTCAGCGACACTGGGTGCAAGAAGGATCCCTCACTCATCGAAATATGTCAGATCAAGTTTAAAGACGCCATTAGAAGTTTATTTGTTTTCTAGATGTACAGATTTCAAGGGCATCGGAAACCATAGGTACCTCCCAAAGATCAAATGAACGTCAGAAACCACAGGGTTCTTCTGCCGCCGATTTAAGGGCCCTGGTTTCATAGAATGAAGAGAGCAAGCGCATCTGAAGAAATGCACCAGCCATGCCTCACCCGGGGCTACAACTGGGGCCGAACCTAGATGATTGGCCAGAACACCACGCCTCTGACCACTCGGCTATGGGGTGGTCCCCCATTCTTAACCAAAAATGAGAAGCTACATGCAAAGCACTTTCCATCAGAGCCTATATCCTACGCAGGAAGAATTGTTTTTCAAATTGGAGTTCTAGAAGCGAAGATATCGTGAGAAATGTAATTTACTTTTACGCCTCCTAGTGGAAAATCTATGCATTACTTGAAAAGGGGCCTTTAGTCTTTGGTATAAATGTCATCGGAATAAAAAGGAATTTTTCCAATCGGATATTTAGAAGCAAATATATGGAATAAAATGAATTTTAAATTATGTATCATATGTGTTTACACCCTCTAGCGGCGAAGCTGGGCAACGAGAAAAAAACTGAATGTAAGGATCTTGATTCTCATATTTCGTGGTTGTCAATGGAAATACAATTTTTCAAATCGGAGAAATAGTTGCAGAGATATAGTGTCCAGAGACGGATGGGCGAACAAACTGATAACGTAAGCACGGTACTTTTTTTACAAAGGACGCGCTAAAAAACGTAGTTCTTAGTGATGGACCACTTTAATAATTCCAGGAACATTTTATATTGCAAATCTACGAAAATTCGTTTAAAGAGCAAAAAGAAGAAAGTAAGTAAATAAATATCGAATCATATCCTACTTAAAGATACTTGTATCCTTATATACGTTTGAGGTAATTAGGATTGTACAATTATTTAACTTGATTGCGTCGTTATCTTCATTGGCTACTGCTCTAAGTTGATCAGAGGGTCGAAGCTATAAATTCTGATCACTGTCTTCTGCTGGTGTCCTATTACTTGAACGGAATTCGAGAGATAAAAATTCGTTTGGAGCAGCAGTAATTATGGGGTTTACTTTCAAAACTGATGAACCCGATAAAACTAACGGTTTCAGTTATCGGACTACTAGATAGCATTGAATTTCTCTTTTATCTGTTTACTTGGTTATTCCAAATCATTAATTGTAATTTCAGATGCTAAATGAACTAAAAAAGCTGCTAAAACGATGAATAGTTAAAAGGAAATATAACAAAAAAAAAACTTTAATTAAATGAAACAGCGGTGCCACGAAAGTTTTACCTCATCAGAACATTCGATTTTGTGCTACATTTAGGCACGTTCGTTTTCACTCTGGAATAATGTTTTGCAAGACAAATGTTTCTTAAATCATACTCAATCCATCTCAGCAGATAAAATTTGATAACGTAAAAGTGAAAAAAGTGTCTGTTGATTATTTATTACAGAAACTGCAGAGCGTGCCCTTAATATGAACTCACAAGAAATAAACAGCTGTGTGAAACTCATCTACGTGGAATAAGAAGTTATTGGGTTCACGATATATCCTTAGAATTTCAGCTTCAAGAATTAAGTGAGTATCTCAGAGCTTTCTCTACACAAACGCCAGACATCAGCTCCAAAGCAAAAATACGACTATAAATCTTTCGAGAAAATGTGCTTAGAAATATGAAAGGTGTGTATTTGTTTTATACCCTTGAAGCTACGGTTTTACACACCAGAGAGTCATGAATCAGTAATGTTTCAATAGACAGCATCGGTTCTCTGCGTGAAGGGAACAAACTCAAAACTTCGTTACGTGCTACAGCTGTGAGGTAAACAACTTCGTCTTGTTTTAAATTTTCATCAAGAAATGAAACCAGCTCATCTGTTTTTATGCAGATAAATAAGAAAACGTCTGCGAGTTTTGAAAATATCTAGATTTTGGATGCACGAAGGAAAATTCATAACACAGCTCTCTTCTAATATATTTTCAATGGCAGTCTGGTATGAAACTGTTGTACTTTCCCTTGGTAAAAATATTAAATATATTCACGACGTTGAAACTGTACCAACCAGAAGGATTTTGTGAATTGGCATGCATATCAGTATTTAGTGCAGGGACAATACTTTCGACGTAATATTTTTAAAGCTAAGCTGTAGAATGGCAAGAGAGAGAGAGAGAGAGAGAGAGCCAGGGCTAGATATTGCTTTGGAAGTGTTGAAAATGTTTTGCATATCTTGAACAGAAACCTATGAGCAAATGAACATAGTCAGATTGTAGGCTTGCGTGAAGAAGTCTACTCGCTATATCGCGGTACCAGTCCAAAATGCCTTGAGACCATTTGCACCCGCTGCCAGAACAAATGGTCTCAAGTCATCCCTACAATCGTCCCAGAAGGACAAGTACTGTCAGAATATCGATAATATCGTATTCATCGGAAGGCGGTTACGTACCCAGAAGCAAATACATTTATTTCAGAAGAACTATGATTTCTATAACTGATATTACTATCACAACTCAGACCATCCTCAGGAAAGTAGCTGTGGCGCCCGAGTGCTCAATTGACGTCTACGTTGTGTCCTGATTCAGGACCTGGATGAAATGTAGGTTGTATATTTGTCTTTTAGGCGCTGCTTCTATGTCTTCTCTGGGACCAGAAGCCGTAAATTTGGGAGGGACCAATTACAGCCTTAGATACAATATTCGTTAATCCTCCTCAAAACTAAGAACGAAAATCTACACTGATAGAGGCGGTTGTGTAGTACTGTGCTCCAAAGAGTCTTGCTCTGTTTTAACTGGTATCGAAGAAGAGTTTCTTTGACAAAACGTTTTGTTCAGCGACAAGTGCTGTCTAGGAGCTGACGTTTGTAGCAGCTGATGGCAACATGGACAGAAGGTGGATCCAGTGTCTGCTCACATGTTTCATACTGCTCCTACAGAGAATAACATATGTTAGTTTTGTTGTTGTTTTGCCTTAGAATATATTTGGTGAACTTAACAAAGATATTGTACGCCTAATACCTGAAAGATTTGTGTATTGTATCTTTAGTGACGCAATTAAGAATAATAACGCTATCAGCAAGGCGTGTCAACAATGTTTTCGAGTGCTTATTTGGTCAGCATGATCTCTGAATCTCTTCCGAAGCATGGAACCGTGAAGTGTAATAGCTCCTGGATGGATCCAATATACAGCTGTACTATGGGTTAACACAGTACAAAATCCGACATCTGTACAGCTTTGTACAGCGACATGTCATCAATTTAATCTCAAACAAGTATGGTGACTGAAAAATGTTACCGATAGATGTAACACTTTCTACTATTCCATTCGACGAATTTATTGCTTTGCGCTGAAATTGAAATCATGTCTCGTTTATATGACCATCTAGATATACACTATATTGACAAACAACACCGCACACCTAGAAGAGAAACACAGCATAGTATTTCTTGACATACATTAGTACGATGTTGGTCCATCGTTGGCCTTAATGCATGCACTGACCCTTCGAGACATGTTTTCGACAAGGTTTCGGAACACAGCGATAGGTATGCGCTTTCATTCAGTACAAAATGCTGCCTCTAGCTGTTGCTCAGTAGTGGGCCTCGGTTCAAAACTTCTTATGTGGCGCTTTAATTCATCCAATAGGTGCTATCTGGGATTAATATCAGGGCTCTGTGCTGGCCAGTTTACACACGATACGTAATTATCGTCAAACCACACCGTTTCAGTTTTTTCTTTATGGGTCGGTGCATTATCCTGCTGGTACCAACAAAGCTCGGTTCCATAGTATTGCCACAGAGTTGGTAGGGCATAATTGTCCAGAATATCGAGTTAGAAATGCTGGTTCACAGGTTTGTCCATTATAACCAATGGGCCGGGACCATACCACGAAAAACACCCCCACACAAGTACACTGCCAGCTCCAAACTTGACCGTCTTGACCATAGGAAAAGTACAGTGTGATAAATAGCGTCCCCCCGGCTGCCGCGATACCTACACACGGCCATCTGACTGATGGATCGTGTATCTGGATTCATCAATCCATAGGACCCGTTTCCATTGATCTACATGTCAACGAGAAATGTTTTTTACACCATGCTAAACTACGAGTAGCATTCCGAGTGGAGATGAAAGGCTTATTAGCAGCCGCACGACCACGGTAACACATGGGATGAAGCTCATGGCGAATGGTACGTATACATACCGAGGTTCCAGCAATTTTATTCACCTGTACACTGAGGTCTTGTGCAATATTCCGTCGATTAGCTGTAACGATTCTCCTGAGGCTTCGACGACCTCTATCACTGTTTTTCTTTGGTCTGCTGGTACGTTTTGCTGCTTCAGGCACGCCATGTGTCTTCCACTTATTCAGTACATCCAAAGCAGTTGACTTCGGTATGTTTAAACGCCTCTCGGTTTCTCTTATGAAGAAAGCACTAATATAATACCCAACAATATTTTCTTTCTCATTTGCTTTTAAAAGGGTATCCAGTGACTTTTGTTAATATAGTTTAGTTTATATGTAGATATGATTTTGTGCTAATACCATCTATACTTTATGTTTCGGGCACTTTCTGAATAGACAGGCTTTCCAAGCAGGTGAGAGTCAAGTTATGCTATCGTAAAATTTCTGGTATTCCGTTGAAATATTTAAAATGCTCTGTTGCGGAACGATGGTCACGTGAAATCGTTACGCCACTCGGTGGCGTGATGGTCTAAGCGCTTGTTTCTGACCATTTGTCTCAGAAAGGTCCTGGGTCGGATCCCGGTGATCCATGTATCTTGTGTTTGTCTTACGGCACCGGCCTTTCCCCCTCCAAGGAACCACTGGCCCTAAATTAGTGAAGGGCCACTGCTTATAATTTCATTGAGTTGTTCGCGGTTGTGGTTAAACCACCAAAAAAAAGCTGCGTTTCGGGTATGATTGTGAACAACTTTCACTGATTCTTGCGCTCTGAGTTTCGGGCGAGCAGTGTTTCGTTTCGGAATTAGAATGCTTTTTGGGATAGTACGTGCTCAGCCATGGCTGAAAGATATTCTTGTCTTGACTTGCCTCCGAATTTTCCAGATCTGAATTCTTAGAACATCGTTCCATAGATTTAGAACGAACTTCTAAGCTTTCAACTCTCTTGCCGACGAACATAATAACTGCACACATCTGGGTATACACTTTGAGATTTTACCAAATCCATTCTACGAAAAGGTGGCTCAATATGTTTCAAGTGGCCACAGTTTTTATTGAGTGTACAAGATCTTTCACAATAGTAATGAGATCGCATTTTTAAGACATGATGTGGCAACATGGGGCTTTCCAATCGCAATTCAGAGTTGACCGTTGAAACGTTGCCAACACACAAATACTCAGCTCACTTCATGCCTTTCTACTGGCATCGAGTAGTCAGAAAGAAAAGAACTGTGCGTTTTTTTGCTGAGTCACGAAAATGGAGCAGAGGAATATCAAAGTTGTGCCATCAAATTTTCCGTCAAATTACATAATGAAACGTACAAAAAATTTCTAAAGGTTCGCTAACACCAAGTTTTATTCTGGGCGCACCTTTTTTGATCAAAAAGATCTTTAAAAAAGGGCAGGAAATAGTTGAAGACAAACCACGCGTATCAAAGACATACTTGCCGCCCCGGTGGCGTAGTGGTCTAAGCGATGGCTTCTGGCCATTCGTCCGAAAGAGGTCCGGATTCGAATCCCGGTGAGGCATGGATGTTGTGTTTGTCTTACGGCACTGGCTCTCTCCCTTCCTGGAACCAGTGACTCTAAATTAGTGACGGGCAACTGTTTACAACCCGCTGAGTTGCTCACGGTGGTCCTTAAACCTCCTATAAAAAAAGGCATATTTATCATGGACACAGTATCTGACAGTATCTGAAAACATGGAAAGGATATGGAATCTTTTCAAGTCAAATCGACGGTTTATAATAGGAGTGGTTGTAAAGAACTCAATACCATAACCGAGGCATCCACGAAATTTTGACGGGCATGTGGAAAATTTGCGCCAAATTAGTGCCGAAAAAAGCCACTCCTCTGAGCAAAAGGAAAATCAGAAGTGTGTGTAGGTGTGGATTTCCTTGAGTGTCTTATGACCGAGCCAGTGCTTTTAAGCGAGCGATAGCAGGCGGTGTAACCTGGTTCTTTGAATGCAACCCTGAAACAAAAGCCAAAGTAAAAATTCCCCACTGAAATACCTGGTGTCCAAATGCTAGTAAAACAAGAAGGAAAACCCCGAATAAACTTAATGTTCTTCTTTTCTCGTCATTAAGGAGTCCTGCGCAAGGACTTTGTACCTCTAGACTAAACTGTTAGCCAGACTTTCTACCGTGAATTCTGATATGACTACGAAAAAGGGTTCTGCATGTTCGACAAGATACTTCCTCCCCAAATGACATCTGCATCACGACAATGCGCCACTTCGTCTTGCGCTGTCTCAGCCGAACTTTTTGACGTCTGAAAAAATTACAGTGTTTCCGAAACTCCCATATTCCCCCGATATGAGTCCAAATGACATGTTTCTCTTCCCAAACTTCAACAGCCGCGTACGGGGTCACCATTTTCAGACAATCGACAACATCTGGAGAACCATGGCCGACACAGGGAAGAACCTCACAGAAGACGACTTCCAGCAATGTTTCCAGGAATGGACCTTACGATTCCAACGGTATTTTGCTACGGAAGGGACCTATTGTCAAGTGGATCACATTGAAGTGATGCATAACAATGTCTTTACTATCATCGTTCTAATTATTTTTGTGATAGAACAGAAAAGTGATCAGAACGATGAAAGTAAAAACTAAATAGTAAACCAGAAGATAAATGGCAAAATGGCATTGCGTAAATAATATACTTCCTTTGTGAAAACACAAATTTTTGCCGGTGGTGCAGCTCGAAAACCCGTCCTCCTACTCCGGAGCCGAATGTTTCCTCAATTAAGCTACCCCGACGTGCGCTTATCACTGCCACTTTCCATTTTGACATGTATGTTACCTATGAAGTAGGTCACATATATTCCCCCTGAGTGACGGCTGGGACAGAATCGTAAGTTTCAGGGTGAGCCAGTAGATCATGCTTGAAGGAGCTCACTGTAGAAGAAGAAATTGTCACTTAATTCCACACAATGGGGGAAAGAAGTGTCACACATTTTGCGAAACGAAGAAGGAATGCATTTTCCCAAATTCCAAACGATGTGTGGAACGAACATCACCCATTTTTTGAAGAGCCTCACTGCCAGTATATCCATTTTTACGTTCGGGCGCCAATGTGAAAACACATATTTTTGCCGGTGATAGTACTCGAAGCCGCCTCCCTCTGTTCCAAGCACATGCTTTCCCATTTAAGATACACAGATGAGTGCGTGTCACTGCTATATAACATCTTGACATGTACGCAACCCTCCTAATGGTCCTTTTTGTATCCTCAACACTTATCAAATTGCATCTTTTCTTGTAGTGTTACAA
The DNA here is from genome assembly GCA_039090855.1 of Macrothele yani. Classification (NCBI taxonomy): domain Eukaryota; kingdom Metazoa; phylum Arthropoda; class Arachnida; order Araneae; family Macrothelidae; genus Macrothele; species Macrothele yani. The sequence goes on from CM077010.1 coordinate 139,798,305, forward strand.
CAAACACAACTGCCCTCAGAATGAGAGGACAGGAACAGGAAATACAGTGGAACAAGCTTCGAAGACAGCTTAAGTGCTCTGATATGAAATTCTTTTGAGAAGAAATGAAGTTTGGTTGGGACGTAAAAGAGTGATCATAGCTCTTCTAAAAAGACCTAAAATCATGGCAGAAAACGGTCTGGGATGGTATGTAGGAACAGTAATTTGAAAGAAGAGAACTTAAAATGTGAGGTGTCACAAACAAAATTTGATGCGAAGTGTGTTCCACTAAGCTCCAGTAAGATGATGAACTAATTGTTCTGCAGAAGCTTATGGACCTAAAGAGTTTTTATTTAAATATGGACTCTTTATCAGGCAAATTGTCTTAGTAGCGTTGCAGAAAATGAAACTTGCCGCCCCGGTGGTGCAGTGGTCTAAGGCGATGGCCTCTGATCATTCGTCCGAAAGGGGTCCGGGTTCGAATCCCGGTGAGGCATGGATGTTGTGTTTGTCTTACGGCACTGGCTCTCTCCCTTCCCTGGAACCAGTGACCCTAAATTAGGGACGGGCGACTGCTTATAGCCCATTGAGTTGCTCACGGTGGTCGTTAAACCTCCAATTAAAATAAAAAATAAAAATGAAACTTATTATGAACTTTGTCGTAAGAAAAACACAACAAAGACGAGTTTTTTCACGTGGCATGTACGATAGTGCATACATTGTTAGACATATAATTTCCCACTCCAGGAATTATTAGTCATAGCGGTATGCAAATTGGTGGACATGATATGAAAATCAGGTTATGTACATGAACGCAATTGAGAACCAACCACATGATAGGTGGAGAAGATACAATGGCAACGCGGTAAGGCGTAAATAAGCTTGGTCGCCGGCATTTGGGCATGTGAACAACTGCATCGGAGTGATCTCGGTAGCGAAAGAATGTGGAAGGAGTAAAAACCCATGTGCACCGTCATCGGGAACCTGTACCAGAGGCTTCACCGTAGGACTGCGTACGCTTGATCAGTCACTAATATCACCACCTAGTCAACTGCAAATTTAACAATAAATAGCTTTTATCATAATAATATTGTAACACTATCAAACTACCTCATCGATCGCTTAGATCTCGTTGACAGCTCTCTCACACCTGATGCACCCGTTCTTCAACACCGTCCTGTTTTTATCCAAGTCTGCTTGACTTGACTGCCAGGCAGAGTAACCCAAACAAACAAACTCTTCGTAGTTCCACCGTGACGTTCAGGGCCGGCGATATAACAAAAGTGTAACCGAAATTTTCATAACCGAAAGCAAACAAAAAATGAAGGATAAATATATGTTATGTCTCACAAATGGACACGTGGTCTAAACAGAAGAGAAGATGGGAGATTTTCTAGCACAAGGATTGGCAGATATCGGGTATCGATGTGCCAGTTTCACTCAGTGGAAGAATGATGTGTGCCAAAACATCTTATGAGTTATAATCCAAATAGAGGATGCATTTCGATTCCGGACTAATCTTTGTGACAACGTCTGTCTGCTTCATATTATTATCTCGTCCTCACACTAACTCTACGCTATTCCGAATATCGGCGTATCCTTTAACATATATTAGGTTATTTACATATTTTAAACATAGCCATTGTCAACGTATAGGACCAGTTAGGCACACTGCTGCCACCACCAAAGCTGTCGATCGCGATTGGGGTATGCCCCTTCAGGTCTTAGTAAAAGAGATATAGGACATCTGATTGAAAGTGTCCGATTGCGTTTTACTTCTCCTGAACTAGACAGAGACTCAGCGATCCTCGACCCTGGAATGCAGTGCGCATGCCTGAAATTTCACAACGCTGTCGGTTGGCTCATTTGGTTCCTGGAAGAGAAGGTTTGGAGTTGTTAACCCCTTACCCGACGCGTTCTTGTCTTGTACTACAATGACTTAGTTAGTTTATCTGAAAATCTACATCACATTTTGTCAGAAACTCGACCAAGCATCAGCTGAAACAATTGATGCCATCGTCCTGATCGAAGAGTCCAAGCCCTCCAGTGCAAGAAAAGGCGTGGAAGGTAATGTCCGCACCAAAGGCAAAGGTCCCCCTGTAGGTACGTTTTGGCAATCAAGACGTGGTTTATCATGAATACGCTCCAAAGGGACAAACACAAGGAATACTAGCAGACAGTTCTTTGCCGCCGAAGACATTCTGTTCGGCGGAAGACATCTTTGCTGTGGGAGCAATGTGACTGGCTGCTGCACTATGACCATGCGTCCATCCATTCAGCCAAACTGCGGATTCTACAAGCCCAATACTCTCCAGATATGGCAACTTGCGATTTCTGGCTATTCCAGAAGTTGAAAATGCCTTTAAAGTGGAGACGATTTGAAGACACAGATATCAAGAAGAAAGCGACGCAGCATCTTTTGGCGGTCCCTAAAGTGACCTTAAAATGTTATGATCAATAAAAAATGTTACGATCAGTAACACTACTCTGGAACACGTGTGTAGCGTCAGACCACGCCTACTTTGAAGGAAACAAGGACAGCAACCCAATAAGCTTCTTATCTTTTTTTTTTCTGTTTTTGTGTTGGACACTATTTGACCAGAACTTTTATCTCGATGTTCAAGCACCGACTCCACCCAACTAATCTTGGGTCTTCCCTTCAGTCTTGTCTTATTTGCTTTATTCGTGAGTAGACATGTGGTCTAGCAGTATTTCTATGATTAAACCCTGTATTTTACGCTACAGAAGAAGATGATGAAACTGCGAAGGTAGACAACAGAAATCAAGAACGAAAAATAGATATGGATGCTGAGAAAATGGGAAGATTTCGGTTTTAAAGTAGACCAACTCAGACTGAGAAGTTGAAAAAAATGATGGTTACTTCAATGAATTTCCTACAAGAAAAAAAAATAATTTTTGAAAGCTTCGTAAGAACAGAAGATTACATACACTGACTTACCTTTAATGTTGGGACATCTGTATGTCTTTAAATAATATTTACGGGAAGAAAATTTCATGCCGTGTGCTGAAACTTTTGGCCCTTACTACGGCCTCAAGTCGTAATGGAATACTCTCCACCTACTTTTTATGCATTCGCAACGATATGTTCGGCAACTCGGTATTTTACACAAGGACCCGTTCAGCTTTGTTTGTTGGAAGACGTCGTTTGTACATCCGATGACCAAATTCATCCCAAATATTATCATCAGGGTTTATATCAGACTTTTTTGCTAGGCAGTCCAACTTTAATCGATGAGGTCCTCAAACCAGTCTGAAACAATACAAGTAATGTAAAATTGTGCCGTGATAGATTTATGTGTGCCTTTAGTACGGGCCTTTCTCATACTACTGCGACAAAGCTGTTAATCCATAACGGTCCAGCACTTTTCGGTGGAGCTCAGCATTCGTTGTTTAGTTCAAAACGTCTAATCGGCATATGACGAACCACAAAAATAAGTTCACTAGAGCCATGCTGTCGCCACCAAACTTCATTGTTGGGACGATAATACCTAGAAGGCACATTTTCCAGTCGTCTGCCCAATCCAGAAATAACCACCAGCGGTTTCCTATGTCTCGTCGGTCCAAAGCAGAGTTATTCTTTAGTCTGCAGTCCAACATCAACGTTTTTTACATCACACTAATCGTGTGCGACATTACTCGAAGGCATTAGTGGTTTGTGAATGGCTTCGCGATAGCGATAACTGATGTCGAGCAGCCAGGTGTACTCTACTGTACTAGGGTGTCACAATAATATACACTGACGGAAAAAAATCCCAACACCAAGAAATGGATGTGTTAGATAAACGACAGTTGGTAGGCGGTGATAGTACATCGGTAAGATGACGTCTATGCAAATTTCGCGCTCGGCGCATACGTGTGGCGCTAGTAGCGCCCCTCGGAACATGCAAAGCAGGTTTGCGGTAAATACGCGCTGTAACGTTCGTGAGCGTTAGTTATCGTCGAGATTCGACGTAGTATGTTGATGTTAGTCAAGAATGCCTTTAAGAAGACGAAGAAGCCATTATCAACAGCTCACGGAGTTTGAACGAGGTCGTGTAATAGGGCTACGAGAAGGTGGATTTTCGTTCCGCAATATTGCAGAACGACTTGGCAGGAATGTAGCCACTGTGCATGATTGTTGGCAGCGGTGGTCAAGGGAAGGTACTGCTTCAAGAAGACCGGGTTCCGGTCTGCCACGTGGCACTACTGAGAGGGAAGACCGACGTGTACGGCGTATGGCCGTGGCGCATCGTACCGCGTCTGCGGCAGCAATTCGAGATGCAGTTGCCACCACAGTGACACAACGAACTGTTACAAATCGGTTACTTGAAGGACAGCTCCGAGCCCGACGCCTTGTAGCGTGCATTCCACTTACTCCAAACCACTGCCGTTTGCGACATCAGTGGTGTCAAGCTAGAGCTCATTGGAGGACGGAGTGGAGATCTGTTGTGTTTTCTAATGAAAGCCAGTTCTGTCTGGGTGCCAGTGATGGCCGTGTGTTGGTTAGAAGGAGGCCAGGTGAGCGCCTGCAACCAACTTGTCTGCGGCCGAGACACACTGGACCTACACCTGGAGTTATGATCTGGGGAGCAATTTCCTATGACAGCAGGAGCACTCTCGTGGTTATCCCACGCACCCTGACGGCACAGTTGTACGTCGGTCTGGTGATTCAACCTGTTGTGCTGCCATTCATGAACAGCATTCCAGGGGGTGTTTTCCAACAGAATAACGCTCGTCCGCATACCACTGTTGTAACCCAACATGCTCTACAGAGTGTTGACAGGTTGCTGTGGCCTGCTAGATCACCAGATCTTTCACCAATCGAGCACGTATGGGACATCATTGGACGAGAACTCCAGCGTCTCCCCCAACCAGCATTAACCGTCCCTGTATTGACCGACCAAGTGCAACAGGAATGGAACTTCATCCCACAAACTGACATCCAGCAACTGTACGACACAATGCATGAACGTTTGCGTGCTTGCATTCAACATTGTGGCGGTTACACCGGTTATTAATGTACCAGCATTTCATATTTAAAATGGCTATTCTCGCGCTTACATTAAGTTGTGATCTTGAAACCTTAATTGATTAAATATATTACCTATACAAATGTATTGCCGCCATTTCATTCCTCTACAACTATTCTTTCGTGGTGTTGGGATTTTTTTCCGTCAGTGTATTTGGGGCTTGTGTGTTGTAAAATAATATTCATTTGCGTTCTGAGCGGAAAGTCATTGCAAAGCTTCAATGTCATCCTGTTTTAACTTCGCAGGTTTATAACATTGTTTCTTCGCAATTTCAACTCCACTGTGCTGGTATTTGCATATTATATGACGCACAGTTGACCACGGGATTTTCAATGTCATTGAAGTATCACGTTCGAAACGACTGCTTATGTGATACCCTGTTTACAATATGCGCTGGAAATCAGGTAAATCTATCGATCTAGTCATTATTTTCTCGTAACACCTCTACAAATATGTGTTCAGTTGTTCTGCGACTTGGTGTGTGTGTGTGTGTGTGTGTGTGTGCGTGTGTGTAAACAATCAGCAGTTACAATGCCTTTGAAATCCTGTGGTATGAAGATTCATACATTGCCATTATTAATAACATCTGTGAAAATGAAGTGCAAAGGTTTTGCTATTTGAGGATACAACGCCGATAAAACTTGGAAAGGGATACAGCACCAATAAAAATGGAAACGGATGCAGCACCAATAAAAATGGAATAGGACACAGCACCAGTAAAAATTCGAAAGGGATATAGCACTAATAAAAATTGAAAAGTGATGCAGCACCAATGAAAATTGGAAATTATGTCAGACAACGTGACACCATATCTCCCAAACTCTTTAAAGCCACATTGCAAATTGTCTTTCAATAATTTAACTGGAAAAACAAAGGGATAAAGATTAATGGAAATTATCTAACCCTTCTTCGTTTTGATGATGACGTAGACATTTTTGCTACTACCCCTTCAGAATTCAAGAGTATGATCCCGGAACTTGCTGACAAGGCTAAAGATGTGAGATTAAAAATGAACTTTCATAAGACAAAACTGATGCACAAAGCTTTTACAAGAAATGAAGATTTGTCGATTGATGGGAAAAGCTGGAAATAACGGGTACCTACATTTACCTTGGACAGCAGATATCAAGCGAAGGTCACATTGATGAAGAAATTAGACGGCGCATAAAACTTGGTTTTAGGGATTTCGAAAAAACAGTACAATTTTAAAGAGCAATGGGCCATTATGCCTTCAAAGAAAAGGTATTCGTCAATGCATCTTTCCAGTGCTTACATGTGGAGCAAAGAAATGGACCTGAACTGAAAAAGACATAGAAGGACTGCGGACAATAAAAAGAAGCACGGACAGATGCATGCCTGATGTAACCAGGAAAGATAAGAAGAGGATCTCGTGAATAAGGAAAATGACAAGTAAAAAAATATGGAAAATTCCTGAAATAGCAATGGGCTGGGTATCTTTCAAGACTGACACACCACCGATGGAAAATCGAAATTTTAAACTAGATTCCAAAGGACAAGAAAATACCCAGATGAAGACCACATGGGAAATGGATGGATAAATTTCGAAAGCATGCGGGAGTAACATGGAGGATACTGGCACACGACAGGCCGTTGTGGAGGAAACGTGGGGAGAGCTTCATCCAGCAGTGGATTAATAATGGTGGTCAATGATTTGATGATATACTTTTGATGATATATACTATTATATAAATGAAGTGAAAAGGAACAATCCAACTTTTGAATAAATATCGGTCACCATTGCTTGTCTTATAAAGTCAATTTCCGTCAACACTACTCCACGTTTACGGCAAGACCAAATACATTCAGTTTCGACAATATCTGTAAGGGGTTCTACAACGTAATAATGAATTTTATTGTTTTTGATAAATTAAAAAAAAACTTTCCGGCCGAATTATTCATGCAAAATTTCTTAAAAGTTGGTCAAAATGATTCTGCTATTAACGTTCCTGACCCAAAACAAACACTACGTCAGGAAAATACGAAGACTACAATATACTAATAAAACATTTAGTATTGTAACAAAAACAAATTCCGAAGTTAGTACACTTTGACTAAATGTGTAAATAAAATGAAAAATAGTAATAGTATTAGTACACTTTGAGTAAATGTGAAATAAATATAATTAGTCTACTTTGACTAATGCGGAAATATATACATATATATACATTGGGATGCAAGGTCAGGTGATGCGTAACATATCCCAGCCTCTCCTTGACAAATATCAACCCCGCCTTCTCGTGGTGCATCCTGTTCCCACTAAAGGGGCTCTGACGAATGATGAATAGCGGTATAAATATAACATCGGGATTGGAGCAAATGCTATCCAGCACTCACCAACCCGCTTGTCCAGCGTGGTCAGCGGCCAATGCGACTTGAAGGCAGAGGGTGCTAAGAGTCACCGGATGACCGGACTAGGCTGCCATCTGATGCTGACGTTGGCTACGTTCAATGGACGCTCTTTACCTTCTGATTCAAGATTCCTTGAATTGGAGGAGGAACTCAAAAATATCAACTTGTACATTGTGAGACTAAGCGAGGTACGAAGAGCAGAAGCGCTCGTTGAACTGAAAAGTGGACATCTCTTTTACTATCGTGGGACAGATACTGACAGAACTAGTGGTGTTGGTTTCATAATAAACAAAAGACTGAAGAACAATTTTCTGGAAGTTGAAAGTCCTCGGACAGGGCTGCAGGACTCGCTATCCAACTCTCAAAATGATACCAGGCTCAGATTATTCAAGCTTATGCACCCACCTCAAGTCATCCTGAAGAAGAAATTGAAGAATTTTAAGAGGAAATCCGGAATCTAAATAACAAAGGCAAGCAGCACTTGAAGATCATTATGGGTGATTTTAATGCAAAAGTAGGGCAACAGCAACAAAATGAAACTTCGGTTGGTAAATTCAGTATTGGGAAAAGAAATCAACGTGAAAATACTCTCGTAGAGTTTGCAGAGGCAGAAAGATTTTTTATCATGATTTCCTTTTTCAAGAAAAAGACACACACGAAATGGACATGGAGCCATCCGAATGGGACGACAAGCGAAATTAATTTTATTATGCGTAACAAAAAATTCGTCATCGAAGACTGCAGTGTGCTAAACAAGTTCAACACAGGTAGTGAACGTAGAATGGTGAGATGTAGGATGCACTTCAACACTAAGCTCGAACGTGGCAAGCTCATAAGACAAACACGATGTATTGACATAACCAACCTCAAAAAACATCATAATAGCTTCAAGTTGGAACTGAGGAAAAAATTCTCTGGTTTAGAAGACCTGACATCAGAAGAAGTGGATATGTCTGAAGTTAACAGAGCACTCACCAAGGCTCTTATGGAAACAGCAACAAAAATAGGTGGTACTAGAACATGAAGAAAATTTCAGAAGAAACAAAAATGTTGATGCAAAAGAGAAGGGAGATGACAAATAAAGACGTAACTTCCAACGTGGAATATATAGAGATATGCAAGACAGTGCGAAAACATATCACTAAAGACATACGGAAATTCAATTGGGAACTAGTGAAAAATGCAATTGAAAACAACCAGAGCTGGAAGAGAGTAAAATGACATTTCAGTAAGGGAAGAAAACAGATTATGGCTCTGAGAAAAGAAGATGGTACTGTAACAAGAAATAGAAGCGAAATTTTGACAAGGTTGCAAGATTTCTATTAAAACTATATGAAAGGGATGACACATCTGTTTCAGACATTACGACAGGTTCCAGTACCAAAGTTCCTCCAATCCTCCCTGCAGAAGTTACATATGCAATTAAGAACATGAAACGTGGAAGAGCTCTAGGAGAAGATGGAATGAAACTACACTCGCCCAAACTTTTACCAGATGTCTGTCTGAAAGAAGAAAAGATTTCTGAGGATTGTAATAATGATCCTGCTACATAAGAAAGGTGACGTTGAGGATCTCAAGAAATACAGGCTGATCATCCTCCTGTCAGTGGCTTATAAAATCTTGACAAAGGCTCTTTTACATCGCTTCTAGGTGACACTAGACATGGCTCAACTGAGAGAACGAACTGGATTCATTAGTGGTTACAGCACTGTAGATCATATCCATGTACTGAGAGAACTAATTGAAAGAACAAGAGAATATGACGTCCCATTATGCATGGCTTTTATTGATTATGCAAAGGCCTTCAATTCTGTGACATCATCAGCAGTAACAATGGCTTTGAAATTCTGCGGTATTGAAGATGCATACATTGGCATTATTATTAGCATCTAAGAAAATGCAAGTGCAGATATTCGGAAATTTGAGGAAACAGCACAAATAAGAATTAGAAAAAGAGTGAAACAAGGTGACACCATATCTCCCAAGCTCTTTAATGCTACATTGCAAAATGTCTTTCAGTCATTGAACTGGGAAAACGAAGGGATAAAGATTAATGGAGATTACTGAACTTGCCTTCGTTTTGCTGATGACGTAGTAATCTTTGCAACTACCCTTTCAGATCTGCAGAGTATGATCCAAGAAGTGGTTGAGAAGAATAAAGAAGTGGGATTAAAAATGAACTTTCAGAAAACAAAAGTGATGTACAATGCTTTTACAAGAAATGAAGATTTATCGATTGATGGAGAAAAGCTTGAGACAACCGATACCTACATTTATCTTGGGCAGCAGATATCAAGTGAGGGTCACATTGATGAAGAAATTTATCGGCGTATGAAACTTGGATGGAGAGCTTTTGGAAGGAACAGGACAATTTTTGAGAGCAGTATGCCATTAAGTCTTAAAAGAAAAGTGTTTAATCAATGCATCCTGCCAGTGCTTACGTGTGGAGCAGAGACATGGACCTTAACTAAAAAAAACATTCTAAGACTGCATACAACAGACAGCTGAAGCAAGCATGGGGAGATGCTTGCTTGGTGTAACCAAAAAAGATAAGAACATGAACTTGTATAAGGGAAATGACAGGAGTGAACGACATCATGAACAGAGTGAAATCACTGAAATGGCAATGGAATGGACATGTTGCCAGAAGAACGGATCGCCGATAGACAACCGAAATTTTAGACTAGATTCAGAGAGACAGGGAAAGACCCAGAAGAGGACCCCATGGGAGATGGATGGCTGAAATTCGTAAGTTTGCTGGACTGACATGGAAGAAATAGGCTCAAGACAGACAATTGTGGAAGAAACTTGGGGTGACCTTCATCCAGCAGTGGATTGGTAATGGTTGATCATGATGATGATGGTTATATATATATATATGTACGATATGAGTTATATACCCAAAAATGGCATAAACAAACCTATATATATATATATATATATATATGTTAATTTAGTGGGATTTAGGAATTTCTACTGGAAGTTCTTGGTTGAAGGTGTAGAGAGTTTTATATATATATATATGTAAGGTCAGGTGATGCGTAACATCACAGCCTCTCCTTGACAAATGTCAACCCCGCCTTCTCGTGGTACATCCTGTTCCCACTAAATGGGCTCGGACGACCGCCAATAGCGGTATAACTATACCATCGGGATTAGAGGAAATGCTATCCCACACTCACCAACCCGCTTGGCCAGCGTGGTGACTTATGGCCAAACCCCTCCAAAATGACTCCACAACTTAAATCTTGGCCCTCAGTCTCCGGCAGCTGGAATGTACCTGGCCAAGGCAGCGGCCAGTGCGACATGAAGGCAGAGGGTGCTAAGAATCCCCGGAGGACCGGACTAGGCTGCCATCTGATGCTGACCTTGGCGACGTATAACGGACGCTCCCTATCTTCTGATTCAAGGCTTCTTGAATTGGAAGAGGAACTACAAAGGATCAAGCGGGACATCGTCGGGCTAAGTGAGGTAAGGAGAAAAGGAGAAGATCTCATTGAACTGAAAAGTGGACATCTCTTCTACTATCGTGGGACAGATACTTGCAGAACTAGTGGTGTTGGATTTATAATAAACAAGAAACTGAAGGATAAAGTTGTAGAAGTTGAAAGTTCCTCTGACAGAGCTGCACGACTCGTTATCCAACTCTCGAGAAGATACCAGGCTCAGATTATTCAAACTTATGCACCCACCACAAGTCATGCTGAAGAAGAAATTGAAGAATTTTATGAGGAAATTCGTGATCTAAATAATAAAGGTAAGCAGCACTTGAAGATAATTATGGGAGATTTCAATGCAAAAATAGGGCAACGGCAACAGAATGAAACTTCAGTAGGTAAAATCGGTCACGGCAACAGAAACCAGCGTGGAAATACTCTCGTAGAGTTTGCAGAAGCAGAAGGGTTTTTCATCTTGAATTCCTTTTTCAAGAAAAAGCCACACAGGAAATGGACATGGAGACATACAAATGGGACGACAAGTGAAATTGATTTTATTATGTGTAACAAAAAATTCGTCATAGAAGACTGCAGTGTGCTAAACAAGTTCAACACAGGCAGTGACCATAGATTGGTGAGATGTAAGATGCACCTCAACATTAAACTCGAACGTAGCAAGCTCATAAGACAAACAAAATGTATTGACATAACCAACCTTAAAAAACACCATAACACCTTCAAATTGGAACTGAAGAACATATTCTCTGCTTTAGAAGGCCTAACATCGGAAGAAGTGGATATTTTTGATGTTAACAGAAAAGTAACCAAAGCTCTTATGGAAATAGCAACAAAATTAGCTGGGTCTAAGAACAAATTGCATGTGAACAAATTATCAGGAAAAACCAAAATGTTGATGCAAAAAAGAAGAGTGATGAGGACAACTAAAGAAGATGTGACTTCCAAAGTGGAATATATAGAGCTATGCAAGACAGTACGAAAAAGTATCACTGAAGACGTAAGGAAATTCAACTGTGAACTAGTAAGGAAAGCAATTGAAAACAACCAAAGCCTAAAGATAGCAAATGGACATCTCAGTAAGGGGAAAAAACAGATTATGGCACTGAGAAAAGAAGATGGTTCTGTAACAAGAAATAGAGGCGAAATTTTGACAAGAGTGAAAGATTTCTACTCCACATTATATGAAAGGGATGATACATGTACTCCAGACATCATGAAAGGTACCAGTACCAGAGTTCTTTCAGTCCTTCCAGCAGAAGTTGCACATGCAATCAAAAACATGAAGCGGGGAAAAGCTCCAGGAGAAGATGGAATTACTGTAGAAATCATACAAGAAGCAAGTGGAGAAATCGAAACAGTACTCGCCCAAATTTTCACTCTATGCCTTAATGAAGGGAAAATTCCTGAGGATTGGAGCAACGCTGCAATGATCTTGCTACATACAAAAAGTGACATTGAGGATCTCAGGAACTACAGACCTATCAGCCTCTTATCAGTGGTTTATAAAATCTTCACTAAAGTTCTTTCACACCGCTTGAAGGTTACACTGGACATGGCTCAACCGAGAGAACAAGCTGGATTCAGGAGTAGCTACAGCACAATAGATCATATCCACGTACTGAGAGAACTAATTGAAAGAGCGAGGGAATATGAACTTCCATTGTGCATGGCTTTTATCGATTATGAAAAAGCCTTTGATTCGGTGAAACCATCAGCAGTTGCAATGGCTCTGAAATCCTGCGGTATTGAAGATGCATACATTAATATTATTAATAACATCTATGAAAATGCAAGTGCAAAGATTAGGCTGTTTGAAAATACAACACACATAAAAATTGGAAAAGGAGTGAGACAAGGTGACACCATATCTCCGAAGCTCTTTAATGCCACATTGGAAAATGTCTTTTAATCACTGAACTGGGAAAACAAAGGGATAAAGATTAATGGAGATTATCTAACCCACCTTCGTTTTGCTGATGACATAGTCATTTTTGCAATTACCCCATCAGAGCTACAGGGTATGATCCAGGAACTTGCTGACAAGAGTAAAGAAGTGGGATTAAAAATGAACTTTCAGAAGACAAAAGTGATGTACAATGCTTATACAAGAAATGAAGATTTATCGATTGATGGAGAAAAGCTGGAGATAACAGACACGTACGTTTATCTTGGACAGCAGATATCAAGTGAGGGTCACATTGGTGAAGAAATTAATCGGCCTACAAAACTTGCCTGGAGAGCTTTTGGAAAAAACAGCATAATTTTCAAGAGCAATATGCCATTATGTCTTAAAAGAAAAGTGTTTGATCAATGCATCCTTCCAGTGCTTACGTATGGTGCAGAGACATGGACCTTAGCTAAAAGAGACATACAAAGGCTGCTGACAACTCAAAGCATCATGGAGAGATGCATGCTTGGTGTAACCAGGAGAGATAAGAAGAGGAACACGTGGATCCGAAAAATGACAAGAGTGGAAGACATCATGATCAGAGTTAAATCCCTGAAATGGCAATGGGCTGGACATACTGCCAGAAGAACAGACCATCGATGGACAGCCGAAATTTTAGATTGGATTCCAAGGGACTGGAAAAGACCCAGAAGAAGACCACATGGAAGATGGGTGGATGAAATTCGAAAGTATGCGGGAGTGACATGGAGGAGACTGGCACAAGACAGACCGTTGTGGAGGAAACTTGGGGAGACCTTCATCCAGCAGTGGATTGATAATGGTTGACAATGATGATGATGATATATATATATATATATATATATATATATATATATATATATATATATATATATATATATATATATATATATATATATATATGTATGTATGATATGAGTTATATACCCAAAAATGGCATAAAAAAACCTATATATATATGTTAATTTAGTGGGATTTAGGAATTTCCACTGGACGTTCTTGGTTGAAGGTGTAGAGAGTTTGATATATGTATATATATATATATATATATCTTACTTCCGTATTTTTATTTTGGGTCTTAAAGTTTCAGCTACGTTATCTGAATGCGAAAGGAATTCCGAAGTTATGGTAGTTCATCTGAACTCCCATGCATGCGTTCGCCGGTTTTAAAAAGCTTAAAGCTCCCATGGCGCTGCCAGATGTAGATCGAGCAATAAAAATTGATAGCAATTTCAGGTAAAGCATCTCATCCATTTCAGAAGAGAATAAGGTCTGAAATGAAATGTGAAGTTTAGTACCGTACGGTCATACATATTCAAAACTGGAATTACATGATTACAAGAAGAAAGTATAAAAACATCGGTGCCGATAGTAATAAAATACGCCAAGCCTGTACGGCACGTTTTATAGATTGCTTTTTTCTTCCTACAGATGTATAGACAGCAGAATAAAAAGAGAAAACTTACCGAGAAAGGCTTTCGGGGAAATGATTCCGGTTCTTTTAGCGACAACTATGGAGATCCCTGTTTCAAGGAAAGGCACCGTGAAATCAGCTGCGCTTTGTCTCTCCGAATTGATCTTGATCGAAGTGACTACAATATCCGCTTTACCCCGCAGCAGCTCCGAGATCAGGCCGTTCCAGCTTCCATTTTGCTGCAAAAGAAGTCACAACAATCTAAAGAACAATCTCACAGACGTACAAGAAAGCAAACAAAGTGGACAGCCTTCGAAACGAAATGCTGTGTGTTCAAACCTGGGGATGCTAGAGATATACATACGGTAGAAATTCTGCTCTGGTGGTTTACAACTCCTTCGTCCCTCGCTACCTTAGGAAAATTGGAAAAACACGCATATTGCAGAGTTCCTGGAAGACAATTCTATACATTTCCCCAAAACATCTGATATTAAGAGAAACATCTAATGCCTTACGTGTGGGAATAATACTTTCATCTTATACCTATGCAACAGAGAAAAGTATCACCTAAACCTTTTATACCAAATTTTATTTCACTCCTAAGAAGGGCGAGAGGTATGCAGCAGTATTTGAGAAAATGTTGGCATTTGTTGAAGACGTTAATTATTTGAATATTAAAAATATTCTAAACTCTAATTTCTCTATTTCTAATATTTTAGTGTATCATAAAAAATTTTCCGTTAATAATATGTAGTTCATGAAAGAAATACGGGATTACGCCATATAATACAAATTTTGAAGATGACAATCCGATTTTTGGCGTAAATGTGACAAGGATGATAAGTCAGAAAAAATCATATTTACGCCAAAAATCGGATTGTCATCTTCAAAATTTGTAATATGTAGTTCCTTTCTTTTGTTGCAATTTAAAAGCGTTAATGACATTTTTAGCTAACTACAAGAAATTCTGTTTTGTTCCTTTAAAAATTAAGTCATTATTACCCATGTTGGTATGAGAAATTAAATCTGTGAAATGGTACTGGTGTGTCATTTAAAAATGATTGTTTGGACTGTGAGGTTGTTGTTAGTATCTTAGGGGTTGTCAAGTCACAGATGTTTAAGAAACCTTGTCCTCTATACAATACACCTAAATGCGCTTAGGCAAGAAAAATCTCTCTCAGGCTACATCACTGAAAAGTCATGATTAGTATTAAAAAGAACGTTTCACATATTTCATGAAAAAGAATTCGGCAGAGAACGTTTCACATATTTCATGAAAAATAATTCGGCAGATAACGTTTCACATATTTCATGAAAAATAATTCGGCAGAGAACGTTTCACATATTTCATGAAAAAAAAATTCGGCAGAGAACGTTTCACATATTTCATGAAAAAGAATTTGGCAGAGAACGTTTCACATATTTCATGAAAATGAATTTGGCAGAGAATATATGCCAAGGCCCACCACAAATATTGTCACAAAATTTTATATTCAGTGTTACTCTTTCGTGAAATTTTGTTTCTTGTTGTTGCTTGAAGAACTCAGTATGCAAAGAAATCTATGAAAGGTATTGCATGGCAGATTTACATGTACTGTTACCAGATGCCGTAAAAAAGTCAGAACCAAAACAAACAACACAGGTATTCAGGACGAGAAACTTAAGGAATGACTAATGGGGTACTGAAATAAAACAGGTACGTCAAAAAAAAAAAAATTAAAGAAAACAGTAAGTGATCAGAAAGTTTTACTGCACTATAAAAAGATTCTGCTGCAATGTAGAAAAGACTTCACTGCAAAAAAACAAAAGTAGCTGAAAGAGTATCTTCGCGCGTAAATCGTACTGATGAAAAAGCACTTATGAGCCATTACATTATGACACCCCCAGCCTAGAGAAATAAGTGTGCCTAGAGAGCTATCGGTGGAGCAGGTGAAGTTCACAGAGCAGTATACACTGAAGTGTCAGAAAAACTGGTACAGACGTCACTTATGCGCGTACACGGTTGCGTCCGCCAGTGCGTATATAAAGCAATAGACATACTTGCCAGCTGTCAGAGCTGTTTTCGGCATGAGAATGACAAGTAATAACGATTTAAGCGATTTTCAACGCAGTGTCATAGTTAGCGCTTGTGAGATGGGCCATAGTAATTCGGAGGTAGAAACGAGGTTTGGATTTTCACGGACGACCATTGCAAGGTTGTACCGTGACTACAAGAATTCCGGCAAAACCTCCAACCTACGATACCAAGTTGAAAATACTCCAAATACGTGGCGACAGTAAATAAACAAATACATTGCTCTTAACCACGTTCTAGAAAACACAGCAACCGAAAAATGTTTTTCAGCCGCCGCTGTGGAATTGAACCAACAGAACTCTCGATATCTAGCTGAGTGCGTTACATATACGCCACGGTGGCCAACAATCCACGGTGCTATGTGTATTTTTAAGTCAGCTTCTGACATTATAAATCCGTAAGATGGGCTCAGCATCTGACACGTCTCCATCTGGTGGGCATTAACGGCACTAGCTATATATATATATATTATAGCAATTAAATCAAAGGGCGAGATCCAAGTTGAAAATGCTCCAAATACGTGGCGACAGTAAATAAACAAATACATTGCGCTCTTAACCACGTTCTAGAAACACGCAGCAACCGAAAAATTGTGTTTTTCAGCCGCCGCTGTGGAATTGAACCAAAAGAACTCTCGATATCTAGCCGAGTGTGTTACATATACGCCGGGGTGGCCAACAACTACTGTCGCCACGTATTTGGAGTATTTTCAACTTGGATCTCGCCCTTTGATTTAATTGCTATAATATATATATAGCTAGTGCCGTTAATGCCCACCAGATGGAGACGTCTCAGATGCTGAGCCCATCTTACGGATTTATGATGTCAGAAGCAGACTTAAAAATACACATAGCACCGTGGATTGGTGCTATGTGTATGTGGCGTATATGTAACGCACTCGGCTAGATATCGAGAGTTCTGTTGGTTCAATTCCACAGCGGCGGCTGAAAAACAGTTTTTCGGTTGCTGTGTGTTTCTAGAACGTGGTTAAGAGCAATGTATTTGTTTATCTACGATACCAATGTCGCCGTAAAAAGACATTGGGTGAACGTGACCATCGTCGGCTGTCAAGAATCGTTTCACGGGACACTCTCGCAGGTATCATCGGAATTCAATGCTGGAGCCTCAACAGGCATCAGCGTCCGGACTGTGCAACGTACCCTGCACGATATGGACTTTCGGAACCGACGCCCAACTCGAGTCCCCTTGATGGGTGTACGACAAAGAGTTATGCGCCTCGCTTGGGCACGGCAACACCCCCACTGGACACTTGATGACAGGAAACAAGTAGCCTGATCTGACGAGTCGCGTTTCCAACTGTATCGGGCAGATGGAGGATTCGTGTGAGGCGCAAAGCCCATGAAGCCATGGATCCTGCCTGTCAACAGGAAACTGTACCGACTGGTAGGGGGTCCGTAATGGTATGGGGTGTGATGAGCTGGATTTCACTGGGACCTGTGTTACGTCTACAAACGCCTGTGACAGGCCAACGCTATGTGTGCATCCTTTCTGACGAGGTACACCCGTTCATGTCCTGCATTCTTGTTGATGGGTTGGGCGTGTTCCAACAGTACAATGCACCTCCAAACAAGTGTCGGGATGCGACATTATGGTTAGAGGAGCATTCATCTGAGTTTGGAGTGTTGCAATTACCACCCAAGTCCCCAGATATGAGCGTGATAGAACACATTTGGGATGCCATGCAACACGCTATCGAACACAGGAATCCGAGACCTCGGAATACACCCGAATTGTGGAACTTTCTGCTGGAAGTATGGTGTGCATTGCCTATAGCATATTTCCAGAAGCTAGTGGAGTTCATGCCCCGTCGTATTTCTACATTCCTGCGCTCTCGTGGGGGATCTACCAGGTATTAGACTGGTGTACCAATTTTTCTGTCTCATCAGTGTATATACAGCCCGACGACCGGCTTTCGGTTAGTAGAGTGTTCGGAGTCAGAATGAGAGAAGCTGCTGATTTATCGGAGTTTGATAAAAGACAAATTTAAGTTGTCACCGCGCCTCGGGACTATGATCCTCGGAAACGGCGTGGCTTGTGCGTTGTTCACGTGCTGCTGTAGTGAGTACGTTTCAAAAGTGGTGCGCAGAGGGTCAAACAACGAACCGTCGTCCATCCGTTTGTCGTCCAAAGCTCGTTGATGACAGAGGGAAGTGGAGATTGTCGCGCAATGGTCACAGCAACCGTTGGGCAGCAGTGCGACAAATCACCCGCAGCTACAAGAGCGGTGATCAGGGCAATGTGTCACAGACAGCGCACAGTTCATCCCAACCTTCTGCGCATAACCGAAGACACAGCCGGGTCCCCATGCTTAACGCATGAAATGGGATCAAGATCACCGAGATTGAACCGTAGATGATTCGAAGAAAGTGGCCTGGTCTGACGAATCAAGACTCTTGGTGCATCTCGGAGACGGCCGAGAGCGGATACGCCGATTACCAACGTAGGCTATGGCACCTGGATGCACTGTTGGGCGGAAGCAGGCCGGCGACGGTGATGTTATTCGGTGGGCGATGTTTTCTTGGGACACTTTAGTCCCCATTATCCCAATAGCACAATCACTGACAGATGTCAGGAATCTGAACATCGTTGCGGACTAAGTTCACCCATTCATGGCAACTGTGTTACCTGCTGGTGATGGCCATCACCAACAGGATAATGCGCCATGCCTCACTGCCGGAATCGTCAAGAAGTGGTTCGAGGAACATGCTGGAGTCTTTCTGTTAATTTCCTGGCTTCCAAATTCACCCGACATGAACCGAATCGATCGTTCGTGGTTCGATTTAGAAAAGCGGGTTCGCGCTAAATCAATACCACCCGGAAATGTACGGGAAGTGGAGAACCTGCAGTTGACATTATGGTACCAGATACCCCAGGATACCTATCGCCACCTCATCGAATCGATTCCACGCCGAGTTGCCGCTGTTTTTGTGCCAGAACCGAATTTTCTGATCGATGCCCTTCCTGCCGTTTTTCCTTATTTGCTACTATTCTCGGTCAACCATGGCACCCTACAATTTCCTGTAGAGTTTCTCCCAAGGTTCCGTTAGACACTGCTTCCTGAGTATCAAAAGAATATATTGTGTCATGTATTAGAGCGAAAGTAACGGAGTAGTGGGACACAGCACGCTCATGCAAAAGCCACGGGAACTGTGGAGCGCAGGAATGTGGGAAGAGAATGGTAAGAAAGTGATGCCAATATTTCTAAAAGGCGATTATTGTTCCGAGTTCGGCGGCTCAAAGCGCCGAGTAAGGCGACGTAGATAGAATTCACAACAGCAGCAGTAGGTTTCGAACGAGAAGCTGAGGGATTTGCAAAAGTTGGGTACTCTAATAACTTGCCTAATTCCCTCTCTCTCTCTGTATTTGTACAGAAACACAGGTAACGTGCTAAGAATTTAAGTAAAAAACTGGGCAAATTACCTCATACACACTCAGTGGCCACTTTATTATGACCACCTGACATTTTTAAGCAAATGAGCTATGGCTGCACTATGTTGCCGCCAGAGGGCAAGGCTTGTACAAAAAGGGAAAGCTTAGTGCTTGCGACAGTAGTAGAGGGATTTTGGGGTGACGAGATGGGTAAAAAATGCGATGTGACGGACTTTCAACGTGGGATGATTGTAGGAGCTCGGAGCTATGGAGCGAGTATCACCGAAACCGTCGCATTCGTGAAATGTTCCAATGCAGCTGTAGTTAAAGAGTTTTAAGACTGGACTGTCAGCCAAAATACTGGGTCTCTACGGGCAACGTGTAGTCGTCATCGACTAGTGACTGCTCGGGCGGAACGGAGAGTATCCAGACTGGTAACAGACAACAAAATGGCAACAGCGCAGCATATTACAGACCATCTTAATCAAGGATTCCCTCAAATGATCTCTGCACGTACTGTTCGCCGTACACTGCATCGGATGGAATATGGCAGCCGAAGGCCTGTTCGAACACCTTTGCTGTCTGCAGTTAACAAAAGAAAACGTCTCCAATTTGCACAGGAGCTCAAGGATTGCACAGTCGATAATTGGAAGCAAATTATGAGGTCCGATGAATCACGGTTTCAGTTGCACCATGCCGATGGCCGAGTGAGAATTTGGCGAAAACAGCACGAAAGCTTGGACCCCAAATGCATTGCTACAACCCTTCAAGCTGGTGAATTCAACGTTATGGTTTGGGGAATGTTTTCCTGGCATGCTTTTGGCCCTATATTTCGTGTTAATCAACGTCTGACTGGCACATCATATCTAAACATCGTTGCGGATCAAGTGCATCCTGTCATGTGGATGATTTATCCCAATGGCGATGGCTACTTTCAACAAGATAATGCGCCCTGCCATAGTGCTCGTATTGTACAGGATTGGCTTCAGGAACATGCCGGTGAGTTTACTTTGCTTAGGTGGTCCCCACAATCTTCAGATCTCAAGCCCATTGAGAATTTGTGGGTTGAAGTTAAACGAGCCATCAAACAGCTGGATTCACAACCCTGCAATCTCACACTCCTGGAACGTGCTATTCATTAAGCATGGTCTCAGATTCCACAAACCACCTGTCAACATCTCGTGGAGTCCATGCCACGGAAAATCGACGCAGTATAAAAGGCAAAAGGTGGTCCAACGAAGTACTGAGGGGGTGGTCATAATAAAGTGTCCACTCAGTGTATAACCTTTACCAAGAAAACGAAGCACACGGGAGGAATTATCCAATCGATATGAAAATTGGTATGTGGAATTTATATGTATAAGAAAGGAAATGATTGCAATTCCAGAGCAGTAGGGCCATTTATTAATATAAACTTCGAGTGAAACAAGTCGGTACGTGGTAGCGCCACTTCTGCTCAGATGCAAGCGGTTACCCGGCGTGGTATGGACGCATACACTTCATGGATACTGTCCTGAGGTGTATATTTCTAGATGGTGTCCAAATTGCGAAATAGTTCGCCGACATTTCGGGACGGCCCCATCATGATCCAGACAAGTTCGATCGGTGACAGGTCGGATGATCAGGCTGGCCACGAAAGGGTGTCGACATTACCGACGCAGGTCTGCGAAAGCCGTGCCGTGTGTGTTGCCGATGATCATCCTGTTGAAAAATTCCTCGGTGATGCTGGGACTGGAATGGCCACGCAATATGTCGTAGAATATCGTCGATGTACTTTTGAGCCGTGAGGGTGGTACAAGGCACTACCAAGGGTTTCTGGATGTCGTAAAAATTGGCTCCACACAGTCACTCCCGGTGTATCTGTCGTGTGCTATTCGACGTTAAAGGCAGGATCCGTGCGCTGGCTCACTCATCTTGAGACACGTATGCGCTGGTCGTCAGAGCCAAGTGCAAACCGTGACTCATCGCTGAAGACAACATGACATCACTGGACACTATCCCACGTTGATCGGGTTTGACAGCACTACAGCCGGTGCCGGGTCGACCCGTTTGACCCGCAAGAAATTGTCGACCTGTTAACCAACTGACCCGTGACCCGTTTCCATCTCTGTACATGATGAGATGTCATATGGGATATTGCTTTTTCCCCATGCATCCTTGATACTTTCTACCGGGAATACCGCAATTCCGGAAACACGTGAGCGACACAGTGACCCACTTCTAGGACTTACACAGTAACATCCATCTGTCGAACTCTGTTAACTTACCATTTTTGCTCATACTGACATCGTCTTACCCTGTATGTGAATGTAGTAATGTCCTTCTACATATATACCTGTCAAATAGTGATAGCGTTGCTTTTCTCAGGAATCAGATATCCCATGATTTCTCTTCCTTCAGTGTAATTACGTCTTGAAAACGTAACACTTACGTTGGGTTGAATCACATACGAATCACAGATATAGGCCATGTCCGGGCCAAATGTTTATAATTCGGCAGCAGGTTACATTATAAATGTTTACAACATTTACGGAGTGAATGGTGGCGTATAGAGAAGAAAACTGAAGATCAAGTAAAAAAAAAAGGAGAGGGGGGATTCACATTCACTACCAGTATTTTGCTAATGGTGTGGAATTACCTCGCAATGTAAAATTTATTTGCGCAAAATTTGCTTAAATGGCAAATACTCTTTTAAGAATTAACTTGCATAAATTAATTACATGTGGAAGGGAATGTGAAAAGCATTTATTTTTAATCTATTTTCGAAAATGTATTAAAATAATCCTTGCTACTGTTGTTTCATACATAAGATTTCAATGCGCTGTTACCATATACAACATGGTCACATATTTTCTGAAAAAGCATCAACTAAAACAGAATAACAATTATTTTTTTAGGAAATATATACAACTAACTCTATAGAAGTTACATTTCAGAATTTTATCAAGTGTTTATTTATAACTAATTGGCGTTGATCTCTCTGGGGAGTGTTGCGAACTGTAATTACATTCTGCCTTACCCACAGGGCTGTTTTAAAGTATAAATTCGTTATAAACGAATTAGTAACAAATATTTTGCTATTCTGGCGCAAATACATTATTCAAAACAGCATAAGAGAGTGTACGAAACAAAAAGGGTTGTAGAATTTCCAAAACGCATTTAATCGCATGCAATTTCTCCTTTTTGTTCTGTTAATCCATAATCAACATTGCACCGGTTTTATTCAATAACTTTGAATTATTTTAATGTGCTTTGAAGTACTCCCAGAGGAAACGAAATTGCACTTTTGCATTTCGAAGTTTTGTTTAGGAAAAGATAAAAAAATCTCATTTCTTAAATAAATGCTGGAAATATGTCGTTAATTATGTAAATATCACTGCTACTTCAAAAATTGTTTTTTACGTTTTCCAACAATAGGTTGAAGAAGCGTATATGTTTCAGCTTTGTCCGTCCGTCTGTCTGTCTGTCCGACCGCAAATAACTAGCGCAAAAAATGGTTCGAGTTCGATGAAATTTTAATATGTGCTATGAGACCACCTGGGAATGAACCCTACTGAAAATGGACGAAATTGGGTCAAAGTTCAGGTCTTAGGAGAGGGATCATCTCCATTGCCCTTATGCATCCTAACTAACGTAAAAATGCTTGGATTGCGACAAAACTGTATCATGTTGTTCCGGAGATGTACTGAACCGGTTCTGTTTATTATCATTGAAATGGGGTCAAAGGTCAGGACACAGGAGCGAGATTTATTCCACAGCCATTATCCTCATAACTTGAGCAATTATTTCTGGTATGTTGGAAAGCGTATCAAAATCAATGTATTGCATGATTTTACTAACTTGTTATTTTTTAATTCATACTTGTAACCAACAGCATTAAAATGCGGTGAGTTTCACTTTAGGAGAGTTCATGCAGAGGAAATGGAAAATCCTGAGCGATCACATGATTAGATCTCCTAAAACAAAGTATAAAAATTGCATGTAGAAATGGAAAGTACTACGTAGTATGAAAAACTGTAATAAATGTATTTTATATTCATAATTATATTTAAGTCGTTTACTCGATTTGTGGTGGACTATATAATGGATTTTTTGAATATCTGAGAAGACTGTTGGTTTGAAAAAAATAAAACAAACTGCTGGCGCAGACGACGGATTACCATTTTCGGACATAAAAAAGGGAGTCCAAGATATTAAGTGCAATGGCGAAAGAACAGAGGAAAACCATGGCTCAAATTGAGAAAGTGATAACACCGATTCCACACCGAAGAGACATTCGAATTTTTTTTTTTTATTGGAGGTTTAACGACCACCGTAAGCAACTCAATGGGCTATAAGCAGTCGCCCATCCCTAATTTAGGGTCACTGGTTCCAGGGAAGGGAAAGAGCCATTGCCGCAAGACAAACACAACATCCATGCCTCACCGGGATTCGAACCCGGATCTCGTTTGGACGAATGATCAGAGGTCATCGCTTAGACCACTGCGCCACCGGGGCGGCTTTCTTTAGTTCAGAGAGACAATATTAAAATGCTAGACTCTGACATATACCATTAATTTAACCTTCTTTTTTACGCTTTTCAACAGTTGGTTGAAGAAGCGTATATGCTCCAGCTTTGTACGTCTGTCCGTCTGTCTGCCTGTCCGCACGATAACTCGTGTAAAAATGGTTCCGTTTCGATGAAATTTTAGTTATTGGTAGAGGACCACCTTTTTTTTTTTTTATTCGAGATTTAACGACCACCGTGAACAAATCAATGGGCTATAAGCAGTCGCCCGTCCCTAATTTAGGGTGACTGGTTCCAGGGAAGGAGAGAGCCAGTGCCGTAAGACAAACACAACATCCATGCCTCACCGGGATTCGAACCCGGACCCCGTTCGGACGAATGATCAGAGGCCATCGCTTAGATCACTTTGCCACCGGAGCGGCAGGACCACCTTGGGACGAACCCTATTGAAATTGGACGAAATGAGATCAAAGTTCAGGACATAGGAGCTGAATCTTTCCATTGCCCTTATGGTTCATAACTTGCCTAAAAATAGTTCGATTTCGATGATAATTTAAGTATATGGCAAGGGACCACCTGGGGACAAATGCTATTGAAAATTGGAAAAATGGGTCAAATGTCAGGATATAGGAACGGGATCCATTCCATTGCTCCTATGCATCATAACGTACGTAAAAATTCTTAGATTGCTACGAAACTGCCGTTGGACGTGCCCTCTCGAGCTCCTCAATTTTCGCCCAGTTTGCTCGGTCACAGAGCTGTGTGTATAAGGGTATGTGCTACCTTTCCTGCTACTTTTCCGAGTCATAAAGTGCGTATTTACTTCGAATTTTATCATAATATTACCTGCCGACTACACCGTACTGCATTTCTGAAGTGTGCGCCCAAGTACATTTTGCAATGCCTGCTGTTCCTTTCCTACATACCCTGTTCAAGTAATAGGCTGCCAGCAATCTCTCCAGCTACTTTTCAGCACCAGTAAGTGAATTTTATACCGATATTCCTTCATTTTTCATCTCGGTGGGTATATTTACATCTGCCCATCGTGCCTTGCCTTGACTTCCTTCTGTCTTCTCACTTGCTTTCTATTCAGTTGCCTTCTGTGCTTATCTTCCGGTTATCTACACGCCTACCCGTTTACGTCACCCTCTGAGAGTGGTCCTTGGGTGACGTCATCGTTACTGTGCTCCATCTGTCTCTCACCGTTCTTCCAGTGACGTCATTACCTCGGGTCTTCCCATCGTCCGCCTTCTTTACGTACCTTTTGCCATCTCCATCGACTTACGCTCTCGAGATTGTGCTGCTTTGCTTTACAGTTTCTGATTTGTACTATATCTACTGCTCTTCTTCGACCACTAACGCCTCCCCCGGATGTACTACTTGACAGTTCAACTCATCTCTCGCCGCCCCGGTGGCGCAGTGGTCTAAGGCGTTGGCCTCTGATCATTCGTCCGTACGGGGTCCGGGTTCAAATCCCGGTCAGGCATGGATGTTGTATTTGTCTTACGGCACTGGCTCTCTCCCTTCCCTGGAACCAGTGACCCTAAATTAGGGACGGGCGTCTGCCCATAGCCCATTGAGTTGCTCACGGTGGTCGTTAAACCTCCAATCTAAAAAAAAACAAAAAAAAACTCATCTCTCTGCGCCCGCAGTCACTTCCTCCTACCCCTCGCGGATCCTCTCTCAACTGCCTTGGGCTTCCGATTTTTTCGTACCTGCTGCGTTTCAACAGCTCATTTATTAGAGTCCTCGTCACCGGTTAAGTCTTTCTTCGCTTCTTTAGCTATCGGAGTAAAATATTCCGCGCTTCCACATACTAAACTTACAGCTTACACTTCAGCACTGCCGCCCCGGTGGCGCAGTGGTCTAAGCGATGGCCTCTGATCATTCGTCCGAACGGGGTCCGGTTTGAATCCCAGTGAGGCATGGATGTTGTGTTTGTCTTACGGCACTGGCTCTCTCCTTTCCCTGGAACCAGTGGCCCTAAATTAAGGACGGGCGACTGCTTATAGCCCGTTGAGTTGCTCACGGTGGTCGTTAAACCTCCAATAAAAAAACACTTCAGCACTCCATCAGATTGTTCCAACCTGATGCCATCACGCACATCTCCCGAAAGTCTCGCTTGGTGTTGGTTTATTTTTCTAATCCCACTCAAGTTGAGTTGGTTCTTTTTCTCCAATTTCGGCGTTAAAGGTTTTTTCGCAATTCCTCTTGCTCATTGCTCTACTCTCGTTAGTTTATCTCCAGTTCCTCCTGAAGTCTCCAACGATTTACTGCATGCTTTCCTTTCTCAATGTTGTTCAGTTATTGGCCCTATTAAGACTTTGCCTGCTGCTTCAGACGATCAAGGGAATCTTCCCTATTATAGATTTCGAAGTCAATCTCTCGTCGTTCTTCCTGACGAACAGCCTATTGTTTCCTGTCCGACAGCTTTCCACGTTACCTGCGGTCCACACACTCGCACTGTCAATGTGTTTTCCGCCTATCATTGTTTTTCTTGCAAATTGCCCAGTCACCATAGTTCTTCTTGTCCAACTCGGAATTTTTCGACTTCCATTTGCCTTTCTGCCTATGCCAGAATTGTGTGACTTTTCTTCATCATCCACTTCTGTGTTGACTTTTCTTTCTACATATTCGCAGCTTCCGGGCTTGAGTGGTTTGTTCCCGGCCCCTGATTCTTCTACTTCACGTGTTTCTCCGGAGAAAATTTTTCCTGATCATCTACTATCGACAGCTCTCCTGTATGTTCTCCCTTCTGTTACTACTACACCACTTTGTACGCCTCCATCGAGCCCGACTTCTGCCCAGATCTCGTTGAAATGCCCTCAGTCACCCTCTTCGCCTTCATCTCCTGTTCCTGTCAGTCCATTGTCTCCATGTTCGACTGCGGTCTCTACTTCTATGGTTCCGCTCTTCGTCTCCACGGAGCCGTAGTCTACCAGCTTCCTTATATCTCCTGCTTCCTCACCGCCCCAGTGCAACTTATCTGTCTCTGTGCCTCCAGATTCTACGTCATCTCATTTTCCTTTACCGACGGCTAATGTTGCTTCGTCTCCTGCTCGGCAGCCTCAAGTATTCACACCTAGATGTTCCTGTTACAACTTCATGTTCACCGCTGTGCTCCCTTCAAGCAAGTATTTTTTCTACCGGGCCCTCCACCGACATCCCTGTTCTGTCTTCTGGGTTGCACTTGTCTTCTGTTCATGTCTCCATTCGGCCTTTTTTCTAGACACTTCTGTTTCGCCAACTCCTGAGTCGCCGGACGAAGATCCCACTCCGCCTCTTATCAGCTGTCTCATGCCGATCGTCTCTGTGAGTTCTTCACTCCCAACAACTCTTGTCATGTCCATTGAACCTGCATCCTCCGACTCACAGTGTGCTCATTTGCCTTCTGACGTGTCATCTTCCTCTACAGCCGTTCCTGTCGTTCTTCCATCAGCTTCAGCCAATGTTCCTGCCTCATCGATTGTTCCTGCCAGTGCTCCTTCACCTGTGCTTCATCATGCTCCATTGTTGTCTTTCTCGACTTCTGCTGATAGTACTTCCCTTAGTTATACATCTTCAACGGCTCGACGTTCCCGACGGCGGCGTAAGCCTCTTGCTTCAGATCCTCCTTCACAACAAGACTTTGCTTCTTATGGTGATTATTGCCGCGCTTATGAGCGTTGGGTGAAACGTGCTATGTATAAATATCCAGACGTTAACACCAGTTCCTCATTATTCCAGTATCTTCCAGAGTGTGAGCCCTCAAACTTCTGCTTGAATTTTGCCATGCTTAATGTCCTGTGTTTCATGTTCCTCAAAATATCTCTCTGTTTGAGAGAGTGGCCTGCGTGCCCATAGTTATTCTTCTTATGTTTTGTTCTCCTCAATGCCTCACGTGTAAGCCTGTGATTGTGTCCACGTCTTTTTCGCTTTTTGCCCATGTTATATGCCCCCGTTTTATTGTACACTATTAGTTGTCTGATAAAGCGATATTGAGCGACAAACCTTTATCATGTTGTTCCGCAGATGTACTGAACCGGTTCTGTTTAATATCATCGAAATGGGGTCAAACGTCAGTACACAGGAGCGAGATTTATTCCACAGTCATTATCCTCATAACTTGACTAAAACTGCTTCTATTGCGACAAAACTTTAGTATGTTGTTCCGGAGGTATACTGAACCGGTCTGTTGAGTATCATCGAAATGGGGTCAAAGTTCAGTACACAGGAGCGAGATTTATTCCACAGCCATTATCCTCATAACTTGAGTAATAACTTGAGTAATGATCCCTGGTATGTTGGAGAGCGTATAATAATCGATGCATTGCATGATTTTACTAACTTGTTGAGCTTCAGTTTTCTTTCATAAATTTCGTTATTTCTTGGTTAAGGATTTTCTCAATGAACAGCAAATTACTTCAGCGAACAACCTTTTTTATTTTTGCAGCGCTGGAGTGAGTCAGAAAAATAAATAGACAACGTTGAATGACAGTGGTGGAAGTAGTGGTTACAGTGGATACGTTGGCGATATACAGGGTCGGACAGAATAATGTGAGCACCATGCTCAGAGACATGACTTTTAATGCAGCTGCGTACGTCCCAATACGCAAATATACCCTTCATTTTTTGGTTGCAATAGCTTTGTTTAGGACCTTAAGGCTCCGTTTAAGTGCGTTTAAAATGTCTTGTTGTAAAATATCTTTCAGGGTGACTATAAAATGTGCGACCTAACGGACTTCGAAAGAGGGCTCATTAGGCGGCTACTTGGTGCTTCCGTGACACAGTCGCCAGGGTAGTGAAGATATAGGAAGTTAATGTGTCTAGAGTCATGACAGCATACAGTGTTTATGGCAAAACCTCGTCTGCGAAACGCAAGAGCGGCCGGAAAACGACCCTGACCGATAGAGACAGGTGATAAGTAAAGAGGATTGTTACCCGTAATAAGATGACCACGGCACCGAAAATTAGTGCGGAACTTATTTTGCATCACCAGATTGAACTCCAAATTAGTGAGCAGCTCAATCTGTATCAACGAAAACAGTGGCAGGGAACTGCATGAACAAGATATTCGTGGCAGAGGTGCTATTGTAAAATTTCTAGTGACTCGGGTGAATGCACAGTGGCAACGGCAGTGGTGCCAGGAGCATAAAACGTGGACTGCCGATGCAAGGAAGAGTGTAACGTGGTCGGATGAATCTACATTCACACTATTTCCTATCACAGGGCGTGTTTACGTGCGGATAACAACGTCAGAAGTGTAGAACCCAGACTGTCTGCTCCCAACAGTGCAGCATGATGGTCATATCATGGTTTTCAGCAGGTCAATTGATCACCTTGAAAGGACGGATGACTGGATGAGCGTATGCAACCATTTTGGAAGACCAAGTCCATCCAATAGCTCAGGCATTGTTTTCTCCACCGGATGCCATGTATCAAGATGATAACGCCCCAATTTATAGAGCTCGGAATGTCGAATCATGGCTTGAGGAACATAAGGACGAACTTTCACACCTTCCTTGGCCTCCCCAATCACCAGACTTATACATCATCGAGCCACTGTGGTCTGTGTTGGAAAACAGAGTAAGTTCCCTTATCCTCCTCCTGCACTTCTCAAGGACCTAGAGCAGTTTCCTGCATGAAGAATGGTGTAACATCGCACTAACCACCATCAAGAACTTGTAAGCGTCCATTCCAAGGAGTATTCAGGTGGGTTTGAATTCCAAAGGTAGTTCCACTCCCTATTAGGTACGTAACACCTTCTTTTTTTTTATTGGAGGTTTACCGACAACCGAGAGCAACTCAATGGGCTAAAGCAGTCGCCATTCCCTAATTTAGAGTCAGTAGGTCCAGGGAAGGGAGAAAGCCAGTGCCGTAAGACAAACACAACATCCATGCCTCGCCGGGATTCGAACCCGGACCTCTTTCAGACGAATGATCAGAGGCCATCGCTTAGACCACCGCGCCACCGGTGCGGCCCCTTCTTTTCCTAGGTGTTCACATTTCTTCTCTCCAACCCTTGTATATAGAGTTGCAAAATAGGTTGACATTTGTTACATTTATATGAATCGACGAATAAGTGCTGTATATATCTCACTGAGATCTATATGTTGATAGAAGAGCTTCTTAAAAAGTGTCAGCAGTAAGACTTTAAGATAATAGGGTACTATTGAACTGCATCCCAATGCCTGGCGAACAAACACCTTACGTTTTGCTATTTCTTTCACAATAGCAATTTGATTCCCGTTGTTATTTCTAGAGCGTGAGATATATGTTTGACCAATTAATAAAGGACATTGATTTATTTCATTGATCAATGAGAAGATGTGACGTACTACAGAGGTTTTCAAAATCGTTTTATTAATCTAATAAAATATAGGAGAACGTGGACGATGAAATCATTAACAGAACACACTGATGAGCACAATGAGTGGTATGTACAATGCGGCATTCTGGAGTGTTCATGTAGGAGATACGTATGAAAGAAAATCTATCGCTGACGTAGCAGCGAGAATATAATATTCATACAGTGAGGTACGAAATCGCATGACATAAGCAATATGATGAAACGATAAAATAGTGAAAAAGATGCGTGAAAAAGGAACATAATATTGGAATATTTACAATATGTACAGATCAATGCGATTTTCGGAGTATATAATATTATGAGGAGAAGGGACGAAAGTTCACAAAAATGCAAACAGTCTATGACAAGAGTATTACTGGAATCTGCTCAAACCGTAGAAAACAACAGGCTGAGCAGAATTGCAAACAGTTTTGGCAAACGTTGAAGCGCGAGCAAAAGTCAGTTTATAGGTTCATTACGGTTGTTTGAGAAACAGTGGTTTACAAAGAACCTCCCATTGTAAGACGTACTGTATTAGGAGAACGTTCAAACCAAGGAGTCGCTGGGGACCATGTAGAAAATAAATTTTGTTCACGGTGCTGGGAAGTAGCGGCAGAAATTTTGTTCACGGCGCTGGGCAGTTGCGGCATGAGTAGCGGCAGAGGAATACGAACGAGTAGCAGAGCCTGAACGGACAGGTACCGAAGTCGTGCTAGACGTCGAAGGATTACTCAACAGCTAAGGGAAGACAGAAGGTAGAGGAGCAGCGCCTCCAGAAGTATCCATAGCGTTGTCGATCGTGACGGGAAGTTGCGTCACATCAGCATCACAGGTATGAGCAGAGAAAAGAGTCTGAGCTAGGGAAGAGGAGTCACGTGCATCAGCTGGCTGACGGAGGGATGTGCCGGCACCCGGTGATTGTGATTGGTCTCCTATAGGAGAAGCTTCTTCGATATGGGCGTCGACATTGCCCTTATCAGCTGCCGCCATGAATATTGGCAAGGGTTAACGAAGGAAGCGACCAGCTTGGTCGAAAATAAAAATGATGATTGCAGAAATCATATGGTACTCACCGCCTTGACAAGTACACAGAAAGAGAGCACGAAACATTAACTTAAAGACGCTCAGGTAAGATGAAAGTTATCCAAACGGGAAAAACACAAATAAGACACAAAAATCGGAGCTCTGTGCAAAATCTGCTGATAAGTACTACAGAGATGAAAAAATGTGTCAAGATGACAAATCTGCAGCAAGGCATTCTGGTCACGTAGCTAAGTTGGGTGAGCGACATACTCCGGACTGATGGAACACGGGTTCGATGTCCGTCGCAGACAAACTTGTGTTTTCACAATGGCTCCCGTTTGTGGAAAATAGATCCATTGGCCGTTGGGTTCTTCGAAAAACGTGTGATGTTTGTTCCCCACATTTTTTGGAATTAATGAAAAATTCCTCTTTCGCTTCAATGAAAAAAAATAAGAGGGAGATGATATGACGTAGTACAATGGTAAAAACATGTATCAAGACGACAAATCTGAAGCGTGACATTCTATGCGCGTAGCTTAGTTAGGAGAGCGACTTACGCCGGAGTGAGAGGACGTTTGCTCGATGTCCGTAGCGGACAAACTTGTGTTTTCACAAAGAAGAATTAGCTAGTTAACTTCAACTAAAAGCACGTTCAACAAAAATTCTAAAAAACCTTTTAGGTAGAATTGTTGATATTTAATTCTACCCTTTAGTAAACTTTACTTGTATTTTTCACGAATTTAATCCCCCCCCCCTTAATAAACTATACTTTCATTTTTCGCGAATTTAAATATAATCTTTTGCAAATTCTACTTGTACGTTTCACGAATTTATATATACTCTTTACCCTATGGTTCTTACATTTTTCACGAGTTTACATCTACCTTTTTTATTTTAATTTTTCAGGAATATAAATCTACTTACTGTTTTCAAAATTGTACTTGCATTTTTCACAAATTTAATTCTACCCTTCACTAAATTGTACCTGATTGTTTTATGAATTTAATTCTAACCTTTGCTAAATTGTACTTATATTCGTCACGAATTAAATTTCTATCCTCTATTATATTTTTCTTATAGTTATATTTTTCGCGACATTAATTCTGCTGATGCTATACAAAAACGCAAACCACAGTGTATTAAATAGAGACAAAAAAGTAAAGATACATTTAAAAATTTTGAAACACAATCAAAATGTCAAAAGTGAAAGGCAAATGCAAAACGCTACATAAAATGTACAAAACAGAATAAAAATTCCCAAATCCTAATAATAAGTCCTCTCAAGATTATATTAATTATAACAAAAACGTGTGAGACATATAACATTTGTTAAAACTTAGTATATATGTCAAAACAAAATTAAAATAAAACTAAATGAAATGTAAAATTTACATTTAATTAAAACCGTAGACATTTTAGCTGTAGAAATGACCCTGTTAACATCCTGATATTCGATATTTTGTTATCGGACTTTCAGATTCGGTCAACATTACGTCAAGAGACGGATGTAATACAATTGACTTTGGATTCGAAATTACGAAGCTTGGAGTAACGACACAGAAGAGCGTCTGATTGTATCAAAGTGATTTGCCGTGTAGATGTAAAAGTACGCGGTTCTGTAAGTGGATAGAAATTTTAAAGATACAACATAATAAGCGTGTTTTATTCCGATGTCATGAGGCGCTAGTCTGTTTTACTTCTTGTAGAAACGGAGCAACTCTAAACATGCACTAAAAGTACTTAAAGAAAATGCACTTTATCAGGTTTTCAAAGATTTTAGGAACGAATGTGATAATTTATAATTACTGATATCAATTCTTAATCATAGGTTTCTTCGGCGTCCTTGGAAGACATTAAGAAAAGATATCATTGATTTTATCATATCATCGATATAATCGATTCTTGGAAGATATAAAAATCCATATCATCAAGAATCAATGAATCCATATCATCTACATCATCGATTCTTGGAAGATATTAAGAATCCATATTTTTATCATCTTATCATCGATATAATCGATGCTTGGAAGATATAAGAATCCATATCATTAAGAATCAATGATTCCATATCATCTATATCATCGATTCTTGGAAGATATTAAGAATCCATATTTTTATCGTCTTATCATCTGTGTAATACCATACAATTGTATAATCTTTGATCATATCGTTCCTTCCATGAGAGATCAAAATCTTTTCAAATTGCAGATTTAATGTCATTCGCATGCTACAAAAAAGAAAAAAAAACGCTTTAAAATGTGCAACAATTTTAATCTGGCAATTAACTCGAGGCAAGTCATATTTACCTCTAAATCAAGTATATTTTAAGTTCAGGTTCACAGACATTTTACCGCGTTTGTACGTTCTCAAACATCCTTCCCAGAATTAATTGATCCCTAAACCATTTGTGTTTGTCTTGGGCCCATTAAGTACCCTTGAGAAGATTTACTCTCCTGAAAGCTCTCATTAAACAAACAAGTCGCATCCTTAGGTTGAATTCAATGGTTAATGAACTGACTCGCCGCCAACTGAATTTATCCTTGATCCTATGGAAAACACAGAATCCCGTAAACCATCTCTTGTGCTGCCGCAGGCGTCGTTAAACCCAGGATAGTCAACAGGAAGTGTTGCGCGTCCCTGTTCTCCTTCCATTTCCTTATCTCTTTCTCTCTCTCACTCTCAACGATGCCATTATATTCATCGTTTGTTTGCCTAATACTGACAGAAATCTACTCACAGGATTTAAAGCTTGGATATCAAACATGCGTCAAAACATGTGGTGAACATAAGATATGTACAATTCCATTCCTCGATCATTACTTTCGAGTAAACCAATCAAAGGGGGAAAATCTCGCAGGCAATTTTAAAACTTACTTGCTCTCAGTACTAAAATATGTTTTATTGTTCTCGCTGACATAAATTTTGCACTTTTTTAATAAATGCTCGCAAACTTATGATAATTCATTGTCTCATCAAATCAGCCTGAACTGCGGTACTATAAAAGAAAAGGGATTAGTATTGAGTTAGTCCATCCTTTTCTGCTATGACAGCTTCTATTTAGCAGGGAAGGCTTTCCATTAGATTTTGATACGATGATGCGGGAATTGCATTCCATACTGCCACATGAGCATTTGTCAGGTCAGTAACTGGTGCCGGCCTGTACGGTAGAGCTAAGTTCGGGCTCAATTTTCGGAGCCTGAGCTCGTTCCAGCCAGTGGTATATCATCCCGAGCACACCCCAGCCCGAATTTTATATTGCAAGATCCGAACGACCGCGAAAAGTGGCTAACTAACCTGTTCAACCATTAATAAAAAGCATCTCCTTTTCTACACTTTCACTCCTCGTGTAATTAACCAATGTATTTCTCAAATGGGAGCGGGGAAGAAACCTCTATCTAATTTTATAGTGTCACTGTACGATTTTCTTTGACCGTTCGTTTCCACCTGAAGTGCTTCGGGCGGTCAGGTATCCAGAATGATCGGGCGGTGCTGCAATTGCATGTTGCTCAAATAATGCTAATGTTATTGCTCCATAATGCGCTGCAATATGTACGATGCTAAATAGAATTAGCAGGGAGCTATTGCGTGGAGAAAGGGGTAAGTTATTGTCAGTATGCTGTCGACTACCAATATCTATAGTTCTTGAAAAAGCTTCTTCTTCTCTGCAGAAGCGCACTAATGCGCGGCCTACGGCACTTTATACCCAAGCCCGGAATAAATGGCCATCTCCAAATGGCTGCTCCCGAAACAGAACCAGTTGCTGAAAAATTCCCTTTATAAAGTGTCTCATTTGCTAAATCATATAAAAGCACATTTATATAAAAACAAATTATCTCGCTCTCCCTCTCTCTGAGATCCCGAGCCTGAACTGCGGTACATATCCTACAGCCTGAGCCCGTTCGAACCCGGGCTCTATTTCGGGCTGGGGCTCAGCCAGTCTGAGCTCTGCTGTTCGGCCTGGCCCCATAGTTGGGGTTCCAATCCATCCGAAATGTCGGGGTTGAGATCGGCACTCTGTGCAGGTCAGTCGTGTTCCCCCACACCCTCCTCATAAAGCCATTCCTCCACAGAAATCGCTTT
Source organism: Macrothele yani (assembly GCA_039090855.1). NCBI lineage: Eukaryota > Metazoa > Arthropoda > Arachnida > Araneae > Macrothelidae > Macrothele > Macrothele yani. Next base: position 139,833,882 of record CM077010.1, read on the forward strand.
ATGGACGAGAGAATTGGCTGCTGTTAAAGGAATGACTCTTCACCGAAATGTAGTCGTAATGTTGGGAGCACATAATTGCCGAGAATTTCATTGTAAACCTCAGCATTAGGATACCCAGGCACTGGAACTATGGCTTCAGCCCAAATAATTAAATATAGCCCAAGAGCACGATGTCTCTTCCACCAAACTTGAAATTCAGCAAAACACATTGGAGCAGTTAGCGTACACCTGGAATTCTCCACACCCAAACTTGTGTGTTAAACTTGAGATTCAGCACAACACATTGGAGCAGGTAGCTTACACCTGGAATTCTCCACATCCAGACTTCTCTGTTGAACTTGAGATTCAGCACAACACATTGGAGCAGGTAGCGTACCACTGAAATTCTCCACATCCAGACTTGTCTGTTGAACTGCCAGATGGTAAAGTGAGATTTTTTTCTCCAGAGAACGTGTCTCCATGGTTTCGAGCTATGCACCACTACAACTAACGCTTGACTTTGATTTTGGGGATGACACACTTGTTTGCGGATTTTGGCCGTGGAAGAACATTTTCTTCAGCTCCCGACAAACCTTAATTGTATTGGTGTTGCTTGCAGAGGCATTTTGGAACTCGGTTGTGAGTATTGCAACCGAGAACAGGCAATTTTGTCGCATCAATCTCTTCAGCTCTCGGCGGTGCCGTTTTGTCATTCTACGTGGCCTACCAGTTTGCGGTTTTGTTCTTGTTGCTCATAGGAGATTACACTTCTCAATAAGGTCAGTCACAACTGATCGTGGCTGCAGGGTAGAAATTTCTCGAAACGATTTTTTTCTAAGGCGGCATCCTATGGCCATGTCACTTTGAAAATAATTGAGCTCTGCTGTACGGCATATTCTGTTGTTCATGCTTGCCTATTATGCTTGCTAAAACAACGTCTTTTTATACCTCTATGGACCATAACTGTGACATATACGGTCAATTCCACTACTTAAAAGGAGTGTCCGGATACAATTTTTCATATATTGTATTTTCGTTTTTCCAAAATGCGACAAGATGTTTAATTTCTTTGAACTAATTTGGCTTTGATACAACGTTTTTTCTTCAAAACATTTTACCAGGTGATTAAGCCCATCCTACATAGCACACTTTAGAGGTTCACCAGTCACTAACAAAAAAAAACAGAGCTCAAAACTTCAGGCGACTTTCTTTTTTAAGAGAATCAAGAAACGTGATGCTATTTCGAACACTTATCACAGCATATTTTCTTCAAGTCAGAATAAAAGAGGAAAATTGTTATCAAAATACATTCATAAACAAATGAATTCCGCCATATAACGAAAGAAAAGGAAGTGCAAAATGTTATAAAAGACAATTGAGCATAAAAAAGTAAACTTCTCCAACAGGTTAATGGAAATAAGATTAAGAACCCGATCCCTTATTTTAATGTAGATTCGATCAGGTCAGAAGTGACAATGGAAAAGCACAGAAGGAAACGACATGCAAATGTCGGGTTCTTCTTTGCCATTATGTTCGCGCAGGCGCATGAAATGTGTAAGATCGGTAAATGTACTTTGAAGTATATAGCGATCTAAGGTGTGTCTCAATGGTGCGACATTGCAAACACAACTGATATACTGTGAACAATGCTGAGGAGGTATTTCGCGGTCAGACAACGACAGAGAAGTGGTCGCACAATTTCTGCCCAGCAAGATTGATATCTCACAATAAATCCTCGCAGGAACCCCACAATGATCTGTGACGCCCTGTGAAGTGCCACTGCAAGTGAGCACTAACAAAGTCCATGTTCCAGACGTCCATGGTTTTCAACACCATTGGCTGCGGCAACACAGCAAGAACGATGTGAATGTACGAACGTACCCCTATTGTATCAACCAAAACGGCAAAACATCATCTTCTGCGATGAGTCCGAATTTGGTGCAAATTCCGATAGTCGGGGAAATTATGTCTGGAGAACCTCGGCTTCATGCAACAATCACCATCTGTGCCAACCTGTACATCGCTTCCGCTTTGGTTCAGATATGGTGTTGGGAAGAACCTGCTTGGATGACGGTACAGATCTGTATGCTTGTTGAGGACACATGAATTCTAACATATGCTGAGCCAACTTTATCAAGAGTACTGTCGCGTTTTTCCATGGCGATGGGCAATAGGTTTTTCTTTCTGGAGGTTAATTCAGGATCTCATTGAGTTTACACCGTAGTTTCCTAATTCGAATATAGCAGTATTCCATGTTTACCTCTAACTAAAACGTACCGATAACTCAACCCCATTAAACACGACTGGAGTGAACAACAAAGCAGATTGTACAGGCGTCACCGGAACTCTAATGACTTTCTCAAAACTGTATGACCAAATGGAGTGAAATTATTGAACAGCCAGTTGAATAATTGCCTCAGCAGCATGCCACGAATATTCCAGTTGGTTGGGAAGTACGGACTAACTGACGAAGAAGATAACTTTCGCTTATATTGTATACCATCCGAGAGAGTGGGGTGTGTCGTTCCACCGCCGAAACTACTGTGCTACACATTATTTTGTGTTACCATTTCATTAACATTTTGTGTTACGCATTCTTTGTTGCGAATACTTGAACACATGCAGTTGCTTTATATGTTGCCGACACCATTTTCTCCATGTTATCCGTAACTAGTTTTGAATAGTTTATTTCTTCGTTCTTCTCGGAGCATTTCTTGTGCACCTATTTCGAACCGACATATAGAAACAAACTAGAAGATTTCATACTTCACTCGACACAGAAAATGACCCACCAAGAAGCATTTGTCGGACATGCAGATTGGTGGGAATGTGCCTACAGTTAGGTTATGAAAAGACTGCAGTTGCGAACCAATTATGTGATAGGTGAAGTAGATATAATGGCAAAACGGCTAGAAAGGAGCTATGTTCGGTCGTCGTCAGCTGAGTTTATGGAACATTGTATCGGAGTTATCCAGGTAGCGAAAGCGCGTGTAAGTAGTCATCACCGGGCAACGTATCATCACATGGGCTCATATATCTGAGGCTTCAGCACAGAGCTAAGAGCAGCTGCTGTGTTCCTGCATCGCATCTGGGAGGAAACGCATCACAATGCAACAGATTGTTTCAGAATGTGGCGACTGTCAGAGTAGAAAGGTAACGTCAGTCGACATAGTGGGACTGACGTATTTGGACGGACGTCTCGGAAGCCTTAATGGCAGCAGTCATCAACAAACCGTAGCAAGCCCACAATCGAAAACGAACGAGAGTCACGTTCGTCCAGATTAACACTGCTGCCCTTTCATTCAGATGAACGTGGAGCAGTGAATATCCCCGTATTGACACGGACTGTGAATTGCAGATTGCAAGAGACAGACTTGCGCTCTCGCCAGTCATAGCGATAGCTGCCACTCGCCGCAGCACATTGTCGTGCAAATTTGCAGTTGTGTTGTACCATGTATGAATAGCGGAACGAATGGATCGCTGTTGTATTCAGTGACAAGTCTCGTTGCTGTATCAGCTCCGACGAATCCCTTATGGAGAGTTTATACTAGGACGACGTGCTCATCGAGATGACATTGCCGCCATTCGTGTACGTTTATATTTCTCCTCAGCCTGGTGTAGTGGTTCGGGGTGCTTGTACTTTTAACAGAGTTTCAGAGTTCCTAAGCGTGGGACAGCCCGAAGATACATCGATGGAATGTTGTAGCCGGTTATTTTTTCCACACAACTTTACACTCAATGATATACAGTTACAACAGCATAACTCCAGGTCGCACATTGCAAACATCAGCAGACATTGCCTACAAGTGGTCCAGGTGCTGTCATATCTAGCACGACCGCCATACTTCCTCTCAATAGAGAACGTGTAGGACGTTATCATTAAACGACTTAACTCCATTGCCCGACTTAATCGCGAACTCGAATAATTCTGGACACAGATCAACAAAGCATGGTCATATATAACACAAGACACCACCAGGGGGAAGCCACCCCGCTTTTTCCAATGTATAGCCCAGCATAGAGATGATAAGGCCTACAGACTCAGGTTATATTATTCTATGTCCACGTCCATTGCATCCATGTAATCTCTTAGACATTTATTCATTTCTTTCCCACATACTTGCCTATACGTGCAGAAAGTTCGTCTCATGTCGCTTCATTACTTCGTGGTGGAGCATTTTCTATGTCCAGCAGTGTATGTATGCATCAGCAAATGTGTTTGCTAACTAATAAAAGATATGCCTGACCGTTTTGTTTCTGTAGACAGCTGTCTTGGACTTACAGAAACTTGTTGAATGATAAGTCTGTCTTCATGGTGAATACAACCGATAAAGTTCGTAACATTTTTGCAAGGTGTATATTCTCAGTGACAAACCTTTTAATGGCTTTATAAAAAATGTGGAATGATTTGTATTTCTGTTTACGTTGTTTCTTACTGAACTTATGTTTAATTTTTGCAATATTGCTGAAGCCGCCAAATTCAAAGTAATTTTGTTCACATTTCTATAAGGATTTTATTTAGAAAGCTATGTGGTGTGGCATCACGTTGGATTCAGATAATATGATGGAGATGCTGTAAAGGTGGTTTCATTACGTCGTTGTAGACCAGAAAAGAAAATCGAATGAAAGGAAGAAACACATCTTGGTTTTGTTCAGCAAATAAGAGTGGAAAATTGCCAGGCGACAGTGGAAAGTTTATCCTACATAACAGCCCAAAATAGTTGAGTTTCCTCGTAAACTGAAGAACTCGATTACGAATGGAATTGAGAGTGCACCAAGAAATCTAATAATCTGTGAATAACGCACACACACCGCAATACCTTCCAACGCAAACAGAACTAAGTTGCTAAAACCATTAGCTGTTCAAATCCAATAAGGTCTGTGATTTATTGGCTGAAACGTCGATTGATGGTTTGGATAATATTGTTTCAAATAATGTTATTATGCAAACTCTTACTGTAAATAGTCAGTTGGAACTGATTATTCTTGCAAAAATTCTTTACTTATAGTGAAATTAATATCTTTATTTGACTTGAACTCATATCATGAGCGCTTTTGAACTCTATACACGTTATGTCTCGAGTTGTTTCTCAGATCCATGCGTCGATGTCGCGCTGCACGTAATTGTATCCGCTATATCTAACACCATATTCACTGTAGAAGGGAATGCATTGGATGCAGAAACACCCCAGGTGTCCTAATATATATATAGTCATAAATTGATGAAACACTGAAATAGTTCTTTATTACAAGTTACATAAATGGACGATGTCATCACTCTTTCCACGTTATTTTTTAAACAACGCATAGCGACTGAGAATTGTTGGCGCTGTAGCGTAAATTCGAACGCACTCGACGAGTTATCGAGAGTTCTGGGGTTCGATCCCAGCAGTGCCAAAATACAATTTTTTCAGTCGCTATGCGTTGTTTAAAAAATAACGTGGAAAGAGTGATGACATCGTCCATTTACATTATCTCCACGTATTTGATATATAATAACCATTTCTATCGCCCTTTGTATTTATCAGCTACAATTAAAAAATAGCTGTTGCGTTAAATGCCACCAGATGACGACATCTCAGTTGCTGAGACCATCAATACGCATTCGTGTAGCCAGATGCTGACTGATAAACCACGCATTGCGCTGAGAATTGTTGGCGCTGTAGCGTAAATTCGAACGCACTCGACTAGTTATCGAGAGTTCTGGGGTTCGATCCCAGCAGTGCCAAAATACAATTTTTCAGTCGCTATGCGTTGTTTAAAAAAATAACGTGGAAAGAGTGATGACATCGTCCATTTACATTATCTCCACGTATTTGATATATATTAACAAGTTACATAAGAAAATTACAGTCGTTAAAAAATGCGGTAGTTACGATAGATTTCAAGTGTTCAAATACGTCGTATTGACACGTAACTAAATAGTTAGTATGTCGATTCCTAAGTCAGGTTGGCAATGTACAAATCTCAATAGCTTACATCTCGGAGGCAACAGGGGCCAAATACCTATTGAAAATATCTTGTTTAAGTCAATTTTTAAACAGGTCCTCGTAGTTAAGAGTCGCAAGACAAGAAATATTATTAAAAATGGTCCTTTATAAGACGGTAGTTATAAAAAAGTTATATATGTGAAATAAAGCATTATCAATATATACACTGGCGTGCAAAAATTAAGGACGAGACGGTATTTCGAATCTAACGTCGTGCAGAAGTGCTCCAAATCGACTCAAATCATACCATAAGATCTCCAAGATGTAGGAATATGAGACAAGTGCGCAAAACCGTCCAAACAAGGAATCCAAAGGATACAAAGGCACTTTCTTGAAAAGGTAGCGTCGAGCACAACTGGACAGAAGACAGAAACTTCCGTGTGACAGGCAGCTGCCAAGAAAAATCCAGTCTTTAGTAGGGGATATGATCACCGATGACTGCGTTGCAGGATTTACAGCAGTCTGTCCATGCTGAGGACGAGGTTGTCAAGGAGCTGTTGAGGCATCGCGGCCCATTGCTCTTGTAGCTCCAATCGCAGCTGTGGAATCGTTGCTGTCGGCTGGTGACGCGCTGCCAAGCATCTCCCAAGAACGTACCACACGTGTTCGATTGGATTTAGTTCCGGGGACCTTGCGGGCCAATCCATGCGTTGAATATCTTCACTCTCCAACAGCTCTGCGGCAGCCACTGTACGATGAGGTGTTCCGTTGTCGTCTATGAAGAGGAACTCACGACCCACAGCACCTCTAAACAGACGCACGTGAGGCAGGAGAACCTAGGTACAATAGCGGACAACAGTGACTGAACCTCCTTGGAAGATGTGAAGCTCAGTACGGCTACCAAGCATGATACCGCCCCAAACGAGAACTCCGCCACCTTCAAACTGGTCCCTTTCGATTATGTTGGAGGTTTGATTGCGTGTTCCCTACTCTCTCCAGATGTGTATACGTCCAGAATCGCTAGTCAGACTAAATCGGCTCTCGACCGTAAAGAGAACTCGACCCCATTGCTGATGTGTCCAGTTCTTGTGTTCCGCTGTTATGCTAATTTCTCGTCTCCGTCCTTAATTTTTGCACACCAGCGCACAAGTCAAAATGTTTGTCCACATATTGTATTTTGCAGAAGGGGGCAGAAAATAGTTGTTCCTTTACCTGACGACGTTCCATAAAATGCAAAACAGCATGTTGTCACGCAGTTACACCCGAGCTTTCGAATGTTGCGAAATATGTTTCGAAAATCAAGTAGGCATCGCGTCGAGGAATCACTGTGAATAAACTTAGGCGTGTACAGTAGATATTATATTGACATATATAACTTTTTCTACCAATTAAGCTGCAAATAAATTCTGTCCGTGCAGCTTAGTTGGGAGAGCAACATACTCCGGAGTGAGGGGGAGTGGTTTCGATGTCCGTTACCAACAAACTTGTGTTTTCACACTGGCGCCCGATTGTGGAAAATCAATCCACATCCTCGAAAAAATTATGATGATTGTTCCACACATTGTTTGGAATTAATAAAAACTCTTAGTTCGCTTCAAAGAAAAAAAGAAAGAAAAAAAATTAAGAGGGAGATGATGTGACGTACCACAGAGCTGAAAACATGTGTCAAGACGACAAATCTGCAGTGAGATATTCTGTCTTTGTAGCTTAGTTGGGAGAGCGACTTACCCCGGAGTGACGGAACACAGTTTCAATGCCCGTCGCGGACAAACTTGTGTTTTCACAACCAAAAGCACTTCAAAACATGCCCGGAAGTAAATAAAGGAAAAACAAAATGCTTGCACAGGGTACTCTGCTGAGCTCTAGAAAAAAATCTGGAACTATTGATACAGTTTGAAATCGAAATTTCTTCTTTTTGTCTGATTCCCTAGAGACAAAATTTAGGAACGAGATCCTGCACTGCAGATGGATCTGTACAAACTTCAAAGAGACTTTCCTTTCATCAAAGAACAATCTTCAATTCGCGGAGTTATGGCAACTACACCGCCTGACACAAAAAATGCCGCATCATGATTTACTGACACATCGGAACTATTTGTCGTAGCTCCATGATATTTGGTGGGTATGTGTCGACAGTTCTGTTACGTAAAATGATCGCGGTTGCGAACCAATCACGGAATAACTGAGGGAGACAAAAAGGCAAAACTTCAAGGGGTATTCATGTTTTGTCGTCCCAACCTGGGAGTGTGGACAGCTGCATCAGGGATAACTTTGTGGAGGCAGCATGTTTAGGTAGCGAGAGTTCCTGGGCGACAACACCTGGAATCGTACCATCCCACTGACACCTTTACCAGATGCTTCATGATGGACTACGTATAGCTGATGTGTCCCTGTGTTGAATCGCCCCATGAAATGCATCGAGACGCCACAGATATCGACCGGATATGGCGGCAGTGGCTGGAACAAAGTAACGTGCGTCACTGACGTTAAGAAAAGTATTAATGCGATTGGTGCTATAAGGTGGTGGTCCGGAGGACGTGATTGCCGCATCCAACGGCAAGCCGTAGCAATCCACAATCCAAAGCAAGCGACAGCCATCGAGGTGTACAGACAGCTTTGGAGATCCCTCGTGTCGACACTGACTGGGAATTGCACGGTAGCCATTAAGCTGTACAGTCAGCTTTGGAGATCCCGCGTGTCGACACTGACTGGAAATTGTACTACAACCATCGAGCTATGCAGACAGCTCTGGAGATCTCCCGTGTCAAAAATGACTGAGAATTGAAAATTGGCTGATGCCCGTTCGCCCTCCTGCCAGCCATTTTGACCACTTGCCGCATGCTCTTGAACATCGTCTCGTAAGACTTCGGTGTTTCTGTCCCCGGACAAATTCGTCCAATGACGATTGGTCCAATTCCGATTCGTTCAAACTGAGAATTTGTTCAATGCCGTTTGGTCCAATGGACTATTCGCTCAACGTAAGATTAGTCGCATACGGATTCATCCAATGGTACGCTTGGTCCAGAGCCGATTCGTCCAATGTTATCAGCCTACAAACGGCCATTTTTTTTATTTTTAAGAAAGGAGTAATAATTCTTACCAGTGCAGAATCGTTGTGCTCAATGGAGAGTTGTCGGGGAGAAGGATATGTCGGAGCACATGATGCCGCAGTGTTCATTCTGATAGAAGCTCCTCTAAAAACAACTTATACCAATGAATTCGTATTATTAATATAGTTTTACTATTTTAATAAAATATATTACCAATTTTATCTTCGGGGGTTGACAAAAAACATGGGCGATTCTTAGGGTTGTAGGTAGTCAGCTCTCTTGCATGTAGGGTTCCTTATTACAGGGAACGAACAGAGCCAACCATATAAAGCATGCACACCAAATCAGCCGAATGGACATAAGCCAGTGGCTCAAACTACAAGGCTACTGGGGGAAAAGTATTCTTTCCATAATTTCTCACACATTTTCTGCATGTAAAATTGTCATAAATTTAAATCACAGAAGAAGTGAGCTTTTTGTGATTGTTGAGACGTTGTCCCGCTTATTGAAGATTTTTCATTGACATAAATTTGAATCTGTCTGTTTCAATATGGTAGGGAAAAGAAATGCAGTCCATTAAAATATAGAGATTTTAGTTGAATATCAAGCATTTTTCTCTTTCTATCTCTCTCTCTCTCTAGTCCTCCCATGGTGGGTTGAGTCGGGCAAAGACGATTACGCGCCCTTGAGGGTTACTGGCAAACTAATGTAGCCGGCTTGCCATTCCATTGCAGCATACGGGTAAGGGACAAAGTGCGTCCGGGGCCGGTTTCACAGAAAACCAGTTACGCATTCGCGACCCCAAACATAGGGAGTCTGCGAAAAAACCCGTGAAAACAGCAGACTAGATGGCCTGCGTAACCGGTATTCGAACACGCATTTCAAGCATTTGATCTGGTATAAATCGGTGGCATTGAATAAATCCTGAAATCCAATGAACAACCGGAGACAGTTCTGATCAATGTCTGCCGAGTGTTCTGGTTCGCAGTTTGCAATGCAGACTGCTCAATGTTGATCTACAGAAATCGAACTTAAATTGAAAATCGGAGATTTCAGTCTTTAGAAACGTAAATACACTCACGGACAACGAAATTAGCGCACCAAAAAGAAAGCATCGGATTGAACTAAAATTTATGGACGTAAATGATACAGACACACATAATGGCATACACATAATCTGTGGCACGCAGTCCGGTCATCTTCAATAGCGCATCACACCGCCTGGTGCGGCGATACATGCTGCAATACGGTCCGGCATGAAGGTGAAGAGACGTCTGATGTTGTCCTGCGGTAGATTAGCCCACACGTGTTGGATGGTGTGCTCCAAATTCCTGATAGTGCGGCACGCAGGCATTTCAACTGGTCCCATATATGCTTGATAGGGGACATGTCCGGGAAGAGGGCAGACCCTGGAAGTGTCTGGACATGACATAGGCAGTCCTGAGCAACACGAGCCGTGTTCGGGTGGGCATTATGCTTCTGGTATAGCCCACCTGGAATCTCGGCCAGGAATGGGAGTACATGGGGCCGTAGTATTTTACCCACATACCGCTGGCCGGTCAATGATTCACGTACCAGGACTAGAGCTGATCGGGTATCGTAGGCAATGGCACAACGGACCATATGCTTCCAATGGGGAAGGTGTGGTGTTCGATAGGGAGGTCGGGACTGTGCCGTTGACACGGGGGCATCCACACCCGGACACGATGATCATATATCCCCAAAACGAAGCGGCACTCATCGCTAAACACCACACGTCTCCAGTCTGTGGCGTTCCTCGCCGCTCTTGCCTGGCACCAATGCACACGGAGCCGACGATGTTCTAGTGTTAATGGCAGCAAACGTAAGGGGCGCTGGGATCGCAGATTCGATTCCGCGTGGCATCGAGAAATGGTTCGGGAGCACACAGGATCCCCGATAATCCGGCTTCTCTCAAAGTCCGTAAGTCGCATAAATTGACGTCTCTGGCGTCTACGCGGCATTCTTGTCACTCTGTACACTTGCTTTTGTCGGCGGATGCTTTTCGCTTTCATGGGGCATCGACTACACGCCGGTTTATAAGGCTATCGGTTTGTGCTTGCAGCGCCACCACAGGGTGTGTGGTCAAGCGCACTCGCACCAAACGTGTATCATTTACATAACCGGTACGCACTCTAGCAATTTGCAAAATTTCGCGGTTGTAGAAATGTTTTCTTCTAGGTAAGGAAATTTCATTGTCCGTGAGTGTAAGTAGTGATCAAAGTTTTCCCTGTTGAATTCTTGTTAAAGGCTTGTAAGTTTGGTCTACTGTTCTGACCCAGATATGTAAAATCATTCGAACGGAAACAGCTGAACGGGTGAGTCGTTTGCGAGCCGCCATAGTTAAAATGTATCAGGACTGGCGTGGAAAGGGTCAATCAACGACCCAAAGACAAAACTGCACAGGACAGGTAGAGGTGGATGTGAGAGGTCAGCCCCGGGTCCGACGACTCGCATACAGCTAACAGACACAGCACTGTATCACGGTTGACTGTCCAGTACGACAGATATCAACCTGGAAAAGTATTTGTCATGACCATGCGCAGCACCCTCATAAACAAGGACTAAAACTGCAGTCGACTTCAACGAGATCTTCTCCTAACCACAGTATATCGGCGAAAGACTCGCTTGTTTCAACAAGTTAGTAAAATCATGCAATGCATTGATTGTGATACGCTTTCGAACATACCAGAAATGATTACTCAAGTTATTATTGAAGTTATGAGGATAATGGCTGCGGAATAGATCTCGCTCCTGTGCCCTGAGCTTTGACCCCATTTCGATTATATTCAACAGAATTGGTTCAGTATACCTCCGAAACAACATACTAAAGTTTTGTCGGAAGAGAAGCATTTTTAGTCAAGTTATGAGGATAATGGCTGTGGAATAAATCTCTCTCCTGTGCCCTGATCGTTGACCCCATTCGATTATATTCAACAGGACCGGTTCCGTACACCTCTGGAACAACATGATAATGTTTTGTCGCAATCGAAGCATTTTCAGGTAAGTTTCCAGGAAAAACAGTCTTGCTGGGCCAGCACTGGGCCATTGCTCGCAGCCAACACTGCCGCCAATGGCCCAGCCCTATGTTGCCGCTGCCAAACCGTCAATAAAATGTACAGGCGGCCAACAGAAGGACTAGCAGTTCAGGCCAGCCGCTGGGCAAAATTTAACACCCCAATCAGTTGTCATATGCCAAAACAGGGCCATCAGTTATCCATCACAGGCAGTAGCTGCCACAAGTGGCCCTTCAGCGGCCCTGTAATCACGTATCATACATGATGGCTAGCCTAATGTGGTCCGCTAGCTTCCTGGCAGTGGCAGCCGGCAATCTCGTGACGTAACTGATGGCTTGCCGTCTTGTCCTCCAATTCCCCAGCAGTAGCTATAAAAATAATAATGACAGAAAGCCGCAGTTTCCCAAAGCTACAACTACTTTTTTTCGCCTTCGAAACTTCTGCATTACGTCACTGCGGTAGGGAAATTTTCTTAACCGGTATTGAGAACTAAAAACGCTGAAATCCGTTTTATTGGTGTAGTATTAGAAACACTAGTACAAACACGCTAGCTTTCACCACCACGGGTGGCTGCTTCAGGCATAAGTATTCCAATGCAAAAACAAAAACAAACAAAAAACAGAGTTTCAGTTATGAATTCAAAAATAGAAGTTTGTTATAGTTATTATAGAACGTGCGCGTCATACTCGAGATGTGTGATTAGGAGCGCGCGTATTATTGAGCGTGCGCCATACATGCGGGAGGTCCATTGAAGTTTCCTCGTTACATATCCCGTGACTGGATAGGATTTCTATAGTTTCTCTGAGGAGGGTGGCTCTGGCGGTTGTGTATCGTGCTATTTTCTTTATTTGTCCCCAAAGAGGTGTTCTATAATAACTATAACAAACTTCTATTTTTGAATTCACAACTGAAACTCTATTTTTTGTTTTGTTTTTGTTTTTGCATTGGAATACTTATGCCTGAAGTAGCCATCCGTGGTGGTGAAAGCTAGCGTGTTTGTACTAGTGTTTCTAATACTACACCAATAAAACAGATTTCAGCGTTTTTAGTATTACTGGTGTATGTCTCCCCGATTCTTCCGTTATTAGGTATTGAGAAAACGCCCGTTCGGATTTTAGTTTAATCGAACCAGGGCTGTCAGCGTGGGAGGCCAGCTTTCTACCAACTGGACTGATTTGGCTCACACGAAAATGGCATGAACCTGAACCTCTTTTCTGCGGAATGTGTAACGAATGGTTGGTTCTCTATTTAATTTTGCAATATTGCGAGTATTTTTCATAAATATCAGTTTCATATAATCCATAAATTTATTTTTTCAACGTACGAGTGTTTTTTTTTTACCTTAATGGAACTTCACTTTTTCAACGAGTGTACCAACTTAAAGGCGCTTTCCAAAGTTTCGAGCTGTCCTTGTCGTCTTCAAAGGCGATTGTTGAATTAATATATTTACCCGTTCATGTCACATTCTGTTACATTCTTAACGTTGTATCTTTCCTTTCCGCTGTCCGAAGTTACATTTTTTTTAAAGAGGAAATATATTTTATTTTAGAAGTGAATTCCTCCAGTCTTGTGTATTCAACCCATGGATAAGTACATTATATCCACAAAACGTTGCTTTTTTTTTTCAAATAATTGATAAATTTTGTACGCATATAATTCTTCTTTTTTTTTTTTTCATCATAACGCGTTTTTAATGTTTTTCCAGGACTTTTGTTTCAAGCAGTTTGGTGAAGGTTAAAACCAAAGATTACATATAAATTATTTCTTGCTAATTTTGAGAATGGAGTGGGTGTGTTTTATGGCTGTAATCTAGTATTTCATGGCTTAATCTGATATCTTCGGGGACGTGGCATTTCGTTAGGAAATTAATTCGCTTCTCTATATATGCTTTGGTTTTCTTAACATCCACTAAAATAACACGAAGGCGATAGCGTCATCGTCATCTAACTGGTACCAGGAGAGACACCGCACGTGTTGCTTCTGCGTATGCGCAGTTCCGTTGCTTCCAACTGGTGTTGGGGTAGCATCGGTTGCCAGTTATTGGCCACTAGCGGCACTTGCTTGGTGGCCCGCATTTCACAGCAATGCTGCAGGGACAGCAATGGCTGCCAACTGATGGCGCTGCCACCAACGGACCGCTACCGGGCCGTGAGTGGCATATTTGAACCAGCAGTGACCCATTACTGCCAGCTGGTGGCCAGCAGTTTCCCAACACTTGTGTTTTTGCAGGGTTATGACTCATAAGGGCGATGAAATAGATCCCGCTCCTATGTCCTGACCTATGATCCCATTTCGCCCATTATCAATAGGGTTCATCTCTAGGTTGTTCCTTACCACATACTATTTCACTGAAATCGAATAATTTTTACGCGAGTTATCGTGCTGAAAGACACAGACGGACATAGCTGGAGCACATACGTTTCTTCAACCTACGATTGGAAAGCGTAAATAATCATGCAAGCTGGACGTCGGATGACTTAGAAATATGTGTTATTTTTAAACATCACGTCTTTTATTGCACTCTGTGGATAGTTGTGTACATATTTGGGGCGAACAACATGGGACATTCGATCCATCCTGCACGTTCTCTACAGTGAAAGCCGGTGGATGGAGTTGTATGGTGTGTGGAATGTGTAAACTTGTATGTGGAACATCCTATGACTTTTGCCCACTGTTGTAAACTGCTTGTTGAATCTGTACACCCAGCAATGTTTCACTTTTACCCGAATAGCGACGGTATCTTCTTAACTGACAATTCGCAGAGACACAGGTACAATGTTGTGCAGGAATGGTTTTTGTAACAGTTTCGACTTCCAACATGTCGATTGACTTCAAAAACCCATAGATATCAAGCCCATATTGCACATATGGGACACTATGGAACAGCAAATCAGGCGTCTGCATCATCTACATATATGTATTGAAGGTTGCATTACACACGCTTTGGTTGCTCGTACCTACATACTGTTTCCGCCATCTTAAATCGCACGTCGTCTAACTGCTGTACTAAAGTCGAAATAAGGACCCACGAAACACTCGTATTATGTAGATGGTTATAACTCAGTGATCACTCAGTGTATGTGGAAATAGGACAATGCCGGTGTAATTTAACATACACTGCTGGCCACCCAAAATGCTACACCAAGAAGGGCACGAGATAGCAATGCCAGATTTACTGGACACATAACAACAGATACAAAGATGGAACGATTATGCTTACAGGCAAGCGCGACTTGCGGAACACGCAGAGATCAATAGTTCGTGTGGCCCCCATGGATGGCAATAACGGCCGCTACACGCCGCGGCATCGACAGAAAGAGGCTTTGGATGTGGGCTTGGGGTATGTCTGTCCAGGCTGCTTCCACACGTTGCCACAGTTCATCAGGCGTAGCCGCGAGTGGTGCTTGTCGGGCCATTCGGTTGCCGATCTGCGAACAGGCCTGTTCGATGGGCGACGTTTTGGGATAACAGGCGGGCAACGACAGCAGTGACACTTGGTGGGCCGTGAAGAAATGTTGCACGATACGTGCCACGTGCGGGCGCGCATTGTCCTGTTGAAACGTGGCCGCTGGCAGGTCCTGCCGGTAAGGGAGGACTACAGGCTCCAAAATGTCTGAGATGTAGTGGTGGCTGTTGAGTGTACCAGCGATGCGTACCAGAGGGGTGCGGGTGTCATATCCAATTGCGCCCTAAGCCATAACGTCAGGCGACGGACCGGTATGTCGATGCATAATGCAGGCGTCATACAGTCTCTCGCCGCAGTGCCGCCACACGCGGATCCTACCATCGTGGTGTGCAGGCAGAAGCGGGATTCATTGGAGAAGACAATGTCGTGCCATTCCGTAGTCCAGGTGCGGCGTTCAACGGTCCACTGCCGCCGCAATCGCCGGTGGTGTAACGTCAATGTTAATCGGAGCAATGGGCGCTGTGCGACAAGACCCCACTCCTGCAGACGACGTCGAACGGTACACACCCTAATTCCTGCGCCAACATTCGGGATGTGATAGTGTGAGCAGTCAATGCCCGCCGCACAACATGCCGGTCCTCTCGTTCGGTGGTGTGCCTCGGCGACGGTAATCGCTCACGTCAGTCTGTCCGTCCCTACTGCACCCACCAAATCCATTCCATACTCTCCTCACTGTGGCTGAATGTCGTTCCCCACGGGCGCCGATGTCCCGGTACGATGAACCGCTGTCGCGATAAGCCACTATTCGTCCCCTGTCGAACTCTGAAACGTGCTGGAATGACTGCCGTATTCTGCGACGAGGCATCAGGAAGCTTCCCACACACAGGTCCGACAGCACAACACACTTCCACTACTTCCATCCCGCCTTCTGTGTACCCTTGTTATAGTACTTCTCGGTGGCGTGCCGGGCGCACATGATTTGCATATGCCCTGCAATGCTAATCGTTTGTATGGCTTCTCGCGGGCAACGCATGCTGCGAATTTCAGGCATATCGGATGCTTCCTTCTTGGTGTTGCATTTTGGGTGGCTAGCTCTGTAGATGATCTGCGTGACAGCGGACCAGAAACCAGTTTTCCAGTCGGTGAATGTCGAAGTTTGACGTTTGTGAAACTAAATGATTTTCAGCTTTCCTTAATGCCTTTCCTGAATGTATGGTGCATCTACACATAAGACGATGTGATACACGATACAAATTTACTGCCTCGTACACGCTTTGCAGGCAGCAATATCTGGTTTGGATAGGTATAAGATAAAATCTTTGATGAATGCATGAATCCTTTTATCGTTGCTGTACTTGTACTCGTGACACTTCTGTGATAAATGCTAATTCTTATCTCATTTCCAAAATGATTCTTATGGGAGAGTACATAAACTTCACCACCATAAATTTCAATGATCGCTCACGGGTATCATAAATCTTGTTTGTGTAAGACAGAGGTTCCCAAACTGCTCCGCGAAGCATCTCTAAGTGCTCCGTGAAGATATTGGAAAGACCAATAGATAAAATAAGCGTGACAAGACCTCTGAATTGCGAAATTGTGCGGCCACAAACTGTCGGTTATTTAGCTCCTGCAGCGTGATGTGTAGCAGTGTAGATGGCAAGTACTTGTATTATAGACCAAATTGTATTTCATGCGTCACCTCAGTCAGTTTTGAATCCCGCACCTTCTCGGAACCACACAAAAATTGAGAACGTCGACGAAGCACACAGACTGCATGCGGAAAAACCAGAAAGAGAAGCTCGACGGCGCCACGCTAACCCTGTTTCCTCTATGAGAACTTTGCCTGCGCTTTCAGATCCGATTGTTAGTTTTCACACCTTTCCAGAATTATCTGAAAAGTTTCTATTGCGTATTAAAACCTCGTTTTCTTCGCATCTTCAGTCAGTTGCAGTTCAGTCAGCACCCAGTTGAGAGTCGAAATGAATCAAGTCGCAGTGCGGTGTTACTTATTTATGAGTACATTTAGTGCGTGCTTTTCAATATAATTTTTTTTGTAAGCAATTATACGTTAATATAACTTTTCGGATTCTCCGTCTTGAGGACGAAACACCTACCCTTTGCAGCTTTTTTGGAGCACCAACGTAGTGATTCAGAACATATCATCAATTTTCTTCAAATGGAATGCTGGCTAAATTCTGGATCCTTAAGAACAAACTGTCAAAAACCTACGTCACACAGTAGCTGTGGAAGCATAAACAACTAACATGCATGTTTGAAATGTATGTTGTTGTTTTTTTTTTACTTTTACCCGACCCTGATTATTCTTATTATTTACCTAGTTCATATGAATATTATTCTTCAGTTGTAGTGTGGAAGATGGTGGAGCAGTTGCTAGTGCTGGAATTGCTGGAAGGGATGAAGGCTTTTTGGTCGAATCTGCAACAGCGGGTGCGTCAGAACCTCCTAAAGTGTTGAACCAAGTGTCCACCAATACTTGGAGTCTTTTGAAGAGGATCTGCTTCTCTGCAAGCTGTTATCGACTAACACGAGTGGTGCTGAAGTTTTGAAATTAATAGGCGAATTTTTCACAGTAAGTGACTTCCCATTGGATAACTGTGTTGATGTGTGCACAGACGGCCCGGAAGGCCAAGACTGGAAAGACATCCGCTGTTATTTCATGAATAAACCAAAAGTCAAGGAGTGCAGATGTACCCACCGCCATGCCCTTGCTGTAAAAAAATGACGCCTTCCATAAAAGAAGTCTTAGACGAAAGTGAGAAAATCATTAATTTTATCAAATCACGATCTAAGAATACAAGGCTATTCAAAATGTTGTATGATGACATGGGAAGTCTACATACGTCTATACACCTCACAGAAGTAAGGTGGCTTTCTAGGGGTAAAACTTTGACTCGGCTCTTCGAAATGAGGGCTGAAGTCAGAACCTTCCTGATTGAGAACGACTTCGCTTTGGGAGACAGGTTGTGTGAGAACATCGGCTCAATGAAATTGGCGTATTTAGCAAACACTTTTAAAACAGTAAATAACTTAATTCTCTCACTTCAAGTAAAAGCAATAACTGTTTTTTGACGCCAACGATAACGTGCAAGCGTTTAAAAAGACAATCAAGTTTTGCGCGGAATCAATGAAGAATCGAAATCTAGACAGCTTCCCAATGATAAAAGAATGTAGAAAAGAACTAGATTCCGACATACCTGGAGATATCTTAAATGAGTTTCACCTGCAAAGTTTGCTTGATACTTTTCAACTGTTAGCTTTCGGAAGAATTCTAGGAGAGAAATAAAAAAAATTGGGGAAAAGCCATTCCCTGCTCTGTCGGCGAAGCCAACCTGTCTGACATCCCAACAGTATGAGTTCTTGATTGATTTTACATCCGATTCTGCGATAAAAGTTAATTTTGAAACCAAGAATTTTGGTGTCAGCTAAAAGACGAATTAAAGTTTGTCAATTATAGCGAAACTCCTCCTTACCTTTGCAACAATTTACTCATGTGTATTAGGATTCTCTGTCTATGTGGCTACTAAAACGAAATGCAGATCTCGCCTCAATGCAGAGCCAGATATTCGGTTGCGTCTGTCCAATATTCAAGCACATATAGCCACAATGTGCAAATCAAAGCAATCCCATCCATCTCATTAGAATCTAAGTTTCCAGGCTTGTACTTTTTCAATGTCAAGTGACATTTCTGGTTTTGCAACTGAAAAAATGGTTTTTAATACCATATCTATGTAGGTAACATATTGTGGTTTACAATACCTGATTTGAATTCTTTTTCAAATGTGTTGCCTTACTTTATGTTTTTTGTTGTAGTTTTTCGTTTATGTCGTTAATTTAGTTAATTAAGATCCTTATTTCTCTGAAATTATTGGAGAAAATAACATTTGGAATGAAATAAAACTTTATGTTTAACATGCCCAATTGCTTAAAAATGTCTTTCATTGTCAATACTTCTAACATTTAGTTTAGTACCTATGTAGGTGCTAGGTGAAAATATCTTGACACTTATACCATAGACACGTAGGTAAAAAATTGATGTCTTCAGAAAAAGATATTTAAATTTCCAATTTTTAAATGACTTTCTCTGTGAAAAATTAAGTTTAGATCTAAATTTAAGCTATTTAGAATTCGAAAAATACATTGTGCTTTGCTATACGATAAAATATCGATTACCAACTTATAAAATTGTGTTAGGTAAAAACAGCCAAACATTTTTTCTAGTTGGTAACTGTGCTTTTGGCACGCTTACCAACTTAAAATTTTTTATATGGGCGATGATAGTGCGCCGTGGCAACTTTCCCTCTTGGAAAGTGTCCCGTGGCTCAAAACGTTTGGGAACCGCTAGAACAAGAAAATGTAAAATTTTCTTCGTGTTTCGGTATGTAGGATTTGTAAGTATTCCAATAGTTTCCATATACGATTTTCAGTTGTTTACATTGGCGTTCACTACTCACTGCATACTGAGTGCTCTTATCACTCCTGAAAACAACTTACATATAGTTTTTAGTATATCAAGAATGAAGGGAAATAATACTTACGCTTAATACACCCCACATGCCATCTTCGACTCTATACAAATCATAGGTGAATTTCAGATCTTGAGCGAAATTTTGGAGAAGATCGATGCAAAATCCGGAGCAACAGCGGTATAAATCCGGGTTACGGATAGCCATAGTGTGATTTAAGCTGCAGGAAAGAAGAGAGAGAGAGAAAAAAAAGAAAGAAATTAAGAACAATATTTGCTTTAAAATATCAAACATGCTCATGAACTTTGTTTTTTAAGCCCATTTGTTTCTTGTAAGATTGTATTCTAAGTCTATTACAATGTCAATCTTAGGTGGCTTTGGTTGCTGTTTTCATTAACAAGGTAACAACAATGCTTAAATGTATACATTCCTTGCATTTTCTGATCGTCACACATTCCTAAACATGATATTGGTTATACGCAATATAAATATATATTTTTTAAAACTCCTTAAAACAGTAACATCATAATTTAAGGTCCCTAAACAAATTATAACCTTCTTTATTCAGTGGTGGGATTAAAACATTAGAACCCATACTCTGGAGCGGCTGTTCTCCCGATTGAACTGCGCCGGCATGTTTATCACTGCTTCGCTGTCGATTTGGTTGTGTACGTCATATGCGTAGTATGATAAATTATCTTTCAACGAGAAAGGCGGCGGATCGAAATCGCCGGATTCCTCTCAGTTCGAAGCTTTCCTCGAAGGACTACTTCATTGTAGTAGAACTAATTTATTTTCAGTACGTTCATCATGTGGAAGAAACACCACGCAAATTTTTCAAACTTAATATACAGCAGATTCACTCTCGTTTGGTCGCCAATATAGTTTTCGTATGCCTGTGGTGGTATTCGAATTTCCACTTTCCTACTGCGAAGTGACTTTTAACCCAACTGAACTACACCGGCAGGTTTATCGCTGATTCCCTGTGGATTTCACACATCCGTCT
Source organism: Macrothele yani (assembly GCA_039090855.1). Lineage (NCBI taxonomy): Eukaryota > Metazoa > Arthropoda > Arachnida > Araneae > Macrothelidae > Macrothele > Macrothele yani. The sequence continues at coordinate 139,854,775 of CM077010.1, forward strand.
TCAAGGTAGCACATTATAAGTCACGAGGAATAGATGCTGTTTTTGTCCGTTCCCTAGAACATGTGGCCCTAAATTACTGTCAGGTGACTGCTTACTGACACATGAGTTGCTCGCAGTGGTCATTAAACCGCGCAACAAAAAAATAACAAAAATATTGAAGGGCAACTCAAACTCTTCTTCGCGCAAACTCAACAACCTTGCGAAGTCAATAAAAAGATGTTTTCAAGTGTACTACTGCAGTTATAGCACACAACTCCCTTCTTTGTGCGATTTCGGCTGGATTTCTTTTCGACAAACAAGACGTGATATTTTTTCTTTTGGTGCCTATGAATACACTTATGTAAGAATTAGTCTCTCTTTACGATATGCATGTAAAGGTAAAAATCAAGTTTCCAACGCAAAGATTTTTAAGTCCGTTTTACGTGAGCTTAGAATCCATTAAACAACTCGCCGCCCCTGTGCTGCATTGGTATATGACCATTCGTCCGAACGGGGTCCGGGTTCGAATCCCGGTGAGGCATGGATGTTTTAATTGTCTTACGGCACTGGTTGTCACCCTTTCCCGGGACCAATGTCACTAAATTAGGGACGGGAGACTGCTTATACTGTAGTACACTGAGTTGCTCACGATGGTCGTTAAACTTCCAATAAAAAACAAGAAAGATGACACCGAATTTTCGGGTGTAATAAACACGTCTTATGAATTCGGTCTCCCGCAAATTAATTTACCAAAGCTATCTAAAGTAAATGAAGCCGGTATGGAAAACAATAGTATCTGACGGGAGAAAGAAGTTTTTCAATCAGGTTTTTAATCCCTCAGATATTACTGTAAATTAAATCGTGAGCTTACGCCTTCTGGTTGCAGACTTGTGCGTTAAGAAAAACATGAATTTATATGAGAAACGTTTCGCACCGGAAACGCTCTCCAACACAGAAATCATTTTTGAAATCGGTCTCTTAGAAACAGAGATATCGACAAAAATAAGAAGGGACTTTACGTCCTCTGGTGGGAAAACAATGCATTATTTTAGGAAGAAAGTATTCTCAAAAGGGTTTTTCATATGAGCGGTATCGGTCCATGAAAAGCAAAATTTAGTCGAGTTTTCAGGAGCCCAGATTTTGCTACAAATACATCAGAAGCAGAAATCAACACTTATGCCCCCTGGGGCCAAACCATTCTTTACCAAACATTAGAAATTATGCGAAAAATATTTTCCATCAGGTCTTGTATGCCATCAGGATCAGGAAGAATTTTTCATCAGGAAGAATTCTTCCTGATGGAAAAAATATTTTCCATCAGGAAGATTTTTCAAATCGGAGTTTTAGAAGCAGAAATAACGCAGAAAACGCAATTTACCTTTCTGCCCCCTAGCGGAAAGTCTGTGATTTACTTGAAAATTTTAAATTTATAGGAAACACATTTTGCATTGGAAACACTATCTAACAAAGAAGGAATTTTTCAAATCGGACTCCTAGAAGTAGAGATATTGACAAAAATAAAATATATATCTATGCCCCCTGGCGTAGAAACCATGCAGTATTTCAAGAAGAAAATGTTATTAAAAGGTTTGTCGACATGAGTAGTATCGGCCAACAAACGAGCTTTATTTGCAATCGAGTTTTTGAAGCTCATATTTTGCTGCAAATACATCAGCAGCGGAAATTAAGACTTACGCCCATGGTGGCCCAACCATTTTTTACAAAAATTTGAAATTGTAATAAAAGGATTTCCCACCAGAAACTGTATCTGGTGCAGAAAGAATTTTTGAAATCGGAGATTTAGAAGCAGAGATATAGGGGGAAAAGCAATTTACCTCTACGCCGCCTAGTGGAAAGTCTACGAATTACTTGAAAATTTTGAAATTATATGAAAAACGTGTCGCACTGAAAACACTATCCAAAAAAGAAGGAATTTTTCAAATCAGACACCTAGAAGTAGAGATATTGACAAAAATAAGATGTACATCTACGCCCCCTGGCAGAGAATTGGATAGTGGAAGAGTGGGAACCGTCATTGGAGAGTGGAAGAGTGGGAAAAAGCAGCCTTTTCCGACGATTCGAGGTTTCTATTCCACAGAAGTGACGGGCGGTGGCGGACACGGTGTCAGACACACGAAAACAAACACCGTGTCACGCTTGTTGGTAACGTAGCAGTGTGCGTGTTTGGGAGATGTTTTCTTGGAATGACCTGGGACCGCTGGTACCACTGGATGGGTCCCTGAACGACAATGGCTACCTGTCCATCCTTGCTGACCAAAAGCATCCCATGTTGGACGTTTACCCTGGTGGTGATGATGTCTACGAACAGAACAATGCGTTCTGCCACGTCGCTAATGGGATGCGTGACTGTTCCAGGAACACATCAGCAATGTCTTTGTTGTTCCTTGGCCGGTGAAATCATCCGGCCTCAATACCATAGCGCTCTTCTGGGATTATTTGGATCGACAGGTTTGACGTGCTGACCTACAACTACGTCATCTCATTGACCTCAGTGCTCTTCTGCAGTCCGAATGGACACGTGCCTCGGGCCACCATCTAGGGTCTCGCTGCGTCCATGCCACGCCGTCTCGCCGCTGTCATCCGGGCCAAGAGTTGTTATTCCCATTATTAAGTAGGTGGTCATATTATTCGGATATGACCATGTATATTCCGACTTAACTTTATTTTTGAGTTTCTTTCCCTATGTAAATTTTGATTCCGTTTTTTTTAAGGTGTTCAATTTTACCATTATTCTTCCTCACTCACTGACCGTCATCTGGCAATGATCTTGAGGCCAGGTTGAATGACGTGTGCATGTTTGACAGACTAAGTACACTGTATACATGGGGATTCAGCTAAGCGTGTGCAAACTTCTTGGAGAGGAGGTTGTGCAAAGACAAATTGGAATCACATAGATAGCAATGCAGGGTCGGAGACACCATCTTCATGTGCTAGTGCACAGAGAGGACAAGAAACGAAGGAGCAGCACGTAAGAGAACAAAATGCTTTCATTACTCACAAGACATTTGCGAAATGCATTGAGGTCACAGCGAAGTTGCGACCATGAGCTGTAACACACACTTGACATCTTCGGCACATGGAATCACTTACATTTTGGAAAATTTCTGGCGTGTCTCGGACTTCCGAAGCACCTACAGAGATACGTGCTACAAGGTCCTCATCACTTTCAACGTGGGTGTCGTACACAAGTCCTTTGATGTAACCCCAAAAGAAGTAATCAAGGCATGTTAAATCCGGCGATCTTGTAGGCCAATGAACGGGACCACCACGCCCGATCCACTGATGTCCAAATGTCATGTTTAAGTGATGACGAACGTCATTGCTGAAATAGGCGGGGGCCCATCGTGCTGGAAACCACATTGCACGGCGCAGCGACTGAGGGATCTGTTTTTCATTCAATAGCTCTGGCAAGACGTCCTCTAGATATATCCGATAATTGCTTCCATCCAAACGAGGAGGCATGAAGTATGGGCTAATTAAGTGGTCCCCGACAATGCCGGCCCAAACATTAAGAGCAAAACGGTTTTGTGCTGCATTTGGTCTACAGCATGCGGGTTCTCCTCCGCCCATACAGGCCCATTATGTGCATTGAAGTTTCTGTGAACAGCACAGAAACAGGAAATTGGTGTTCTGCTGCACTCTTCTTCAATCACCATTGCGCAAATGCAATGCTCTTAATCCTCAGGGCTTAGTGTCTGAACGCGCTGCACAAGATATGGATGCAATTGGTCTTCGTGTAGAACCGTCCATACGGTGGATTGGGACAGACCGAGCCGATGGGCAATTCCTCGTGTGCTGGCACTTGGAGTGTCTGCTGCATGACTTATCACGTTCTCTTCGATGGCAGGAGTGCGTACCCATCGTTCCCGATACTTGGCAGCCCCTGGAAAGAACCAGTGTCGCATAACCTCTGATGCAACTGTGCAAACACTTGATGGTTTGGCACTCGTCTCATCGGGGACCGTTCCTGGTACAGCCGCACGGCGGCTCATCCGTTGCAGTCTCCTGCTCCGTATGCGAGGTGCATATAAGCCATTTCCGCGTTCGCGAATTCAACCATCCTACTACCTCTGCGGGCGGTTTGTAAATGACGGTATCCTGAAAGAACGTATGAGCAGTCTCGCGGCCAAACAACGCCATCTACCGCATGAAGATGGCGTTTACGACCCTGCATTGCTATGTGATTCCGATTTGTCTTTGTGCAACCTACCCCTCCCAGATGTTAATACACCCTTAGTTGAATCACCCGGTATAATGTGTTGAGCGAGCAACGTAAAGTGAGGGTAGATCAATACATTTTGGTCTTGCATGCTATTGCAAGTAGCAATTTTTTGAAGATTCTTGAAGTGACATTTCTACGTTTAGTAAGCTATCCAAAGTTTTCACCTAAAGTGAATTAGTTAGAAGAACGAGCTCCACGCAAGGTAGTGTTTTTAAGTTGAACTGACTCTGCAGATATATTATACACCTTAAAACCTAAGAACATTACAGATGGACCAGAATATCTTCAGAATTCACCCAATAGAGAACGTGTAGAACGTCATTTGCAAGCGACGTAACGTCTCTGCACGGTCTTCTTTCTGTCAAAGAATTGTGGACACAGATCAACGACGTACGGACAACTATAACGAAGTAAATTTCTCCGTCATTTTTGGTCTACACCGGGATTCGAACCCGAGGCCGCTTATTCCGGAACAAGTCGCTCTACCAACTGAGCTACGCAGACATTTATTCTGATTCCTATCTGCCTTTATGTCGTGTGCGTCCTGCTGGCAGGTACGTCACATCTCCCCCCCCGAAAGAGGGCCTGGGGCATGGCCCACGGGTCAGCCGTGACCATGAATCGTTGCAGGCAGCCATCCACTGTAGAACGTGCACTTGAGAACTCCCAGTCAATCTGCTGTGTGGAATGCAACATCACAGATTTGTATTTTTCAAAGCGCTGGAGAAGGAATTCTCGGATTTTTCCTGTCTCGCGGCGTGGAAATAACATCACACCAATGCGAGATTTTGAACGGCCGGGTCATCCGGATAGTTCGGGCGCCATTATAACGAAGTAAATTTCTCCGTCATTTTTGGTCTACGCCGGGATTCGAACCCGAGGCCGCTTATTCCGGAACAAGTCGCTCTACCAACTGAGCTACGCAGACATGTATTCTGATTCCTATCTGCCTTTAAGTCATGTGCGTCCTGCTGGCAGGTACGTCACACAACAATACCTCAATACACCACCAGGGGACATTTTCTCTCGATACTAGTACATGTTACTCCATTTGCTAATCATCATCATCATCATTGTCAACCATTATCAATCCACTGCTGGACGAAGTTCTCCCCAAGTTTCCTTAACAACGGTCTGTCTTGTGCCAGTCTCCTCCATGTCACTCCCGCATACTTTCGAATTTCATCCACCCATCTTCCATGTGGTCTTCTTCTGGGTCTTTTCCTGTCCCTTGGAATCCAATCTAAAATGTCGGCTGTCCAATCAAAGGTCTGTTCTTCTGGCAGTATGTCCAGCCCATTGCCATTTCAGGGATTTAACTCTGATCATGATGTCTTCCTCTCTTGTCATTTTTCGGATCCACGTGTTCCTCTTCTTATCTCTCCTGGTTACACCAAGCATGCACCTCTCCATGCTGCTTTGAGTTGTCTGCAGCCTTTGTATGTCTCTTTTAGCTAAGGTCCACGTCTCTGTACCATAGGTAAGCACTGGAAGGATGCATTGATCAAACACTTTTCTTTTAAGACATAATGGCATATTGCTCTTGAAAATTATGCTGTTTCTTCCAAAAGCTTTCCAGGCCAGTTTTGTACGCCGATTAATTTCTTCACCAATGTGACCCTCACTTGATATCGGCTGTACAAGATGAACGTACGTGTCTGTTATCTCCAGCTTTTCTCCATCAATCGATAAATCTTCATTTCTTGTAAAAGCATTGTACATCACTTTTGTCTTCTGAAAGTTCATTTTTAATCCCACTTCTTTACTCTTGTCAGCAACTTCCTGCATCATACTCTGTAGCTCTGTTGGGGTAGTTGCAAAAATGACTATGTCATCAGCAAAACGAAGGTGGGTTAGATAATCTCCATTAACCTTTATCCCTTTGTTTTCCCAGTTCAGTGATTGAAAGACATTTTCCAATGTGGCACTAAAGAGCTTCGGAGATATGGTGTCACCTTGTCTAACTCCTTTTCCAATTTTTATGTGTGTTGTATTTTCAAACAGCCGAATCTTTGCACTTGCATTTTCATAGATGTTATTAATAATATTAATGTATGCATCTTCAATACCGCAGGATTTCAGAGCCATTGCAACTGCTGATGGTTTCACCGAATCAAGGCTTTTTCATAATCGATAAAAGCCATGCACAATGGAAGCTCATATTCCCTCGCTCTTTCAATTAGTTCTCTCAGTACGTGGATATGATCTATTGTGCTGTAGCCACTCCTGAATCCAGCTTGTTCTCTCGGTTGAGCCATGTCCAGTGTCACCTTCAAGCGGTGTGAAAGAACTTTAGTGAAGATTTTATAAACCACTGATAGGAGGCTGATAGGTCTGTAGTTCCTGAGATCCTCAATGTCACCTTTTTTATGTAGCAAGATCATTGTAGCGTTGTTCCAATCCTCAGGAATTTTCCCTTCATTACGGCATCGAGTGAAAGTTTTGGCGAGTACTGTTTCGATTTCTCCACTTGCTTCTTGTATGATGTCTACAGTAATTCCATCTTCTCCTGGAGCTTTTCCCCGCTTCATGTTCTTGATTGCATGTGCAACTTCTGCTGGAAGGACTGGAAGAACTCTGGTACTGGTACCTTTCATGATGTCTGGAGTACATGTATCATCCCTTTCATATAATTTGGAGTAGAAATCTTTCACTCTTGTCAAAATTTCGCCTCTATTTCTTGTTACGAAACCATCTTCTTTTGTCAGTGCCATAATCTGTTTTTTCCCCTTACTGAGATGTCCCTTTGCTATCTTTAGGCTTTGGTTGTTTTCAATTGCTTTCCTTACTAGTTCACAGTTGAATTTCCTTACGTCTTCAGTGATACTTTTTCGTACTGTCTTGCATAGCTCTATATATTCACTTTGGAAGTCACATCTTCTTTAGTTGTGAAAAACCAAAATGCATCAACATTTTGGTTTTTCCTGATGCAATTTGTTCACATGCAATTTGTTCTTAGACCCAGCTAATTTTGTTGCTGTTTCCATAAGAGCTTTGGTTACTTTTCTGTTAACTTCAGAAATATCCACTTCTTCCGATGTTAGGCCTTCTAAAGCAGAGAATCTGTTCTTCAGTTCCAATTTGAAGGTATTATGGTGTTTTTTAAGGTTGGTTATGTCAATACATTTTGTTTGTCTTATGAGCTTGCTACGTTCGAGTTTAGTGTTGAGGTGCATCTTACATCTCACCAATCTATGGTCACTACCTGTGTTGAACTTGTTTAGCACACTGCAGTCTTCTATGACGAATTTTTTGTTACACATAATAAAATCAATTTCACTTGTCGTCCCATTTGGATGTCTCCATGTCCATTTCCTGTGTGGCTTTTTCTTGAAAAAGGAGTTCAAGATTAAAAACCCTTCTGCCTCTGCAAACTCTACGAGAGTATTTCCACGCTGGTTTCTGTTGCCGTGACCGATTTTACCTACTGAAGTTTCATTCTGTTGCCGTTGCCCTATTTTTGCATTGAAATCTCCCATAATTTTCTTCAAGTGCTGCTTACCTTTATTATTTATATCACGAATTTCCTCATAAAATTCTTCAATTTCTTCTTGAGCATGACTTGTGGTGGGTGCATAAGTTTGAATAATCTGAGCCTGGTATCTTCTCGAGAGTTGGATAACGAGTCGTGCAGCTCTGTCAGAGGAACTTTCAACTTCTACAACTTTATCCTTCAGTTTCATGTTTATTATAAATCCAACACCACTAGTTCTGCCAGTATCTCTCCCACGATAGTAGAAGAGATGTCCACTTTTCAGTTCAATGAGATCTTCTCCTTTTCTCCTTACCTCACTTAGTCCGACGATGTCCTACTTGATCCTTTGCAGTTCCTCTTCCAATTCAAGAAGCCTTGAATCAGAAGATAGGGAGCGTCCGTTGTACGTAGCCAAGGTCAGCATCAGATGGCAGCCTAGTCCGGTCCTCCGGGGATTCTTAGCACCCTCTGCCTTCATGTCGCACTGGCCGCTGCCTTGGCCAGGTACATTCCAGCTGCCGGAGACTGAGGGCCAAGATTTAAGTTGTGGAGTCATTTTGGAGGGGTTTGGCCATAACTCACCACGCTGGCCAAGCGGGTTGGTGAGTGTGGGATAGCATTTCCTCTAATCCCGATGGTATAGTTATACCGCTATTGGCGGTCGTCAGAGCCCCTTTAGTGGGAACAGGATGTACCACGGGAAGGCGGGGTTGACATTTGTCAAGGAGAGGCTGTGATGTTACGCATCACCTGACCTTGCTAATATTGTATAATATATACACTATCTACAAACAAGTAATTGGACACCCCTGCAATCGACGATATCTGCGGTCCTGATACACGTCACGACCGCCGCCGTTAAATATCGTGTGGGAAACAACAACGCAACCAGTCTTATGCAAGATGCCAAGCACTTCGGAGCTCTCTGATTTCAAGAAAGGTGTAATCGTCGGGTATCACAGAAATGGCCGATCCATACGTGACATATCCAGCGAGTTGAAGTGCCCAAAAAGGACAGTGGCCTACGTGAATGGCAAATGCAAGATGAGAGGTGACTGTCGGAATGTGCCCCGACCCGGCAGACCTACAAAACTGGGAGTTAGAGACCGACGGGTGCTGGCCAGAGAAATTCGGAGGAACCGCACCAAATCGATGGCCCACATCCGCGAGGAGTTTCAACAGGCATCCGGGGGTGTTCTTTCGATGAATACCATCCCTAAGGAATCCCATCTGCTTGGTTATCCTAGACGTGCTGCCGCCCACAAGCCTTTGATCACCAAGTCCAATAGCGCTGTTCGGCTAACGTGGCTCAAAGAACGGCGACAGGGGACCGTTGAACAGTGGAAACAAGTTCCCTGGAGCGACGAATCAAGGTTCACCCTCTACCGTTCGGATAGCAGGGTCTGGGTTTGGGGTCTGCCTGGAGAACGCCTCCTACCGGAATGTATTGTGCCAACTGTGAAGTTCGGCGGCGGTGGAATTATGCTATGGGGGTATTTCTCCTGATATGCCACGGGACCCTTGGTCGCAATTCATGGTAGACTCAACGCCGAAACCTACTACACAATTTTGGGTGACCATGTGCTTCCTACGTTGTGGCAGTTTTACGGGGTGGACCCATGTTACTTTCAGGATGACAATGCCACCTGTCATGTTGCGAGGTCCACCATGGCTTGGTATGGTGACAATGGGGTTAATCGACTGGACAGGCCTGCGCAGAGCCCGAGCCTTAACCCTATCGAGCACCTCTGAGACGTGTTGGAGCGTCGATTTAAGGGGTGCCCCCACTGTCCGAAATCGGTGAAGGAACTGACCTGTCTTCTCCAAGCCGAGTGGAAGAAAATACCGCTAGCCGTCGTACAACGCCTGGTTGAGAGTATACCCCGGACGGTCTCAGCTGTAATCGCCGCTAGTGGAGGTGAGTAAACTTCGTTTTCCTTTGCTATCACAGGTGTCCAATTTCTTGTTGGTAGATAGTGTACAAATAGTTAAGATGTAGCTCTCCACTGGGAGACATTTCTAAGGCATAGGTTAGATATAAAATGCATTTTAGAACACATGTTAGATTAGACATAAAATGCCTTTTAAACATAGATTAGATTAGTAATAAACAAGTATTTAAAAAAATAGGTTAGATTGAATGCGTTTTGAAATACAGGGCAGAATAGTCACAAATGGTATTTTAGAACATAGGTTAGATTAGATATAAAATGATTTTAGAACACAGATTAAATGGGACATAAAAAGGTTTTTAATAGCGTAGGCTTGATAAAATGCATTTTAGAACACCGGCCAAATTAGACATAAATAGTATTTTAGAATATGGATTACATGCGATATAAAATTCATTTTAAAACATATGTTAGATTAGACATAAAATGCATTTTAAACATAGATTAGATTAGGCATAAAAAGTATTTTAAAAATAGGTTAGATTAAATGCGCTTTGGAATACAGGACAGAATAGTCACAAACAGTATTTTAGAACATAGGTTAGATTAGATATAAAATGCAATTTTGGCCACAGACCAGATTAGACGTACAATGCATTTTACAGCATAGGTTAGATTCGCGATAAGATGCTTTACAAAAAATACGTTTTATGTCGAACTTCTGCATTGAAAGAAACTCCCTGTGTAGAGCATAAGCGCCAGTAATTTTATATATCGCATTACACAAGCGAATACGTAAACAGTTTTTTATTATGCTATAAGCTTTTTATATTTTTAGTGTTGTACTTTAGGGACATTTTTTTAAATTTTAAAATCATACTTTTGAGCTCTTCAAAAAGTGATACATTTTAACTCTAAATCTCTTTTGAACTCAAAACCACTTTTAAAAGGTACTTATGATGTTTGATTTCTTTCATAAAAATGGTAAGAAGCGTTTCGTCCACACATGAGGAATCATAGTACAAATGTATTGAGTAAATTGTCATCCATCTTTCCGCTGGCAAAACAAATTAAATAATCAAATCATGTAGAAAGAAAGCACAATCTTTACTTTAGTATTTCCCATTAAAAGAGTTAAACCATTTATAAACCACCTTACGTGGTTCACAAAAAATAGATAACATTCAAAGTAACTTCAATTTTTCGTTGAGAAAGGTAGAAATAGCCTGCCACTTTTCCATGTAATCAGAAAAATATCCTCAGGCATAACTTTGTTTGCATTTCAATGAGCACAATCTTTCCTGAGGTTTTTTATTTCCTTATCTTTAATTTCCATCTTGTGTAAACCCAAAATGATTAAATACGTTTGTGTAACACATTATTTTATTACTTAGGAGGACATTTGCCTTAGAGCTACATTTCCTTTTACTCCTCGTTAATTAAATTGACTTCAGTGTATATTAGAGAAATTTTGTTACATGTGGTTTTTATCCAATACGTTCTGCAGGTAAAGTCAAAGTTATATTAAAAAAATCATGCCCTGAATTTCAAAAACTCATGAAATATGTTTACAGAGAAAAGAGCTGAAGGAATTCACACCTAACGAAGTACTTCCTTTTTAATTTGCGGACGAGAAAATATATGCATCCACATTAGGTTCTATATGTGAGAAAGCATTTTGTAAGAAATTCATAAGTTCGTTTGTTATGTGTTTGCAGTCGTAATGAAAATGCAACGAAATGGATGAAAAGCTTAAACACGTTTTGTATTCCACAACATAATAAAGTCTTCAAATTTCTTGTTTTCGTGATATTGAAGTAAATTATGTTGCACTCATCTTTAAGTTTTGTCGTACGGAATAGGATTTCAATATCGGTGCTACCTGGTTGAAATATGCATGTTCCTCTACGTTTTCCTATTACCGATCTATGCATAGCGCTAAAATAAAACATTTAAAAATGACTTTTATGGTGTCACCCATCATTTTAACTGCTCTCACTTTGTGGCAGATGTAGACGGAGCTATTCTTCCAAAGAAAAAATCAACTTTTTGGGAGCAAATAATCAAATAAATTAATTGCCGGATTATTGAAATGCGATTTATTGTATAAATATATGTTAAACACCGCATCTACGTATATTATACGAAATCCATCTGAATCGATGGTTTGTTCTTTTTTCTTTTTCTTGAAAAGAATAAACTCATATTAAACAAGAAATGCGAACTTTATTTGATTGACAAATTCATTCAACCACTTCAGTAAAGAAAATAGCCCAGGTTCGTGATTTTGTTTTTCTTTTTTTGACTGAATATTTAACAACCACCGTGAGCAACTCAATAGGCTATAAACAGCCGCCCGTCCCTAATTTAGGGTCAGTCAATCCAGGGAAAGGAGAGGGTCAGTGCCATAAAACAAACACAACATCCTTGGCCCACCGGTTTTCGAACCCGGACCCTTCACGAACGAATCATCATAATTATGCCAGCGCTTAGAACACTGCCCCACAGGGCGATCAAGTTCGTGATAAGCATCACGACTGCACGCTTTTTCAGTCGTAAAATGTGAGGCGGAAATCCACTCATCTCGATCGTGTGCAAAAATTCAACTGGATAGCGAGCGCACTCTTTCACTCTCATCTTCAGTCACAACTGCGTTTGTAAATGTTGTTGGCATGAAATTCGCGCTGCGAATACACTTCGCCCGTTGGTATCGACGGTTAGTTTTTTTTTTTTTTTTTTGAAAAGAATAAACTCATATGGAACAATAAATGTAAACTTTATTTGATTGGCAAATTCATTCAACCACTTCAGTAAAGACAACAGTCCAGGTTCGTAATTTTTTTTTGACTGAAGGTTTAACGACCTCCGTGAGCAACTCGATGGCTATAAGCAGTCGCCCGTAATATTTTCACCAAAAATGGTAAACGGAATGTTTATTTACATCTCTACATAATGGTAAAAGTTCTTACCTACGTGAATAAACTGGATCGAATGAATATCAAATTTTATCTATAAATCACACAATCCAACGGCATAACGCAATCAGGTCTTCGAGGGTGTTCGCTGTTTCGATTAGAAGAACTTTGATAGGAATGCCTGCTAGCGCTGCTTTGCGCAGTGGTTCGCTCAGAAAAGATAAGACTTCGGACTTTGGACTATCTCTGACCCTCCATGCTACCGTCTTCAACAGCACGTGAGTCAACCGCACGCTTCTCCCATAGACTTTACATGGGAACTTTGCAGCCCCACAACGCCCGAACCGTTGCCTAAATCTCATTTTTCTCTTCGACTGGCACATCTACATGCTAAGACCTTTATTTTGATACCTAAACCATACCTTTACGTTCAGACGTTCTCTCAAAATAAGACTCACAGTAAAAGACCTTATAGAATTATTATAATATATATATTACCAACCGTAGGTCGAGGAAGCGTATATGCTGCAACTTTCCTCGTCATCTGTTTGCCTGTCTGCACGATAACTCGCGTAAAAATGGTTTGATTTCGATGAAATTTTACAGTGTGGCAGGGGACAACCTTTTTGAAAATGGGCAAAACGGGGTCAAAAGTCAGGACATAGGCGCGGGATCCATTCCTTCGCCTTTATGCGTCATAAATTACGTAAAAATGCTTCGATTGCAACAAAACCTTATCATGTTGTTTAGGAGATATACTGAACCGGTTCTGTTGAATGACATCGAAATGGGATTAAAGGTCGGGGCACAGGAGCCACATTTATTCCACAACCATTATCCTTACAACTTGACTAAACATGCTTCAATTGCAACAAAACTTTAGTATGTTGTTTCGGAGGTACACTGAACCAATTATGTTTAATATCATCGAAATGGGGACAAAGGTCAGGTCACAGGAGCGAGATTTATTGCGTAGCCGTTATCCTCAAAACTTGGTTAAAAACTTGTGAGTAATGATTTCTGGTATGTTGGAAAGAGTATCATAATCAATGCATTGCATGATTCTACTAACTTATTATTTCCTTCCTTTTATTTTAAATGTATGTTTAACGACCACCGTGGTCAACGCATTGAACTACACTACAGGCCACCCAAAATGCAACACCAGGAAGAACACGAGATAGCAAAGCCAGATTTACTGGACACATAACAACAGATACAAAGATGTAACGATCGAGCTTACAGGCCCGTGCAACTTGCGGAACAACGCAGGCATCAATAGTTCGTGTGGCCCCCATGGCTGGCAGTAACGGCAGCTAATCGCCGCGACATCGAACGAAAGAGGCTTTGGATGTGGGTTTGGGGTATGTCGGTCCAGGCTGCTTTCAACGTTGCCACAGTTCATCAGGCGTAGCCGCGGGTGTTTCTTGCCGGGCCACTTGGTTGCCGATCAGCGACCAGACGTGTTCGATGGGCGACATATCGGGAGAACAAGCGGGCCACGGCAGCAGTGACACCTGGTGGGCCGTGAAGAATTATTGCACGATAGGTGCCACGTGCGGACGCGCATTGTCTTTTTGAAACGTGGCCGCTAGCTGGTCCTGCATGTAAGTGAGGACTACAGGCTCCAAAACGTCGGAAATGTAACGGTGGCTTTTGAGTGTACCGGCGATGCGTACCAGAGGGGTGCGGGTGTGATATCCAATTGCGCCCCAAACCATAACGCCAGCCGACGGACCGGTATGGCGAAGCATAATGCTGGCGTCATACAGTCTCTCGCCGCGGTGCCGCCACACGCGGATCCTAGCATTGTGGTGTTGCACGCATAAGCGGGTTTCGTCGGAGAAGACAATGTCGTGCCATTCCGTAGTCCAGGTGTGGTGTTCAACGGCCCACTGCCGCCGTACTCGCCGGTGGTGTAACGTCAATGGTAATCGGAGAAATGGGCGCTGTGCGACAAGTCCCCGCTCCTGCAGACGACGTCGAACGGTCCGTGCTGACACAGGTTGTTGCGCAACACATCCTAATTCCTGCGCTAACGTTCGTGATGTGGCGGTGCGAGCCGTCAATGCCCGCCGCACAACATGCCGGTCCTCTCGCTCGGTGGTGTGCCGCGGCTGCGGCAGTCGCTCACGTCGGTCCGTCCGTAACTCCTGCACCCGCCGAATCCATTAGCATTGTAGGACATATGATTTGCATATGCCCTACAATGCTAATCGTTTGCATGTCCTCTCGCGGGCGACGCATGCTGCGAATTTCAAGCCAATCGGATGCTTCTTTCTTGGTGCAGCATTTTTTGTGGCCAGCAGTGTATAAATAGTCGTCGCTTTCTAAATAATTGCCACTGGTTCCAGAAACAGAGAGAGCCAGTACCGTAAAACAAACACAACATACATGCCTCATCGGGATTCGAACCCGGATTCTCCTCGGACAAATGGCCAGAAACCATCGCTTAGACCACTGCACAACAGCGCAAGCTTTATTTGCATTACGGCTGTCAAATTAAACTCGTAATCCCTATTCCTGTTTAAAAAATTTACAGGGCCTCGTTATTATCACAATGTAAATTGCATAAGTAAGACTATTTTAATGTATAGATCATGAAGATGGAGTGCGTCAAAATACTGTGCAATCATTGGAGTATCTTTCGTCGAACTGTCATCACCCGCTTCACTCCCGACGTGGATTTTGATTTACCTTTGATCTACTGTCAGTCGTTGGCAAAAAGGATAAGGAAACTAGGCAAAATGACGTGCTTTTCAGAAGGAAAATCTAACGGGAAAAGTTAATCTAAAAATATACGTCACAGTTTCCCAAAACTCAAAAGGAAAAGTTAAACTAAAAATATACGTCACAGTTTCCCAGAACATTCGGGTTTTCAAACTGATTATGAAAATTTCGGACTAACATGTTCGCACGTACTTCGATGGGAGCTCTGCACAAAAATCATGTATATTTTAAAAAAGGTAGCACTGCGTTCAAAGCAGGTATTCCACGAATAACATGTCTTACTGTCAACGTCAGAAGATAGTGGTTCAGAAGAAAGATGAGAAAAAATGTCACAGACCCATTCGGAAGAATCTTGCTAAAGATAATCCTAAATTCACGGACACTATCTGCAGTACTTCGCTCTGCTGAGCTTGAAACTGATGTAAAACTTATGTCAGCGCTGAAACTACCAGAGAGAGTCCCATTTCCTAGGTTTCCATTGCAGGGAAGATAAGCATAAACCTAATATCGCCCTTGCAAATGCTCAAAGACGTTAGCCTGCTGACTTTCCAGCTGTTCCTGCTGCATATACCAGTGGAAGAGGTCTCGACGGAGAATACTATCACGGTTCATACTATTGCTCTCCTATGGACCTGTTTGGGAACAATTATTGGAAAAACGGTTTTTTTAAGGCTTCATCGTTTCAACTGTATTGTTTGGTGATTCATGCGTAATGGTTTATAACTGTTTCAGAGCTCTAAGCCAACCAACGTAGGTCAGTAACGTATGTTTCCATGAAGAGATCACACGGTTGTTCTTCTATGGACGTGTTTCGCTACGGTTATTAGAGGAATTGCCTTCTCAACTGTACATATTTTTAACTGTCTTGTTTTGTGGGTGTTCTGAAACTGTTTAAAGCTGCTTCAGCTAGTAGGTTCAGAGCTACATTAGGTAGTTGGTTTAGAGCTACCTCAGCTAGTTGACTTGGAACTGTTTCAGCTAGTCGGTTGATATCTGCTTTAGCTGGTTCCTTTAAGCTGCTTCAGCGAGTTGGTTTAGAACTGCTTCAGCTAGCTTTTGTTTAGAGCTGCTTCAGCAAGCTTTTGTTTAGAGCTGCTTCAGCAAGCTTTTGTTTAGAGCTGCTTCAGCTAGCTTTTGTTTAGAGCTGCTTCAGCTAGCTTTTGTTTAGAGCTGCTTCAGCTAGCTTTTGTTTAGAGCTGCTTCAGCTAGCTTTTGTTTAGAGCTGCTTCAGCTAGCTTTTGTTTAGAGCTGCTTCAGCAAGCTTTTGTTTAGAGCTGCTTCAGCAAGCTTTTGTTTAGAGCTGCTTCAGCTAGCTTTTTGTTTAGAGCTGCTTCAGCTAGCTTTTGTTTAGAGCTGCTTCAGCTAGCTTTTGTTTAGAGCTGCTTCAGCAAGCTTTTGTTTAGAGCTGATTCAGCTAGCATTTGTTTAGAGCTGCTTCAGCTAGCTTTTGTTTAGAGCTGCTTCAGCTAGCTTTTGTTTAGAGCTGCTTCAGCTAGCTTTTGTTTAGAGCTGATTCAGCTAGCATTTGTTTAGAGCTGCTTCAGCTAGCTGGTTTGGAGCTATTTCAGTACCTTGAGTGTTGTACCTGAAAACAAAAAGTCTAACAAGTACCTGAATATTCTAGATACTGTAGCAGTACTCCATTCGGAAGGCAGTTTGTTTCTGTACAACTATACTCCTTTCCAGAGTGCATGGTTAGCACACAACTGGCTTGACAATAACAAAAATCGAAATGTTGGATTGGCCAATTCAGATTCTGAAACACAACCCAATAAAACATCTTCTCGAAGCACTGAAAAGCCGCTTTAGGACTCGACCATAGCGACTGTTCTGAAAATCAGTTTTGGCAGCAGCTATGCAAAACGATAACAAGAATATTCCGGTCAAAATTTGTTAGAATTTAGTGCAATACATTCAAAGAAAAGTTAACCCTGTCATAAAAGTTATGGGATGGCGCTTCTGTATACCAATAACTTGAAACAAAAGAGCGTTCGTCGCAAAATACAGGTAGATGTCTCAATACTTTTGGAAAAATAGTGTATCATCACTGACTGGATTATAAGAAGAACTCGTTTATAGCCTTTTAAAAAACGCATATAATCTGGCAATTTTTTAAATTTTGCATTTTTCCAATAACCCAATAATAACTCCATCTCTTCTTCTTGACAAAACGCAAACCCTTGGAGTTATTATTTTTCTAATAATAACTCCAAGGGTTTGTAAGAGATGGAGTTATTATTTTCCAATAATAACTCCATCTCTTCTTCTTGACAAAACGCAAACCCTTCTCAATCTCTCACATTATTTCACTTTTGACAAAGAACGACTAACCAAAGCATTAAATTTCAATTAGCTGACAAAAATCGAGTGTCACGTTAGAGTGATTCGTAATTACTCAACCACTGCTAAAGTTTCCTGCCAGTGTGTGACGCACGTACGTTTCCCATGAAATAAGTGGTGTCAAAGATATGGAATGTAGGACCTGTGGAAATCAATTCTTCTGTTCTAGCTAAATCCGTGGATAATTACCAAATTTCAGCTACAGTTTTTAAAGAGTTAGATGACACCCATATACAAATATATACTGCAATTACTTTTTATATCAAAGTCGAAATTCCCCAAAATCTCTTAAAGTTTTTGATACCAGAACTGAAGAACATGAACAAAAAGATGATTCTTCTGTTTCAAAAATGAAGAAAATATCTCATCTTCATTTTTTCAATTCAACAATGCATTTATATTGTAATTATAACTTTAAAAAACCGTAACTTAGTTATAACTCAACAATGTTACTACTCTGGTATTTTTCTGTTTCTTTATTTTATTTCTCATGCCCGACTTTATTGAAAGTCGACAATGAGGATTTGATAAGGAATTCATAAAGATCTGTTTATTTTTCTTACTTTTCATTTATTTCAATCATTCACTTTCGCACTATTTACTTAATTTTATTTTTAGTTTAGCATATATCTCAGAAAATACTAACCTATAAAATATAAAATCTATAAAATTTTATATTTTACAGGTTAGTACTTCTATAAATTTCAAGATAAGTACCCGTAGTACAGATTGTTTCTTGGATCCAAAATAGATGTAATTAAAAGTATGTAAACATTGATTTGTTTTGTAACGTATACTCTAGATTCACTTTCCTTTTGATTTTACTATATCTGGTTATTTTATTTTCCTATGTAAATTATCTTCTGACTTAACGAGATGTTATTTCTCCTGCTGAATGAGATCTGGCAATGAGTGTAAGTCAGGACGTGATGGTAGCCAGTATAAATAGGCGCGTTCAACGATACCAGGGAGAGCTTTTGTTGATGTGCGTAGAGAGAGCTTTTGTGTTACGTGAGAGAGCTTTTTGTTGATGTGCGTAGGGAGAGCTTTTGTTGATGTGCGTAGAGAGAGCTTTTGTGTTACCTAAGAGAGCTTCGTTTATGTGAGGAGAGCTTCGTCCATGTGCAAGGAGCTACGTTTTGTTGAGTAGCTGTGTGATCTATGGAGTGTATGTTGGATCATATCAGGAGTTTCCCTAATAAAAAGTTGTTTTAGTAAGTACGTTTTTCTCAGTTCATAGTTTTGTCAGACCTCTGTCTGGCTGTTAGGTTTATTTCATTAGTTGTTATTATTAACAACTAGCATTAAGACTTTATTCATCTTAATTACTACTACAACATTACTAGCAGTTAAAAGCTTGTTTATTATTATTACTACACTACTAGCAGGAAACTTTATTCATGATATAATTAACAACACGACAACCATTAGCAAGAAGCTTTGAATTCATTAGTTTCTTTTACAGGTAACTTTTACTTCAACTTTGCTGGTAGGAGCCTGATCAGGAAGAATAACTCGGATTAGAACTTTTACTATAATATAAATATTTGGCTATTGGAACGTTTGTTTCTTTTTTGTGAGGTTTAACAACTAACGTGTGCAACTCGAGGTGCTATAAGCAGTCGACTGACCCTAATTTAGAGCCATTGTTTCCAGGGAAAGGAGACAGTCAGTGCGTAAGACAAACACAACAATCACGCCTAATCGTGATTCGAACCTGGACGCACGTCGGGCGATGAGTCAAAAGCCTGCGCATAGGTCACTGCGCCCCCGGGGGCGGGAATGTGTTGGATATTCAGTTATTCGCAAAAAATTAAGAAGATTGGATTGCGATTATTTCCTTGACAACCAAACTTACTTCTAAACATTCAGTATAAGCGGTCCCGGACGATTCGTCCAACGACAATTGGTCCAATGCCGATTCGTCCAAAGGGACAATTGGTCCAATGCAGATTGGTCCAATGGTACGATTGGTCCAACGCCGATTCGTCCAATGGTAAGATTGGTCCAACGCCGATTCGTCCAATGGTAAGATTGGTCCAACGCCGATTCGTTCAAGGTTATCATCTTACCAACGGTAAACTGTTTTATTTTCCAGAAAGGAATAATGATTTAAATAATTCTGCTCATTATATCCTTTTGAAAAATCATTTCCGCATATTTGGTAATTGTAAACATTTTACATAAACCTGGTAAAAGGCACTCAATGGAGCATTTCTCAGCTGTTTGGAAAGCACCTAGGCGCGGGCCTTTTTACAAGGTTTTGAGTTACAACCTTGATATTTGGTATTTGTAAACATTTTATAAAACCTAATAAAACGCAATCATCGCATCATTTCTCATGCCTTTACAAGGCACCTAGGCCGTGGGCCTTTTTAGAAGATTTTGAGTTACAACCTAGATATTTGGTATTTGTAAACCTTTTATAAAATCTTATAAAAGACACTCATCGTATCATTTGTCAGGTCTTTACAAGGCACCTAGGCCGCAGGCCTTTTAACACTTTTTATTCTACTGATGTCATATTCTAACGTTACATATTAAGTAAAGTTAAAAATACTAGCATAACATTAGTAAGTTTTCTTGATAGGTAAAGGTTATGAATCTGACAACGGTAGGATAAAAACTGTCAAAAAAGCATAGGCCTAGGGCCTGTGAATTAATATTTCTTGCTTAAGAAAAAACGCAATATTAACTTGTTTGATAGGTAAACGTTATGAATATGACATCGGTAGAATAAAAATGTTAAAAAGGTCTAGGCCTAGGGCTTATGAATTAATATTTCATGTTTAAGTAAAAGCACAATATTATAAACTTGATTTAATATGTAAAAGTTATGAATCTGACATCGGTAGAATTAAAACTGTTTAAAAAGCCTAGGCCTACAGCATATGAATTAATATTTCGTGCTTAAGTAAAAGCGCAATATTATTAACTTGATGTATTATGTAAACATTGCTAATCTGACATCGGTACAATAAAAACTGTTAAAAATGTCTAGGCCTAGGCTTTTGGAATTAATAATTTGTGCTTAAGTAAAAGCGCAATATTATTAACTTGATTTAATATGTAAACGTTATGGATATGGAATCGGTAGAATATAAGCTGTTAAAAAGGCCTAGGCCTAGAACATATGAATTAATATTTCATGTTTAAGTACAAGCACAATATTATTAACTTGATTTAATATGTAAACGTTATGGATATGACATCGATAGAATATAAACTGTTAAAAAGGCCTTGGCCTAGAGCATATGAATTAATATTTCATGTTTAAGTAAAAGCACAATATTATTAACTTGATTTAATATGTAAACGTTATGGATATGACATCAGTAGAATATGAACTGTTAAAAAGGCCTAGGCCTAGAGCATATGAATTAATATTTCATATTTAAGTAAAAGCACACTATTATTAACTTGATTTAATATGTAAACGTTATGAATCTGACATTGGTAGAGTTAAAAGTGTTTAAAAAGCCTAGGCCTAGAGCATATGAATTAATATTTCGTGCTTAAGTAAAAGCGCAATATTATTAACTTGATGTATTATGTAAACATTGCTAATCTGACATCGGTACAATAAAAACTGTTAAAAATGTCTAGCCCTAGGCTTTTGGAATTATTAATTTGTGCTTAAGTAAAAGCGCAATATTATTAACTTGATTTAATATGTAAACGTTATGAATATGACATCGGTAGAATACAAAGTGCTAAAAAGACCTATGCTTATAGCCTATGAATTAATATTTCGTGCTTAAGTAAAAGCGCAATATCATTTATATGATTTAAAATGTAAACGTTATGAATATGACATCGCTAGAATAAAAACTGTTAAAAGGCCTAGGCCTAGGCCTAGGCCTTAGGGATTAATATTTTGTGCTTAAGTAAAAACGCAATATTATTAACTTGATTTAATATGTAAAGGTTATGAATATGACATCGGTAGAATACAAAGTGCTAAAAAGACCTAGGCTTATAGCCTATGAATTAATATTTCGTGCTTAAGTAAAAGCGCAATATCATTTATATGATTTGAAATGTAAACGTTATGAATATGACATCGCTAGAATAAAAACTGTGAAAATTCCTCTGTCCGAACCCTACCAGAACGTTTCCATGGGCTAGTTGGCGGAACCCCACTGCATGCTACAAACAGAAACGGAAAACTAGTATTTTATACTATTTCATGCAAAAGAGAAACATTGAAGTTGATTGTACGGTTCGTACATCAATAACTTCATCGGCAGCAAGGACAGTATAACAAAAAAACGCGATTCCGAAAAAAAAAAAAAAAAAAAATCTGTAACCACAATATTACGCATGAAATGTAACATTATTTTGCATTCTTTGTACTACCGGCACTTTCGTATAACATCGGAGATAAAATCAGAACAGGTGAGATTTTTATAACACGAGTAGCACTTTGGACAGATAGGACGGAATTGGACCAATCGTCTATTGGCCGAATCGGCATTGGACCAATCGTACCATTGGACGAATCGTACCTTTGGACCAATTGTCCATTGGACGAATTATCCCTTTGGACGAATCGGCATTGGACGAATCGTACCAGACTCCAGTATGAGATATAAAAGTTACTTTTTTTCTAAATCTTTTTTGCATTGCATTTTGTTTCTTGTAATAATTGGTAAATGAATTATCGAGCGCTTAAATGCGTAACCGTTCGCTTTGTAGCTTCGAATTGGAGATATGGATGAAACATGGGTGTTACGATTACTCTACTAATTCATCATCATCATCATCATTGTCAACCATTATCAATCCACTGCTGGACGAAGGTCTCCCAAGTTTCCTCCACAACGGTCTGTCTTGTGCCAGTCTCCTCCATGTCACTCCCGCATATTTACGAATTTCATCCACCCATCTCCCATGTGGTCTTTTTCTGGGTCTTTTCCTGTCCCTTGGAATCCAATCTAAAATTTCGGCTGTCCATCTATGGTCTGTCCTTCTGGCAGTATGTCCAGCCCATTGCCATTTCAGGGATTTAACTCTGATCATGATGTCTTCCACTCTCGTCATTGTTCGGATCCACGAGTTCCTCTTCTTATCTCTCCTGGTTATACCAAGAATGCACCTCTCCATGCCTCTTTGAGTTGTCTGCAGCCTTTGTATGTCTCTTTTAGTTAAGGTCCACGTCTCTGCACCATACGTAAGCACTGGAAGGATGCATTGATCAAACACTTTTCTTTTAAGACATAATGGCATATTGCTCTTGAAAATTATGCTGTTTCTTCCAAAAGCTCTCCAGGCAAGTTTTGTACGCCGATTAATTTCTTCATCAACGTGACCCTCACTTGATATCTGCTGTCCAAGATAAACATACGTGTCTGTTATCTCCAGCTTTTCTCCATCAATCGATAAATCTTCATTTCTTGTAAAAGCATTGAACATCACTTTTGTCTTCTGAAAGTTTATTTTTAATCCCACTTCTTTACTCT
The DNA here is from genome assembly GCA_039090855.1 of Macrothele yani. Lineage (NCBI taxonomy): Eukaryota > Metazoa > Arthropoda > Arachnida > Araneae > Macrothelidae > Macrothele > Macrothele yani. The sequence goes on from CM077010.1 coordinate 139,877,811, forward strand.
TGTCAGCAAGTTCCTGGATCATACTCTGCAGCTCTGATGGGGTAGTTGCAAAAATGACTACGTCATCAGCAAAACGAAGGTGGGTTAGATAATCTCCATTAATCTTTATCCCTCTGTTTTCCCAGTTCAGTGATTTAAAGACATTTTCCAATGTGGCATTAAAGAGCTTCGGAGATATGGTGTCACCTTGTCTCACTCCCTTTCCAATTTTTATGTGTGTTGTATTTTCAAACAGCCGAATCTTTGCACTTGCATTTTCATAGATGTTATTAATAATATTAATGTATGCATCTTCAATACCGCAGGATTTCAGAGCCGTGGTAACTGCTGATGGTTTCACCGAATCAAAGGCTTTTTCATAATCGATAAAAGCCATGCACAATGGAAATTCATATTCCCTCGCTCTTTCAATTAGTTCTCTCAGTACGTGGATATGATCTATTGTGCTGTAGCCACTCCTGAATCCAGCTTGTTCTCTCGGTTGAGCCATGTCCAGTGTTACCTTCAAGCGGTGTGAAAGAACTTTAGTGAAGATTTTATAAACCACTGATAGGAGGCTGATAGGTCTGTAGTTCCTGAGATCCTCAATGTCACCTTTTTTATGTAGCAGGATCATTGTAGCATTGTTCCAATCCTCAGGAATCTTCCCTTCATTAAGGCATCGAGTGAAAATTTGGGCGAGTACTGTTTCAATTTCTCCACTTGCTTCTTGTATGATGTCTATAGTAATTCCATCTTCTCCTGGAGCTTTCCCCCGCTTCATGTTCTTGATTGCATGAGGAACTTCTGCTGGGAGGACTGGAAGAACTCTGGTACCTTTCATGATGTCTGGAGTACATGTATCATCCCTTTCATATAATTTGGAGTAGAAATCTTTCACTCTTGTCAAAATTTCGCCTCTATTTCTTGTTATAGAACCATCTTCTTTTCTCAGAGCCATAATCTGTTTTCTTCCCTTACTGAGATGTCCCTTTGCTATCTTAAGGCTTTGGTTGTTTTCAATTGCTTTCCTCACTAGCTCACAGTTGAATTTCCTTACGTCTTCAGTGATACTTTTTCGTGTTGTCTTGCATAGCTCTATATATTCCACTTTGGAAGTCACATCTTCTTTAGTTGTCCTCATCTCTCTTCTTTTTTGCATCAACATTTTGGTTTTTCCTGATAATTTGTTCACATGCAACTTGTTCTTAGACCCAGCTAATTTTGTTGCTGTTTCCATTAGAGCTTTGGTTACTTTTCTGTTAACTTCCGAAATATCCACTTCTTCCGATGTTAGGCCTTCTAAAGCCGAGAATCTGTTCTTCAGTTCCAACTTGAAAGTATTATGGTGTTTTTTAAGGTTGGTTATGTCAATACATTTTGTTTGTCTTATGAGCTTGCCACGTTCCAGTTTAGTGTTGAGGTGCATCTTACATCTCACCAATCTATGGTCACTACCTGTGTTGAACTTGTTCAGCACACTGCAGTCTTCGATGACGAATTTTTTGTTACACATAATAAAATCAATTTCACTTGTCGTCCCAATTGGATGTCTCCATGTCCATTTCCTGTGTGGCTTTTTCTTGAAAAAGGAGTTCAAGATGAAAAATCCTTCTGCCTCTGCAAACTCAACGAGAGTATTTCCACGCTGGTTTCTGTTGCCGTGACCGAATTTACCTACTGAAGTTTCATTCTGTTGCCGTTGCCCTATTTTTGCATTGAAATCTCCCATAATTATCTTCAAGTGCTGCTTACCTTTATTATTTAGATGATGAATTTCCTCATAAAATTCTTCAATTTCTTCTTCAGGATGACTTGTGGTGGGTGCATAAGTTTGAATAATCTGAGCCTGGTATCTTCTCGATAGTTGGATAACGAGTCGTGCAGCTCTGTCAGAGGAACTTTCAACTTCTACCACTTTATCCTTCAGTTTCTTGTTTATTATAAATCCAACACCACTAGTTCTGCCAGTATCTGTCCCACGATAATAGAAGAGATGTCCACTTTTCAGTTCAATGAGATCTTCTCCTTTTCTCCTTACCTCACTTAGCCCGACGATGTCCCACTTGATCCTTTGTAGTTCCTCTTCCAATTCAAGAAGTCTTGAATCAGAAGATACGGAGCGTCCGTTATAGGTAGCCAAGGTCAGCATCAAATGGCAGCCTAGTCCGGTCCTCCGGGGATTCTTAGCACCCTCTGCCTTCATGTCGCACTGGCCGCTGCCTTGGCCAGGTACATTCCAGCTGCCGGAGACTGAGGGCCAAGATTTAAGTTGTAGAGTCATTTTGGAGGTGTTTGGCCATAACTCACCACGCTGGCCAAGCGGGTTGGTGAGTGTGGGATAGCATTTCCTCTGATCCCGATGGTATAGTTATACCGCTATTGGCGGTCGTCAGAGCCCCTTTAGTGGGAACAGGATGCACCACGAGAAGGCGGGGTTGACATTTGTCAAGGAGAGGCTGTGATGTTACGCATCACCTGACCTTACATCCCACTAATTATAGGTACGGAATTATATCAATGCAAGAAACAATATCATTACTCTCTTGCTCTCTTGGTTAATTTCAAGATGATGGAAATTTCCTTTTTCTCGCACGTTACCTCCTGATTTTAGAACTTGCTGTGGTTGCCCTGGTAGCTTGCCCAGAATTAAGGATCGGCGACTCCTTATCGCTTTGCATATTCACAGGGGTCGTTATGCCTGGATTAAAAACCGCAAACCTCTTCTGCTATACCAACTTCTTAAGTTCCATTGCAAATTTCATTTATAATTTCTTAGCACTTGGTAATTCTATTGAATGACAGACACTTTCTATTCTTCATTAATACAGACAATGAGGAATCAAAATACTACAAAATTGTCCGTCTATGCCGGTGCGATATGCTTTTTAACAATCAGGTAACCCTGATTTGATTCAAATTGTGGAAGATTCAGATTGTTCAACGATCTTCGCAACCTATAATTCCTTCAGACTGTGATAGCATTTTTTAACTGACCACATACAGTGAACTTCCGGTTCTGCGTTTCTCAATTACTAGGTTTTTCACATTTGTACGTAATTCTGCGCCAGTCCCGATCTTTTACTATAGTTTCTATCGCTTTCTTTAATTCGGTGATACGTAATTCATTTATGTACTTTTTCTGATTAATGCTAAATTTTAAATTTCAAACTCTCAAAATACACGATTATTTTATTTCTTTATACGCAGTCCGGATGGTTACAAGTTGGACAGAATAACGAGAGGATTCTTTCTTGATGCAGTGAAGGGCGGGTATGTGGTGTATTTTCAGTTTGAATGAAAAATTGGTTTCGCGTTCCTCAATCTGGGTAAAAAGTGCCATTAACGTTTTCGAAAGATATAGCTTCTTCTGAAGTAGTACCGACGTTTTTTGTTTAATTTTGCAGCCATGAAATAGGTGACACTGCTAAAATTTATTAACTAAATAACATTCACACCTACATATCTTTTGTCACTGAATTTTATAAATTTTAAACAAGCAAAATTTAGTGCATATTCTACTCGGCGCTAATGATAAATCAACTAGTGGATAAATGTGTGATACGAGTGTTGAATATAGAAAAAGATCATATTCGGATTTACGACCAAGTTTTTCAACGTTTTGTGTGTATAAATGATGTAAGGTCAGTGTGTATATATATAAGATGTAAGGTCAGGTGATGCGCAACATACCACAGCCTCTCCTTGTCAAATGTCAACCCCGCCTTCTCGTGGTGCATCCTGTTCCCACTATAGGGGCTCTGACGACCGCCAATAGCGGAATAACTATACCATCGGGATTAGAGGAAATACTATCCCACACTCACCAATCCGCTTGGCTTATGACCAAACCCCTCCAAAATGACTCCACAACTTAAATTTTGGCCCTCAGTCTCCGGCAGCTGGAATATACCTGGAAAAACCAGCGACCTGTGCTATATGAAGGCAGAGTGTGCTAAGAATCACCGTAGGACTGGACTAGGCTTCCATTTGATGTTGACCTTGGTTACTCACAATAAACGCTCCATATCTTCTGATTCAAAGCTTCTTCAATTGGAAGACGAACTACAAAGGATCAAGTGGGGCATCGTCTGGCTACGTGAGGTAAAGAGAAAAAGAGATCTCATTGAACTAAAAAGTGGACATCTCTTCTACTATCGTGGGACAGATACTGGCAGAACTAGTGGTGTTGGATTTATAATAAACAAGAAACTGAAGGATAAATTTGTAGAAATTGAAGGTTCCTCTGACAGAGCTGCACGACTTGTTATCCAACTCTCGAGAAGATACCAGGCTCAGATTATTCACGCTTATGAACCCACCACAAGTCATCCTGAAGAAGGAACTGAATAATTCTACGAGGAAATTCGTCATCTAAATAATAAAGGCAAGCAGCACTTAAAGGTAATTGTGGGAGATTTCACTGCACAAATAGGGCAACAGAAACAGAGCGAAACTTTAGTAGGTAAATTTGGTCACGGCAACAGAAACCAGCGTGGAAATACTCTCGTAGAGTTTGCAGAGGTAGAAGGGTTTATCATCATGAGCTCGTTTTTTAAGAAAAAGCTGTAAAGGAAATAGACATGGAGGGATCCCAATGGATTGACAAGTGAATTTGATTTGATTATGTGTAAAAAGAAATTCGTCATGGAAGAATGTAGTGTGCTAAATAAGTTAAACACAGGTAATGACCATAGAATGGTAAGATGTAAGATGCACCTCAATCCTAAACTCGAGCGTGGCAAGCTCATAAAACAAACAAAGTGTATTGACATGATATTACCTAAAGCATCATATTACCTTCAAATTGGAACTGAGGAACAGATTCTCTACTCTAGAAGATCTAACGTCGGAAGAAGTGGACATCTGTGAAGTTAACAGAAAAGTAACCAAAGCTCTTATGGAAACAGCAACAAAATTAGCTGGGTCTAAGAACAAGTTGCATGTGAACAAATTATCAGGAAAAACCAAAATGTTGATGCAAAAAAGAAGAGAGATGAGGACAACTAAAGAAGATGTGACTTCCAAAGTGGAATATACAGAGCTGTGCAAGACAGTACAAGAAAGTATAACTGAAGTCGTAAGGAAATTCAACTGTGAAGTAGTGAAGAAGGCAATTGAAAACAACCAAAGCCTAGAGATAACAAAGGGACATCTCAGTAAGGGAAGAAAACAGATTATGGCACTGAGAAAAGAAGATGGTTCTGTAACAAGAAATAGTGGCGAAATTTTGACAAGAGTGAACTATTTCTACTCAACATTATATGAAAGGGATAATACATGTACGCCAGACATCATGAAAGATACCAGTATCAGAGTTTTTGCAACCCTCCCAGCAGAAGTTGCACATGCAATCATGAACATGAAGCGGGAAAAAGCTCCAGGAGAAGATGGGATTACTGTAGACATCATACAAGAACCAAGTGGAGAAATTGAAACAGTACTCGCCCAAGTTTTCACTCGATGGCTTAAGAAGGGAAGATTCCTGAGGATTGAATCGATGCTACAATGGTCCTGCTACATGAAAAAGGTGACATTGAGGATCTCAGGAACTACATACCTATCAGCCTCCTATCAGTGGTATTTAAAATCTTTTTTTTTTTTTTGTGATTGGATTTTTAACGACTACCGTGAGCAACTCAATGGGCTATAAGCAGTCGCCCGTCCCTAATTTAGGGTCACTGGTTCCAGGGAAGGGAGAGAGCCAGTGCCGTGGGACAAACACAACATCCATGCCTCACCGGGATTCGAACCCGGTCCCCGTTCCAATGAATGATCAGAGGCCGTCGCTTAGACCACTGCGCCACCAGGGCTGCCATAAAACCTTCATTAATGTCCTTTTACACCGCTTACACCGCTTGAAGGTAACTTTGGACATGGCTCAACCGAGAGAACAAGCTGGATTTAGGAGTGGCAACAGCACTATCGATCATATCTACGTACTGAGAGAACTAATTGAAAAGCGAGGGAATATGAACTTCCAATGCGCATGGCTTTTATCGATTATGAAAAGGAATTGGATTCAGTGAAACCATCAGCAGTCACAATGGCTTTCAAATCCTGCGGTATTGAAGATGCATACATTAATGTTATTAATAACATCTATAAAAATGCAAGTGCAAAGATTCGGCTGTTTTAGCATACAGCACACATAAAAGTTGGAAAGGGAGTGAGACAAGGTGACACCATATTTACCAAGCTCTTTAATGCCACATTGGAAAATGTCTTTCAATCACTGAACTGGCAAAGGGATAGATATTAATGGAGATTATCCAACTCACCTTCGTTTTGCTGATGACGTAGTCATTTTTGCAACTATCTCATCAGAGCTGCAGAGTATGATCCAGGAACATGCTGACAAAAGTAAAGAAGTGGGATTAAAAATGAACTTTCTGAAGACAAAAGTGATGTACAACGCTTTTACAAGATATGAAGATTTATCGATTGATGAAGAAAAGCTGGATATCACAGGTACCAACGTTTATCTTGGACAACAGATATCATGTGAGGGGTCTCATTGATGAAGAAATTAATCGGCGTATAAAACTTGCCTGACCTGCTTTTGGAAGAAACAGCATAATCTTTAAGATAAATATGCCATTATGTCCTAAAAGAAAAGTGTTTGATCAATGCATCTTTCCGGTGCTTACGTATGGTGCAGAGACGTGGACCTTAACTAAAAGAGACATACAAAGGCTGCAGACAACTCAAAGAAGCATGGATATGTGCATGCTTGGTGTAACCAGGAGAGATAAGAAGAGGAACTCGTGGATTAGGAAAATGACAAGAGTGGAAGAAATCACGATCATATTAAAATCCCTGAAATGGCAATGGTCTGCAGATATTGCCGGAAGGACAGACCATCGATGGACAGCTGAAAGTTTAGATAGGATTCCGAGGGACAGAAAAAGACACAGAAGAAGACCACATGGGAGATGTTTGGATAAAATTCGATGGAGTGCGGGAGCAACATGGAAAAGACTGGTACAAGACAGACCGTTGTGGAAGAAACTTGGGGGAGACTTTCATCCAGCAATGGATTGATAAAGGTTAACGATGATGATGTTGATATATATACTGTGTATATATACAGCGGTGAGCCATTACATTATGACCACTTCTAGCCAAGGGAAGTAAGTTGGCGGAGTTGTCGAGATCTATGTAGATTTGTAGAGATTCGGTATAGAGTATTCAACATTGATATAAGGCTTGTTCACATTTGTGTAATCGAATACTGCAGTCATTAGATTGAATTATATGCGAAGACATGAAAGTCACGTTGTGTCAGTTGATTTAACCATTCAGTGAGTGAAAGAATAAAGTGTTGGATTCGTTATCTAAGTCTCTTTTCTCTTATGCTGATTCCTTTCTTTGATCGTCAGCGGTTGCTTAGTTATTCAAAGAATTTGAATAGATGTTGTACGAAATTCTGTAAGAACATTTAGGTAAGAAATGAGTTAAGCAAGTTCAGGTACAATTAACAAAAACATGAAACACAGCAAACAACTAACTCAAACTCTATAACAGAGTTCAGTTGATTATGTATTTGGACTAAACAAAGCATCAAGTTCCGTCTCCTGTGAAAATTTTGTTAAGCGCTATTTCATTCCTCTTCAAGAACCAATTAAACGAAATTATGGCAAGAATCAACGCGCATATTTTTTCTGCGTCGATGTCAGAAAATGCGGAACACGCTTCGCACACACTCTTCTCTTCCCTAAATATTTGTGCAACATTTCACTCATAGTAACTTTGTTAAAGCTTAACGTTCTAAAAGCGGCGTCACGGTCTTGTACGACCTGTCACCCAAATTCTTCAACTGTTTTGTCGTTTTCACGGCTTAATATGCGTCCGTGGTGTTCGTCTTCTTTCAAGAATTCTTGACCTTTTCGAAATGTTTTGTTCCACTCAAATGTTGAACCCTACAAACAGGCACTATTTCGCCCTATTTGTAACATTTCATCCATTCCCGTTACAATTTTACCCAATAAAAAGAAGCCACGCTTTATCGTGGCTCTTTGCTCCTTCATAAAATTTTGAATCGCCACTCTATTCAGTAAACGATTTGGACAGATACCTGAGCGTCTGATAAACAAACGCTCTTGCGAAACTTGCTCACGCGACACATAAGTAGCATTTGATGCCAACAAGTTTCAGCCTTGCTCGATAGATGGTGTTACCCAGAGTTGCGCACTTGGGATTTGTGATGTGGAGTGAATGTCTGACAATGCATTGTCTTTGGTTTTCATCAATTCACCCCAGATTATCGTATGGCTAACTAACAGGACATATTTTGCGAGTTCATGTTGTTCTTTCTTCCTAAATTTTCCTCAGTGCAGTTTTCGGGTCTTGTGCGGATACAAACTTCTCTTTGTAGTCTATTTCTATTTGCAATACTTATTCCGGATCTCTGTCGTTGTATCTTATTTCTCTTTGTACTTCTTGTTCCGTACCTCTATTTCAATAGCGATAGAGGACAGAGTAATGGAGAATAGAAAGCGTGAGAGAGAGATACTCAGTAAGAAATGCAATAGAGATTTAGAGAAAGAGATTGTGACGTGCCTGCCCAATGGGACGCACACGACATAAAGCCAGATAGCAGCGATAACGAACGTTCGCGTAGCTCAATTGGTAGAGCTACTTATTCCGGAATGAGGGGGCCCGGGATCGTTCCCCTGCGTGGACAAAAATGACGAAGAAATTTACTTTGTTATAATGGCGCCCAATTTTTCAGGATGACCCGGCCGTTCAAAATCTCGCAATGATGTGATGTTCTTTCCACACCGCGCGATAGACAAAATAAGAGAATCCCTTCTTCAGCGCTTGGAAAAATAAACAAAATGTGTGATGTTGCATTCCATTTACTAGATTGACTGGGAGTTCTCATGTGCACATTCTACAGAGGATGGCTGCCTGCAACGATTTATGGTCACGGCTGACACGTGGGCCATGCCCCCGGCCCTCTTTCGGGAGGGGGAGGGGAGATGTGGCATGCCTGCCCAGTAGGACGCACACGACATAAAGGCAGCGATAACGAACGTCCGCGTAGCTCAATTGGTAGAGCGACTTATTCCGGAATGAGGGGCCCCGGTTTCGAGCCCATGGCGTGGACAAAAATGACAGAGAAATTTACTTCGTTGTAAGATAATAAAATACAGGGCCGCCACGGTGGCGCAATGGTCTAAGCGCTGGCTTATGACCATATTAAGATACAGTGCCTAAGTGGTCTAAGCGTTTGCTTATGACCATTTGTCCGAAAAAGGTCCAGGTTTGAATCCCAGTGAGGCATGGATGTTGTGTTTTACTTACGGCACTGGCTCTCTCCCTTCACTGGAACCAGTGGCCCTGAATTAGGAACGGGCGGCTGATTATAGTTCATTGAGTTGCTCACGGTGGTCGTTAAACCTCCAATTAAAAAAAAGAGAGACAGGCAAAGGCACCCCAACGACATTTTTCTTTTCCTTCGGTTTTCTTTCTCGCACCAGAAAAAAGTGTAACCAGGTTCAGTTTATCGGTAGTTTTACGTAGTTTGGTCTTTCGAAACCACAAAACTCCCACAACACTTCGCTTCTTTGGGTCATAGAAGGGAGAAACCATCTGTTTGGAATGTCGTACCATCAGTCACTGTGATTCCGTCTTAAGAAATTTAAGCGGACTGCTGTTTAACATAGACTTTCCGTATTTGCCTGTGTAAAAATGTAGCAATCTCATGGCAAAACTCAAAAGCTACACAACTCTGGAGCGAGATTGGAGCCCGCATCTCGCAGTTATTTTAGTGGATGCCGCCGTTACACTATTCAAGACACCAAAGAGTCTGTAAGCCAATGAAGTATAACGCCAGAGCAAACAGCTAGGATTGGATTCAGATTGATAAGTAGAAGCTCAAAACAACAGATGTGAGCTTTTTCATCTTCCAGGATCATTATATTTTTAACAGATCTGGGGAGATGACTATAGGATGAACAGTTAACTACTATGAATCAATGACGAAAACATTATCTTCTTGTATATGTGCCACGTTAATTCTTCATTGATTTCCATTCTGAAGATATTTATTCTTCATGACTTGCGCGATATTAGGAACAACATTGACATTTATACTTCATCAGCAAATCAGCATATGCTTATCACTATAAAACATACCATGCAAAAAAATATTGACGAACGTATTTTGGTTTATCCTCGCACATAAACTCACATGCGAATTTTACAAGAAGCAAATTTGATTGCAATATTTCCTATTGTACATAAATATCTGGGAACCATGCTATTTTAAAATTCTGTTTTACTCATTGCTTCTAATGCACATTCTGGTAATGCTCGGGCAACCCGCAGATCATTCGATCCGAATTGCGGAAAGTTATTCCATAACAAAATTAATAAAGTCAGTTAGTGAATGCCTCAAGCAAATTTACGTCTTTCTGGAATGTTTGCTGAATGCCCGCCGTTTCATGAGGGTTTGTCTTAACGACCTCGTCGTTAAAGACATGAGACCCTTGGGGAAATGATATTTTAAGAACAGTCATTATTGCTAATCGTTAAATGAGATATTCATCCTCCCCGGACAAACTTTCCATAGTTTCCTACTGGGGAACGTGTTTTGATCACCAGTCTCTTCATAAATGCTTAAATCTATATCCCATTAAAGCGCACGAAGTGACCCTTCACACAATGCATATGTGGAGTCTATTCCTGATATTGTAAACAACTCGACTATTTATACACCGAACAGTGTCTATCGAATACTCAATACTGAATATTTTAACATGCATTTTACAGCTGCAAGTCCGTTTCAAACATTAACTATCCGAAATACCACTCTCACTTTATTCTTTAAAAAGGTATGAGGAATTATCGTTTGGAATCTATTGGCGAGTCATCAGCACAGCGATTTCACTGATATTTAAACAAAAATATTTACGGAATTTTTGGAATTTAGGATACAACAGCAGTTTTAATTCAGCGCAAATAACTAACTTTCGATTGCAACACAAAGAAGAACGTGAAAATTTTAAGCAAATGGTAATAAAATATATAAACTTATATATGTATATATATATACACTGAAGAGCAATTGAATTAGAGATACCTGTCTAGTAACGTGTAGCACCACCTTCCGTCCTGATGACGGCGGCGGCGATTAGTCTCGGCAAGGACTCGACAAGAGACCGGAAGCGTTGGGAAGCCATACGGATCCACGACCCCTGAGCAAGCTCCCACAGTTCACGAAGATTTGTTCGAGGGCGGTCAGAGCCTCGAACATCTCTCTCTCGATGGCATCCCAGATGTGCTCGATGGGATGGAGGTCAAGTGACCTAACTGGCCAAGGAAGCGAGGTCACGTTGGTGGAGTGTCCATCCAACCATTCGGATACAATTCGGGAGCGATGGCACGGTGCATTGTCTTTTTGCAGGATGAGGTCCCCAGTGGGATGTTGAAGACACACAAACAGGAGCAAATGGTCGTCCAGGATATCCCGGTAACATTGACCTGTAAGGGACGATATCAAAGGTATCAGGGGTCCCATTTCAGTCCATGTAAACAGTCCCCAGACGAGAATGCCACCCCACCAGCTTGAAGAGTACACTGCTGACAAGAAAGATCCATCGCTCCCTATGGTTTGCGCCCTACTCATATCCTGCCGTCCACATGTACCAACGTGAATATTGACTCATCATTCCAGGCAACATTTTTCCACATGTCTAGGGTCCAGTAGCGATGTTTTCGCGCCCATGCTAATCATTGCACCCAATGATGTGCGGTCAGCAGCGGTACCCTCGTGGGACGATGGCTTCTGTACACCATAGCGAGGAGATGGTTCTGGATGGTGTGCCTGCTTACACATTTTTGTGCACCAGCGTTAGATTGCCGAGTGATTTCTTGCACTGTGACCCGTATATCCGCTGTTACAATGTGAGCTAGCCGACGATGACCCCGCTCATCCACACGCAGTTGTCCACGGCAGTTGGCCCATGCAGGGATGGTTTTATCGGATTCAATGTAATCACGGTGTACCCGTGACACATTAGCTCTTGAAAATCCCAGTGCCTGCATGACTTTCGAGATGGAGTGACCCATTCGTCGGGCCCCGACAATTTGCCCACGATCAAATGCGCTTAGATCCTTCGTATACTGCGTCCGACACTTACTGATTCCCGTCGCATCACACCTTATATTGTCAGATCGCTGCATACGTCATGTTGTTTCCGTTCACGGGGCCGCCCACAGCGCCACATTTACATAACGCCAGCTGTCTCTAATTCAATTTCTCTTCAGTGTATATGAGAAGTGAAAGAAAAGTGGAGAAATGCATACTTGGTGTGAAGCACGGAGAGGTGATTACCAGGACAGATAAGAAGAGGAGCTCGTGGGTAAGAAAAATGACAAGCGTGGAAGACATCGTGATCAGAGTAAAATTCCTGAAATCACAATTGGCTGGACGTGTTTACCAGAAGAACGGACCACCGATTGGCAACCGTAATTTTACACTGGACACTAAGGGACAGAAGAAGACTACATTGGAGATGCATAAATGAAATTCAAAGCACGAGGAAGAGACATGGAGGAAATGGGCTCAAGACAGACATTTATGAATAAATTTGGGGAGACTTTCATCAAGCAGCAGTTGGTTGATATAATGGTTAACAATGAAAAGATGATAATGGTACATATATCTTGGGTTGGTGCGAATGAAATGTTGGGCAAAGGACCAGTACACGTGGCCGGCGAGAACGGAATAGTAGGACAACTTACCTTGGCAAAATAATCCCCCTCGGCATCGACACATAGTTGCCATTTGTCCGCCAAGGCGATAATCCCGGAACGAAAAACGTCTTGCTGCCGGGACCCGAAGAAATCATCAACTGCACGTTGAACCTCGTTGTCCGTCGTGGGATGTTTCATGGAGAGAAAGTCATCCAGGCGACGAAACAGAAGGCAGTCAGTGTCAGCATCGTTCGTTGTGCGAAATGAGGGCGGGTGCTGTCCTGTAGCAGAAAAACACCACGTCTGGTGACCAAAGCCGGTTGTTTCTGCAACAATGTCAAGTGCACCTGGTGTAATTCAGCACAATAACGTTCTGCGGTGATGATTTTGGCCTCTTGCCAAGAAGCTTCGATGAATTATATTGGCTGTGGACCACCAGACAAGGAGCATCATCTTCTTGGCGTATAAAGGTGGCTTAGGATGCCATCGAGCAAGCTGTGAGTTTCTTTGCCATTGTGCAGATCATTTGCTATTATCTCAAAGGACATAATTCTCGTCGTAGGTGATCATTCGATGCAGTAGATGTTTCTGTTTATTCCTGGCAAGCAGCGACGTGCAAACTTTCAAACGCCTAGTCTTGTTGGTAGTTGTCAACTCATGTGGCAGCTACATGTCCAGCTTTTGACCTTAGCCAGCGCAGCCAGAAGCCGAACAGCTGTCATGAGGTGGACACCTACCTATGTCGCTACCTCATGACACATTTTTCGGGGTCCGCTTCAACCACACGTAACAGAACATCGTCAAAAACAACAACAGGTCGATGACAACGTGCAGTTATTTTCAGGTCCGTATCTCCGCTTCGAAACTTCACAAACCATCTCCGAATAGTTCGTTCGTTGGCTGCGTTCTGCTCACACGCTTTGTTAACGTTTCGAGCGGCAATTCTTGCAGAATGTCCCAGTTCTAATTCATACAGGAAGAAGACATGGGCGAAACGACAACCTCAGGGATTTTTTCAAAATGGATTTTACCAATGGGATCAAAGATGGCCGAAATGAATAGAAAGTGATGGACAGTGCTTTGGATTGGCTACCATTATTAAAAACATTGGGTTGGTACGAAGGAAATGTCCGACGACAACGAGCAGTGGAGACTGGCCTCCGCCATAGCGGAATGGTACCACCTACAGGTGTTGCGGGTATTACGTCACAGAGTTACTATAAATAGCTAGCATGTGTGTGAAGAACAAGGTTCAGGCGTGGTTTGTTTGGACGTAACGTGGCTCGCAAAGGAAACCTGGAGACGCTGGATTTGGGAGTCATATTCCTATATGAATTTAAACTCACTCACTCTGCAGGAACTGCCGCTTGAAACCTTAACAAAGCATTTAGGGAGAATTCATCCAACGAACGAAAATTTTGGAGATGGTCTGTGAAGTTGCGAAGCGGAGATACGGACCTGCAAAACGAAGCACGTGGTCACCAGCCTTTTGTTGTTTCTGACGATGTTTTGTTACGTGTGGTTGAAGCGGACTCCCGAAAAACGTGTCGTTAGATAGCGGCAGAGTTAGGTGTTCACCAAACGACAGCTGTTTGGCATCTGGCTGCCCTGAGTAAGGTCAAAAATTTGGACATGTGTCTGCCGTGTAAGTTGACAACTGCCAACAAGACTAGGTGTTTGGGCGTCTGCACATCGCTGTTTGCCAGGAATAAACAGGAACCGCTACTGCGTCGAATCTTCACCTGAGACGAGACGTAGGTCATGTATGATAATCGGAAGCGTTCTGTGCAATGGTTAAACAAGGCGAGGCACAGCCTGCGGGCGGCATCCTAAGCCACCCCTGCACACCAGGAAGACGATGCTTTTTGTCTGGTGGTCCACAGCCGGTATAATTCCTCGGAATTATTTGACAAGAAGACAAACCATCACGGCAGAACGTTATTGTGCGAATTACACTAGATGCTTCGGATATTGTTTCAGAATCAACCGGCTTTAGTCAACAGACATGGTGCTCTTCTGCTCCAAGACAACGGCCGCCCTCATGTCGCACAACGAACGATGCTGACACTAAGTGCCTTGGGTTATGAAACACTGCCTCATTTTGCTTATTTCCCGGTCTTGTCTTCGACAGACTGTCATCTGTTTCGTCGCCTGAATCACTTCCTGTCCAGCAAACAGTTCACGACTGAAAACGAAGTTCAACGTGCAGTTGATATCTTCTTCGAGTCCAAACCACAAGACCTTTTTCGTTCCAGGATCATAGCCTTGCCTGACAGATGGCAACCATGTTTCGAGGCCGAGAGGGATTTTTTGCTTACGTAAGTTGTCCTACTTTTCCATTCTCTCCGTCCACATGTTCTGGTCTTTTGCCGGACATTTCATTTGCACCAACCCAATAGGTAAGGTCCATATCTCTGCTCCGTAGATAATAATTGAAAGGATGCATTGACTAAACACTTTCCTTTTAGAACGTAATGGCATATTGCTCTTGAAAGTTGTACTCTTTCTTCCAAACGCTCTCCAGGAACGTTTTATACGCCGATTAATTTCTTCATCAAAGTGACCTTTGATTCATACCTTTGTAAAACATAAATGTAGTTATCGGTTGTCAAGCTTTTCCCCATCAACCTCAAAATCTTCATTTCTTGTAAATACATCGTATATCAATTAAAGCTCATTTCTAATCTCACTTCTTACTGTTGTCAGCAAGTTCCTGGATCGTACTCTACAGGTCTGAAAGGGATAGTTGCAAAAATTATTGCGTTATAAGCAAAAAGAAGGTGAGTTAAATAATCTTCACCAATCTGTATCCTCTTGTCTTCCCGGTTCAATGATTGTAAATTACCTTGCAATTTGGCATAAAAGACTCTGGGAGATATGTTCTCAGCTTGTCTCACTCCCTATCCAATTTTTATCGGTGCTGTTGCCTCGAACAGCCGAACTTTTGCACTTGCATTTTCACAGATGCTATTAATAATGATGCATCCTCAACGCTGCAGGATTACAAAGCCATTGTAACTGTTGATGGTTTCACGGAATCAAAAGCTCTTCATAATGAATATAAAAATGCAACATAGGAGGTTATATTCTCTCGTTCATTCTATTAGTTCTCTCACTACATGAATATTTATATATACACTGAAGTGCCAGAAAAACTGGTACAGATGAGCTTATGCAAAATACATAGCCACGTCACCTATGCACTTATTCGGTTGCGCCCGCCAGTGCGTATATAAAGCGATAGACATCCTTGCCAGCTGTCAGAGCTGTTTTCGGCATGAGAATGACAAGTAATAACGATTTAAGCTATTTTCAACGGGGTGTCACTGTTGGCGCTCGTGAGATGGGCCATAGTATTTCGGAGGTAGAAACGAAGTTCTGATTTTCTCGGACGACCATTGCAAAGGTGTACCGTGACTACAAGAATTCCGGAAAAACCTCCAACCTACGATACCAGTGTGTTCGTAAAAAGACATTGGGTGAAAGTGACCATCGTCTGTTGTCAAGAATCGTTTCACGCGATAGGCGTGCAACACTACCGCAGGTATCATCGGAATTCAATGCTGGAGCCTCAACAAGCATCAGCGTCCAGACTGTGCAACGTACCCTGCACGATATGGGCTTTGGAAGCTGACGCCCAACTCGAGTCCTCTTGATGGGTGCACGACACAGAGCTATGCACCTCGCTTGGGCACGGCAACACCGCCACTGGAACCTTGATGACTAGAAACAAATAGCCTGGTCTGACGGGTCGCGTTTCCAACTGTGTCGGGCAGATGGAAGGATTCGTGTGTGGCGCAAACCCCATGAAGCCATGGATCCCGCCTGTCAACTGTACCGGCTGGTGGGGGTGGGGTGTAATTGTATGGGGTGTGTTTAGCTGGACTTTACTGGGATCTCTGTTACGTCTACAAACATCTGTGACCTTCCATCGCTATGTGCGCAGCCTTTCTGACGAGGTACACCCGCTCATATCCTGCATTCATGCTGATGGTTTGGGCCTGTTCCAACAGGACAATGCACCCCATACAAGTGTTGGGACGCCACATTATGGTTAGAGGAGCATTCATCTGATTTTGGGGTGTTGCCATTCCCACCCAAGTAACCTGATATGAACGTGATAGAACACATTTGGGATGCCATGCGACGGGCAATCGAACACATGAATCCGAAACCTTGGAATACCCCCGAAGTGGGGAACGCTCTGCAGGAAGTATGCTGTGCATTGCCTACAGCATATTTCCAGAATCTAATGGAGTCCATGCTCCGTCGTATTTCTGTAGTTCTGCGCTCCCGTAGGGGACCTACCAAGTAATAAACTGGGGTACCAGTTTTTCTGGCACTTCAGGGTACATTTTACAAGAAAAGAAGATTAATCGGTGGGGAAAAACTGGACATAACATACCTATATTTACGGTGGGCAGCAAATATCAAGTGAGGACCACGTTGAGGAAGAACTTAATTGGCGTATATAACTTGGTTCGAAAGCTATTGGAAAAATAAGTACAATGTTTAAGAGCAATGAGCCATTATGTCTTAAAAAAAGTGCTGAATCAATGCATCCTTCGAGTTCTTACATATGGAGCAGGGACGTGGACCTTAACTAAAAAATACATACAAAGACTACAGACAACTGAAAAAAGCATGGGGAGATGAATGCTTGGTGTAACACGAAAGATAAAAAAAAAACTCGAGGATAAGGAAAATGGCAAGAGTGGAAGACATCATGATCAGAGTAAAATCCTTGAAAAGTCAATGGGCTGAACATGATCGATTTAACAATTTCATGCATGGTTTGAAATAAAGTGTTGCACTAAAAATAACTTTACTACAACCTACGTCTCTTAAGTTCCAGAACTGACCGCGTAACTGACGTTACACTAATTGGATAGAAATATCACGCTTATGCCAGAAGAGAGCAGTCTTTGGCCAATCAGCAAACAGATGGAAACCGGTTTATACTGGCAGACGGACATTAAGGGAGTCATAGCAAGCCTTCCTGTCCCATTTCATTTGAACCACCGAAGACCAGTGAGTAAACATCAATTTTTGTTGAAAACTTAGTAACTCAGCTACTGAAACTTACAGAATCTTACAAAAGGCGTATGGAGACACAGCACTAAACCGTAGCAGAGCTTTCGAATGGTATGCAAGCTTTCGTGACTGGAGGGAAAACTTTGATGATGATCTGAGATATGGGCGTCCCTGCAGTGTGCGGACAGCGGAAAAATTCGAAGAAGGTGCGGAATCTGTTAAAGATAGGTCGCCGAATTACAGTGAGAGTTTTAACTGAGTCGATGGTCATCAGTAAGTCTATCTGGCATGAGATTCTACGCGAGGATCTGGGCAAACGAAAACTTAATACCAGATTGGTATCCCGAATTCTGAATGATGACCATAAGAGGATCGTTCATCGATCCGTTTCGATCTGCTGAGCAGTGCAGCTGCGAATCCAATTTTTTGCTCCAGAATTATTGCAAGAGATTAAACATCGTGCATGGAGTATGAACCACAAACCAAGTGACAAAGCGCTGATTGGAGAGCAATCCACTGACCAGCAACCAAGAAAGCCCGCATGCAACCATTAAAGACAAAAACGATGCTTATAGCTTTTTTTTTGGTTCAAAAGGTATAGTCCACAAAGAGTTCGTACCAGTTGGTCAAACGGTAAATCAAGAACACTACAAGCAAATCTTGCGACTTTTACGCAGCTGTTTTCGTCGCCGTCGTTTCCAGTTATGGGAATCCGGAAATTGGTTTTTGCTCCATGATAACGCAAGTCTACATACCGCGTTTTCAGTCCACCAGTTCCTTGCTCACCATCAAATCATAATTTTTTGCCACACGCGCCTCATTCCTCTGATTAATCGCCCTGTGACCTGTTCCCCAGGATAAAACGGGCATTAAAAGGACAGTATCATGCAGCCATTGCGTCTATCCAAACAGCCGTGACAAAATACAATAGTTTGCGAACATCCCGGAAAGTGCCTTCTAGAACTGTTTTCATGACTTTAAGAAACGGTGGAAACTGTGCGTTGATTCAAAAGGGTATTAGTTTGAAAGTTACCAGCATAAATTGTGAGTATGGTGCTTTTGTACGCTTTCCAACCGTAGGTTGAAGATGCGTATATGCTCCAGCTTTGTCCGCATGATAACTCGCGTAAAAATGGTTCGATTTCGACGAAATTTTAGTATGTGGTAGGGAAGCAACTGTGGACGAACCCTATTGAAAATGGGCGAAATGGGGTCAAATGTCACGACATAGGAGAGGGATCCATTCAATTGCCCTTATGAGTCATAACTTGCATAAAAAGGGTTTGATTGCGACAGAACTTTATCATCTTGTTTCAGAGGTACACTGAACCGGTTCAGTTGAATGTCATCGAAATGAGGTCAAAGGTCAGGACACAAGAGCGAGATTTATTCCACAGCCATTATCCTAATAACTTGACTAAAATGCTGCTATTGCGACAAAACTTTAGTATGTTGTTCCGGAGGTATACTGAAACGGTTCTATTGAATATGATCGAAATGGGGTCAAAGGTGAAGACAGAGGAGCGAGATTTATTTCACAGCCATTATTAAATAACTTGACTAAAAATGCTTCGATTGCGACAGAACTTAATCATGTTGTTCCTGAGGGATACGGAATCTTTTCTGTTTAATATCATCGAAATGGGGTCAAAGGTCAGACCACAGGAGTGAGATTTATTCCACAGACTCATAACTTGAGTAATGATTTCTGGTATGCTGCAAGGCGTATCATAATCAATACATTGCATGATTTTACTAACTTTTTTATATTCTTTAGGGCGTCAGTCCTGGAACATTTTGGACATAGGTTGTATATACTTAAATAGTAAGTTTGTCCTCAGCTAACTTTGCTCCTGCATCTTCAGCAGTGTTTATGCCTCGTTCCCAGGATGACGCCTATGTCTAATAACCCTTGGAATATGGATTATAGAAATTGAGAATTTTTCAGAAGATGTGGAGATTACTTTCAAGAATCCGATGAGATCTTTACAGGCTTTATTGTTACCTATAATACTTCATCATTTGGAAAATATAACTTACCCATACTAGGTAAATAAAATATATGTTGTGGCAGCCTGCAGAAATAACATTTTCTCTCCTTTCTTCTGTGAGAAACAATGTTTTTAGGACGAATAATTAAACGAGGCGATGAAATGTGAAAGGATCTTTCATCGAAGAGATATCAGAACCCTATTCCTAGAAGCTTTTCGTGCATTCAGAAGACACAGTCTTTTCCTGATGTTTACGCTTCCACGAAGCGCGTTCTGTCCGAATGGCAAACAGACCGTTCATTACGCCGTCGGCGAATGTCGAAATGTCTGGATTCGAAGTTTTAGTAATAAGCCACATTTGCGGCACATTATTGCAGGTTCGGTGGCTCTTTTAGCCAGAAGCGAATCGGAATTCAATAACGTTTGATTTCATTAGAGACGGCATGTGCTGTAAGGTTTTTAACTGACATAGATAATGCTCCAGCTGCGGCTTAGATGATCAACTCGCCTTTCCAGATATTTGTTTCACTTCACGATTCAGTCTCCTTGAAGCTCTTTGGAGTAAGAAGAGAGCATTTGAACTTGATGCATTGCCAAGGCTGTACTTGTGAATTGTTTCTGGTTTAAAACCGAAGAAATAATGTTTAGCGCTCAGCAGAATTTGGAATTATTTTGCAAGTAATGAAATCTGTGATGTTCACACACTGAAGATTTTGGCCCAGTTACCAATCTACCATACGTGAAGTTAACACATCAGCTCATTTAAGCTTCGAAACTAAAACGAATGTTTTTATAGTTTTTGCAATGATCGAATATTTAGAAAAATAAACTAGATCTTCAATATAACATCATTCTGCAACAAATAAGTTTTACTGAGGACAATATGTCTGAATGTTTGTAACGTACCAGGAGATGTGACGTACCTGCCAGAAGGACGCACACGACATAAAGGCAGATAGGAATCAGAATAAAACGTCTGCGTAGCTCAGTTGGTAGAGCGACTTATTCCGGAATAAGCGGACTCGGGTTCGAATCCCGGCGTAGACCAAAAATGACGGAGAAATTTACTTCGTTATAATGGCGCCCGAACTATCCGGATGACCCGACCGTTCAAAATCTCGCAATGGTGTGATGTTTTTTCCACACCGCGAGATAGGAAAAATCAGAGAATCCCTTCTCCAGCACTTCGAAAAAAAAAATAATAGGGGGAGATGATGTAACGTCCCAGGAGATGTGACGTACCTGCCAGAAGGACGCACACGACATAAAGGCAGATAGGAATCAGAATAAAACGTCTGCGTAGCTCAGTTGGTAGAGCGACTTTGTCCGGAATAAGCGGACTCGGGTTCGAATCCCGGCGTAGACCAAAAATGACGGAGAAATTTACTTCGTTATAATGGCGCCCGAACTATCCGGATGACCCGACCGTTCAAAATCTCGCAATGGTGTGATGTTTTTTCCACACCGCGAGATAGGAAAAATCAGAGAATCCCTTCTCCAGCACTTCGAAAAAAAAATAAGGGGGAGATGATGTAACGTACCAGGAGATATGACGTACCTGCCAGAAGGACGCACACGGCAAATAGGAATCAGAATAAAACGTCTGCGTAGCTCAGCTGGTAGAGCGACTTGTTCCGGAATAAGCGGACTCGGGTTCGAATCCCGGCGTAGACCAAAAATGACGGAGAAATTTACTTCGTTATATGTTGTCGCTCTGAATTCTCTATTTTTTTCTTCTAAATCCGTTAAGATATTTAACACTACGTAACAGAATCGATGACATGAATTCTTGGGTATAATGACCAAATTTTTGAAAAAAATCGTTAACAAAGTACTCTAAAGGTCTTTCAAGGCAAATTATGCAATCACTTGTTTCTTCTAATTAAATAATTCAAAAAAAAAAAAAAAAAGGAATTTTGTCACCTAGCGGGAAATGTCGAAAACTCTCTAGAGAATTCTATTCGAAATCACCAGAATTAAAAAAAAATATTTTAAATGTAATACATACATATAGCGCCAATTACAAAACGTTTTTTTTTAGATCCATTGATGGGGAAAGAATGATTTTCGACGTACGTGGAAAACTTTGCTTCCCGCTGACCAAAATTTGTTTATCCAATCTGACAGTTTCAGAAAGAGTAAATCATTTGGCCACTCAGATTTAGATTCAAATTCAAAGATGGAGTTACGCTCTACAGATGAAAAGTACGGCACATGGGAAGTAGACATTCAGCTGATTATACTGATCATGGCTAGATCGAAGACATAATTTCTGAACCGATGTATGAAAGCGCCGATATCGTTGAAGTAAATGTCTACACTCTTTCACGTACCAGAGTACGAAACGGGTCAAAACTTTCGGATCCGATATGGACCCGTAAATGACCCGGGCAAATCTACTTTAAACTATCAATTCGAAACTCAATTTATACATATAATCATCATCATTGTCAACCATTATCAATCCACTGCTGGACGAAGGTCTCCCCAAGTTTCCTCCACAACGGTCTGTCTTGTGCCAGTCTCCTCCATCTCACTCTCGCATACTTTCGAATTTAATCCACCCATATTCCATGTGGTCTTCTTCTGGGTCTTTTCCTGTCCCGTGGAATCCAATCTAAAATTTCGGCTGTCCATCGATGATCTGTCCTTCTGGCAGTATGTCCAGCCCATTGCCATTTCAGGGATTTAACTCTGATCATGATGTCTTCCACTCTTGTCATTTTTCGGATCCACGAGTTTCTCTTCTTATCTCTCCTGGTTACACCAAGCATGCACCTCTCCATGAGTTGTCTGCAGCCTTTGTATGTCTCTTTTAGTTCAGGTCCACGTCTCTGCACCATGCGTAAACAGTGGAAGGATACATTGATCAAACACTTTTCTTTTAAGACATAATGGCATATTGCTCTTGAAAATTATGCTGTTTCTTCCAAAAGCTCTACAGGCAAGTTTTATTCGCCGATTAATTTCTTCATCAATGTGACCCTCACTTGATATCTGCTGTCCAAGATAAACGTACGTGTCTGTTATCTTCAACTTTTCTCCATCAATCGATAAATCTTCATTTCTTATAAAAGCATTGAACATCACTTTTGTCTTCTGAAAGTTTATTCTTAATCCCACTTCTTTACTCTTGTCAGCAAGTTCCTGGATTATACTCTGCAGCTCTGATGGGGTAGTTGCAAAATTGACTATGTCATCATCAAAACGAAGGTGAGTTAGATAATCTCCATTAATCTTTATCTCTTTGTTTTCCCAGTTCAGTGATTGAAAGACATTTTCCAATGTGGCATTAAAGAGCTTGGGAAATATGGTGTCACCTTGTCTCACTCCCTTTCAAACTTTTATGTGTGCTGTATGCTAAAACAGCCGAATCTTTGCACTTGCATTTTCATAGATGTTATTAATAATACTAATGTATGCATCTTCAATACCGCAGGATTTCAGAGCCATTGTAACTGCTGATGGTTTCACCGAATCAAAGGCTTTTTCATAATCGATAAAAAGCCATGCACAATAGAAATTCATATTCCCTCGCTCTTTCAATTAGTTCTCTCAGTACGTGGATATGATCTATTGTGCTGTAGCCACTCCTGAATCCAGCTTGTTCTCTCAGTTGAGCCATGTCCAGTGTCACCTTTAAGCGGTGTGAAAGAACTTTAGTTAATATTTTATAAACCACTGATAGGAGGCTGATATGTCTGTAGTTCCTGAGATCCTCAATGTCACCTTTTTTATGTAGCAAGATCAATGTAGCGTTGTTCCAATCCTCAGGAATCTTCCCTTCATTAAGACATCGAGTGAACATTTGGGTGAGTACTGTTTCGATTTCTCCACTTGCTACTTGTATGATGTCTACAGTAATTCCATCTTCTCCTGGAGCTATTCCCCGCTTCATGTTCTTGATTGCATGTGCAACTTCTGCTGGGAGGACTGGAAGAACTCTGGTACTGGTGTCTTCCATGATGTCTGGAGTACATATATCATCCCTCTCATATAATTTGTAGTAGAAATCTTTCACTCTTGTCAAAATTTCGCCTCTATTTCTTGTTACAGAACCATCTTCTTTTCTCAGTGCCATAATCTGTTTTCTTCCCCTACTGAGATGTTCCTTTGCTATCTTTAGGCTTTGGTTGTTTTCAATTGCTTTCCTTACTAGTTCACAGTTGAATTTCCTTACGTCTTCTGTGATATCTTTTTCGTCCTGTCTTGCATAGCTCTATATATTCCACTTTGGAAGTCACATCTTCTTTAGTTGTCCTCATCTCTCTTCTTTTTTGCATCAACATTTTGGTTTTTCCTGATAATTTGTTCACATGCAACTTGTTCTTAGACATAGCTAATTCTGTTGCTGTTTCCATAAGAGCTTTGGTTACTTTTCTGTTAACTTCAGGAATATCCACTTCTTCCGATGTTAGGCCTTTTAAAGCAGAGAATCTGTTCTTCAGTTAAAACTTGAAGGCATTATGGTGTTTTTTAAGGTTGGTTATGTCAATATATTTTGTTTGTCTTATGAGCTTGCCACGTTCGAGTTTAGTGTTAAGGTGCATCTTACACCTCAGTAATCTGTGGTCACTATCTGTGTTGAAATTGTTTAGCACACTGCAGTCTTCTATGACTAATTTTGTGTTACACATAATAAAATCAATTTCATTTGTCGTCCCATTTGGATGTCTTAATGTCCATTTCCTGTGTGGCTTTTTCTTGAAAAAGGAGTTCAAGATGAAAAACCCTTTTGCCTTTGCAAACTCTACGACAATATTTCCACGCTGGTTTCTGTTGCCGTGACCAAATTTACCTACTGAAATTTCATTCTGTTGCCGTTGCCCTATTTTTGCATTGGAATCTCCCATACTTATCTTTAAGTGCTGCTTACCTTTATTATTTAGATGACGAATTTCATTATAAAATTCTTCAATTTCTTCTTCAGGATGACTTGTGGTGGGTGCATAAGTTTGAATAATCTGAGCCTGGTATCTTCTCGAGAGTTGGATAATGAGTCGTGCAGCTCTGTCAGAGGAACTTTCAACTTCTACAACTTTATCCTTCAGTTTGTTATTTATGATAAATCCAACACCACTAGTTCTGCCAGTATCAGTCCCACGATAGTAAAAGAGATGTCCACTTTTCAGTTCAATGAGATCTTCTCCTTTTCTCGTTACCTCACTTAGTTCGACGATGTCTCACTTGATCCTTTGTAGTTCCTCTTCCAATTCAAGAAGCCTTGAATCAGAAGATAGGGAGCGTCCATTATACTTAGCCTAGGTCAGCATCAGATTGCAGCCTAGTCCGGTCCTCCGGGGATTCTTAGCACCCTCTGCCTTCATGTCGCACTGGCCGCTGCGTTTGCCAGGTACATTCCAGCTGCCGGAGACTGAGGGCCAAGATTTTAGTTGTGGAGTCATTTTGGAGGGGTTTGGCCATAACTCACCACGCTGGCCAAGCGGGTTGGTGACTGTGAGATAGCATTTCCTCTAATCCCGATGGTATAGTTATATCGCTATTGGCGGTCGTCAGAGCTCCTTTAGTGGGAACAGGATATACCACGAGAAGGCGGGGTTGGCATTTGTCAAGGAGAGGCTGTGCTGTTACGCATCACTTGACCTTACGTCCTTTATATACATATATAAACGTAATATATATACATATATACATTCCTGAAGAAGAAATTGAAGAATTTTATGAGGAAATTTGT
The DNA here is from genome assembly GCA_039090855.1 of Macrothele yani. Taxonomy (NCBI): domain Eukaryota; kingdom Metazoa; phylum Arthropoda; class Arachnida; order Araneae; family Macrothelidae; genus Macrothele; species Macrothele yani. Next base: position 139,903,215 of record CM077010.1, read on the forward strand.
CATCTAAATAATAAAGGTAAGCAGCACTTGAAAATAATTATGGGAGATTTCAATGCAAAAATAGGGCAACGGCAATAGAATGAAACTTCAGTAGGTAAATTCGGTCATGGCAACAGAAACCAGCGTGGAAATACTCTCGTTGAGTTTGCAGAGGCAGAAGGATTTTTCATCTTGAACTCCTTCTTCAAGAAAAAAGCCACACAGGAAATGGACTTGGAGACATCCAAATGGGACGACAAGTAAAATAGATTTTATTATGTGTAACAAAAAATTCGTCATAGAAGACTGCAGTGTGCTAAACAAGTTCAACACAGGTAGTGACCATAGATTGGTGAGATGTAAGATGCACCTCAACACTAAACTTGAACGTGGCAAGCTCATAAGACAAACAAAATCTATTGACATAACCAACCTTAAAAACACCATAATACCTTCAAGTTAGAACAGAAGAACAGGTTCTCTGCTTTAGAAGGCCTAACATCGGAAGAAGTAGACATCTCTGAAGTTAACAGAAAAATAACCAAAGCTCTTATGGAAACAGCAACAAAATTAGCTGGGTCTAAGAACAAGTTGCATGTGAACAAATTATCAGGAAAACCAAAATGTTGATGCAAAAAAAGAGAAGAGAGATGAGGACAACTAAAGAAGATGTGACTTCCAAAGTGGAATATATAGAGCTATGCAAGACAGTAAAAAAAGTATCACTGAAGACGTAAGGAAATTCAACTGTGAATTCAGTGAGGAAAGCAATTGAAAACAACCAAAGCCTAAAGATAGCAAAGGGACATCTCAGTAAGCGAAGAAAACAGATTATGGCACTGAGAAAAGAAGATGGTTCTGTAACAAGAAATAGAGGCGAAATTTTGACAAAATTGAAAGATTTCTACTCCAAATTATATGAAAGGGATGATATATGCACTCCAGACATCATGAAAGATACCAGTACCAGAGTTCCTCCAGTCCTTCCAGCAGAAGTTGCACATGCAATCAAGAACATGAAGCGAGGAAAAGCTCCAGGGAGAAGATGGAATTACTGTAGACATCATACAAGAAGCAAGTGGAAAAATCGAAACAGTACTCGCCCAAATTTTCACTCGATGCCTTAATGAAGGAAAGATTCCTGAGGATTGGAACACCGCTACAATGATCCTGCTACATAAGAAAGGTGACATTGAGGATCTCGGAAACTACAGACCTATCAGCCTCCTATCAGTAGTTTATAAAATCTTCACTAAAGTTCTTTCACACCGCTTGAAGGTAACACTGGACATGGCTCAACCGAGAGAACAAGCTGGACTAGGAGTGGCTACAGCACAATAGATCATATCTACGTGCTGAGAGAACTAATTGAAAGAGCGAGGGAATATGTACTTCCATTGTGCATGGCTTTTATCGATTATGAAAAAGCCTTTGATTCGGTGAAACCATCAGCAGTTACAATGGCTCTGAAAACCTGCGGTATTGAAGATGCATACATTAATATTATTAATAACATCTATGAAAATGCAAGTGCAAAGATTAGGCTGTTTGAAAATACAACACACGTAAAGTGGAAAGGGAGTGAGACAAGGTGACACCATATCTCCGAAGCTCTTTAATGCCACATTGAGGGTGTTTTTCAGTCGCTGAGCTGGGAAAACAAGGGGATAAAGGTTAATGGAGATTATCTAATCCACCTTCGTTTTGCTGATGACGTAGTCATTTTTGCAACTACCCCATCAGAGCTGCAGGGTATGATCCAGGAACTTGCTGACAAGAGTAAAGAAGTGGGATTAAAAATGAACTTTCGGAAGACAAAAGTGATGTTCAATGCTTTTACAAGAAATGAAGATTTATCGATTGATGGAGAAAAGCTGGTGATAACAGGCACGTACGTTTATTTTGGACAGCAGATATCAAGTGAGGGTCACATTGATGAAGAAATTAATCGGCGTACAAAACTTGCCTGGAGAGCTTTTGGAAGAAACAGCCTAATTTTCAAGAGCAATATGCCATTATGTCTTAAAAGAAAAGTGTTTGATCAATGCATCCTTCCAGTGCTTAGGTATGGTGCAGAGACGTGGACCTTAACTAAAAGAGACATACAAAGGCTGCAGACAACTCAAAGCAGCATGGAGAGGTGCATGCTTGGTGTAACCAGGAGAGATAGGAAGAGGAACTCGTGGATCCGAAAAATGACAAGAGTGGAAGACATCATGATCAGAGTTAAATCCCTGAAATGGCAATGGGCTGGACATACTGCCAGAAGGACAGATCATCGATGGACAGCCGAAATTTTAGATTGGATTCCAAGGGACAGGAAAAGACCCAGAAGAAGACCACATGGGAGATGGGTGGATGAAATTCGAAAGTATGCAGGGGTGACATGGAGGAGACTGGCACAAGACAGACCGTTGTGGAGGAAACTTGGGGAGGCCTTCGTCCAGCAGTGGATTGATAATGGTTGACAATGATGATGTTGATGACATATATAAACGTAATATATATATTTATCCCAATAACCTCTTGATATTTAATAACTGAAATCCTTTTTTAATTACAAAATTAGGTTACTTGCTAAACTTTAGTGCCATTTTTAGTGCCACTATTTTGCGTAATCCAGAAGTGATGACTGACTATGATCGTGACCGTATAGTATATTACAAATGGGAATCATTATTTACGATTGCACAATTTTTTTTAATGTATTCAGATTGTTCACTCTTTTTCCACGCTTTGATGGAGTTGCGCATACTTTCATATGGTCCGTTAAATTTTTGTTCCATAATCTTTTATTACACTGACGACATCTTTCTTCGTAATTATACACTTTTCACATTTTGAAGAACAAGCAAGACCAAACAACACAGAGTTATTCACCGGTTCCTTAATGAGACGAAACAATTTCCAGCATTCACTCTTCCCCTTGTGGTTTTAAACAAGCACGTGTTTATTGGCCTCGACGCCTTTCTCGACCTCCTTAATATTAAATCCATCCATATTAAGAAATAAGAGTTAATTTCGACATGATATTTCATAAGAATGGGATGTTAGCACATCAATCGAAAATCTCTGAATGCTCAATGTAAAAGATGCAATGTGAGAAGTAACACTTAGTCATACAGTGAACTTTGCGCGGAGAGAGGGAATCAGCTGAGAAGAAGGCGAATGGCGTTTGCCTGTACGTTGCCCTAGACAATCGCACTGTAAAAGAACGCAAAGGAAGTATCTTTATACGATATGGTGTCGGTGTGTCAGACGTCGGTCGGTGGAAATCTGTGTTGCTTTAAGAAAGAGACGACAATATTTTTGCATGGCAAATCATTATTCACTCCGTGGGCACAAGTGTCGACTACAGAATTCCACAACGCGCATTTTTCTTTGGAATATAGGTTTTTATTTTCAAAAATGAAACGGAAATAAAACTGGGTCACCTTGACTCGACCCGTTGGACTCGCAAGAAATTGTCGACTCTTTGACCAGTGACCCGTTTTCCTCTCTGTGACGTACTACAGTGGTGCCGTACATGTCAACACGGCAAGTAGCAATGATAAGCCCTTGCCGGCCTAGCTTAATTCGGAAAGCATTCGGCCCCGGAGCAGAAAGTGAAGGGTGTTGGTTCTGCAGATGAAAACGATATCACCACAACTTTTATTCCAGTCATACAAACAAACAAAAAAGAAACATCCCCCAAACCCTTTATAAACCACTCTTATATACTAGCGCTTATGAGAGCACGTTTTCCGTCTGAGAACGCAGTTCCATTCCTTCAAAACTTTCTGAAACCGGAAATTAGATGAAGTAAAGGTTTTCCCCATAAACTCAAGTAGTTTTCTCTCTCGATGTTCGTTTCGTCCATGTTGTTGTTAAATATCATTTTATTGCATAAATGTTTGTGTTTCAGCTTGAGAAAACGGAAGCAAGAATTTCCGAAAACGGAATTTAGACGGAGCGCAGGAATCTTAATATTTTTATTTCGCGAGGTTCGGTGTGCTTTGTACTGTTGCTCAATGTTTTATTCCATTAATTATTGTATTTAAGCTTGAAAATCGAGGAGAATTTTCCGAAAACGGAAGCTGTAAGAAGAACTTAATCTCGAAATCTTAATTTGTTTTTCCGCGGTTTACCCTTTGTCTAAATGTTGTTTCTAAATACAATTTTGTTGCAGAAATGCTTGTGTTTCAGCTTAGAAGTAAAAGCGAAAATTTCCGCCAACGTAAGCTAAAGGGAACGAAGATTTATTTCTTAGTGTTCGTAATTTTATTCCACGGTGATTCGCCTGTCCTACATTGTTGTTAAATACCCTTTAGTTACATAAATGATTGCATTTAAGCCAGAAAAGGGAAAATTTGAAAATTTGTCGTATATGGAAGTAAACGGAGCGCAAAGATTTCTCGTCGTACATATTTCCTTTTCTCACGATGATCCTTCTGACCAGTATTGTTGTTACTTATCATTTTATTTCATAAATCTTTGAGTTTCGTTTTGAAAATATATGCAAGCATTTCCGATGACGGTGGTTCGGCGGAAAATTCATGTACTCTCTTTGTTTGTACTCGTACTCCCTCGAATTGTTTTTTGTATTTCTACCTGTGCAAAATTTTGCTTTTCCCACCGAGTTGTTGTGTTGTTTAGCGACCGCCCCGCATATTATTTTGAGGCACTAAGATACCCGTCGCAGACTAATCAGGAACTTTTTGCTATCCATCTGCGTAAAAGATTATCCATAAAAAATCTATCGGAAAAAAAAATGAAGAGAAAAATTAACGATTTTGAAAAGTACAAAAAATTTCAGGGTGGACTTGAAAGCATTATGTACCTAAATGTATCAAAACAAATAAGTAGGATTTTCAAAATGGACGTCACGAAAGAAATACAAGACACCTGTGCTCCAGAGTAGAATTATTTTGAATCATCAGAAGCATGAAATATTTACAAGTCTTCTTCATAGTGAGTGACATCATACTCAAAAATGAAATCTTCCAATTAATATTTTATAAATGAAGCTATAATTTCAGATGTGAACATTCACTTACGTTCCATTATCAGTAGAACCGTGCATTACGGAAAAGAAAGAATTGTACACCAAACGTTTTCCATAATAGATCCTTTCAGACACAAAAGGAATTTTTCATATCGGATTTTTATAAGATATGATAAAAAATAGAAGACGAACATGCATATACGCTTCTAGCGGGGTAATTAATCGTTTAAAAATTGTAATTGATCGTTTAAAAAAATCGATCGTTATTTAAAACACACAATATCCGCAGAAATCTTCATTGTGACTAATTCCGGTTAAAAAAGTGATTTTTTTAAGTGGACTATTAAAAGAGAAAATATATTTGCATTTTAAAATAGGCACTTAAGGCTGCTAGGAGGAAAAACCAATTAGAATGTATGCAATTAATGGACATGATGGGATACATCAGATATAAAAAAGGTTTTTCAAATCAAAGTTTTAGAAAGAGAGATATCGTAAAAAAAATACCGTATTTTTTTTTCCTATATTCCGCAGATTTTGAGACACAGGAAAAGAAAGAAAAATCCACTGTGTAATACGCGGCGGTGCATAATCGGCAGGGTATGGAATTCAAAGAAAAGAACGCTGTGCAACTGGTCCCGCTATGTTGATTGCAAGCCGAGGTTTTGTACAGAAAAATCGCTATTCACTGGATGATACATCAATCCAAAAAATAGTAAAATAAAACTATCTTCTGAATAAATTGGATAACTGCCACATTAAACAATTTTTAAAGTGAATAAAGAGCAAAAATTATGAGTTTTTTATCATTACTTTAGCTTTTCGATGAGACCTGACACTTCCGTGGTTAGATTCCGTACTGTATGCGGTTCCGTAGATACATTACTTAGTGTAGGTTGTTCCGTAGTGTCTGCGGTTCCATAGTTAAATTCTGCAGTGTATGCAATTCCACAGTCAGATTCTATGATGTATGCGGTTCCACAGTTAGATTCCTGAGTATATGCGGTTTCGTAATTAGATTCCGTAGTGTATGCGGTTCCGTAGTTATATTCCGTAGTCTGTGCGGTTTGGCAACGAAATTTACCGTAGTGTATGCAGTTCCGCAGTTAGATACCGTGGTTCCGTGGTAAGATTCCGTAGTGTCAGCCGCTCCATAGTTACATTCCGTACTTGTATTCCTTAATGTATGTGATTCCGTAGTTATATTCCTTAATGTATGTGATTCCGTAGTTAGATTCCGTAGTGTATGCGGTAGCCTAGTTACATACCGTAGTGTCTGCGGTTCCGTAGTTAGATTCCATAGTTAGTCCTGTTCCATAGATTTCAAGTTTTCGGATATTATCTGACTTGCCATCCTTGTCACATTTACGCCAAAAATCGGATTGTCATCTTCAAAATTTATTATATGGCGTAATCCCGTATTTCTTTCATGATTCCGTAGTGCATCTATTTCCGTATTTAGATTCCGTAGTGTATGTGGTTCCGTATTTAGATACTGTAGTATATGCGGTTCCGTATTTAGATATCGTATGGTATGCTGTTCCGTAGTTAAATTCTTCAGCGTATGCGGTTCCGTAGTTAAATTATTAAGCGTATGCCGTTCCATAATTAGACCTATGGCACACACAAAGTGTGTGACGCTGAGTTTGACACAGCACATGATCCTACACTACAGCAAATAATACCGTCTTGTTGCATTGCATTTTCTGCCAAACTGCCGGTAAGTAAATAAAAAGAAAAACTTATTTCCAACTATTTGCGGACCTCCATTTGAGTATTCCATTTCGTTTTCCTATTATTAACTCATTTCTTGTAATATTCCACATATATGAGTCCACCTGAAAATTAGGAAATTTTTTTTTTTAAATTGAAGTGCTGCAAAAATTTTATTCCTCATTTAATTATTTGCAAGGACGTATAATCCGTAAAGCCTAAATTTATTATCTTTTTAGCAGATAATCTGCAAATTATATGAAACAAGATACGGTACTGTAAATTTAGTTGCCCTCTAGCTGAAATACTTTGATCTATTTGACGAAGTAAGGTGAACATGTTTTATAGAACGATATTAAGAATAACATGACATGCCCTCAATTTCAATGCAAACTTCAAGACAATTTCATTTCGAAATGATAACATGATCAAGGACAGCGTCTGGCACATTATGGTAAAGTGGATGATTAACAAAGAATGTTATAAACTGTAACATAGTTGTACAGTTTTATGCGAAAAAGTATGATGAATCTGAAGGATGATTTTCTGTGAAATAAGCATAAAATAGCAATAAAATACTCTCATGTAGAATATTACTTCTGATAAAGTTTACATTTTACTCGCAGGGGGCAACATATGCAAGCAAAATACATTTTTATTTTGTACTAAAATTTTATGGTGATTCGATACAAGAAAAAATATTTGAAGCCAGAAAACTACTATACCCTGAGCGAACGGAGATCTTGGAATGCCTGCATGTCATGGCTATGAGAAAGAATATTCTAAGTCCAATAACTTAATTTGAAAAACTAGTTTCATAAAGAAATGTACTGAACAAAACTGTAGAACTCTCAATGGAATCTACCAAATGCCACCAAATTTGTCCTTAAGCATGTATTTAATTGAAAGCAAGCAAATGCTGAAGAGGTGAGATTTATTCCACATTCCTATAAACATTTTAGTTAAATCCAGTTAAAACAGAAACGAAAAAACACCACGATTATCGAGATGACTTTGTTCGATGTTTTGGCATGTCTCCCATAATTATTCCCTGATTTTTGACGTAATTGGAAGATAAAATTCATCCGCGTCAGAAAATAGTTCCATACATTTATGAGTCAATTTTCTTGCAATTAAATAAGTAATTGATGCTAAATTTGGCTACATTTGGTAGATGCAATTGAGTTATACGATTTTTATTTAGCACAATTTTTTCTATTTCAATTTTTTTTTATTTTTTTGGAAAATTTCAAAAATTGAAGACAAAAAAATAAGAAATTGTGGACATTTGACGTCCTTAATCAGTTTTTACGGAATTTAGGACGAAGGATTGAAATTGAGGACTGTCCCCACTAAAAGACGACATCTTGTCACTTTCTGAAGAAGAAAATGTCCGCAAAATGATCTTCATGACCAACGGCATTCAAATGGAAGCATTTTTCAATATAATTTTTAGAACGGTGTTAACACCGGGTGCGCCATATAAAAAAGCCCCGTGGCCTCTTTATATGGCGCACTCGGTGTTAAAGTTGTTTGGCTGGTTTCCAGTTAAAACCGCTTTGTTCCACTTCTAACCGGTTTTTGCGTGTACAGCTGCAAAGGAATTCTCCGGAGTTATTAGTCACAGCCAGACCAGTGTAGGCACGCGGTCATAAGTGTAAGTGAAGAGAGAACAAAGGCAACGGAAATGGTTTTAGGTACGGAACAGCGGATTTTTATTGTGGAACAATATTTCAGAAATACTCATACAAGGTTTTAAATGAGTTCTTTACAGAAAAATTTCCACATTATGCTGCACCAGCCAAATCAATGGTACAGAAGTTTGTGCGGAAATTTCGTGAAACCGGCACGTTGTGCAACAGGAAAAGAAACAAACCCAAGGCAATTCGTACTGAAGACAATATCGAGGATGTGTGCACAATGATGTTACAAAGCCCTCCCAAGTCGATTCGCCGACTATCGTCTGCAACGGGAATATCTGCCACGTCATGCCGACGCATACTTACGGTGGATTTGCATTTTCGGAAGTACAAAGTTATGGTGCTCCAAAAACTAAAAACTCCTGATTATACAAAACGGATGCAATATTGTAAGTGGTTTCAGGAGACCATTATCAGCGGGTAAATAGACCCAACACTTTATTACATGAGAGATGAAGCATGGTTTCATCTGTCCGGGTATGTGAATGCGCAAAACAGCAGCATTTGGACCGACACGAATTCAAGACGGACAATGGAGACTCCTCTGTACGACCAAAAGATAGGCGTTTAGTGTGCCGTGTCTGCGAAGAGGATAGTCGGCCCATTCTTTTTGCACTGACACCATCAACTCCGAGCGCTATGCTCAGCAACTGTTCAACACATTTGTTGCCGCACTTACAGACTAAGAGCGAACATATGCTTTATTTCAGCAGGATGGTGCAACGGCGTATACTGCGCAGAACGGCCTACGTGCTGTGCATGAAGCATTTGGGGAGAACGGAACTGCATCGAAGGGACTACGGCCACCCAGATCACCCGATCTTTCCACCAGTGACTTTTATCTGTGGGGAACATTGAAAGGGAAATTGTACGCAACTAATTCGCACACCCTTGATGAATTAAAAGTGAACATTACGGATGGCACAGCCCATACTGCCTCTGAGTTGTGGCGCGTTACGAAGAACATGTTCCGTCGTGTGCAGATGTGTCTGGATGTCGGAGGACAGCACTTTCAGCAATTATTGTAAACGCAGGTAAATTACTCTTGTTTTTTGTCATTTCAACTATTGTTTATTATGTATAGTAACATTGCCTGACTGTTGTCGTTCATTGTACTCGGGCCTGTTTTTTATGGCACACTCTGTACCTCTTCAGACACTTGAGCCCCTTGTAGCAGAAAGTTGAAAACTGAATTAGCAACATTTCCTACATGGCGGACGGTACGACATGTAAAAATAATTTTTTCCAAATACGGTCATTAAGAATAGCAACAAAATTGGTATGTACGTATTCACCTAATTGTGAGAAATTTACACATTTCTTGAGTTGGGCATCATACGGTGTTTTCAGCATCAAGTGCGCAAAGAATATTTTGAATAAATCTTTTAAATGGGAGATTGTCACAAATAGGAATTGACACATAGCCCTTCAAGCAACCGATCTGTTCAGTGATAAAAAGTTTGGAAATATATGCAAAATGTTTCCCATACTAAGATATATGCGACACGCGAAATGGATATCTCAAACGAGGTATTTAAAGGCGCATATAGCGAGAAGGAACGAGAAAATAATGATACGCTCACAGTAACGTCAAATCTGGATAATTTTGAGCGTAAAGTATGCGCAAAATGGTTTTCGCATCGAGTAATATCTAATCAAAACGGAAAGAATGCTTTTAGTTGGATTTTAAAATCCGAGATCGGTGTATACTGAAGATCGGTGTAGACTTACGTTCTCAACTGGTAAAACTTTGCATTATGAAAAATGGGAAAAGATAAGCAAAATATTCTTCAAAATCAGCAAAGTAAGAAGAATTTTTTCAAATGAGGGTTTTACAAGAAGAGGTAGCACTGGAACGTATAGTTACCCCGCCTAGACTGAAAACTGGGAACTACTTGAGGTAGAATGCTTATGTAATTGTAAGAAGTATTCGTAGATACACTACTCAAAACAATTAGGGGATAGCGTAGTTTTGTATGAAAATTGTGAATGACGGAAAACTTCCGAGCTTGGAATAGGAACTACAGACATAGTGCGATATGTAAGAAGAAAAATATGGCCGAACCAATTAGTAATTAAAATTTAATAATTTTTAAGGAGACAAACAAAAATTCATATTTATGACCATATCAAAAAATGAAAATAAATGTACATTTTTTTGCCAGAAAATTGGATTTAATAGGGCGTATGGTTTCCCTTGACAGAAAGCAATGCTGTACACTTATGAGGCATGGAGTTAAACATATTATTAATGGGGGATTGGGGAATTACATCTCACTCCTGCAGGAGACAACTTTCCAATTGCTGGACTGTTTGTGGTGGGGTTAATCAAGCAGCAACCCTTCTCCCAATACGTTCCAGACATGCTCGATGGGGTTCATGTCTGGGGAACATGCTGGCCAGTCCATTTGGATGATTCCCTCTTCAAACAGGAAGTCGTCTACACGTCGAACGCGATGTGGCCTGCAATTATTGCCCACGAAAATGAATTCATCTCAGATTGCTTCAGCATAAGGGACGACTAAGGGTCTGAGGACACCATCTGTATACCGCTGAGCAGAAAGTGCTCCATTTCCGATGATGTACAGGTCGGTTCGACCGTTGATAGAGATAGCGGACCACACCATCACTCCGCCTCATCGAAATCGAACACTCCCTTGCACAAATAACGGGTTGTTACGAGTACCTCGATCCCTCCAAATGATGGGTCGCCTATTGTCTGGATGTACAGTAGGGTGGAGCGAAAAACACTTTTTTTTTATTTGAAACGTCATCATGTGCAATAGTTGCGATTTTATTACTGAAATGACCCCTCTAAATATGGATGACATTAATCGATATCTTAGGCTTTCCCAAGAACCTCGAAGTCTGAAAATTATAGGGAAAAATGCATTAAAAACAGCAGCTTTCTCTATTTTGTACATATCAAAAATACTGTGTCACCATGTTATTTAATATCAGCTTTAAGTGTATAAACACGGGTAAAAATTCAGTATACGTGAGTTAATTTCTTAGTCTCTCCCAGATCCCTTAAAGTATGTGATTTTTCGGCAAAAATGGCATGATAAAAAGCATGGCATCTTGTAAGAAACATGGCAACTTATCATGTTGTTCAACAGCAGCCTTACTGTTATCAAATTGGATTTAACACTAACATACACCACTCTCATACTTTCTAGAAACCTCGTGTGGATTTTCAGAAGCATAGCTTGCAACCTAGCGCACTCCTTTGTTTCTGTTACTTTCTTCACCTCACCCCACCCTCTCCCTCACAGCGCAGTTCTCTTTGTGAACTCGCTGAGTCATCCCATCACAGTCCCACAGATCCTTTTGGGAGAGACTATAGGCGAGTGGTGCGTCATAAAGATGCAACAGTTGCTTTCATTCCTAGTGACGTTGATTGGAGGCACCGCCATTTTCGTTTTGTCGTTCAACTACTTAAGATGTCTGAAACAAGAAATACAGCTGATTGTCCTATCCTCGGAAGTTATAAGAAGATGCATGAAAATGTGTTGCCTACGTACGAAGATGTAATGCGCTATTGTTACCTTGTGAGGAAGACTGTTAGGCAGGAAGGTGCAAATTATGAGCCTGCTCCAGAAGAAATAGCAGGTATTGTAGCGGACAAAGTGCTGAGTATATGAAAGAGAGCATCTCTTCCGACATCACTCCACAAATCAGTCGTAAAGTGTATGACAGCATACAACATTGAAATCCAAAAGCTGAAAACACAGGCTGCAAGAATGGATGAAACCTACCGGAAGAAGGTGGAACTATTACGTGCAGATTCGCATCGTATCTTTGAAATATGCTCATACAAGTGCAAATGTTTTAGAGCCGCCCCGGTGGTGCAGTGGGTAGTCAAAGCGAATGTTGGTAGAGTAACTAGTCTCTCTAGTAACTCTTCTCTCTAGTTACTCTTCTTCTCCAGTGCAGGTAAACCATGGATTCCAAGCAGAAGCAATGTGCCCTCATTGAGTTCTTGACGAAGGAAAGGTACAGGCTGTTCGACAACCACATAAGGCTACAAAATGTTTATGGAGTTGACACCATGGACAAGATCAATGTGCACAGATGGATGTAGAAGTTTATAGAAGGGGAAACTAGCATTGAAGAAAACCACCCAAATGGGAGACCATCATCTGCTACCACTGACACGAATCGTCAGCGAGTGGACGATATGATTCGCGCGGAGAGACGAGTTACAATCCGAAAGCTTGTTGCACATCTGGACTGTGATCAGAGTAACATACAGAAGATGGTGGAAGACCTAGGGTATTGGAAAGTGTCTGCAAAATGGGCACCTCAGCAGTTGACATCCGATTTGAAGGAGAGAAGGATAGAAATCTGCTTTGATCTGCTGGAAGCATTTAAAGCCAATCAAGACACGTTTTTTCCCATCTGCTGACAGGGGATGAAACATGGGCGTGTATTCGCGATCTGTAAACGAAGAATAAATCCATGGAGTGGCATCACACCTCTTCACCAAGGCCTAAGGAGTTCAAGAGCCAGCGATCAGCACAGAGAGTCATGGTGACTGTTTTTTGGGATGACAGGGGTGTCACTGTCCTTGAGTTCCTGGAACGTGGCAGTACCCTGAGCAGTGAGCGGTACATTGTGACACTCAAGAAGCTCAGAGAAGCCGTAAGGAAGAAGAGACCGTCCAAGAATCTGAAACATTCACTACGACAATGCGAGACCACCCAAATCTTTGGCAACAAATCAGGCAATCAGTAAATTGAGCTGGTAAGTGGTGCCCCATCCACCGTATAGCCCAGATCTAGCTCCCTCCGACTTCCACCTTTTAGGTCCAATGAAGGGCAGTCTCCGGGAACAACGATTTGTTGACACAGACGAGGAGAAAGAGCCTATGAAGAAGTGGGTACAACAGTCCACACCTTAAGTTTTTCAAAGAGGATTCGAAAATTGTGTTCAGTGGTGGCGCAAAGGCATCATTTGTGATGTCGAATATGTCGAGTAGCACCTTTGTATAGAAAAAACCAGTTACTTCACCAACACGTGCAATCTGAACGACCTATGTCGGTTAATAAAAACGTTATGCCCGCTTTTGCATATTATTATAGCGTTTTACAAGCTGGCGATGACCGTTTTTCTTTACGTGTGGAGTTCCTCAATAAAAATATTTTTTTTAATAATTATTGAAGTTTATGTTAGATGTTCACCATGACTCCTCGAATCTGATTTATGATTATTTTAACCAGAAATCTTTAATCGCAGATCCGGTAGTCAAGAGCGAATCTATTAAAATGCATGAGCATATAGTCTTCTCCTTTAGAGATGAAACAACTAACACTCACTTTGCTGAAATAAAAGATTACATGACGCTTTCGCAAGATCGTCTCTCTTTTAAAATGAGTTTCTGAACGTCACATCTTTAGTTTATGACGTGCATACTCTTAAGGATTAGAAGACACTTACGTTTCTTTTTTCAGACTTTAAGTGCTCTTCAAATCAATACTTCCTGGAGAATTAATTACAAGATGAGAGCTGTCTAGCACAGACAGCAGCATTTCGGACGAAAAGCCGTATCGTTTCAGTGAAACAGAGCAGAAAAAGTAAAATAAAATATGGCGATGTATACCTACGGAAAAAATAAAAAAAAGAGGAAATAGCGCTGTCTCGCCTAAAAGTAATAGCACGCTTCCTGAAAATCCTGAGAGATTCTTTTGTTTGCCGTACCTCAAGCTCAGGAAATTAATTTCTTTCTGGACGATTTTCATTTTACGTTTATATCATGAAAGACTCAGTGTTAAGCTTTTATTCTTCAGAAAATTCCTCACAAGCTACTTAAAGATGAAAAGTTTGCTCTATAATTCAAACAACACAGACGTTCGTAATTAAGAGTTGCATATCATCATGCGACGACTCATCACCTAAATATTCAGGTCCTCTACCACGGGACAATAGCATTTTCTTCTGGTAAGTAAAAACAACAATTAGCACCAAGATGTAGAAATAATTATTAGATTATAAAAATACATTTAGTAGACAAAACATTAAGAGATGATGGGCAGCTGGCTTGGTCATCATCCGCGCAGAGTGGAAGAAATTCAAACCGAACGCAGACGATAAATAGGCAGACAGCAGGGATTCACAACACTGCAGCACACTATACACAATCTACCAACAAGTAATTGTACACCTGTGATAGCAAAGGAAAACGAAGTTTATTCTACTTCAATAGTTGGTGGAGCCTCCACGAGCGGCAATTACAGCTGCGACCCTCCGGGCATACTCTCAACCAGGCGTTGTACGACGGCTAGTGGTATTTTCTTCCACTCGGCTTGGAGAAGACAGGTCAGTTCCTTCACCGATTTAGGACGGTGGTGGCACCCCTTAAGTCGACGATCCAACTCGTCTCAGAGGTGCTCGATAGGGTTAAGGTCCGGGCTCTGCGCAGGCCAGTCCATTCGATTAACCCCATTTTCACCATGCCAAGCCATGGTGGACCTCGCAACATGACAGGTGGCATTTTCATCCTGAAAGTAACATGGGTACTCCCCGTAAAACTGCCACAACGTAGGAAGCGCATGGTCATCCAAAATGGTGCAGTAGGTCTCGGCGTTGAGTCTACCAGGAATTGCGACCAAGGATCCCGTGCCGTACCAGTAGAAACATCCCCATAGCATAATTCCACCGCCGCCGAACTTCACAGTTGGCACAATACATTCCGGCAGAAGGCGTTCTCCAGGCAGACGCCAAACCCAGACCCTGCCATCCGAACAGTAGAGGGTGAACCTTCATTCGTCGCTCCGGAGAACCTGTTTTCACTGTTCAACGGTCCACTGTCGACGTTCTTTGCAGCACGTTAGCCGAGCAGCGCTATTGGACTTGGTGATAAAAGGCTTGTGGGCGGCAGCACGTCCACGATAACCAAGCAGATGGGCTTCCTTACGAATGGTATTCATCAACAGAACACTCCCGGATGCCTGTTGAAACTCCTCGCGGATGTGGCCCATCGATTTGGTGCGGTTCTTCCGAATTTCTCTGGCCAGCACCCGTCGGTCTCTAACTCCCAGTTTTGTGGGTCTGCCGGGTCGGGGAACATTCCAACAGCCACCTCTCATCTTCCACTTGCCAATCACGTAGGCCACTGTCGATTTACGGATACTTCAACTCGCTGATATGTCACGTATGGATCGGCCATTTCTGTGACACCCGAAGATTACACCTTTCTCGAAATCAGATGGCTCCGAACTGCGTGGCATCTTGCATGCGACTGGTTGCGTTGTTGTTTCCCACACGATATTTAACGGCGGCGGCCGTGACGTGTATCAGAACCGCAGATATCATCGTTTGCAGGGGTGTCCAATTACTTGTTGGTAGATAGTGTACGAACATGGGTAAACATAGTGAACTGAGCGACTTTGATCGAGAACGCATTGTCGGCGCTAGACGAACGAATCATCCTATTGCCCCCAGTGGTAAGAAGCCTAGGGTTTCCGAGGGCAGCCATATAAAGCGTTTACCGTGAGTATACCATCGAGGAACGTACAAGCGCCCTAAGAACAAGCGGTGGTCCATCACACTCCATTGGTAACTGGAGTCGACGTATGCTCCCCAGGCTCGTATAGACCAACCGACCGCTTGGCAAAAGCGGGGTAAGCAGCATCCGAGTTAAATATCGGAAGCTCGAGCAGCGTCAGCGACGAACGGTAAAGCACACACTGCATGCCTTGTCATACGCGAGCCAACACTCTTGTCATACGAGAGCCTTTCACTTCAATATCCTTGTCATACGGGAGCCGACACTCTACTTGTGTACCACAGTTGACCGCTCATCATCGAAAATCACCCCTCGCCTAGCATTGGGAACAGCAAAACTGGACCTTTACAGAGTGGCGCCCCGTCATGTGTTCAGACGAATCCCGTTTTCACCTGTACCGAGCAGACCGGAGGGTGTGGGTGTGGCATCGACAGCATGACGTCATGTTCCGATCACGTCGGGTTGTCTCTGTTAAAAGCGGTGGTGGATCTGCGCTGGTTTGTGGAGCCTTCTCATGAGATACATTAGGTCCCTTAGTGTGTCTGGAGAGGTCTTTGACCTTTATGCACTACCACCAAGTGTTTGCTGGTCACCTAGATGCTTTCCTGACCTTCGCGCATCCTACGGTTGATGGACCGTTTCAACAGGAAAATGCGCGGCAGCATCGGGCCGCATCCCCCATGACATGTCTCGAGAAACACTCATTTGAGTTTGGAAGCATCCAGTGGCTCCCAGGGTCTCCGGATATAATCCGCATAGAAGCTCTCTAGGATGGTTCCTGGACGGACGTCTCAGGCCGAGTTGTGGACTATCCTGAAAAGAAAGCATGACTGGCATTAGCTCCGAAAGCCCTCCGACGTCTGGTAGAATTGATGCCTCTGTGTGTACAGGCTGCTATTCGCGCTAGAGGAGGAAAAACACTCTATGGTGTCTCTTGTGTTTTGTCCATTGAATGTATTTAACCAATATATATTACCTTCGGTGCAATTAAAAACATTGTACGGTTGGCAGAGAAAAAATATGATGCATTAGATAATGAAATTATAATCTTATGGATTATAATCTGTCGTAAAACACACTTTACATAAAGTTAATATCAAGAACATTTTGCTTTAGTGGAACACCAACTCATACATGTGCTCTCACCATGAGTCCCTCACCAAAAAATAACACATTTGAAATAACGTGTGACCACGTTTTTGGAGTTCTCCACCCCTTCACTCAAAAACCTCATGTTTTTTAGATACGTTCACGTATTGTAAACCTTACGTTTGCATTTATTCCCATCTTACAGTTACAGTATATACTTCTAAAGATATTCAAAATCCTTTAATAATACAATTTTTTGCTATACCATTTTTGTTAAGCTGCGTGTAGTTTAATACACTGACAAATACCTACAAATTAATTAGTTTTAGGTAACACTTCAAAAATTGTCTGTGTCATGTCACTAAATACAGTAAAAATTCTCATACACTGCTGTAATAATTTCTGTTGCTCAAATTTAGTTAAATTGCGATGCCAGTATGATAAAGCAGATTGCTGCAGATGATGTTGTTGAAGGACTCTCTACTGAATCGTTTTTTTTTTTTTATTGAAGGTTTAACGACCACCGTGAAGAACACAATAGGCTATAAGCTGTTGCCCGTCCCTAATTTAGGGTCATTGGTTCCAGGGAAGGGAGAGAGCCAGTGCCGTAAGGCAAACAGAATACCCATGCCTCACCGGGATTCGAACCCGGACCCCTTTCGGACGAATGATCGGAAGCCATCACTTAGACCACTGCGCAACCGGAGCGGCCCACTGAAGTGTTTTTCTGTGCCCTGTGTGAAGGGTTCGTTTGACCTTCATTTGTAGAAAATTTCCAAGTTTCGGAGTATTACCTGTATATTCCCCGATCTTGAAAAACATCAATGAAGTATCTGCTAAAATTGAGATTCTTTCTTTTGTAGTGAAGAATATGTTTATTCTGTGAATTTATGGAAAACGTCACTCAAAGCATTATCCGAATTTCATTTCATTTCTCTACTAACACGTCGGTCCCTTTCTTTATCAAAATTATTTTTCTTCAGTTCTCTCGCTGCTAATCTGTATTCGTTTGCGTATATTTAGCACGTCTTTTGAAAACAAGTTAGTAAAATCATGCAGTGCATTGATTATGATACACTTTCCAACATACCAGAAATTATTACTCACGTTATGTGGATAATGGCTGTGGAATAAATATCGCTCCTGTGTCCTGACCTTTGACCACATTTTGATGATATTCTTTGACCCCATTTCGATGATATTTTAACGTTTTGTCGCAATAGAAGCAGTTTTACGCAAGTTAGGAGAATAATGGCTGTGGAATAAATCTAGCCTTTGTGCAATGACCTTTGATCTCATTTCGTTGATATTCAACAGAACCGGTTCACTATACTTCCGGAACAACATGATAACGTTTTGTCGCAATCGGAGAATTTTTAGGTAAGTTATGGTGCACAAGAGCAATGGAATGTATCCCATTCCAATGTCCTGACCTTTGACCCCATTCCGCCCATTTTCAATAGGGTTTGTACCCAGGTGGTTCCTCACCACATACTAAAATTTCATCGAAATCGAACCATTTGTACGCAAGTTATGGTGCATAAAGGCAATGGATTGGATCCCGCTCCTATGTCCTGATCTTTGACCCCATTTCATTTATTTTCAGTAGAAGTCGTCCCCAAATGGTGTTCTACCACATACTAAAATTTCATCGAAATCGAACTATTTTTACGCAAGTTATGTCGCATAAAGGCAATGGAATAAATCCCGCTCTTATGTCCTGCCTGACCTTTGACCCCATTTCACCCATTTTCAATAGGGCTCGTGCCCAGGTTGTTCCCTACCACATACTAAAATTTATTCGAAATCGAACCATTTTTACGCAAGTTATGACGCATACAGGCAGTGGAATGCATCCAGCTCCTACGTCCGGACCTTTCACCCTATTTCACGCATTTTCAATAGGGTTTGTCCCCAGGTATTTCCCTACTACATACTAGAATTGTATCGAAATCGAACCATTTTTACTCAAGTTATGACGCCTAAAAGCAATAAATGGATCCCGCTCCTATGTCCTGACCTTTGATCCCACTTCACCCATTTTCAATAGGGTTCGTCCCCTACCACATACTAAAATTTCGTCGAAAACGAACGATTTTCACGTGAGTTATCGCGCATCGGACGGACAAAGCTGGAGCATATACACTTTTTCAACCTACGGTTGGAAAGCGTAAAAAAAAAGATCGTGCTTTTGTTATCGCTTTGTCCGTTCGTCGGTCTGTAGACACCATCTCTCTGTAACTATTAGTTCGATTTGAAAAATTATTTTTGCATTAGGAAGCTTGAAATATGCGAATGATGATCCTTTATTTCCTTTTTTTATTACGGTGTACAGTTTCACCGCTAGAGGGCGTAAATGCAGATGATAGTTTCACCGCTAGAGGGTGAAACTATATACATTTTATCCCAAATGTTTGCTTCTAAACAACCGATTGAAAAAAAAAATCAAAATACATTTTATCCCAAATGTTTGCTTCTAAACAACCGATTGAAAAAAATCTTTTGTTTTTAGATTCCATTTATGTCGAAGAGTTTTTTAGGTATAATTATTTTTTCAATTTAAGCATAGATTTTCCGTTAGGGAGCGCAAAAGCAAATTACGTTTTCCCCGATATCTCTTCTTATAAAACTCCAATTTGAAACATTTTTCTTTCAGCGGATACAGCTCCCGATGGAAAATATTTCGCATATAATTTCTAATTTTTGGTAAATAATACTTTGGCCACCAGGGGCGTAAGTGTTATTTTTTGCTTCTGATGTATTTGCCATGAAATCCGAGCTTCTAAAATCTCGATTGATAAAATTCGTTCGCGGACCGATGCCACTCACGTCCATAACTCTTTTCGGAATATTGTCTTCTTAAAATACTGCATGATTTCTCCGCCAGGGGTGTAGATGTATATCATATGTTTGCCAATATCTCTGCTTCTAATGGTCCGATTTGAAAAATTCTTTCTCTGTTGGATAGAGTTTCCGGTATGATATGTTTTTCATATAATTTCAAAATTTTCAATTGATTCATAGACTTTGGGCTAGGGCAGGAGGGTAAAAGTAAATTGCGACCAGGGGGCATAAGTCATAATTTCCGTTTATGATGTATTTGCAGCAAAATCTAAGCTTCTAAAATTTTGATTGAAAAAAAATAATTTGTGGACAGGTACTACTCATGTCGACAAACCTGTCTAATTTTTGCTTCTGATGTATTTGCCATAAATCTGAGCTGCTTTCAAACCTTAAAAGAATATTTTCTTCTTAAAATAATGCATGGTTTCTACGCCAGGGGGCGTATATCTGTATCTTATTTTTCTCAATATCTCTACTTCTAGGAGTCCGATTTGAAAAATTCCATCTTTGTCGGATAGTGTTTCCGATGCGAAATGTTTTTCATATAAATTCAAAATTTTAAAGTAAATCACAGACTTTCCGCCAGGGGGCACAAAGGTAAATTGCGTTTTCTCCGATATTTCCGGCTCTAAACTCCGATGTGAGAAATTCTTACTGTATCGCATTCAACTCCTGATGGAAAATGTTTTTCATAGAATTTCTATTAATATTTGATTAAGTACGGTTTGGCCACCAGGGGGCTTCAATGTTAATTTCTACTTTTGATGTATTTGCAGCAAACTCTGAGCTCCTGAAACTCGATTAATTTTTTTTTTCTGGACCAGTACCGCTCACATCGAAAAGCCTTTTGAAATGAAAATGCTTTCTTCCTAAAATAATGCATGTTTTTCCGGCAAGGGGGCATAGATGTGTATCTTATATTTGTGCATATATGTGCTTCGAAGAGTCCAATTTGAAAAATTCTTTCTTTGTTGGATAGCGTTTCCGCTGCGAAATGTTTCTCATATAAATTCAAATTTTTCTTAATGCACAAGTCTGCAACCAGATGGCGTAAGCTCACGATTCTGTTTACAGTAATATCTGCGGGATTAAATACCCGATTGAAAAACTTCGTTCTTAAGTCAGATACGATTGTTTTCCATACCGGTTCCATTGACTTTGAATAGCTTTGATAAATTTAATTTACTTCAAAACGGATTCAAAAGACGTGCTTATTACACCCGAAAATTCGGTGTCATCTTTCTGGTTCATTCTGATTTCACGACAACCTTCCTTTCTTCGCCGTCCATCTCCGTTTCAGCCCTAGGAGAAAAATTCAGGCTGTCATACCTCTCTTCCTACTTCGAACCGAATTCCCTTGGATTTTACTTTGGTCATTTCTCGTTACAACGGCCAGAGTGTAGTGTAGCACTCCCTCTCTATACCCTCCTTATTACTCCTTCTGGCTATGCGCAAAAAGTGCGAGAGTTCATTTTAATTGCCTTTTCTCTGGTACTAAAACCCCTCGAGAAAACTATTTAAGATGTGAGAGTGTCTCGATACTTCTCTCAAGGATCATTGTCCACTTTCTCCCTTGCATAGCAATAAAAATAAGGCATACATTCGAACACGACGACATCTTACAGGATGCAGCTGCACTTAAACACAGGGAAAAGAGACCGTACGGTAAAGAAGGAGAGATAATTTGAACTCATCGTATTCGAAATGGTTATAATCCTGTTGAATCTATGACGGTTACAATATGTCGGAATATTTCAGAAATTTCAAACACGCAAAATACGGGACAAAATAAATATTTTTAATCGAATTGTTCACCGTCAGTAGCAAGCTTGCCCACAAGATGCAAGCTGCTGCATGGTGTCCAGAAAAAATGTCGAGCTTCGGGAAGTGAAAAACTTACGGCACGCAGTTTCAATTGATGTTTTATCAGGAATCGATAGAAAGGTGTGTGAAAAAGTGATAGTCCGTTGGAAACAGATCAGGTGAATAAGATGGATGACGTGAGGTTTCGTATCTCGACTGCTAAAAGTTAATTTCTGTGCGTGATCATGGAAGCCATAACTCATCAGAATATCGAGGTCGAAACTTCAAAATTTAACACATTGTTTCTTTTTGTTATCCGAGTTGCGGTGGCAGGTTTCACTTCGAAGTTCTGATAGGGGGTTTACTATAGATAAAAAATGTTTGCTTTCTACAGTAAATTATTATTACTTAAATCCTTTTATCTACGGTTCACAAAGAAAATTTTGCAGAGTGTGTTTCTCAAAACATTTAAGTTTTAGATTCGCATCTGCAAATGTAAGCGCTCAATTGATTTAGCTTTGTATTGCGAACACCTGCCTATAATGCCACCACACTTGAGAACTGCCGTCCATTCGCATACACATCACGAGCGAGGATACCCCAGAGGTTCTCGAAAGGGGTCAGATTTGGACTGAGTGCTGCTCAATCCCTTACTGTCACATGATGAGTGTTGAACCAGCGTTTCGTTGATGCAGACCGATGGATAGAGGCATTGTCTTGCTGGAACAGATAATCAACACCAGCTAGAGTTTCGGCAAACGGTAGAAGGTGGTTGCTGAGTACGTCCTGATACGTTTCGGAGTTTTGCCTGCCTTGCAGAAAAGCGATATCCGTTGTCCTATTGAACGCAAAAGCTCCTTAAACAATCACAAATCCCCCTCCTTTCTGTCTGCGGAAGAAGGTGCGTGGCTCCAGTCGTAAATCATGTCAATAGCAGTTCCAAACGTCAGAGCCGTCCAGGTTGAACTTTTTCTCATCGGAGAAAATAGTTGTGATCCACTCGTCCGTCCATCACATGTGGCTGCTTGCCCATAACAATCTGGCTTCCTTGTGGCGCCGCGTGAGCTGTGGCAAACGGCGCATTTTACGGAGCACAATGTTGCGACTTTCCTTGATTCGTCGATGAACTGTGTCCTTTAAGTCGGTGACACCTACAGTCCGAGAAACATGACGTAATGATAACCTTTGTGATGAAACTAAACGCATGATGGCACAATCATCTCATTTGGTTATTATTCGAGTCCTTCCAGTCCGTTTTCTGTCAGTTAACGCACCGCGTTTCGATAAAGTCTTATAAATGACTGCCCTACTCCTCCCCATTACTTTACACATTTTCGCTACTGGCAATCCATTTGCTCTCAGTCTCCAAATCTTCTGCACCTCCTCACCAGAAGGTTGACTGTGTGGCATTTCGGCAGATGAATGTCTGACTGCAGGTCCGCTGTCTTTTGTAGTCTGGACCGAATTACGGCCCATGCGCGTGCGTACGAAATGCTCATTTGTACATCTCATTTGCATGTGGCTACTTTACATAGTTGTCTTTATATTTATGAGACACCTGAAGTTACACTATTTCACTTTGTGGTGTTTTTTTCACACAATCCGGTCATCTCGACGGATCGAAACGTTTGTTGTAGGGCTATGTCTAATTAGGTACCATTTCAGCTTCCTACCTACAGTATATTCGCATTGGCTTCACGGCGCAACGTAGACTGTCTCTATATTTATGCGACGCACCTTAATAACGTTAGTCCACAGTCCTGTAAAATCACAGCTCGCAGATGCCTAAAAGCACATTCTACGAGGTATCGTATATTTTCCATGCTTAGCTTGGCTCATGTCCGCTGCAGCCGCTACGTCAGTTCCAGCTCATTCCGTGGAGGGGGATTACCAGTTCTCACAACCCGTTCTATCATATCAGACATATGCTCAATTGGTTACGGTCAGGGGAGTTTTGAGGGCCAAGGCGATGTGGCGAATTTGTTATCGTGTTCCTCCAACAATTCAGCAGTTCATGGGAGCCCAATGACACGGTACGTTGTCCTATTGTATGATGGCACTGTGGCCCGAGTGAACCTCTTAGAGATATGTATGGAGATGGTTGGCTAACAGGTTCCCGTAATGTCCACCATTCAGTGTTTGTGGAATGATAACCCACGGACATAGAACTTGCCAGGAAAAAACTGGTCAGGCAAAAACGCCACTTCTACTGACTTGTTGAAGTCCATCTGTGCAACCACAGGTTAGGACTTCAAGCTGTTTACGCCATAGGTGAAGCCAGCCATCAGCATGGTGTAGCGGAAAACGGGATTTCTCACTCCATATGACATTCTCCCATCTGTCGAGGGTCCATTACTGAAGATCCTTGGCCCATGTGAGGCGTTGTTTGCTATGACTGTGCGTCATCATGGGTACCTTCGTTGGTCTCCGGCTGTAAATACCAATGAGCATGGAGCATGTGGAAATAGATCGAACTGCACCACTGTTGTATTTGTGGGTGATCTGGGTGACTGTTGCACGTCGTCGCTGAGATACGAGTTGTGACACTCGTCGCTTACTTTTGGGAACAACTGCGCGTGGCTGACCAATGTGAGCCGTTCTTTTGGATATCTGTGTACGGTTAATTCACTCCTAGTACACGCTTGATATAGTAGTACGGGAGCAGCCAACAAGTGCAACTGTTTCCGAAATACTCTCACCTGCCCTTCGGTCCCCAAATATCTGGCCGCGGTCAAATTTGCTTATTTCGCCATGTTTCCGCATTACTGGCAAATGTTGACTGTTTACATAGAAGGGATAGGTGTGTACCATTTACACTAGCTGCACATGACGATGATATCACGTGGTACTTCGTTATTGCTACGAATATGCCTGACTGGGGTTTTTCTGATGCAAAGCTAACTCAGTGTGCTTAGGTACAGTCCATTCACATGGGATTATGTCTAATTTTCACTACATTTGTCGAGAATGCCTCTGTATGTCAACTACAGCTATGCAAGGTAGAAAGAGGTAATTCACGGTAGTATTATGAAAACAAAAGAAGCGGAGGGGTAGAAAAAGGAACATTTTTCGATAATAACTCGAAAAACAAAAACCGTACTGTATGCGGCTTAATTGAGATTTTTTACAATGTTCATGCATTATAAAAATATTGCTGCACAGATAACAAGGTTTACACACAAAATGAATAAGAAATAAATATTTTCTGTAGTTTGCGGATGCAGGTGGGGAATTAAACCAAAATTATATCGTAAAAGCTATACCAAGCAAGCCATGATGCAATTTAATTTGTCTTGGATAAAAGGAAATGTTTTGGAACGCTCTTACCCTAGGAGCTGCGATTCTGGTGCGAACCTGCACCGGACGGATCTACTGGTCTTGCACTCCCCAGTTTCGTTGTCGGGAAAGGCCATATTGACATAAGGCGGTTCTTCCATAAAGGTCACCTTTAAGTTAAACCTCTCGGGGACACCAGGTGGTGGCACAGGTGAACCTCCAGGCCATACTATGTCTTTAATATCGAGTCCTGACTTTGTCCAGACACCTATCTAGACAAATGAAGGTAGAAAGAAAGACACATGAAAACAGCTATCAAACCAATATAGAATATCAGTACAACACAGTGGCGAAACACGCCAGTGTGCAGTGTCAAATATAATACAGCAACGAGATACAAATTACCTATCAAGTAGTTCGTTCCATATTGGCCATCGGGAGACAGCCCACGCCTGTCTGCTTTGTGAATAAGCAGATAGAGGAGGGACAATGCGTGTTTCCACTTCTGAAAGTGGTTAAAAACGTTTATTTCGCCCATGTTCACTTGGTCCAGTTCATTACGTCCATGTTCACTTGGTCTAGTTCATTGCGTCCATGTTCACCTTGGTCTAGTTCATTTTGCCCATGTTCACAGGTCCAGTTCATTTCGTCCATGCTCACTTGGTCTAGTTAATTTCGTCCATCTTCACTTGGTCCAGTTCATATCGTCCATGTTCACTAGGTCCATTTCATATCGTCTATGTTCACTTGGTCCAGTTCATTTCGTCCATGTTCACTTGGTCCAGTTCATTTCGTCCACGTTCACTTGGTCCAGTTCATTTCGTCCATGTTCACTTGGTCTAGTTCATTGCGTCCATGTTCACTTGGTCTAGTTCATTTTGCCCATGTTCACATGGTCCAGTTCATTTCGCCCATGTTAACTTGGTCCAGTTCATTTCGTCCACGTTCACTTGGCCCAGTTCATTGCGTCCATGTTCACTTGGTCTAGTTCATTGCGTCCATGTTCACTTGGTCTAGTTCATTTTGCCCATGTTCACATGGTCCAGTTCATTTCGTCCACGCTCACTTGGTCTAGTATATTTCGTCCATCTTCACTTGGTCCAGTTCATATCGTCCATGTTCACTCGGTCCATTTTATATCGTCTATGTTCACTTGGTCCAGTTCATTTCGCCCATGTTCACTTGGTCCAGTTCATTTCGTCCACGTTCCGTGGTCCAGTTCATTTCGTTCATGTTCACTTGGTCCAGTTCATTTCGTCCGTTTTCATTGGATCCAATTCATTTCGTCCACGTTCACTTGGTCTATTTCATTGCGCCCTTGTTCACTTGGTCCAGTTCATTTCGTTCATGTTTACTTGGTCCAGTCCATTTCGTCCACGCTTCACTTCGTCCACTGTTAATTTTGTTCGCTGTTTATTTAGTTCATTGTTAATTTTGTTCGCTGTTCATTTAGTTCACTGTTAATTTTGTTCGCTGTTCATTTAGTCTACTGTTAATTTCGTTCGCCGTTCATTTAGTCTACTGTTAATTTCGTTCGCCGTTCACTTTTTCCACCTTCATTTCGTCTTCAGAATGAATGGAAATATTGTGCGAAATTTCTGCTTTGATGGAATTTTTGTTACTAGGCAGAAAGTAAAAGGTCAGCGGACATTGCTTACACGCGTTTTTTTTTCTTGTTCAAGATTTTCGATTAAAATGCAACGATTTTAAATATCATTTAAAGTAAAACGAGGAATTAAACTTTGACGAGCCTATTAACTTTTTCGTGTGGCACGATGTCAAACACTATGACATAACTTTTAGAAAAATCTTTTAATGTTTTGAAATAAATCTCATATGGTGCTTTCATATAGTTTTTAGCTTTTCAGTATATCTTTCTTTATTTTGATTATTAATTGCTTTTTTGTTTTTTTGTTTTTATGTGATTGAAGGTTTAACGACTACCCTGAACAACTCAATGGACTTTACGCAGTTTCTCATCCCTAATTTAGAGCCACCGTTTCCAGGAAAAGGAGAGAGCCCATGCCGTAAGACAAACATCGCATCCATGCCACCGGGATTCGTACCCGGACCCTTCTGGGACGAATGGTCTTAATCCAAGCTCTTAGACCATTGCGCCATCGGGACGGTTATTAATTGTTTATAGTTCCCGCATTACTAATTTTCATGAGCATGAACTATCATCATCATCATTGTCAACCATTATCAATCCACTGCTGGACGAAGGTTTCACCAAGTTTCTTCCACAACGGTCTGTTTTGTGCTAGTCTCCTCCATGTTACTCCCGCATACTCTCGAATTTTATCCACCCATCTCCCATGTGGTATTCTTCTGGGTCTTTTCCTGTCCCTTGGAATCCAGTCTAAAATTTCGGCTGTCCATCGATGATCTGTCCTTCTGGTAACATGTCCAGCCCATTGCTCGTTCGTGACAGACGCAGTGTTGGTGGCTATTTTATACATTTTAGTGTGTAATACCTCGTCCCTCACACACCTATTGCGTGGCCATTCTGTCTAAAGGTACTGTTACGTTTTGAGCTACTTTTCTAACGTTCTCGTTCTCGTCCTCGTATTAGTTCATATGCATCCGTTTTCTTATCGTTTGCTCGGTTGTTTACGTTTGGAAGTTGCCAACATGGCGGCTTCCGGTATTTCTTCATCATCTCTGGGCGTGGCGGATTCACGCACGTCACACATCCTACGTCCATGAAAGTAAACACACTCTCGTTCTCAGATGTGTTTGCTAAGATGCCTTCCCAGCTTTCCAGTACTCCTGCTCCGGTGCCTTCACTGGACTTGGCTGCGCTTTCTTCTTCAGCTCCGGCATCTGCCTCAGCGCCCTCCCTGGGTACTACTGATTCTACTGACTTGCCTTTGGCCTGTGCTTCTCTTCCCTCACAGTATTCTGTGCCTGCCGGATCCGAACAGACTTCTCTTCCGAGGATGTCATTTGCCTGTACAATGCAACGAGGCGCTATTTCTACGTCCGATTCCTCTCAACCTGATGGTCTTTTGCAATCAACACCTATTATTCAGGTATCCAACCACAAGGTGACGGTAACGATAGATGACAATTCGCAGATTGGCCGTGAATTCCATAACCTCCTGGATAGAGGTGTGCTCTTTCATGTCTTACCAAATACTCCATTGCCACGCTATATGGAAGCCCTCTCTGGACATGTGTCGTCTGCGTCCATTGCGGGAATTTCCCGTACTCCTCGGGGTATCTCGGTTCAGCTCAATCACGAGGAGGATGCTGACTTGTTTCTTGCACACGGACTTGCGATTGGGACAAAACATCTCGTCCTTTCGCTTCTTTCCAAGCGACCGGTGAACATCACGTTCTATCCTGTTCCACAGGAAGTGCCTGAAACCGCACTTCCTCTCCTTGTCAGTCATGTATGTAAAATTGTTGGCAAGGTTCGTCGCCTTTCTGGCGCTCTCCGCGGAACTCAATTTGCACAAGCTACAGGACCTCGCCATCATTTATTGGTCGTCTTTCCTACTGAGAAAGCCTTGGCTAATTACCCTACAGAAGCTACTGTTGAAATTGGCTCACGAACGTACAGTTTTAAGGTTTTCACCACTCACTATTGTACACACTGTTTAACACAGGATAATACCACTTCCTCATGTGAACGCTTTCGACGTGGACGTTCATCAAGTTCGCAACCCACTGCTGACCACATTGGTCTTTCTACTATCCCCACGACTGGTAGTTTGCCTGACGTGACCACTTCGGTTCTCCATCAGACGAACATTTCAGTCACTGACAATGCTGTCTTTCCTTCTCTCCCGACCAGTACGATTGTGCATCTACCTTCAGGATTGACGGAGATGTCTTCTACTACAGATGTTTCTACAGCGGAGTGTTCCGATTCGGGTGTGTTGAGTGGTGGTTTGGCAGATCGGTCGTCTGGCTCTTCTCCTAGCCTCTCGGATATCGGATCTCCAATTACAACCTTGTCTACAATACCCTTGTTGCCACGTCTTCCTGCAGCCTCGGCTGTTGTAGCAGTCTTCACTAAGGCTGATCTGCTACGTATTGCTTCTTCAGGGACGTTAGTTTCCTCGTCTCCTGACTCGGGAGGTGAGCCTGATCTACTAATGGATACATCCGCCTCAGCATCTTCTTCGAAGCGTATTGGAACTCCCAAAGGCGCTGTAAAACAGAAAATGTTAAAACAACACAACTTTCTGTGCCTCTTTCTGAGGATTCATCTGGTGTCCCCGGTGTTTCTGGTTTCGGTGTTTCTCCACCTGATGATTCTTCAAACAGTATGCTTCTCCGCTCAGGTCCTGTAAACCCCCTCTCTGATTCTGAGGTTCTACAGGCCATTGATACGTTTCCTACAGTTCCTGGACCACTGTCCACACCGCACCTTTTACGTTTATTTCAACCTGCACGTACGATTGTTTGTCCTGAAGAATTCCTCCAGTCACCTGATCTGGACTTGTTTGCAGCGGTAACGCAATTCGAAGCTTATGTGTCATTTTTTAAATCTCTGAGTACCACCGATTTTCGGTATCAGGCGTTTTTGAAACGTTACACGCGCCGTCTCGCCTCCTTGAAGGAGCTCGCTGAGAAGCATATATGTGATACCTCATTTCCTCTTGCCGATGACTTTTAGCTCACTTCTCCAAACCGATCACTTTTTGTTCTCCTAATGCTTGGGGATTTGCGAACTCGTTCGCAGATCCTCTGGTGTTGGTAGACGTAGTGCCTGTTGATTCTGATGTGTTCCACGTATTTTAAATTTGCTATATTTGGGTGTTTTTACTGTGTTTCACAAGTAATGTATTTTCAATTTGCTATAATTGTGTGTTTGCTGTGTTTTCACGAATAATCGGTCTCGTTACTTGTGTGAGTTACCTAGTATCTCTTTATCATTATCTTATCTGTTGTTTCCTGAATTTGTGCCTTGTTTTTAAAATTTCCTATACTTGTGAGTGTTTGCTGTGTTAGTGCTTTCCTCGATCGCAGATTACTATAGTGGTACATTTGGTACCTTTGTTATTTTTAAAAAGTTGATGAGTTACCTCAATAATGTTTTGCGCTCAAATCACATTTAAGTTCCGTTCGGATGATATATAGTACATTTATATAGTACATTTATACATGATAAATAGTACATATAGCATAGTACATTTCATATACTTGTCCACATGTGTTATTCAGATCGTTTGACATGCCGATATGCCATTCATTCTTCGTGTGCATATTTATTTCCTTTCTGTGTAACTTTGTGCTGCATCGTGGATATACATACATTGCCGCACTATTGTTTTCTGTACTGCAACTTTCAATGAATCTCCTATGTTTGTATTTTGCTATAGCAATAAACTGGGTACCACTA
The DNA here is from genome assembly GCA_039090855.1 of Macrothele yani. Classification (NCBI taxonomy): domain Eukaryota; kingdom Metazoa; phylum Arthropoda; class Arachnida; order Araneae; family Macrothelidae; genus Macrothele; species Macrothele yani. The sequence goes on from CM077010.1 coordinate 139,933,466, forward strand.
TGGTACCCAAAGTTACCAATACCAATACCATTGCCATTTCAGGAATTTTATTCTGATCATGATGTCTTCCACTCTTGTCATTTTTCAGATCCACGAGTTCCTCTTCTTATCTCTCCTGGTTACACAAAGATGCACTTCTCCATGCTTCTTTGAGTTGTCTGCAGTCTTTGTGGAGTCATTTTGGAGTGGGTTTGGCCATAACTTCCCACGCTAGCCAACCCGTTTTGGTGAGTGTGGGATAGCATTTCCTCTAATCCCGATGGTTTAGTTATACCAGTTACATATTGACGGTCATCAAAGCCACTTTGTGAAGCCATTTTGGAGGGTTTGGCCATAACTCCCCACGCTAGCCAACCCGTTTTGGTGAGTGTGGGATAGCATTTCCTCTAATCCCGATGGTTTAGTTATACCAGTTATATATTGCCGGTCGTCAGAGCCCCGTTGTGGAGTCAATTTGGAGGGGTTTGGCCATAACTCCCCAAGCTAGCCAACCCGTTTTGGTGAGTGTGGGATAGCATTTCCTCTAATCCCGATGGTTTAGCTATACCAGTTATATATTGCCTGTCGTCAGAGCCCCGTTGTGGAGTCAATTTGGAGGGGTTTGGCCATAACTCCCCAAGCTAGCCAACCCGTTTTGGTGAGTGTGGGATAGCATTTCCTCTAATCCCGATGGTTTAGTTATACCAGTTATATATTGCCTGTCGTCAGAGCCCCGTTGTGGAGTCAATTTGGAGGGGTTTGGCCATAACTCCCCAAGCTAGCCAACCCGTTTTGGTGAGTGTGGGATAGCATTTCCTCTAATCCCGATGGTTTAGTTATACCAGTTATATATTGCCGGTCGTCAGAGCCCCGTTGTGGAGTCAATTTGGAGGGGTTTGGCCATAACTCCCCAAGCTAGCCAACCCGTTTTGGTGAGTGTGGGATAGCATTTCCTCTAATCCCGATGGTTTAGTTATACCAGTTATATATTGCCTGTCGTCAGAGCCCCTTTGTGGAGTCAATTTGGAGGGGTTTGGCCATAACGCTCCACGCTAGACCACCCGTTTTGGTGAGTGTGGGACAGCATTTCCTCTAATCGATGGTTTAGTTACACCAGTTATATATTACCGGTCGTCAGAGCCCCTTTAATCGGAACAGGATGCACCACAAAAGGCAGGGTTGACATTCGTCAAGGAAAGTCTGGGATATTTTACGTATCACCTGACCTAACTATAATGTTATCTATATGTGTCGTAGCTACTTAAAGTGAGAAAAAAATCCGTAAAATTATAATGGTGAAAAAAAGTTTAGAGTGATTTTTACTGTAAATTTGCAGTGTGCGAGAAGGAAAATAAAGATTTTTTACATAAAGGAGGAAGGGATTCTAAAATTTTCCTCTTCAATCCAACACATTTGTGGCCATTAGAATAAACTTTGATTTATGTCACAGTGATTGACATCGTACCCCACAAAAGAGTTAAAAAGCTCTTCAAAGTTCAGTTCCTCGTTTTACTTTAAATAGCATTTAAAATCGTTATATTTTAATCGATAAACTTAAAACGGCACAAAAATCGCATTTAAGTAATGTCAGCTGATTTTTTTTTCTGCCTATTAACAAACATTATATCAAAACAGTAAATTTCCAATTTATTCCATCCATTCTGAGAACGAAATGAGTGTGAACAAAGTGAACGGTGGACGAAATAAACAGTGGGCTAAATGAACAGCGGACAAAGTGAACGGTGGACGACATGAAAGGAGGACGATATGAACTGGACCAAATGAACGTGGACGAGATTAACACTGGCAAAGTGATAGGGAACCAGTTATAGGTTGTGTTTTAGTCTGTGGAATATATCTTCCCCTTTGATTTCAGTGCTTCTCTAGGGTTTGTATAACGTGCTACTTTGCATATGGACAACTGTTTTATGTGATAGCTATTTAGCAAATTATTTTTATTTATTTTTATCTTTAAGCTATGTCGGGAACAACCATAACGAACGGAAGTACTTCACCTAAGGGGTCCCTTAAAATATTCATGTCGTGATTGAAAGTGCCTGTTTGGTTGTAAAATGCACTTTTATAGTGATAAATAAAGTTTAAAATTAAAAATAAGGAAATCTATGCTTCAAAGTGCCCCTGCTCTCCACCAAAAAAAAAAAAGGATAAAAGAGGAATTCTCAAAGAGAAGTAACATTAAGAAATCCTACAAACGAAAGAAACTTTCCTCTTCAGTTATTAAAAAAATACTTAAGACAATAATACTTAAGACAATAACAGTATGTTTTGATAGTATTTTATTATCATGAATTGCGTCTTATGCTGTTTATTGTACGATTTAAAAATTCCTATCGAAAATGTCGCGCATTTCCACTGGTGTAATATTTTATATTAGTTCTCTGAAAATATTTCACTAAATGAGTTAAGACAATACATCAAATAGACGGCATTAAGGATGGAGTTATTTATTCTTACTTAATGCGGAAAAAATTTCTTCGCAATATGCACTCAGTTTCAAAAGAAAAAACAATCATACATTGCCAAGAAGAAATGCACGAAAATGTTTTCAAATTAGCGAGCAGTTAAGTACGTAAAAAAATTAGCAAATGAGCAGAGAATAAGATCTCCCCCCCCAAAAAAATTACTCGAACCTTGGCCGGCAAAATTACCTGATCTAAATACAAGAGACTATCGAACCGTCCCTGCTCTGCACAGTAGCAATTTAGAATTTACGGCGAATCTAAAGAGAGACGATTATTACGTTTAACAGGCGACTGTCTTTCCCTTTGTAAAGCCATTCTTTGTCTGTTATTTGTTAATACAGATTATGTTTCTTGGAAAGTTTCATTATGACAGGATAAACAAATTCTTTTAGCGTCCGATGTACTACGACCTATATTCGATTTTCGTTTCGGCATAATGTTAATACAATATTTAAATTTTAATTAAAGAACCAATCAAAGAGATACATACGTGTGGACGAAAACAACTACGCATTTTGTCTGTGCGAGCGCCGATAAACCAATTCTTTCAGCGTCGGATGTAACTACGCATTTAGTCTGTGTGAGCGCCGATAAACCAATTCTTTCAGCGTCCGATGTAACTATGTATTTAGTCTGTTGACTGACATGCTGTCAGACCGGTCGCGGCGCACGCGCCTCGGGTCTTTTTCTCAACGGCCGCTGCGTATGCGCCTCGCGTCTTTTTCCCAATGAGCAAAAAAATTTCGTAACTCGGTCGCCGTGCATCGTTGTTTAGGCAGTGGAAGCCACGAAATAATGCTTACGGCGTTTTTTTCTTTACCTTGTCACTAAAAAATCGCTACGGCTCGGCTCCCGTTTGTCATAAATTATTGTTTCATACACCTAAACCTTCATCGACAAATGCTCTACGGAATGGTGAAAACCCCATCAAAATCCGTCCAGCGATTCTCGAGATTATCCCGAAAAAACAGACAGACGCCTACCGTGGACTTTATTTTATGCTATGTATAGATATGCTGTCAGGAAAGGTGAGTGGAAACGGCCGTCATTCCACGAATAAGGACAGTTTGAAAACAGCTATTCATGAATTATGGAATTCCATCGATATGAAGTATATTCAGGACTTGTATATATTCAGACAGCTCATCTCGTCGAGTGGAAGCTTGCTACAATGCTAAAGGGGGTTGGACGAAATATTAAAAATCTCCAGTTTCTAAAATTGACACATATGAATTAAAATCCCGGAAGGCCATATTTATTTCACACTTTCTTTGGCACCTGAACGTGCACAAAGCCCGAACAAATATGTTTTTCAGCATAAAAACTGTTTATCTTTCTTGTATGTAATTTAGTGTACAATTTCCTCAATGTGACCTGTTTTATTTATATTGCCATGACTATTGCTGAATAAATGACACGAGCACAACAATTATGGAGCTCACTATATTTATGCTTATAACGAAATACAAGTCATATTAATAAACCACTAAAGTAAAAGTACAAAAATTTTACAACAAAGTGAATCTTCCAGTGGGACTTCCCTGCCTTTCAGGGAGCCCGAGCCACCCCCGTTACCTGCTAACTGCGGCCCTGCCCTGTCGGGTCAGCTACAGCAGCTAAGAAATTCCACGAACGGATTTGTTTTTAAGATGACACCATGTGATCGTGTCACGTTGAAGAGCACTGAGCTGTGCTGTGCAGCCCATTCTTCTGTTCGTGTTTATCAACGATGTTTGTCAGGCCACGTGCGTCATTCTATGCCTGTATGGGCTATGGAGGATATGGGAAAATTCACTACTCGAAAGAACTGTCCTGATACTTCTCATCATATGGTGTATGTATACGTGTGTTATTACCGATCACGGTATTGTTTGTTTTTTCTGTTGGACCACTGGTGGAGGGGTTATGATAAGCGATTTCTGTAGAGGCTAGGCTATTTATTGGGTTGGTGCAAATGAAATATCCGGCGCGGACGAGCAGTGGAGACAGGCCCCCACCACAGCGGAATGGAACCACCCACAGGTGTTGCGGGTATTACTTCACAGAGTTACTATAAACAGCTAGCACGTGTGTGAAGAACAAGGTTCAGGCGCGATTTGTTTGGACGTAACGTGGCTTGCATAGGAAACATTCAGACACCGGATTTGAGAGTCGTCTTCCTGTGTAAATTTAAACTGGGCCATTTTGAAAGAATTGCCGCTCGAAACGTTAACAAAGCGTTTGGGGAGAATACAGCCAACGAGCAAACCTTTCGACAATGGTTCGTGAAGTTTCGAAGCGGAGATACAGACCTGCAAAACGAAGCACGTGGTCATCGACCTGTTGCTGTTTCTAACGATGTTCTGTTACGTGTGGTTGAAGCGGACCCGCGAAAAACGTGTCGTGAGATAGCAGCAGAGGTAGGTGTCCACCACAAGACAGTTGTTCGGCGTCTGGCTGCGCTGGGTTAGGTCAAAAAAGCTGGACATGTGGCTGCCGCGAGAGTTGGAAACTGCCCGCAAGACGAGGCGTTTGTAAGTCTGCACGTCGCTGCTTTCCAGGAATAAACAGGAACCTCTACTACATCGAATCGTCACCTGCGACGAGAATTGTGTCCTTTGTGATAATAGCAAATGATCTGCACAATGGTAAAGAAATTCACAAATTGATGGATGGTCTCGTAAGCCACCTTTATACGCCAAGAAGATGATGCTCCTTGTCTGGTGGTCCACAGCCGGGATAATTCATCGGAGTTTCTTGGGAAGAGGCCAAACCATCACTGCAGAATGTTATTGTGCGGAATTACACCAGATGAACCGGAATAGACTGCAAAAACTACTGGCTTTGGTCAACAGACATGGTGTTCTTCTGCTCCAGAACAACGCTTGCTCTCATGTCGCACAACGAACGATGCTGACACTAAGTGCCTTGTGCTATGAAGCGCAGCCTCGTCCTGCCTATTACCCGGACTTGTCTCCGACAGACTGTTTCGTCGTGTGGATCACTTCCTGTCTAGGAAACCGTTCACGACAGACAGCGAGGTGTGACGTACCTGCCAGCAGGACGCACACGACATAAAGGCAGATGGCAGTCAGAACGAACGTCCGCGTAGCTCAATTGGTAGAGCGAACTATTCCGGAATGAGGGGACCCGGGTTCGAGCCCCGGCGTGGACAAAAATTACGGAGAATTTACTTCGTTATAATGGCTCCCGAACTTTCCGGATAACCCGGCCGTTCAAAATCTCGCAATGGTGTGCTGTTCTTTCCCCACCGTGAGATAGGAAAAATAAAGGAATCCCTTCTCCAGCGCTTCGAGAAATAAATCTGTGTTACGTTGCATTCCACACACCAAATTGACTGGGAGTTATCAAGTGCGTGCTTCAGCGGATGGCTGCCCACGACCATTCATGGTCACGGCTGACCCGTGGGCCATGCCTCCGGCCCTCTTTCGGGGGAGGGGGATATGTGACGTAGCTGCCAGCAGGACGAACACAACATAAAGGCCGATAGCAGTCAGAACGAACATCCGCGTAGCTCAATTGGTAGAGCGACTTATTCCGGAATGAGGGGACCCGGGTTCGAGCCCCGGAGTAGACAAAAATGACGGAGAAATTTACTTCGTTATAGAGGTTCAACGTGTAGTTGATGACTTCTTCGGGTCCCAGCCACAAGCCTTTTTTTGTCCCGGGATCATCGATTTGCCAGACAGATGGCAACTATGTGTCGATGCCGAGGGGAATTATTTTGGCTAGGTTCATTTTCCGTTCTCGCCGTCCACGTCTGCTTGCCCTTTACTGGACATTTCATTTTTCACCCACACAATAGAAGCTATTTTTGTTATTGTTCGCAGTACGTGGAGAAGTTTGTGATATTTGCTGGATTTTCTCTTCTTGCGAAACCTAAAGGAACAAAGTTAAATGATTTAGCTTTAGCACATCGCTATTTCTTCTCCACGACATATTTTGCAGACTCGGGGGTTTAAGAACTTTGACGAGAGTGGCAAAGGACAGTTTCTGGAACTCCTGGACTTACTTCCCATGTGTCCGTTATTGGACTCATCTGCTTTTGTATATCAAGGAATGAAAATACGGAAGAAAATATCCTAATCCACACAAAATTATCTCTCAAGTCTGATTTTTGTTGGAACAGAGAAATAATCCGAGTAAGCTTACAAATGAAGGAATCAGATTAAACGCATTCAGTTGATGCAATGAATAGGAGAATTCGTAATTAAAAAGAAATCTGCAAAATCGATAGGAATTACAATTTTGCTGAAAATATGCAGAATTTTCAGAAAAGTTATTAAAATATGCAGAGAACTCTTATAGCCGCATTTTGGGGAAACACGAGATAATTGGCAGTGAAACAAAAACGTCAAAAAAAATGCACGTCAGATGTTGTGAAGTTCATGCATCTAATGAGCAAGTCATTTGAAAATAAATGGTATAAAATTCACTAATTCATGTTTTCAGATTATTATCCTACAATGTAGAAAGTAAGTGGTATGGATTCACGGAACATTTCTGAAAATAATGTGCAGCAAAGTTGCCGGTGGGTATCTGTCTTTTTAAAAAAATTCCGTTTTTAAAAGTGCCCGTTAATTTTAACTTCCCTATTTTCACAGATTTTCCGAAGTGAGAAGTTCCGTTGATTTCAGCAAAAGTCCATTTCAACTTTTTCCGTATTTAAAAAGAAATTAAGCAAGATCGACGACCCTTCATTTTTCAGCTCTTTTTGGATCGAAACCTCGGCGTTTGGGTTGGTTCAACATGTACCGCACGACTTTAACCACTGAATCACAAACGCTCAGAATTCCGAGTCATATACATCGAAAAACAAACTGCGTGATTACGAATGTTTTTTTTTTCGTCATTAATGCGAGTGATTTAGTTATTTTATTTTCTGTTGCAGCTTACTATTTTTTTAATAGGTTTATAAAAAGATGTTTGCTGTAGGAGGACTTATCACAAAATAAAAATTTTCCAGCGTGATTTTTTGAAACAATAAAATGAATTGCAACTTGATTTTTTTAAACTGACAATGACGTTCAGCTATCTTTAAAAAAGTGGTGTACCTTTTTTTTATTATTTCATAAAAAAATAAAAAAAGCTCCTAAATATAAAATTTACTCTTGATAGCTATTATAGCTTTTATCTTAGTTGTCCAGAGACTGAACAATAAATTAAGTACCTGGTTTCTTACAGTAACACAATATACACTGCTGGCCACCCAAAATGCAACACCAAGAAGAACACGAGATAGCAAACCCAGATTTACTGGGCACATAACAACAGATACAAAGATGAAACGATTGAGCTTACATGCCCGTGCGACTTGCGGAACACGCAGATATCAATAGTTCGTGTGGCCCCCATGGCTAGCAATAACGGCCGCTACACGCCGCGGCATCGAACGAAAGAGGCTTGGGATGTGGGCTTGGGGTATATCGGTCCAGGCTGCTTCCACACGTTGTCACAGTTCATCAGGCGTAGCCGTGGGTGATGCTTGCCGGGTCACTCGGTTGCCGATCTGCGACCAGACGTGTTTGATGGGCGACATATAAGGAGAACAGGCGGGCCACGGCAGCAGTGACACCTGGGGGCGGTGAAGAATTGTTGAACGCTGCGTGCCACGTGTGGGCGAGCATTGTCCTGTTGAAACGTAGCCGCTGGCAGGTCCTGCAGGTAAGGAAAATTGAGTGTACCGGCGATGCGTATCAGAGGGGTGCAGGTGTCATATCCAATTGCGCCCCAAACCATAACGCTAGGCGACGGACAGTTATGGAGATGCATAATGCAGGCGTAATACAGTCTCTCGAAGCGGTGCCGCCACACGCGGATCCGACCATCGTGGTGTTGCAGGCAGAAGCGGGATTCGTTGGAGAAGACATGTCGTACCATTCCGTAGTCCAGGTGCGGCGTTCAACGGTCCACTGCCACCGCACTCGCCGGTGCTGTATCGTCAAAGGTAATTGGAGCAATGGGCGCCGTGCGACAAGCCCCCGCTCCTGCAGACGACGTCGAACGGTAGTGCTGACACAGGTTGTTGCGCAAGACACCCTACTTCCTGCGCTAGCGTTCGTTATGTGGCGGTGCGAGCCGTCAATGCCCGCCGCAAAACTTGCGAGTCCTCTCGTTTGGTGGTGTGCCGCAGCTGCGGCAATCGCTCACGTTGGTCCGTCCTTCCCTCCTAAACCCACCGAATCCATACTTGCGTCACTGTGGCTGGATGTCGTCCCACACGGGTGCCGATGTCTCGGTACGATAAACCGCTGTCGCGATAAGCCACTATTCGTCCTCTATCGAACTCCGAAACGTGCTGGAAGGACTCCCGTATTCTGCGACGTGGCATCAGGAAGCTTCGCACGTACAGGTCCGGCAGCACAACACACTTCCACTACTTACACCCCGCCTTCTGTGCACCCTTCTGCTTCTTGGTGGCTTGCCGGGCGCACATGATTTGCATATGCCCTGCAATGCTAATCGTTTGCATGTCCTCTAGCGGGCGACGCATGCTTCGAATTTCAAGCCAATCGGGTGCTTCTTTCTTGGTGTTGCATTTTGGGTGGCCAGCAGTGTATAATAAATAGCTGGCGCACAAAATAGGGGAGAGGAGAAGAAATATCCTGTGCCACAATAAAGAAAATCCATGCGGCAATATCTGATCTCGCTACGCAACTTCAAAATTCGACAGACGATTGAAATTTAAAAGTTGATCAAGCCTCAAGTATTCTCGCCAATCGCTTCTTTTAATTTCTCGTCGTACGAATTCGGAGAAAAAGTGAGAACGGAGTTTTCGGTTAATATACGAAAGGAATTGCGGAAAGGTTTCTGTTAACACATCTCTAAAACGATAATTTACCGTCAATATAAGAAAGAAACTGAGAAAAGGTTTCTGAAAACTCAGAATTTTCCCGTGGTAAGAAAAATCCGTAAAATTCAGGTTTCTTTCTGTCATTTCATGGAACAAGTTGTATCAGAAACATGCTTCGTTAATTCACAAAAGAAATGACGGATAGTAGCTCGGAAATTTCAGAGTTATTTTTAGTGTAATGAAATTCCTCATAAACAGTTATTCGCTTTTTATTACATTTTCGACTAATGTATTCAAACACAGGATACCAAATATACCCTCAGTTTCCAAACGTGATTTTTTTTCAAGTTAGAAAACGTTTGAATTATTTCGATTTTAGTCACTGTTATCCAGTAAGCAAATACTGTTTGAACAGTAGAACGCCAACTAAGTGCCGCAGTGGTCTAAGTGCTAACCTGATCGTTCGTGCGAGAGGACCCCGGCTTGTATCACAGATGGGAACTGGGTGATGTGTTTGTATTACGGAATTGAATCACTCCTGAAGCCGGTGGCCCAAATTTGGGTCCGGCGGCTGCTTATATGCCTCAGAGTTGCTCAAGGCGGCCCTTACACCGCAAAACAAGAAAGGTAATTGCTGAAGCACAGATTTATTCTCAAATGGAACTGCAGTATGGGCATTTTACGCCGACAGTCGAGGAAAGCTTCTTAAAGAGTGGGAGACCAATTTGGTCATGGGTGGAATTTCTATACAAATAAACAATTTTTCCTTTTATAAAAAAAATAATATTTTTTCTTACGTCTTCCCCATTTATCTATTCCGTGGCGGAAAATCCACGTATACGCGTCATTTTCCATCTCACACCTGACAATAATTTCTCAATAACGGTAAATACATGTGCCACGAGTGAGAAAAAAATACAGGGTCTTTATAATTAAAGTTCCACTTTGAAATGGCCATAAATCGAAACCTACTGGACAAAATGTTACCAAACTTTGTAATAGTTAACAGGAGGTCATGGGATTTTATTTTCCGCAAAACAAAAAAATTAGTTCCAAAACTCACCACCAACGTGGAATGGCGCTGTTTGCAATATTGGGAAACGAAAGAAGACATGACGACATCAGTTGCAAATGTATGTAATCGTGTCGAACACGAAACAGTGGGCGGTGTTATGCAAATACGCAAAGCCTCGTCAACGGCTGACGGCAGGAGGAATGCAAATTAGAAGTACGCAAATGCGCTGTACACGTCAATCGATTTTCCACCCTAAAAGGGAGCCTCCCCGTCGGAGCTGTCATTGTTACGAGTCGACGATGTCGGTAACCATGCAAGATCGTGCTTTTCTCGTGAAGTGTTATTATGAATGCGATAGCAATGCGCGGCGTGCTTTGCAGAAGTATCGGACCGTCAAACGACTACGCCGAGGCCCAATGACACCGCAGGGTTTGAGGAAACTGATGGCAAAGTTTGAAGCCATAGGTTTGTTATCTGTTGCACTTGGGCGGGGACGAATAACTGTTGCTGTGGAAACCGAGGAGGCTGTTGCATTAGCAGTAGAGGAAGCAACTATGGAAAGCACACACAGGGCTTGCAGCGTAAGTGCTGTTGCACGTCGCATGGACTTACCATTGAGTACGGTGTACAAAATCAGTCGTAAAGTGCTGCTGTACTACCCATACAAAATCAAACGTGTTCAACAACTGGAACAGAACGATCCTCCAGTAAGAGAATCTTTCGCGTTGGAATTCCTTGCACGGATGGCGGTGGATGAACAGTGGCCAGAACATTTTGTGGACGGATGAGGCCGATTTTTACCTCAATAAGGATGTGAACACCCATAATTGCAGGATTTGGGCCAAACAAATCCCTCATGCTATCCACACAGTTCCATTGCATTCTCCGAAAGTCACCGTTTGGTGTGGTATGACAACTCGTGTCATAATTGGACCGTTCTTCTTTGAAGAGCAATCGCCAGCTGGGCCCGTGACTACCACTGTGACTGCTGTTTGCTTAGAGTCGATGTTACGACGTATCGTCATACCGGAACTTCAGGAACGTGGCATTTTAGACACCACGATTTTTATGCAGGATGTGGGCTCCACCGCACATTGGTACATGTGTGAATCACTTACTTCAGCAACATTTCACGGATGACCGGATTATCAGCCGCCACTTTCCCATGGCTTGGCCACCCCGGTCACCAGATCTCAACCCCAGTGACTTCTGGCTATGGGGTTACCTCAAAGCCACTGTTTATGGTGATAACATCCAGAATTTGGCAGAATTAAAAACTGCCATACACCGACATGTCCGTAACATTCCTCCTGATATGCTACGAGCTAGTGTTGAGAACGCAGTACTGCGATTCCACTTGCTTTCTGAAAATGGTGGCCGCCACATTGAACATGAGTTGTAACACGTGTTCGACACGATTACACACATTTGCAACTGATGTCGTCATGTCTTCTTTCGTTTCCCAACATTGCATACAGCGCCATTCCACGTAGGTGGTGAGTTTTGGAACTATTTTTTTTGTTTTGCGGAAAATAAAATCCCATGACCTCCTGTTAAGTATTATCAAGTTTGGTAACATTTCGTCCAGTAGTTTTCCTTTTATGGCCATTTCAAAGTGGAACTTTAATTATAAAGACCCTGTACATTGAGTGAACAGTGAGTTATGACTACCTAGCTAATATTTCATAAGTTCTCCTTTCTCCCTCAGTACAGCAGTTATGCGACGTGGAATCGATTCAATACGATGCGTGATGTATATTCTAATATAACTTTCATTTTTAGTTCCTTTTCCTGCGTAAATTTGAGTTTGTTCTCCTTTATACTTCCAAACTTAACGTGATATCTTCTCTCTCACGAGGATGGCGTTGGCTACACATTTGAGGTCAGACAGAAAGTGAAGTATGAATGTTATAAGAACTATGGATAAAAAGGACGAAACAGCAGTTGCTTATGGAGATGAGGGCCGCGGGTGGCCTAGTGGACAACGTTCGTGACTGCCACGGCGATAATCTCAGGTTCTATCCCAGGCAGATACGAACGCTCGAGCCACTAAATACCAGCCGTACGTCGAAAGGGCACGTTAAGCCGTCCGACCCAGGGTACCGGCCCCCCGACAATAAATAGTTGAGTCTTCCTCTCCCTTTCTACCTGGCTTCCGTGTCACTTTCCTATCGGGTTCTCTAGCCCAAATTACCTAGCTTCCTATTTCTAAGAGTTGTTTAAGAACTGGGGTCAGACACTCTCCCTTCCTGAAATACTCTACATATGATCTGATCTGATCTGCTGATGGGGATATGTGTGTGTAGACGTTCGATCGCTAAGATAAAAGTGAAATTTACCTGCTCTGTTATATATTGGATTTATTGAAGTAGTGCTAGACCAATAAAAAGTTAACGTAAGTAAACTTATGTTTATGTTTCGTCTCGCCGTGAACTATTGCATCGTATTCTTATTTAGTTCAACATTCCTTAGTCATGGTTTAGACATAGAGTAAAACCAATCGTGCTCACGAAAAAGACATTACGTTATAAATGCCAGCAGCAGTTGGGAAGTATGGACAACAAAGCTGTGTAATACGGCCTTCAACGCAGGTATGGAGATGATTAGTGTATCCATACGCCTCATATGCCGTTCCATAGTGTCCTATAAGTGCTTTATGGGATTGATATCTGGGGAGTGCAGAGGACATGCTGGAAATCTGAACTGTGTTCCTCTAACTATTCCTGCCCAACACTGGACCTGTGGCTCGGCGCATGCTCATTCTGGAAGACACCGTCGCCATTCGGGAAAAAGTGCAACATTTCTGAATGTAGAAAGTAAGCAATTCATGGTAGTGAGCATCAATCATACGTAATTCCACTTATACCAGGGTTCTAAATTTCTTCCAGGAAAACACGCGCTACACAATGCAAGCGCCCCCACCGGCTTGCATTGTAGAGACCATGCAGGATGGATCGAATGCGTATTGTTGTTTGTATCAAACACGCACACGTTCATCCACGTAGTGGAGTAAACAACACGAGTCTTTTCCACCAATGAACCGTCGTTAGGAGAGGATGTCGTCGGGGTCGTCTACTGTTAAAACTCATACGTGCGACCGTGAGACGCATGGTCATAACATATATTATTCCGGGTTGACCTCTGTTGTGCTGGGCAATTAACTGTTGACCAATGCTGCGTCTATTGACCTGTCCGAGTCGTCTTACCCGGGGCTGACCTGTCACATCAACCTTTCCCTGACCTGTGGAGTTTTGCTTCCATGTCTTTGTTTGATCACTTTCACCCCCGTCATGAAATTCACTTTAACTACGGCTGCACGTGAACGACCCACCAGTTGAGCCCTTTGGAAAATCAAGACATCCTCTTTCCCATCTCCCACAACCTGTCCTTTCTCAAAGTCCTACAAATCCTCCCATTTATCCACAACATCCCAAATTTTACTACCTACTGCTCCACTCGCACTTTATATATGCTACGTCGGTCGACTGCACACGCCCTCAGGAAATCACGTGGTCAACGGACCACATTCATTTTTGATGTGGGTGGTCATAATTTAGTGATCACTCGGTGTATATAAATACGTTCTACGACAGAATTGACGTTGGTAATTGATCGGAAATTTATTTGGAGCAATCTGGAAAATTGTTACAACTGTGCACATGAAGTTATGTCTTACAAATCAAGAGGGTTAATCGTAGTACATACCTAGCTTTTGCTAATTATCTGGCAAATACAGACTGACTACCAGAGAAATAGATCACATCTCTTAGGTTTTTGCAGTCATTCATAAAGCGCTGAAAAGCTTTGAGCTCAGCTAACTTCCATTTCTCCAACCAAGTTAAAAACTCAGATACGGTTTTCTTAAGGACTGCTTTGTGGCACTTCCGATACGTCAAGCAGAAATTCTTGGAACATAATTTTAAACAATTTGCTATGTTAATGTAGTCCGTATCAATAGGTTCTGCATCTATTTTAATATTGTTTAGACACCAACCGATTGACTTCTCGTTATCCCTGGGGTAAAGATTCAGCGACCTATCAGGCGAAGAAGTTTTCTAATGGAATGCTCGAAAATGTATTGCCGATAAAATCTGATCAGGAATTGGTTAAGGTTGTCCTTTGCTTCACAACAATATCGTCCACGGGGAACGGATTAGTGTGGTTTGCCAAAGCCGCCAACTGAGTAATTGCTTCTCCTGAGCAAGACAATAATGACAACTATTCTGGATATTCCAGCAGCAGTGTCATTTGCCTTTGCAATGGTTCATTTACATGATGCTCGTCTCACACGTCACATCTTCGGGCTTCCCTCTGCTTACTGTGTTACGTATTCTAAATATTCGCAATATCTCGCTTTCCTTGATACAGACGAAATATCGACTCTGTTACATATTATACAGTACGGTCTAAAATCCTTGCCCTATTTTTCGAAACTTATTAAAGAATAACTACACCACTTAGAGGCAGAACATTTTCTGCTTTTCAAAGTTAAATACAGTGAATCTTCGGCTATGCGTTTTTCACTTTTATACGTTATACTACGCTAGTACCCATATTTTAGTGTAGTTCCTATCGCTTTTTCATTTCGGTTATACGTAATTCTCCGCAGTCCCGACATTTACTGAAGTTTCTATCGCTTTCCATTCGGTTATATGTAATTCTGCGCTAGTTCGATATTTACAGTAGTTTCTATCGCTATTTCGATTGGGTTGTACGTAATTCTGCGCTAGTCCCGATATTGACTGTACTTTCTATCGCTATTTCAGTTCGGTTATACCTAATTCTGCGCTAATCTCGGTATTTTACTGTAGTTTCTATCGCTATTGGTCGAAGTGGCCCAGAGTACGTAATTATCGATTTGTCATAGAACAAGAAACAAAATAATTTAACCGACGGGGAATCAGTGGTCGAAGTGGCCCAGAGTACGTAATTATGCGATTTGTCGATATTTACAGTAGTTTCTATCGCTATTTCGATTGGGTTGTACGTAATTCTGCGCTAGTCCCGATATTGACTGTACTTTCTATACCTTTTCAGTTCGGTTATACCTAATTCTACGCTAATCTCGGTATTTTACTGTAGTTTCTATCAGTGGTAGAAGTGGCCCGGAGTATAATTATCGATTTGTCATGGAACAAGAAACATAAGAATTAAACCGACGGTGAATCAACGTGTCAAAGTGGCCCAGAGTATAATTATGCGATTTGTCATAGAACAAGAAACAAAAAGTTAAACCGGCCGGTGAATCAGTGGTCGAAGAGGCGCATAGCTACTGTCGGTATGGTATCGACCATAGATCGATATAGTATAAATAGGAGGTTTCCAAAGAAATATTTACCATTCCATATAATTGGTTTTTTTTTCTTCTTTTTTTTCTTTTGGTATTAAAAAATTAATGTATATAATATTAAAAAAAATAATGTAATAATTAAAAAAAAAACTTCATTGAGGGGTTTGCGGTCTCTTTCAGTCCCAGTTGCTAATCATTTATCAATTTTATCCGTTACAAATATCATTTGCCTGATTTTTGCGTTAAAATTCGTGCTTTAATCCTAATTTCTTTACGTAGTTTGTGACGAATTTATAATTTATTACATACTGGGATGGTAAATAATGTTTTTTTAACTGCCGGTATGCTCACTTCCATTTTTGTTAACTACCGGTATCGCATACCAGCCCACTTCGAAAACTGGTTTCTATCACTCTTTCAGTTCGGTTATACGCAATTCTATGCTAGTTCCAGATTTGTACTGTAGTTTCTATGGCTTTTTCGATTGGGTTGTGCGTAATTCTGTGCTAGTCACAATATTTTACTGCGGTCTCTATTGCATTTTCAATTCGGCCATACGGAATTCTGCGGTAGTCCCATATTTTACTGTAGTTTCTGTCGCTTTTTCAATTCGGTTATACGTAATTCTGCGGTAGTCTCAATATTGTACTGTAGTTGCTATCCCTTTTCAGTTCGGATATACGTAATTCTGCGCTAGTATCGAGACTAGAGTGAATGAAAGCTATCGCATATTAAACGAACCAGCAGAAGAGATTATGTGGCCCAAACCGTTGGTGATATAATTGCCAGTCATAGGACTGATGTGCCACAACACACAGTACATCGAACCTTGTTGAAAACGGAGCTTCGTAGAAGTTGGCTGCTCCGAGTGTCCATGGCATCCTCGATTCACAGCAAAAAGGTGTCTACAATGGGCACGCGAACATCAAAAATCGAATTCGGACGATTGGAACAAGGTCGTTTATTCCAAGAATCTCTATACCTGTTGCACCATGTGAACGGTAGGATACGTGTACGCGGATTACCTGGGAAAACTTTCGCACCAGGATGCACCGTGGGAACAGAACAAGACAATGGAGGAAGTGTAATGCTTTGTAGTATGTTCTGCTGGGAAACCCTTCGTTCAGTCGTACATGTGCAGGAAACTATGACGTCTACCACTTACCTAAACGTCATTGTAGACTAGGTACATGCTTTCATGGAAATAGTGTCCTCCTCTAGTAGTACCTTCCTTTACGGGATCATAAGCCATGCCAACCTACCGGGATGGTTCGCGAAGCAAGAACACTTCCGGGCATCGCCCTGGAATCCAAATTCCCCAGGCACCAATCAAATCGAGCGTCTGTGGTTTGTGTTGGAACAGTAAACGCCATCTATGGCGGCTTAACCACGTAACTAACAAGAGTTGATGGATCTTCTGGAAACGTGTTGGTACCATTTACCACAAGACACTTTTTAGCACGTCTTTTGTCAAAAAAGATCGTACTTATGTTATCCGTTTGTCCATCTGTCTGTCCGTCCGTCTGTAGACACCATATCTCTGCAACTATTAGTCCGATTTCAAAAATTCTTTTTTCATTAGGTAGCTTGAAATGTGCGAATAATGATCCTTGGTTTTTTTTCATGTGACGCACAATTTCCCCACCAGGGGGCGTAAATGCAGATGATGTCGAATTCAAAATACATTTTATTCCAAATACCTGCTTCTAAACATCCGATTGAAAAAAATAATTTACCTTTAAATTCTATTTATATCGAAGACCGTTTTAGGTATAATCACTTTTTCAGTTTACGCAAAGATTTTCCATTAGAGTGCGTAAAAGTGAGTTTCGTTTTCTCCAATCTCTCTGCTTCTTAAACTCCGATTTGAAAAATTCTTTCTGCAATGGATACAGCTCCTGATACGAAATCGTTTGGATGTAAATTTTAATTTTGGGTAGAAAATGGTTTGGCCACCAGGGGGCGTAAGTCTTAATTTCTGTTTCTGATGCACTTGCAGCAAAACCTGAGCTTCTAAAATTTCGATCGAAAAAAATTATTTCGTAGACCGATACCACTCACGCCCATAAACCGTTTTGGAATATTTTCTTCTTAAAATTATGCATGGTTTCTCCGTCAGGGGGCGTAGATGTATATCTTATTTTTATCAATATCTCTACTTCTAACAGTCTGATTTGAAAAATTCCTTCTTTGTTGGATAGAGTTTCCGGTGCGAAATGTTTTTCGTATAATTTCAAAATTTTCAAGTGATTCATAGGCTTTTTGCCAGCGGGCGTAAAAGCAAATTACGTTTTACCCGACATCTTTGCTTCGAAAATTACGATCTGAAAAAATCCTTCTGCAGCGGATACGGCTCCTGATGGAAAATGCTTTGCATAAAATTTATAATATTTCGTAAAAAATGGTTCGGCTACCAGAGGGTGTAAGTGTTAATTTCTGCTTCTGATGCATTTCCATTCAAAAAATTATTTCGTGAACCGATACAACTCACGTCGATATTTTTTTTCGGAATATTTTCTTTTAAAATAATGCATGGTTTCTCCGCCAGGGGAAAGATATGTACATCTTATTTTTGTCGATATCTCTGCTTCTAAGAGTCCGATTTGAAAAACTTCTTCTTTGTTTCATAGCGCTTATGGTGCAAAACGTTTTTCATCTAATTTCAAATGTTTTAAGTAATACATAGATTTTCCGCTAGTGGGGAGTAAAGGTAAGTTGCGTTTTCCCCGATGTATCTGCATCTAAAACTCCGATTTGAAAAATTCTCCCTGTATCTCATACAGCTGCTGATGGGAAATGTTTTGCATATAATTTTTAATATTTGGTAAAGAATGGTTTGGCCACCAGGGGGCGTAAGCGTTAGTTTCAGCGTGTGATGCATTTGAAGCAAAATCTGGGCTCTTAAAAACTCGATTGAAAAAATTTGTTTGTGGACCGTTACCACTCACATCGAAAAATCTTTCGAGAATCCTTTTTTTTTTCAAAATAATACATGGTTTTTCCCGCCAGAGGGTGTAGATGCATAGCTTATTTCTGTACATAGCTCTGCTTCCAGGAGTACGATATGGAATTTTTTTCCTTTGTTGGAGTAGCTCCCGCTGAAATATGTTTCTTATATAATTTCAAATTTTTCTGAACGCACAAGTTTGCCACCAGTGGGAGTAACCTCATGTTTTTTTTACAGAAATATTTTCGGTACTAAAAATCCTATTGAAAAACGTTTTTCTTCGTAAGATATTAATAACTAAAGAAACTGTGTGTGCTTATCTTTTCCACGAAATTACACGCAACTTCGTTGCTAGGGGGCGCAAAATCTTAATCTGTTTTTCTCAATGCCTCTGCTTCTATACGTCCGATTTAAACAATTCTTTCAAAACCGGATGCCATTTACTTTGTAAAACACTTTAAGCTAGTATATGAGACTTTTTGTAGTTCACATTTCTGTCGGTAGTTGGTGTTCGTGTACCTCAGTTTGCAGCTGTATCGCAGCTTCGACAAACACTATTGAGAAATTTATTTTTTACCATATGCCATTCGCTACAATAGAGATGCGGAACATTATCCTCTTTAAATAATTCAAAGATTTATCGGTAGGTGCGTAAAGATCGAAACTTTTTTTTGCTATAACTGCTTCCGGGAGACGTATTTGAAAAATTATTTTTCCTTAGCAGAGCTTTTTGCATGAATAATATGTTTATCCTATTTTCAAATTTCCTATTATGCAAAATTCTCCCGGTAGCAGACGCTATATCATGTTTTCTTTTCTAAATTTCTTCTTTTAACTGTTCGATTTGAAAATCTCTTTGTCTCTGATAACTCCCTTCTGCTATGAAAAAGTTTTTGTGCACCATTTGTTAATTTTTGTAGTATGCTTTTTAGCCGCTGGTGGAACTAAGTAGATGTTTCTTTTTTGTGGATGTTTTACGATTGTAAAACTCGGTTGATTGTTTTCCTAACCGGTTCCATTGACTTTGAGTATCTATGATAAATTTAATTCGCGTCAGAACGGATTCAAAAGAGGAGCTCATTACAACCAAAAATTCGGTGCCATATTTCCTGTTGAAGTATTGTAGCTGTTACGCCTCGCCGGGTAACACCTGTTTTGGGCAGCACGCTGACGACTAGCATCATATCAGGCAGAAGGTAATAATTGTTTTGCTCTTTCGGTATGTAAAGCACAGACATGGTATAAATTACTGAACGCCTCTCGCCTAGAACTGTGACGATGATATTAAGCACTCTCTACTAAGTACGAAAAAGTTCGAAGAATAAGCCGTGATATATTGAATTATTGGAAAGTCATGAACTCAGTAACTTATAACTATATTGAACTGTAAGTTGAATTAGTTGAACGTGATAATGAAATATCGGAATGGAAATGGAAGGTTTTTGTTAATGATAGATGAAATCTATCATGTTAATTTGTTGACTCCATCAGTACACTTTGGTCGCCTGAAGCAGAGTTAGAAACGTGTCAAAAACTTTGGACCCGGACCTTATGCGAAATAATCTGCTTAGAACTATAAATTCAAATATATCATCATCGTTAACAATCATTATCAATCCACTGCTGGATGACGGTCGATCCAAGTTTCGTCACCAATTGACTACCTTGGACTAGTCTCCTACATCCACACATATCCCACGTGGTCTTCTTCTGGGTTTTTTCCTATCCCTTGGAGTCCAGCTTAAAATTTCGGTTGTTCAACGGTGGTCTATTCTCTTGGCAAACTTTCAACACATTGCCATTTCAGGTACTTTACCCTGATCATGATGTCTTCCACTCTTGTCACTTTCCTTATCCATGAGTTCCTCTTTTAACTTTCTTGATTACACCAAGCATGTATCTGCCCATGGTTCTTTCAGCTGTCTGCAGTTTTTGTTTGTATTTTTTAGTTAACGTCCACGTCTCTGTTCCGCACGTAAATACTGGAAGGATGCATTGATTAAAGACTTTTCTTTTAAGATATAGTGCTCTTAAAATTCTACTGTTTCTTCGAAAAATGCCACTTAATGTTTTCATTAATGTGACACTCGCTTGTTGTCTGCTGCCCAAGGTAAATGTTGAAATTAGTTATCTCCCGTTTTTCCGCATCAATTAATAATTCTTTGTAAAAGCATGTCTTCTAAATGTTCATTTTCAATTTTGTCTTCTAAATGTTCATTTTTAATGTTGTCTTCTAAATGTTCATTTTCAGTTTTGTCTTCTAAATGTTCATTTTCAATTTTGTCTTCTAAATGTTCATTTTCAATTTTGTCTTCTAAATCTTCAGTTCTGTCTTTTAAATGATCATTTTCAATCCCATTTCTTTGCCTTACTCAGCAAGTTCTTGGATCATACTCTGCAGCTCTGAAGTATTATTTTAAAGACCTCAAAAGGGTTCTTTGAAATATCTTTTTTTGTCAAAAATAAAACCGGGTCGAAATCGTGTCAGGAACACTTTGACCCGACCTGTTTGACCAGCAAGAAATTGTCGACCCGGTGACTCGTAACCCGTTTCGATCTTTAATCGCTTTAAATAGAAATTTATCTTGAAAATCGTTCTTAGGAAGTACCAGTGAATCAACCACGCAATCGATTAGCCGCACTTTAAATTCCTTATCTTTAAGGTTGACGTCAAGTAATTTTGCTTCTTATACTTACTATGGAAAAACTTCTGTACATATTTCCTTCACAGTCAGTGTGTTCCCAAGGATGAAAATTGATCATCGATTAAAATAACTTCACATTATAACTGAGAATACTTATTATTTTCTAAATCATATCCATAGTTATATTAAAGATCAATAACTTTTCCTTTGGTGGTGTTGGAACCAGAAAAAAGATGGCGCGACCTGTACTTTGGTGACGTGAGTAGACAAACAAATGTGGACTGCATAATTATGGTTATGTTTTAGAAAATATTAAGTATTCCAAGTTATAAAATGAAGCTATTTTAATCGATGTTCAAATTTTCATCCTTGTGAATGCATAAATTGTCCAGAAAAAAGGTGGCGCGACCTGTATTTTTATGACGTCAGTAGACAAACAAATGTTGGATTGCATAATTATGGTTATGTTTTAGAAAATATTAAGTATTCCCAGTTATAAAATGAAGCTATTTTAATCGATGTTCAAATTTTCATCCTTGTGAATGCATTAGTTGTGAAGAAAATATGCACAGAAGTTTTTCCATTGCAAGTTTAGGAAGCAAAATTACTTGACGTCCACTTTAAACGTTGGGTTCTCCTAGTTCATTCACATATATTTGCGTGAGTTATTGCGCGAAGGCAAAACGACTTGCTTGTTTATATCTATACGGCTAAGGATTCACTTTTGGAAATTAACCAGCAGTTCAGTTTCGGATGTGTGATATATTAAAATGTTCTAAATATCACGGAAAGGATGTAACGCCACCTCATAACTTGTACATGTTTTTCAGTTCGTAGAAGAGAAAACAGATTACATGAAAATAAAATTCTTTGTTCGATGTAAGACAAATTTATTTTCATAATAGGTCTAGTTCTCGGAAATCTCTCATCAGTAGTACTTCGCTGAAAAGCGGTAGTATGGAGCACGGTAAGATTAATCTCGTCACCGTAATCTTTGTGGGACCGTTTATTGATCACGGTACTTTTAGGAGGACGTTGGGAAAAAAAGTCACGCCAGAAAAACTGACAAGTACCTGGGGTGCATTTTCGTGGAGAAAAAAATGAAAGAAGCTGTCGACAGAGCATGCTTATTATAGAAAGTAGGATCAATTTCGCTTTTGTGGGAGATGGGATGCAATCTTTTTGGTGGTTGATAAATGCAGTGCATTCTGTTGTTTTTCCTGCATAATTTACAAACCAAAGCTTTCTGTTTCCAAAAATAAGTCTAATTTTTAATCAAAACTTCTGCGGAAAGAAGAAAGGGACACAAATATATCTTGCATTTGCTTTCAGAGGGACTTTCATATATTCTTTAGATACGTTCAAAAGAAACGTTGTGTTCAAATAACATTTCTCAAAATCAATACAAAAACAACCAAAAACAAAAGTAAAGAAACTACAAATTTTGCCTTCCTTACTCGAAAAGCTTAGGGTCGGAATTATTTCGTATTTAACTTTCTTCATTTTCGGAAGAATTTTCATAAGCTTTACGCAAATGATGACATAGCTTAGGGATCGGACGAAATCTAAACACTAAATTCATTCGCGTAGCCTCACATCCCCTAATCCGTTTTCCCTAATGCCCGTTTGCCCTAATTACGTTTACCCCAATCGGTTTTACCCGAATTGCCATTTCCTCTAATTTCGTCTGTCGTAATGTCGTTTCTCCTTAATCTTGTTTCCCCTAATTCGCGTTTGCCTAAATAACGTTTACCACAATCGCGTTTACACGAAATTGCTTTTACCCTAATTCCCACATCCCCTAAATTTCTTTGCCCCAATCTCGGTTACCCTAAATCGCGTTTGCCTTAATTCGCGTTTGCCCTAAACACATTTGCCTGCATCAAGTTTGCCCTAATGTTACTTAACGGAAATAAAACGGTGGGTCTTAATATTTCAAGAAAATTCTTCTCTCCATTCTTGTTGATGATGTCGTTTACCATGCCAACAAAACAGTAAAGACGTGCACGTGTTTACTACCATTATGTGGCTTGTCCTTTACGCAGCCATTGTAGCCGTCATGTCCAGCTTTTATTAAAGCAAGAAACAGTATTACATTGCATTCGCTGGAATTGTAAACGCAGAAGGTTCACTTTAAGAGTTCTTAGTGTACTAGACCCCTCCCTCTCCCCGTACGAGACGGAAATTTCAGCTTTGAGAATGTCTTCTATTAATTCAGTTCCACCTTAGTAGTAAACGTCAGTCTATCCCGCTCAAATGCTTTCCCATTTGCCGCCATCAGCGATTGCATTTCATGGAAATGTCCGTCTGTCCGTACTTGTGCTTCTTTATTAACCTGGCACATTTTCCATAGATCGAAATTCGATAAACTGTTTTTGGAAAAACTGAAAGGGGATTCTTTTTTCACTTTAGGTGAAAACGTTTTCAAGATTTCCGTTCAGAGCAACAGAGTATGATCCAAGAACTTGCTGGATTAAAAATGAACTTGGAAGAAAAAGTCGGTTTGAAATGAACTTTCAGAAGACAAAACTGATGTACAGTGCTTTTTCAAAAAATGAAGATTTTGCGATTGTTATGGAAAAGCTCAAGGTAACCGATACCTACATTTACCTTTGACAACATATATCAAGCAAGGGTCGCATTCATGGAAAAATTAATATGCGTACAAAACTTGGCTGTAGAGTTTTTGAAAGAAACATTATAATTTTCATGAGCAATATGCCATTATATCTTAAAAGAAAAGTGTCTAATCAATGCACCCTTCCAGTTCTTACATATGTAGCAGGCTGCTCTGATGGCGCAGCGGTCTAAGCGATGGCTTCTGATCATTCATCCGAGATGGGACCGGGTTCGAATCCCGGTGAGGCATGGATATTGTGTCTGTCTTACGGCTCTGGCTCTCTCCCTTTTCTGGAGTCAGTGACCCTAAATTAAGGACGGGCGACTGCTTATAGTCCATTGAGTTGCTCACAGTGGTCGTTAAACCTCAAATAAAAAAAATAAACATATGGAACAGAGGCATGGACCTTAACTAAAAACAAAGAATACATAGACATGCTGCAGACAACCGAAAGCAACATGGAGAGATGCATGCTTGGTGTAATCAGATAAGATACGAAGAGCAACTCGTGGATCAGGAAAATCACTAGAGTGGAAGACATCACGATCAGAGAAAAATACCTGAAATGGCAATGGATTGGACATGAACTGACCACCGATGGACGACTGAAATTTTAGACTGGATTCCAAGATTCAAAAGGAGACAAAACCACATGGACTAAATTCGAAAGCATGCCGGAAGAACAAGGAAGAGGCTGGCTCAAGACAGGAAGTGGTGGAAGAAACTTGAGGAGACCTTCATCCAGCATTGGACTGATAATGGTTGACGATGATGAAAAATAAAATAAAAGAATATATATAAAAATATAAATATATAAATAAAAGGATAACTGTGTCGAACAAAGAAAGAAAACTTTTCTGTATTAAAACAAAAAGTCTTCAAAACGATTATCTAAAGTGAAGAAATTCTCATCTGCCGTTTTTTAAAAACAGTTTTATTGTTTTTCGAGGTGCAGAAAATATGCCAGATTAAGAGAGAAGCACACGTACACAGAGGAAACCGTTTCCCTGAAATATAAACAGTCATGTGGCGAATCGGAAAACATTCAAGCAGGATAGACTGAATTAACAAAAGGCATTTTCACAGCTGGAGTTTAGTCTCGTAACGGAGTGGGAGGGGATCTGTAGTACATTAAGAGCTCTTAAGGTGGGCGGTCTGCGTTTACAATTCCAGTGAATGCATTATAATATTGTTTCTTGCTTTAATAAAAGCTGAACATGACGACTACAATGGCTACCTTAAGGACTAGCCTCATAATGGTAGTAACCACGTGCACTTCTTTACAGTTTTCCTGGCATGGTGATCGACATCATCAACAAGAATGGAAAGAAGAATTTTCTTGAAATATCAAGACTCACCGTTTTATTTCGGTTAACTTACATTAGGGCACAGGTGTTTATGGAAAACGCGAATTAGGGCAAATGAGATTAAAGGGAAACGTGATTAGGGCAAACAAAATGAGAGGAAATGGGAATTAGGGTAAAAGTGATTTCGGGTAAACGCGATTGGAGTAAACGTGATTCGGGCAAACGGAAATTACGGGAAACGAGATTTAAGGGAAACGACATTAGGGAAAGCAAAATTAGGGGACATGAGAATTAGGGTAAACGTGATTAGTGCAAACGAGAATTAGGGGAAACAGATTAGTGGAAAAGGGTGCTCATCAATTCATTTATATGTTTCGTAAGACTTAAAAATGAATTTAAACTAAACCGGAAGAGACAATGGATCAGACTGGGAACCATCTCTTGAGAGTCGTTTTTTGCGGAAATGTTGCACCGAAATAGTCAACGAATAAAAGAAACTGGTCGAATTCCGAACCGCTTCGCGAAAGTCATTTTCCACATAAATGGTTCGACGAAGGGGAAGCGAATGACGACAACAAACGCAACAAACGTAACCAACTCAGAACGATTGGCGAAAGGCATTCCTGAAGACATTTTTAAACGGAATAGGCAATTAATGACACAAACGGAACTAACTCGGACCCAATTCGCGAGAGTCATTTCTTGCACAAATAGTTCACCGGAAGAGTCAACGAATGACGCAAATTGAACCGATTCAGAACTGTTTTGCGAGAGGCGTTTCCTGCAGAAACGTTTCACCGGAAGTATCAACGAACGAATTAGTGCGAATGAATTGTTTCAGTGAATCGAATCCAAACAATTTGTTTGCCCATTTCTGCAACATAACTTAGTATCAGAGCCCCATTCAAGTGTACTAAGGTCACGTGTTGCAACCGCCGAGATGCAAGAAGACCTCCACAGCGCCTGAGAGCCTTTTGGAATTTTCCATTTGATAATGTCATTTTCAGCGCTCGAAAAAAATGTTTTGGATTTTACACGATTTCAGTTCGGAGATTTTCGGGAAACGGCTGCTCGCCTGAGATGGAAACGGGTCACGGGTCAACGGGTCGACAATTTCTTGCGGGTCAAACGAGTAGGGTCAAGTTCTTCCTGATTCGATTTTGACCCGGTTTTGTTTCCGTTTTATTTTTGAAAATCAAAGAAGATACTGGTGCCTGCGGACTGAAGAATGATTAGTCATGGGATATGAAGGAAGAATATCCTTTCCTTCTGAGGGGCAATGATGAAAACAACATCCACATTTTGGCAACTTTCAGCTCATCATAAGCTTGTAAAAATTGGTGATGCTGGGAAATATGTTCTGAAGCTTTATATGTTATCAAGAAAACAGCAAAAACTGAAATTAAACACATCACAGATTACTTAATTCAAAACGTTTGACTGTAGCGCATCAAAAGTAGGTGGAACGGCCTTAACATTCTTGCGGAGGGACTTTTTGACTTTCGCAGATATGTTTGAAAGCATGCGTAATACAGTTAGCTTATGTCTTGCAAATGAAGGATGACAGTTTCAATATTTCCTGTAAGTAAGTGAGTAAATTATACGTTCTTATAATCCATTTGTTTGATTCCAATGTAGCCCAAGATACCCACCGCGGAGAGACTTTTTGAAAGCCCTATATATATATTTTTTATTGTTCAAAGCAGTTTGTCCGGATCAGTTACAGATCCAGGTCGGGTCGGGTCCAATTATGTGACGTCGGGGGTCCGGGTCGGGTCCAATTATGTGACGTCGGGGGTCCGGGTCGGGTCCGGGTTCAAACTTTTTCACCCGTTTCCAACTTCGGTGCTCACAATCGGTATTTAATAACTTTGGTGAGACCACTTTTGGGTAAAAGTGATTCTGTCATCATCATGCTGCAATTTTTATCCGCTTCTCTGACACCTAGAAACACAGCTTGTTAAAGACGTGTTATTTTAATAACATGCGCTGAATAAATAACTATGAGATCGTGTTGGTTTACATGAATTTTCGACAAAACTGTCAATCTTTAACTTCTTTATTAACCAGAAATAACATAATCATTATTATAAATAATATTTTTAGAAATAATTACAAATATTTTCTTTTCTAAAAATACACGTTGTCGATCATAACTCAACTTAAATTTTGATTAAAAGTATCATTTTGGAAATAATCATAGACGGTGGGTGAATAGGGAGATTGGGAGTT
The DNA here is from genome assembly GCA_039090855.1 of Macrothele yani. Classification (NCBI taxonomy): domain Eukaryota; kingdom Metazoa; phylum Arthropoda; class Arachnida; order Araneae; family Macrothelidae; genus Macrothele; species Macrothele yani. The sequence goes on from CM077010.1 coordinate 139,960,777, forward strand.
CTTCTATAAATTTACTATTACAGTCGGGATGGCGTTTCATCTGGGAATGATCACTCTCTCCAACATCTGTAACAAACCTCCGCCCAGGGAAATATTCTTCACAGTAATAAGGATTTTTTGTCAAAATATTTTCCAGAATTCTATAAAAGACAACAGTGAAATTTCTTCATAATTTTTTACGTTAAAAGCAAGATGAAAGAGTTCGTTTCTATTGAGTCTAATTCATTTTCTAAATGTAAATTTACCGCAAAAAAGCATTTAAAAGAGTATTAAGTATGATTAAGTTCCTCCATGAAACTAAAAAACACTCTTTTTTTTCTTGCGTTATTAATTTTTACCTTCCTTCTGTATTCTATGTTTACTCTTTCTTTGATAAATGATCTTATACAAAGAAATTAAAAACGTTAAGAGCTTTAATAAATGGTTCAAAAAAGGTCCCCTCAGCGATACTATTTGAATATTACTTAGTTGCATATTTATTTGTTACTCGCATGTCCTTTAAGTTTCCATCAAATGACAGCTAGTAAATGCAGTTTTAATGATCACCAGAATGTAACACATTCACAAAAAGAATGTATTAGAACTGAATCAGCACAGAAAAAAGACCGTACTGATATGGTACCCATCTCGACTTGAACACAAATAACAAAGAGAGAATTCGATACGAAAAGCTGGTAAAAAATATGTTACTTTCATAAATTAATTAAAAGGATAGATCGACGAAATCTCTGCTGCAACAAGAAGAACAAAAAAAAAAACACACATAGATAAGTGAAGGTATTTGGAAATAGAAGATCAAAGCATTCAAACGAAAAAAATTCCAATAAAAGGTTTTTCAGGGGAAAATGAATATGAGACAAGAACACATCTAACAAAAAATACAATGCCAGCTTTACTTTCCGTTTTAAGAACGGGAAAATTTTCTAAAGGAAGCTATCCAAGAGTAAAAAATTAACGCAATGAATACACTGGTGTCCAAAACTTATGCACGACCACTATTTAAGAAGATTACTCCACCTAAATCGAACAGAGCATCTTGTGGCAATGTGTGATACTGTGTACTGTGGAGTAATAAAAGGGGGCTCATATGCAAAATTTTCGGCTCACACGTGTTGGAGTCACGTGGTAGCACTTGAAAAGATAGCAGACAAAAGACAGTGTTATGTTTACGGTAATTGTAATGGCTCAAAGACACCGTTTTGATAATATTACGCTGAGAAGGATTATTGGAAAGCTTGAAGGTGGGCGCAGGGTAACTGATATATATATACCCTGAAGTGCCAGAAAAACTGGTACACGAGTCTAATACTTGGTAGGTCCCCCACGGGAGCGCAACACTGCAGAAATACGACGGGGCATGGACTCTACTAGCTTCTGGAAATATGCTGTAGGCAATGCACTTCATACGTCCTGCAGAGCGTTCCATAATTCGGTGGTCTCGGATACCTGTGTTCGATAGCGCGCTGCATGGCATCCGAAATGTGTTCTATCGTGTTCAGATCTGAGGTATTGGGTAGGAATTACAACACCCAAAACGCAGATGAATGCTCCTCTAACCATAATATGGCATCCCGACACTTGTGTGGAAGTGCATTGTTCTCTTGGAACAGGCCCAACCCATAAGCATGAATGCAGGACATGAACAGGTGTACCTCGTCTGAAAGGATGCGCGCATAAAGTTGGCTGGTGACAGACGTTTGTTGACGTACCAGGGGTCACAGTGAAGTCCAGCTAAATACATCCCATACCATTACGGACCCCCTCCCCCCACCAGCCGGTATAGTTGAAAGGCGGGATCCATGGCTTCATGGGGTTTGCGCCACACACGAATTCTTCCATCTGACCGATAAAGCTGGAAACGCGACTCGTCAGACAAGGTCACTTCTTTCTAGTCATCAAGTGTCCAATGGCGATGTTGGCGTGCACCCATCAAGGGGACTGGAGTTGGGTGTAGGATCCCAAAACCCATATCGTGCAGGGTACGTTGCACAGTCCGGATGCTGATGCTTGTTGAGGCTCCAGCATTGAATTCGATGATACCTGCGAGAGTGGTGCACGCCTATCGCGTGAAACGATTTTTGACAGCCGACGATGGTCACTTTCACCCAATGTCTTTTTACGGCCACACTGGTATCGTAGGTTGAAGGTTTTGCCGGAATTCTTGTAGTCACGGTACACCCTTGCAATGGTCGTCCGTGAAAATCCGAACTTCGTTTCTACCTCCGAAATACTATGGCCCATCTCACTAGCGTCAACTATGACACCGCGTTGAAAATCGCTTAAATCGTTATTACTTGTCATTCCCATGCCGAAAACAGTTCTGACAGCTGGCAAGGATGTCTATCGCTTTACATACTCACTGGCGGACGCAACCGAGTACGCGCATAAGTGACGTTGCTATGTATTTTGCATAAGTTCGTCTGTACGAGTTTTTCTGGCCCTTCAGTGTATATATATATATATATTTATTGAAGGTTTTTATATTCACATCAACAAATACATGCCATACATATTACAGTATGCCAATTGATAAATTTGCACAGAGAGACAAGTGTTGATCAAGTAACACATTGTGAACAAGTACAGTATGCTAAATGATCAATGTACGCAGATGGCTCGTGTTGGACAAGTAACACACTGAGAGCCAGTGACTAAAGACAAACACAAACATCCATGTCTCACCGGGATTCAAACCCGGACCCTTCTCGGACGAATTGTCATAAGCCAGCGCTCAGACCACTGCGCCACCGAGGCGGCGGTAACGGACATTGCCAGAGTTTGGAATTGCCCATAGCGTTGTTTTTAGGCTCTCGGAAGGATTTCGGGCAACTGGAACAAGTACCAGATGCTAGCGTGGAGATCATCTACGCTTTACCTGGCAACACAAAAACAGATTTATGCTTATTACAGTAAAGCGCAATCGGCGTTCTTCCTCAGGCCAGTTTTTGACTCGGGTCCATGCAAGAACAGGTACGCGGATATCTCGGCAAGCTGTGGCAAGACGTCTGCGAAAACGAGGATTATACGCCAGAAGGCATGTTAAATGCGAACCTCTATCCAGAGCTCATCACGCGTTTGCAGGGGTATGGTGTCCATAAAAACTAGATAAAGGACGAATGAGATAATGTAATTTGTACGGATGAGAGTTTCAGTCTCTCCTTATATTCCAGACTATAGGTAATCTGGCGTGAAAGTGGGACGCTTAACTATCTCAAAAATATTGTAGAAACGGTCAGATACGTTGTTTTGGAGTCATAGTTATGGCCGTGCCGCCCCGGTGGCGCAGTGGTCTAAGCGATGGCCTCTGATCATTTGTCTGAAAGGGGTCCGAGTTCGAATCCCGGTGAGGCATGGATGTTGTTTTTCTCTTACGGCACCGGCTCTCTCCCTTCCCTGGAACCAGTGACCCTAAATTAGGGACGGACGACTGCTTATAGCCCATTGAGTTGCTCACGGTAGTCGTTAAACCTCCAATAAAAAAAATTGTTATGGCCGGAATTATGCTTAATAGACGTAAAAGGCAAAGGGACTGTGACTAGCGCAAGAATTTGCAGTAAATCATCCTACATTATGTTCCATGAGATGTTGTGGGAGAATAATTTCTTCTTATGGATCAGAGTGCCAGACCGCACCGTACAGAAACAGTCGATGAACTGCTGGAGATCGTGGACATTCATCGAATGGAGTGGCCAGCGTGCTCCCAAGCCTGGAATCCACTAAAACAGTGTTTCTGGCGTTCTACGGAGAACTATTGCTGAACGAAATTCTTCTGAATAGAATATCCCGGAACACACGCCCTGAAGGCGGAATGGGAGAATTTCCTCCAAATGCTCCTAGACTGCGTAGTGCTCAGTACAGCACGACACTGTGAGCGTTGCATCACTACTCAGGGTGTACGTATTCTCTATTGAAATGCCTATTCGCATAGGGTTCTATAAGTCCTGGACCAAAATCCTCCTTGCACGTTCAAGGAAAAGTTTATCTTTTGCAAAACAAAAAGGTATTATCATTTAATTTGTGCTAAAGATATAGCATACTTTTATGTGAAATTTATTCATTTCGTTTATAAATGTATAGCCAAATTTAGCTGCAGACACGAAAATGTACAAATCGGTAGGTAAAAATGTTATCCGTCTTTAAGTCTCGGACACCAATGTATCTCTTCTTGCGGTGCGAGTTTCTTGCTATTGCTATAATTTTGAACATCGTGGTTGGTTTTTTATCAGTTTTGTTTGATTCGCATCCGTTCGAAAGGACTGTTTTTTTGAGAACAGAAACAAATGTTGAAAAGCGAGAAGCAATATCTTAACAACTTCATATAGGACTCAGAAATACCAGAAATATCGATTATTTCAAAAATTCCGACGATAGCTACTGGTACTAAGTTTGTCACAATTAGAATTATGAAATGCCATTTATATAAATGCAAAAAAGAAGAGAGATGAGGACAACTAAAGAAGATGTGACTTACAAAGTGGAATATATAGAGCTATGCAAGACAACACGAAAAAGTATCACTGAAGACGTAAGGAAATTCAACTGTGAGCTAGTGAGGAAAGCAATTGAAAACAACCAAAGCCTTAAGATAGCAAAGGGACATCTCAGTAAGGGAAGAAAACAGATTATGGCTCTGAGAAAAGAAGATGGTTCTATAACAAGAAATAGAGGCGAAATTTTGACAAGAGTGAAAGATTTCTACTCCAAATTATATGAAAGGGATGATACATGTACTCCAGACATCATGAAAGGTACCAGAGTTCTTCCAGTCCTCCCAGCAGAAGTTGCTCATGCAATCAAGAACATGAAGCGGGGGAAAGCTCCAGGAGAAGATGGAATTACTATAGACATCATACAAGAAGCAAGTGGAGAAATCGAAACAGTACTCGCCCAAATTTTCACTCGATGCCTTAATGAAGGGAAGATTCCTGAGGATTGGAACAATGCTACAATGATCCTGCTACATAAAAAAGGTGACATTGAGGATCTCAGGAACTACAGACCTATCAGCCTCCTATCAGTGGTTTATAAAATCTTCACTAAAGTTCTTTCACACCGCTTGAAGGTAACACTGCACATGGCTCAACCGAGAGAACAAGCTGGATTCAGGAGTGGCTACAGCACAATAGATCATATCCACGTACTGAGAGAACTAATTGAAAGAGCGAGGGAATATGAACTTCCATTGTGCATGGCTTTTATCGATTATGAAAAAGCCTTTGATTCGGTGAAACCATCAGCAGTTACCACGGCTCTGAAATCCTGCGGTATTGAAGATGCATACATTAATATTATTAATAACATCTATGAAAATGCAAGTGCAAAGATTCGGCTGTTTGAAAATACAACACACATAAAAATTGGAAAGGGAGTGAGACAAGGTGACACCATATCTCCGAAGCTCTTTAATGCCACATTGGAAAATGTATTTCAATCACTGAACTGGGAAAACAAAGGGATAAAGATTAATGGAGATTATCTAATCCACCTTCGTTTTGCTGATGACGTAGTCATTTTTGCAACTACCCCATCAGAGCTGCAGAGTATGATCCAAGAACTTGCTGACAAGAGTAAAGAAGTGGGATTAAAAATGAACTTTCAGAAGACAAAAGTGATGTTCAATGCTTTTACAAGAAATGAAGATTTATCGATTGATGGAGAAAAACTGGAGATACCAGATACGTATGTTTATCTTGGACAGCAGATATCAAGTGAGGGTCACATTGATGAAGAAATTAATCGGCGTACAAAACTTGCCTGGAGAGCTTTTGGAAGAAACAGCATAATTTTCAAGAGCAATATGCCATTATGTCTTAAAAGAAAAGTGTTTGATCAATGCATCCTTCCAGTGCTTACGTATGGTGCAGAGACGTGGACCTTAACTAAAAGAGACATACAAAGGCTGCAGACAACTCAAAGCAGCATGGAGAGGTGCATGCTTGGTATAACCAGGAGAGATAAGAAGAGAAACTCGTGGATCCGAAAAATGACGAGAGTGGAAGACATCATGATCAGGGTTAAATCCCTGAAATGGCAATGGGCTGGACATACTGCCAGAAGGACAGACCATAGATGGACAGCCGAAATTTTAGATTGGATTCCAAGGGACAGGAAAAGACCCAGAAAAAGACCACATGGGAGATGGGTGGATGAAATTCGTAAATATGCGGGAGTGACATGGAGGAGACTGGCACAAGACAGACCGTTGTGGAGGAAGCTTGGGGAGATCTTCGTCCAGCAGTGGATTGATAATGGTTGACAATGATGATGATGATGATGAATAATACTCTTCTCGACGAAGAAAATGCCACTCCAAGGGCCGGCCACAAGGCGGGTGCAATGCCCCCGGGCCCCGGAAAATGAAAAATAAGGAAGGAAACGGTGAAACAAAAAAAATTGAAAATAAAAATTTTAATAAATTGGTTAAAATTAAGTTATAAACTCAACCTGAATTGTTGTAACATCAGAGGGTAACTAAACTGGCGTTTGTTAACGCCCCCATGCACTTTCTTCTGAAATTACGTAGGGTGAGCCAAGGAGTTTAGAAAAAATGGAGTAAGGGTCCGCCGTTCTCCTCGTGTGATCAAAATGAAGACACCAAAACGTCACGATTCTGACGTCATAGCCTTTGCCGCCATGTTGGTGAGACGCAGTGAGACGACTGAAATCATACCATTACATTGAGTAGTGATGATGTTGCTTCTTTTTTTCGATATGGATCTTTAAATTTCAGTATGTGGATCAGTAAAAAAAGCTAGCGAATATTAGGTAACATATAATAAACGTTTTAGAAAAACACCCGTTTGGATCTGGCTGGAAACGAACCTAAAACTGTCTGCGTGGGAAGCGGGTGCTCTAGCAACTGGACTGATTTACAACGCACGGGCATTAACTTGAAGCTGAGCCTCTTTCCTGCGGAATGTGTAACGATTGGTTCTCTTTTTTAATTCAACAATGTTGCGATGTTTTTTTCCTAAATGTCAGTTTCATATAATTCATAAATTTATTTTTTCAACCTAACGATAGTTGTTGTTTTTACCTTAAGGGAACTTCACTCATTTTCAACGAGTGTACCTGCTTAAAGGCACTTTTCAAAGTTTTGTGCTGTCCTTGTCGTCTTGAAAGGTGATTGTTGAATTAATATATTTACCCGTTCATGTCACATTCTGTTACATTTTTAACGTTGTATCTTTCCTTTCCGCTGTCCGAAGCTACATTGGTTTTAAAGAGGAAATATTCTTTATTTTATTTCTCGTTATTTTTAGAAGCGAATTCCTCCAGTCTTGTGTATTCAAACCATGGATGAGTACATTATATCCAAATTTTTCAAATACTTGATACATTTTGTACGCGTATAATTCTTTTTTTTTTCCAACATAACATTTTTCTAACGTTATTCTATGACTTTTGTTTCAAGCGGTTTAGTGTATGTTAAAACGAAACATTACACAGAAATTATTTCTTGTTATTCATGGGAATGGAGTGAATGTATTTCATGGTTGTAATCTGGTATTTCATTGCTTAATCTGATATCTTCGTCGATGTGGCATTTCATTATAGGAAATTAATTCGCCTCTCTACGTATGGCTTTTTTTCTTAACATCCACTAAATTAACACGATGGCGATAGCATCGTCTTCAACTAACTGGTACCACGAGAGACACAGCACGTGTTGCTTCTGCGCATGCGCAGTCCCGTTGCTTCCATCTCGTGTTGTTGTTCTGTCGGTTGCCAGCTACGGGCCACTAGTGGCACTTGCTTGGAGGCCCACAATTCACGGCGATTCTGCAGGGCCATCAATGGATGCCAACTGATGGCACTGCCACCAACGGAATGCTTCCGGGCCGTGAGCAGCAGATTTCACCCAGCAGTGGCTCATCACTGCCAGCTGGTGGCCAGCAGTTTCCCAACACAGGTATTTTTGCTGGTATGGTTAAATCAAATGCATGTTACACCAAAAAATTAAACGATCAGCCTTGATTAGATTAAATCCCTACCTCAGCCCCAAATTGAACTTCCTAACCCAATCGATCGCTTACTGCCTTGCAAATTAAATATTTGCCTCAATAGAACACCTTTTACTTCCACAAATAAAACTATATTTGTCTCAATCAAATCCAAATCTTCGTTCGTGGCTAAGGGGTTTGAAGCGTTATAAAACCATTCGTCGGAGATGAACTTCTGTTCGAGTCCAAGTGACATGGGTTGCGCGTTTGTCCTTTTGCACTAAATTTCCATGTTTCCTGGAACCAGTGGCTCAAATTTGTTATTAGCAACTGCTAATAGCCTTTCTATTTGCTCATGTGGTCTTAACCTAAAAAAAAGACAAAAAAAAAACTGAATCAAACGCTTCTCACTCTACTGATATTAATAGGAATAAATGCCTATCTTAGACGCAAATTAAATTACCTGTCTTAATCGATCGTAAATTAATTGTCTTCCTCCATAAAACTCGTACTACTCCCACAAGCTAAGCTATCTGCCTCAACCATCTCAAAGGTTTTCCAGAAACAAAAATATGAATTACAAACATTAATCCGATTAAATGACAATCACTCTTACAAACTAAACTGGCTGTATCAATCGATGGCTTGCTACTCTCACAAAGCACATACATGCCTCAATCAAATGTCTTCCACACCTACAAATAAAAATATCTGTTTTAATCATCAGCTTCCTCTAAATTACTAGCCTTAATAAGATTAAATGCCTACGATATCCACGTATTAAACAGTTTCCTTCATTCGCTGTTTAATAACTATTTCCGCGAATTAACATATGCCACAATCAAATGCCTATTACTTCCCTACAGATTAAACTATGTCTCAAACAAACCAAATAATTAAGTTACCAGCCTTAATCAAATAAAGTAATTACACAACCAAAAATTAAACTAGCTGCCTTAATCAACAGTTTATGTCTCCTACAAGTTAAACTGCCTGCCTCAATGCACCGCTTACCACCCGTAAAGAATTTAAGTACTTGTGCCAATCCATGATGTACTACTCCCAGAAATTAAACCCATAATCTTACCACACCTAAAAATTTAACTGTCTGCGTTAGTAAGATGAACTGCTTTTACGAATTAAAGTAAAGTAAGAGGAAAAGTATTTCAAGATCTTTCACGCTACGCAGAAAGACGAAGCAACTTGCACGAAATAAATGCTTATCCTTTTGTTTTATTTAAAGAAGCGAGGGTGAATGCCGAGCAGAGGTCTCTTTACGAGACTCGAGACAATTAGTTGTTCGGGCATAGGTACGAGATGACACATCCGATCACCGTGATTTTTTTGAATTCCATTGGACATTGTCCATGGTCAGGTTTTGACGCCTTCCGATTACCGAAATTCCGTGTCACTGAGGAATAATCGTCCAAAAACTTGCATTTTTAGGGGGTTTCCGTGTTTTGAAAAAAGGTGGTTTGTTACCGATCTCCTCCAAAGATCTTCAGCCGATCGGGGTGACACTTGTCACAGAGAAAGGGAAGGACATGGTGAGTGACATGGGGATGGTTTCATGGTGATTGGTAGTGTCGTATAAAAATAATGACCATTAAAAACTGACCAATTTTTTAAATAATTGAAAACATCCGCTCTCTATACGAGACTCGGGACAATTAGTTGTTCGGGCATAACTACTACATGACACATCCGATCACCGTGATTTTTGGCATGCGATTGGACATCGTCCATGGTCAGGTTTTGACGATTTCCGATTTCCGAATTTCCGTATCATTGAGGAGGTTCAGTTAACACTAAATGGCCTTTTACTTAAACCGTTTTACAAAAATCGGCTCACTAACATTAATTTAAAAAAAAATCGTTTGAATTGAAAAGCGAAGAAATTTAGTCTCCGTCTGTTAGCTCAGCAATTGCTTAATATACATATAATAATAAAAGGAAATTTGTGTATGTGTGTGTGTCTGTCTTTCGCGATAGAAAATGAAAAACGTGGTTCCCGATCCGAGTGTATCTTTCCGCTTTGTTTACATGCAATCTGATCACAACCAACGTGAAGGCGTGAAGGAAAGTAGTTCATGGCAAATTTTAGGCATTTGTTTTTTAGAATGTTTCGCGCTTTTGATCTGCAAGTCATAAATTTTACGCGTTCGTTTTTTAGAATTTGTTATAGCAGATGCCTTAATGAGTTTAGATTTTGCAATAGCTTCGCTCAAAATTTGCCAACTGTATCAGAGTTATCTGTTACCGTTGGCGGATTGTCCTACTAAGATGATATGATGCAGATAGCTGCACAATATTCACTCACATGGGATGACACCTATCTCATTTTCACATTCAGATGGAGTTTCATTTTCCAGATTTTTGTACTGTTATTACATGGCTGTACCAAAGCTAGTGGCTTACAAACCTGAAGATGTACGAATTCTTCTAATATTGCAGGCATGAGATCAAGATAGTATTAAGGCTTTGGACAGTCATAACAATGCTAGCCAAATAAATAGGGGCAGACAATATTAACATTTAAGTAGAGAAATTTAATTGAGCACTCCGACGCTTCGTTTCAGAATCATAACGAAAACACCACGTCTCGTCACCTGCTAGCATGCTTTGCAGAAAATTTTGCATTATTTCTGCAGTCTTCAGGAAGCCCTTTGCGTACTCCACTAATGCGTATTTCCGGTCGTCTGAGAAAGCATGTTGAGCGAGCTCAAACATCCCCCCCCACCAATTATTAACACCGAGCTCACAATACAACGACCTTAAGGTCACACAACTATCACGTTTTATTTACGCTTTCCAACCGTAGGTTGAAGAAGCGTATATGCTATAGCTTTGTCCGTCTGTCTATCTGTCCGTCCGCACGATATCTCGCTTAAAAATGGTTCGATTTCGATGAAATATTAGTATGTGGTAGGTGACCACATGGGGACGAACCCTCTTGAAAATGGACGAAATGGGGTCAAACGTCAGGCCATATGAGCGGGATCCATTCCACTACCCTTATGCGTCATAACATAAGTAAAAATGCTTCTATTGCCACAAAACGTCAACATTTTGTTCCATAGATGTACTGAACAGGTTCTGCTTACTGTAATCGAAATGGGGTCAAAGGTCAGGGCCCAGGATCGTGATTTATTCCACAGCCGTTATCCTCATAACCTGACTAAACAGGCTTCGATTGCGACAAAATTTTAGTATGTTGTTCCGGAGGCATACTGAATCAATTCTGTTTAATATCATCTTAATGGGGTCAAAGGTCAGGCCACAGGAACGAGATTTATTACACAGCCGTTATCGTCTTAACTTGAGTAATGATTTCTGGTATGTTGGAAAGCGTATCATAATCAATGCATCGCATGATTTTACTAACTTGTCCTTTCGTGAAGTTACTTCAGACGAGCTGTCTGAAATGGGGCGTCCGGGGCTTTCGTCATTTTCCAAATCGTCCTGCCCATCCTCGAAACGTGCATACCATCCGGGTATTTGTCCACGACATAGGCAACCCATAGACATCACGCAACAATTCAACTGCCTCAGATGGAATTTTTCCGATTTTCAAACAGAACCGGATGTTTGTTTTCTGCTGCATGACAGGGCTGTAGCAACGTTTTTCCACCAAATGACGTCATGCAAAGAGTAAATAATCATCTGCGCAATTGTCACGCAGGCGCTGTTGCCACCGCATAGCTGATAAACAGTGGAAACGCAGGCCGCTCAGAACTGGGGAGGCAATTAGGGAGGATAAGCATGGGGGCCACAAATTCTGAAGTGCTTGGCAGAAGTTTTGGCAAAACAATTCCGTTCATGTAGATTTTGCCCAACGCTGATAAGGTTAATGCATTTTATGACAACAATACTTGCGATATTGAAATAGAATACATCAGCACCGTTTATTAACGATTAAATATTTTATATTAAGTTCTTCTATAGTTTTCCTGAGCCTCGGCTCCATCAGGACAAATGCCATTCGCCCTGATGAAGCCGTATCCTCTAACAGGTTACTATTTCTCCCTTCTTCGGAATTTTAGCTTACCTAAGTCGTTTTTTGTTTTTCTTATTTTTGCTGTCGTAAGGCTGTTCAGGAATCTATTTTATAACCTGCCAAGGAATGCCTATTTCTTTCTCTCACATCTTTTTAAATTATAATTACACAAATGATGTCTTTCTACTAATCTCTTAGTCGTTCGCTCAGAGGGCTCCATCTATTTCCGAGAAGTACACGAACATTAATTTTAACAAAAAAAATATTTTATATAACAAAATTGGTGTAATAATGTATATAACAAAGATCATCCAAGTTTTAAAAATCGGTATATCATTTAAGAAAACACAAATTTGCCGTTGACGAGATTGAATTCGCGTCCCCTCACTCCGGAGTAAGTTGCTCTCTCAACTAAGCTACACGGTCGGAATGAACCGCTGCAGATCTGTCGCCTTGACACGTGCTTTACCTCTGTAGTACGTCACATCATCTCCCTTTTAATTTTTTTTTCTTTGAAGCGAGGTAGGAATTTTTCCATTAATTCCAGACGATGTGTAGAATTAATGGAAAAATTCCTACCTCGCTTAACAGCGAGTACATCCATTACTACGTTGGGGAGCCAATGTGGAAACACAAACTTGTCCTTGACGCAGATCGAACTCGCGCCCCCTCACTCCGGAGTACTATTTCCCCATCAGCACTATTTCGCATGACTCTTCTCACCTCTCCACATTGCTCCTTTTGCCCTGAAGTCAGCGACGTCCAACATCAATACCTATTCTGCCCCGTTCTCCTGCCAGTCCTAAACACAGCATTTCGTCTTGCTGATCGAATTTGTGCTCGATCGTTACCATTTCTTGCATATGCTTGGCTACTCCAAACAAAGCATCCACCTACTCACTTGCCTCCTGTGTGCCGTTATATTTTTCTTCTTGTGAAGTTCACTGTATATGCTTTCCATCTTCAACAACGCCTCCATGCTCTTACTCCACCTCCTCAGGAGGCAAGTGATATCATTCGGAGACGCTTCCTAGCACGGTTAACCACTCGTCTCCAAATGGAGCACTCTCGTGCTGCCTCAACAACCACCGATAGCGTTTTTCAATCCACTTGGGCCCAATCGGCTGGGTGGTTCCATATCCACAATTTGCAGCTACATCTCAATTTATAGGTGGGATTTTTGTTGTCGCCCGCGTTCACTGTCACAACTCATGATTTTCGTGTTAATTTTGGTGGTATGAGGCTCCTAGGTGGTGTCTCCTTTTCACCCACATGGTTCGCTATTTGTGATTATTCTGTTTAATGTGCTATTGGAGATAGCTCACCATGTTTCACATGTTCTCCTCGATAATGTTGGATTTTATGATGTTGTATATAATTCTGTACATAGGATATGACACTTATGCATTGCATTGCTGTTCGATTTCTGTTTTTTTGTAAAGTTGCCTCCCTGGGTCCGTTTAGTGTATTTCTCTCTTGTCACTGCATAATTCTGTACATATGATAAGTATTTGTGCTTAATTGTTTCTACCATTACTGTCATATTTCTAAATACTGTTGCACCTGTTAGTTCCTTCTCACCCATGGTCTTTTATGTGAATTAGTACCTTGTTCATGTTTTATCTTGAGTATGGTAGTAATGCTTGATTGGAATTTGTAAATAGTATAGAATCATGTCTTTTCTTGTCTACAATACTTTAGGTATACATTTTCAATTTTATCGCTCGTGCTTTATTGTTTGCCTCTCCTTCGCCCTACGCGGCGAAATAATTTTATGATTTTAACAATATTTTGTTTTACGTTTCACTGGAACTTTCCAGTTGATGTATATACCACTGCATTTATTGGCAGAATTCCACTGTCATGTACATAAAAATGTTATTTTTACTGAAGAATAAAGACACTTTTGAAATGTAGATTTTACGAAATGTTCTATGAGAGGCGGGAGGGGGGGCTCTGACCCCCCTGGGCTCCAACCCCTTCCAAAAACCGGCTAGCTTCTAAGTTACAGTTTCATGATACCAAATTTGATGGTTCTGAAATGAAAACTAGATTTTACGAAAATTTTGTATGGGGGAGGGGCTCCGATCCCCCGGGCCTTGACCCGTTCCAAAAACCGACAACCGTCCAAGTTAGAGTACCAGGAGATAGTATACCAGATTTGGTGGTTCTGAATTGAAAACTGCAGATTTTACGAAAATTTTGTATGTGGGGGTCTCTGGTCATCCTGGCCCTGACGCGTTCCAAAAACCGTCTATTGTCTAATATTTTTAGTGCCAAAGAAAAAGCGTAATATTCGTATCCTGTCTGAGAGTCCAAACCGTATAAATTTGATCAGGGCGAAAGAGATTCGATATCGTACGTTTTCCTGCATTCGTTTTATATGTAACCAAAATCTGTAAACGCGACAAATTGGTCCGCGACGAATCGTAGTGGTCGACAAATTAACGCGCGACGAATCGTCGCAGTCGACGAATTGACGCATGCGACGAATTGACGCATGCGACGAATTGACGTATAACCGATTAAAATGGGTGCCTTGGCGCAACGTCAACCCCGGAGACCCATGTGCAACAGCGTTCGCTGTACTGTTACCAGGGACAAGTATCTGGATTCCCAGCGTTTATTTGCGTGGTTAATTGCTGCACTGCTGCGCGTCGATTGCCCTTAACCAGCCTACGGAGGCGACGTTATTCTCTGGGGTCGATGGCCGTTGGGGCTACACAGTTATGACGTCCGAAGGTACTAGGTGCGCCAGCTGTCCATTCTTGGTGCACCCTTATTACTGCACCTCGCGAACAGCCCACGAAGTCTGCTCTTTCTGAGATGCTTCCACCATTGCTGCGGTAGCCGATGATCATTCCTTTTTGAACGTCCGTCCGATCACTATCTCTGTCCATTGTGCTCACGTGACGTACTATGGCTCATCTGTCCCAACCGTATATAACTCCGTGTGGTCGATTCGGAAGGTGGTGATTTTCTTCTGATGCAGCCGTGTGATCCCCTTGAATTGGCCTTTTAATTTTTTTTATTTTTATTTTTATTCCTAGAGTTTTTCCTTTTTCATGGGATTTTTCTCCATTTAGCGGCAGCTTCTCTCCACAGATGTTCTGCCTTTTTATATTGAGTGCACATAACAGTGCGTTAAATATCTCATCGCATTTCCAGTTTTTGCAGTATCTCTATACTGCCTTGTACCGCCACTATTCCTTGGTGCTTAGGAGCAACATGGCCTTTTGGGCAATTGTGTTCTTTTAATCCCTTGCAGAATTGTTAGCTCACGATCGTTAAGATGGTTTCTAGTAATTTTGCTTGCGGTTTTTGGGCAATCCCACTTTTATCTTTTTGAGACTTCTGAGCTCAAAATCTTAATTTCATTTCCGGTACACAGAGCTGTTTTCGCTAGCACCATTATTTTCCCCGATTGAAGGTTTAACGACCACCGTGAGCAACTCAATGTGCTGTAAGCAGTCACCCGACCCTAATTTAGGGTCACTGGTTCCAGGGAAGAGAGAGAGAACCAGTGCCATAAGACAAACGCAGTATCCGTGCCTCACCGGGATTCGAACCCGGACCCTTCTCAGAAGAATGATCAGAAGCCAGCTCTTATACCACACCATTCTTGAGATCGCTTTTTTGAAATTTAATTATTTATATTTTCTTTTAGGTATTTTTTGTTAGATTTTATTTATGGAGAACAGGGGTTCAGCATAATTCATTTAAATTTTCTCTGTCTTACTGAACATTTTTTTAGATATAGGTTTAGATTTAGGTTTAAGAAGTGACGCAAATTTCAGAACAGTTTTATTTTCTACTTGTTATTAAATTACTAGTTAGGAAGGGGCTTTACATTAATGTTTAGAATCTTACTTTATACATTACATAACTATGGCATTAAGATATTTCGTTTAATCCTATTCAAAAGATAGAAAATGACATTTTCATCACCAGATTGGAATTTTTTTAAATGGGCATATGGAAATACGGAGACTATTTGATATTCAGCGTAAGCCGAAAAAAGATCACGGAAATTGTTTTTGTCTTGCAATTAACCAGGAAGTTCAAATACGCCCGTCTTTCTTTTAAAAAGAGAATCTGAACGATTTCAAACCGGTCTTATTGCCATTTTTATTTTAACAAGATCAGAGAGGGGTATTGAAAAGATGCTTTCCGAATACTCTTAATCTGTTTTTATGCTAGTGATTAAGGAAGGCTACTTTCGTTTTTGTGTTAAATATGAGAAATTCTTGATATTTAGTACTTTTCGGTTCTTCTTTTTTGCTGTAGCAGCGTGTTACAAGAAAACTTTTCAATAAAGAAGTCTTAAGAGGCTTATTACTGTTTCGAAGCAGTCATGAGGAATATTTTAATGAGAATAAAAAGCAGGTTTCTGTAACGATTGGATTCTTTTTTCGACTCAAAATGAAAAAAAAAAAAAAAAAACTGCCCGAGATGAAATCTGAGTAAAAAAGAAAAACAACTTTCATCTGATTAAAAATGCCGCTAAGTGACTTTTTCTTGAAGCAGTAATAGGGAATGCACTTCAGAAACATCTTGAGTCTGCATGGAAAGACTTTCGAAAGGAAAAAATAGTTTGATGTTTTATTGCAAAAGCCAGATTATACGCGATTTCTTTTTGGCGATAAGCATTTTTCGATAACACGTACCCAAAGGCGTAAAGAAATAAAATAGATGCACTTTGTGTTTCTCCAGTACACGTGGTAAAAAGAAATTGAAATTGAAAATCATATTTATTTTGAGGATAGCGACTGTATCTTACATTCAGAGTTCATTTATAGTGTAGAAACGTTTAATAACTCACATGATAATACGAATGAGTGTTTACACCGATCAGCCATCACATTATGACCTAGGGAAATGGGCGCACCTGGAGACGAAACGGTGGCGCAGCTCAGGTTCACAAAGCTTTATACATACAACCAGGGGAACCGGTTTTCGGTTAGAGTGTTCAGAGTCACAGTGGGAGAATCTGCCGATTTATCGGAGTTTGATAAAGGACAAATTGTGACGTCACCGGACCTCGGAACTACGATCGCGGAAATGGCGCGGCTTGTGGGTTGTTTGCGTGCCGCTATAGCGAGTACGTAACAAAAGTGGTGTGCACAGGTGCCCAAACGACGAACCATCGTCTATCCGAGTGTCGTCAGCTGCTCATTAATGCCAGAAGGGAGCGGAGAGTGTCTCTCGCGCATTGTTCACAGCAACCTCAGGCCCACAGTGCGACAAATTACCCATAGCTACAACAGTGGTGATCAGGGCAATGTGCCACAGAACACAGTTCATCGCAGCCTTCTGCGCATGGGCCTGCGTAACCGAAGACCCAGACGGGTCCCCATGCTCACTACACCTAATCGTCAACAAAGCATGAAATGGGCACAAGATATCCGAGATTGGGTCGTGAATGACTGGAGGAAAGTGGCCTTCCCTGACGAATCAAGATTCCTAGCGCATCACGTAGACGACCCAGCGTGGATAAGTCGATTACCAACGGAGGCTATGGCACCTGGATGCACTCTTGGGTGGGAAACAGGCGCTGTTACGCTGTGGGTTATGTTTTTGGGACGCTTTAGGGTTCATTATCCCAATAGCATAAATCCTGACAGCTTCCGGGTATCTGAACAACGTTACGGATTAAGTTCACCTATTGATGGGAACTGTAATCCCTGCTGGTGATGGCCATTACAAACACGATAATGCGCCATGCCACACTGCCCGAATCGTATAGGCACGAATAACATGCTGGCGACTTTCTGTTAATGCCCTGGCTTCCAAATTCACCCGACATGAACCCGATCGAACATTTGTGGTTCAACGTGGTAAAGCGAGCTCGCGCTAAATCATCACGACCCCCAAATGTACGAGAACTGAAGGAATTGCTGTTGACATTATGGTTCCAGATACACCAGGATATCTATCGCCACTTCATCGAATCGATGCCTTGCCGGGTGGCCACTGTTTTGGGAGCTAACTGGGGTTCAACAGCTCATTCGGTAGGTGGTCATAATGTGATGTCTCATCGGAGTATATACACTATCTACCAACAAGTAATTGGATACCCCTGCAATCGACAATATCTGCGGTCCTGATACACGTCACGGCCGCCGCCGTTAAATATCGTGTGGGAAACAACAACGCAACCAGTCGCATGCAAGATGCCACGCAGTTCGGAGCTCTCTGATTTCGAGAAAGGTGTAATCGTCGTGCATCACAGAAATGACAGATCCATACAAGACATATCCAGCGAGTTGAAGTACCCAAAATCGACAGTGGCCAACGTGATTGGCAAGTGGAAGATGAGAGGTGACTGTCGGAATGTGCCCCGACCCGGCAGACCCACAAAACTGAGTGTTAGAGACCGACGGGTGCTGGCCAGAGAAATTCGGAAGAACAGCACCAAATAGATGTGCCACCACCGCGAGGAGTTTCAACAGGTATCCGGGAGTGTTCTTTCGATGAATACCATCAGTAAGGAAGCCCATCTGCTCGGTTATCATGGACGTGCTGCCGCCCACAAGCCTTTGATCACCAAGTCCAATAGCGCTGCTCAGCCAAAGTGGTGCAAAGAACGTCAACAGTGTACCGTTGAACAGTGGAAACATGTTCTCTGGAGCGACGAATCAAGGTTCACCCTCTACTGTTCGGATGGCAGGGTCTGGGTTTGGCGTCTGCCTGAAGAACGCCTCCTGCCGGAATGTATTGTGCCAACTGTGAAGTTCGGCGGCGGTGGAATTATGCTATGGGCGTGTTTCTGCTGGTATGGCAAGGGACCCTTGGTCGCAATTCCTGGTAGACTCAACGCCGAGACGTACTGCACCATTTTAGATTACCATGCGCTCCCTACGTTGTGGCAGTTTTAAGGCGGGGGGGTCCCATGTTACTTTCAGGATGACAATGCCACCTGGCATGTTGCGAGGTCCACCATGGCTTGGTATGGTGACATTGGGGTTAATCGAATGGAGTGACCTGCGCAGAGCCCGGACCTTGAGCACCTCTGGGACGAGTTGAACTTTCGACTTAAGGGGTGCCCCCACCGTCCGAAATCGGTGAAGGAAATGACATGTCTTCTCCAAGCCGAGTGGAAAAAAATACCGCTAGCCGTCGTACAACGCCTGGTTGACAGTATGCCCCGGAGGATCGCAGCTGTAAACGCCGCTCGTGGAGGCTCCACCAACTATTGATGGTGAATAAACTTCGTTTTCCTTTGCTACCACAGGTGTCCAATTACTTGTTGGTAGATAGTGTATATTTATTCATGTGTGGCTGAGCCCCAGTGGAATGGCGAATTGTCCTGTTGAAAGATACCATTAGGCGCAGGATAAGTGAAAGCCATGAAAGCGCATAAGTAATCAACCAACACATGCTTGTAGCGTGCAGCTGTTAAGGACATATTCAGATTAACTAAGGGACCTAATGCGTTCTATTAGATGGCACCCCAAACCAGCACAGATCCATCACCACCTTGAACAGAGACGACGTTGCACGAGGAATCATGTCCTCATGCTGTCGATGCCACGCCCGCACTGTCCCGTCAGCTCGGTACAGCTGAAAACGGATTCATCTGACCACACGACGCGGTCGAATTTTGATGCTCGTTGCATCAGGCGTGGAGTAATTTCCGGTGATAAGTGTCCAAATATTGTTGGCAGATAGTGAATACGGATTCATCTGACCGCACGACTAACAGTGGCACATGAGTAGGGCCACTGTTGACTACTATGCCCAAATTTCCCGTAAGAATATAACCATAAATAATTGTCAACAAAGGTGGAATATTTTACTTCCTCACAGCAGCATGGTAAGTTATCAATATCTATCTCCAGTTTTATTTTCTGATTATTGATACTCAAAAGTTCCGTACATCAATTTCACCCTTGAAATTAAACAAAACCGAAGATTTCCTTTCTTACGCTTTCCAACCGTAAATTGAAGAAGCGTCTATGCTCCGCCTGTCCGTCCGCACGATAACTCGCGTAAAACAGATTTGAAATCGATGAAATTTTACTATGTGATAGGGGGCCACCTGGGGACGAACCTCATTGAAAATGGGTTAAATGGGGTCAAAGGTCAGAACGTAGGAGCGGGATCTATTTCATTTGCCTTATACATCATAACTTGCATACAAATTGTTCGATTTCGATGAAATTCCAGTATGTTGTAGGGGACCACGTGGGGACGTATGCTGCTGAAAATGGGCGAAATGGGGCCTAAGGTCAGGACATAGGGGGGCGGGGTCCATTACATTGCCCTTGTGCTTCATAACTTGATCAAAATTGTTTCTATTGCGACAAAACTTTAGTATGTTGTTCCGGAGGTATACTGTACCAATTCTGTTAAATATAATAGAAATGAGGTCAAATGTCAGGGCACAGGGGCGAGATTTATTCCACAGCCTTTATCCTCATAACTTGAGTAATAGCTTGAGTAATAATTTCTGGTATGTTGGAAAGCGTATAATAATCAATGCATTGCATGATTTTACTAACTTGTTTGGATTTCATTTTGAAATGGACCCCCTCGAACCATTTGCAGTTTTCGATTTTCAGAAAAGCGTCTTCCAGTGTTGAAATTATACCTTTCTCGTCTTATCACCAGACTAATTGCAAATTGAGGCTATTCGGTTTTTATTACGTAGAGCACTCTCACACTCGTCCAACCCTAGATTACGACATTTGGAACTGGTCAAGATAAAACAAATTGCCTATCATTATGGATACGAGGCCTCGGTGGTGGATCGTTTTCTCCGGCAAATTAAGAAATCTAATGTTTCGGCTCTCTCTAGAGACTTGCGTAAACTCCGCTTTGTGGGATCACTTCGGTATGTGACCAGGATTGTTATTGTACAAAGAAATAAGTGTAAACCATACAATATTGACTTTGGGCTCACATCAAGAAATATTTGTGCCTTAATCATGAAGGATCGGGATACGGTGCTACCACGTACTAGATACGGCGTATATACCATATCTCTAAAAGCCGTTGTTCCAGGGACTAATGATACTGTACACTGAAGAGCAATTGAATTAGAAATACCTGTCCAGTAACGTGTAGCACCATCTTTCGCCCTGATGACGGCGGCGATTCGTCTCGGCATGGACTCGACAAGACACCGGAAGCGTTGGGAAGCACTACGGATCTACGACCCCCGAACAAGCTCCCACAGTTCACGAAGATTTGATGGAGGGTGTCAGAGCCTCGATCACCTCTCTCAATGGCATCCCAGATGTGCTCGATGGGATTGAGGTCAGGTTAGCTAGCTGGCAAAGGAAGAAGCGTGGTCACGTCGGTGGAGTGTTCATCCAACCATTCGGATACAATTCGGGAGCGGTTTTACGGTGCATTGTCTTGTTGCAGGATGAAGTCCCCAGTGGGATGTTGAAGACGCACAAACGGGAGCAAATGGTCGTCCAGGATATCCCGGTATCGTTGACCTGTGAGAGAGGATGTCATACGTACCGGGGGCCCATTTCAGTCCACGTAAACAGTCCCCAGACGAGAATGCCACCACCACCAGCTTGAAGAGTACCCTGCTTGCAAGAAGGGTCCATAGCTTCATGTCGTTTGCGCCGTTCTCGTATCCAGCCATCCGTATGTACAAACGTGAATCTCGACTCATCAGTCCAGGCAACATTTTCCCACATGTCTAGGGTCCAGTGGTGACATTACCGCGCCCATTCTAATCTTTGCAACCTGTGATGTGCGGTCAGCAGCGGTACCCTCGTGGGACGATGGCTTCTGTACCCGATTGCGAGGAGATGGTTCTGGGTAGTGTGGCTGCTTACACGTTTTTGGTGCACCAGCGTTAAATTGCCGAGTGATTTCTTGCACTGTGGCCCGTCTATCCTCTGTTACAATGCGAGCTAGCCGATGATGATCCAGCTCATCCACGCGCTGTGGTCCACGGCAGTTGGCCCTTACAGGGATGGTTTTGCCGGATTCGATGTACTCACTGTAAACCCTGGACACAGTGGCTCGTGAAAATCCCAGTGCCTGCACGACGTCCGAGATGGAGTGACCCATTCGTCGGGCCCCGAGAATTTGCCCACGGTCAAATGCGCTTAGAACCTTCGTCTTACCCATACTGCGTCCAACTCTTCCTGATTCCCGTCGCATCACTCCTTATATTGTCGGATCGCTGCATGCGTTATGTCGTTTCCGTTTACAGGGCCGCCCACAGCGCCACATTTGCATAACGCCAGCTGTCTCTAATTCAATTGCTCTTGAGTGTATATATTCGTTCTACAAAAAGGAACTTGAGTACCACAGTCCGGGAGCATAAATATGATATTCGTAATGATAAGTTAACAACCACCATGTCGCGTTTGGTTGCGACCGGTTATCATGTGCCAAAGTGGAATGAGGTGTCCATTATAAACTCTCCATGTAAGCTCTCGTTGTTATTATTCATGGATAGCCAATATATTACATCTTTCGGATCTCGTTGCTGTAATGATTATGTCCCTAAGGGCATATCTAAACCATGGACTATTTTAATTGAACATTTTCAGGGTTTATCTTAAATGCATTGTGTAAATCCTAGATGGCGTTGCGATATTGTCGCACTCTGACCATGCTGTGTTATATATATCTTGGTCTTGCTTGTGAGTGTTACATCTGAGGATGGGGACGTTGTGATCCTCGAAAGATCTTATGTGGTGTGTATTTTAGCAGTAAAGTTTGATTACATGTAGCGTATGTGTGCTACATCTGTGTTTTTTCGCGTTTAGTCGATATTTTAATTTTTACCGTTTTTAACACGACACGTGCTCCATATACGGTACATTCTCCATATTGTAGGGAGAGAAATACTCGCACATTCAACGTTGCAATAGAAAAATTTCTCTAAGAGCGCTTTGTCCGGCAATGACAGCATACTGACACGGACCGCTGTGACTTGTGGTTGATCATGATCATGATCATGATCAAAATGTTCAAAAAGATCAAAGGTTGATCATGATCATGATCAAAATGTAGAGGATTTTAGGAAGGCAGTGTATGACTCCAGGTCTTAAACAACCCTTAGAAATAGGAAGCTAGAAGATTTGGGCTAGAGTGCCCGATAGAAAAGTGACACGGAAAGGAAGTTGAAAGGGGGAGGAAGACGCCCTTATTTATTACCGGGGGCCAGTACCCGGGGTCCGACGGCTTAACGTGCCCATCGGACGCACGGTGAATATTTAGTGGATCGAGCGTTCGTACCTGACTGGGATCAAACCTGAGGTCCTTTCCGTGGCAGTCACGAACGTTGCCCACTAGGCCACCCGTGGCCTTAAGACTTGTGGTTGCTTCCCAGCTGCTGCTTTTATACCCACTATCCCAGATCTGTATGACTATGGCGCCATCTGGCGATAAAAGATGTAAGTAAAATGAGTAAAAATGTATGTGATTTCATGAAAAACCCTATGTCATTCTGATCATTTCTACGCAAACTGCGTCGCCTTACTCTAAATACTCCGCGAGTTATTACGTTTTCAAAATGTGCAAGACTTTTGGATCACCCGGTATATATGTATATATATATATTTCTTGTAGGTGACGTGAATGAATAATTTGCTTTGGGAAAATTCCTTCCTAAAGGGTGAATTGCGAATTCAGAGAAATAAAAAGAAGTCATTTATTAATTTGTTAGTTTAAAATATCCTAAATTAAACATTGATTTAATGATACTTAGTTTTTACAGGTCCTCCGGGGAAAATGACTTCACATTATATCACGAATTCATTTATCCACATTGCAGCTTCTCTGACTTCAAGTCTTTCAGGTGTTGTAAAATTTGATATTTTTTGTCACAAAGATTGTCCATTTTAAGGGGAAAAAGATTGGAATAACTGTAGTACGGTGAATGATGCTGAAGGCGTGTTCAATGCACTAGCGAATTCATTCATATCCTTTTTTATATATTATTTCTTTAAAATTTCATTCCGTATACAAATACGCCAAATGTTTTTCTGGAAAAGGTACAAAAACAGTTATATTAATGAACTCACTGCACAGCAACAGGAAGAACAACAACAACAACAACACAAAAATGGCGATCTATCATCTAGAGAATATGGATATATCCTTACACACCCGGCACATTTTGCAAATAAGCTTCAGTAAATTTCTCCCATATCGGAAGTTTCACATAACAAAGCTTATTGTTTCAAAGAAAACACGTGACTCTCTATTCTCATCACGAAGAGTACTCTCAACTTTAATCAATCAAAAACACCATATGCGTCATCTAAAAATATTCATCTGAAGAATACACTTCTGAAATGCATGAATTTCGATCTGGATGATGAATGAAGAATCTCGAAGTCCTTCCAAGCAACTCTGACGAAAAAAAAACTATTGCGCTTCTCGCATTTACGTCTTTTTTTATCATTATTATTACTCTTTTATAAAAGCAGAAACGATCTCGGAAGTGAAATTCTATTATGCTAACGGATGTTTTGCCTGCAATGCGGAGTTACTGTAAAACACTGTGCCTCTAATTCACGCAGAACAGCATGTGAAATACATATTCTTTGAGTGATATCTTTGAACGCGGCCCTCTGAGGAATAATAAAACCTCAAAACCATATGTAAAATGATGAGATGAATATGTATTCAAATAAATTTTTGAGAAAAAAGGGAAACATCACACGCCCAAATGAACGCGTTGTGGAACTTGTTTACATCACCAACACATGCGGGTAATTACATTCAGTTCTTTATGGAATAGCTATGCTGGATATAAATAATGTACCGGGTGAAAGTGAGTTTACTTCATGGAATTGTGGTGAAAATAAGTCGTAAAATGAACTGAAACGTTGGAGACGCTTTTTATGGTGGGTTTTCTCGAGTTTATTACAGGAGTATAGCAATTTATGTGGTCGCCCAGGTATATATCTGAATCGGTGGCGTATATTCGAGGCTAGCAAGGCTTGCTGCGAAGCCCAGAGAATGCACAAATAAAAGTCAATTAAATATAAACAAATAAAAGTCAATTATCGACGGTATTAAAATATGTCGCTGCTTTCGGTGCGAAAATAAAAAACACGAGCGCATTCGCTTCTTTCGATTATGAGAATCAGTCTGGCGAGCGATGATCAACGGCATAACGCAAGCCGGTCTTCGCTGTTCTGATGCGAAGAACTTTGATACAAACGCCTGTTCGCGTTTCCATGACAACACGAATCAACGTATGGAGGTGAATGCACCATTGCTTTGCTCAACGGTTCGCTCAGAAAAGAGAAGACTTCGGGTTACCTCAGTCCCTCCATGCTTCCGCCTTTAACAGCGCGTGTTTTGCGAGAGTGGTTTCAGTTTGTGTGAAATGCGAACTAATTAAAATTAGTGATATTATATCTTAAATTCGTGGCTTTGTTGGATTCAGACTGTTTTGATAAATTTTGTGAAAGCTTCCCTGAACACCTACTGTTAGAGCTTAAACAACTCTATGCTTCAAATTTTGTTACAGCTCGATTAAAAAATGAACTGAAGGTGTTTTATTCTCTTGATGAAAACAAAACTAATCAGTAAGAGACATCACATGTTACATAAAGTTGAATAAGTTGGACATAGTGTTTAGTGAGGTGTAGAAATTAGCAGATGTGATATTAAACTTTCCATCAACAACATTCAACTGCCGAAAGAAGTTTTCCCGTATTAAAATGAGTCAAGGTATATCTTAGAGACACATAAGGACATGTACATTCGAGCAAATTGGCTGGTTTGTTAATAGAGAAAAACATTATTTTTAAATATGAAAAAAGTACGCGGAAGAAGTATTTTTGTGAAAACGTAACACTCAAGTTCACACAAAAGGAAAGAACAATGGAGTTTATGTACAAGTAAATGTTCAAATACTAATCCTCGTAATTATTTGGTATCATGTTAGCAATAGCATGTCCTAAAATTCAGAAAAAAATGTTACTTCTATTACTTAACAATTAAAAAATAAACTTCGCAATTAAAAACAAAAACAGTACTGTAGGTGGGGAGGGGGAGGGGGGCGGCAGCACAGGTCTCGGACCCAAGATACGCCACTGAGCTGAGTGCTCTAACGCTCGAGTTACAGACATAGGTTGCCAGTAGCACTTCGGCATCAGAGAGTGGACGTGCTGAATGGATGTTAGTTTTTGACTAAACGAATATCCAACGTTCATTGTGCTTAGCTAAAAGCCCGACTCTTAGAATATCCCACCACTTGTCGATACAGATTTCTTCTAAGTTTATGCTATAAGTTCGTTTAGTGAACGTAAATACAGTTTGTTGGTGTTTCTTTCTTTATAAATAACGCCGCCAATTTCTCTCCTACTTTTCGGCTAAAATGGCGCTAAAATTCAATTCAATATTTTACTCTTAACCGCAGCCATATTTTCATAATCGCCGATCGCAGAACTCCTTCGGGCTCCAAATCTTTCTTCGAGATTCAACTCGAAGATACTGATGATCCCCATTGATAGAGATTTTTATTTTAACACAGCTCCTAATAGGGAATATTATTCTGCATGTAATTTCACATTTGTGGCAAAATGGTTTGGCCACCAGGGTGCGTAAGAGTTAATTTCTGATTCTGATACATTTACAGCAAAATATGAACTTCTAAAATCTCTACTGAAAAAAATTCATTCGCGCACGCATGACACTCACTGTGATAAACCTTTCGGAATATTTTCTTCTTAAAATAATGCATGGTTTCTCCGCCAGATGGAGTAGATGAATATCTTATTTTTGTAAATATATGTACTTCTATTTTTGTAAATATTAACTAAAGAGACATACAAAGGCTGCAGACAACTCAAAGCAGCATGGAGAGGTGCATACTTGGTGTAACCAGGAGAGATAAGAAGAGGAACTCGTGGATCCGAAAAATGACAAGAGTGGAAGACATCATGATCAGAGTTAAATCCCTGAAATGGCAATGGGCTGGACATACTGTCAGAAGGACAGATCATCGATGGACAGCTGAAATTTTAGATTGGATTCCAAGGGACAGGAAAAGACTCAGAAGAAGACCACATGGGAGATGGGTGGATGAAATTCGAAAGTATGCAGGGGTGACATGGAGGAGACTGGCACAAGAGAGACCGTTGTGGAGGAAACTTGGGGAGACCTTCGTCCAGCAGTGGATTGATAATGGTTGACAATGATGATGATGATGATGATGATCTACTTCTAAGAGTCCGATTTGAAAAATTCCTCCTTTGTTGGATAGCGTTTCCGGTGCGAAACATTTTCACATAATTTCAAAATTTTCAAGTAGTTCATAGACCTTCCGCTAGGGGGGGTAAGGTCAATTGAGTTTCCCCCGATAGCTCTGTTTCAAAGCTCTGATTTGAAAAATTCTTTTTGTATCGCATACAGCTCTTTATGGAAAATGTTTTGCATTCAATTAAATGCAAAGCATTTTCCATACTTGGTAAAGACTGGCTACTAATTCTTGGTAAAGAATGTATTGGCCACCAGGGAGCGTAAGTGTTAATTTCTGCTTATGATGTATTTGCTCAAAATCTGAGCTCCTGAAAACTCGACTGAAACCTTATTTCGTGGACCGATACCGCTCACATAGGAAAACATTTTGATATTACTTCCTTCTTAAAATAATACATGGTTTTACCGCCAGGAAGCGTAGATGAACATCTTATATTTGTAGATATCTCTGCTTCTAAGGGGCCTTCTTGGAAAAATTATTTCTTTGTTGAAAAGCGTTTCTGCTGCGAAATGTCTCTCGTATAATTTTAAATTTGTCTTTACGAACAGGTCTGCTACCAGAGGGCGTAAATTCACCTTTCCGTTTACAGCAATATCTACGGAATTAAAAACCCGATTGAAAAACATTTCTTCGGTGAGATATTCTCGTTTTCCATACCGGTTCCATTGACGTTGAATAGCTTTGATAAATTTAATTCGCGTCAAAACGGATTCTTTTTTTTTTTTTGATTGGAGGTTTAACGACCACCGTGAGCAACTCAAATGGGCTATAAGCAGTCGCCCGTCCCTAATTTAGGGTCACTGGTTCCAGAGAAGGGAGAGAGCCAGTGCCGTAAGACAAACACAACATCCATGCCTGACCGGGATTCGAACCCGGACCCCTTACGGACGAATGATCAGAGGCCAACGCCTTAGACCACTGCGCCACCGGGCCGGCCGAAAACGGATTCAAAGACGTGCTCTTTAAACCCGAAGCTTTTGTGTCATCTTTCTTCTTGTTTATCAAATTTCATTCTTGCTTTTCTGTTTTGTATCAGGTTTAACAATCACTAACAGCGCTTTTAGGGGCTATATGCATTCGAACGTCCCTAATTTTTGGCCAGTTTCTATATAGAGGCGGAGTTGGACCAGCGTCATTAGAAAACCACACTACTTATGCTACATCCGTGACGGGTACCCGGATCCATCCCGGAAGAATAGTCAGAAGCCAGTACCTAAGACCGCACTGCCAACGTTGGGCTGTGATCTACACAGTCTAGTCAAATTATTGTGACCACCTCTTACTTTTGAAGTCAACAGCGCGTAGCCAATGAATGAAGGCGCATGTCGTGAGCTAGCTTGGAAAGTATATAAAGTGTTCTGCAATCATTCTGAAAACATATCACTCGTTGCTGTCATGTATAAGAGGCGCGATTTATCAGATTTGCAAAAAGGGATGATTATTGGCTTCTAGGCCAAGGGTAGCAGTATTTCTGAAACATCGCAGTTTGTGAACTGTTCGCGTGCTGCTGTTGTTAAAGTGTATCTTGATTGGAGAAATAGCACCATTGCGAATAAGCGATGTGGAAACTACGGTGCACCACGTGCCATTGATCTGAGAGGTAAGCGTCGGCTTTGAAGGAGCATAATGGCCGATCGACACGCTACAGTGGAGCAACTTACTGGCCGAATGGACCAGGGAGCTACCAGAAGTGTGTCGAAAACGACAGTTGAGCGAGCCATGCTGCGTATGGTGCTCTGATGCAGACGGATGGTCACTACACCTATGCTAACGATGGTTCATCAGCAGAAAATACTTACATTTGCACGGCAGTATCGGAATTGGACCTCCGCTGATTGGCAAGGATTGCCTTCTCCGATGAGTCACGTTTTCTGCTTCATCGAACGGATGGACTTTTGGGTATAAGGTGAGAAACATCAGAGAACAAACACTCTTCAGCCACTGCTAGAAGAACACAAGCTGGTGTGGGCAGCGTTATGATCTAGGTAATATTTTCGTGGCATTCTCTGGGTCCACTCATACCTGTGGAAGACACTGTGGACCGAATTCGTTATGAATCCTTCCTTGCAGACCACGTACACCCATACATGCTGATTGCTTTCCCTGTGGCGGATGGGATCTTCCAAAACGACAATGCGACGTGTCACACAGCTAGAAATGTCCTATAGTGGTGGGAACAGCACGATGAAGACTTCAGAGTACTTCCATGGTATTCTAATTTCCCAGACTTTAACCCAATTGAACATATGTGGGACCACCTCGATCGTGTTGTTCGCTGTATGGAACCTCCACCACGCAGCTGTCGGATGCACTGCAGTCAGCATGGCTCCACATAACTGTGAACATATTTCAGCACGTTACGGAGTAACTCCCAGCCCAAGTAGCTGCTGTCCGCGCTGCACACCCCGTTACTCTGGATATTAGCTGGTTGTCACAATAGTGTGACCCGACCGAGTATATGTTTGCCTTTTTAACGTTTTCCTCAAACTGTTCCCCAAATGTGAATGAGAAATGTAAATATGTTTGTTGTTATCGGCACGCACACTCACGGTATTTTTCCCTGTCTCCCATGTATCCACCTCTTCAGGAAATTAAAAAAACGCTACATGAATAGAACCCGTACTCCCGATTTCCGTTCAAGTACCAAGAGATGCATTTTCCACGATAATGGTGTTCGATGTAACTGAAGCTGAGCCATTGTATTTTAGGAATTTGAATAAATATCAGGTTTGCGCTAGTTGAAATAAGCAAATGTTACTCGTAGCATCAATTGCTTTCTCTCATCCAGGTACGAACGAACATAGGTCACAAGTCATAAGTACTTCAGATAACAATATGGATATTAATGAGAAATGAATCACCGCAAAAACAAACTTGAATACTACACGGTTGGCGCACACGAATGTCCTCATCGGCACAGAGATGCCGTAGTTTCCACTTTTTGTAATGTACGCACAACTGTCTGTCAAGATGATTGATTGCATTTGGAAAATTGATGTAGTTAAATTTGGATGCGTGTCTCTCTTTCTCTCTCTCCCTCCCTCTTTGTCTGTCTGGCTGTCTCTCTCTCTCTCTCTCTCTCTCTCTCTCTCTCTCTCTCATATACACTGAGTGGCCAGTTTAGTATGACCACCCCCTCAGTACTTCGCTGCGCCACCTTCTGCCTTTCATACTGCTTCGATTCTTCGTGGTATGGACTCCACGAGATGTTGATAGGTGGTTTGTTGGAATCTGAGACCATGCTTGATGAATAGCACTTTCCAGGAGTGTTATATTGCACGTTTGTAGATCCAGCTGTCTGGTGACTTGTTCAACTTCATCCCACAAATTCTCAATGGGGTTGAGATCTGGAGATTGTGAGGACCACCTATGCAAAGTAAACTCACCGGCATGTTCCTGAAACCAATCCTGTACAGTACGAGCACTATGGCAGGACACATTAACTTGTTGAAAGTAGCCATCGCCATTGGAATAGACGATCCACATGACAGGATGCACTTGGTCCGCAATGATGTTTAGATATGATGTGCCTGTCAGACGTTGATCAACATGAATTAAAGGGCCCAAAGCATGCCACGAAAACATTCTACAAACCATAAGTTGTCTCCACCAGCTTGAAGGGTTGCATCAATGCATTTGGGGTCCATGCTTTCCTGCTGTTTCCGCCAAATTCTCACTCGGCCATCGGCATGTTGAACTGAAAACGTGATTCATCGGACCCCTTAATTTGTTTTCAATTATCGACTGTCCAGTCCTTGTGATCTTGTGCGAACTGGAAACGTTTTGTCTTGTTAACTACAGACAGCAAAGGTGTTCGAACAGGCCTTCGGCTGCCATACCCGATCTGATGCAGTGTACGGCGAACAGTGCATGCAGAGATCATTTGAGGGGATCCTTGATTAAGATGGTCTGTAATTTGCTGCCCTGTTGCCCTTCTGTTGTCTGTTACCAGTCTGGACACTCTCCGTTCCACCCGAGCAGTCACTAGTCGATGATGACCACACGTTGCAGGTAGAGACCGAATTTATTGGCTGACAGTCCAGTCTTGAACACTTTAACAACAGCTGCTCTAAAACATTTCACGAATGCGGCGGTTTCGGTGATACTCACTCCATGGCTCCGAGCTCCTACAATCATCCCACGTTTAAAGTCCGTCAAATCGCATTTTTTTAACCATCTGGTCACCCCAAAATCACTCTACTACTATCGCAAGCACTAAGCTTTCCCTTTTTATACTAGCCTCGCCCTCTGGTGGCAACAGCGTGCAGCCATAGCTCATTTGCTTAAAACTGTCAGTTGGTCAAAATAAAGTGGCCACTCAGTGGATATACACTGACGGAAAAAAATCCCAACACCAAGAAGGGGTTGTGTTAGACAAACGACAGTTGGTAGGCGGTGAGAGTAAATCTGTAAGATGACGTCTATGCAAATTTCGCGCTCGGCGCATACGTGTGGCCCTAGTAGCGCCCCTCGGAACATGCAAAGCAGGTTTGCTGTAAATAAGCGCTGTAACGTTCGTGAGCGTTAGTTATCGTTGAGATTCGACGTAGTGTGTTGATGTTAGTCAAGAATGCCTTTAAGAAGACGAAGAAGCCATTATCAACAGCTCACAGAGTTTGAACGAGGTCGTGTAATAGGGCTACGAGAAGGTGGATTTTCTTTCCGCAATATTGCAGAACGACTTGGCAGGAATGTAGCCACTGTGCATGATTGTTGGCCGCTGTGGTCAAGGGAAGGTACTGCCTCAAGAAGACCGGGTTCCGGCCGGCCAAGTGGCACTACTGAGAGGGATGATCGCCGTGTACGGCGTATGGCCGTGGCGCATCGTACCGCGTCTGCGGCAGCAATTCGAGCTGCAGTTGCCACCACAGTGACACAACGAACTGTTACAAATCGGTTACTTGAAGGAAAGCTTCGAGCCAGACGCCCTGTAGGGTGCATTATACTTACTCCAAACCACTGCCGTTTGCGACGTCAGTGGTGTCAAGCTAGAGCTCATTGGAGGACGGAGTGAAGATCTGTAGTGTTTCTGATGAAAGCCGGTTCTGCCTGGGTGCCAGTGATGGCTGTGTGTTGGTTAGAAGGAGGCCAGGTGAGCGCCTGCAACCAACCTGTCTGCGGCCGAGACACACTGGACCTACACCTGGAGTTATAGTCTGGGGAGCAATTTCCTATGACAGCAGGAGCACTCTCGTAGTTATCCCACGCACCCTGATGGCACAGTTGTACGTCGGTCTGGTGATTCAACCTGTTGTGCTGCCATTCATGAACAGCATTCCAGGGGTGTTTTCCAACAGGATAACGCTCGCCCGCACACCGCTGTTGTAACCCAAAATGCTCTACAGAGTGTCGACATGTTGCCGTGGCCTGCTAGATCACCAGATCTTTCACCAATCGAGCATGTATGGGACATCATATGACGACAACTCCAGCGTCACCGCCAACCAGCATTAACCGTCCCTGTATTGACCGACCAAGTGCAACAGGCATGGAACTCCATCCCACAAACTGACATCCAGCACCTGTTCGACACAATGAATGAACGTTTGCGTGCTTGCATTCAAGATTCTGGTGGTTACACCGGTTATTAATGTACCAGCATTTCGCATTTAAAATGGCTGTTCTCGCGCTTACATTAAACTGTGATCTTGAAACCTTAATCGATTAAATATGTTACCTATACAAATGTATTGCCGCCATTTCATTCCTTTACAACTATTTTTTCGTGGTGTTGGGATTTTTTTCCGTCAGTGTAGTATACTTAAACTGATTGGACAAAATATTACAGATATCTACCTAATATGGTGTTGGCCCTTCTTGCATCATTGTCCACAACTCTGCCCGAGGCGTCGGTCTAGGATCCATGGACTTCATGTCATGCTCCACTGCCTCCCAGAAAGCTTCCACAGGGTTTAAATCCCAGGACTTTGAGGCCCACTCGATGGTTTCGAACTCAGTTGAGTGTTCCTGGAGCCATGACTGTGTGGTTGCAGCCTGGTGCCCTGCTAAAACAGATCATCCGCGGCAGGATGTGCGAAGGCCATGAAAGCGTGTTGGTGATCAGGGAGTGCATGGAGGTAGCACGCAGTAGTTAAGGACCACTCCAGACACACTAATCGGCCTAATGTGTTCAATGAGAAGGCTTCCCAAACCACTTTAAGGTCAGCACAGCCTCCTTAAACACAGCCGACCGGGCACGACGGAACCGACCCTTAATGTTGTCAATGCTACAACCTCACCCTGCCCTCATGTCCATAAAAATGAAAAGGAGATCCAGCTGGACACATGAAGATGCGCAACTCTGCAGAGGACCAGTTTTGTTGTTCCAGGCTCTAGGTGAGGCGTTATTTTCGATGACGAGCGATCAACAGTGGCACACGTGAAGGGCGTTGGCTTCCGTAGCCCAGGCTATACAGCGTGCGCCATACCGTTCGCTCGGTGACGCTGCTTGAGTCTCCGACATTTAACTCGAATATGAATTCCGCCCCCGTTGTCAAGCGGTCCGTCTGCACGGACCTGGATAATTGACGTCAACCGACACATTAGTGGCCTGTGGTAGGAGACCAATTGCTCTCTGGATGCTGGTACGTCTCTCAATGGTATACTCGCGGTACAACCTTCTTGCGGTTGCCCTCGGCAACCATAGGGGGCTTACCAATTGTGAGATAGAGGGACTCATCTATTTTCCGCCGACATTGCGTTCGCAATCAAAGTCACTCAGATCACCACGTTTAGGCATGACTTGGATACACTGTTGGAAACCCTTCTGTCCGCCTATTTATAGACTGCGTTTGGTTTTGGTCTGTTCCACTCTGCGTGGGGGACGCCCATTTTAAATGTCCATCCTCCTATCGTAATGTTTTGCCTCTGCTGAGTGAATATATATATATATACGTATATCATCATCATCATCATCATAAACCATTATCAATCCATTGCTGGATGAAGGTCTCCTCAAGTTTCTTCCACAAAACTCTGTCTTGAGCCTGTGTCTCCTAAATGTCACTCCGGCATGCTTTCGAATTTCATCAATTCTTTTCCAATGGGGTCTTCTTCTGGATCTTTTTCTGTCCCACGGAATCCAGTCTAAAATTTCTGTTGTCCATCAGTGGTCCGTTTTTCTGGCAACATGTCCAACCCATTGCCATTTCAGTGATTTCACTCTGGTCATGATGTTGTCCACTCCTGTCATTTTCGTTATCCACCAGTTCATCTTCTTATCCTTCCTGGTTACACCAAGCATGCATCTCTCTATGTTGCTTTCAGTTATCTGCAGTCTCTGTATGTCTTTTATGGTTAGGGTCCATGTCTCTGCTTAATACAAAAGCACTGGCAGGACGTATTGATAAAACACTTGTCTTTTAAGACATAATGACACACTGCTCTCAGAAATTGTACCATTTCTTCAAAAAGCTCTACATCCAAGTTTTATACACGGATTAATTTCTTCATCAATGTGACCCTCACTTGATATCTGCTGCCCAAGATAAATGTAAGTATCGGTTGTCTCAAGCTTTTTTCCATCAACCGATAAATCTTCGTTTCTTGTAAAAGCATTGTACATCATTTTTGTCCCCTGAAAATTCAGTTTGAATCCCACTTCTTAACTCTTGTCAGCAAGTTCTTGGATCATACCCTGCAGCTCCGAAGAGGAAGTTTCAAAAATGTCAACGCCATCAGCAAAACGAAGGTGAGTTAAATAATCTCCATTTATCTTTATCCCTTTGCTTTCCTAGTTCAATGATTGAAAGACATTTTGCAATGTGGCATTAAAGAGCTTGTGAGATATGGTGTCACCTCGTCTCACTCTCTTTCCAATTTCCCGTTCTCCTTGAAGCGACCTCTTTTCCACTCACCTTTCGCTTTTTCTTCTCCGAGGCTATACGTTCCCTGCGGCGAAACCACCTCCTCACACAAGGTTTTGCTGACTCTCCCTCTCAAAAGCGCTGAGTGTGGACACCCTTTTCCAAAAATGTAAACAGTGTCTTAAAAATTTGATGCTAAATTTTGCTTTGGGTTTGTTTTTAAATAAAATAAAAAAAATCCGCATTTTAACAATGAACTCCTTGCAATCAACATCCAGTGAGTTATAAAATCCATCTGTCTTTGCGCTGCTCCAGAAATTTTGGTTCATGAGCTTATGAATGCAATAGTGCTTTGCACGCAAAAAGTTTTCAATACTTCAGTACAAAAGAAATGGAAATGATTATCTATCGTTGAAAGTCTTTTAAGCAATCATATTTATATTACGCACACAAAAATTACTTACATGATATTATTAGCGCTGGGAACGTAATTCTGAGTGACCAGCAAATGGTTTTAGAACTGAGAATTTAGCCATTTTCCAGGACTTCTCACAAATGATTCTCTCACTGCACCCACCGTCTGTTCACGCATTTTAGGTCTGCCCTGGCCACTAAGCTTATGTGCCACACATCCCGTTTCGGTAAATCGATTGTACCATGCTACAATGGTGTCTCTTTTCGGTGCACTTTTGTGGTATTCTCGACGGAAATTTCGTTGCACTTGCACAGCGGAATGCGTTTCATGGACTCACAGATAGCATTTCGCTTTTCAACCGCCGGTATACCTACAGCTCACTGAGACCTGGACATGACACACCTAGCGCCATCTATCCGCAAACTTAAGATACACTAAGACTCATCTGCATTTGAACAGGTAACTTTCAATTAATATTTCGCACATTATTCACTTACGAAATTGCCCAACTAATTTGTGTACGCCCTGTATTATTAAAAGAGGGAAAGTCTTTTGGCTCGTCCAATGGAAACCCAAGCGATTTGTTAAACTCTGACATAGCGAAATTTAGAGATCCGTTTAACATTTTTTTTCGAAACGATGAAATAAGAAAAAGGAACTTTAACATTGATTCATTTTTTTCAGTTATCAGAAAGACGAAGAAACATTAATAAATTTTTACTTTTTGCTACCAAATGCAAAGGAATTTATATTTTGAAGAAAATTCTTTTTCGATAAATGCATTAAAAATCTGGTTACCTTTTGAAGGGCCAATATTACTTTCAGTTCATAGAACATCCCAAGAGATTGCCTTGAATAATCCATACGAAAAGCAATCCTTTGGCGATAGCTTATCTCCAAGAATTGTGACGCATAATGTGTTTTTAGTCCCGAGAGAAATACGATGACTGAAATGTTCTCTCAAAATTTAAAAACTTCTGAAATTCCAGCTCTCCTCTGCAAAATTTTTGAATTAAGTAGAGCATAAAATAAACTTTGGTATGAAACAACAGCAGAAAGTTAAATTCTCGAGTTCCGGTGCTTCCATTTGATAGTTAGTAAAATGCCTGTGTATAGAAGGACAACTGAAATTTGATGTCCATGTGCTCCGTATAGTTTGTGCGCCACACATGTAGAATAGGCGAAACCGTTTTTTTATATTAATATGAAAATTTTCAATTTTTCAACTTACAGGAGCAAGAACAGAAAATGTCCTACTAAATTAGAAATATCTATAAAATTTCACTTTTGAACATCAACAGACACTGAAAGATTGTTGTCATTCGAACACATATATCAGAAACTTTACGTGAAAATATAAGCAACTCATGGTGAGAAGATTAAAACTAAAGAGAAAAGAATAGGAAACTATAATAAGGGAACTATAATACATTTTGACCTCAAATGGAATAAAACTATTGATTTTCTTTTAATTAAACTACAAGGAGTGTTCAAATGAAAAGGTACGAAGCGACACTGTGGGTATAAATGAAGACTTTATTCAAAGTATACACCATAGGCCGTAGCACAACGATCCCATTGATTAACGAGCCGAAGGATTCCTTGTTCCCAGAATTCCTGTGGCCGTGACGAGACCCAGTACTGCACAGCGTCCTTGAGTTCGTCGTCCGAGTGGAAGCGGTTCCCTTTCAGATGTTTTTTCAGGGGACCAAATACATGGAAATCGCAGGGCGACATGTCCGGACTGTAGGGCGAATGGTCAAGCTGCTCCAACTGGAAATTGGCCAGTTCCGCGTGTGTGACCCTGGAGACGTGTGGACGCGCGATATCATGGAGCAGGACCACACCCTCCGCGATGAATAGCGGCCGGTTTAACACCTTCCGCTGTCAGAAATGGGATAACGCCTCGCTGCTCCTCAATCGTCGAATTTCGCAATGTGAACGCCATCCTGTCCTCACACGCACTGCCGCGTCAATTGGACGACGCTCTTTATAAGAGCCTCTGCTCTCTCGTGCGCATGCGGGCGCCCGCGCATGCTCCGATCCACGCCGGCGACTCCAATCGCATCCCTAGATGTGTCGCTACGTTCTCCCATAGCGGCATAGGCAAATATGTTAACGGTTACGTTCTTATGACGTTTCGTACCTTTTCATTTGAACACCCCTAGTATTTAGAAACATTGGTATAGTAAGCAATCTTCTGACTGATCTTACAACTAAAATAATGACCTCTTTGTATTACACATTATTTCAAACTTATATTAATTATTGCATACCATATTGGAGGCAAACGACACAATACAATATTAATAAATTACAAGTTCTACAAAATAAATTTTTTTAGACGAATTGATCTCAAATCACAGCCTAGTACTCGATCTTTAATAAATTTCAGAACAAAAGTAAATCCTAGTAAATATAATATACAAACTATTACTCAGCTATATTATTTTAATCTTGATAAAATTATGCTCAAACGAATTAATTATATTCAATATTCAGATTTTTTATCACTTAATACACATGCACATTCTTATGAAACAAGGAATAAATTACAGTTAAAACCCTTTTTTCCAAAAACAGAATCAATGAAACTTACTTTAAATTACAGTGGCCCTCAGTACTGGAACTCATTACCCAGTAACCTGACTAATTTGAATAAGTTTAATTTACTTAAAAAGAAATTCAAATCTTTTCTTCTTCAATAATTGAAAAAAATGGCAAAACTTCTTCTGATTGTCTGACTTGATGTGTTTATCTGTTCTTTCATTTGGTTTTCTTCTTGTAAGGTCATTTTGGCCTTTTCTTCCCTGTTGTTACAGCACATGTTCACCATTCAAGAATTGTCAATGTTTTTTCCACTCTTTTTTTTTTTTTTCTTAGAGCATGTAACAACAAAAATAAATAAATATATTAAACGAAATGAAATTATAAAGAGAAGCAGAGAGAAAAGGAGAGAGATAATCGAACGTACGATATAACAAGCAAACGAAAGACTGTGACTTAAATCACAGAGAAAAGAATAGGGAGGAAGAAAGAAACATTCACAATCACAAAATAAATAACATAAAAGCAGAAACCGTAAAAACTACTTACCTTCTCCCATAATCCTCCACTATTCAGGTTCATAACGTTGAGTTCGACGTATTTCAGAGTACCGTCCTTATTAAACTGAACGGGATGACCACCTTTGTTATTCTTCATTGTAATGTTCCTCAAGTATCTAAATCACAGCGTTAGAGAAGGAGATAGCTAAGTCTCAATGAATCACCATTAGAAGTAACTCAGTAAATAAGATTTTCATATATTTCAGAATCTTGGAAGTAAACACATTCAACGCTTTTAACTACTTGTTACTCAACATAAATAATTTTTAAGGGTAAAGAGATGGCCTTAAAGTATCGAAGTTGTTTGATAAGCATTATACAAAAAGGATATTCACACATTTTTAAAACGTTTTTATAAGAAATTATAGAAAATAAAAGTTCAACGAATTGAAACTGTCAACAGCGTATTAGATGAGCACGAAACATCTGCTGCAATTAAATAATGTCTGGTAAGAAAATGGCTTTCGTAAATAAGAAGGTAATATTCGTATTCTGACGAAGAGTAATATTCGTATTCTGTAATTAAAAATTGGTGTCAAGATCATGGCAACAAAATTTCTAAATGTAAAATAAGCAATTTTATTAAAAATAATAGAGGGGAAAATCATCGTGCATTGTTTTTAACAGGAAGAAGAATAACAAACGGATATCCACAGAAGGTACGCACTTTTACGATTATTTCAAACGTTGGGCCTCTGTTCTTAAAAGAAAATCCACCGAGCCAAAGAGCAGCAGTTGCTACGTCGTTAAAAGTATTTTGTATGAACTGTAAACAAGGTTATTAGCAAACTTTTTAATCTGAGAAAAAAAAACTAAAAAAAAAAAAAAAAAAAAGAGTATACAGTTCACCGCTTTTTGCCTATACACACACGCGGCTGAGCGCACATCACGTTGATGACATCTTTATGAAAATCACTTACCAGGAGACAGGAAGAAATTTATTACCACTGTTGATAAATCATAGATCTATCTAAAGGAATGTAACGACAAGTTAGCAAAATCATATAATGCATTAATTGCGATACGCTTTTCAATATACCAGAAATCCTTACTCAAGTTATGGCTGTGGAATAATCTCGCTCCTGTGCCCTGACCTTTTACACCATTTCGATGATATTCAACAGAACCGGTTCAGTATACACCAAGAGCAATTGAAATATAGATACCGGCCTAGTAACGTGTAGCACAACCTTCCGCACTGATGACGGCGGCGATTCGTCTCGTCATGGACTCGACAAGGCACGGGAAGCGTTGGGAAGCCATACGGATCCACGACCCCTGAACAAGCTCCCACAGTTCACGAAGATTTTATGGAGGGGGTCAGAGTCTCGAACATACCTCTCGATGGCATTCCATCGTGCATTGTTTTTAACAGGAAGAAGAATAACAAACGGATATCCACAGAAGGTACGCACTTTTACGATTATTTCAAACGTTGGGCCTCTGTTCTTAAAAGAAAATCCACCGAGCCAAAGAGCAGCAGTTGCTACGTCGTTAAAAGTATTTTGTATGAACTGTAAACAAGGTTATTAGCAAACATTTTAATCTGAGAAAAAAAAAACTAAAAAAAAAAAAAAAAAAGAGTATACAGTTCACCGCTTTTTGCCTATACACACACGCGGCTGAGCGCACATCACGTTGATGACATCTTTATGAAAATCACTTACCAGGAGACAGGAAGAAATTTATTACCACTGTTGATAAATCATAGATCTATCTAAAGGAATGTAACGACAAGTTAGCAAAATCATATAATGCATTAATTGTGATACGCTTTTCAATATACCAGAAATCCTTACTCAAGTTATGGCTGTGGAATAATCTCGCTCCTGTGCCCTGACCTTTTACCCCATTTCGATGATATTCAACAGAACCGGTTCAGTATACACCAAGAGCAATTGAAATATAGATACCGGCCTAGTAACGTGTAGCACAACCTTCCGCACTGATGACGGCGGCGATCCGTCTCGTCATGGACTCGACAAGGCACGGGAAGCGTTGGGAAGCCATACGGATCCACGACCCCTGAACAAGCTCCCACAGTTCACGAAGATTTTATGGAGGGGTCAGAGTCTCGAACATACCTCTCGATGGCATTCCAGATGTGTTCGATGGGATTGAGGTCAGGTGACCTAGCTGGTCGAGGAAGCGAGGTCACGTCGGTGGAGTGTTCATCCAACCATTCGGATACAATTCGGGAGCGATGGCACGGTGCATTGTCTTGTTGCAGGATGAGGTCCCCAGTGGGATGTTGAAGACGTACAAATGGGAGCAAATGGTCGTCCAGGATATCCCGGTAACGTTGACCTGTGACGGACGATGTCACACGTACCAGGGGTCCCATTTCAATCCACGTAAACAGTCCCCAGACGAGAATGCCACCACCACCAGCTTGAAGAATACCCTGCTGGCAAGAAGGATCCATCGCTTCATGTGGTTTGCGTCTTACTCGTATCCTGCCATCCGCATGTACCAACGTGAATCTCAACTCATCCGTCAAGGCAACATTTTCCACATGTCCAGGGTCCAGTGGCGATGTTCCCGCACCCATGCTAATCTTTGCACCCTGTGATGTGCGGTCAGCAGCAGTACCCTCGTGGGACGTTGGCTTCTGTAACCCATAGCGAGGAGATGGTACTGGATGGTGTGGCTGCTTACACGTTTTTGTGCACCAGCGTTAAATTGCCGAGTGATTTCTTGCACTGTGTCGCGTCTATCAGCTCTTATAATGCGAGCCTGCCGACGATGACCCCGCTCAACCACGCATGTTGTCCACCGCAGTTGGCCCTTGAAGGGATGGTTTTACCGGATTCGATGTATTGTTCTGTTGGAACAGGTCTAACCCATTAGTATGAATGCAGGACATGAACGGGTGTACCTCGTCAGAAAGGATGCGGACATAGCGTTGGTCTGTCACAGACGTTTGTAGACGTACCAGGGGTCCCAGTGAAGTCCAGCTAAACACACCCCATAGCGTCACGGATCCCCCACCAGCCAATACAGTTCCCTGATGACAGGCGGGATCCATAACTTCATGGGGTTTGCGCCAGACACGAATCCTTCCCGACATAGTGGGAAACGCGACTCGTCAGACCAGGCTACTTGTTTCCAGTCATCAAATGTCCAGTGGCTGTGTTGCCGTGCCCAGCGAGGTGCATAGCTCTGTGTCGTGCACCCATCAAGGGAACTCGAGTTGGGCGCCGGCTCCAAAATTCCATATCGTGCAGGATACGTTGCACCGTCCGGACGCTGATGCTTGTTGAGGCTCCAGCATTGAATGCCGATGATACCTGCGAGAGTGTTGCACGCCTATAGCGTGAAATGATTCTTGACAGCCGACGTAGGTCACGTTCAGCCAATGTCTTTTTACGGTCACACTGGTATCGTAGGTTGAAGGTTTTGCCGGAATACTTGTAGTCACGGTACACCCTTGCAATGGTCGTCAGTGAAAATCCGAACTTCGTTTCTACCTCCGAAATACTATGGCCCATCTCACGAGCTCCAACTATGACACCGCTTTGAAAATTGCTTAAATCGTTATTACTTGTCATTCTCATGCCGAAAACAGTTCTGACAGCTGGCGATTTATTACTCCAACTGAGATGAGGATGTTCGAAGTATATACTTATGAGTGGGATTGAAAATGTGTTTACATTTGTAACAGATGTTAGTAGTCAAGTGTAAACCTCTTTTGTTAGAGAATTTCCTACCTGAAATGGCATGTCTCTTGGCGTTACGTCCAGTAGAGCAACTTTTTCTCCAGAGGAGGCCTTGCGTTATTTGCAATAAGTAGTGTAGAACGCGTGATGAAAGTCAAAAATGGGACGGGCCTTAAAAAGTGTAAACCTGACTGGCATTTCCAAATTAGGGCTCCTGCAGACTTCTACATCGAATACATCTGCCTGCGGAACATTGCTATGCCCAACAGCATGCAATATTTTTTATCTACATACGTTTGATTGCACTTTGGCTCTCTGTCAGGCTGCCAACTTTTGCAAAGTAGTCGGGAGAATGTTTGAGATGTTAAGTCAGAAAATATTAGATGAGCAGAAACCAATTTAACATTTTTTTGTTGCAGCTTTAACTACGCCGTGAGCAACTAAGTGGGCTATATGCAGTCGACCATCCCTAATTTAGGGCCACTGGTTCCGGGGAAGGGAGAGAGCCAGCGCTGTAAGACAAACACAAGATACATGCCTCACCGAGAATCAAAATCGGACCCATCTCGGAAGAATGATCAAAAGCCATTGCTTAGACCACTGCGCAACCGAGCAAGCCGAATTTTATATGAGAGGTTAAATTAGTGTTATACGCCATATACGTTGATGTGCAGTAAAAATATTGTCGTATATTCATTCAAAATTGCAAGTGTTCTGTAATGTTTTAAAATGAAGTGATGACATTTCCTCGTGGTTTACATAAATTATATATGTCTGGTTTTAAACGGTCACATTTCCGTCCTGTGGGGGATTTAGTGCGCACGCGCTTAATTAATTGTTTTGTCTTTACACATAGTGGGCTTGAATAAATCGAGATATCTTCTTAACTGTCAGCATTGTCAAGATAAGCGCCTGGATGGAAGTAGCTCGAATTCAGAGAACTTTTATCATCTCCGTAGAAGTCGCGCAGGCGTTAAATCTTTAGGCGGTTCATCCAAGAAATCAATATAGGTTATCAGTGAACAAAGACGGCACAGAGTAATTCGGTCTAGTGCTGTCAGCGTTAACAAGAGTGTGTATGATCCAAGGGGTTTCAGTGGGGAAACCCTCCTCTCTTTCTCGCGGAGCTTCATCAGGGGCTATATCATTACTTCAGAGCGTCACCTTCATTCACTCTGGACAATAGAGAGATCTCTCCTCGGCTTTAAGGTGCTCTTCGGTGATCAGATCATTTACCTGCACAATTCCTTCGCCCAAAGTAGATATTGCTTATTCAGCTAGATACGGTTACAGTGGGCATTCTATCTTCTTTTAACGCACGATTTAACGAGATTCCATTTCTACTGTTAAATGTATTCGAAAGGATATTCGAAACTCATCAGTTCCGACACAGCAGTGTCGTAGAAAACTCGTAAAAGCTACATTTCTGATCTAATGTCTCGGTATTCGTTCAGATTATGCGTTTTCTGGGTTGTTGGCTACATGTGCACTGTGTACTGAAATTCACAACACATTTCCGTGATTGTCTTTTTTTTTTTTTGTATTAAATAACCGTATCCCTGATTTCTACACATACCTTGGGCAAACAATAAATATAGACAATGCCTTCTCTGAAGAAATATCTAAAAGAAAAAGAACGGCATGGACCTCCTTTACCTGTATCAAAACCACGATCTCAGATCCAAAGCTTGATACAAAAATAAGAGCTGACATGTATAACGAAGTAAATTTATCCGTCATTTTTGTCCACGCCAGGCACCGAACCCGCGTTTGATACCCGGCGTGGACAAAAATGACGGATAAATTTACTTCGTTATATTGGCGCCCGAACTTCAAGAATGGCCTGGCCGTTAAAGTTCTCGCAATGGTGTGATGTTCTTTCCATACCGCGAGACAGGAAAAATAAGGGAATCCCTTCTTCAGCGCTTCGAAAAACAAATGTGTGTGATGCTACGTTCCATACGCCAAATTGACTGGGATTTCTCCAATGTACGACTGGGATTTCTCCAATGTGCGATTGGGATTTCTCCAATGCGGGTGACTGTCTACAGCGATACATAGTTCCGGCTGACACGTCGGTCATTC
Source organism: Macrothele yani (assembly GCA_039090855.1). Lineage (NCBI taxonomy): Eukaryota > Metazoa > Arthropoda > Arachnida > Araneae > Macrothelidae > Macrothele > Macrothele yani. Next base: position 140,004,990 of record CM077010.1, read on the forward strand.
CACTCCGGCCCTCTATCGGCTAGGGGGAGATGTGATGTGCCTGCACCGCAGGACGCGCATGAGATAAAGGCAGATAGCAGCGAGAGCATACGTCCGCGTAGCTCAGTTGGGAGAGCGACTTATTCCGGAATGAGGAGACACGGGTTCGACGCCCAGCGTGGACAAAAAAGACAGATAAATTTACTTCGTTATACATGTCCAACAGCTGTATCTTTCCATCTGTAACGTTACGGCTCTGAAACATGGAGCACCACTGAAAAAGAGGAACTTAATCTTCAAACCAGCCAGCATTCCATGGAAAGAAGAATCTTGGGGATAAGTAAAAAAGATCACATCACAAGCACAACTATTAGAAATTAAACTGGAGTAAAAGAAGTAGTGAAAACTATATATGACAAGGCACGATGGGCAGGTTATATCGCCAGACTCACCAACAACAGGTAGATCCACCGTGTCACATAATCAAGATCAACCAAGAGAAAACCTGGTAGACCTCAAGCTACAAGGGAAGATCCTTTAAACATAGCGATAGGAAACAACTGGAGAAGTTTGGCTCAGTATCGCTCTCGTTGGAAACTTTGCGACCTGCATACATGGGGAAATCCTAAATGAAAAGACCGGTTATAACGTAACCCTTTTTCAGGCTTTCCAACCGTAGGTTGAAGAAGCGTATACGCTCCAGCTTTTTCCGTCCGTCTGTCCGTCCGTCTGTCTGTCGGCACGATAACTCACGTAAAAATGGTTCGATTTCGATGAAATTTTAGTATGTGGTAGGGGACCACCAGGGAACGAACCCTATTGAAAATGGGTGAAGTGGGGTCAAAGGTCATTGCACAAAAGCAAGATTTATTCCACAGACATTATTCTCATAACTTGCGTAAAACTGCTTCTATTGCGACAAAACTTTAGTATGTTATTCTTGAGGTATACTGAACCGGTTCTGTTGAATATAATCGATATGGGGTCAAAGGTCAGGACACAGGAGCGAGATTTATTCCACAGCCATTATCCTCATAACTTGAGTAATAATTTCTGGTATGTTGGAAAGCGTATCATAATCAATGCATTGCATGATTTTACTGACTCGTTTACGTTATGTAAGATTTCCGGCTGAATAGATGTTAACTAAGGGTAAATTTGATGCAACTAATTATGCCGGAGAGCTCACGTTAGAGTAAAGATTTCGCAAAGGCCAGACGAAACATAGACAGAAGTCTAACTTTCCACACAGCACAGAATATTTCGTATATGTTACAAGTAAGTAGCACTGAAACATTAGAACTTTTGAGATACGTTGCTGACAGTAATGTTTCAGAAACCTTATGGTTACATCAAAATGTGCTCAAACGCTACATAACTTTGAAACATAACCAATACGTTAGAGTGAAAGGTCTTTGTAACTTCAACATACCAACTTCATGTTACTGTTACGTATTTGAAAGATAATTGTAACTTCGTTACATTACTGTTACGGATTTGAAAGATATTTGTGACATCATCATATTACCGGGTACGTATTTACTACGTTGAACAACATAATTTTAATAAACATTGTAAAATCACAATAAAAAATATTACACTCTACAGCTGTTTCAAAAGAAACAACAGTCGTATTACGAGTTGTTTACTTTTTCACAGGTTTAACGCAGTCCGCTGTCCATTGGGAACATTGGCGGCGTTTATATATTGATAACAAAAGAAATAAAAATCGGTCCCAAGTGAGGGTGTAGAATTTCTATTATACATGTGGAATAGGCTATATTTCAGCTAAAAAACAGAGGAAAATCAAATTCGTCATTTCTCTAAATACCTACCAATATGACATTTCTTATCTTCAAGTAAAAAAAGCATGCTGGTATAATATACTAATACCACAACAGAGCCATCTACGTAGATTTTATGAATTGCTTTTTAGAATTTAAAAATTACAATAATCAAAACTATTGCTTACTTTCGGGGATCTTGAATCACAAAAAAAGGATGAAATATTAAATCAACTACTTAACTAGTTACTCGAGTACGACAGTATCACCAAAGAATAGCACGTGGAAATACGACTACGAAAGTGCTTCTGTGAAATGGCATAAGTGCGCATGCGCATCCACGCCGTTGCCGAACCAAAAATCTTGAATATCGCTGGAATGTAACATCAAGGTAGCATTTATGTACAATGGAAACTATAAAACAGTAGTATCGGTGAATTCTAATTTTAACGTAACCGTAATGTACAAAGAGTTATGTTCCAAAATATTGGCTTGTCGGAAAAGTCATGACGTATTTTGGCACCCGATGGCGGTTGGGCGGTTTTGGAAGTACTAGAGACACGCGCAGCTCTGTTATCGCTATGGCATTCGACAGGTGCCAGTTCTAGCTGTAGTCTAAAAGGAATAGTGAGCGATTTGGTTGATTTGCGGAGATTTGACATCAAGTTGAAGATGGAAGACCAAACTGTGCATTTTCGCCATACTTTACTGTTTTACTTCCATAAAGTGAAGAACGCGCATCAAGCTTGTGGAAAGTTGCGTAACGTGTACGGTGATAATGCTCTACAAGAACGTCAGTGCCCGCGGTGGTTCGCAAAATTCCATGCTGGTGATTTTGAGCTCAACGATGCTCCTCGGTCCGGGAGGCCAACCGAGGTTGATGACCAAATCAAGGCATTGATCGAGTCAAACCCACAAAACACGACACGAGAGATTACAGACACATTGCACATCTATCATTCAAGCGTTCACGACCACCTGAAGAAGTTGGAATACGTAAGAAAGCTCGATGTGTGGGTTCCTCGTGAACTCAAAGAAGCTCAATTGACGGCGCGTATACACATCTGCGATAAATGCTCATTAAACGTCAGGAAAACGATCCTTTTTTGAAGCGACTGATAACTGGTGAAGAAACGTGAATTGTGTACAACACTGTGCTGCGGAAGAGGTCTTAGTCCCGACGTGCTGCTTCGCCTCAAACGACATCCAAAGCAGACATTCATCAGCGGAAGGTTCTGGTCTCAGTGCGGTGGGGGATTTTAAAGGTGTCGTGTTTTTCGAGCTCCTACCACGGAACCAAACAATCAATTCGAATGTGTACTGTCGGCAATTGGACAGTTTGAACGAATCCATCATCCAGAAACGTTCAGAGCTTGTTCATCGTAAAGGTGTTGTGTTCCATCACGACAACGCGAGACCACACACAAGTTTTCCCACCAGCCAAAAATTATTGGAGCTTGGGTGGGATGTGTTGCCACACCCAACATACTCACCTGACCTTGCGCCGTCAGACTTCAACTTGTTTCGCTCTCTTTAACAGTCATTGCGTGGTATAACGTTCAATTCACATAAGGCTGTAAATCAGCACCTTGTACAGTTTTTTGCCACAAAAGACAGGTCCTTCTATGAACGAGGCATTCTGCAGCTGATTGAGAGATGGCAAAAGGTTATCGAACAAAACGGGCTTTATATCATTGATTGATCTTTGTTCTTTCTATCAATAAATGGCCTTTGCTAAAATACGTCATGGCTTTTCCGACAACCCAATAGATGTTGCTGAAACGTAATTGTAAGATATCTCTGAAAGTGTAACGAAAATGAGAATTTGTAATATTATTCATACATATCTGAAACTTTTTGTGCTGTATGGGTTGCGTCAACTTTTTATTGGTCCAGCAAAATTGGACGAAATCCAAAACACACTCCTTCACATATCTTAGTCAAGAAGGATGCAGCCAAAACTCAGTAACGATCTAACATCTCCAGACACCAAAGTAACTGCTGCATCGTCTTTTTATCTAACGTTCTTATCACATACATATACGTCACTGTTGTTCCGACTTCAGATTGTTGTCAACATTGTTCTCGTTTGAGGGAAAAGACATAACGTTAAGGTTTGAAAATGTCTAAGAGAACGAACCCAAATTTACATAGAAAAGAAACTCAAAGGAAAGTTAAAACAGAATATACGTAACAAGGTCAATCTTATTAATCTAGGTAATCCCTTATTGAACTATCTCCGCGGAATGACGGGAAAAATCTGCTTTCACTGGTTTTGCATATGTGAATTTACAGAAATATTTTTCCTCCGGTGATCGGAAAATTACTGAGGTTTTTAAGATGTAGCATCCGTAATACTTAAATTATCGGGGAACTTTTCCGTGAATTCGTTCTTATATTAACGAACAAGTTCGGTTCTCGCTTTCTTCGTCTCCATATAACAAAAAAATATTAGTTTTAAAAGCGGTTCTCGGAAAACCTGGGAATTCGAAGTATCTTACGGGTGACTAAATGAACAATATCTATCTTTCGATCCGTGTCTTAATTCAAAAGCTATTATAGCTACCATGACCAAATTTTATATTTAAGGGTTTGTGAAACAATACCACGAAGTAGTGCATTTGACCTTTTCTCCAACAAAACTGAAAGTCATTTTTAGCATAAAAAAAAAAAAACTACTCGATTGACAAAACATTATATTAATTTGATAAACCATGTTGAAAAATGATTATGATGTCAAATCTTTCTATGGAAAAATAAAATTCTGATAAATGTACTCAGAAAACTAAAAAACTTCTACTGAAAATAAAATAAATAATGAACCCGCTTTCGTGGCCAACACCTCTGCATCATCCGCACGTGACTATTTCTCTGCGTTTATACCTTAGACGTGATTTTGTGAAAAGTTTCCTGCTGGCTCAGTCAATAGCGTTTTGCACTCGCATTCAAACCCTCAAGCGTTCGAACCCGACACCGAGGACGGACTTCCTTTACCTCGTAAGAAAAATCTCCTGCCTGGACAACATGAAATATTTTCAATATAAATGCGGGTTAAGTAGTCATGTTCTTTTCTGTAGGAGCTTATTAATTAACAGAATACTTTTATGATACAAATTTTGAAGATGACAATCTGTTTTTTGGTGTAAATTTAACAAGGATGGTAAGTCAGATAAAATCCGAAAACTTGAAAATTGCATCGTCCTGGAGCGGGACTCGAACCCGCGTCTCCTAAACAGCGCCCGGGTATGCTAACCACTATACCACCCAGAACGACTAAGTCTCAAGTTTCCGATTAATCTGAATATAACCATCACAGGATTCGCTAGTCGAAGCTACCGGGATTCATGTTTAGCGACTCTTAAGTTTAAGAATCCTATCACTGATTGCCCGGAGAAGAAGATAAATCATGAAAGAAATACGGGATTACGCCAAATAATACAAATTTTGAAGAGGACAATCCGTTTTTTGGTGTAAATGTAACAAGGATGGCAACTCAGATAAAATCCGAAAACTTCTGACTTGGTCGTTTTTGGTGGTGTAGTGGTTAGCATACCCGGGCGCTATCTGGGAGACGCCAGTTCAAGTCAAGCTCCAAGCCGATGGAATTTTCAAGTTTTCGGATTTTTTCTTACTTACCATCCTTGTTACATTTACACCAAAAAACGGATTGTCATTTTCAAAATTTGTATTATATGGTGTAATCCCGTATTTATTTCATTATGTTTATGATAATTTCGATCTTTTTTTTTTTTCTGTAGGAGGACTTATCACAAATTGCATTTTTACAATGATTTTTGAAATCAGCAAAATATTTTGGAACTCGAGATTTTTGTAAACTGGCAATGCTTTTAAGTTATATTTAAAAGAAGTGGGCTGCCCCGTTAGCGCAGTGTTCTAAGCGCTAGTTTATGACCATTTGTCCGAGATAGTTCCGTGTTTGAATCCCGTTGTGGCATCGATGCTGTATTTATCTTACGGCACTAGCTCTCTCCCTTCCCTGGAGTCAGTGGCCCTAAATTAGGGACTGGCGGCTGCTTATAGCCCACTGAATTACTCACGGTGGTCGTTAAACCCCTCAATCAGAAAAAAAAAAAATAAGAAAAGTGGATGAAATGCACTACTTCATAGTATTATTTCAGAAAACACCTAAATATAAAATTTACTATTAAGAGGGATCCACCTAAAATCTTTGCTTTGTATTTCCAATGTGCAAACGTCTGTAGCCATTTTCTTCAGAATTAATGCGTTCCGCAGGATTGAAATTTGAACATCGATAACAATTACTTCCTATTATAGCCTAGTGTACTTAACATTTTCTAAAACTTAACCATAATTATATTAAAAATCAAAAACTTTTTCTTTGGTGGTGTTGAGACCAAAAAATAGATGGCGCAACCTGTACATTGATGACATCAATAGTCAAAGAAATGTTGGATTGCTAATAATGGTTAAATTTTAGAAAATATTAAGTATACTAGGCTATAATATGGAGTTATTTTTATCTGTGCTCAAATTGTAATAATTGGAAACGCATTAAATGCGAAAAAATGGCGACAGAAGTTTTTACATTGGAAATACAAGGCAAAGATTTTAGGTGGGTCCACCTGAATAGCTGTAAAAGCGTTTGTGATAAGTGGTCAACAGAAATGAAAGATAGACACCATGCAATACCTGTACGGCACTTCAAGTATCCGATTTCTCACGATACACAATACACTTTAGCAAGAAGAGAATATTGGTTGCCAGAATAATTTTGCCTAAATCATGCGATATGCCATCCACTATATCTAGCCTCGCTACAGAACCACAAAATCAAGTTCACCAGTATAGATGATTGAAATTTAAGAGCCAATCAAATTTAGTTTTCCCTCAAAGCGCCGTTATTACCTGTAATTTTTCACCACATGGATTTGGGAAAAGTTGGTAAATTTTTTCCTCGTTATTATTAGAAAGGAATCACAGAAAGGTTTCCTGAAAATTCAGGATATTCCGGGAACACCTCTTAAAAACAACAATTTGCAGTTGTTAACCGGAAAAAGACTTGCAAGAGTTTTTCTGTAAATTCAAGTGCAAAAAATTCATGAGGTGTCATTTCAAGGGAAAGGATTAATCAGATATTTACTGCGTTTATTCAGGAAAGTGATCAATGGCAGTGGCTCATGAGTTTCAGAAGATTTTCGTCAATTTATGCAATCAAGGTCCTGCCAGAAACACAGACATCAAGGACTGGTTCCACAAACACAGACATCGCTGTCGTGTTTCTGGAACCAGTCACGCACCTCCTTAGCGAAATAGCAGGGCCCATTGTCCTATTGGTAGACCCCATCACTACCAGGGTAAACGTCCAACATGCTTGTAGTCAGCGAGGATGAACAGGTAGCCGTTGGCGTTCAGGGACCGATCCAGTGGTACCAGGGGTCCGAGGTCATACCAGGAAAACATCTCACAGACATGCACAATGCCCCAGCCGTCTTGTACTTAACGAGATGCGCGTGCGGGTGTTGGTTCTCGTGTGTCTGACGCCGTATCCGCCACTTCTGTGGAGTAGAAACCTCAGTTCGTCGGAGAAGGCAACTTCTTACCACTTTTCCACTTTCCAATGACGGTAGTCCAATGGGAATTGCAAGCGTCGTTGTCGATGAACCTGAGTTAACACGGACTCCTTGATGCAGCATTGCCTCCGAAGTCCGCAGTCCCATGCGTAACAGAGTTCGCTCTCGGTTTGTCATTTTGATGTAGGACTTCCGTCCACAGGGAAGTAGAGTTTAGGTCCCAGCCACCTACAGCGAGATCGCCTTTTGGGCAGGACACAGAAACGGAAGGAATGAGAGCAAATTTAGCGACTTTTGAGAGAACAGTTTGTAGTCAGATTAGAGTACAGTAGATGGCGCCACCGTACAAGTACGATATTGCACATAGATGGGTGAGAGAATTTCAGGGAGGACATAGGAAAGGATACCCATTTAACCAGTGGGTCCAGCCTGGGGGCCGTCACTTTACGTGCTCGTCCGATGCACGGCGGATATTCAGCGATTGTTAGTAAATCACACCATCTCTGAAAGATCAGCCCAGGCTAGAACCTGGGGACCCAGCACCGATAGTCTGAAACACTAACCAGTAAGTCATCCGCGGCTCCAGAGTTCGCTCTACCGTTATAGGTGACACGTAACTGAGTGCTCCAGCGTTCATTTGCGTGGTCATTTGTTGCAGCGTTGCTCGTCAATTGCTCTTTACCAGTCGACGGAGGTGACGTTCTTCTTTTGGGCCGATGGTGTCTTTAGGGGGTCAACAGCTGTGACGTCGTATGGTAGTCGGTGTGGCAACCATCCATTCAAGGTGCACTCTTACTCCAGCACGTCACGAGCAACCCACGAAGTTCGTTGTTTCTGAGAGGCTTCCACACTTGGCGCGGTAGCCGATGATTATTCCTTTTGTTCGTCATCAGTTAAATCACTACTTTTGCCCATTCTGATCACGTGACGCAGTATGGCTCATCTGTTCTGGCTTGCCGCTTATATCTTCGTGTGAGCGACTTTGTCACATGCACTCTGTGACGCGCTTGGGCGGGAACAGTGTGATTTCGGTGGTGGTCATATTATTCTAATACGACAGTGTACGTATCTCTCCCCAAAGCACAATCTCTTTCAGGAGAAACATTCCTTTCCTTTCAGTTCAGCTGAAAATGGGAATATGATAGACACGAAAATAGAGTGAATGGTAAACTAAGACTGGAAAATTTATTGGATAAGACTCATTCTTCGGTTCTCCTGTGACCCTAAATGCTTTCCCTAATTGGTATTTTCCCTTTTATTGAGCTGAACTTCAACACGTAAGACTAATTAGAAAAACGTTTAGACACGATCCGCAGAGTACGAGAACCAGATATAAGCTATCAATTCTAAAATTAACACTACTCTGCTTCCTTGCTGAAATACAGTTTTGTTTCGACACCACTGTATAACGAAGTAAATTTCTCCGTCATTTCTGTCCACGCCAGGATTCGAACCCGGATCCCCTCATTCCGGAATAAGTTGCTCTACCAATTGAGCTACGCGGACGTTTTATTCTGGTTCCTATCTGCCTTTATGTCGTGTGCGTCCTTCGGGCAGGTACGTCACATCTCCTGGTACGTTATATCATCTCCCCCTTATTTTTTTTTTATTTTTTTTTTCGAAGTGCTGGAGAAAGGATTCTCTTATTTTTCCTATCTCGCGGTGTGGAAATAACATCACACCAATGCGAGATTTTGAACTGTCAGGTGCCATTATAACGAAGTATATTTCTCCGTCATATCTGTCCACGCCAGGATTCGAACCCGGATCCCCTCATTCCGGAATAAGTCACTCTACCAATTGAGCTACGCGGACGTTTTATTCTGGCTCCTATCTGCCTATATGTCGTGTGCGTCCTTCGGGCAGGTACGTCACATCTCCAGGTACGTTACAACTGCAAGCATTTTTTCAAAGGCTTTGTGATGGTTAAATTAAAGGCACAATGGAAGAAGGAATATGTAGCATCAGCACGTACTTGAAAAAGTGATCTCCCTTATTCCATCTTGAATTTCCCCTACTACGTTGCAACTAAGGTTTGGGAATAAAGCGGTGTTGGTGTTTTTGGGATCAGCGAGGAAATCCTCAAGTCCATGTGCAAAGATAGAAACAGCTCGGTGCAGTTCGTCAGAAAGCCTCTCTTCACTTATGTTGAAGGAAATACCTGAAAAAAGAATGAAATATTATATATCAGATTGAATATTGAAAACAAAGATTTACATAGACTGAAAAAGCACAGTATATACTTGTGTGAAGTTTCCCTTCACGAAGTACCATTTTGTCGAAACAAGTAAACGCTTTACAATATGTGTAAAACAAGAACAATATGAATTAGTTATCCCGTTGAAATTCTTATATTTCTACTTGACTCTCCTTGTAAAACGAGTTTTGGCATGCTTAGAGAAGCTGGTTGCCAAATTGAATTGCAGATCCTTCTGTCTATCCTTTTCCTAATGTTTGCAATGACATAAAACAGGACAGGTGCAAAGGTATGCTTCAAAAAATCGTTTTACTTACAGTTGCTACATCTCAAGAAAAAGTTTTCAAAAAAGGTATTCCCTAATTTTAACTGAAATAATATTTTAAATTGCGGTGTGTTTTTAACCACCTGTGGGTCCCAACTCACACTCGCATGCCAGCAATTATAACTAGTATTACTGTTAAAAAATACCTTGGTAAACAAGGTGTTGTATTATAGATAGAGACGACTTTGGATGCAGAACGCTGATTTTCATGAATTAGACTTTTATTTAATATTTAGTTATGATACTGTTCGGCATGGGAATGAATCCATCAATAAAGCACGCGGATATTAGTTAAATCCACGTATTCTATATTCGATACTCTCCAGTAGCATAATATGTTTGTCTGTAAAAAGAATGCGTGGTCTTGTAATGCGACGGAATGGTGAAATCAGCACAACAAATTATAATGAATTAGCTTTATTTTGCTTTCCGCTAAGCTAATTATAATGAATAAGCTCTTTCTACCAGCTAGCTAATGATAATAATGAAGCTTTCCTACTGAGCTTCAAATAGTGAATTCAAATTGTTGTTGTTACTAGTTAATTAAGAACATGAATATAGTCTCCTGCTAGTAGTGTAGTAATTAGAATGTATAAAGTCTTAACGCTGGTTGTTAATAGTAATATTAATTGAAATAAACCTAACAGCCAGACAGAGGTCAGACAAAAACTATTAATTGAGAAAGACGTACTTACTCAAATCTTTTTATTATCAACTTCAACTGGTATCAACACAGACCGCTACTCAAATAACACGTAGCTCCTCTAGTATAACAACAAAAGCTCTCCTTATAACAAACGCTCCCCGTACAATAACAAACGCTCTCCGTACAATAACAAACGCTCTCTATACAATAATAAACTCTCTCCTTTGCTATCGATGAACGCGCCTATATATACTAGCTACCGCCACGTCATGACTTACACTCATTGCCAGATCTCATTCATCGGGTGAAATAATATTTCGTTCAGTAAGAAGATAATTTACATAGTAAAATAAAATAACCAGAGATAGTAAAATCAAAAGGAAAGTGAATATAGAGTATACGTTACAAAATGATTGACACCCACCTTAAGCAATTTTGGCCAGAAACAATCAGCGTTTAGTTTTGATACTGTGACGTACTGCAGAGATAAAGCAAGTGTCAAGACGACACATTTGCAGCGATACATTCCGTCCGGGTAGCTTAGTTGGGACAACAACTTACTCCGGAGTGAGGGGGGCGCAATTCGATCCCTTTCGCGCACAAATGTGTGTTTTCACATTGGCTTCCGAACGTAAAAATGCATCTACTGGCCTTTGGGTTCATCGAAAATACGTGTGATGTTTGTTCCACACGTCGTCTAGAATTAATGAAGAATTCCTACTTCGCTTCGTAAAAATAAAGGAAGATGATGCGATGTACTACAGAGATAAAGCAAGTGTCAAGATGACAAATTTGCAGCAATGCAATCCGTCCAGGTATCTTAGTTGGGACACCAAATAAGATACCCAAACGGAATGTAAAATCACGGACCAGTTTGTGTTTTCACAAGATTATAAATCATCTGTTAAAGTTTAATTTAAAATAAATCTTCAATGTCCGGAGAATGTCAAAAAGGTTTTGAGTTTTTTGTAAACTTGCGAAACATATACCAGTGCATCATCATTCTGCTCAATCGGCGACTTGCTTTAAAATACTGCGAATTACTTCCGAAGCGGTGATTTTCAATGCACACACCACGGTTAATAAATCAAAACTTTTAGCGGCATATTGGCCGAAATGTTTCACTAAATTCCACTTCGTAATAACATATTGCATTTTGCATTATGGGCATGAATTCAGCTGTTTTTGTAAGGGAAATGTGTTCAACTTCAACAGATATAAATGAAGAATGCGAAATATGTGAAAAAACAGGTATCGTTATGTAATCTATTCATATTATTTTCTTAAATGAAAGTAGTGAGGTGTTTTCCTAAATGGTTAATCTTTCTGAAGGGATTAGTGCACTTTTCTCTTGCTTTTCGTCCCTTTTTTTAATTTGTTAGCAACATCAGATGTATACCTGCTTTTCTAACGATATTAAAAAAATAACATATCTACATCTTTCTTTTTGTCTTCATGTAGGTTTTTCACAAAAGTAAGTCTAAACTTATAAACAATGCATCTGAATATTCGGTAAAAATTGCTCGACCCCTTTGATAAGATAATAGGATGAGAAAGTATACTAAAAATGGTATTACATGGAATTCCCATTGCCTTTGATCTCATATTTAGGGGAAAGTCTATTTAATGGTATTACATGGGATTCCCATTGCCTTTGATCTCATATTTAGGGGAAAGTCTGCTTCTGAGATTTGCGACGCAAAAGAATAGTTTTGATGGGGAAAATCCTTAGCTAAGTTAAGCATGGGAATATATTCAAAGAGCTTAAGTTACCAGAACACGAATCAGTAAAATCTTATTACGAAGTTTTCTCGAAGCAAACTGGTTGAAATGTAGCTCATCTTTTTCTTTTCCTTTTTGGATGATCAGAGCTAATATCGTATAAATTGCTTCAGTCTGTGCCATTTTTTTATTACGATGCTTTTGCAACTTGTTGAAAATGATGGCATAGAATAAAAACCCAGGAAGATCTTAAGTTCTATTTGCTTCTTCATTTGTCACTGTATATCTTAAAAACTTGAGTTTCTTAGCTTAAAATTTAAAGAAAGCCCCAAGTCAATTATTTAGGCTCTACGGATCGTTTGACATTTCTTTGATTTACACGAGATGTGAAAAAGTCTTTGGCCAAATAATCAGTTCATAAAAGTGCTATGAACTGAGAAATGCAGTTAAATGATTTGAAAAAACGTTGTGACCCGTTGTGATGAATAAGATAACATTTCTGTTTAACTCAGAATTTCAAGTAAATGATCACTGAAACTTCCTACCCGCGGTGGTATATAAAACACTGTTCACAATAGAATCGTAATTTCGTGATCTCTCAAAAGTATCGATGAGTTACAGTAATTAATACAGATACCTGACGTGGACTATTAACATCAAACAGAAGTCATCGCTTTTTCCACGTATATAAGTGAGTCACGGAAAAATTTTCATTGGCCGCCACCGGGAATCAAACGCAGGGTCTTCCAGTTACGCGCTGGATATGCTTCCACTGCACCACAACGGCCTTGAATTCCTTCAGACTCATATACACTAACTGCCAAGCCAATTGGCAGATTCCTTCTTGGAGCCCCGCACAATTCTGGGGATTCACTAAAGATGGTAAGCAGCAACTAAACAAATAATTACAAGTACTTACCATCTTTAGTGAATCCCAGCATTGTGCGGGGCTCCAAGAAGCAATCTGCCATGTGGTTTGGCAGTTAGTGTATGTGAGTCTGGATGAATACGAAGCCGCTGTGGTGCAGTTGAAGCATATCCGGCGCGTAACTGGAGGACCCTGGGTTCGATTCCCGGTGGCGGTCAATAAGAGTTTTTCTGTGACTCACTTATAAACGTGGAAAGAGCGATGACTTGTTTGATCAGGAGTTACAGTAAAATAAAATTTCTTCTCTCAGTTTAAATACTTTCAGCATCAAAGATGTACCTGCATTTAGAAGGTAGATTGTTTGTAGCATTTTGGAATTATTTTCAATTTTTTCTCAGGATTTAACTACCATTATGAGCAACTCGAGGTGCTATAAGCAGCCGCTCATCTTTAATTGAGTAGCTTGTTCAAGTAAGACGATGAAGCCGCATGCTCATACTGTATCCGGTGATGCAGCCCGGGCACATCTCGGGCGAACAGTCATTGTCTAGCGGCTTAGACCAATCTGCCACAGCGGCAGCACTGAAATTTTCTCAAGCGAAAATGCACTGCGATACTGTTAATTTGATTTAGGGATCAGTTGTAAAAGGGAATAAGCAGTTGAAATAATGTAACATATTTATTCGAAGGGTGATACTTTCCCGCTGGACTATTTCATACCGGTGCGCATACGCACACAGGTAGGTATTCTGTATTGCAAGAAGTATTGGAACGTTTGAGTTAGAGTTAGACACCCACACTTCTGCTGCGATATCAGTAGCAAGCAGTATGCCGCAATCATTTTAAAAATCTTGCATATTTTAACAGTTTCAGGAGAATTTGTATAGGTATTATTGTCATTAAGCAGATCTGGAAAAGATTTGTATTTACTCTGCTAACAAAATATGGAAGTCCTGAAAGCCATGTCAGATATCCTTAGAATTCTGGATCAATTTGTTGTAACCAATTAAGAAGAATGAACAATACGTTTGTGTGTATGTGGTCAGTTATTAATTTGGAAAAGAGAAAGGAGGCCCTAGGAAATGACCAAGATGCCTATATCAGACAAGTTGTTGCCCTAAAATTGCAAAGCTGGGTAAATCATTTAGAAATCTGTAATTCATCAAAGACGATATGTCGAGGTTTCTGGAAGGCACAGTTGCCTTCTAAGGTACGTATTATTGCCAACAGAAATAATGAAAAACCTTCGTGCTTTTGTTTACAAAAGCAAAATACAGAATTCGTGATGGGCTACAACATATCAGATTTTCAAGTAACCATACTTCGTAAATGATCAGTTATGTGGCGAAGATGAAATTTTTGAGATGATTTCATCTGTTGTGAAGGAAGGTCATGTCCTCATGGACAGAGAACAGTTACTTATAATTCTTCGAGCAATCACAAATTATTTATTTTGTGATGGTCGACCCATTCTTCGATCAACTCGACCAATCCATTTTTGGATCAAATGGTTGACAGATGAAAAGAAGTTGGTGCTATTCAAGAATATTAAACTCGTCAGGTTTTTTTTCTTAAAAAAAATGGTGAAGGCTTCAGGAACGATTCCGAAAACTATATTTATCCAAGGTACTCGTTCGTATAGTATTGCAAAAATTGGTTTTATCCCTGATATTTGGCATTGACATCTTACCAAACGATCACTGCGAGTCTGTACTCTCAGCCACTCGACAAAGAAAACGATGCGTAGAAGACTAAGCATCCAAATTTGGTGCACCAGGAAAGCATTGTCGTTCATCACAATAAGCTTAGACTGCAAGTGCCAATTGCAGCGCACCATAAACTGCAGCAATTTTGCTGATAAATTTTGTCCCACCTACCGGATCCATCAGACAGCAAGTGCATATTTCCATTTGTTCTTGTCACTGCGTAGTCACAAAAGATTCATTTTCACTTGTTTTTGTCACTGCGCAGTCACAACAGATTTCCACTTGTTTTTGTCACTGCGCAGTGACAAAAAATTCCCACTTGTTTTTGTCACCGCGCAGTCACAAAATATTTCCACTTGTTTTTGTCACTTCGCAGTCACAAAAGATTTCCACTTGTTTTTGTCACTGCGCAGTCACAAAAGGTTTCCACTTGTTTTTGTCAGTGCGCAGTCACCATTTGTTGTTGATTTCCCCTCGTTTTTGTCACTGCGCAGTCACAAAAGATTTCCAATTGTTTTTGTCACTGCGCAGTCACAAAAGATTTCCAATTGTTTTTGTCACTGCGCAGTCACAAAAGATTTCCAATTGTTTTTGTCACTGCGCAGTCACAAAAGATTTCCCCTCGTTTTTGTAACTGCGCAGTCACAAAAGATTTCTCCTCGGTTTTGTCACTGCGGAGTCACAAAAGATTTCCCCTTGTTTTTGTCACTGCGCAGCCACAAAAGGTTTCCACTTCTTTTTGTCACTGCGCAGTCACCATTTGTTGTTGATTTCCACTTGTTTTTGTCACTGCGTAGTTAAAAAAGATTTCCCCTCGTTTTTGTTACTACGCAGTCACAAAAGATTCCCCTCGTTTTTGTCACTGCGCAGTCACAAAAGATTTCCCCTCGTTTTTGTCACTGCGCAGTCACAAAGGATTTCCCCTCGTTTTTGTCACTGCGCAGTCACAAAAGATTTCCACTTATTTTTGGCACTGCGTAGTCACAAAAGATTTCCCCTCGTTTTTGTTACTGCGCAGTCACAAAAGATTTCCTCTCGTTTTTGTCACTGCGCAGTCACAAAAGATTTCCACTTGTTTTTGTCACTGCGCAGTCACAAAAGATTTCCACTTGCTTTTGTCACTGCGCAGTCAGAAAAGATTTCCACTTATTTTTGTTACTACGCAGACACAAAAGATTTCCACTTGTTTTTGTCACTGCACAGTCACAAAAGATTTCCACTTGTTTTTGTCAATGCGCAGTCACAAAAGATTTCCACTTGTTTTTTTCACTGCAGAATTATTAGTAACTGCGTGAAAAATAGTACGAAGTAAGAAAACGGCGATCGAAAAGTTTTTTTACCCCAAGATGTGACGTACTACAGAGGTGAAGCACGTGTCAAGACGACAAATATGCAGCAATGCATTCTGAAGGTGTAGTTTAGTTGGTTAGAAGAATTGGCTCCTGAGCAAAGAGGTGCGCTTTCTATGTCCGTCATCGACAAAGTTGGGAATTTCACAAATAATGATACCTACTTTGAGAGGAGAATTAAACAGATAACCGGGAAACGGGAAAATTTCATTGCTAATAACGGGAACCGTGAAATGGATTGAAATAAAATATTATGCAAATAAAAAACAGCTTTGTTTTTATGTATACAATCGCTAAAAAACTTGTTCATTTACCCTTGCTGCTAAGAAACATAAATGCAGACGCGATTGAATTTAGGAAACATTTTATTCCACATCGCTGTTGCTACAAATCCAACTGGAAAATTGATTTTTACCTTTGATGCCATTTATGACGAAGACGGCATTATATGCACTTTGCAATTCCAATAAATGTTTTTGCTATGGCACATAAATATACTTTTGCAGGATTTTCGACATCTCTGTTTCCGAATATCCAGTTCTTAAAATATATTTTCGCAGCAAGTAGTTAATGTAGAATACTTTGTGTATAATTTTTAATTCTTCATAGCGCAAATAAGGGCCAATTTTCGTGTGCAATATATTTGCAGTCGTATCTAGGCTTCTGAAAGCATAACGAGAAGATTTTTATTTGGTCCGGTACAATTGACTATGGAAAAATATTCATGCAGTTTTCTTGCTGTTAATACGGCGTGGCTCAAAAATTCGTTTAAGTCCCAGAACTTTATAAGAAAAGAACAAATGCGTGTATTACAGTGAGATTTGCACGAAAAGCGTCAGCTAGCAGGAAAATTTTGTTTAACAACAGAAATACTGTTAGTTCAAATAGCCAACGAAAAATGGAGATAAGTAAGAGGCGATAACGAAAAGTGCGTAAATACGAGGTATGGTCGAAACGTTTCCGAGCTTTTTTTTCTTAATTCTTTTGGGCATACTTACAACTTATTAAGCCTTCGAAGAACTCTCCTTCTCGGTTGATTCACCACTCCCAACGCCCTTTGCACATCATGGAGCAGTGTTGATAGTCTTTTTTTTCGGGATCTCTCGTAGGTCTGCTGGAGTATTTTCGTTTATGTCGTCGATTGTGTCAAATCTTGTTAATTTCAAAATGGATTTTAACTTTGGAAACAGGAAACTTTCGTAAGTCTCCAGGTCAGGCGAGTAGGAAGGCTGGGAAAGGACAGTTGTCTCCGTTTTAGCGCAAAAATCACGAATAAGCATCGATGCACGTACTGGCCGTGGGTCTGGTACGATTTGTCCAACTACGATTGGTCCAATGCCGATTCATCCAAAGGGACACTTCGTCCAAGGAAAATTGGTCCAAAGGTACGGTTCGTCCAATGGTACAATTGGTTCAATGCCAATTCGTCCAATGGGACGATTGGTGGGTCCAATGGTACGATTAGTCCAATTCTGTCCGATCTGTCCGAAGTGCTACTCGTGGTATACAAGTCTCATCTCTTCTGATTCTATCTTCGAGGCTATGTGAAACTACCAGTAGTCCAAGGAATGTAAAATAATGTTGCATTCCATGCGTAATATTGTGGTTACAGATGTTTTTTATTTCGAAGTCGCGTTTTCTTGTTATACTGTCCTCGCTCTCGTATGAAGTTACTTATGCACGAGCAGTTCAACCAACTTCGACTTTTCTCTTTTGCGTTAATGCATATAAAATACAAGTTTTCTGTTTCTGCTTGTAGCATGCAGTGGGGTTCGGGCCGATGCCTTTTTAACAGTTTTTATTTTACCGATGTCATATTCGTAACGTTTACATATAAAATGAAACTAATAATATTGCTCTTTTACTTAAACACGAAATATTAGTTCATATGCACTTGGCCTAGGCCTTTGTAACAGTTTTATACTAAATATTAACTAAAAATCTCCTAAAATGGCCCGCTGTCTAGGCGCCTTGTAAAGAGCTGGGAAATGATCCGTTGAGTGCTTTTTATTAGGTTTTATAAAATGTTTACAAATGCCAAATATCTAGTGCGTAACGTAAAATCTTCTAAAAAGGCCCGCGGCGTAGGTTCCTTGTAAAGAGCTGAGAAATGATCCGAGGAGTGCCTTTTATTAGGGTTTACAACATGTTTACAAATACCAAATATGTAAGTTGCAATTCAAAATCTTCTAAAAACCCCGTGGCCTATGTGTCCTGTAAAGAGCTGTAAAATGATCCGTTGAGTGCCTTTTTTAGGCTTTTTAAAATGTTAACAAATACCAAATATCTAGGTTGTAACTTAATATTTTCCAAAAAGGCTTGCGATCTAGGTGCTTTGTAAACAACTGAGAAATGTTCCATTGAGTGCTTTTACCGGGTTTATATAAAATGTTTACAAATACCAATAATACGGAAACCACTTTTCAAAAGGATATAAAGACGAGAATAACTTAAATTATTATTCCTTTCTTAAAAATAAAAGTATACCGTTGGTAGGATGATAGCATTAGACGAATCGGCGTTGGACCAATCGTACATTGGACGAATAGTCGATTGGACTAAACGGCATTGGACCAATTATTACTTTAGACGAATTGTCCGGAACCGACTGGGCGATGTCGTGATGGAGGAACCTTGATTATTTCTCCACAGCTCGGGCGTTTTTCTCCTGACGTTTTCTTGCAAATGTTTCAGCACTTCAACAGAGTACCGCCGATTCACTGTTTGTCCCTTTGGTAAAACTTCCTGATAGGTAAACCCCTCGATGACAAAAATTACGGTCAACATGACTTTCTTGTTGGACTTTCCGCAATGTTTTCAGTCTTGGTGAACTTTTTCCAAAAGACTGCATTTTCGTCTCTATATCGAAGCCGTAAAACCACGTCTTGTGACCAGAGATATTTCTTTTCATCAAATTTTCAGTTTTGTTTGCCCAAACCAAAAGTTCCTGATGGATTGCAACACGATTGTCTGTTTGACCCTGAGTCAGCAGACGCGGGACGAACTGGGCGACAATTCGATGCATTTCCAATTTTTCGGTCAGAATGTGATGACACCATCCAATAAAAATGCTGCATTAGTCTGCAATTTCTCGAACAGTCAGTTGACGATTTGCTCGTACGATTTCTGGAATTTGGGCCACATGAGTGTCGTCAGTTGACGTCGATGGCCGCCCTGAAAGGGTAGTATGATCAGCTGCTTGTCATCCATCCTTGAATCGGTTAAACCATTCATAACACTGTGTAAGGCCAAAGCTCTGAGAATGATGAACGTGTTTCATCATTTCATGAGTTTTCGTAAACGTTGTCCCAAGTTTAACACACAATTTGATGTTAAAATGCTGCTCGTGAAGATCGCCAGACATGCACAACAAGCTCTTGAAGGAAGCGTTGCACCACAATGACTACTCACAATAGAAAACCGCGGTAAACGAGATGTTACTTGCCACGGTAACTGCCACGCAGCGCTACCTACTGCACACCGGTGAGATATCGTGTTAGCGTGCTATTATAAAAGTTCGGGGAAATTTTGAACAGATCTTTACAGTGAAATTCGGTGAATATACAGACGCTGCATTAATTTGAAGACACCATCAAGTCAGCAATTGTTCAAAATGTCTTCGGCAACCAGGCAGTACAACATCCAAGCGTGTGATATCTCCAGTGATCGCTGAATGCAGCATGCGCCGGTGAGTGCAACAAAATTTGCGGCGAATATTTTTCTTCAACTGCGGTAGTATGGAAGGTCTTATCTGGTACAGTCTAGACTTTAAGTAATCCCACAACCAGAAATCAACGGGTGTCATTTCCGGAGACTCAGGTGAGCATGAGATGACTGCTGATTAAAGTTTCTGCACAAAGTGGATGATAGAAAAGTCTTTTACTGGAGATGTGACGTAAGCTGGCGCACTCTTCTTAATAAACGTGACTGTGTGCAGCAGATTTCGTTCTTACACACATGGCGTCACATATCCACACAATAGTTTCAAGCAGCGTTCAGCACTTACTGAGCAGGTTTCACAGCCATTTCTGAGACACGGTTTCTCAAAGGAAACACAACTAAAAATGACGGATGTGGTGAATCCACTACACCGTAAATGCAGTGGTTGATCTATGTACGCATGCGGATAATCCTGTGCCCATATTCGGCAATTATTATTCGTTGACAGACCTATGTGCGAAAATATGAACTTCGTGTGTCCACAACACATTTAACAACCATTGGGGAGTTTCAGTGATTTCTGCAAGCACACATTTGAAAAATGCCTCTCACTGTGTGCTGTCATCCCGTAACAGCTGCAGTAAAGTTTACGGTTTGTATGTGTACAGATTTAACTCACCGTGAAGGATAAAATTTACTGATGCTCTCGATATACCCAAACATATTGCAGCTTCACAAACACTGTCTATTCCACTAATCGTTTGAAATGCTGATTCGTCCATTTGGGAGGCCACAGCATTCGAACGAGACTACCTTACCTATGGTCTCCCACGCCGGTAGTGACCCAGCAAATTTTCAGTTTCCTCAGATCGTTTCGCCACACACTGCAAACCGGGACAGGAGACAGGACCTTGGTCCTTTTGTATCCTTTCTGTGTTCGGATCTTTTGCGACGATTCCGTTGCCAATTTTCCGGTTACATATAAACGTTCCACTAACAAGGCGGTATTTTTTTCCTGGTTTTGACGACTACTGTGAGGAGTTCAATTAGGTACGAGGTCCGATCAGAAAGGTCCGAGACTAGGCCGATACACAACAAACTACTTACGTACTTAAGTCCGGGTATGGTCTCCCTCAGAGTAGTGTCCTTGAGCAGCGATGCACCGCTGCCAGCGTTTTGTCACTTTCGCACGCTCCCTGGAAATCATGTGCACGAATCGTGTCAAGCACCGTCTAAGATACGCACTGGATCTCGTCCACGGTTTCAAAAAAGTCACAGGGTGCCAAATCCGCAGAGTAAGGCGGGTGAGGAAAGGTAGTCATGCTGTTGCGGCTGCAAAACTGGCGTGTTGCTAACACTCTGTGAGCTGCTGCATTGTCGTGATGGAGCAGGAAGTCGCCCCTGCTCCACATTTCAGGTCGTTTGCGGCGAATGTTCTGCCTAAGACGCCGCAGAACATTGCAGTAAAAAAGGTGGGTGTCCGTCTTCCCCTGGGGGAAGAATTCAAGGTGCACAATATCACGAATGTCGAAAAACACGTTCAGAATGCTTTTGGTTGCGCCCTGGATATGTCGGACCTTCTTCGGTCTTGGAGATACCGGGCTCTTCCACTGCGGAGACTGTTGTTTGGTCTCCGGGTCGTAAGCGTAGACCTAAGTCTCGTCCCAAGTGAAGACCCGCGACCGGAACGTTGGCTCATTCACCACCTGCTGATGAAGATCTTGACAGAGTTCGACACGGAGCACCTTCTGTTCGGGGTTCAGAATCTTCGACACAAACTTTGCAGCAATGCGGTGCATGTTCAAACCCTACGTCAGAATTTCTTCCACTGTTCCGTATAACACATTGACGATGGTAGCAATGTCTTGAATGGTTCTCCGACGATCCTCATGCACCAGTTCCCCAAACTTGCCCACATTTTTGGGGTTTTGCTCGTGGACGGTCGCCCTCACCTCTCGTCGTCTTCCAGTGCAGTTCTGCTGCTCTTGAAGTGCGAGTGCCACTCAAAACACCTCGCATGACTCATTGCTTCGTTGCCATAAGCCTTCCGCAACATTTCATGCGACTCCGCTCCCAGTTTGCCGAGTTGACGCAGAATTTGATATTCGCTCGCTGCTCTAGTTTGCAGTCCATACCGAAATCGCAGCTGTGCTCTGGACGTGGTCACCAAATATCATGTAGCACAGCTCCCGATGGTCACAGAAAGACGCCACTCGGCACAATGACTGATGAAGTTCACTGCCCTCGACCGCTGCATGCGCATTTGCGTACTGCCATCTTTTGGCGCGGTACGTACCTAGTTTTGGAACTTTTTGATCGTATTACGAGGAGTCTCCCTTCTCTAATTTACGACCACTGGCTCCAGAAAATGGAGAGAGCTAGTGCCGTAACACAAACATAGCATCCATGCCTCACCGCCCGGGATTAGAATCCATAACCTCTCGGACGAATGGTCAGAAGCCAGCGCTTATACCTTAACGCCACCGGAAAGGCAGGCTTTATCCGACAAAGTTAACATCGTATCAACACTCCTCTTGAACATCTTTTTCAATAAAAAAAGGGATATAGGCAATTCACAGAAGATTAATAGCCACTCAGTGCTTTGAAATGCATATTATTTGCATATCTTTCATGGATCGCATATGTACAAAGCGCCACCTCTTGTCGCCCTTTCGTATTAAAGGTTTTCCCGATGCCTAACAAAATCCCTCTGCTATAACTGATGCTTCTCGCGTAAACCTCACATTTTTCATAAGGTTTTGAAATTTAGTCTGACTTTCGAGCTATCCATTAACAAAAGGTTTCCCTAGTGGGGCATGTGAAGTACCTACTTCAGAGGTGATGCACGTGTCAATACGGCAAAGTTGCAGCGACAAACTTTGTGGGTGTTTCTTCATTGGGAAAGCACACGGCTCCGGTGCAGAGTGATGCGGATTCGAAATAACGCCACCTTCATATGGATACGTCAGTGGTTCCCAAAATGTGAGCCGCGGCTTGCTCATAGGTGCGCCGCGAAATATAACAAAGTTTTCATAATTTTAGAATTGTGTACTTGTTAGAATTTGACATAGGCAAAGTTTACTAGTTAGAATTTGAGATAGGGGGCCTTGGAAAAACTTGGATTCAGCAAGGGCGCTGCGAATCGAAAAAGTTTAGGAACCACTGCTGTACGGCATAAATGTTCGAATGTATCAGAATTTTATTAATATTTCTACTTCTGAAAATCGTATTTGAAGACTTCTTTTTAGATTGGACACCATTCATTGTTGAAAACATTCTAAATTCACACTTGTTTTTCATAACGCATAGTCCTTCCTCTAGGTAACGCAAGGGTGCATTTCGGATTCCAAATGTGTCTCATCTTTCAAAAATTCGATGAAAAATGTTATTTTAGTAATGTATGCCATTTACTGCGATAACGATTACGAACATTGTCTTCTTTAAATGATGAACAGTGTGCTTTCCATAGCGCGTATGTGTCTATGTCTCTTGTAATCTGTATTTCTAAATGCCGAATTTGGCAAGTTCGTTTCTGTTGCATTGTTTACCGCTAAGAACATTATTTTGCTTACATGTTTTACTTTTTCAAAATGCACAGTTCTGCCACTAGGGGGATTCAATGTACATTCCTCTCTGCAAGAGTATTGCCGATTGTAAAAATCCGATTAAAAAGATCCTTTCAAATTTGAATACAATTGACTATGAATAATGTTTATAGATTCTAAAAAGAAATTATAGCTTCACCGGGTAAGGTGTAAACACTTTTATTACATTTTCGCTTCCACATCTCTTCTAATTTTCAATTTAAAAATTCCCTTTCCCTTCGGATATCTTCCACTACGAAAAACCTTCTGCGCGAAATTTTTTTTTAATTTTCTATAAGTGGTCGACATTTCTGCCACCCGTGAGCATAAGTATCTGCTTCTTAGTACAACTGTCCTGTCAATTCTAGGAATGATATTGAAGATATTTTTGTAACTAATTACCTTGAATGTGTATTTCTGATAATGGGAAGATTTTCTGGCAGGGGAAAAATGCATTTTATTTTTTCGCTAATATTCCCCTTTTCTAAAGATCCGACTTGATAAAAATCGTTCTTGTTTTTATGGGGAATTGATTGTGAGACAAGGTATTAAAAATACTGATTGGCAGTATATTTTTAAAATGCTACACAGATACTTCAAGATAGTTTGTACGGTGTTAATTGAGATTAAGAGTGCACAAACTATTCTTGAATTCCCGGTCTAACATTTTAATACAGACAATTTTAATATACTTCCCTATACCTTATGGTGGAAGCAGGGAAACTGGAAAATATTCTTAATTAAGACTGCACAAACTATTCTTGAATCCCGGTCTAGCACTTTAATACACAACGTTTGATTGCCCCGCCGATCAGTTTTTTTAACGTCTTGTCTTACAACTTGAAAACTGTAATTTTCTGGAATTATCTAACTGCAAAAGTAATCGGAAGGTTTCGATATAGCAGAGACGTAGAGTTGCATCAAATATTAATGAAGAAACATATTAAGACGTATACACGTGTTTGTCCGCCAACAATTAGTAAGTTATTTCCTTCTAAGTTTCACTTCCTACTATTTGCTGCAACACAAATCCAAAAAAGTTTGTGCAGCTTCCACGATTGTCAAAGCAAGGACATCTCGAGAATCCATAAAAACTACAATCTTACGATCACGGTTTTTTTTTTTTTTTTGATTGGAGGTTTAACGACCACCGTGAGCAACTCAATGGGCTATAAGCAGTCGCCCGTCCCTAATTTAGGGTCACTGGTTCCAGGGAAGGGAGAGAGCCAGTGCCGTAAGACAAACACAACATCCATGCCTGACCGGGATTCGAACCCGGACCCCTTTCGGACGAATGATCAGAGGACAGCGCCTTAGACCACTGCGCCACCCGGCCGATCACGGTTTGTGAAACAGTTAAAAAATTTGTTGCGGGAAGCTATGGTTTGCCTGTATCTTTTTGTGGAAGCCAGGAAATAAGAAATACTGCAAGGAAAAACTTCATCTTTGAGGAAAGGTCCTTTGTTGCCAAGGAAGGAATAAAATCGTATCATCGGTTCAGATTAGAAATAGCTGCAAGCCTATTTGGTTTGATGAATAAGTGAAAGGATAAATGGCTGTTTTTTAAAGGCTACTCAAATCAAGCAGAAAAGAATATTCTAGTTGTACTATTGAAAAAACCAAAATGAAAAATTTTAGTAAAATATTTATGTTCGCCGTATGCTCTTAAATCTGTAAGGTATTTTGTGAAAACACAAGTTTATCTGCGACGGATATTGGAACCGTGTCCCCTCACTACGGACTAAGTCGCTCTACCAACTGAGCTACGCTGACAGAATGTCTTGCTGCAGATTTGTAGTCTTGACACATGTTTTCACCTCTGTAGTACGTCACAATTCATTTAATAATAACAAGCATTCAGATGCTGTAAAAGACTTGTTTAACGACACACAATTTCTGCTAAGAGTTTATTTAATTATTTTTCCACTACCGTAATCAGCAATAGCTTTTACTTAAATGTTTAAGAACGGAAAAAATACAGTAGCAATTTCTGCTTAAACATCTTTGATATCTTTTCCTGCTTAACGATTACCGTGAGTAACTCAAGGGGCTATAAGCAGTAGCCCGTCCTTAATTTAGTGCCACTGTTTCCAGGAAAAGAAGAGAGCCATCGCCGTTAAGAAAACTCAATGTCCTTGCCTCACCGGGACTCCAACCCGGACCCATCCTGGACGAATGATCAGAAACCATCGCGTAAATCACTGCGCCATCGGGACACTTTTTTTAGCTCTTCCCGTTTTCTCACTTTTCTCGAATCCATTTTTACGCTTTCCAACCGTAGGTTGAAGAAACTTATATGCTCCAGCTTTGTCCGTCCGTCCGTCCGTCTGTCTGTCCGTCCTTCCGCACAATAACTCGCGTAAACATGGTACGATTTCGATGCAATTTTAGTATGTGGTAGGGAATCACTGGGGACGAACCGTATTGAAAATGGACGAAATGGGGTCAAAGTTCAGGACATAGGAGCGGGATCCATTCCATTTCCTTTATGCGTCACAACTTACGCAAAAAAGCTTCGATTGCTACCAAACTTTAACATATTGTTCCGAAGGTAGACTGAACCGGTTCTGTTGAATATCATCGAAATGGGATCAAACGTCATGTCACAGGATCATGATTTATTCTACATCCATTATCCTCATAACTTGACTAAAAATACTTCTATTGCAAAAAAACTTTAGTAGGTTACTCCGGAGGTACACTGAAGCTGTTCTATTGAATAACATCGAAATGGGGTCAAATATCAGGCCACAGGAGCGGGATTTATCATTATCCTCATAGCTTGACTAAACATGCTTCCATTGCGAAAACAATTTAGTATGTTATTCCGGACATATACTGAACCAACTCTGTTTAATATCATCAAAATACGCTCAAAGGTCAGGACATAAGAGCGGGATACATTCCATCGCTCTTATGCGTCATAACTTACGTAAAAATTCTCCGATTGCAACAAAACTGTATCATGTTGTTCCAGAGGTATACTGGACCGGTTCTGTTGAATATAATTGAAATGGGATCAAGGGCCAGGGCACAGGACCGAGATTTATTCCGCAGCCATTATCCACATAACTTGACTAAAATGCTTCCATTGCGACAAAACTTCAGTATGTTGTTCTGGAGGTATATAGAACCAATTCGGTTTAATATAATCGATATTGGGTCAAAGATCAGGGCACAGGAGCGATATTTATTTCACAGCAATTATCTTCATCACTTGAGTAATGATTTCTGGTATGTGGGAAAGTGTATCATAATGAATGAACTTCCTGATTTTACTAACTTATTTTATATAAGATCTCTCTTGCTCACAACTTGTTTATCCTTCCAAATTGGTTATTCTAAAATGATATAATAAGCAAACAATTTTTTACAGAGTTAAAACTTTTGCATAGTCTCTATTAATAAAGCATCAATCCTCTCAATTACGTTCAACCAGTAAAAATTCAACTTCCGCTCCAACGGAACTGAAAATTCATGTGTAGTGCGGACCAAATAAATCCCGTCTCTGATAAACAAATAGTTTAATATTCCAATAAAATGCAGTCATTACAGCTGTCTCTGCCGTAAGTTGCAGTTCTGGCTCTTTTCTGCTCTTTTCATCTGCTGCCGCTTGGTGGGGTACTGTGTTTGTGTATTGTGGCTAAGTGTACAGCTAAGTAGTATGTAAGCAGCTTATAACTTCATCTTTTAACGAGAACCGTGTATTCCTGTAACTCGTTTCCACGATCCGCTTTCCAATCATGGCGATCTGTCACGCTTCTCAAAGTTTCGTTCTTACCTTCCTCAAAATTCTCGCTAACAAGTAGAAAAGTAGGACTCTAAACCTCTTACAGGGACGTCATCAAGTTCAAGTTTGAGTATCTAAATCTAAGAAGACGTGACAAAAGAGTGAAATAAAAGAGTAAGATGTCAGAAATAATTGAAATCAGTATTACAGAAAGATGGAGACAGAAAACATGAAGTGAGAACTGGAATGTTGGTAGTATTAGACAAATAAAAGAAAATATATAGAATAAAAAACAACGAAAGTGCATCGTCTCACAAGGCTCCCGATAAGCACCGCAGATATTGTTTAAGAAAGATGTCGTATAATAGAAATGATGTACGCAGTGCTTTTTTTTTTTCTGCAGAGAATATGCCGGACCTCCTAAATATAAATTACTGAAAAAGTGGAGGGTTGACTTAATAAGAAGCAAATAAATTTCTTGAATGTTGTGCTCCAAGCTTTAGTACTTTTGTATAGTGCGAAATGCAAAGACAGAAGTTATATGATCATATTATGCTAATTTATTACATTGCGAAACAGCATTCGGTGAGAGCTTTATAAATCACTTAAATCACAGCAAATGCTGAAATTGAAATTCCTGTCAAGCTTACCAAGAAATAAGAATTAAATTTGCGCAAGATTACACTGAGAGAATTGCTTTTTTATATTAAAATACAGTTCAAATTTTGTTCAGCTCTTCAGATATTTCTACAATTTACGTTCGGTCTTTGGTTTTCGTATCTACTGCTGAATGGTGTCCTCCAGAGTGCCACGATCGGACAATTTTGGTAACATCAAACTCTGTTAGCGGATGTTGTAACGTACGTACCTCAGAGGTGACGCGCATATCAAGACAACAAAGTTGCAGCGACAAACTTCGTTGGTGTATTTTAGTAGAAGTTCAGTCTATATATACATATATTTGAACATTGAATTACGTGGGAGCTAGGGACTGTATTTAGAACAAAGTACTCTATAATTCGGGATGTAAGGTCAGGTGATGCGTAACATCGCAGCCTCTCCTTGACAAATGTCAACCCCGCCTTCTCGTGGTACATCCTGTTCCCACTAAAGGGGCTCTGACGACCGCCAATAGCGGTATAAACTATACCATCGGGATTAGAGGAACGCTATCCCACACTCACCAACCCGCTTGGCCAGCGTGGTGAGTTATGGCCAAACCCCTCCAAAATGACTCCACAACTTAAATCTTGGCCCTCAGTCTCCGGCAGCTGGAATGTACCTGGCCAAGGCAGCGGCCAGTGCGACATGAAGGCAGAGGGTGCTAAGAATCCCCGGAGGACCGGACTAGGCTGCCATCTGATGCTGACCTTGGCTACGTATAATGGACGCTCCCTATCTTCTGATTCAAGGCTTCTTGAATTGGAAGAGGAACTACAAAGGATCAAGTGGGACATTGTCGGGCTAAGTGAGGTAAGGAGAAAAGGAGAAGATCTCATTGAACTGAAAAGTGGACATCTCTTCTACTATCGTGGGACAGATACTGGCAGAACTAGTGGTGTTGGATTTATATTAAACAAGAAACTGAAGGATAAAGTTGTAGAAGTTGAAAGTTCCTCTGACAGAGCTGCACGACTCGTTATCCAACTCTCGAGAAGATACCAGGCTCAGATTATTCAAACTTATGCACCCACCACAAGTCATGCTGAAGAAGAAATTGAAGAATTTTATGAGGAAATTCGTGATCTAAATAATAAAGGTAAGCAGCACTTGAAGATAATTATGGGAGATTTCAATGCAAAAATAGGGCAACGACAAGTGAATGAAACTTCAGTAGGTAAATTCGGTCACGACAACAGAAACCAGCGTGGAAATACTCTCGTAGAGTTTGCAGAGGCAGAAGGGTTTTTCATCTTGAACTCCTTTTTCAAGAAAAAGCCACACAGGAAATGGACATGGAGACATCCAAATGGGACGACAAGTGAAATTGATTTTATTATGTGTAACAAAAAATTCGTCATAGAAGACTGCAGTGTGCTAAACAAGTTCAACACAGGCAGTGACCATAGATTGGTGAGATGTAAGATGCAACTCAACACTAAATTTGAACGTAGCAAGCTCATAAGACAAACAAAATGTATTGAAATAACCAACCTTAAAAAACACCATAATACCTTTAAATTGGAACTGAAGAACAGATTCTCTGCTTTAGAAGGCCTAACATCGAAAGAAGTGGATATTTCTGAAGTTATCAGAAAAGTAACCAAAGCTCTTATTGAAACAGCAACAAAATTAGCTGGGTCTAAGAACAAATTGCGTGTGAACAAATTATCAGGAAAAACCAAAATGTTGATGCAAAAAAGAAGAGAGATGAGGACAACTAAAGAAGATGCGACTTCCAAAGTGGAATATATAGAGCTATGCAAGACAGTACGAAAAAGTATCACTGAAGACGTAAGGAAATTCAACTGTGAACTAGTAAGGAAAGCAATTGAAAACAACCAAAGCCTAAAGATAGCAAAGGGACATCTCAGTAAGGGGAAAAACAGATTATGGCACTGAGAAAAGAAGATGGTTCTGTAACAAGAAATAGAGGCGAAATTTTGACAAGAGTGAAAGATTTCTACTCCAAATTATATGAAAGGGATGATGCATGTACTCCAGGTATCATGAAAGGTACCAGAGTTCTTCCAGTCCTTCCAGCAGAAATTGCACATGCAATCAAGAACATGAAGCGGGGAAAAGCTCCAGGAGAAGATGGAATTACTGTAGACATCATACAAGAAGCAAGTGGAGAAATCGAAACAGTACTCGCCCATATTTTCACTCGATGCCTTAATGAAGGGAAAATTCCTGAGGATTGGAACAACGCTACAATGATCTTGCTACATAAAAAAGGTGACATTGAAGATCTCAGGAACTACAGACCTATCAGCCTCCTATCAGTGGTTTATAAAATCTTCACTAAAGTTCTTTCACACCGCTTGAAGGTAACACTGGACATGGCTCAACCGAGAGAACAAGCTGGATTCAGGAGTGGCTACAGCACAATAGATCGTATCCACGTACTGAGAGAACTAATTGAAAGAGCGAGGGGATATGAACTTCCATTGTGCATGGCTTTTATCGATTATGAAAAAGCCTTTGATTCGGTGAAACCATCAGCAGTTGCAATGGCTCTGAAATCCTGCGGTATTGAAGATGCATACATTAATATTATTAATAACATCTATGAAAATGGAAGTGCAAAGATTCTGCTCTTTGAAAATACAACACACATAAAAATTGGAAAAGGAGTGAGACAAGGTGACACCATATCTCCGAAGCTCTTTAATGCCACATTGGAAAATGTCTTTCAATCACTGAACTGGGAAAACAAAGGCATAAAGATTAATGGAGATTATCTAACCCACCTTCGTTTTGCTGATGACATAGTCATTTTTGCAACTACTCCATCAGAGCTACAGAGTATGATGCAGGAACTTGCTGACAAGAGTAAAGAAGTGGGATTAAAAATGAACTTTCAGAAGACAAAAGTGATGTTCAATGCTTTTACAAGAAATTAAGATTTATCGATTGATGGAGAAAAGCTGGAGATAACAGACACGTACGTTTATCTTGGACAGCAGATATCAAGTGAGGGTCACATTGGTGAAGAAATTAATCGGCGTACAAAACTTGCCTGGAGAGCTTTTGGAAGAAACAGCATAATTTTCAAGAGTAATATGCCATTATGTCTTAAAAGAAAAGTGTTTGATCAATGCATCCTTCCAGTGCTTACGTATGGTGCAGAGACGTGGACCTTAGCTGAAAGAGACATACAAAGGCTGCAGACAACTCAAAGAGCATGGAGAGGTGCATGCTTGGTGTAACCAGGAGAGATAAGAAGAGGAACACGTGGATCCGAAAAAGGACAAGAGTGGAAGACATCATGATCAGAGTTAAATCCCTGAAATGGCAATGGGCTGGGCATACTGCCAGAAGAACAGACCATCGATGGACAGCCGAAATTTTAGATTGGATTCCAAGGGACAGGAAAAGACCCAGAAGAAGACCACATGGAAGATGGGTGGATGAAATTCGAAAGTATGCGGGAGTGACATGGAGGAGACTGGCACAAGACAGACCGTTGTGGAGGAAACTTGGGGAGACCTTCGTCCAGCAGTGGATTGATAATGGTTGACAATGATGATGATGACTCTATATTTCTGTTACACACGTAGTATATAAGTTTCGAAAAGACAAGTTGACTTCAATGATAATGGAATATTTTAGTTGAACTTAAGAATATTTCTTTATGTACTGTATATATACATTTAAATGTTGAAACCTCACATAGGTTATATCCGATGAGACATAAAACAGCAATGAAGCATAGGGAGTAACACATATTGCGCTCACCTTATTCCGGTTTCATTCCCTCTGGCTTGCAATCAGTCATGCTTCTTGTCCAGTGTTGTACCACATCATTAAAGGTATTCCACGTTCAAAGTTCAACACAAACACGAACACCAGCACAATTCGACAAAAGAAGGTGATGAGTTAAAATAACTTTGAGACCATTGTCACGACTAGATTACGTTGACGCAGCCAGAATTTTAGCAGTTGAAACATTTCGCACTTCTATTTCAAGCTTTTATGAAGTACCAAGATTAAAAGATTTAAAAAAATTAAAAAGTCAACAAGTCCCTCCTTGCTCGCCCGGACATGTTTCAGGCTATACACCGTGCCCATCTTCAGCGGTCGGTTGTAAGAGGCATCCATATGCTTTCATATGCTTTTATTGTACTGATTACCTCCCTGTCACCAGTCAACTCATCGCTCATTGGTCCTGTATCCGTGCGTAGGTAAATCATGTGACTTAAGACTTTTGCTAGTGTTGCACCATCTGGTGTTCTTTTCCTGTAATGTCATTATTAATCGTTGTTAGACGAGACATTTTCAACAAATTTAGTTTTTATGTACTTTTCTTCAGTTTCTTTTTCTTTTGTTATTATGTATCGCCAAGCAAACGGCAATTCAAGTGGTGCTTGTTCATTGCAATTAAATCCTCTGGTTTTTTCTATCACAACGGACTCAGAATACAATATCTTTTTATGTGTGTTATGCGTAGTATATATTTTTGCATTTTCCCACATGGGGATCGAATTATTATTAATGCAATATGTAATAAGAGATGTTCGTTGCTCACCCTTTTTCCAATTTCTCTTGTGTTCTTCCATTTGTTCTTCAATAAACCTCCATGAAAAATATAACGAATACTATCCAACAATACAGGTGACTGTCGAGAAAGAAAATAATGGATAATTGCCCTTTCTTGACATTCTGTTTTGTAAACATCATGGACGTATTAACTACTCAGTATAAGGAAAGACTCTTACGTGCCAGTAATTATACCAAATGATTCAATCCACCCCAAACATTATAAAGGAGCTGCATTTCATTCATTTATTAGAAGAGCTGTTTCCCATACGTCCAATAGAGGTTTAGAACAGGCAGAAATGAAATGGATCGTAAAAACAGCCACAGTATTTGGATATGATAAAAGATACATTTGGAAGATGTATAGAAATTATAAAACCAATATTAACAGACCTAAGAGTGAAAATGGCGTTGAGATCGTCACAAAGTTTTTGCGGACGTTTACCTTACATACCACAGTTAAGCAGCATTTTGAAAAAGGAATGTAATAAAGCGAATATAAGATTCGCAGATATTGTAATCGATAACAACAAATTCCTTACCGCCGATTACAGTAGTAACACAATTATGCATAGAGCAGGTGTATACAGTATATCCACGAAGAATAACGACACCAGTAATATTAATAATATCTACATAGGTAGTACTAAAAGACGACTAAAAACAAGAATGGAAGAACACAAGAGAAATTGAAAAAGGGTGAGCAACGAACATCTCTTATTACATATTGCATTATCAATAATTCGATCCCCATGTGGGAAAATGCAAAAATATATACTACGCATAACACACATAAAAATATATTGTATTCTGAGTCCGTTGTGATAGAAAAAACCAGAGGATTTAATTGCAATGAACAAGCACCACTTGAATTGCCGTTTGCTTGGCGATACATAGTAACAAAAGAAAAAGAAACTGAAGAAAAGTACATAAAAACTAAATTTGTTGAAAATGTCTCGTCTAACAACGATTAATAATGACATTACAGGAAAAGAACACCAGATGGTGCAACACTAGCAAAAGTCTTAAGTCACATGATTTACCTACGCACGGATACAGGACCAATGAGCGATGAGTTGACTGGTGACAGGGAGGTAATCAGTACAATAAAAGCATATGAAAGCATATGGATGCCTCTTACAACCGACCGCTGAAGATGGGCACGGTGTATAGCCTGAAACATGTCCGGGCAAGCAAGGAGGGACTTGTTGACTTTTTCATTTTTTTAAATCTTTTAATCTTGATACTTCATAAAAGCTTGAAATAGAACAGCGAAATGTTTCAACTGCTAAAATTCTGGCTGCGTCAACGTAATCTAGTCGTGACAATGGTCTCAAAGTTATTTTAACTCATCACCTTCTTTTTGTCGAATTGTGCTGGTGTTCGTGTTTGTGTTGAACTTTGAACGTGGAATACCTTTAATGATGTGGTACAACACTGGATAAGAAGCATGACTGATTGCAAGCCAGAGGGAATGAAACCGGAATAAAGTGAGCGCAATATGTGTTACTCCATATGCTTCATTGCTGTTTTATGTCTCATCGGATATAACCTATGTGAGGTTTCAACATTTAAATGTATATATACAGTACATAAAGAAATATTCTTAAGTTCAACTAAAATATTCCATTATCATTGAAGTCAACTTGTCTTTTTGAAACTCATATACTACGTGTGTAACAGAATTATAGAGTACTTTGTCCTAAAATACATTGTTCGTTGGTGTAGTTGAATTTAGAAGCCACTCGGCTCCGGAGATGAACGATGCGGTTTCAAAACGCCACTGGTACACGGATATATTGCTATATCGGCACTGGAACGCAAAATACATTTCTTGGCCATTGGGCTCTTCGAAAAATGTGTGTTGTTCCTTCTACATACCGTCTTGAAATAGTCACACTTCCTTCTTCTAGATGGAGCTCTCCTTAAAGCGTGGTTTGTTGTCTAATCCGGAAACCTAAGATTCTGTCGCAGCCCTTTCTCAAGGGAGGGATATATGTGACGTACCTACTCTACTGGTGATGCACATATCAAAATCTGAAAGTTTCTGATACAAACTTCGTCGGTGCAACTCTATTGAGAAAGTGTTTCCGCCTCCAAAGCTGAAGGATGCGGGTTCTATTCTTGCCACTAGAAAATAACGTTTAACGCAATAAATCCCAGCATTTGTTCTGATTAACAGTGAGTTATTTGCTGTGATTGAAAGTGATGACCTAACGGGACAGATTCTCATATTCGTCTGAGTAGATTCCCTTTCACTTTTGCTAGGAGATACATTAAGAGTCCTCCATACCAGGTACTGTTTCAGTTCCGCCGAATGCGAAATTGAAACAAATATAGCATCATGCAGATGGAAAAATCAATATATAATATCACTCGTATGTGTTCCCAATTTTTTATATTTCGAGAGAAAATATCAAACAATTTTTCTGCTTTTTAATCCAGCAGATATCAAAATTAGAACATTTTGAAAATAATTGCCAATCTGCCCATTATTTTTCACTTTTGGGATAATAACTAAAATATTACTCCGCAAAGTGATGCTAATATAGAAACGCAGAAAGATGGTTCAATGTTTATTCTACATGTGAACAAAAAATCGGATTTCTAAATTGTTTTTTTATATATGTAATGTTGTTCTGCAAATGCATGTTTTGAGCTATTATTTACGAGGTATGGAGGACCCTTAAGGTTCTGCAAATCTCAGTTCCTTGGGTGTTTTACGCTTTCCAACCTTATGTTGAAGAAGCGTATATGCTCCAGCTTTGTCCGTCTGTCTGTCTGCCTCTCCGCAAGATAACTCGCGCAATAATGGTTCGATTTAGATGAAATTTTAGTATGTGGTAGAGGACAACCTGGAGACGAAATTTATTGAAAATGGGTGAAATGGGGTCAAAGGTGAGGACATAGGAGCGGGATCCATTCCAACGCTCATATGTGTCATAATTAACGTAAAAATGCTTCGATTGTGAGAAAACTTTATCATGTTGTTCCGGAGGTATACCGAACCGGTCCTGTAGAATATCATCGAAATGCGGTCAAAGTGCACCGTACAGGAGCGAGATTTATTTCTTAGCCATTATCCTCATAACTTGAGTAATGATTTCTGGTATGTTGGAAAGCGTATCATAATCAATGCATTGCATGATTTTACTAACTTGTTCTTTTCCTTGAAGTTGTAGGTATTCTCTAAAATCACGATTCACGCCTTTTTCATTAAGTGAAACCCTCTTAACGAATCGGCTTCGGCAGGATTCCTGCCGTCACACAGACACCTTCAGCAGTATCTGCGGCTACGTCAGGCTGGTTGGGGTCGCTGCGTCGCATCTCGAAAAAAACGCCCTGGGATAAAATAGCTGCCGGCCAATTGTAGCGACAGTTATTGGACGAAGGTAACGCACGTCGCCGTAGTAGGACTGGTGCACGCGAGCTGACGTTCGAATGCCTCTATCGCCCCTGCCTCCTCGCAAAATCAGTGATTTGTTGACACAAGTCAACGATATCTCAGAACAAAATCTTTGCACTTTATACTACGCTGGAGCAAGGTGACCATACTCTTGCATTACGTTGTCTCCTCGTCTTAGGCCTCCTTATACTGTTTCCTCACCCATCGCATTCATGTAAAAAATTAGAAATTAAATTACTTCTTTCTCATCTGCTTGTCTGCACGTGCGGCAAATTTCGTTTACATTCGTACATTCCTTCACGATGTGTACTTTTTTATTGTTTTTTATTTGGAGTTTAGGTTGTCCATCCCTAATTTTGGGCCAGTGGTTCCAGGAAAGAGAGAGATCCAGTACCTTAAAACAAACACAACACCCATGCCTCACGGGGATTGGAACCCGGACCTATCTCGCACGAATGGTCAGTAGCCACCGCTAAGACCACTGCGCCAGCGGGGCGACGTGTATATTCAGAAGGATACTTCCTTAAGTAATGAATACTGAGTTAAAACAGCAATGAAAAACAAGTTAGTAAAATCTTGTAATGCACTGATTATGATACGATTTCCAACATATCAGAAATCATTACTCAAGTTATTTTTTTTTTTTTTTTTGATTGGAGGTTTAACGACCACCGTGAGCAACTCAATGGGCTATAAGCAGTCGCCCGTCCCTAATTTAGGGTCACTGGTTCCAGGGAAGGGAGAGAGCCAGTGCCGTAAGACAAACACAACATCCATGCCTCACCGGGATTCGAACCCGGACCCCTTTCGGACGAATGATCAGAGGCCAACGCCTTAGACCACTGCGCCACCGGGGCGGCACTCAAGTTATTACTCAAGTTATGAGGATAATGGCTGTGGAATAAATCTCGCTCCTGTGCCCTCACCTTTGACCCTATATTTCGATGATATTCAACAGAACTGGTTCAGTATAACTCAGGAACAGCATGATAACGTTTTATCGCAATCGAAACATTTTTACGTAAGGTATGATGCATAAGGGCGATGAAATGGATTCTGATCCTATGTCCTGACCTTTGACCACATTTCGTCCATTTTCAATAGGGTTTGTCCTTAGGTTGCTCCCTACCACATACTAACATATCATTGAAATCAAACTAGTTTTACGTGACTTATCGTGCGGACGGGCAGATGGACAAAGCTGGAGTATATATGCTTCTTCCACCTACGGTTGGAAAGCGTAAAAAAGATGCCAGACTTGCAATTTTAAAATGATTGAATAGGTCGTATTGCATCGTAGTTCATTTAATGAAAGAACCGTGAACCCAATTTAAACCGTCCTGGTGGCCATGTGGGCAGAGGCGGAGGCTACTGGCTGGTCGCCAGAGCTGTGTATGAGTTCTAGCAGCAGATAGGGTATTGAAGCTGTGGCTGTCTCAAGGCGTTGGCTCTATCCCTTCCGTTAAACCAGTGGCCATACTTTTTTCTGGTGGAAAAGATGCCGGACCTTTTAGACATAAGTAAATGAAAATAGGGATGGTTGACATAATAAAAAGCAAATAAATTTCTTGGTCAATGCTTAAATTATATGGCGACACTTACAAGTTCGTGTTGCGCGGGTGGTGACCCTGATGCGAAAAATATGAATTTAAAGGGTGACACGTCAGATAGAGGAAACAGTAGAGAACCAAGATCTGCAACAGTGATCCCACCTAACTTTTGAAATAAAAAATGAAAGAGCAACGGTAGCTACTGTGCCCCTTTGATTTCCTTCAGATATAAAACTTTTAAGAAATAAAACGAAAGAATTTTTTTACTTTATTTACCTAAAAGCAACTTATATTACACTGCCGGACAATTACAAAGACGGATGACAATAGCAACGATAGCAACCATAAAATGGAAGGCAGAAAAATGTGGAAATTAGCATAAGTGCGGGATACAGTAAGACGTGTTGTGCGTATGCAAATTTTGGATTGCCGAACTTGTTTGTGACGTCATAGCGCTGATAAGAGATATAAGGGATTTGACGCGTATTGACCGTTCTTGTTCAAACGCAAAGTTGAAAGGGAAAGAATCAATTGACGAACTTGCAATTTTCAGTATGTCTTTCCGACATCACCGAAAAGATTTTACGCGTGGCCGTGTTATTGGCAAGATTGAAGAAGGGCGAAAAATTACAGATGTTGCCAGGGAGTTCGACGTCAGCCACAGTGTTGTTTAAAGTCTTTGAAAATCATTTCAAACAAATGGAGAGTGTAGCAAACGTCACGGGGGAGGTCGTGTTTGCAGTACGACACCTGCAGAAGATCGGTACATAGTGCTATCAACAAAAAGACACCGGCGCAGCACAGCTAGTAAGG
The DNA here is from genome assembly GCA_039090855.1 of Macrothele yani. Classification (NCBI taxonomy): domain Eukaryota; kingdom Metazoa; phylum Arthropoda; class Arachnida; order Araneae; family Macrothelidae; genus Macrothele; species Macrothele yani. Next base: position 140,043,063 of record CM077010.1, read on the forward strand.
TAGCAAATCAGTTTCTGGTTGCTACTGGCAAGCGGATCTCCCGAAAAACTGTCGCCAGACGTTTGCATGAAGGAGGACTATACGCCCGCCGTCCTGTTGTGTGCATCCCATTGTCCAGACGTCACCGTACCGCCCGTTTGCATAGTGCCATCAACATCGCAATTGGACTGATAACGACTGGTCTGCTGTCCTCTTCTCATATGAGAGTAGATACAGTCTATCGTCTGATTGTCGACGACAACTGATCTGGCGTGATAGTGGTACTGCATATTGTCCAGCAAACATACAGGAAAGGGGCCGATATCCGACATGTAGTGTCATGGTATGGGCTGGCATCATGATCAATGGCCGTACGTCCATCTATGTGCTTCCGACTGGGACTATGACTGGCCAACGATACCTTAATGATGTTCTGCTACCTCATGTTCGCATGTTCCGTGGTGCAGTCGGTGATGGATTCATTTTCATGGACGACAACACAACATGTCATCGAACAGTCGCTGTCCAGGAGTCTCTTGAGAGCGAGGATATTCAGCGCCCCGTATGGCCAGCACGTTCTCCAGATCTGAGTCTCATTGAAAATGTGTGGGATGCTTTGGGGAGGAGTCTTGCTGGTCCCCAATGCCTTCCAATAAACAAGGACACCCTCATCCGTGCACTGACATGGGAATGGGATAAATTACCCCAACAGCTGCTTGATAATGTTGTGCAAAGCATGACATGACGTGTTGAATCTTGCATCGCCCTCCATGGTGGCCATATCCCGTATTGACATCTTACGCCGGAACGCCTGAGGACGGTAATTGCATTTTTTTCACGTTTACGTATTCTGCACAAAATGGCCTGTTTGTCCCTTGAACACGTTCCAAAGCCTTCTGGATTTCAGAGCACAATAAATTGTCTTTCTTGTAATGTCCTGGCATTCTGACATTATTTTATTTCACTTGGAATCCAACCACACTTACTTTTTTATGCGCTATATAGCCGTTTATGATCCGTCCTTAGCAATTGTCCAGCAGTGTATATACAATTCATAGTAACTTATGCTGATTATACTGTAAATTGATGTTAGTAGAAGGTGTAGTATCGTCGTAGTCATTGCTAAAATTATTCCTGAAGATATCGTTCTTCAGAAACACTTTTTCAAATTCCTTAGTTGCCTTGTTATGAATTTGTCGATGCGTCTCGGTAATAATGTACTCCTGTTGTTGTTGCTCTTCTTCTTCTCTAGATTCAGAACGCAGAAGAGTTTCAGACGTAATACATTCATTATGCAGCGAAGTTTTGAACACTGCCGATGTACATTGTGAAGTCTGGATCGATGACATCGATCTCCATCTGTTCTTGCTGTTCAGGCTCAATTTGTGCAATTGAAGTACAACGCTGTGGCTCTAAAGCTGAATATGAGTGAAAAGCATCCTGGTGAGCGGACCTTTTACACTCCCTATATTCCCGTGACTTTCGGTTGATATCTAAGCGGGCCTTTTCGTATCCATTTCGTTCTTTTCTAGCTGTTTCTTGAACTTTCGTCGATTCTTATAATACTTTTTTTTTGGCTTTTCGCGCCATTTCTAAATTTTCGTCACCAAATTTTTTTTATCCAAAAAATAAATAAATTTTAAATCTACTTTATTTTGGCTTATTACGTACGTACGTTAGCACTGACTATCAGCTACGGAATCCGGGGTTGAATTCCCCGCTATCATTACCTATTCTCTAGTTATCAACCTTAAAACGGCGTGCGAGGAAACAAAATCATGAGAAATTTAGCTTTTCTAATGCAACTGTATCAAAGTGTTAAGGGGTGCAGAGTTGAAACTTGATTTGTTATAAATAGGACTCACTAACCTATCTAACGATGTATTAATCATTATTCTACGATAATTAGTTTTGAAGATAGAAGCTTTCAAATTGTGACATGTGTTCGTTTTATTCTTGCTCCCGATTTTACCCCCTACACAGCGCGGAGAAAAATGTAATTCTACGTCAAAAAGTCTGCAGGAACATAAAACTTGGGGAATTTTTGATAAAAAACAATGCAGTTTCTTTTATATAAATTTGTGGTTAGCTCGAATTTTCTCACAAGAGAAATCATGTTTTTGAGAAATTCTATTTGACTTCGCCTCGACCACGAAACTGTACTTCCTCATTCCAGAGAGTTACTAACAATGCACAAGCGCGCGCGAAAAAGAGAAAACTATTTGATCACCCAAAGAAAAATTTCTGCTCAGAAATATATGAAAAAACAGAAGTTCAAAAAAGGATTTTGGGCTTAAGAAAATTCCATAGAGCAGTACTTTACCTCGCGAAGTCACAAAGAATCAGAAAGTATTTGCAGAAGAAAGTATCTGGAAAAAGCTCTCCGATTTTTTTCTAAATCTGGGATGTAAGATTACAAAACAATTTCGTAAATGTTCGCTGCTTCCAGGCTTAAAGCTTCCAAAGACAAATAACAAGCTTTTTCTGCAATAATGCGTTGAAAAATGATTTTTCTGTGGTTTCAGGTAAATACCTTTGAAGACCGCATCAACGTTATTTAGGAAAATAATAAAAGAGTCGACAAATGCATGAGCATTTAATAGCAATGAAAAAAATGAATATTAGGAAATATTAATTTGAAGGAATCAAACATTTCTAACCATTCGTTTGCAATTAAATATAGTATAAGGCAGTACTTCTTTCTTTGGATTCACGCATCTCAGATACTTAAAATCGTTGTCCATTGAACTTGAGTGCTATTTCAAGTACAACCATTATAAAAACTACTTACAGGGGTGATAACGGAAATCCATAGGCTGCATTTAAATAAGAGGTATTCTAAAAATTATTTATTGTGACGTCATCACACGTCTTCAAACATTCTCTTTGTGTCATGAGAGAAAGTTTTCTAAGTCTTATCATGAATGATTTATGTTATACGTTTCTTTTTCATCAGATTCTATCATGTTTTCGAATATGTCCCATAAGGCTCTTAGGAAACCCACTTCCGTAAGCTTTTCCGCTATCTCAATACCAAATTCAGCATTTGGATTTCGCAGATCTGAAACACTATATTTAAAGTAAGCGTGTATATTAACTCATGGCACAGATTATTATGGTCACTCCTATCTCTACGCCTGGATGCGTGCTACTACACACAAACGTAGCAGCAGCATCACCCATTGGCACGGAATATATAGAGACATGTCACGGTCAGAGCGCGTCAGTTCGCAAGTGCAAAGCTCGTGCAGAGGGGAAAAGAAGGTACTTGTCGGGTTTTGTGCAGGAGATGATTTATGTTATACATGATTTCTATTATTGGCCCGAGGAAGGTGAAGGTCCACACCTCAGCAGCCGTAGGGGCAGTGGGCGTTTAAAAGGTGTCCGTAGTGAAGGTACGACAGAATGGTCCGAAGGGCAACACAGATTGACCCCACTTGTAGGCTACCACTGGCTAACAGTTGAAGTGAACATCGGTTCGCATATATTGTCCTGGAAGCAACGGCTTATGTGATCTGAATTAATGGCAAGTGCAACCATTTTGCAATTATTAGCATCCTTATGCCATTTCAAAAGAGCATCTTCAGAAAAGATCTACATCCAGAGTAATCCTGAGAGGGAAAAAGCTGCAATCAGCCTGCACGGTTGTAGGATACAGGACAATGGCTGCAATATTGTGGTACAGGGGTTGTTTTCATGAACACCCCTGGTCCTGTTATCCCTTAGAATGCACTTTTACCGCCAGATCGTGCATATGATTTGTTTCGGACCAAGTACTTCACTATGTGATAAACGTGTATTCGGATGGTATAAGACACTTTCAGAAAGAAAACATGTACTTTGTGCAGAAGGAGATCATGTAAAAGCGTTTCATTGTGCTCCCCTCGGCACCAAGTTCCCCTTGCTTGAATCCCAACGAACATTTCTGGAATTCAGACGAATGCAGAGGTGGTCGATCCACTCCAGTGCCTATCTCCTCCGCCGAATTCCGTGAGGTTATTCTGTCCAGTTGGTATTATTTACCTGAGGACAAATTCTGTCGTTTATTGATATTGTCGTTACGCTGCGAGTAGTCAGGTATAGAAAATATCATTGTCGCAAACATCAAAAACGATTTGACTAAGAGTCAAGAAAATCGTATGACGCAAAACTGAGATTCAACATACACATATGGTCTTCTTTAAAAAAACAGCCGTCGTAGCACGATCTTTAACTTCAGGTCATAAAACACATGATATTTAAAACTTTATTAAGTTAAAAACACATTTGAATTACAATGACACATGAGCGGATTCGGGGTCGCCAGCGACACCCATCATCAGATGTGTGAATACTGAAAATCTGATGATGGGTGTCGCTGGCGACCCCGAAAGCGCTCATGAGTCATTGTAATTCATATGTGTTTTTAACTTAATAAAGTTTTAAATATCATGTGTTTTGAGACCTGAAGTTAAAGATCGTGCTATGACGGTAGTTTTTTAAAGAAGTTCGTATAAGCACGAAAACCTTCTACATTATACACATATGGTATCTATAAGGGGTGTTCAAATGAAAAGGTACGAAACGTCATAAGAACGTAACCGTTAACATATTTGCCTATGCCGCTATGGGAGAACGTACCGACATATCTAGGGATGCGATTGGAGTCGCGTGCGTGGAACGGAGCATGCGCGGGTGCCCGCATGCGCAGGAGAGAGCAGAGGCTCTTATAAAGAGCGCCGTCCAATTGACGCGGCAGTGCGTGTGAGGAAAGGATGGCGTTCACATTGCAAAATTCGACGATTGAGGAGCAGCGAGGCGTTATCCGATTTCTGACAGCGGAAGGTGTTAAACCGGCCGCTATTCATCGCGGAGGGTTTGGTTCTGCTCCATAATAACGCGCGTCCACACGTCTCCAGGGTCACACACGCGGAACTGGCCAAGTTCCAGTGGGAGCAGCTTGACCATCCGCCCTACAGCCTGGACATGTCGCCCTGCGATTTCCATGTGTTTGGTCCCCTGAAAAAACATCTGAAAGGGAAGCGCTTCCACTCAGATGACAAACTCAAGGACGCTGTGCAGGACTGGGTCTCGTCACGGCCACAGGAATTCTGGGAACAAGGAATCCTTCGGCTCGTTAATCAATGGGATCGTTGTGCTACGGCCTATGGTGTAATCTTTGAATAAAGTCTTCATTTATACCCACAGTGTCGTTTCGTACCTTTTCATTTGAACACTCCTTGTATGTCAATCAGTTCAACGGAGATGTGCCGTGGCGTATCCGAGACAGATTAGGAATGTTTGCGATTAAAACACTTGACACTTAACGCTTTTTTTCTTCAAAGAAGCAAAACTAACTGACAAGCCAGATTCAACCCTCAAACATGATATTTCGGAAACTTTCTGTGTATATCAGAAGTCTTCACAACTTGTTAATGACATTGCATCCACCTCATTTCTATCAAGCGCGTGGAAGCAACTAACCAAAATCCGTGACTGTAAACACCGTTTATGACATCATACACAATTTGAATATTTACGTGCCATTCGTCCTGACTTGAAAAAAAAATTTGTGACAAACCACATTGTATTTTCCTAATACGTAAAATCGTCACAATACTATAGTATTTGAGATCAAGAACCCTATGTGCGTAGTTTTTAAACACTTCTCAGTCGGCTTCTAAATGATAGATCGCTACAAAACTTTGATCATTTGTACACCTCAAATAGTCCATTCGCTTATGCGAGTTGAATATCTCTACCTTAGCACATTCTCGATATTGTGATTGCCATGGTAATCAACCTCTGTAATATATAGGGTATCCGAGAATTATTGGACACATTACAAAATTACATAAAACAAAACATTAAACAGATAGAAAGAAACTGACTGTTTTTTTTTGTTTTTTTTTATTGGAGGTATAACGACCACCGTGAGCAACTCAATGGGCTATAAGCAGTCGCCCGTCCCTAATTTAGTCACTGGTTCCAGGGAAGGGAGAGAACCAGTGCCGTAAGACAAACACAACATCCATGCCTCACCGGGATTCGAACCCGGACCCCGTTCGTACGAATCATCAGAGGCCATCGCTTAGACCACTGCGCCACCGGGGCGGCGAAACTAACTGTACTAAGTTACAATGTAACTACACAAGTTAATAAATTTCGATGTGACATCCCTTGGTTGCTCGTAGTACTTCCAAGCGATATTCGATTTCATGCCATGCATTGGCAAGCATCTGAGGAGTTATGGAATTAATAGCAGCTCTGATACGCTGCTTCAGTTTCTGCAAATCAGTACAAGGCGTCTCTGATAGACACGATCCTTTTCACATAACGCCACATGAAATAATACAATGGAGTTAGATCTGGAGAGCGAGGAGGCCAGGGAAGGGGACCACCACGCCCAATCCATCTGTTGGGGAAATGCTCATTTAGGCACTTACGTACACACGTTGAACAATGCGGAGGCGTTAGAAAACGACGTTGTCATATCTTTTGATCTGGGGTATAGCGATATTTTCTAGCATAACCAAGTAAATGTCACCATTTACGTTTTTCTCGCAGAAGAAGAAAGGGCCAATCACTTCTCTTTTTGTTAGGGCGCACCACACATTAACTTTTAGAGAATCGCGTTCCAGTTCAATAGCAGCATGAGGCGGTTCACTGCCCCATATCCAACAGTTGCTACGATTCACAATACCTGATACATGAAATGTGGATTCTTCACTAAAAATTACAGTACTGGGAAAGTTTTCGTCGTTTTCCACTCAATTCAGATAATCCACAGCGAAATCGTATCGCAGAGTGTGATTATTTACATTCATCTTTTGCACTATTTGAATTTTATAAGTATGAAACTTTAATTTCTTGTGCAAGATATCGTGAACTGTCCATTTCGGAATGCACAGTTCTCTGCTTGCTTTAAGAACGGAGATCCTGGGGCTTCGTCGGAAACTTTCATTAACTTGGTCAACCGTCTCACCACTGACGCTAGTCCTACCGGCTTCTCCACGATGTTCCACATTGCCAGTTTCTTTAAACTGTTTCATCCAACGCTTAATTGAATTCGCCGACGGAGGATTACAACCATACTCTAAACGGTACCGTCTTTTAACTTTAATGACATACTTTAATTACTCAAGCCATAATACACACATCGCCTTCTGCTGTACGGATGACATGACTACGTATTGCGCATTTCTCATACATTCTCGTCATGCCACACCTAGAGCCATCTATCGGATTCTGGGAATACCAATTCTGCAAAACAAAAATATAGAAGCCGTGTTAGTATTACGTGACATAGAAAAACTGACAATGCTCATAGTTTTTTTTTGTTTTAGTGACTGGTGGTTTCACGATTACCGTGAGCAACTCAGTGAGCTATAAGCAGTCTTTCGTCCCTAATTTAGTGCCACTTGTTTCAGGGAAAAGAATGAGCCAGCGCCGTAAGACAAACACAACATCCATGAATCACCAGGGCTGGAACCGGGACTCATCTGCGACGAATGATCAGAAACCATCGCTTAGAGCACTGCGCCATCCTGGCTGCACGTATTTTGCCAGACATCAGCTTACGTAGCTCCTTGGAGTGTAATTACAAAAGAGCTGGATTCGTTTGACTCTTAATTCTGCATTCTAGCTTATCCCAAAAGATATATCTTGGATAAAGAATGGAGTTCTGCTATGGCCAATGAAAAGAAAAAGCGCTGAAGCGCAGTACCCTTCACACCACGTTTTCATAGTCCATTTTGTTAGGAAAGCCGCGTGTCAACGTTGGAATGTAGGAAACACGAAAATATGCAGCATGGAGCAGAATGGCGCTGTATTTGTATCATGAATTTATCCCTTTTGCAGTAATCTCTTCCATAAAATCTACCCAAGTATTATACCATTGATTTTCTGTTTGCAAATTTTCTAGTTTGGACAATACTATCAGACAAGAAGAATTTTTCACACAAAATGGCAGCTTTTCGAACGTATAGGGTGGTTCGTCATTCCACAAAATCGATTTCCATTGATCAACAGTCCATGCCTAACGTGCTGAAATCACGTGTTCTATTCGATTAAATCATGTGTTCAAATCTACCGTTTCCTTCCCTTATTTTTCATTTATTCGTTATTAGAAGCTTGAGAACCGTCGCTTTTTACGAAGTTGCAGAGTAATAATTCAGGCAGCAGATGGGCTGCTCACTGTGGAAATGTACATAGTAATGTTTATGATCGGAAACATATCTGAACTACGTATATAATATGGCGAATACATATCTAGCAGAGAGAAGATTTTCTATTCTGCCACCTTACAAACATTTGTGGAAAATTTTGCTTTACGAAAAATTAGAGATTATGTACAAAGTATTCTCTTTGAATGAATAACTGATCAAATGATCATATGTAGAGGATTTTAGGAAGGGAGTGTCTGACACCAGGTCTTAAACAAGCCTTAGAAATAGGAAGCTAGGAGATTTGGGCTAGATTGCCCGATAGGAAAGTGACACGGAAGCGAAGTAAAAAGGGGGAGGAAGACGCCCTTATTTATTACCGGGGGCCAGTACCCGAGGTCCGACGGCTTAACGTCCTGATGTGACGCACGACGGATATTTAGTTGATCGAGCTTTCGTACCTGTCTGGGATCGAACCTGATGCCCTTTCTGTGGTCACGAACGTTACCCGCTAGGCTACCCGTGGCCCTCTTTGAATTTTCACCTATTTATTTACAGTCTAGTCAAGTCACCGCGTTCAAGTTGTTGAAGCGTTCTATTATTCAGTTTGCTGTCTACCTTCCTTGAAAAAGCCATCTGGGTAATATGCGAAAGCTTGAAAACTTTGATTTCTATTCTACGCCAATAAATTCGGATTACCAGATTTAAAACGATTAACTACCAGATTTAAAGCGATTTTATTTTTAATCTGCGTTTTAGACGCAGAAATGTCGGGGGAAATACGATAAAGTCGTACGTTTACGCACTGTAGAGGAAAAACTGCATTATTCGATGAAGAAGCTCTATGCGAAGAAATCCTTGCAGTTAATGGAATCAAAGTAAAATAAATATTTCAATTTAATTCTTAAAAGTAATAATATGAAATGATGTATGTTTTGAAATCAATAGTATTTGCATGGCTTCATCCTAGCGGGGATGTTTTTGATAACCAAATACACACAGCAGCGTTTACATGGCTGAGGCTCTTAATGCGAAATAAAGTTTTTAAATCGGACTAATATATTTGGAAATGTCTTGTACATGGATGAACATATGAACGCTGATAAAGTTACAATGTAAGAACAATCTGCTTTTCAAAAGGCATGAAAAAAGTCGTACTTTAACTTCCCCCCCTTTTTTTTTTTTTTTTTTTTGATTGGAGGTTTAACAAGACCACCGTGAGCAACTCAATGGGCTACAAGCAGTCGCCCGTCCCTGATTTAGGGTCACTGGTTCCAGGGAAAATAGAGAGCCAGTGCCGTAAGACAAACACAACATCCATGCCTCACCGGGATTCGAATCAGGACCCCTTTCGGACGAATGATCAGAGGCCACTGCGCCACCGGGGCGGCTAACTTTCACTGTCGGACAGATAGGAAAGGCTGCAAAGGTAACTTTCTTTAAGTATACACAGTCATATAAAAAAATATGGCCACCTATCTGATAATGCGAATAACCACCTTCGCCCCGAATGACAGCGGCTAGACGGGGTGGCATGGACGTAATGAAACCCTGGAGGCACACGTGCTTATTCGGACTTCAACAGAGCACGAAGGTTCCGGAGATCACATCGTTGGGGGTCGGCACGCCGAACCTGTCGATTCAAATAATCCTTGAAGTATTCTACGGAACTGAGGTAGGGATATTTTGCCGGCAAAGGGAGAACGGAAACATCGCTGTCGTGTTTCTGAAACCACTCACGCACACCCTTAGAGACATAGCAGGGCGCATGGTCCTGTTGGTAGAATGGACAGGTCCTGTTGGTAGGATGGACAGCTAGCCATGGGCTTTCGGTGACCCATCTAGTGGTACCAGTGGTACCAGCTGTCCAAGGTAATACCAGGAAAACATCCCGCAGACACACACTGAAGGTGCACACTGCCCCCCGCAGTCTTGTACGTGACCGACATGCGTGTGCGGGTTTTGGTTCTCGTGTGTCTGACGCCGTATCAGCTACTTCTGCGGAGTAAAAACCTCGATTCGTCGGAGAAGGCAACCTTTTCCGCCTCTTCCACTGTTCGATGACGGTATTCACATGCGAACTGCAAGTGTCCTTGCCGATGGACCTGAGTTAACATGGGCTCCTTGACGCAGCATTGACAGCGGTGTCCCATGCGTAACAGGGTTCGCTCTACCGCTATAGGGGACACGTATCTACGTGCCCCAGATTTCCTTTGCGTGGTCAATGGCTGCGCTGTTGCGCGTCGATTGCCTTTAACTAGTCGACGGAGGTGACGTTCTTCTTTTGGGCCGATGGTGTCTTTGGGGCTCACAGCTGTGACGTCGGAAGGTTGTAGGTGTGTCAACGGTCCCTTCTTGGTACACCCTTACTACACCATCTAGCGAACAGCTCACGACGTCTGCTGTTTCTGAGATGCTTCCACCCTTGGCACAGTAGCCAATGATCATTCCTTTTTGAACGTCCGTCAAATCACTACCTCTGCTCATTGTGCTCACGTGACGCATTATGGCTCATCTGTCCTTGCCGGCCGCTTATATCTTCGTATGTTCGATCTTGTCACGTGAACTCTGTGGTCGACCTTGTCACATGAACTCTGTTATCGACTTTGTCACGTGAACTCTGTGATGCGCCTGGGCTGGTACACTGTGATTCCTGGGGTGTTCATATTATTCTGATACGACCGTGTGTGTACTGGAGTAGCAAATTATTACAATACCTACCTGATAACGTGTTGGACAGCTTTTGGCCTTCGAAACAGGCTCCATTTAATTTGGTTTGAATTCAACGAGGTGCTGATTGTGTTAAACGCGTATGTTTATCCAAGCGAATGTGATGGCGTCCCTCAGTAACCGAATGTTCGCTGGAGGGATATATGTATCATAAACGTCGGTCTCAATCTCATCCTAGCAGGTGTTCAAAAGGCTTGAGAACTGGTGGCTGTGGAGGCAATTTTAGCAATTTGAAGTCAGTGCCGTGCTCCTGGAATCGCTGTGTAACGATCCGAGGCATTTTGCGATGGCGCATTATCCTGCTAGAAGTAGAACTGTACATCAGGAAGCACCATGCTCATGCACTGGTGTGCCTGATCCACAGTGATGTTAAGATTTTAGCTGCATCCAACTGCTCTTCCAGAGGTTTTAAAGAATCCCAAGCCCACCACGATAGCAGACGCCAGACCATTGAACTCTCTCCATTAACTTATAAAGTTCACGCTAGTCACTTTGGATCGATATTACCGTACTATTGACGCCATATTATGGCTCGTCTATCTTTAAAGGCTACCTTTTACAGTTCTAAGTCTAGTTTCTGCAGTTCAGTGCCCACTGCAGAAGAATTTGTCTGCAGAAACGAGTGATCCAGGAAGGTAAAGTCTGCTGTTGCAGCACATTACCGCCAATGCTCGGCGGCCTGTATGCTCTGCAATCCTCTTCTTGGTACCGTTCTTCTACTGTGTAGTTACTTGACGCAACGGAGTTTATCTGTTACCTCGTACAAACCTCCTCAGCCGCCTCTGCCCATGAACGCTGCTCTCTCAGGAATACGCTGTCTGCTTGTTCGTGCACCACTGATTCAACGACTCCTGCTACAGTTTTCTTGCATAGCCAAGAAAATTTGCCATTTCTATTGGCTTTCACTTTTCCCCCTAGCGTCTACTATCATGTCTCTCCCCCCCTCTCTCTTTTGATTGGGAGTTTAACGACAAACGTGAGCAACTCAATAGGCCATAAGCAGTCGCCCGCCCCTAATTTAGGGCCTCTGCTTTCAGGTTCCAGGAATGGGAGAGAGTCAGTGTCTAAAGATATACAGAAAATTCATGCCTCACTCGGATTCAAACCCAGACCCCATCTCGGACGAATGGTCATTGCTTAGACTAGGGTTGTGCAACCTCGGGACCCCTTTGGGGTCGGGAGAGTTTATTTAAGGGTTCGTCATTTCTCTTTTTTTCAACATCAAAAACTAGTTTCTTCTGATTCTTGATGAAGCTATTTTCTGGGTTCGAGATCATAACGTAACCCTTTTTCGTGGGTGTGATTGGTGTTACGCTATGTCTAAAACCATGACTAAGGAAAGGTTGAACTAAATCATAATAAGATGCAATAGTTGCACGGAATAGCCCAATTAAGGTTTTACGGTCAGAAGAAACATATACAGAAGCCAAACTTACGATAACCTTTTATTGGTCAAGCAACGATTGATGAAATTCACAATTTAGCACTACGAGTTTTTTACTTCACATATACCTTAATTATCAATCGTATAATCTAACTTAACAACGATCGAACATCTCCACACATGCACATACACATACTAAGCAACTACTGTATCTTCTTTTTTATTTAACGTTCTTATCACATTCATACGTCACTCTATCTGACCTCAAACATGTTGCCAACCTCATTCATGTGAGAGAGAAGATATCACGTTATGTTTGGAAAGAGCAAAAGAGAACAAACTCAAATTTACATAGGAAAAGGAACTAAAAATAAAAGTTAAATTAGAATATACACTGAAGTGCCATAAAAACTGATACACCAGTCTAATACTTGGTAGGTCCCCCACGAAAGCGCAGGACTGCAGATATACAACGGGGCATGCAATCCACTAGCTTCTGGAAATATGTTGTAGGCAATGCACAGCATACTTCCTGCAGAGCGTTCCACAATTCAGATGTATTCCGAGGTCTCGGATTCCTGTGTTCGATACCGCGTTGCATGGCATCCCAAATGTGTTCTATGACATTCAGATCTGGTCACTTGGGTAGGAATGGCAACACCCCAAACTCAGATGAATGCCCCTCTAACCATAATGTGGCGTCCCGACACATGTGGGAAGGTGCATTTTACTGTTGGAACAGGCCCAACCCATCAGCATGAATGCAGGACATGAACGGGTGTACCTCGTCAGAAAGGATGCGCACATAATGTTGGCCGGTCACAGACGTTGTTAGACGTACTAGGGGTCCCAGTGAATTCCAGCTAATCACACCGCATATCATTACGGACCCCACACCAGCCGGTACAGTTCCCTGTTGACAGGCGGGATCCATGGCTTAATGGGGTTTGCGCCACACACGAATCCTTCCATCTGCCTGATAAAGTTGGAAACGCGAGACCAGGCTACTTGTTTCCAGTCATCAAGTGTCCAGTGGCGGTATTGCCGTGCCCAAGCGAAGCGCATAGCTCTGTGTGGTGCACCCATCAAGGGGACTCAAGTTGGTCGTTGGCTCCCAAAGCCCATATCGTGCAGGGTACGTTGCACAGTATGGTCACTGATGCTTGCTTAGGCTCCAGCATTGAATTCCGATGATACCTGCGAGAGTGTTGCCTGCTTATCGCGTAAAACGATTCTTGACAGCCGACGATGGTCACTTTCACCCAATGTCTTTTTACGGACACACTGGTATCGTAGGTTGGAGGTTTTGCCGGAATTCTTGTAGTCACGGTACACCCTTGCAATGGTCGTCCGTGAAAATCCGAACTTCGTTTCTATCTCCGAAATATTATGGCCCATCTCACGAGCGCCAACAATGACACCGCGTTGAAAATCGCTTATATCGTTATTACTTGTGATTCTCATGCCGAAAAGAGCTCTGACAGCTGGCAAGGATGTCTATCGCTTTATATACGCACTGGCGGGCGCAACCGAGTACGCGCATAGGTGATGTTGCTATGTATTTTGCATAAGTTCGTCTGTACCAGTCTTTTTGGTACTTCAGTGTCCGTCACAAGATTCATTTTCATTTAAAATTGATTCTTCTTGAAGACTAACTCTGAAAGAAAAGCAGGGGTTAGTTGAAATATCTACAGATGAAACTCTACGAATCAAGTTTGGAACACCGACATTGACTGAATTTTGGCTATCCGTGCAGAATAAACATCCATTATTAAATAGTGATAAAAGCACTGCAACATTTGCTTTCTTTTGCATCAACATACGTATGCGAAATTGCCTTTTCTGCTCTGAGCTCGATCAAGACCAAACACCGATCTAAAATAGAAATTAAAGATGATCTAAGAGTGGTGATATCAAGTATAAACACAAGAATGTAGAGCATAATTATCACGATTCATGCTCAAATTTCACATTAGGACGACAAACAAAGCGTGTGTAGTTTTTTTCCTTCCACTAATTGCGCTTATATTTTGTTTCAATATTTTATACATATAATTTTTAGTTAGATGAGATATTTAAAAATATTTAATTAATAAATGTAATTAATATAAAATAAATGTCTTTTAAAATGCATATATAATTATAAATTTTAACCCCTTGTTTCATTTACATGGTGACATGAAGTTTCCATAATAAAATAATTCTTCAGTGCGGTCGCACCCATATAAGAGGTTGCGCACCTCTTGGCTAGTACCACGGCGCCACCAGGGCGACATCGCGACTCTCACAATGTTTCTGAAATCAGGAGTATTTCCCATTTTGTCCGCTATCTACAATTCGTAGCTGTCTGGATCCTTTGCAATGAGCTGTCTACAAAGGCATCGAAGTTTAAGTGAGGATGGGAGTGTCTCTGATTGCTATTGAGTGTTCCTAATAAGTTGCTATTTGAGTGTACATACGTCCAAATATATATATTAAAAAAAGCAAACTACATAAATCTTTACCAAGCATTCCTGAAACAAAATGACCCGGAGGCGTGTCGAACTTTGTCCCTACAACGGACTGAGAGGCAATCCATACGTGGTTTTTCCCGGTAATGCGAAGATCGGTGGCAGCAGCCATGATTTCGACAGCTTCCTCCCGGGTGGAGAAAAGAAGAATTATCCTCGCTTCGCTGTCAGCCAGATCTTCCAACTCGTTCTTGACATCTGTTCTGTTTCTTCCCTTCAAAGTTACAATGTCGAGAATTATGAACCTAGAAGAAAAAATTAATTTTTACTTTACGATAGTTAAAAAGAGCAAATACAAGCTGTTGGAACTATTTTTGATGCTATGCATCTTTCCTGAAAGTAGTAATTTCCAAATAAGCTAATTCGATGTAACGAAAATGGGTTACGGAAGTACTCAACGAAAGGAAAATTGTTAAAATCTGATTTTCGAATGTTGTCCCATTAAATGACGCTACAACAAAATGTTTTATATATCAGCGAATATTATTTCACCACGTTTTACATACACTCAACAATATTTCATTGCAATTTGTAAAAATTACGAAAATCTGATACTAAATATGATAAAAGCTATTACAAAAATGCATTTTTGATTATTACAAAACAGTTCATTGTAGCAGAATTTAGTTTCCTCTCAACCTCCTTCCTCCATGGGGTGATTACCTTATACAAACCAGAGCTTTAAAGTGTGTATAACCCGATGTGGTTAAATATGCAGATATCCCAGGCAACAGCCCTGATCTTTAACTTAGACCCAACACTGAGCCACTGTCTTTCAAGGATAGAAGTCGTTGGTTCAGGGTTGGGCATACGTTAAACTGCAAGGCTGTGCTCCCTGAGATCCTAGACGAAAAGTTACCTTCCCATCACTAACAACATTGAGCCACTGTTTTTCAAGGACAAAAAACGGTGCCTCAGTGTTGGGCATAAGTTAAATTGAAAGGCTGTGTTCCCTGGGATCCCAGAACAAACGTTACCTCCCCTAACAACACTGAACCACTGTGTTTCAAGGACAGACGACGATGCTTCAGTGTTGGGCATACGTTAAATTGCAAGGCTGTGCTACCTGGAATCCTAGACACAAAGTTACCTCCCCATCACTAACAGCACTGAGCCACAGTCTATCAATGACAGAAGACGGTGCTTCAGGGTTGGGCATACGTTAGATTGAAAGTCTGTGTTACCTGGGATCCTAGACCAAATTTTACCTTCCCATCACTAACAACACTGAGCAACTGGCTTTCAAAGGCAGAAGAGGGTGTTTCAAGTTACTTCCCCATCACTTACAACACTGAGCCACTGTGTTTCAAGGACAGAAGACGATGCTTCAGTTTTGGAAATACGTTAAATTGCAAGTCTGTGCTACTTGTGAACCTAGACAAAAAGGTGCCTCCCCATCGCTAACAACACTGAGATCCTGTATTTCAAAGACAGAAAAAGGTGCTTCAGTTTAGGCCATACGTCAATGCACGGCTGTGCTACCAAGGATCCTAGACAAACAGTTACCTCCCCATCACTAACAACACTGAGCCACTGTGTTTCAAGGACAGAAGACGATGCTTCAGTGTTAGGAATACGTTAAAATGCAAGTCTGTGCTACTTGGGATCCTAGACTAAAAGGTACCTCCCCATCGGTAACAACACTGAGCCACTGTATTTCAAGGACAGAAAACGGTGCTTCAGTTTAGGGCATACGTTAAATTGCAAGGCTGTGCCAACAGGGATCCTAAACAAACAGTTACCTCTCCATCACTAACAACACTGATGAGCCACTATCTTTCAAGGACAGAAGACGGTGCTTCAGTGTAGGGCATACGTTAAATTGCAAGGCTGTGCTACTTGGGACCCTAGACAAAAAGTTACCTCCCCATCACTAACAACACTGAGCCACAGTCTATCAATGACAAAAGACGGTGCTTCAGTGTTGGGCATACGTTAAATTGCAAGTCTGTGTTACCTGGGATCCTTGACCAAATTTTACCTTCCCATCACTAACAACACTGAGCAACTGGCTTTCAAAGGTAGAAGAGGGTGTTTCAAGTTACCTCCCCATCACTAACAACATTGAGCCACTGTGTTTCAAGGACAGAAGACGATGCTTCAGTTTTGGGAATACGTTAAATTGTAAGTCTGTGCTATTTGCGATCCTAGACTAAAAGGTGCCTCCCCATCGGTAACAACACTGAGCCACTGTATTTCAAGGACAGAAAACGGTGCTTCAGTTTAGGGCATACGTTAAATTGCAAGGCTGTGCTACCAGGGATCCTAGACAAACAGTTACCTCTCAATCACTAACAACACTGAGCCACTATCTTTCAAGGACAGAAGACGGTGCTTCAGAGTTGGGCATACGTTAAATTGCAAGGCTGTGCTACTTGGGATCCTAAACCAAAAGTTACCTACCCAACACTACTAACACATGCACTTTTCAGCTTTTCTTTCTATCTTCACGTCAGATTTTAACTTAATAGGCTTTCGTAGCTATGTCATATTTCATCAGAACGTTTCTTACGTTCGTCTAAATCTGAATAATGTAAACATAAAATAAATATTTTTTTGAATGAGTAAACAGTCAAAATGCTATTCTCCCCACAGTAGTTTGGTAAATATTTGCATTTATGACTCATATACACAATCGAGTCACATTACTGTGAACACCTCCTACTTTTGACGTAAACAGAGCGTAGCCAATGAAAGAAGGCACGTGTCGTGAGCTGGCTTAGAGGGTATATAAGAAGTGCTGCAGGCATTCTGAAAACATATTACCCGTTGCTGTCATGGATAAAATGGAGCGATTTTTCAGATTTCCAAGAAGAGATGATTATCGGCTTTCGGGCCAAGGGTGGCAGTCTTTCTGAAACAGCGCAGTTTGTGAACTGTTTTCCTGCTGCTGTGGTTAAAGTGTGTCGTGATTGGAGAAATCGCACCATTGCAAATAAGCTACGTGAAAACTGCGGAGCACCACGTGCCATTCATGTGAGAGGTGAACGTTGGCTTCGAAGGTGCGTCAGGGACAATTGACACGCTACAGTGGGGCAATTCACTGGCCAAATGAACCAGGTGGCTACCGGAAGTGTGTCTCAAACGAAATTTCAGCGAAATCTGCTGCGTATGGGGATCCGATACAGACGGATGGTCACTGCACGTATGCTAACGAAGATGCATTGGCAGAAAAGGCTTACATTTGCACGGCAGTATCGGAATTGGACTGCCGCTGATTTGTGAAGGATTGCCTTCTCCGATGAGTCACGTTTTCTGCTTCATAGAACCGATGGACGTTGGCGTATAAGGCGAGAAGCATCGGATAACAAACAATCTTCAACCAGTTCTAGAAGAATACAAGCTGGTGGGGGCAGCGTTACGGTCTGGCGAATGCCTTCGTGGTATTCTCTGGGTCCACTCATACCTGTGGAAGGCACTATGGACCGAATTCGTTATGACTCCATCCTTGCAGACCACGTACACCCTTACATGCTGTATGTCTTCCCTGGGGCGGATAAGATCTTCTAGGACGACAATGCGACGTGTCACATAGCTAGAAATGTCTGAGAGTGGTCGGAAGAGCACGATGAAGACTTCAAAGTACTTCTTTGTGCCCCTCACTTCAACCCAACTGAGCCTCTGTGTGACCACCTGGATCCTGTTGTTCTCTCTATGGATTCTCCAGTACCCACCTTTTGCCAGCGGTCAAAGGCACTGCAGTCAGCATGACTCCACATACCAGCGAACACCTTCCAACACCTTACTGAGTCACTTCCAGCCCGTCTACCTGCTACCGGCGCCGCACACGGTGGTCACTCTGGATATTAGCTGGTAGTCACAGTAATGTGATTCCATCGTGTATATCTTCTTTCATCGGTTTTACGAAAACAACATTCATTTGTCCACCTACTTACGTAACGCTTAATGTGAGGAATTAGTAAGCCTTATTGTTCCTTGTTATGTTTTCATTCCTCTTAGTATGTATTGGTATGTGACTCTGTGCGGTTGTGAGTGACTCGAATTAATGCAATGTGTTGTATGTAAATAAATATTTTATCTCGAATCACTCGTTTTATTTCACGCCCACAAGTATCTTAGCATCAGAAAAATGCATAGCATAAATTATCTAGAAACTGTTCCAGGGGTATCCTCTGGATTTGTTTTCAAGTAAATCACACACATACAAGAAGCGCTAAACTTAGCCTGAGTTTTCCTGCTAAGAACCGCACCTCTGACCAAAATCGCTATTCAGCAAACAAATCCGTTGTAACAGACATTCAAGTTTCAATTCGTTGTACCAACCAGACATTGACGTAAGAGCTTCGAAAAATTCCATCGTAACACATTTGGATCACTACTTGAACTCCCTGAGTATTTTCGTTTTCTCATAATATATTTGATGTTCTTTTCGGTAATTTAATGATTAGTGCAGAAATTAAATGAAAGATTGCATTGGAAAAATTGAATGTCTTCCGTTTTTCATTTTGTTTATTTACTTGTTGTTAGCAGTTGTTCTTAGAAGGTGTCACTGAACATGAATTCCGGCTTCCAAATATTAATACAAATTTCAGGTTGTGATATGTATGACTAATGTGCCAGACGTCCTCATTTTCTGGGGTCTTTCCCCAGTTTCAGTGTTTCGTCCTCAGTTACGTAAACAATAATTTCAGGGCGTCAAATGTCCTCAATTTCTTATTTTTGGTCCTCAATTTTGGAAATTCCCCCAAACAAATTGAAAAAGGGAAAAATGTGCTAAAAAAGGTCATAATTGGATCTACCAAATGCAACCAAATTCAGCATCAATTAGTTATTCAATTGCAAAAAAATGGACTCAGATCTACTTTCTGAAGTGGATGAATTTTTCCTTGAATTAAGTTAGAAATCACGCAGTATTAATGCCGAAGCATAGAGCAAAGTCATTTCGATAATCGGGATGTTATTTCGTTTCTGCTTTAACAGGATTAAGCTAAAAATATTTATAAGATGGTGGAAAAACCCCAATCTTTTCCAGCGTCCACTATTTTGCAATTAAACAAATGGTTGATGCTAAATTTGGTTGCTTTTCGTAGATTTATTTGAAAGTTCTACAACTTTTGTTTAGTACATTTTTCATTAAACTGTTTCATGAAGTGAAATTATTGGGCTTAGAATATTCCTTCTTATAGAGATATTATACAAGAATTCCATGATTTCTGTTCGCTCAGTTTGTAGTTATGGCTTTAGATACTTTTTCTCTTACAGAATCACAATGAATTTTCAGTACAAAATCCAAATGTGGCCTTGTTTGCATGTGTTGCTCCCTATGAGTAACATTTTAAATTTACCAGAAGTAATATTCTGCAGGTAGTATTTTATTGCTATTTCATACTTATTTCACGCAAAATGCATTCTTCAGATTCATTGCATGTTTCCCCATGAAACTGGACATTTATGGTACAGTTCATAATATTATTTGCTAATCATCGGCTTTACTATACTATGTCACACGTTGTCTTTAATCACGTCCTCATTCTGAAACGAAATTGTTCTCAATTTTGTATTGAAATTGAGGACAACATGCTATGCTGCCCTCAGTTTCGTTCTCAAAAATCTGGTTACCTTGCGTATGAGAGAAATGTCGAGATACAGGTTGAAACATGCATGAGAGAAATTGCCTCCAAACTCCATTATGGATTGCAGTCGTTGATCTTGGCTTTAACTTTTCATCTAGGGAGGAGACGAAAGAAAGAATCACGGAAGGGTGAGGAACGTCATTTATTAGTGGACAGTGAGAGAGAAATTACCTTCAAAACAGAGAGGGAGTTAAAATCAGTTTGCCACTCCTACAGGGTAAGAGCTGGAAATAGAGAGAGGCAAGAAGAAGGCATAGAAGCCATGGAAAGACATCCTGCTACAAAGTTCACGCGTCAGAGATGATTCTGCAGAGTCTAAATTTCTGTGAGAAGCTGTCGGTAAATATAAATATGTATATTATTTTAAATTAAATGCTTTATCGGCAATAATGAAGGTTTTACGGATTGCATTTATGAAAAGGTGTTAATGCATTCAAGGTCTCATAATCGGTTCGTTCATCATTAGTATTAAATTTATTGTAATAGCAACTCTGAATTTCGCTATTTTTGATAGATTTTGCTGTTTACTAAAACTTCTGTTTAGTGCAATCCTGTACAAATCCGGAAAAGATGAGTCACTCGGGAAAAATAGCAGTAATGGATCCTACTCTCGTTCACAGATGTACACGTATGGTTCAAATTTTGATGAAAATCAAGAACTATTTACTGCGAGGGTGACATCCTACAAACGTTTTTACCAGAAGAGCAGCTCTCTTAGCCGTTGTATATAAGAAATTAAACTTAACTCATGTGCTACTTTTCTCGGAAGGTGCAACCAAATGATAAAAGACCTAGAACAGTTCTTTCAAGGAAAAACTACAGAAATTGAGTGATCACTCGACATTGACTCAAACAATTCTGAACAACAATACCTTTTTTTTATTTCATTAGATAATGGAACAAATAAAAACCATTGAAATGTTTTTCTCATTTAAGATTGCTTCATCTGTAAAAAAAGCAATTTTATCCGTTATTTAGAACTACTGAAAGGAAGTTATAATCCAGATTTTGTTAATAATACGAAGAGCTTTTCCAGCTTCTTAAATATAATAAAATTCTTTAGAAATTGAAATTAGAACCAAAATGAACTGAAGTGTTTTTCCACGAATGGCAAACAGCAAAATAAAATCGTTCCGAAAAGGTTTCGCTTCAGAAGTTCAGGTTTTAATAAAATCCCCAAATGCTTTCAGAATTTTCAAAGTATTTTCATGAATAGTAATTTATTGAAACGACATTTTGTTTATCGGATATGTTACGAGAAAATTGTGAATCGTTTTGTAAAGTACTAAGAAAGCTTTAAATCTCCTGCTATAAAACTAGTGCATGTTAAAGAAATTTGTTCAGAGATAAAAACAAGAAAGATGATGCCGAATTTTCGGTTGTAATGAGCACGTCTTTTGAATCCTTCCGGACTCAAACAAAATTTATGAAAGCTATTCGACGTCAATGAAACCTGTTAGAAAAAGAAATCAAACGGATATCTACAATCGATAAAAGATCCAGAAATAGAAACAGCTACTTACTTCCACCGGGGCTTAAGAAAATCAGCAAATGCTGCACAAAAGGTTTCCATAGCAGAAGGAAGGTATCAGAGTCAAAGATATTTTTAAAAACCAATAGTTAAAAGAAGAAATAAAGAAGGAAACATGATATTACTATATTCATTTTAGGGGAAGAATACTGCGTAATTGAAAAGTTGAAAATAGATGAAAAGTATTTTTCATAGGAAAAAGCTATGCTAAAGAAAAAAATCAAATATATATCTCGGAAAATGGCAAGAAAAACGTTTTGACCTTTACACTTCCAAAAATAGGAAATCGGTGCATGATTTAACAATTTAGGTTGTCGATGTACCTGAAACAAATGGTGCCCATTTGTTTCAGGTACATCGACCACCTAAATTGTTGTTTGACGTAGCTTTTAACCAGAAATGGTTAAAAGCTACGTCAAAACAATTGCTTTCTCCCTCCCATCACAGCAGTACGAGAGTTAAACCTATTAACGGCGATAAGCGTTCTCCTAGATTTTTTTCTCTGCTCCATGTCTCAAGGCATTATAGGGAAGAACTAGTCTCCTTGGCATAGGAACAAGGGACTTAAGCATCTTCTGCCTCCTTAGGTTCGTTGCCGTTGGTGCAGCACTTTATGCAGGTAATCACTCAGAAAGAATTAGTCACTCCGAAATCGCTTTTAGCAGGTAATCACTCAGATAGGATTAGTCACTCAGAAATCATTTTCAGCGGGTAATCACTCAGATAGGATTAGTCACTCAGAAATCATTTTCAGCGGGTAATCACTCAGATAGGATTAGTCACTCAGAAATCATTTTCAGCGGGTAATCACTCAGATAGGATTAGTCACTCAGAAATCATTTTCAGCGGGTAATCACTCAGAAATCATTTTCAGCGGGTAATCACTCAGAAAAGATTCATGTCAATCAATCCTCTAAAAACACTTTAAATAACAAAGTCAAGATAAAATAAACACTTTCTGATGCTCAGGTTCACTCAATCCAACCTCGTTTGGTCCATCTCTTAGACAGGGAGCTTATTCGTTCGAGCTGATTTCAGACCATCATGCTTACCCCGATTTAACTCGTTCCAGCCCGTTAAAGGGTTTAAGAAGATAATGTTCCCTATCTTTATTATAGGGAATGGCACGTGGCCCGCGTCTCCCAGAAAACGCCCGCTCCAGGACGATTAAAAATTTTCAAGTTTTCGGATATTATCTGACTTACCATCCTTGTCACATTTACGCCAAAAATTGGATTGACATCTTCAAAATTTGTATTATAAGGCGTAATCCCGTATTTCTTTCATGATTTATTTGCTTCTTCGGGCAAACACGGGATATGATTCTTAACCTCCAGATTCGGTAAACATGAATGCCAGTTGCTTCGACTAGCGAATCCTGTGATGGTTATATTCAAAATGATCGGAAACTTGAAACTTGGTCGTTCTGGGTGGTGTAGTGGTTAGCATACCCGGGAGTTTTCTGGAAGACGCGGGTTCGAGTCCCGCTCCAGAACGTTGAAAATTTTTCAAGTTTTCGGATATTATCTGACTTACCATCCTTGTCACATTTACGCAAAAATTCGGATTGTCATCTTCAAAATTTTTATTATAAGGCGTAATCCCGTATTTCTTTCATGAATAACGGATCATTTAATGCAATTAATTTCCGGTATTTTAATTAAGCGAGTTCCTGGAATGTTGCTGAAGTTTTGATTAGTTCGGCATAAAGGGATTTCTTTTTGAGGTGCAAGTAACATAATATTATGGGTATTTTTATACCTTCTCTCGAATTTATTTAAAGACTGCTACAGTTGCATATAATTAAACTTAAAAGCTATAATCACTAACCTTGCATTTTTCCTTAATGCCAGTCAGTATCCTATTTAGATTAAATAGATTTGAAAAAAGAAATATACTTATTTTCTTTAAAATCTCGGTTTACTCTAAATAAATTATTCACACGGATGTCAGTTTTTCCTGAGTGTACTGTAGATTTTTTTTTTTTGCATTCCATCTTGGTTGTAAGTTTTCAAATAAAAAGCGTATTTGAATTTAAAACTGTTCACAACAATTCTCCCGCAAGTGCTTCAGTTGTATCGACCAATTATCGACGGTCTTCCCGTTCTGTACAGTGACGTCACTATGTAAGGAACCGATGCTTCCGCTGCGAGGTAGGTGGGATGCGCAAACCTTCCTGTCTATTAACCTTGCTTGTGGTTGTCTGAACGTCCGGGCGCGTCAGGCGTTGTGGTCGTGAAAGGGTTTAACAGAAAAGAGTTGGATTCATCGTTGTCGCACGTTTTCCGAGACATTGTAATCGCATTGAAATCTGAAATAATGGCGAGGAGAGCATGAGCTTCTTACCCATACAAATTAATAATTGATATCTAAAATGTACACGTCTGCAGCAGTCTTTTTTTTCATTCAAATTAACGCAACTAAGATATGCCAATTAACGCCGCATTCAAGCCCAAATAACAGCTATATTACTTCGCGCGCAAAAGCAGATTCGTGCTGATAGCAATATAAATACAAATTTAGCGATACTGAAATTATATGCCTTTATAATATTCTTAAGCAAAGGAAATAAAAAATGTCCAATTGATATTATAAATTTCAAACTATTAAAAATTTAATTTGAGATGTTTTTGACTAATGAATAAAGCTTTCAAAGAGGTTAGTTAAATGCACTTTCAAAAGCCCTATTACCGAGCACAAAAAAAGCACATTCAATAATTAAAAGAAGTCTGATCAGGTTAGGTTCACTTAAAAATAACCAAGATTATAATTGTCACGAATTGTTACCAAATGCGCTGACAGTCTATAAATGGATTCAAACAACATCATTTCCCTCCATAACTACGTCTTGCGCGAACTCCTGTAAAAAAGGGTTTGACTGCGCGTCGCTAATGGACCTCGCCTGTTTCCATTTGTCTGTTATTTTTTTATGTTATTGGTAATTTAGTTTTCAACGACCATCGTATCCAGCAAAAGTAAAATAAGGGAATAAGTGTATCTGAAATATTAAAAAAATATTTCATATTTGCCACAGTCAAACGTTTTGCAGTTTCTTTCTTTACCTTCAATCTGTTTTTGTGGAGGAAAGAGTTAAATCATAAATTTTATCAGTTTAAATAAGCATATAAATTTGGGACCTGATACTCCAATCCTACCTGCAAATTCTGGACCAGAATACTGCATGCAGTCTTAATTCTGAGTTTTCTGAGTCATGATACAAAGAAATGGTGACAAGAAATTTTAAATTTTCCCTATATGAAGAGTGGGGGTACTGTCGTATCACCAGCTCCCCAAACTATGATGTTTCTTTTTTAAATAATTTGAAAACTAAGAGGGTATGAACAAATTATTTTAAATCAGTCGGTAAAATATCAAAATAACCCGACCTACTTCGATTTTGGTGAGTATCACGAAGTAAATTTCGCCATCATATGTATGCCAGGGGCGGGATTCAAACCGGCAACTCTCGGCGGCTGAGCTCCATTCACTATATTGCACTGGCATGTGCTCTCACTGCTATCTGCCTTTATCTCGTGTGCGTCCTGCACCGCAATACGCACCAAGCAAATAGGTGACTACTACGGCAAATAGGTGACCACTAAGGCAGATAGGTGACTACTAAGGCAGATAGATGACTACTATGGCAGATGGTAACTACTAAGGCAGATAGGTGACCACTAAGGCAGATAGGTGACTACTAAGACAGATAGGTGACCACTAAGGCAGATAGGTGACTACTAAAGCAGATAGGTGACTACTGAGGCAGGCAGGTGACTACTAAGGCAGATAGGTGACCACTAAGGCAGATAGGTGATTACTAAGGCAGATAGGTGACTACTAAGGCTGATAGCACCTTTAGTAGTCCACCCATAGTTTGTTAATATCAAACTAAGGGTAGACTAATTTCATATTATCTACTTTTCTATTGCAAGGAGCTAATACAGTAGATAGGCAAGTGTCCGGGTGCTTTTGATCAGATAGTGTACCACAGCTCTCAAAATTACTATGCTTCATGTTCAGTTCCAAAGAAGTTTCCAAAAGTTTCTTTTTCATTAACTGAGTGAATATATTTTGATGCAAACTTCGTGTGCTTCTGTTAAATCCGTAAAAATACCATTTCAGAGTACTTAATCCTTCGCGAACATTTTATTGGAAAGTATCCTCCGAATTAAGCTGACAAGATCCTTATGATATACATAAAACATCAAGGTTTAAGATCGTTTCCACCGTATTAAAGAAACTTTGGAGTCTCGACTTCTAACAGGGTCTCTGATGCCAAACTTTTACATGGAATAAAGAAACAAGTATAATAAAGCAGATTGATGTACTCTGTTATGAAAGATATTGAGAGAAGAAAGCTTCCAAAGTTCAGAAGAAAGACAGAAGATCGAGTCAAGGGAAAGGATATCGGTAAAAGTTTTATTTATGAGGATGAAATAATGCAAATCCCGAGCAACCGCTTCAGCTCGTAGAAAATTCCAAATAACGAAAGTGTTCTGTAAATTATAGGATGAAAGCATGAATCAGAAAACGGCACACTGATTACGGCGGTAAATCGAAGTCTTTGCCAACATCTGTTTATTTTACTTTATTTTTTTAACCTAAATCCACAGGAACATACGTAGAAAGACCAAATCGGTTATAGTATTTGGTTATTTCTTTTCCGAAACCCTCACTGTCATGTCATTTAAAATGTGACGACCCTTCCTCTTTATGTTAACGCACCAGGTTCGTCTGTTTTTGAACTGCTCTTACCACAAATTTATTACTCATGACAAATAATTCTTTCTTATTGCTGATAAACATATTTCCTATAAATACATTCTGAGGATATTAAAATTACTCAACCTTTCTCGTTTCACTCGTCATGTACTTGGAGACGGACAGAAGAGATATTTGAAATGCCGTCACAGCAAACTCACGCTTTGTATTTGCTGGAGAAAATGATTAAACATATGATTCATTTTTCAGTTACATAGTCCGAACTGTTCACGGCAAAAAAGCACATAGTAAATAAAAATGTTGGTCGTGTTTTTGAGTTATATTACAAGAATAGGACATTTTATGAATTAAGCCCTCTTTCGTATCGATATCCTATCGAGTACTACGACCGTGCATATCACAGATGATTCCTATGAGAATGCATGGAGTTTCTGGCAGTGTCTCAAAGGATAAATATTATTGTATACATTGTGGAAGAATTGCAGTTTACGTAGTTTTCAATATCCATTTTCTTTTTAAAAACTAAAGAAATCATAATACAAAAAAGAGAAATATAGTTCAGCTTGCTGTATGTAAATATTACATAGCTTGTCTTAAAACAACTGATAATGTTTTTATAAAAAACTTTGGAACGAGTCTCGAAAAAACTTTGCAGTAACCATACTTTACCGTGCAAATTAATTGGGACAAGCTATTTTATTCTCAGAATTGTAATGTGATCGCCAGTTGATGTCGGAAACCCACGTAAACCGGTTTTATCATCTTTTAGGTGGTGTGACTCTTAGAACTTGATAGTAAGAATGGGGTTTGACTGGTTTCAAACAGGAAATAGGCGCTTCAGTTGGGAGCTTTCGTGTGAGACAAATGGATGTTAGGTTTTGCTTTCTGTGAGTACGTGTTGCTTTCGTGTATTGAAAAATGGATATTTCCCCAAGGAAGCGTGCAAAAATAATTGCTCTGAAGGATCACACCTCTATGACAGTGTGATATGTCGCTTCTGCAGTTGGTGTAGGCAAATCAAGTGTATCAAGGCTGCTTACGCGATACAATGCATCTGGATCATCGTCTCCAAAAAGGAGAGGTAAATGTGGAAGAAAGCGAAAAACAACTCCAGGAACCGATAAATATCTAATAAGAAATAGTAAACTGAATAAAAAAAGCAAGCACCGACCTTCAAAGAGATTTATTGGCTAGTGGTTGTGATGTTAGTGATTCAACCGTACGCCGTAGGCTTCTGTAAGTTCGCCGGATGGCAAGAAGACCAACGAAAAAACAATATTTGAATGCGAAAATGAAGATAAAACGTTTAGCATGGGCCAAAAAATATAAATCATGGACTGCTGACGACTGGAAAAAGGTAATTTTCAGTGATGAAACTCATGTATTTGTGCAGGGTTACCAAGCAAATGTCGTTAGACGAAGCAACTGTGAACCCTTAAGACCTGAGCGTGTCAAACACAACTGTAAAACTCCCTCTGAAACAGATGTTTTGGGGTTTTTTCACATCAAATGACACTGAAAACTTAGTACCTCTTCAAGGTATGATGAATTCAGAGAAGAACGTAGAAATATTACAGCGTAGGATTGTTCCATTCTTGCAAACTTTTGACGGGACATTTTGACATGACTTGGCCCTATGTCACAATTCGAAATTGGTCAAGAATTTCATGCTGTAAAATCAAATTTATTTGCTTGATTGGCCTGGAAATTCACCAAACTTTAATCCCATAGAAAAACTTGTGGAATATTTTGAAGAGACGTTTAGGTAAAATGGACTGTACAACCAAAGAACGCATGATAACGAATGCTATAAAAGTGTGTTTCCAGGATTATGAAGTCAAAAATATGAAAATATGTTCACTCAATTAGTGGAGTCAATGCCAAAACGAATTCAAGAGGTCATTTATGCTAAAGGAGGACATACTTCATACTAATACAGGTATTCATCAGTGTATATCAAGGCATAGAATGATATAAAGGCATAGTTTTGGAAAAAAGAGTAATTTTTGACTTTGTCCCAAATAATTTGCACAGTATAGTAGCAACCGGCCACACCTGCTTATCACGCATGCGTCGTCGGTAGTGTGCAGTTTAATAAGCGTTGTTTCGTGAACCCCTAACAAGTGTTTTCGCGCTGCGATTTTCCGATAAAATGGATGTGAAAGGGTAACAAAAATGCGTAATTAAATTTTGCTGCCAACTTAAGAAGTCTGTCGGAAGGACTTTCATTCCTATGCAAGAGGATTTATAAAGATGAGTATCTAGGAAAATCAACAATTTACAGATGGCATAAAGAATTTATGGATGGCCGTGAGTCGGCGGCTTTAATTGGCGCATGGAGGAAGACCTTCAACGAGAGTTCCAGAGGTAAACATCATTCCAACAGGTGTTATTATACGGGAAGACAGACAGACACCTATCATTAGAGATATCAAAGGTATGGTTCACATTTCAAAATTATCAATTCACAGAATTTCAACCGTGCATTTGGGCATAAAACGAGTTTGTTCAACTTGGGTTCCCCATTTCTTTTCATGTGCGGCCCAATGCAAGGACGCACAGATCCAGTTCTGTCGTTTCTTATTTGGAGAAAATGAATATGAAATTGATGCCCGAACCTGCATATAGTCCAGACTGGTCATCATGTGATTTCTGATTTCGAAAAAGATGGCCTCTTGCATGATAGAAAATTATGGTACGCATATTTTTTAAATAAAAACATTATCAGTTATTTTGGGACAACCCTTGTACTAGAAAACAAAACTAAAAAAAATAATGACTAATGTGTATAATTAAAAGCTGCGTACACCATATATTCCTCCCAAAGAATGGGACTCTCCTTTTTTTCTAATTGTATGCAGTATAATGTTTTTCTCTCTCCTCCTAAACGCTTTAATAGATGGTGATGTTGTTAAGAACAAATATTAATATATTCCACAATATCCTTTAAAAACCTTTTTTCATTGAATCAAAACGTTTTTTGGAGCCCAGATGTTTTTCAGTTAGCTGTTTTAGTGTTTACCAAATTTACATGGAAAAAACGAAGAAACTGAAATCAGTTAATGATAAATGTCCAAAAGATTGATGGAAAAAGAACAATCTTAGATATTATTTTGAAATATCTGCTTAAATATTTACGGAAAACTATAATATTTTGAAGCAAGATTGAATAATTTAAGATTTGCAGACGACGTAGCCCTCATTTCAGAAAATAATATAGAATTAAAAGAAATGATAGAAGAACCAAGAAATTTATCAAAAAGAAATTGGATTAGAAATCAATAGTGATAAAACAAAACAAAAATGTCAAACCAACTTAATAATAGTGAAAAATGTCAAACCAACTTAATAATAGCGAAAATGTCAAACCAACTTAATAATCGCGAAGCACAAGAAAATAATAATAGCGAAAAATGTCAAACCAACTTAATAATAGCGAAGCACAAGAAAATAATAATAGCGAAAAATGTCAAACCAACTTAATAATAGCGAAGCACAAGAAAATAATAATAGCGAAAAATGTCAAACCAACTTAATAATAGCGAAGCACAAGTAAATAATAATAGCGAAAAATGTCAAACCAACTTAATAATAGCGAAGCACAAGAAAATAATAATAGCGAAAAATGTCAAACCAACTTAATAATAGCGAAGCACAAGAAAATATTAGAATAAATGATAAAGAAATAGAATATGTTGAAGAATATATATACCTAGGAAAACTATGGAGTCAATACCAAAACGAATTGCCAAAACGTCGTCTACCACGTAGAAACAGGAAATTATGGAAGAAACTGACGGAAGAAAAAAATGGGATGGACAGCTTTTAGGAAGTTAAAAAAGATTCTATGTAGTAAAATAAAGCCGGAAAACAGAGCAAAACTTTTCAATCAATATGGAATACCCATTATGACATATGGTGCTGAAATCTGGCCTATCAAGAAAAACATCTTAGACATGTTGCAAAAAACACAAAGCAAAATGGAAAGATCCCTGCTAAATATAAGACTTCAAGATAAAGTAAAGAATACAGATATAGGATCCAGAACACAATTTTTAAATATAGGTGGAAAGATACTCAATTTAAAATGGAAATGGGCTGGTCATATAGCAAGAATGGAAAATAAGAGATGAACTAAGTAAATAACAGAATGGAGACCATATAAAGAAATGAAAGGTGTATGAAGACCAGAGCGAAGATGGATGGATGATATAAACAAAACTGTAGGAAAGCTCTTGTGAAAACACAAGTTTGTCCGAGCCGGACATCGAAGCTGGGTCCCCTCACTCCGGAGTAAGCCTGTCTCCCAACTGAGCTGCGCGGACAGAATGTCTCGCTGCAGATATGTCGTCTTGACAGATGTTTTCACCTCTGTAATAAGTCACACTGTGGAATAGGTAACCCCAAAAAAAGAACATTTGGCAAGAGATCAAGGAAACCTATAGCCTCAGTTGGATATAAAAAGGGTTTAAAGAAGTAATATTTTGAGAAAAAAAAAAGAGACACCTCCACCCTCGCTTTTTACGTTCTGTAACTTTGTAATACTTTCCTGAATACCTGCACATTGCAAATTCCCTTGATGAACTTTCACCTCGCTGTTTGCCATCCGCCCATACACTAAGAGTACAAAATGCCTTCAAAACGCGTTAAACATACTTTCAAACTGCCACCCGAAGAAAGACACATATCATATGTACCTTTCGTCCGAATTCAAATAGTATAATTATCATCCCTACTATTTCTTGTTCACAGAATTTTCTACGAAGCTTGGCCATCTTCTGTTGGTTTGTTTCTCACTTCGCTTGCAATTAGGGAAGCGCGAATGTTGATAGTCCATCGAGTTGTTCACAGTAGTCGTCAAACCTCCAAGCAAAAAGCAAAGGAATTCTGATAAAGCAGTCATTTTTTGTAGAATAAGATGATGTAGAAAGATTGCCTTTTAAAGTCATTTACAAGCTATATGGGAAACCTGCAAGTAAAGTTTGCTTATTCTTTAGGTGTGTTTTCACCTCAGTAGTATGCTGGTAAGACACTAGGAACTGAGACTACTCGTTGATGATTCGACTTAATTCCTTAATAGTTTGGATGAACGAACGTGTATTTCTCGCTACAAAAAGCAAAGGCATGCTGATGTTGTTAAAAATCCGTAAGTGAAGCTTCGCTAAAATTACAGAATTATTGAATTTTCATACTGAGTTGTTCCTTAATATAATTTTAATGTTAGTAGATTGGATTAATGATTTCCGATGATATGCGTTTATGTGCATCAAAAGCGCAGATAGTTTCGTATGTATGAAATAGCACCCCACTTACGGTTGTCAAGTGGTTCGAGGCTTCCAACCATTCATCCGAGGTGGGTCCGGGTTTGAATCCCGGATGAGGCATAGATATTTTGTTTAGCTGGAATTAGTTGCCCCCAAATCAGGGACACCGACTGCTTTTTAGCCTAGTGAGTTGCTCGCGTTGCTCAAACAACTATTTCTCCCCACCAAAATGCTTTGGCTATTAACAGGTGTATTGGGAAACAAAGTTTTGGAATTTTTCTGCTTAAAGAAGTTTAACCACAGCTCTGAGAAATATTTTGATTTTGGAATGACAGTTTTGAAAGTATTTTAAAGTTGTTTCCTTACACAGCAACCAAGGTTTTTTAACCATTTTTATTCGGACTTTGAGGCAATAGTTTGTGAAATCGAGTTTGCTATCTAAGAAAGGAACCTTGGAAATAGTAAATGAAAAAATGTATCATTTATTCGGTTATACGTTGGTCAGTTTTGCGTTTTTTTACACCAATAAGCTTTGGCTATGACCGGGTACAAGTAAGTAGTTGAATAATCGGATTTTCTGGCCAAAAGTAGTTGACCGCCATTCTGAGAAAGCGTCTTGTATTTTGCTATATGTATCCAGAAAATGTGTTCACCCTTCTGTAGTGCAGTGGTCTAAGTGCTGGCTTCTGGCCGTTCGTCCATGATGAATCCGGGTTCAAACCCGTGAGGCATGGATGTCCTGTTTGCCTTATGGTACTAGCTTTCTCCCTTTCCTAGAGCCAGTGGTCTTAAATTAGAGATGGAAGTCTGCTTATGGCCCAACGATTTGCTCAAGGTGGGTGCTAAACATTCCGGTCTCCACAAAAATTAGGTTGAAAACTTATAGTTAGGGGTTTCATGCAAATTATTGTGCTATGAATTTTAGATGTGGGTTCACAGGCAATTTGATGTTTTAAGCTGTAGGGACTCAGTCAATCTAAATATTCATAAAGTTGTGTTTAGGGCAAGTAATTTTAAAACCAGGATTTTGAAATAGAAAGCATTTTTAATATATTTTAAGCCTTTTTGTTTAGAAATAGATCTCTATAACAATACTGAATATTACTTGCATTTTTTTACAATATTTATAGCTTCTTAAATAATCTTAATACGTAAAAAGCTTCTTCGGGTAATGAATATGGCATATTTGAGAATATTGACTGATGCTTAAAGTACTGATTAATATCTACATGCTAAAACTATAATTTTAAACTTAATTTAAATATTTAGATTTTTGGTTTGATCTTCCCCGCTGCTCAGGTGTGGTTAAATCTTAATTATACTCCACTGTCATTTTTCGTAAAATGTGGCATGGGTGTTAAAATTAAGATACAGAAACATCTATGCGACATTTGTAAGATACCCATGCCATTTGAAATGGACTACAGAATTTTCTCAAAACAGAAGTAATTAATTTACATATCAATATAAACTTAAGTGCCAAGTTTAGTGGTCTTGAGATGCATACAGCATTTTTTTTGTTTCGGAGGTAAAGACTAACATGAGCAACTCTGAACACTCTATTAAATCTCCAGTCCCGAATTTGGGGCAACTGGCTGCAGGACGGGTCAGAGTGAGCGCCATCGGGAAAGCGCAAACCTCAATACTCATCCGAATGGTCAGAAGCCGTGCTTCTTATAATACTGTTGAACTTTGAACTTTTGACAAAGTCCACCATGGGCTGTTACTCAAAAAATTAAACTGCTGTGGCTTCAGTGATAATCTGCTGCCCTTGTTTACGTCCTACCTTTCTAACCGATCCCAGGTCTGGATATACCTCAAGCCTCTATTTAGGACCACTTTTGTTTTCCATATATACTGAAATGCCAGAAAAACTGATACAGACGAGCTTATGCACAATACATAGCAACGTCACCTATGCGCATACTCGGTTGCATCCGCCAGTACGTATATAAAGCGATATACATCCTTGCCAGCTATCAGAGCGGTTTGCGGCATGAAAATGACAAATAATAACGATTTAAGCAATTTTCAACGCGCTGTCATAGTTGGCACTAGTGAGATGGGCCATAGTATTGCGGAGGTAGAAACGAAGTTTGGATTTTCACGGACGACCATTGCAAGGGTGTACCGTGACTACAAGAATTCCGGCAAAACCTCCAAACTACGATACCAGTGTGGCCATAAAAAGACATTGGGTGAACGTGACTATCGTCGGCTATCAAGAATCGTTTCACGCGATAGGCGTACAACACTCTCGCAGGTATCATCGGAATTCAACGCTCCAGCTTTAACAAGCATCAGCGTCAGGACTGTGCAACGTACCCTGCACGATATGGGCTTTGGGAGCCGACGCCTAACTCCAGGTCCCTTGATGGGTGCACGAGACAGAGCTATGCGCCTCGCTTCGGCACGGCAACACCGCCACTGGGCACTTAATGACTGGAAACAAGTAGCCAGGTCTGACGAGTCGCGTTTCCAACTGTATCGGGCAGATGGAAGGCTTTGTGGGTGGCGCAAACCCCATTAAGCCATGGATCCCGCCTGTCAACAGGGAACTGTACCGGCTGGTGGGGGGTCCGCAATGGTAAGGGGTGTGTTTAGCTGGAATTCACCGGGACCGCTGGTACGTATCACAAGCATCTGTGACCGGCCAACGCTATGTGCGAATCCTTTCTGACGAGGTAAACCCGTTCATGTCCTGCATTCATGCTGATGGGTTGTTCCTGTTCCAACAGGACAATGCCCCTCCACACAAGTGTAGGGACCCCCCATCATGGTTAGAGGAGCATTTATTTGAGTTTGAGGTGTTGCCATCTCACCCAAATCTCCAGATCTGAACGTGATAGAACACCTTTTGGATTCCATGCAACGCGCTATCGAACACAAGAATCCGAGACTTCGGAATACACCCGAACTGTGGAACGCTCTGCAGGAAGTATGGTGTGTCTTTCCTACACCATATTTCCAGAAGCTAGTGGAGTCCATGCGCCGTAGTATTTCTGCAGTCCTGCGCTCCCGTAAGGGACGTACCAAGTATTAGACTGGTGTACAAATTTTTCTGGCACTTCAGTGTACATTGATGACCTTCCTTTTTACATTTACGGCCCTTGTGTCTTGTTCGCTGATGATCTCTAGCTTTATCGCAATGTACAAACTCTTGATGACTGTCTTGCTCATCAAACGGACATCAATAACCTGCTGCAATGGTGTACGTCAAACGATTTCCACCTCAATATCTCCAAATGTCATGTCATTTCGTTTCCACCGAAAAAAAAACCAATTATTTTTTTACTACAAAGCTGGCGACTATTCTTCTAGCCGGACAAACGATGTCCAGGACTTAACAGTTTCATCAGATTCCAACTTGAACTTTAGAAGCCCCATCCAAAGACCTGCACCTTCAGCGTATAGAAATCTTGGATTCATCATGCGACATTCTAAGGGTTTTTCCAATCCTCGGACACTTATTCGCATTTTTGAGAGTTTTCACTAGAGCAAGCTGCGATCATTTGGAGCCCTAGCCTCGTAACACTAATAAATGAAATTCAGAAAGTACAAAAACATTTCTATGACACCTTCAGCGTATAGAAATCTTGGATTCATGATGCGACATTCTAAGGGTTTTTCCAATCCTTGGACACTTATTCGCATTTTTGAGAGTCTTCACTAGAGCAAGCTGCGATCATTTGGAGCCCTAGCCTCGTAACACTAATAAATGAAATTGAGAAAGTACAAAAATATTTCTATGACACCTTCAGCGTGTAGAAATCTTGGATTCATCATGCGACATTCTAAGGTTTTTTCCAATCCTCGGACACTTATTCGCATTTTTGAGAATACGGTCATGTCTTCTGCGATCATTTGGAGCCTTAGCCTTGTAACACTAATAAATAAATTGAGAAAGTACAAACAAATTTCTATGACACCTTTTCAACAAATGTACTGCTGTTTATATCGTGGATATCTCGACGGATGGTCTTCTGTCATTCTACAAGATGATCACTCTACAGTCGAGAAGAAAGGCTCTTAAACGTAAGATTCTATACGGTATCATCAATGGAAATATAGATGATATTCAAATTATAAACCAATAAAGTTACCGTGTTCCACGTTCACCAAGGATAACATGTGAAGTACGGATTCAAGATGCCGTTCTGCAGCACTGATGCTGAAAAAAATTCTCCGTTATGCAAAATGTACACAATTCACAACTCACTTGAAGAATATCCGGATATTTTAAATGTAAGTCATATCATCATCATCATCATTGTCAACCATTATCAATCCACTGCTGGACGAAGGTCTCCCCAAGTTTCCTCCACAACGGTCTGTCTTGTGCCAGTCTCCTCCATGTCACTCCCGCATATTTACGAATTTCATCCACCCATCTCCCATGTGGTCTTTTTCTGGGTCTTTTCCTGTCCCTTGGAATCCAATCTAAAAATTCGGCTGTCCATCTATGGTCTGTCCTTCTGGCAGTATGTCCAGCCCATTGCCATTTCAGGGGATTTAACTCTGATCATGATGTCTTCCACTCTCGTCATTTTCGGATCCACGAGTTCCTCTTCTTATCTCTCCTGGTTATACCAAGCATGCACCTCTCCATGCTGCTTTGAGTTGTCTGCAGCCTTTGTATGTCTCTTTTAGTTAAGGTCCACGTCTCTGCACCATACGTAAGCACTGGAAGGATGCATTGATCAAACACTTTTCTTTTAAGACATAATGACATATTGCTCTTGAAAATTATGCTGTTTCTTCCAAAAGCTCTCCAGGCAAGTTTTGTACGCCGATTAATTTCTTCATCAATGTGACCCTCACTTGATATCTGCTGTCCAAGATAAACATACGTATCTGTTATCTCCAGTTGTTCTCCATCAATCGATAAATCTTCATTTCTTGTAAAAGCATTGAACATCACTTTTGTCTTCTGAAAGTTCATTTTTAATCCCACTTCTTTACTCTTGTCAGCAAGTTCCTGGATCATACTCTGCAGCTCTGATGGGGTAGTTGCAAAAATGACTACGTCATCAGCAAAACGAAGGTGGGTTAGATAATCTCCATTAATCTTTATCCCTTTGTTTTCCCAGTTCAGTGATTGAAAGACATTTTCCAATGTGGCATTAAAGAGCTTCGGAGATATGGTGTCACCTTGTCTCACGCCCTTTCCAATTTTTATGTGCGTTGTATTTTCAAACAGCCGAATCTTTGCACTTGCATTTTCATAGATGTTATTAATAATATTAATGTATGCATCTTCAATACCGCAGGATTTCAACGCCGTGGTAACTGCTGATGGTTTCACCGAATCAAAGGCTTTTTCATAATCGATAAAAGCCATGCACAATGGAAGTTCATATTCCTCGCTCTTTCAATTAGTTCTCTCAGTACGTGGATATGATCTATTTTGCTGTAGCCACTCCTGAATCCAGCTTGTTCTGTCGGTTGAGCCATGTCCAGTGTTACCTTCAAGCGGTGTGAAAGAACTTTAGTGAAGATTTTATAAACCACTGATAGGAGGCTGATAGGTCTGTAGTTCCTGAGATCCTCAATGTCACCTTTTTTATGTAGCAGGATCATTGTAGCATTGTTCCAATCCTCAGGAATCTTCCCTTCATTAAGGCATCGAGTGAAAATTTGGGCGAGTACTGTTTCAATTTCTCCACTTGCTTCTTGTATGATGTCTATAGTAATTCCATCTTCTCCTGGAGCTTTCCCCCGCTTCATGTTCTTGATTGCATGAGCAACTTCTGCTGGGAGGACTGGAAGAACTCTGGTACCTTTCATGATGTCTGGAGTACATGTATCATCCCTTTCATATAATTTGGAGTAGAAATCTTTCACTCTTGTCAAAATTTCGCCTCTATTTCTTGTTATAGAACCATCTTCTTTTCTCAGAGCCATAATCTGTTTTCTTCCCTTACTGAGATGTCCCTTTGCTATCTTTAGGCTTTGGTTGTTTTCAATTGCTTTCCTCACTAGCTCACAGTTGAATTTCCTTACGTCTTCAGTGATACTTTTTCGTGCTGTCTTGCATAGCTCTATATATTCCACTTTGGAAGTCACATCTTCTTTAGTTGTCCTCATCTCTCTTCTTTTTTGCATCAACATTTTGGTTTTTCCTGATAATTTGTTTACATGCAACTTGTTCTTAGACCCAGCTAATTTTGTTGCTGTTTCCATAAGAGCTTTGGTTACTTTTCTGTTAACTTCCGAAATATCCACGTCTTCCGATGTTAGGCCTTCTAAAGCAGAGAATCTGTTCTTCAGTTCCAACTTGAAAGTATTATGGTGTTTTTTAAGGTTGGTTATGTCAATACATTCTGTTTGTCTTATGAGCTTGCCACGTTCCAGTTTAGTGTTGAGGTGCATCTTACATCTCACCAATCTATGGTCACTACCTGTGTTGAACTTGTTCAGCACACTGCAGTCTTCGATGACGAATTTTTTGTTACACATAATAAAATCAATTTCACTTGTCGTCCCAATTGGATGTCTCCATGTCCATTTCCTGTGTGGCTTTTTCTTGAAAAAGGAATTCAAGATGAAAAATCCTTCTGCCTCTGCAAACTCAACGAGAGTATTTCCACGCTGGTTTCTGTTGCCGTGACCGAATTTACCTATGTTTTCGTAAAGCATGTTTTGCAAGATTGCAATTATTACTTTTAATGCACTGTAATATTAACATCCCCAGCCGTTCCTCATTACCGCAGTTCGGCTAAATTTACATGTAGCATTATTCAAATATAATGCAGGAAGTTAAATAAATTGATTTTAATAGAACCGCACAAACACAAGGACGGTACAACATACACTATATTGACAAAATTCACCGGACACCTAGAAGAGAAGAAAAACATAGCATTTATTGACATACATTAGTATAGTATCGGTCCACCTTTGGCCTTAATGCAGGCACTGACTCTTTGAGACAGGTTTTAGACAAGATTTTGGAACACAGCGATAGGTATGCGCTTCCATTCAGCACATAATGTTACCAGTTACTTAGAGTATGCATTGGTTCCAAACTTCTTATGTGGTGCTCTAATTGATATCATAGTTGTTCTATGGGTTTAAGATCAGGGCTCTGTGTTGGCCAGTCCACACACGATACGGAAATATCGTCAAACCACGCCGTAACAGACCTTGCTTTATGGGTCATTGCATTATCCTACTAGTACCAACAAGGTTCTGTTCCAGAGTATTGCCACAGAGTTGGTAGGGCATAATTTTCTAGAATATCGAGCTAAAGGTACTGGTTAACAGGTTTGTGCAGACCATATCACGAAAAACACTCCTACACGAGTACACGGTCAGCTCCAAACTTCACCGTCTTGACCGTAAGCACAGTACAGCATGGTAAATAGCATTCACCCACCTGCCGCCATATCCACACACGACCATCAGACAGATGGATCGTGTATATGGATTCATCAGTCCTTAGGACCTGTTTTCATTGATCTACGATCCACAATAAATGCTCTTTACACCATGCTAAACGACGAGTGTAATTCCGAGGGGAGATGAAATGCTCATGCCGCACGACCACGGTAACCCATGGAATAAAGTACTCTATGAATGGTGCGTGTACATATCGAGGTTCCAGCATTTTTACTCACCTGTACACTGAGTTCTTGTGCATTACTCCGTCGATTAGCTATAAAGACTCTTCTGAGGCTTCGACGTCTTCTATCACTTATATTCTTCGGTCTGCAGGTACGGTTTGCTGCTTCAGGCACTCCATGTGTCTTCCACGTATTCAATACATCCGAAACAGTTGCCTTGGGTATGTTTAAAAGCCTCTCCGTTTCTTTTATGGACAACCCACTAATATAACACCCAACAATCTTTCCTTTTTCAAAGTCAGTTCTCTCCCGTCGCAACATTTTCACTCAACCACACAGTGTGATATGATCGCGGGCAGCTGCAGACTTGTATTTATACCGTTTGTAGCTGTACCACGCATCTTAACAACGCAGCGTATCCGTTCATTTGCTTTAAAAGGGGTGCTGGTGACCTTTGGAAGTATAGTGTATGTAGAAACATTGAAATTGCAACATGCTGGCGTTCTCTTACGGAGACAAACGACAGCTCATGATGCCAAGCAAAATGTGTTTGCTTGCATGACCTTCAACAAGGAGAAGTTCTTCTGTCTCCCTATTCGCTTCTTGGTTTACAAATTCACTTTTCATTTGCAGGTGTCAGTAGAAATATAAACAACACCATGCAGCAAATATACTCTGAGTGCGTGATCTATCAGCATTTAACTTCACGGCAAAAAGCTTTTACCACTTCGCTCAATTGTACTCCACTGGGCAGTTGTTTACATACACACATAAGTTCTCTCTCTCTTTTTTATGATGGCTGTCCACGTCATCACAAATACTACCACCTAAGCGGCTGGTACTACCTTTACAACCTGGGATAAATCTATTAAACACAGGTAAAAGGTACAGTGACATTTATTTTAAACATGAGTTCTACAACTATGTACCACAAATAAGGTTAACATTAACAATACCTAGGTCATACTTCACGTACACTATGCAGAAAAATATTGAGATATCATTCTTAATGCTTCAAGTGGTGAGTGATGTGTGTATGTATGTGTGTGTGTGTGTGTGTGTGTGTGTGTGTGTAAACTTTCCGTGGACTCAAATCTTATTTTAGACAAGGTCGGTGCCTATTTTTTACTAAAAGCAATAGACTTCAACACTGAAGAGAAAAACAATAACTATTCTTGCTCTGAAAGTTCATGGGTTCGTATAGCTCAGAGAAGGAAAAATTCTCATCGCTACTGTGAAGAACCGGATATTGAAGAAAATTTTCGATACCCATCGAACTATGCTCGCAAGTTTAAATGGAATGCTTATTAAAAGTGCCCTTTTGTTATCTTGAGATACTGCACGAAAAGTAATTAATTATAAGGAACGCAAAAAATGACAATAAAAATAGTCTCTATTTTGCCTGTCACTTGAAACCGGAAAAATATCGGAAAGCATCCATATATCTATGTGAATTTCTTGTAAACGAAGAATTACGTTTTCGATTGAGTTTTCTTCTTTGTATTCTTCGGTTTTTCACAGGGAATGGTGATGCATTTTTGTTTCACCTGAAGCACCTGAATACTTTTTTATATCCATTCCTTTCAAAATAGAGAAGAAAAGGAAAAAAAAATAACAAGTGTCCTTTAAGTGCCTTCGCGAAGTACTGATTAAATTCAATGCTGTTAAATGTTTTGTCAGCTTCGCCTTTTAATTAAATGGTACTGAAGCGTCGAAAAATAAGATGATGGTTTCGAATTCACATCTATTTGAAAAACTACTTATTTTTTTAGTTCTTCCGTATTATTTACGAATAAACGGAGAGCGAATAAACGCAGTTTTTCTCAAACGTAATATGATATACGGCGAGAGACGTAAAAAATGGGTTACGAAATATAGTCTGAATTTTAAAAAAGAACAATGAGTTTTGGAAGTTGTAGAACTTCCAGGTTCCCCGTGGAAGCGAAGCGGAAGCAGGTTTTTTTTTTTACTTTATGTGGCTCTTTCAGAGTCCATTTCCAGGAAATAACATTGTTTATATGCCAGAGTTTCCTTCATTTTTTGTTCTTGGTGATTCTGTTTCAGAGGTTGTCTTGTTTAGAAACTCGCGTTTACATTTCCAGCAAAGAGTATTTGTTTGCAGCCTCGAATTTTTTAAAGGGGAAACAGTATAGAGTTATGAACCATTCTGGAAATAAATCAAGATTTAATGGTGAAAGCCTAGGTTTTCACATAATCGTATTCTTATGTGATGGCAACGTGCTTTGGTATTAAACGTCTATATGCTTTATGTACAGAGGCTTGCTTAATTTCCATATTTCCTTTCACAAAACACCTTTTTTTTTGTGCTTATACTTGTTTCAAGGTGGAGGGTTAGCTGCTGGAGAGGAACGTTTGCGCTTTAGACGTTTATTTAGGTTCACATAGAGTAGCTTCTCGATAAATCGCGCCTGTCGGGAAACAGGAAAAGACTAACGATATATCGAGTGCGTGATATATTCAGAGTTACACCCAAACCTTAATTTTTAACGTTATGTGTTAAATTGTAATAGTAATTACGTATGTGAAATTTATATCTTTCAATTACAACTTAATATAATAATGGGAAAAGTGTGCAATTCGCACAGATATTTTATGCATATAACGCCATAACAGAAACAATATACTCTACGAACATACCAACCCCCAAATCATGATCCAACAAAGAGATCCAACACCCAAAGCGTCTTGCTTAGCACCAGTTTTTACGTTTTCAACTGTTTCTAACTTTTCTTTCACTGAAACACTTACACGTTGTCCAGTACCCGTACAGCCCTATCAGTCATCAGAAACGAATAACCGCGACGAGTGTGCGAGAGTTTGAATGTTGTATCCGACTTGCTGCTTCCCTACACAGCCCCTTCGGAGAGGCCCATTTCCGTTTGGTCTGAGTCACCGCATAACAATGCTTGGTGCTAAAACCTTTCTGTCCGGCTTACACACTGTAAAGCGAAATAGGAGTATCAACATTTTTCTGATTTAATGAAACAAATGTGTGTACGTAGT
This sequence comes from Macrothele yani, assembly GCA_039090855.1. NCBI lineage: Eukaryota > Metazoa > Arthropoda > Arachnida > Araneae > Macrothelidae > Macrothele > Macrothele yani. The sequence goes on from CM077010.1 coordinate 140,085,510, forward strand.
AGAAAAACAATGGGGTACAAGAAAAAAAAAGCGCGATATACCGATGCGCGATATAACGAGGGGCTACTATATTCTGAAAATCTATTTGCTTGCAAAATGTAAGGGCAACATGCTGTTACAGTTACAACTTACAAGTATTTATTGGAAGTCAAAAGATGAGGGTTTGATTTCAGAAGAATGCGACCTCCACATTTTTCGGAAAGGTAGCGGGACAGCTAGGTACAATTTTTACCTTGAAAATTACTGATTTTGTTGTGGAATAAATACCTTTATTCTTTTTTACACTTTTCTGTTAATTAAATATAAATTAAGTCATAAGATCTTTACGCGGGCGATACATCATTTGGAAATTTGTACTTCGGCTTTTGATGATAAAGTTGTTTCTTGTAATTAGTTTAGATGACGTAAAAAGAGGGTTCATTCCTTTTTTTTTACCAGAAATACTTCGCCTCGGTAGCCGAGTGGTTTGATGCGCTGGCTTCTGACCATTCTTCTGAGATGGTTAAGTGTTGTGGGCCCAGATGATGCATGGGAGATGTGTCTAATCCGGAAACCTACCAAAGTTGGCTCTGTCCCTTTCCTGAATCCCTTGGCTCAAAGTTAGGGACGGGAGAATACTTGTACCTGTCAGTGCTGTCCATGGTATTCGTGAGCCAATGGTAGCTTAGTAGTCAACGTTCGTGTCTGCCTCCAAAAGAGTGTCAGGATCGATCCCAGGCAGGTACGAACTCTAGAAACACTAAATATCCGCCGTGGGTCGGTTGGGCACGTTCAGCCGTTTTACTGCGTGTAAAGTCCCCCAGTTATAAATAATGGCATCTTCCTACCTCGCATCCATGTGACATTCCTGTCGGGCACTCTTGCTTAAATCCCCTAGCTCCCGACTTTCAAGGGTTGTTTAAGTCCTGGGATATGACATTGCCTTCCTAAAATATTCTACACAAAATCTCAAATTCTTAAATAGACAAAGTCATCGCTCTTTCCACGCTTCTCTTTAATTAACACACAGCAACCGAAATATTGTATTTCGACACAGCTGAGATCGAACCGCAGATCTCTCGATAACTAGACGAGTGTGCTTGCTTTACGCTACGGTGCCAACAATCCACGGCGCTATGCGTGTTTATCTGTCAGTTGCTTCGCCCATTCCTACGGATGTGGGAAGCCATATGCTGACAGATAAACAGGCATAGCGCCGTGGATTGTTGGCACCGTAGCGTTAGGAAAACGCGCTCGGCTAGTTATCAAGAGATCTGGGGTTCGATCCCAGCGGTGTCGAAATACAGTTTTTTGGTTGCTGTATGTTAATTTAAGAAAAACGTGGAAGAGCGATAACTTTGTCTATTTACATTGTCTCCACGAATTTGTAAAGATTATCTCAAAAGCTTATGGTATTCCCAATCCCGTTCTTCCGAGAAAAAAAGTATGAATTTCCCCTGAAAAGGTAAAGCTGGATTCATTCCTTTCAAGAGAAACTGCTGGAAAGCTATACGTTAGCAGAAAGAGAAGCTTGTGTGTTATCAAACTTTCTTTAGCGGTAAAAATATATACAAGGGGTGAATCCAAACGTAAGGTCAATGCTCTCGTTACGTAGGCAAGCAGAGCTGCGGCGGATTGCTATTTGATTAGAGAAGCGCAGTGACTTTGACACGTGGCGGATGCAATCGCTAATCTGCTAACCGCAGTTACCCAGCAGTTGTACGGACGTAAACATGGCCGCTCGTTTGTCGGAACGCTCCATCGTCGAGTAGAAAAGTGTAGTGATATTTTTATGGGCTGAGGGTGTGTCATCCGCTGTAATTCATCATAAGAAGCTTGTTCAATATGGGGAGAATAATTGCATGAGACAGAGACATGTACACAAGTGGATAGGAAAGTTTCAAGCCGGTAGAACGAATGTGTTTGATGAAAATCTCTCGGGCCGTCCGTCGACCTCTCGCGCAAAGGACCATCTGGATCGTACCGATGCGCTCATTAAAGAAGATCGCCGGGTTACTCTGTCTGATCTCGCGCAAAAAGGTAAACATTAGATATGGTTCTGCATTCTCAATAGCGCATGACTATCTCGAATATGATAAAGTGTTTGCCAGATGGATGCCACGGTAATTGTCTGATGCGCCCAAGCAGCAGCGCATGGAAATTGGCAGAGGGTTTTTGCTGCGGCGTGAGTCAGATTCCAGTATTCTGGAGAGGATTGTCACTGGGGACGAAACATGGTTCCGTCATTACGACCCCATTACCAAAAGGTAAAGCCTGAAATAGAAACTTCGGAGCTCCTCATGCCAAAAGAAGTGCATAGGTGTCCCTTGGGCACGAAAATTGATGTTGACTGTCTTTTTTGACAAGAAAGGACCTATCGTTGAACACCATAAAGCACAGGGAGATTTGATTAACAGTCGGTCACCTTGTGATTTGCTGAATGACAAATTTAAACCAGCAATTCGCACAAAACGACGAGGAATGATATCCAAAAATGTGCTGTTGCTGCATGACAACGCTCGTCCACATACGGCATTCACAACTCAACAAACAGTTACCGAGTTAAAGTTTGAGTTGTTACCCTATCTTGATTACAGCCCCGATCTAGCGTTGCGGAGTATATATATATATATATATATATATATATCCAAAACCAGAGTTAAAGGCAAAATTAAAAAACAATTTTTTTTTAACTTACATTCTGAAGATTATGACGCGCAACGCAGCAGTGACGAAAAATCAGAACAAACTACAAAGCAGAGACTGAAACAAAAAGGTTTTTTAACGATGACAAAAATTACAAATTAAAACTCAAAACCCAACAGGCAAGATAAAAAAATAATAAAAAAAATAACAAAACCAGAATGCAGAAAGTGTCGAGAATGCCGAGCCTTGGCTTTATCAAGGACCAGCAAATACTCACTTCCACAAAGACCTACTTGAAAATGGGCTTTGCAGAAACCCATTTTCAAATAGGTCTTTGTGGAAGTGAGTATTTGCTGGTCCTTGATAAAGCCAAGGCTCGGCATTCTCGACACTTTCTGCATTCTGGTTTTGTTATTTTTTTTTATTATTTTTTTATCTTGCCTGTTGGGTTTTGAGTTTTAATTTGTAATTTTTGTCATCGTTAAAAAACTTTTTTGTTTCTGTCTTTGGTTTGTAGTTATCATCATCATCATCATCATTGTCAACCATTATCAATCCACTGCTGGACGAAGGTCTCCCCAAGTTTCCTCCACAACGGCCTATCTTGTGCCAGTCTCCTCCATGCCACTCCCGCATACTTTCGAATTTCATCCACCCATCTTCCATGTGGTCTTCTTCTGGGTCTTTTCCTGTCCCTTGGAATCCAATCTAAAATTTCGGCTGTCAATCGATGGTCTGTTCTTCTGGCAGTATGTCCAGCCCATTGCCATTTCAGGGATTTAACTCTGATCATGATGTCTTCCACTCTTGTCATTTTTCGGATCCACGTGTTCCTCTTCTTATCTCTCCTGGTTACACCAAGCATGCACCTCTCCATGCTACTTTGAGTTGTCTGCAGCCTTTGTATGTCTCTTTTAGCTAAGGTCCACGTCTCTGCACCATACGTAAGCACTGGAAGGATGCATTGATCAAACACTTTTCTTTTAAGACATAATGGCATATTGCTCTTGAAAATTATGCTGTATCTTCCAAAAGCTATCCAGGCAAGTTTCGTACGCCGATTAATTTCTTCACCAATGTGACCCTCACTTGATATCTGCTGTCCAAGATAAACGTACGTGTCTGTTATCTCCAGCTTTTCTCCATCAATCCATAAATCTTAATTTCTTGTAAAAGCATTGTACATCACTTTTGTCTTCTGAAAGTTCATTTTTAATCCCACTTCTTTACTCTTGTCAGCAAGTTCCTGGATCATAATCTGTAGCTCTGATGGGGTAGTTGCAAAAATGACTATGTCATCAGCAAAACGAAGGTGGGTTAGATAATCTAGATTAATCTTTATCACTTTGTTTTCCCAGTTCAGTGATTGAAAGACATTTTCCAATGTGGCATTAAAGAGCTTCGGAGATATGGTGTCACCTTGTCTCACTCCTTTTCCAATTTTTATGTGTGTTGTATTTTCAAACAGCCGAATCTTTGCACTTGCGTTTTCATAGATGTTATTAATAATATTAATGTATGCATCTTCAATACCGCAGGATTTCAGAGCCATTGCAACTGCTGATGGTTTCACCGAATCAAAGGCTTTTTCATAATCGATAAAAGCCATGCACAATGGAAGTTCATATTCCCTCGCTCTTCCAATTAGTTCTCTCAGTACGTGGATATGATCTATTGTACTGTAGCCACTCCAGAATCCAGCTTGTTCTCTCGGTTGAGCCATGTCCAGTGTCACCTTCAAGCGGTGTGAAAGAACTTTAATGAAGATTTTATAAACCACTGATAGGAGGCTGATAGGTCTGTAGTTCCTGAGATCCTCAATGTCACCTTTTTATGTAGCAAGATCATTGTAGCGTTGTTCCAATCCTCAGGAATCTTCCCTTCATTAAGGCATCGAGTGAAAATTTGGGCGAGTACTGTTTCGATTTCTCCACTTGCTTCTTGTATAATGTCTACAGTAATTCCATCTTCTCCTGGAGCTTTTCCCCGCTTCATGTTCTTGATTGCATGTGCAACTTCTGCTGGAAGGACTGGAAGAACTCTGGTACTGGTACCTTTCATGATGTCTGGAGTACATGTATCATCCCTTTCATATAATTTGGAGTAGAAATCTTTCACTCTTGTCAAAATTTCGCCTCTATTTCTTGTTACAGAACCATCTTCTTTTCTCAGTGCCATAATCTGTTTTTCCCCTTACTGAGATGTCCCTTTGCTATCTTTAGGCTTTGGTTGTTTTCAATTGCTTTCCTTCCTAGTTCACAGTTGAATTTCCTTACGTCTTCTGTGATACTTTTTCTTACTGTCTTGCATAGCTCTATATATTCCACTTTGGAAGTCACATCTTCTTTAGTTGTCCTCATCACTCTTCTTTTTTGCATCAACATTTTGGTTTTTCCTGATAATTTGTTCACATGCAATTTGTTCTTAGACCCAGCTAATTTTGTTGCTGTTTCCATAAGAGCTTTGGTTACTTTTCTGTTAACTTCAGAAATATCCACTTCTTCGGATGTTAGGCCTTCTAAAGCAGAGAATCTGTTCTTCAGTTCCAATTTGAAGGTATTATGGTGTTTTTTAAGGTTGGTTATGTCAATACATTTTGTTTGTCTTATGAGCTTGCTACGTTCGAGTTTAGTGTTGAGGTGCATCTTACATCTCACCAATCTATGGTCACTGCCTGTGTTGAACTTGTTTAGCACAATGCAGTCTTCTATGATGAATTTTTTGTTACACATAATAAAATCAATTTCACTTGTCGTCCCATTTGGATGTCTCCATGTCCATTTCCTGTGTGGCTTTTTCTTGAAAAAGGAGTTCAAGATGAAAAACCCTTCTGCCTCTGCAAACTCTACGAGAGTATTTCCACGCTGGTTTCTGTTGCCGTGGCCGAATTTACCTACTGAAGTTTCATTCTGTTGCCGTTGCCCTATTTTTGCATTGAAATCTCCCATAATTATCTTCAAGTGCTGCTTACCTTTATTATTTAGATCACGAATTTCCTCATAAAATTCTTCAACTTCTTCTTCAGCATGACTTGTGGTGGGTGCATAAGTTTGAATAATCTGAGCCTGGTATCTTCTCGAGAGTTGGATAACGAGTCGTACAGCTCTGTCAGAGGAACTTTCAACTTCTACAACTTTATCCTTCAGTTTCTTGTTTATTATAAATCCAACACCACTAGTTCTGCCAGTATCTGTCCCACGATAGTAGAAGAGATGTCCACTTTTCAGTTCAATGAGATCTTCTCCTTTTCTCCTTACCTCACTTAGCCCGACGATGTCCCACTTGATCCTTTGTAGTTCCTATTCCAATTCAAGAAGCCTTGAATCAGAAGATAGGGAGCGTCCATTGTAAGTAGCCAAGGTCAGCATCAGATGGCAGCCTAGTCCGGTCCTCCGGGGATTCTTAGCACCCTCTGCCTTCATGTCGCACTGGCCGCTGCCTTGGCCAGGTACATTCCAGCTGCCGGAGACTGAGGGCCAAGATTTAGGTTGTGGAGTCATTTTGGAGGGTTTGGCCATAACTCACCACGCTGGCCAAGCGGGTTGGTGAGTGTGGGATAGCATTTCCTCTAATCCCGATGGTATAGTTATACTGCTATTGGCGGTCGTCAGAACCCCTTTAGTGGGAACAGGATGTACCACGAGAAGGCGGGGTTGACATTTGTCAAGGAGAGGCTGTGATGTTACGCATCACCTGACCTTTCATCCCTTGTAGTTATATATATATATATATATATATATATATATATGTGTGTGTGTGTGTGTGTGTGTGTGTGTGTACACATACAAGACATGATCACATCTGCGAGTAGAAAGAAACAAGTTAGTAAAATCATGCAATGCATTGATTATAATACGCTCTCCAACATTACAGAAATCATTACTCAAGTTATCCCTCAAGTTATGAGAATAATGTCTGTGGAATAAATGTAGGTCCTGTGCCCTGACCTTTGATCCCATTTCGATGATAATAAACAGAACCGGGTTGGTATACCTCCGAAATAACATGATAAAGTGTTGTCGCAATCGAAGCATATTTACGTAAGTTATGATGCATAAGGGCTATGGAATAGATCCCACTCCTGTGTCCCAACCTTTGACCCCATTTCGCCCATTTTCAATAGGGCTTTTCGCCAGGTGGTCCCCTACCACATACTAAAATTTCATCGAAATCGAACCTTTTTTACGTTAGTTATGTCGCATAAGAGCAGTGGAATGGATCCCTCTCCTATGTACTGACCTTTGACCCCATTTCGTTCATTTTAAATAGGGTTTCTTCCCAGGTGATCCCCTACCAGATACTAAAATTTCATCGAAATCCAACCGTTGTTACGCGAGTTATCGTGCTGACGGTCATACGCACACAGCGCGTGACGTTATGAGGCAGATGGGAATCGCGACCATCTGCCCGCCGCAAAAGTGTGACGTCATAAATCTTTAATAGGATCCACACACAACACGTGACGTAAAGAGACAGATGGCGTGACCACGCGTCAACATTCTCAAACGCGAGTTGTGACGTCATAAGATTTCTAAGAATTTTTAACATTAATGGAACAACGTCATCACTAAAAACGTTATAATTCGGGGTGGTTATTTAACCCACTAAACGAATTCTTCTAAAGTCGAGATCAAGCTAAATCGATTTCTAGTACCAGAAAACGGTAGGTTAACGAATTTCATCAAAATTCTTAGAGCCGTTTTCAAAATAAAATGCACATACATACATACAAGAATAGCTACTTTAGGATGGACGTCAAGTAACTTTGCTTCCTATACTTCCAATGAAAAAACTTTTGTAAACATTTTCTTCACAGTTAATGCGTTTCCAACGATGAAAATTTGAACATCGATTAAAATATCTTCATTTTATAACTTGCTATACTTAATATTTTCTAAAACATAACTATAATTATGCAATTCCACATTTGTTTGTCCACTGACGTCATGAAAATACAGGTCGCGCCATCTTTTTTCTGGACAATTAATGCGGTCACAAGGAGTAAAATTTGAACATCGATAAATATAGCTTCATTTCATAACTTGGCATACTTAATATTTTCTAAACCATAACCGTAATTATGCAATCCAACTTTTTTGTCCACTGACTTCATCAAAATACAGGGCGCGCCATCTTTTCTCTGGTTTCAACACCACCAAAGGAAAATTTATTGATTTTTAATATAATTATGGTTATGTTTTAGAAAATATTAAGTTTTCCAAGTTATAATATGAAGTTATTTTAATCGATGTTCAAATGTTCATCCTTGGGAACACATTAATTGTGAAGGAAATGTGTACAAAAGTTTTTCCATTGGAAGTATAGGAAGCAAAATTACTTGACGTCCACATTAATAATATGGGATAAGAACAACGGAATCGATCGCAATTCTATGTCCTGACCTTTGACCACATTTTGTCCATTTTCAATAGGGTTTGTCCCCCGGTGGTCCCCTACTCCATACTGAAATTTCATCGAAATCGAACCATTTTTACGCACGTTATAACGCATAAGGGCAATGGAATGCATTCCGATCTTATGTCCTGACCTTTGATCCCACTTTACCCACTTTGAATAGGGTTCGTCCCCAGGTGGTCTCCTACCACATAGTAAACTTTCATTGAAATCAAACCATATTTACGCAAGTTATGACGCATAAGGGTAATGGAATGATCCAGCTCCTACGTCGTGACCTTTGACCCCATTTGTCCCATTTTCAATAGGGTTCGTCCCCGTGTGGTCCCCTACCACATACTAAAATTTCCTCGAAATCGACCCACTTTTACGCCAGTTATCGTGCGGACAGACGGACAAAGCTGGAGCATATACGCTTCATCAACCTACGTTATGAAAGCGTAAAAAAACATATTTTTGCATCGGATCGGGCTGCTTTTCTTCAAAATCCATTCCCATGTTCATTTCTTTTAATTTGCTTTTTAACAACGCACTGTTCACTTTATTTTTACGAGTTAATAAAAGCGATTGCTATTATTAATTGTTTTTAAATGCAGTGGAGAAATATTAAGTTTCTTTTTTTACTTCAGTGCAACGCTGGGCGCCCTTAAGCAACTTTATATCAGCTTAGGATAAGCAACTCCGTTATTCCTGCATTAAGACCAATGCAAGAACCTTTTACATAAAAAAATTCCTGAAACTGCGTACCATTAATTTCGAAGTTTTCACTATCATTTGGATGGCAAGAAACTTTGGAGATGAAAGATGTAAAAAACAAAAATATCCATTTCTGTTGCTTCAAAACTAAAAGCCTTTTATAAAGTCAAAATGTAGGATTTGTGACAGTGAAAACTGCATGGAAACAAACTTAATTTAACTTAAAATATTGTTGTATCTTAAATTCAGACCTTATTATACATACTCCTAAAACGTGTATGTCGTATCTGTCAATAATAAATTTGCGAATTGCATTTGCCTCGATTTTTAATTCTTTAACTACCCCAGTTCGTTCGCTGTTCAACAAGATCTAGTTCCAGCATCATTTCTGCTGAGCTCAGAAACCATTAACGAAGCGAGAAAACGACCCCCTCGTTAGAGTGTAGGAAGCCTTCTTCATTACTCCGTTACGTTCGGTCTTTACTTGATAATTGGAGCCATGTAAGCGGCAATCATCTTTAGCTGTCGCTATCCTTCCCGGACGTAAATTGGCTGCTAAGAGAACGAATTCGTTTTCCTACTTTTGTCTTCGTCTAGTACTGTGCCGGAAATTAGAACAATATGCAGTGTAGTGCAAGTACATTCCTTGATGTGTGTGCTGTTCCTGTTCAAATTAAATTTTCGAACGAGAGGAAGCAAGAGTTCAAACGAAATGCGAAATGTCTTTTTCTTAAAATTGGTGTTAAATCTCGGAACACGCAGAACTGCCCCTTACCTCTGGATTAACTATATTCGGCTGCTCCTAAAGCTTTCGATTTAATCACTTGTTGAGTAAAACGCGATTTCTTTAAATTCTTTCTACGTAAGCGTTCGTAAAACTTAACAAAAAATCAATGTGAATATTTATTAAAATGGAAAAACCGATGCTCTTATATCTTCTCATCTCATTAACACTTTACAGCTACACATAATGCGTTGCGTACATTATTTCTTTGAAGGAATTGGGATGTTTTAATTCTTTCCGGAAAGCATTTCTAACCAATAAGAGTATTTACGATAATAGAAGTGTTGATGTTATATCTTCTGTGTTTCGTATTTATTTCCAGCTATATTAGCTGTTTTATATTAAATCTTTTTACGATTAATCTTTTTTACGAACGCTTTTGAATAAGCGTTTCGTAAACTTTTTCTTGGAAAGATTTTACGAAACGCTTTTATTCAAAAGCGTTTCGTAAAATATTTCCAGAAAGCGTTTCTTAAAAAAATATAAAAATCAGTAATAATATTTACCATAACCGAAAAAATATTACTATTTCTTCTCAATAACAATTTCCAGGGACTCTTGTTTCCTCGAAACAGTTTATGAGAAAATAAGGAAAATCTTACTTTAAATAAAGTGCGAATTTTTATCCTTTCCAGAAAACATTTTCAAAATATAGTGAAATCCAATCAGTTTACGTTAATGCAAAAAATTGTTTCTTATTTTTTAGATTTCCACTGTTAAGAAATATTTGAGTAAGAAATACGCATTGGTAGTTTCTTAAAATTTCACTTCTTAACGTCTTCGCCTTTTTGCTACTGCACGTAATAATTCCTGTTAACTTTGTTAGAAACGCTCTTTAATTATATCCATGTGAAACAAACAACATGATACATAGTGCAAAGAATGTAGTGAAACCTGCAGCTTGAAACTATTTTTTGGAATATTAAACCGCATATTAAATACTTGCATTATCATCAGATATTTATTATGTATTAAAATATAGAAATTTCAGTCATATATCTCTTAGCTTAAGGTCTAAATTTGATTATTACGTGAAGAAAATGCATTTTTGCTTCCTGAATTTATAACAAGTTACTTTATAATGGGCAAAGATCAAAAATTGCATGGAAACGAAATATACTTCGTTTGACCATCGTCTTCTGCAACATGGCCAGTCCTTCATCAGTAAGAGATTGTGTAATTTAGATTTTCTTTCTCCAATCCGTTCTGTTTTGTACGTCCATTAATTTATATTATTTTCGTCATTCATTAGTCTTTCCTTCTTATATCACATTTCGTTGTTCTTTCCTGGAATCTCCACGTATCCTCTCAGTTTCAAACTTCCAGCCGTTTAAAAAGTTCAGGATAATTTTTCATGATAGGAATCCTTTTCTGCATTCAAACAGTATGGAAGTGCGAGATAGACTCAGCACGCTGTTTTCAAGTAGAATGATCAATACACGAAGACGAATCAAACAAGAAACTGATTTTGTGGATTATACTAATTCCGTAAGCAACAGCAACCAAACAACGTTAATCCATTAACCGAATGGAACATAAATAACGCGAACAAATTCTCGACTAAAAAATTACACCTTAAAACGCTACAGGTGATGTCTCCACTTTTTTGGAACATGTTTGATAAGAAATAACAGAAAATGGAAGAAAATCGAATAATTAAACCTGGCAACAGCATGCTAGATGAATACAAAAGAAACATCTACTACCCAGCAAAAACAGTCTTGCTGGGCCAGCAATGGCCCAGCACTATGTTGCCGCTGCCGAACCGTCAAAAGAAATGTCGGGGCGGCCAGCAGAAGGGCCAGCAGTTCAGGCCAACAGTTGGCACCCCATCAGTTGTCATATGCCACAACAGGGCCATCAGTGGTCCATCACAGGCAGTAGCTGCCACAAGTTGCCCTTCAGTGGCCCTGCAAGCACGCGCCAGAAATGATGGCTAGCCTAATGTGGTCCGCTAGTGTGCCGTTAGTGGCAGCCAGCAACCACGTGACGTAACTGGTGGTTTGCCAAATCTTGTCCGCCAATTTCCCAGTAGTAGCCATAATAATAATATTAATAAAAAGGACATCCGCATTTTCCCAAAGCTACATTTTTTTCTTTTCTACCCTTACGAAGCTTATGAAATAACGCCCTGCGCTTGGGAAATTTTCTCAACAGACAGGAAAAACTTCTGTTTGCATCGGAGGTAATTTGAACCCGGGCCGTTTGCGCGCTAGCTGAGCTCCCTACCGACCGGACTAAATTGCCACGCTCAGGAACATGCTTAAAGCTGTCTGCTTGATATGCACTGTGTAATCGAATGCTTCCCTCTTTCATTTTACAATATTGCGAGGTATTTTTCATAAAAGTCAGTTTCATATAATTGATAAATTAATTTTTTCAACGTAACGATAGTTTTTTTTTTTTTTTACCTTAAGGGAACTTCACTCATTTTCAAGGAGTGTACATACTTAGAGTCGCTTTCCAAAGTTTTGTACTATCCTTGCCGTCTTGAAAAGAGATTGTTGAATAAATATATATTTACCTGGGTTCACGTCGCATTCTGTTACATTTTTAACTTTGTGTCTTTCCTTTCCGTTGTCCGAAGCTACATTTGTTTTAAAGAGTAAAGATATATTTTACTTCTCGTTATTTTTAGAAGCGAATTCCTCCCAGTCTTGTGTATTAAACCCATGGATACATGAGTACACCACATAGCGTTGCTTTTTTTTCTTTCAAATAATTAATAAATTTTGTACGCGTATAATTCTTTTTTTTTCTTTCAAATAATTAATAATAGTCTTGTGTATTCAACCCATGGATGAGTACACCACATAGCGTTGCTTTTTTTTCTTTCAAATAATTAATAAATTTTGCACACGTATAATTCTTTTTTTTTTCCAACAAACTTGTGTTTTAATGGTTTTCCAGGGTATTTGTTTCAAGCGGTTTCAAATTCTTTCTTGTTATTCATCCACTTCATTCCAGGAATTGTTATTCATGGGAATGGAGTGGGTGTATTTCATGGCTGTGATCTAGTATTTCGCGGCTTAATCTGATATCTTAGTCGACGTAAAATTTCATTAGGAAATTAATTCGCCTCCCCACATATGGAATTTTTTTTCTTAACATCCACTAAATAACACGATGGCGATAGCGTCGTCTTCAACTAACTGGTACCATGAGAGACACAGCAAGTGTTGCTTCTGCGCACGCGCAGTCCCGTTGCTTCCACCTGCTGTTGGGTTTGCATTGGTTGCCAGCAACGGGCCACTAGTGGCACTTGCTTGGAGGCCCACAATTCACAGCGATGCTGCAGGGCCATCAATGGCTCGCCAACTGATAGCGATGCCACCAACGGACCACTACCGGGCCGTGAGCGGCAGATTTCAGCCAACAGTGACCCATCACTGCCAGCTGGTGGCCAGCAGTTTCCCAGCACTTGTGTTTTTGCTGGGTAAAGTTAAATATCGTCTATAAGAAAATGGCGCAGGTAAACAAGCTACTGATGGAAAGCTAGGTTTTTGCTCTTTAGGAATAAAAATATTCACATTCTGTAATTAAAAAACGCCGTAAAATCATGGAATTAGCATTTCTAAAGTTAAAATTAAGCAGCATTATTAATAACAGAGGGAAAGTTGTCAAGCATTGCTTTTAACAGGAAGAACACCAAATGAATATCCATGCAAAGAAGGTACGTACTTTTACGACTATTTCAACAGCAAGGTATCTGGTTTTAAAAGAAAATCCACCGACCCAAAGAGCAATTATTAAGTCATTAAAAATATCTGTATCAACTGTAAACACGGTAATAAAAAAAGATTTGAACCTTAAAAATTGGGAAAAATCATAATGTTCACCACCTATTTGCCTTGGCACGTGGCTGAGCGGAGGACACGGTGCAGACTACCTTAGAAAATCACTTATCTCGAGACAGATGGAAATTTATTGTGACTATTGATGGAGCATGGATCTACATAAACGAATGTAACAAACAAGCTAGTAAAATCATTCAATGCATTGATTATATGATACGCTTTCCAACATACCAGAAATCTTTACTCAAGTTATTACTCAAGTTATGAGGATAATGGCTGTGGAATAAATCGCGCTCCTGTGTCCTCACCTTTGACCCCACTTCGATGACATTCAACAGAACCAATTTAGTGTACCTCAGGAACAATATGGTAAAGTTTTTTTGCAATCGAATCATTTTTACGTAAGTTATGACGCATAAGGGCAATGAAATGGACACTGCTCCTATGTCCTGAACTTTAACCCTATTCCGCCCATTTTCAATACGGTTCGTCCCCAGGTGGTCACCTATCACATACTAAAATGTCATTGAAATCTAACAATATTTACGCAAGGTATCGTGCGGAAAGACAGACGGACGGACAGACGGACAAAGCTGGAGCATATACGTGTCTTCAACTACGGTTGGAAAGCGTAAAAAAAGGCCTATTTCCTATCGCAAAACAGCATAAAAATTCTTACAAACCTGGTTCCAAGTATCCAAAGAAAGTATCAGTAAATGACTAATTATTAATGTTGGTTTCTCGTACAATGGAAAATTAAAGTAAAGAAAATTCAATAAGAATGTTAAAACCAATTCTACATATTACCGAAATAATATTTGAACTCCTATATTTAAAGAGGAAATAACATTACTTTATCTACAGAGCCTTGAAGGAGTAGAACTCCATCAGGATGAGGTTACCAGTTACATATCCAAATCTATTACTCTGTTTCGTTAAAAAATGAAACAAGAAAGATGACACCGAATTTTCGGGTGTAATAAGCACGTCTTTTGAATCCGTTCTGACGCAAATTAAATTTATTAAAGCTATTCAAAGTCAGTGGAACCGGTATGGAAAACAATAGATCTGACGAGAAAGAAGATTTTCAATCGGGGTTTTAATCCCTCAGATATAAACGGAATCGTGAGTTTTCGAACTCTTAGAAACAGAGATATCGACAAAACTAAGATGTGACTTCACGTTCCCTGGTGGGAAAACCATGCATTATTTTAGGAAGAAAGTATTCTCAAAAGGTTTATCCATATAAGCGGTATCGGTTGAAGAAAAAAAAATTGGTCGAGTTTTCAGGAGCCCAGATTTTGCAACACATATACTTCAGAAGCAGAAATTAACACTTATGACCCCTGGTGCCTAAACCATTCTTTACCAAACATTAGAAATTATGTAAAAAGTATTTTCCATCAGGTATTGTATGCGATACAGGAAGAATTTTTTAAATCAGAGCTTCAGGAGCAGAAATAACGCAGAAAACGCAATTTACATTTGTGCCCCCAAGCGGAAAGTCTATGATTTACTTGAAAATTTTGAATTTATAGGAAAAAAAATTTCGCATCGGAAACACTATCCAACAAAGAAGGAACTTTTCAAATCGTACTCTTAGAAGTAGAGATATTGACAAAAATAAGATGTATATCTACGCCCTCTAGCGTAGAAACCATGCATTTTTCAAGAAGAAAATTTTCCTAAAAGGTTTGTCGACTTGAGTAGTATCGGTGAACAAACGACTTTTTTTCAATCGAGATTTTAGAAGCTCATATTTTGCTGCAAATACAACAGAAGCGGAAATTAAGACTTACGCCACCTGGTGGCCAAACCGTTTCTTACAAAAATTAGAAAATATGTGCAAACGATTTCCCATCTGGAGCTGTATCCGGTGCAGAAAGAATTTTTCAAATCGGATTTTTAGAAGCACAGATATAGGAGGAAATGCAATTTACATTTACGCCCCCAGCGGAAAGTCTATTAATTACTTAAAAATTTTTAAATTATATGAACCACATGTCACACTAGAAACACTATTCAACAAAGAAGGAATTTTTCAAGTCGGACTCCTAGAAGTAGAGATATTGACAAAAATAAGATATACATCTACGCCCCCTGGCGTAGAAATCATGCACTATTTTAAGAAGAAAATCTTTCTAAAAGGTTTGTCGACATGAGTAGTATCAGTCAGCAAACGACGTTTTTTTCAATCGAGAATTTAGAAGCTCATATTTTGTTGCAAATACAACAGAAGCAAAAATTAAGATTTACGCCCCCTGGTGGCCAAACTATTTTTTTACAAAAATTAGAAGTTATGTGCAAACGATTTCCTATCAGGAGCTGTATGCGATGCAGAAAGAATTTTTCAAATCGAATATTTAGAAGCAGAGATATAGTAGGAAACGAAATTTACCGCTACGCCCCTAGCGGAAAGTCTATGAATTTCTTGAAAATTTTGAAGTTATATGAAAAACATGTCGCACGGAAAACACTATCCAACAAAGAAGGAATTTCTCAAATAGGACTCCTAGAAGTAGAGATATTGCCAAAAATAAGATGTACATCTACGCCCCCTGGCGGAGAAACTGTGGAATATTTTGAGAAGAAAATATTCCGAAAAGGTATATCGATGTAAGTGGCATCAGTCCACGAAATAAATCTTTCAATCAATATTTTAGAAGCTCAGATTTTATGTCAAATACATGAGAAGCAAAAATTAACATTTACGCGCGCTGGTGGCCAAAGTATTCTTTACCAAAAATTTTAAATTACATGCAGAAGATTTTCCATCAGGAGATGTATCCGCTGAAGAAAAAAATTTTCAAATCGGAGTTTTAGAATAAGAGTTATCGGGAAAAATGTAATTTACTTTTACGCCCCCTAGCGGAAAAAATATGCACAATTTGAAAAAGTAACTATATCTAAAAAACTCTTCGACATAAATGGAATCGAAAGGTAAAAAAAATTTCAATCGGATGTTTAGAAGCAAATTGTGGAATAAAACGTGTTTTTGAATTCGACATCATCTGCATTTACGCCCTGTACCGGCGAAATTTTACATCGTAAAAAAAGAAATGAAAAATCATCATTTCCATATTTCGAGCTTCCGAATGCAAAAACCATTTTTCAAATCGGACTAATAGTTGCAGAGATATCGGGTGTACAGACGGACGGACGGACAAACCGATAACAGAAGCACGATCTTTTTTTACAAAAATAGTGCTAAAAAGAGACGTGTATGAAGTTTATATCTTTTGCTCATATTTCTTGAAAATACCGTGATGTGTTTCTGCATTCGAACTGCTAAAAAAAAAAAACGCTTTCTAAACGCAGACCGTAAACAATGAATGGATTACGGAAAGCAGTTGAATAGGAGTGGGATATAATACCACCACCAATTTTAAGAAATGCTCTGTTATTTCAGAAATCTAGATGTAAGTTCGTATCCAGAGAAAGGGCTATCAGGTAGAACATTTAAGAAAGAAATTATTTTATTCTAAATGCTTGTTATATTGCTGGTAAAATCGTTCTAGAAATGTGTGAAAATACTCCGTACATATCAATAACACGAACAAATTCTTAGCTATCCGAGATGTTCGTGTTAATAAGGTTCGACAGCAACACTTTGTGTGAACGACTGATAACAAACAGTGATGGTGAAAAGTGAAACGTTTGTTATAAGAGCACGACTTAGGAGCTTTACGCCGACTTTAATACATGGTTAGAAGTTTCTCGCCCATTGAAAGTAAGGTACGTATCTAGTGGAAACAAGAAAGATGACTTCGAATTTGGGGTTGTAATGAGCACGTCTTTTAAATCCTTTACGACACGAATAAAATTTTTCTAAATTATCCAACGTAAACGGTGATAAAAAATATCAACCTCATTTCTGGAATCGATAAAACATCCAGAAATAGAAACAGCTACTTACTTACACCAGCGGCTAAAAAGTATGTTACGAAAATTAAAAAAATGGAGCGCAAAAATTTCTCATAGCAGAAGAATGGTATTAGAGACAAAGAGATGAAATAGTTAAAAGAAGAAATATGGGGAAAACACGCTATAACTCTGCGCCTTCTAGCGCAAGAATTTTGCATACGTGAAAATTTGAAAATATATGAGAAGTATGTTTCATGGCAAAAGCTATGCTAACGAATAAGAACTTTTGAAATACGTCATCTGGAAGCGGAGATAGCGAGAAAAACGTGTTGAGCTTTACGCCTTTACCGGGAAATATCTGCAGTATTTAAAGAAGAT
Source organism: Macrothele yani (assembly GCA_039090855.1). Taxonomy (NCBI): domain Eukaryota; kingdom Metazoa; phylum Arthropoda; class Arachnida; order Araneae; family Macrothelidae; genus Macrothele; species Macrothele yani. The sequence continues at coordinate 140,103,069 of CM077010.1, forward strand.
AATGCCCCACATCTCTATTGTAGTGAATGGCATACAGTAAAAAAGAAATTTCTGAATAGGGTTTTTAAAAGCTGAGATACAGCTGCTGAAAGAAAAACACAAACACTACATAGCGACAGAAGTGTGAGATACAAAACTCCTCAAATACTAACCCAAAGTATTCCACAAACTAAATGGCATCCAGCGTTGAAAGAATTTTTTTAAATCGCGCATTTAGAGAAAGAAGCATTAAGAAAAATAGATTAAAATTTCACGCTCCTAGCGGCGAAATTGGGCGTTATCTTGGGAAGCAAATATACACAAAGATTTTTCATAGTTAGTGGCATCTAACAGAAAAATAATTTTTTATATCAGTTATATTTTTCTTTGGGGACTTAACGACCACCGGGATCAACTCAGTGGGCTACAAGCAGTCGCCCGTTCCTAATTTAGGGCCACTGACTCCAGGAAATTGAGAGAGCCGGTGACGTAAGACAAACACAACATCTGTGCCTCACTGGGATTCGAACCCGGGCCCATCTCGGACGAATGATTAGAAGCCGTCGCTTAGACACCTGCATCCACCGAGGCTCAGTTTTTCAGTCCCGCAGATATTGCTGTAAACGGAAACGTAAGCTGACACCCTCTAGTGGCAAACTCGTTCGTTAAGAAAAATGTGAAATTATATGAGAAACGTTTAACAGCGGAAACGCTCTGCAACAAAGAAATAATTTTTCAAATCGAACCCTTACAAGCAGAGATATCGACAAAATTAAGACACATATCTACGTCCCCTTGTGGAAAAATTATGCAATATTTTAAGAAAGTTATGAAAAGTTTTTCCAAGGAGAGCGGTATCGGTTTACGAAAGAATATTTTTAACCGAGTTATGGAAACGTATATTGCGCTGCAAATACATGAGCAGCAGAAACAAATGCTTACGCCCTCTGGTGGCCAAACCATTTTTATCAGATATTAGAAATTATGATACAAATACATATTTCCCAGCACGAGATGTATCCGATGCTGGAAGAATTTTTCAAATAAGAGTTTTAGAAGCAGAGATATAGATGAAAACGCAATTTACGTTCACGCCCGTAGCGGAAATATATAAATTACTTGAAAAATTTGAAACTATATCGGACATATTTCACAGAGAAAACGCTCTCCAACAAATAACGAATTTTTGAAATCGGACTCTTAAAATTAGCAGAGATATCGACAAAAACAAGATGTACACCTACGCCCGTTGTCAGGATAACTATATGCTATTTTAAGCAGGAGGTATTTTCAAAATGTTTTCCTTGGTGAGCGGTATCGGTCCACGAAATAATATTTTCTATCGAGTTTTTGCATTCAGGTTTTACTGCAAATACATCAAGCGCAGATATAGACACTTACGTCACCTGGTGGCCCAACCATTCTTTATCAAAAAGTAGAAATTACATTCAAAACAGTTCTCATGAGGAGCTGTTTTCCATGTGTTAAGAATTTTTCAAATTGGGATTTTAGAATCTGAGATATCGAAGAAAACGAAACTCATCTTTACGCCTCCTAGCGGAAAATATATGCATCAGTTGAAAACGTAACTGTGCGCCGAATAGTCTTCGTTATAAATGACATCGAAAGGAAGAAGGAATTTTTTTTTAATCTGATATTTAGAATTATATGCAATAAAATGTATTTTGAATTCGATGTCATCTACATTTACGCCTTCTCGCGGCGAATTTGTACTTGGGGGGGGGGACTGGGATGCAAGGATCATCTTTCACACATTTCAAGCACCCCAATGAAATAACAATTTTTCAAATCGGACCAATAGTGGCCAAAATATGGTGCCCACAAACCGATGAACGGACGGATAAACCGAAAACCTAAGCACAATCTTTTTTAAAGAAGACGTGCTAAAAACGGCGTGTTATGGTGTCATTTTCTTCGTCCGTCTGTTCTTCAACTCATTGGTCTATAGTCGACATATCTGAGCATATATTAGTTCTATTCGAAAAACTTCTCTTTAGCACGTCTTTTCTAAAAAAAGATCGTGACGCCATACCTGTGAAACTGTTTGTCCGATTTGAAAAATTATTTTTGCATTGGAAAGCTTGAAATATGAGAATGATGACCCTTGCATTCCGATTTTTTTACGATGCACAATCTCGCCGCGAGGGGGTATAAATGTGTTGATATCGAATGCCATTTATAACGAAGACTATTTTAGGCAGTTTCATTTTCAAATAATGCATAGATTTTCCTGTAAGAGCGTAAAAGTAAGTAAAGTTTTCCCTGATATCTCTGCTTCTAAAAGCCACATTTGAAAAATTATTTTTGTTCATCATGTGAAATGTTTTGCATGTAATTTTAAATTTTTGGTAAGGAATGCTTTCCCCACAAGGAGAAGTGTTTATTTCTGCTTTTGATGTATGTGCAGCAAAACCAGAGCTTTTGAAAACTCGATTGAAAAAATTATTTTGTGGACTGATGCCGTTCACCTCAGAAAACTTTGTTACACTACGTCCTGCTTAAAATAGCGCATGGTTTTCCCGCCAGGGGTCAAAGACGTGTATCATATTTTTGTCGGTATCTCTACTTCTGAGTCCGATTTCAAAAATTATTTCTTTACTGGAGAATACTTCCGGTGCAAAATGTTTCTTACATTGATTCAAAACTTCCAGGTAATGCATAGATCTTCCTCTAGAGAACGTAATGCTAAATTACGTTTTCCCCTACATCTGTATTTCTAAAACTTCGATTTGAAAAATTCCTCCTGCATCGGATACAGCTCCTGATGGTAAATGTTTTGATTATAATTTTTTATTTTCGATTAAAAAAAGGTTTGGTAACCTGGGTGAGTAAGTGTTTATTTCTGCTTCTGATGTATTTGCAGCAAAATCTAAGCTTCTGCAAACTCGACTGAAAATTAATCTTTTCTGGACTGATACCGCTTAGCTGGAAACATCTCTTTTGAATACTTTCTTCTTAAAATAATGCATAGCTTTTCCGCCAGGGAGCGTAGATATATATCTTATTTTTGTCGATACCTCTGCTTGTAAGAGTGCGATTTGTAAAATTCTTTGTTGGAGAGCGTTTCCGCTGTGAAATGTTTCTCGTGTAATTTAACTGTTTTCTTAATGCGCAAGTTTGTCACAAGAGGACACGTTTCCGTTTACAGCAAAATCTGTGGGACTAAAAACCCGATGTAAGACATTCCCTTTCGGTTAGATACTATCAACTATGAAAACTCTTTGATGATATTTTCTTCCCAAAATAATGCAAAATTTAGCCGCTTGGGGCACTAATGTTTAAACTGCGTTTCTTAATATCTCTGCTTCCATAATAAATGTGCGATTTTAATTTTTTTTTAAACCGGACACCATTTACCCTGTGTAGTACTTTAGGTTAGTATTTAAAGAGTTTTATCGTTTAATGTTCTGTCGCTTGGTGGTGTTTGTGTGCGTCTGTTTGCAGCTGGCAGCTGTATCTGCGCTTCTAAAAGCCCTATTGAGAAATTCCTTTTCTATTGTATCTCATTCGCTACAAAAGAGATGTGGACGGTGGGGCATTATCATCTTTAAATGGTGCATACATTTCCCGCTGGGGGGGGGGGGTAAATGTCAGTAACCTTTTTACGCTTTCCAACCGTAGATTTAAGAAGCGTATATGCTCCAGCTTTGCCCGTCTGTCTGTCTGTGCGCACGATAACGCTCGTAAAAATGGTCTGATTTTGATGAAACTTTAGTATGTGGTACGGGACAACATGGGGACGGACCCTGTTGAAAATGGGCGAAATGGGGTCAAATGTCAGGACATAGGAGCGGGATCCATTCCATTGCCCTTATACGTCCTAACTTACGCAAGAATGCTTCGACTGCGACAAAGCTTTATCATATTGTTCTGAAGGTATACTTACCCGGTTCTGTCGAATATCATCGAAATGCGGTCAAAGGCCAGAGCACAGGAGCGAGATTTTTCCTCAGACATGATCCTCATAACTTGAGTAATGATTTCTTGTATGTTGGAAAGCATATCATAATCAATGCACTGCATGATTTTACTAACTTGTTTATTCGCTATCTCTGCTTCCGCGTGATGTATTTGAAAAGTTATTTTTCCGTAGCAAAGTCTTTTTCTATGAAGAATATTTTTCGATCATTTTCAACTTTCTCTTTATATCGAAATTCTTCCGTTAAAACGCGTAGAAATATATATCATGTTTCCTTCGACATTTCTTCTTTGAGCTCTTCGATTTGAAAATTTGTTTGTCTCCGTTAAACGTTTCGCGCGAGATTTGTTAATTTTGGTAAGATAGTTTTTAGCCGTTGGTGGATGTAAATAGCTCTTTCTATTTATGGATTTCTTATCCATTGTTGAAATCCAGTTGACTTTTTTCTAACCGGTTGCACTGACTTTGAATATCTTTGATACATTTTATTCGCGTCAGAAAGGATACAAAAGACACGCTGATCACAACCGAAAATGCGTGTTCATCTCTTTTGTTGCGTTAGAATGCCCGAAATGTGAAACGGATGATCTTTTCTACTTGGCTCTTTTACGATATATAACTTCCCTGCTAGAAGCCATTAATTCAAATAAGATGTGAGAACGTTCATTCTTACTTTTCGATGCTTTCCCAATGCATAACTTCACACAAGAAGGCGTTTCACTATATGCCATTCACTCCAGTTAGTATTGGATTCATTATACTCTTTAAATAACGCACAGCTTTTTGGTTAAGGGTGTAAATATCGAAACATTTTTCTCGCTGTTTCTGGTTACAGAAGAGGTACTTTGAGATATCCTTATTCCTTAACATCGCTTTTATGCCGCTGAATATTTTTCGCATACTTTCCGTTTTTTTGTAATTATTCTGTCAGGGACGACAGAGCATATTTCTATTTGAAAGAGTTGGTCTGATTAAAAACAATCTCTTAAAAAATCATTTTTTCGTAGTATAATCTATATACTAAAGATATTTTTTGTTTTTAGGTTTAACGACCACCGTGAGCAACTCAATGGGCTATAAGCAGTCGCCGGTGTCTAATTTAGGTTCACTGATTCCATGGAAGGAAGAGAACCAGTGCCGTAAGACAAACACAACATCCATGCCTCACCGGGATTCGAACTCGGACCCCTTCACGGAAGAATTGTCATAAGCCATCGCTTAGCCCACTGCGCCACCAGTGCGGCAAAGATAATTTTCCATCCATCTTCCTTTTTAAGTAACGAACAGTTTTTCTCCTAGAACGAGTAAAGTTGTACCACATTTTCCTCTATATCTGTTTTTCTAATTCTTCGACTTGAAAATCCCTTTAGTCACTGGTATCTTTCGCCATGAGAAGCCTTTTGTACAGAGTTTGTTAATTTTCGTAGCACACTTCTTAGATGCTAGTGGAATAAGTAGCTATTTCAATTTATGGATGTTTTATCAATTGTACAATCCCGGTTGATTTCTTTTTGTAAACCCTATGAAAAACCTTGCTCACACAGAGCATTTTAAATTATACTAAGGCTTTTCCCAAGTGGTGTAATCGTATTATCTTCTTTGCTGAATTTTATGATTTTCTAAAAAATCGTTTCTGAAGAAATTTTTCGTGTCGAAAATGATTCAAAAGACGTTATGATTGATTGACGCGTTATCACATAATTTTAAAAGGGAAGGTGTCTAAAAAAATTCTAATCACTGATATTTCACATTAAGTGTGTTTGAGGAAGAGCGAAAAACCGAAAAAAGAGAACTTACTTAAAGTGAGCGTCTGTTCGCTGTGTAAGGTCCCTTATGGCTCTTACAAAATCGTCATGCCCTCCTATCTGTGTTGTCACGATGGAGAAGTTGTGCCAAGAATACCTCTTGAGGATGCTGAGCATAGCTTCTGCTTGATGTTCTACTGATGGAGCTAACTGCAAGATTTTCGAATCAGAAACTCTCTGCAAGATAAGAAAATTAAAAACAATGCGTAAGTACAACTATTTTTACTGCACGAAATTTAGTTAAAATGCTACAATGATGAAACGTCATAAAGAATCGAGGGATGACATCTGTTGAGAGGTCAAAACGTTGGGCGTCATTGGTGAGTAAATATTAACATGTATTCATAAACATCAAATAAAGGAGATATAAGGATAATTTTTTTGCACAGGACAAATAAATTTTTTGAGGGTCGATATTGCATTTGAAAATATCCCATGCAAGGTTTGGACAAAATAACGTGAAGCACCTAGGAAATAGGCGATATGTTTTATTAAGAAGGTGTTGGACCAACAGTTTCCTTTAATACAGCTTCCAACATTATTGGAATAGATTGATACACATTTTGGATAATTTCATATGAAATGTTGTGTCATTTGTTGATTACGATCATTTGTTGTTTTTGGCTCCAAAGCACCGAGATCGCTTTCCTCAAGACTAATATCGCAGAAGACCACAGACACAAATCTAAAAGAAGCAGGAGTATATGCTACCCCGATAAAATGCCCTGTTGGATATCTTGAAGACAATATAGGAATGGCCAAACGATCTTTCAGCTCAGACTAGTTGAACACAAAAGAGACGCTAAGCTATAGAGAAACTGACCACAGCATTATCCAGAGCAGTCAATCTTCACGCTGCTAACCCTAAATTGGACAGTTTGGTAAAGATTGCCTCCTATCTGGACCCTAAAACCATTCCGTTCCTTGAGACTTTGGAGATCTGGATCAACAATAACACCTGCAATGAGGATGTATCCGCTGAACTTCCTTACGCGTGGCACGCACTACTTCGTGACAGCCGGACTGTGATTTACATTTGTTGCACGCTTGGAGCAAGGATTATGTTAACTCACAACATACAATGTCTGAATTTAATGTTATTTGGAACCTTAGTTTATCTTAGACGTTCTTCAGCCTGACGAAGTCATCAGTGATGATGAAAGCTAGCATTTATTGCCTAGTTATTTATATTCGTTACACCAAATAAACGGATTTCTATTCTCTAATTCTTCAACGATTGTAATCCTGAACCAAGCAATCAGGCATTAGCAAATCACCTTTCCAACCTATTTGACAAGTCAGTTAGCAGAAGATTAACAGGAGACATATTAAGCGATAAACAGAAATAGATGGAGTATCTGCAAAACAGCTCCATCAGTTACAAATTTAAAAGTGGCAAGCAAGCACGTAATTTATAGAACGCTTTTGTCCTGTGGATTGGTCAGACAAATGACCAGCATGGAGTTATTTCCGACGAAGTTATTCTGCAAACAACGATAATATTAAGGGAAGAATACCAAATTCAAGACTTCAGCTGCTGTAATGGATGAATTCGAAGATTTAGAATGTCGGCACGGTTTATCGTTGTGAATACGGCACGACAAAACAGCTGAAACATGTGGAAGTTTATTGGATAAAGCAAGAAAATAACACAATCATATTTGTCCACGAATAAAAAGATGTATATAACATGGACAAATCTGGTCTGTTTTATAGGATGACACTCGATAAATAGATTTGAAATAAAGGTTGCAAAACAATGAAAGATGGAATAAATGCCGATTGTCTTGATAAAAAATGATTACTGCTATGGGAAATGTATAGAAAACACATTGTTTTAAGAATTTTAGTCATTAACTTTTTTAATCACTGTGTTTTCAATCCCTACCTCCGCAGAATTAGAGATTCGATGCAAGATAACATATGTACATTTTATTTCTTCCTCATACTCTCATTTAATTAATTTTACTGTTTGTTATATGAACCTTTTTAAACAGCAACTCTCCCTTACCACCGGTTCTGCACGACGAAAAAAAGATGGCGGTTCAAGTAGTGTCGACTATAATTATATTATTTACGCTTGTCCCTATCTGAGATTTCCTGACGTTTTGACTATGCACTTTGTTGAGAAATGTAAAATGTTGTGTTCTGTATTTTTGAAGTGCTTTACCAGTTTCTGGTATTCTTGTAGTAGGCTGCTTTCACACATTTTCTCATACGTTTCCCCCATGTAATATTTATTTTAAGTGTCCAGACGTTTTCCTTATACAGCAGATGTCAGTTTTGGTTCCTGTTAAAAATAATCTTTCAATACTTATCAGAGGTTATTATGAACAACACAAAGTCAGCACTTCCCTTAAAATACAAATCCCGTCGACATTCCATAAAAATTCCTTTTCGATTTTGTAAGGTCAATAGGAAATATCATCCTCATAGCAGAATTTGATACTTTATACGAATTCGTTCACACACAAAAAAGTATTTTATGTAGACAGTGTCCTTTTTTCGAGAAACTAAATTAATTAGAGTAAGTAGTATAATGCATAGGTAATCTCGATCCAGATCACTAAAATTAAACAATAATACAAAATTATTACCACCCTCGAAACTTCTCTGTCTTCCATCGTGATTTCACCTAAATGCATTTAAAAGTTCTTTCGTAAGAGTAGTACTTGACGATCCTGAAAGATGAATTTATTTTTTCTTTTGTGGAAACAGTTTTAACCATAGTCTTCGAAACAAAGAATTCGATCAGGCTGTTTTAACTGCAGAATGCTACGACTACATCAGAAGCGACGCGATAACAACCAATTATTTTAATTACTTTTCGTACTTTTTCATATTAGGATTAAATTATGTTTTTGGAGTGAAATATCCTTTTCATTTTGATAGCCATATTGAATATTGAGAATGTTTGTGATAAGAATTATTTTCAAGTAAATATTTTTAACTTGACTTGCTGCATATATGAGAAAAGCAATTGCGATAATGCTATGTGACAACAAAACGTTTAAATATAATTTGAGATTAAAATGTGAATTCATCTGTGCTTTTTTTTATTTGGGTTCTAACAAATACAGAGAGCAACTCAATGGGCTATAAGCAGTCTGCTCCGTCCTTAATTTAGGGTAACTGCTTCCAAGGAAGGGAAAGAACCAGGCCGTAAGACAAACACAACATCCATACCTCACCGCGATTCGAACACAGACCCATCGCGGATGAATAGTCATAAGCCAGCGCTTAGACCACTACGCCACAGGGGCAGTTCATCTATGTTAGAACAACTTTCGTTTACTCAAGGAAGTTCTTTATTTGTGTTAAACAATTCCTGCAGGTAATTGGAATTTTTACATATGTGTTTCGTATAAAATATTATTTAAAATACCCTAGGGGTCTTACTTCGGGGTTTGTGTGTACACGTGCTTGTGTGAGTAAAAGTCCTTTACTTAAGGGCGTTCCTCACTCTGTGTTTAACAATTTGGGAGATGCAAACAATTGGAATATTTATATATGTCCTATATAATATTATTTAAAATATAAGAAGCGTACTACCCTGATGTTTTAATACCCGATGGCCGTGAGCAACTTAATTATAAGCAGTCGTTCGTCCCTAATTTAGGGCCACTGCTTCAAGGGAAGAGAGAGAGAGCCACCAGTGTCGTAAAAAAAAACACAATATCCATTCTTCTGTATTTTAAATATTTCTTAATAATATGAATGCGGTCTTAAACCAATTGACCGGAAACTTGAAACTTGGTCGTTCTGAGTGGGTGGTGTAGTAGTTAGCATACCCGGGCGTTTTCTGGGAGACGCGGATTCGAGTCCCGCTCCAGGACGATGAAAATTTTCAAGTTTTCGGATATTATGTGACTTGCCATCCTTGTCACATTTACGCCAAAAATCGGATTGTCATCTTCAAAATTTGTATTATATGGCATAATCCCGTATTTCTTTCATGATTTATCTGCTTCTCCGGGCAAACACGGGATAAGATTCTTAACCTCCAGATTCGCTAAACATGAATGCCGGTTGCTTCGACTCGCGAATCCTGTGAAGGTTATATTCAAATTGATCGGAAACTTGAAACTTGGTCGTTCTGGGTGGTGTAGTGGTTAGCATACCCGGGCGTTTTCTGGGAGACGCGGATTCGAGTCCCGCTCCAGGACGATAAAAAATTTCAAGTTTTTGGATATTTTCTGACTTACCATCCTTGTCACATTTACGCCAAAAATCGGATTGTCATCTTCAAAATTTGTAGTATTAGCTATTCTGACGTTGAAGTTTGACACCAAAATGACACGTATTTATTAGGAATGTCCTAAATTTTCACTTTCAATAGATTATTACAGATCTTATAGAATAATGCATTATGTCGTGCTCCTAATTCCGTCTGAAATTTCTGTGATACAAATCATGTTTCCCTGCTCCCACATGGCACAGTGTGTTAGCTTGGATTTTAACGGAATCTGATTAAATAGATTAACAGAAGCTCCTGTTAAATATGCACTTAGGACAAGCCATATTTTAAGGGTTGAGAACTGTTCGTCGGCTATGTCCTTGAAATCCGATGTTCGACTTTATACATTCCCGAAATACAATGCATCTGTTGTTCAGGAGCTGTACTTCGAGGTCGGTAAGTAGATTTAGAGCTGTATCCCAGCTGGAGCGCATTAAACTGCATAAGGTTAATGCAAATGAAGCTGAGCCATGGAAATGGGAAAGTTACTTATCCTGAAGAGAAGATGGAATCTTGATATGAAGAACTACACAGAGCTCCGAAATAACGTACATGTAAAAGAAACGAAACTTAGTAATAACTGCATGAAATAAAAGAATAGCTATAAAATGATAGAAGTAAAAACGAATGGGTGAAATGAGACACGCGTAGGTCGTCGTTCAGCAATGGGTGACTCCAGAAAAAAAAATGAAGAGAAATCTTGCTTTGTGGCTCCGTAAAGGTTGCAGAACACATTTTTTTTAAAAGCGCGTTTTTCTTCAAACAAGTTTCCAGCACTCTTACTTTTGAAAAAAGTGTTTGATTCAAAACGAGTTTCCAGCAAACATGTGTTTTTCAAAGAGTGATTTACTCGAAACAGGTTTTCAATGAACTTACTTTTTGAAAAAGTGTTTGACTCAAACGAGCATCTAACGAGCTTCGGAATATACACTATATTGAGAAAAGCAACCGGATACCTAGAAGAGAAACACATCATAGCATTTTTTGACATACATTAGTACGGTGTCGGTCCACTTTTGGCCTTAACGTAGGCACTGACACTTCGAGACATGCTTTCGACAAGGTTTTGAAATAGAGCGATAGGTTTGCACTTCAATTCAGTACATAATGCTGTCGCTAACGATTGCTAAGTAGTAAGCCTTCGTTCCAAACTTCTTATGCGGCGCTCTAATTCTTCCATAGGTGCTTTATGTAATTAAGTTCAGGGCTCTGTGCTGCCCAGTCCACACACGATACGGAATTATTGCCAAACCATACTGTAACAGTCTTTGCTTTATGGCTCGGTTCATTATCCTTCTGGTACTAGCAAGGCTCGTTTCCATAGTAATGCCACAGGATTAGTGGGGCATAACTGTCCATATTATCGAGGTAAATGTGCTGGTTAACAGGCTTGTCCACGATAACCAATGGGCCGAGACCATACCACGAAAAACACCCCCACAGGATTGCACTGCCAACTCCAAACTTGACCGTAGGAACAGTACACTGTGCTAAATAGCGTTCGCCCGGATCCCGCCATACCACCACACGGCCATCAGACTGATGGATCGTGTATCTGGATTCATCAGTCCAATGGACCCGTTTCCATTGATTTACGGTCCACGATAAATGTTCTTTACACCATGCTAAACGACGAGTAGCATTCCGAATGGAGATGAAAGGCTAATGAGCAGCCTCACGACCACGGTAACCCACGGAATGAGGTTGTCTGCGAATGGTACGTGTACATACCGAGGTTCCAGCATTTTTACTCACCTGTACACTGAGGTCTTGTGCAATACTCCGTCGATTAGCTGTATCGACTCTCCTGAAGCTTGGACGTCCACTATCACTGATTTTCTTTGGTCTGCCGGTACGGTACGATTTGCTGCTTCAAGCACGCCATGTGTCTTCCACTTATTCAGTACATTCAAAAAAGTTGACTTGGGTATGTTTAACCCTTTAACGACCATAACTCCCAAAACGCCCATACATACAAACTACCATAGTCGCCCGAAAGGCGTGTTTAGAATAAGTCAGTTTCATACCCTTACCTATTCAATAAAGTTGCACGCCCTATGAGGGATCAGCAGGACTCACTCTCAGGCACCATTTTATTACTAAACAAAGAAGTGAACCAACAGACAGTCTCAGGCGTTATGGTGTTTAGAGTGATACAAGATTTTAGGATCATCGTCGTTAAAGGGTAAAACGCCTCTCGGTTTCTTTTATCAACAATCCACTAATGTAAAACCCAACAATATTTCCTTTCTCAAAGTCAGTTCTCTCCCGCCGCGATATTTTCACTCGATCTCAAAGTACGATATGATTGCGGTCAGCTGCTGGCTTGTTTCTATACCGCTTACAGCTGTACCGCGCATCTTAACAACGCAGCGGATCCGTTCATTTATTCCGATGTCTTTTGTCAATATAGTGTACTTCCAGCAAACTTACTTTTTGAAGAAATGTTTGATTCAAAACAAGTTTTTTGAGTTAAACACATTTTTCAAGTAGTTATTGACTCAAAATCCGGCGCGTTCTTTTCTTATACCACATTTTTTTTGATTGGAGGTTTAACGACCACCGTGAGCAACTCAATGGGCTATAAGCAGTCGCCCGTCCATAATTTAAGGACACTGGTTCCAGGGAAGGGAGAGAGCCAGTGCCGTAAGACAAACACAACATCCATGCCTGACCGGGATTCGAACCCGGACCCCTTACGGACGAATGATCAGAGGCCAACGCCTTAGACCACTGCGCCACCGGGGCGGCTATACCACATTGGACTGTAGGATTTGAGTAGAGAATCTGCACCAAGTTTTGCCCCAAACATGGCCATACATCAGCTGAAACAGTCATCTCAGTGTCTGTAAGGCCAAAAATGGCGCAGAAGGTACACAACAAGCTCTCAGTCAGCACAGAACAAGAAAGATCTATGCCAGGTGTACAACCGGACAGTTTTCCGTCGCCTACGAGATGCAGTACAGAGGAAGAGACCTGCGTTTTGGCAGCAAGGTGACTGGATGCTGAACCATGACCATACGTCTTCCCATTAATCTCACCTCATTCTGGCGTTTTGTCCTTAAAACTGAATCCCATACACACAGACACAGGTTCTTGCAACTTCTGTCTGTTTCCGAATTTGGAAATGCCGCTGAAGAGGAGATATGAAGACACAGAGGAGATCAAGAAGAATGCCATGCAGCACGTACTGACGATCGCCAAAAGTGTCTTTAAAAATATTATAACCAGTATACATACATATGGGGCAAGTGTATAGTGTCTGATGTTGCTTACATTAAAGGGAACTGCGACAGCAACACAATTGGATACCTACATGATTTTTTTTTTTTTGGCCCTAGATCGGACACTATTTGATCAGACCTTGTGCTAGGAATGTAGTGTTCCCGCGTAGTGAGACTAAAATATGCAGGAGCACCATCATACATGTAACTGCGTTTTGCTAAATAGACATTTTCCAGTAATGCTGGGGATTTCGCCTCCGAGAAATGCATGTACTGCTGACTATTGAGGGGATTTATCAGGTAGTATTGAACAATGTTCAATGCTTTTACAAGACATGAAGATTTATCGATTGATGAAGAAAAGCTGGAGATAACAGACACGTACGTTTTAATCAAGTGAGGGGTCACATTAATGAAGAAATTAATCGGCGTACAAAACTTGCCTGGAGAGCTTTTGGAAGAAACAGCATAATTTCCAAGAGCAATATGCCATTACGTCTTAAAAGAAAAGTGTTTGATCAATGCATCCTTCCAGTGCTTACGTATGGTGCAGAGACGTGGACCTTAACTAAAAGATACATACATGCAAAGGCTACAGACAACTCAAAGAGGCGTGGAGAGGTGCATGCTTGGTGTAACCAGGAGAGATAACAAGAGGAATTCGGGGATCCGAAAAATGACAAGAGTGGAAGACATAATGATCAGAGTAAAATCCCTGAAGTGGCAATGGGCTGGACATACTGCCAGAAGGACAGACCATCGATGAACTACCGAAATTTTAGATTGGATTCACATGGGAGATGGGAGTATGAAATTCGAAAGTATGCTGGAGTAACAATGAGGAGACTGGCACAAGACAGACCGTTGTGGAAGAAACTTGGGGAGACCTTCGTCCAGCAGTGGATTGATAATGGTTGACAATGATGATGACGGTTGAACAATGTGACCACAAATATTCCTATGAAACCTGTACTGACCATAACACTCTGTTATTGCAAGAACATTTTCCTGTTCCTACGAGTGAATGTTAAGGAAACTCGGAGTGCCAGACCTTGTGAGTAGCGACTCGTTGGTAAAACTCAAGGAATGGAGAAGGACAGTTCTAATATACTGTTGAAGGAGCCATTGCCGTAACAAACGATGATAGCTGCTGGTCCAGGAACTATTTCATACGAACAGCAGCAACAAACATAGGTGTTTTAAATTCAACAGTACGCATAATGTGTTGCGAAAATTCGAATAGAGGATGAAAATCAGCTAGTGAGAAGGCCTATACTGGCTACACGTAATATAGGTACAGTTTCTCCTTACAACAAATTCTGCATACAGTTCAATTTGAAGCATCTATGCTTGCTGCTACTGTTCGTGTAATAATTTCTGAAACCGCCGCTAGCATTCATATCCAGGGCCTCTTACTCTAAAGCAGTTGTTCTGACACATCTGGATCGCTTCCAGTCTGCAGTAACAGGCAAAGAGCGTCATGTCTCCCGAAAATGCCGATAGATGGTTGCCAAAGGTTCATGGTAACGCATCTTCGTTTAGGAAATGCTATCCTCTATAGTCGTTGAGCTACACGGCTAGTTCTGTTCACTCTTCAATAAAGCATATGAATGTGTGAAATTTCTGCGTTTGAGAACTAGCTTTTCACTATTAAGATCATAAATAATAATTTGGCTGATCATAAACAACAGGACTACTGATTCACCTACGTGTAACTTAGGAAAAACCGATGATGGCCCTGCTGCGCAGTGGCGTAAGATCTGGTTTCTCACCATTCATCCAAGATGGGCCTGGGCTGGCTAATCCTAGGTTAGGCATTAAGGTGGAGCGAAAAACACTTTTTTTTTTATTTGAAACGTCACCATGTGCAATAATTGCGATTTTATTACAGAAATGACCCGCCGAAATATGGATGACATTATTTGATATCTTAGGCTGCCCCAAGAACCGCGAAGTTTGAAAGTTATAAGGAAAAATGGTTTAAAAACACTCGCTTTCTCCATTTTGTAAATATAAAAAAAAACTGTCCATATTATTTAATATCACCTTTGGGTGCATAAACACGGGTAAAAGTTCAGCAGACATGAGTTAATTTCTTAGGCTTACCCAGATCTCTTAAAGTATGTAATTTTTGCCGAAATTGGCATGATAAGTTGCGTAAGCATTAAGTTCGACAGCAGCCTTATTGTAACCAATTTAGGCTTCACATTAACAATTCCCCGCCCTCTCTCATACTTTCTGGAAACCTCTTGTTGATGTTCAGAAACATAGCTTGCTGTTTTGCGCTCTGCTTTGTTTTTGTTACCTTTTTCATCTCAGCCCACCACCTCTCTCACAGCGGTGCTGTGTTTGCGAACTCGCTGAGTCATCTCACCACAGTCGCACAGGTCTGTACGGGAAAGAGTGTTGGCGGGTGTGCGTCATAATGATGCAACAGCTTCTTTCATTCCTAGTGACGTTGATTGGATCGTAACGGCATTTTCATTTTGTCGTCCAACAACTTAAGATGGGATGAAACAAGAAATAAAACTGATTGCCCCATCCTCGGCAGTTATAAGGAGATGCATGAAAATGTGTTGCCTACGTACGAAGATGTAATGCGCCATTACTACCTTGTGAGGAATACTCTTAGGCAGGAAGGTGCAAATTATGAGCCTGCTGCAGCAGAAATAGCAAGTATTGTCGCGGACAAAGTGCTAAGTATATGGAAGAAAGCATCTCTTCCGACATCTCTCCGCAAATCTGTTGCAAAGCGTATTACCGCATACAACACTGAAATCCGAAAGCTGAAAAAACACGCTGCAAGAATGGATGAAACAACGCAGCAAGAGTGGATGCAAAATTTGCAGGTTTTAAAACCTGCACATTTTGCAGGTTTTAAAACATTTGCACTTGCATGAGCATATGTCAAAGATACGTTGCGAATCTGCACGAAATTGTTCAATCTTATTTCAGTAGGTTTCATCCATTCTTGCAGCGTGTTTTTTCAGCTTTCGGATTTTAGTGTTGTATGCGGTAATACGCTCTGCAACAGATTTGTGGAGAGATGTTGGAAGAGATGCTTTCTTCCGTATACTTAGCACTTTGTCCGCGACAATACTTGCTATTTCTGCTGCAGCAGGCTCATAATTTGCACCTTCCTGCCTAAGAGTATTCCTCACAAGGTAGTAATGGCGCATTACATCTTCGTACGTAGGCAATACATTTTCATGCATCTCCTCATAACTCCCGAGGATAGGGCAATCAGCTTTATTTCTTGTTTCAGCCATCTTAAGTTGTTGGACGAAAAAACCGGTACGATCCAATCAACGTCACTAGGAGTGTAAGAAACTGTTGCATCATTATGACGCAAACCCGCCAACACTCTCTCCCAAATGAACCTGTGCGACTGTGATGAGATGACTCAGTTCGCAAACAGTTCGCAAACAGAGCTCCGCTGTGAGAGTGGTGGTGGGCTGAGATGAAAAAGGTAACAAAAACAAAGCAGAGCGCAAAACAGCAAGCTATGTTTCTGAAAATCAACAAGAGGTTTCCAGAAAGTATGAGAGAGGGGGGTTGTTAATGTTAAGCCCAAATTAGTTACAATATGGCTGCTGGCGAACGTAATGCTTACGCAACTTATCATGCCATTTTTGGCAAAAATTACATACTTTAAGGGATCTGGGGAAGCCTAAGATATTAACTCATGTCTGCTGAACTTTTACCCGTGTTTGTACACTCAAAGGTGATATTAAATGACACAGTTTTTTTTATATTTGCAAAATTAAGAAAGTGGGTGTTTTTAAACCATTTTTCCTTATAACTTTCAAACTTCGAGGTTCTTGGGGCAGCCTAAGATATCAAATAATGTCATCCATATTTAGGGGTCATTTCTGTAATAAAATCGCAACTACTGCACATGGTGACGTTTCAAATTAAAAAAAAAAAGTGTTTTTTGCTCCACCCTATTATGCATAGATAGCGTGTTTGTCTCATAGCAGTGTCTCTCATTTTTAGCACGTCTTTTGTAAAAAAAGATCGTGCTTCTGTTATCGGTTTGTCCGTCTGTCCGTCCGTCTGTACCCACGATATCTCTGCAACTATTAGTTCGATTTTAAAAATCCTTTTTGCATTCGGAAGCTTGAAATATGCGAATGATGATCCTTTATTTCGTTTTTTTACGATGTACAATTTCGCCGGTAGAGGACGTAAATGCCGATGATGTCGAATTCAAAAATACGTTTTATTCCACATATTTGCTTCTAAACATCCGATTGAAAAATAGTTTTTTATCTTTCGATTCCATTTATGTCGACGAGTATTTTAGATATAGTTACCTTTTCAAATTACGCACAGATTTGCCGCTATGGGGCGTAAAAATAAATTACATTTTCCCCGCTAACTCTTCTTCTAAAACTCCGATTTGAAAAATATTTTCTTCAGCGGATACATCTCCTGATGGAAAATCTTCTGCATGTAATTTGAAATTTTTGGTAGAGATTACTTTGGCCACCAGGGGGCGTAAGTGTTAGTTTTTGCTTCTGATGTATTTGCCATAAAATTGGAGCTTCTAAAATATCGATTGAAAAAATTTCTTTCGTGGAGTGATGCCATTTACATCGATAAACATTTTTGGAATATTTTCTTCTTAAAATATTGCACAGTTTCTCCGCCAGGGGCGTAGATGTACACCTTATGTTTGTCAATATCTCTACTTCTGGGAGTCCGATTTGAAAAATTCCTTCTTTGTTGGATAGTGTTATCCGTGTGTCATGTTTTAAATAAAATTTAAAAATGTTCAAGTAATTCATAGACTTTCCGGTAGGGGGTGTAAATGTAATTTGCGTTTCCCCCTATGTCTCTGCTTCTAAATCTCCGATTTGAAAAATTCTCTCTGCACCGAATTCAGCTCCTGATGGGAAATCCTTTGCACATGATTTCTAATTTTTGTAAAAAAATAGTTTGGCAACCAGGTGGTGTAAGTCTTAATTCCCGCTTCTGTTGTATTTGCAGCAAAATATTAGCCTCTAAAATCTCGATTGAAAAAAAAAGTCGTTTGTTGACCGATACTACTTATGTCAACAAACCTTTTAGGAAAATTTTCTTCTTGAAAAAATGCATGGTTTCTACGCCAGGGGGCGTAGATGCATATCTTATTTTTGTCAATATCTCTACTTCTAAGAGTACGATTTGAAAAATTCCATCTTTGTTGGATAGTGTTTCCGATGCGAAATGTTTTCCCTTTAAATTCAAAATTTTCAAGATAATAATATATATTCCGCTAGGGGGCACAAAGGTAAATTGCGTTTTCTGCGTTATTTCTGCTCCTGAAGCTGTGATTTGAAAACTTCTTCATGTATCGCATACAAGACCTGCTGGAAAATATTTTTCACATAATTTCTAATGTTTGGTAAATTATGGTTTAGCCATCAGGGGTCATAAGTGCTAATTTCTGCTTCTGAAGTATTTGATGCAAAATCTGGGCTCCCGAAAACTCGACTAATATTCTTTTCTTGGACCGATACCTATTATATGGATAAACCTTTTGAGAATACTTTCTTCGTAAAATAATGCATGGTTTTTCCACCAGGGAACGTAAAGTCACATCTATTTTTTGTCGATATCTTTGTTTCTAAGAGTTCGTAAGCTCACGATTTCTTTTACAGCAATATCTGAGGGATTAAAAACCCGATTGAAAATCTTTTTCTTTTGTCAGATCTATTGTTTTGCATACCGGTTCCATTGACTTTGAATAGCTTTGATAAATTTAATTTGCGTCAGAACGGATTCAAAAGACGTGCCTATTACACCCGAATATTCGGTGTCATCGTTTTTGATTTCTCGAGCCTAAATTAGGTACGGGAGACTGCTACTAGCACATAGAATTGCTCATGGTGGTCGTTAAACGCCCAATCAAAACAGAACAAAAAAAGGAATTGGCACAAAAAACGTTTACTCACCTTATGCAGCATGTCTTCACCTAGCAATACTGAAATTTTGTTCAGCATTAGCAACATGTTTACTGCGAAGGCATATAAATGATCCAAATTAAGCTAGCAGCCATTCGTTTGGAAAGCTTCCTGATTTCCAGTCTCACTCAAAACGTACCATAACTTCGACAGAAAGCTTTCCTTACCCAATATTCATATGAACGTTGCTTTTTTTTTTTACATTATGCGTGTTTCTCAAATTTTGGAAATACCTTTTGAAAGTAACCTAAATAATTTACTGCGTGACTTTTTTATGGCGAAGCTTCCAGTATTCTGAGAAAAGTGTTTGCGTAAGTTTACATGCAAAACTTGTGAAGACTAAATTTTGTCATTCTTTAAAATATTTTTAAACTTAAATCAAACGACGTTCCTTTCTGTAATACCGGAGATTATTGTATTTTCTTAAAACCAAGTTATAGTGAGCCAGACACAGCGCAAAAGTAACAACACCACACCAAAGGGCGGAAGTTGACGCGGTTCCCATGTTAAGCCTCGAACACGATCACACCTTGTTTCATTACGATGGAAAAACTTGAGTAAGGATTTGAGTTCTTTCAATCGTTATTATAATCAATGATGGCGATTTTCGTAAGGCTCTTCCACAAGCTTTGACTTCAGTAAATTTCGTTTATGCCGCACCACGATGCTTTCGAATTTCTTCTTTACACCTCTCATCTTTGTTTCGGACTTTTCTTCTCCGTTTACTTCATATCCAGCATTTCAGCTGTGGTCATTTCTTCTATCAATGTCTGTCATTATCCCTTGAAGGCCTTTGCTTTGATCATGATGTATTCAACTTTTGTCACTTTTTTCTGTGTGTGTGTGTGTGTGTGTGTGTGTGTGTGTGTGTCATGAGTTCCAATCCCCATTTTTTTATACTACACCACAACTGCGTTTCGCTATGCTTCTTTGTGTCTCCAGGGTCTGCATGCTTTTTTAAGTTAAAATCCGTATCTCTGATCCATAGGACAGAACCTGAAGACTGAACTGATTAAACACTTATCTTTCAAGACGAAAAGGTAACCTTGAAATCTGTGCCATTTCCCCTAAATAGAAACCAGTGAAGTTTCATACACTTAAGGACTGCCCAGACACTCTTCTTCGATGTGGAGCTCGTTTGAAATCCGTAGTGCAGGGTGTATGTAGGCAAAAGGTACTTCAAATTCCCCCAATCAACCTCTAGATCATTAATTCTTATAACCGAATTGTACATCAACTTTGTTTGCTGAAGGTCATCTTCAATCCCTCTTCCATACACTCCTCAGCAAGGCCCTGGATCATAAGTCATTTCCCGCATGTACCTCCCTGCAGCTCTGAGGAGGTACATGCGGGAAATGACTTTGTAGTCACGGAAACGGTAGTGAGATATAACCCATGTTGTATCCATAAATGTCAAGTTGGCGATTGGATGAATATCAAGGCTCACCTAGCGATAAAAATTGAGCTTGTGCAAACATCACAGAATATTTTAGCTCATGTCCAATCAATGGACAAAACATTAGAGATACCAACCTAATAGAAAGTTGGTGTCCTCATCTAGCACAGATAACAGCCTGTTCATGCCGAGGCAGCAATTCCGCCAGATACAGGAGGGTATCCGGAGGTAATACCAGCCATCTCTCTCTCTCTCTCTCTCTCCCTGTTGCAATATTGTCTACAACTAGCACTGAGACGTCAGCTCAAGATTCATGGATCTTCTATTCCGCTATATGGCATCTCAGAGGATTTCTACAGAGTTTAAATCCGGGTACCTTGTGCTACTTAGAGGTTCCGAGATCAGAGGAGTGTTCCTCGAGACATTCATGCGTGGTTGCGGTCCGATGGGGTAGTGCATTGTCCTTCTGAAAAAAGGCCATCTGCCACAGGATGAGCAAAGGCCATTAAAGCGTGTAGCTAATCAGTCAGAGCATGCTGGTGGCACGGAGCTCTTGAGGACCGCGCTAGGGACAATAAGGACCTAATGTGTTCCATGAAAAAAGCTTTCGAAACCATCACAGAGTCATCACCGCCTTGAACAGAGACAATCAGGGACGACGGCGTTGTGGTATCAAGCCGTTGATGTAACTCCCACACTCTCCCGTTAGCGCGGTACAGCTGCGAACGGGATTTATCTGATTACACAGCGCGGCGCTAATCTGCAGAGGTTCAAATTTGTTGCTCCCGGCATCAGGCGAGGCGTAATGGTCGGCGACGAGAAGTCGACAATAGCACACCTGTGGGGCATTGACTCCCGTAGCCCAGGGTACTAAGCGTGAGGCGTACCGTTCACTCGTTGACGCTGCTTGTGCTCCTGCAGTTAATTCGGATGTGATTTTCACCGCCGTTGCAGAGCGTTCCATTTGTACGAACCTGGATGGTCAATGTCGATCCCCGTCACCAGTGACGTTTGGTTTGCCAGAGCTTGCTCTCTGGGCGCTGGTACTTCCGTCGATGGAATACTCGCGGTACACTCTTAATACTGTTAACGCCGGGAACCTGAGTGTTCTTACCACCTCGGCGATAGAATGTCCCATCTGTCTTCCGCCGATAATGCATCCACGATCAAAGTCGCTCACCACGTTTACCCATGTTCGTTGATTGAGGCACATTGTAGCCCTGCTGTCTGTCTATTTATCGCCTGCGTTGGATTTGGGTCTGTTCCACTCTGCTAGGAGGGATGCACATGCCAACTGCCCATCACCCCTATCTCTAATGATTTGTATACTAAGCCTGGGCTGCGGAACCCAATATTTCCAGGGGGGAGGGCAATTCTCCGAGAGTTGAAAGAATAAAAAGAGAGAGAGAGAGAGAGAGCGAGAGAGAAAATAAAAAACGTTGGATATATATGCAAGTACTCTTGCAAACCATCGTCAACTATTACCAATCCACTGCTGAATGAAGGCCTCTTCTGTAACTTTTTGTCTTTACCAATATGTCTTCCAAGGCACTCCAGCATGCTTTCGAATTTCATCCACCCATCTCCCACGTGGTCTGTGGGTCTTATCACGCCCCATGGATAAAACCAATCTAATATTTCAGTTGTTTAACGGTAGTCAGTTCTTTTAGCAATATAGCCGGCCCATTGCTATTTAAAAATACTTTAACGATCTTCTTTAAAGTGAAACCATCCCACTGAGTTAACTTTTCAACTTATTTGTGCAAAATCAATTTTAAAAGTTGTACCTGAAACGTTTTCCAGAAAACAACGATATGTGGCGAAGATCTCCAGGCAACCCCCGTGGCGCAGTGGTCTAAGTGATGGCCTCTGATTATTCGTCCGAACGGGGTCTGGGTTCGAATCCCGGTGAGGCATGGATGTTGTGTTTGTCTTACGGCACTGGCTGTCTCCCTTCCCTGGAACCAGTGACCCTAAATTAGGGACGGGCGACTGCTTATAGCCCATTGAGTTGCTCACGGTGGTCGTTAAACTTCCAAACCAAAAAAAGATCTCCAGGAAATTTTCATAAAAAAAAAGTTACATCAGGATATATGAACCACAATTTTTTTAAGATGTTTCGTAGGAAGACCTCCCCTCCCACCGGTGAGGAGAACATGAAATTCCAGAGGGTCCGGACCCCCATGTCCCCTATCTTCCGCCACCCGTGCTACTGAGTGTATTCATAAAAAGCTGAGCGGATAAAATACAATTGGATGTACTTGCATTTAAGGAAAACGTGTACATGAGAACACTACAGAATACATAGCTTGAAAGGTCCATAAGAAAAAAATATTTAATGCAATAGGATGTGAAAGTTCATATATTGACTGGAGATAAAAAATAATTAAGGGAATGCTTTGCTGATTACATCAATGTACGTTACACAAAAATGCATGCACTCCGAAAACAGTAGTTTTTAACATCTCATAAAACAAGAAAGAATTGAAGTTGCGGGATTTTCGTTTCTAACGCAAAGCATTTGATTATTGCATTTATTTTTCCATTTTTGAACTACATTTCTATTATGAGTCTAACTATTCCATATATCGGCGCTGTTTTAAGCAAGACAAAAGTGCTACTTCATTTTATATCGCTGATAAAACATAACCCATTTTGTCTCCTCTGTATCATTATATTATTGGAGATTTTGATTTCTAATCGCCACAATTTTGAGACGTAATGGAAAAAAATAGCTCATATTTGCTTTGACTAGGTTTGTGCTCTCAGCAAAGTAAAAAACTAGATTGCTTCTACATCACAATCCATCACCAGCTTTGTAAAGAAAACAAGAAGCACTTGAAGTCCGGAAAAATATATTAACAGATGTCAAGAAAAAGTTTTAAAGTTTTTTTTCAATTTCGCGTTATGAAAACAGCAAGCTTTGTTTTTCAAAACAGGGGACAGGTTAATTGATTAATGACAGTCTTGCCATTCCAGAAAGTACTCGCTTTAAATTAAATGTATTTGCTTAGTAGCCATTAATAAGCGTAATGAATGAAGTTCTTTTTTGTAATAGTCTTGGCTTTTGTAACTTATAGCCCTCGTTCTGCCACAGCTACAACACACACAAAAAACAATTAGCAGAACAAGCTGAAAACATAATACATTATGCTACGAATCTTTCTGGCAACTCCTTTTGCAAACATGCATCTCTCTCTCTCTCTCTCTCTCTACTTCTCTCTTCTCTTTATTTTATTTTTTCTTTTGTTTTGAAGCGAAAACTGTGATTTTAAATAACACCGCGCATAACAATGCCTCTATTTCAAAATATCTTGCTTATGAGAAATGAGACCTATAAAAAATTTGGACTCAAAATCATAGAGTTAAAGAAACATTAAGATATAGAAGATAAAAATTTAAACATCGTATATATGCAAAGGATTTCAAAAATGGTATACGCATTCAATATCGAATCAAAAATATCTAATCAAAGCAAAAAAAAAAAATGTGTTATACGTATCGTATTGAAATTAGATTTAAAATAAAATAGAGAAAAATTTAAAGTCTCCATCATCGTTCAAAAATAAAACTAAAAAATCCCCAAAACTGAATAGTAAAAATAAAAATTTATACACTGAGTGGCCACTTTATTATGACCAAACTCTCAGTATTTCGTTAGGCCACCTTTTTGCCTTTAATACTGCGCCGGTTCTTCGTGGCATGAACTCCACGAGATGTTGAAATAGGTGGTTTGTGGATTCTGAAACCATGCTTGATGAATATCACTTTCCAGGAGTGTGAGATTGCAGGATTGTGGATCCAGCTGTCTGATGGATCGTACAACTTCATCCCACAAATTCAGAATGGGGTTCAGATTTGGTGATTGTGGGGGAGGGGGGGGGCACCTAAGCAAAGTAAACTCACCGGAATGTTCCTAAAACCAATCCTGTACAATACGAGCACTATGGCAGGACTGAAAGTAGCCATCGCCATTGGGATAAACAATCCATATGACAGGACGCACTTGGTCCGCAATGATGTTTAGATATGATGTGCCAGTCAGACATTGATCAACACAAATTAAAGGGCCCAAAGCATGCCAGGAAAACATTCCCCAAACCAAAACGTTGCCTCCACCAGCTTGAAGGGTTGTAGCAATGCATTTGGGGTTCATGCTCTCGTGCTGTTTCCGCCAAATTTTCACTCAGCCATCGGCATGGTGCAACTGAAAACGTGATTCATCGGACCACATAATTTGTTTCGAATTATCGACTGTCCAATCCTTTTGATCCTGTGCGAACTGGAGACGTTTTCTCTTGTTAACTGCAGACATCAAATGTGTTGAAACAGGCTTTGGACAGCCATATCCCATCCGATGCAGTGTACGGCGAACAGTACGGTGCAGAGATCATTTGAGGGGATCCTTGATTAAGGTGGTCTGTAATTTGCTGCACTGTTGCCCTAGTGTTGTCTCTTACCAATCTGGACACTACACGATGACGACCACACGTTGCACGTATAAACCTAGTTTTTTGCATGACAGTCCAGTCTTTAAACACTTTAACAACAGCTGCTCTGGAACATTTCGCGAATGCGGCTGTTTCGGTGATACTCGCTGAATGGGTCCGAGCTCCTACAATCATTTCACGTTGAAAGTCCGTCAAATCGTCTTTTTTACCCATATCGTCACCCAAAAATCACCTTACAACCGTCGCAAGCACTAAGCTTTCCCTTTTTATACTAGCCTCGTCCTCTGGCGGCAACACCGTGTAGCCATAGCTCATTTGCTTAAAACTGCCAGGTGGTCTTAATAAAGTGGCCACTCAGGATATAAAGCGGGCTCAATTGAGGCTGAAGCACAAGTTTCTCTGCACCACAAATAGTAAAATTAGATAGCTCAGGAGTTTAAAGTAAAATGAAAGAAGAAAGCTAAACAAAATGTAAAAAAAGAACCGTGAAACCTAACAGTGTAGCCCAAATTTGGACCTAACCAGAAAAATAGCGGTGTCCCCCTCTTGTTCCAAACAGGCCATGTCAAAATTATTGATCAATGATCAGTAAGTAATAAAAATTCCTTCGCTTGTCATAACGATGTTTCCAATGCAGCATAGTGCACATCAGACCTTCCCCCACTCGCGGACAAAGTGAGTATGTGCTGGCCACTAGGAGGCAGTGAGAGCACCTGAAGAAACTGGATGTGGAAGTGGAAAGCTCCCTAAGATGGAATTCACCCGTACGGAGCAGATTTCTTTTGCTAAAATACAGGTTAACCGAGGGAGAAATCCCGTACAGTGTGGAAAGAAATTGTGAGATGCATGAGGTGTCAATGGATTGACATATTCAACAGCAAGAAGGTTAGCGTTGGTGTTTAAGAAGTGTCGTCAAGATGTTAATCATCTCTCTGGTGCTTGGAGACCTGTCGAGGTCACCGATAAAATGCATGTGGCGTTATTCCAAAAATCGTTGAACATTGACCAACGATGGACTTGCATGATATCGTCCTGTGAGGAACAGATTTCTTCAAAGATTGTTCACCGGATACTGATACAGCATCCGGGAATGAGGAAAATCGCCAGCACGTGGGTCCCTCATCATCTGTCGGACGTTCAAAAATAGCACCAATTCCGCCAGTCCCTCGGTAACGCCAAAGTTTTGCTTACTGTTACGTATGACCGATTTATGGTCCTTCTCATACATGCTGTGCCATCTGGGACAACAGTTAATGTACGGTGTTACAAGAAATACCCAGAACACCACTTACGACCTGCACTTCGCCGCAAGAGACTTGAACTTCTGAAAGAACAGCCGATTTTGTTGCACGACAATTCTCGTTGCCATACAGCTAGTGTGGTAACAACACTACTGCAGAAATGGAGTTGGGACTTCCTTAACCGTTCTTCTTATTCACCCGACTTGTCTCCCTGTGATTTTGATTTGTTTAGGAAGCTAATCATTAGTAATTATGATGTAACCCTCGTAAAATGAGACATCTTTCCCCAGGAAAAGCACCAAGGAATAGCTCGCCTGCCCTAAAATAGATTTAGTAACTTACAATCTGCAGCTCTCGGAGCTTCTTGGAAGGGGTAAGAATTAGGAGTAGGTGCGAGAACATCATACCCTGATAAGAAAGATCCCAAAATAAAAACAAGGAAACATTAGAGGTTTTGGGAGTATAAGGTTTACTGAAGTGAAGGCTTGACGCTTTTTAAAAAAGCGGGCTCCAGAGAAGCTTTCTAGTGGTAAGAGCAGGCTTAACGACTTCGCTTACTACGAGATAGCAACTTCTTCAACTTGAACAGAATTGTGTCTAATCCCCACACCTCCGCCTTTGGCTCTCCCTACTTATTTCATACCGTCCACTTGCCAAATCACCTTCTCTACGAAATGCGGGCGCTATCCCCAAGCTAGCATTGCCCATCTCAGTTGGCACCTGCAGTAGACATCTACTTTTGCTTCACGTTGTCATGTCTGACTTTCCTTTAGGCCTTTGTTTGCATTGCTTTACAGACCTTCGGATACATGGCTCACGAAAAGCCTGTCTTTAAACGGCAAAAAAGGGGATTTTAAAGGAATTTGATGAAAATCACACGCCGACGAAGACGGATTTAGACGCAAAATTAAAAATCTTTTTTGACTTTCACGGCGATAATTCATGAACGTAAAGAGATTGGTGACAATTCGACATCTTCTGGTTCAGGTTAATGTATTCGTATTTTTTATGATATTTTCTTATCTCTTTGTGTAAAAAATGTAAATCGTTAATGAACCAGTGGATGATTCTAGCCCCCCTCCCTACTCTTATTTTTATTAGCTGACACTTGAAATTTGTGATAGTGTTTCGATTTAGCGACTGATTTTAGTAATTTTTGTGTATTAAGTATAAAGAGCATATGTACTACATAGTGTATTCGCAAGAACTATAGCACTATGCAGTGCGATTTCAATCAATAGAGTGAAAAACAAAGGTAAAACTGTGCATAAAAAGGATAAATTAAAATACTAGTTCTCTAGAACCCTAAAGAAGTACTACAAATACTACGTACATACTACGTAGTATCAAACATAATAACACTAGCGGTTAAGCTATACACGGCAAGAGCATATTTTTTTGCCATATGAGGACGTAAACGTGACCTGTTTCGTGTACACGTTTGTTAGTTATATGTTAATTCTAATTCGTTTCCCAAAAACGTGTAATACGGATTTCTACCGTGCGTATTAATTATATGGGAATTCGTTCCAGAAATCTGAAAAATAAAATGTAAAGGGGGAAAATGAAAAACTAAGTATTCATGTATTCTTTGGAACACTTCATATTTAAAGGTAGCAATAAAGGCAATCCTAATATATAATTTGTTAGAGCCCTCCTCCGTGCCATTTTTTAAGTCGTCATAGCAACAACCGAGAAAATTTTTTTGTGACGCCACGCTTAGCTTTTCGTGTAGGTGACGTCATCATCTACACGAGTACAATCCACGCGTATATCACTTTGTTCTACTATCATAGCCACAAAGAACACATCTGCTGGTGTGACGTCACCTAATCCAAATCATTCTGACATGATGTCAGAGATGCGATTCGTCACACCGTCAACTCTTCAGAGATACGAAAATTTTACATCAGGAATTCTGGTTCACTACCTGACCCGGTGTCAAGAGTACCACGATCTGACGACGTCAAGATAAAAATAGTTCACGGAAAAGAACAGGGGAAATTGATACAGAGTTCACAGTCAGTGTATACGAAAAATGTTGTGTAAAAGGAAGTTTTGACGAAATAAGGACTAAAGGTTTTACAAAACGCATAACAAACAAACAGCCCGTCGTATCAAATTCCATAACTGACTGCTCGAGAAATTTTCAGAAAGCTGTGATCCGACGTCGCCATCTATTGACGTGGAACTCAAAAACTCAATATATAAATTTTAACTCAACCAAAGTCTGTATCATAAACTTTATTTTACCCCGTCATTATTGACGGGTTTTCATTTCGTAAGGATATAATACAGCAAATGGTAAAGTACGAGATTCTTTGAAGCTTCCAGATATAAGCAAAAGCTTGTATGCTTTATCAAGACAGTAAGGTCCTTAGCTGTTAAGCAGAATACTGCTTTGATTTATATGATCCGCAGATTTTATATGATGCCTCGGATAGCTAAATATCCCACACATATATTTGTTAAGTACATACTGATCGGGTTGAACTGCTAGTAAATAGCAAGTGTACTTACTAAAACTTTGACCCCCTTATTTCATCCAAACCTTGTCACTTTAACGATTAGCATAATTCAACATATTACTCGTAGCGTGCAACACTCTTCAACTATGACAGAGGTCGTAACTAATTAATGCCGTACGCTCGAAGCAATATAACAACGAACTCGAACCTCAAAACATTCAACTAGCAAACTATACTCAAGAAACAGCACTTTGACTGAAATCAAATAGAAAGCATCAGAGCAAAGTCAGCTAGAACCCCACCTAGCTCAAAAGCCGGCTAACATACACAGGTAGAGTTCACAGAAAAGTACACTGATCTTCAAAATTAGGAGAATTTCCACATTTTGTCGAATTTCTGAAAACCTAATGGACACATTTTAATGAAATTTGGTATGGATACACAAATATATAAGAGAAAAACATTATACCATACAACAGTCATGGTGCGCACTCATGATCGTCAGTAAGGCTCATCAGCGCAGGAATGTCCAAAATCCACGTTGCAAGATCGAACATAAAATGACTCTAATATGGGGTATGGTCCCCTCTCACAGTCATGCAGCTCTCACAGCGCGACGTCATACTGGAAACGAGGCAGTTGATGAGTGTCTGTGGCAGTCTGTCCCACTCCTACAGCAACGCAGTTTTCAGCTCCTGGATGGTTCTCGGAGGGGGATGGCGAGCTGCAATTGCCCTCGCAAGCGCGTCCCTAACATGTTCGATAGAGTTTAGATCTGGCGATATGGCTGGCCAATCCATCCGGCGAATATCCTCACTTTCAAGATAATCGGCGAACAGGTGAGCCCTATGTGGACGAGCGTTGTAGTCCATAAAAACAAACGAGGGCCGACTGCGCCCCTGAAGTGTCGAATATAGGGCTGTAAGATCGCATCCTTATACCTCTCAGCAGTCAGAGAGTCTCTGCCAAATACATGGAGAGGTGTGCGGCCGTCCAACATGATACCTGCCCAGAACATGACACCTCCACTGCCATAGCGGTCCCTTTCTCGGATGTTGAAGGAAAGGTATCGGGTCCCAGGTTCTCTCCAGATGAAGGTACGTCGAGAATCAGTGTCCAGGCTGAATCTCGACCGGTCTGTGAAATGAATGTTACCCCACTGAAGTCTGGTGCGCCATGCTAAACATGATGTTGTCTGCACCATGCTAAACATGCTCTCTTGTGTGCTGAAGTAAGCGGGACGCAAACAGTGGGTCTTTTGGCAAAACACCCTCTCTAATGAAGCCTTCGGGAAACAGCAACCCTTGAAACTCGGTTCCAGTGGTGGCATGCAGCTCACGAGATAGCTGTGCAGCTGTAGCAGTCCTGTGGTGCCTCGCTGAAAGTGCCAAATAACGATCTCCATTGACCATCGTGGCTCATGGACGACCTTGCCCAGACTTTCTCGATATAAATCCGGTATCCTTAAACTGTTTCCACAAATTGCAGACGGCACAGGGAGTTACATTGAGCTCTGTGGCAACCTGCACTAGCGATTGCCCTGCCTCCAATCTACCGACGATTCTCCACCTCATTCCGTCATCAATACGTTCGTGGCAACTCATTTTACCCGATTGCTTATGAAATTGAACCAACACCTGCGAAAAACACAACGAATGTCGCCGAGGAGTACGAGCGAACTAATCGCGGAAAAAGCCACGTGTGCTTTTCATGCCTTCCGCTGTCACAGCTCCGCCCACATGAACGTGTACGCTTACGTATTCGACACTGCAAATTTGCATTCTTATTCGGCGGCATAATTTGTACTTTTGGTTCCGCACGTTTAGTGAAAATCGACAAAATGTGCAAATTCTCTTATTTTTGAACACCAGTGTATATATTCAACCCGAGGAACGGCTTTCGGTTAGTAGAGTGTTCGGAGTCAGAATGGTAAACGCTGTCGATTTATCGAAATTTGATAAAGGACAAATTGTGACGGTAGAGCGCCTCGGAACTACGATCTTGGAAACGGCGCAGCTTGTGGGTTGTTCACGTGCCGCGGAAGTGAGTAGTATCAAATGTGGTGCACAGATAACCAAACGACGAACCTTCGTCCAGCCGTGTGTTGTCCGCAGCTCACTGCTACCAAAGGGTAGTGGAGATTGTCACGCATTTTTCACAGCGACCGCAAGGATACAGTGCGACAAATCACATCACCCGTAGTTACAATAGTGGTGAACAGGGCAATGTGTCACAGCACACAGTTCATCGGTCTTCTGCGCATTGGGCCTGCGTAGCCGAAGACCCCGCCTGGTCCCTAGACTCACTGCACGTCATCGCCAACAACGCATGAAATGGGCCCAAGATAATCAAGATTGGACCGTGGATGATTCAAAGAAAGTGGCCTGGTCTGACGAATCAAGATTCCTGGTAAATCACGTAGACGGCCGAGGGCGGATACGCCGATTACTAACTGTCAGGCGGAAGCAGGCCGGTGGTGGTGTTATGCTGTGAGCGATGTTTTCTTGGGACACGTGAGGCTCATATTATCCCAATAGCACAATCCCTGATAGGTGTCAGGTATCTGAACATCGATGGCGACCAAGTTCACCCATTAATGGCAACTGTGATCCCTGCTGGTAATGGTTATTACCAACAGGATAATGCGCCTTGCCACACCACCAGAATCGACAAGGTGTGATTCGGGGAACATGCTGGTAACTTTCCGTTAATGTACTGTCCTTCAAATTCACCTGACATTAAAGCAATTGAACATTTGCGGCTAGACTTGGAAAAAGGGGTTCGCGCTAAAGCATCACCACCACCACAGAATGCACTGGAACTAAAGGACCTGCTGTTGACATTACTGTACCAGATATCCCAGGATACCTATTGCCACCTCATCGAATCGATGCCTCGCTGAGTGGCCACCGTTTTGCGGGCTAAAAGGGGTCATACAGCTTATTAGGTAGGTGGTCATAATGTAATGACTCATCAGTGTACATTGTAAACATGACCCTTATCCCGAATTTCCTCATACGTCATTCAATTTCTGAAATCAGTTGAGGTTGCCACAAGACATTCATTTCAGAGAGAAACGTAGCGTTGAGTATTGAAACCGTTTAAGCAGAGAGAACCAAATTGTACACAAATGCTGGCACTAAAATTTAAAGTTAGAGTATACGTCACAATGAAAGTTTACAAAATTCAGAATTGTGATAAGAGATGTTTCAGATCTTTTTTTTTTTTGTTTGTTTGTTCCGATGGTGCATTTTGGTGCCATTAGATTGCTTTATAAAATCGTTCTCAATTCCTCAAAAAATGTAAATAAAATAAAGAAAAACAGATGAGTGAGGCTAGTATTAAAACAATTAAAAAAGATAAATTTCAACATTTCATTAGCTATACACGAGAGGAACGGTCCATCTAACAGATTCTTTGGCCATCATCATCCGCTGAGTGGTGTTCTTCTCAGCTCCGTGCAATTTGAATGCACTCAAGAGATGCAAGATTTACATCAAGGCTAATGGGTTGCGAGCAGCAAGCAGAAGGGACTGGGGGGGGGGACGATGCCGTCGTCATGGAAGCATAAAATTTTCTCCCCGGCAGATAAATTGAATTTGATTAGTTCTTCATTAACAGAAGAGTGTTCTGTGTATTCTTATTAGCAGGGAAGCACCTTCAACCTCATGGGAGCAACACGGCATTTATTTTGTTACCCTTGATGTTTCTTCAATCAACTTTATTGATCCAACAAAGTGAACAATGAATAAAAATTCTAGAAACTAAGCAGTAGAAGTCAATGTTGTTTTGTAGTCGTTCGTGGGAAAATTTTGTTCTGTACTGGTAAGGTGGCAAAATTTCGTCCAATGACACGTGTTAGCGACCAATCCACACGTGCTTGGATGTATTTTGAGCTGGAATATGGTGACTGACATGGTGCATATTCATCACAGTCTGTTGTTGATGTTTAACCTGGAGAAAACCACTCGAGAAGCACGATAGTACATTTTTTGGTACGGCAGAGATGCTGATTTCTTCCTCGCCCGTGGTCTGCATTTTGGTGCAAATCATCTCATCCCCTTACCTTTATCGAAGCGACTCGTAGCGATTACTTTTTACCCTATTCCTCAGTAGCTGCCTGACGACATCCTCCCTTTGTTGGTTTAGAAAGTTTGCAAGATTGTCGTGAAAGTGCGTTGTCTCTCGGATGCAACACAGAGCACCCGTTTCGCCCACATTGCTGCCTCAGAAGACAACTCGTTGTCGCATTTCCTACGCACCAAGATTCCCAACCCTACACCACTGATGCAATTGTTCACATCAGTGGTAACTCCTACTCCTTCAAGATCTTCACCACCCACTATTGCACACAGCATCTCACACAAGAATACACCACTGCGGCGTGCCAGCAAAGCCGACTTGCTCCTCCTTGTTTTCCGACCCCTCGATGGATGACTCCCCTCTACCGACGACAGTCTCTGCGTACGCAACTCCTGCTGCTGTCCGGCCACATAATGTTCCAGATTCAGTCCTCTGGGTGGATTCCACCTACCCCCCGCTGTTGTCACAACGTCGGGTAGTGCATGTTCCCCCATTCTTGATAGAGACTTCTTCGACCACTGAGATTTCCACGCCGGACTCTGGTCAGTACAATCTGCGTCCCACAGGAGGTATTTCTGTGTAGACATCTCTTCCGAAAGTCACTGACTCTATGCAACCTTTTTCCATCTTACAATAACATTCCGCTGCTCTCTCTCCCTCTTCTCATGTTGCATATTCTTCTACAGCTTCTACGTACATTGTCAAAGACTCGTCAGCTCCTCCTGTATTACCTCTCCCTGTTTCTGAGACCTCTGTTGAGGAGCAGATCAACATGACCTCCTCTTCTTGTGCCAAAAGATCAGTAAAACCACCAGCCTCCTTTTATCAGAAGCGTGTTCACCACTTGCCACCTTCACTTCCACCTGCTTCTTCTGCAAGCTCAGTTGTTCCTGATATCTCCTATACTCCTGTTGACCGCTGTGCTGACTTGCCTCGTTCTCGCTCCGACTACACGACAGCGTCTTCTACTGTCACTGCTTCCGATATTGCTGGGATTGTGTGCAATTGTCACTCATATTCCTGGGCCTTTATCGCGCTAGCAACTCTTGCATCTTCTTACTCCTACCACTAGTACACAGGTTTTACCGACGAAATTTCGCAAGTCTCTCGACCCCGACCTTTAGTCTGCGATTGATCAGTTTGAACAATGCGTTACAATTGTTGCATCTTTCGCCGTTCTAATCGAAGATATTCTCCTCTTGCCAAAGGCTATCGTGGTCGCTTGAGGTGCCTTTACCCCTTTAACGATCATGTCCCCCACATCTTGTATCACTCTAAATACCATAACGCTCAAAACTGTCTCTTGTTTCACTTCTGTGTTTAATAACAACAATAGCGACTGAGGGTGACTCCTGCTGATCCCTCATATGTCGAGAAAATTTGAAGAACAAGTAAAAGTAGGAAATCTGACTCACTCTAGACAGGAGTTTCATGCGGCTATGGCCTTCCTTTTTACGTACGGGCGTCCTGGGTGTTATGGTCGTTAAAGGGTTAAGAGCTCTTCGAAATGTCGTTCTGAGATTCAACTCCACCTGCTTGCATTGACTCTTAGCTCCAGGAATCTTTGTGAGCTTTTTGCTCCAATTCCACCTTCGCCTCTTTCTGTGTTTCGCTTCGTGTTTCCTACAATTCTGATTTTCTCTCTATTTTTTCATCCTTCTCCGATCCTTCTGCACATGATGTTGCTCTCCAAACTGCCGGTCAGACTACTCTGACTCCAGGGCTGCTCATCTGGGTGCAGTTCTGCATTCGGATACTTCATGTACATAGTCTGATATGCCTTCCCATTTGTTGTGCAACGTTTTCCTTCTTCTCTCCTCCTGTTTTACTTTGTTATATGTCGTTTTACCTCGCTCCGGTTCACCAACTGAAGTTTTTACCCCACCTTTCGCCATCTTTTCCCGTGGGATTCTCTTTATCTCGTTCTTTGTGTCTTCCCCGTGTTCCACATGCAGCTTCTAGTTTCATTATTCTTCGTGTTAGTTCTGTTCTCCTCTGTTTGTATTCTTTCAGCGCCCTTCTTGCGTACTGCATTTCTAGTCTCTCCATGCCATTTTGTTATGACGACGGTGTCTTCAGATTTCCTTCCTTCAATTTATCTTTCACTCGTTTTGTCTCTCAGCGGAGTACCCCTACCTCCAGAGATGCTCCTTTTGGTGTGGTTCCTCGTCTGAGTACTTCCTGCTGCCTTTAGCGTGTTCGTTTCTGTATTCACCATCTGTCTAGCTTAAATCATTATTGTTACCTTTCCTATTGTTACTTTTAGATCGTTTCTTCCTAATATTCAGCTCATTTTGGTTTTCCTCGCTCCTCAGGGTTTAATGTTTTTACCTGTCATTCTGCGTGATGGTCTGCGCTCCTGTATTCCCTTCTATTCAAAAATGCTGTATTTACATTTCTTTCTACGTTTGGTCCCAAGCGTGTTTGGTTTGTGCTCATTTGTTCCTGTCAGATTTACACTTTTATTAACGTGTCTCGTGTGAGGACGTTGTTATCACCTTCCGCCTATGTTCACTACAGCGTTTGCTAGTGCGCATTTACTAATGTCACGTTTCTACTTATATTTACATGTCTCGCGTAAACACATTCATGTCATCATCAGCCTATATTAAACCTTGTGCTATGGTTCTTACCTCTTGTATATGCTGCACCTACTTTTCCTTTATCATTTTGTCTGTCTGCATAATTGCGAATAAATTGATCACCCTTATGGGAGCTCACAGTTTTTAAAATAAAATAAAATACCTCATTGTAGTACGTAGTATATACACTGGCGGAAAGTGAAAAAAGAACACCAAGAAGCAGACGTCTGATACCAACGAAATTTATACAGCATAATAACGGAATACAGAGGATAACGTGATCAAAACATTATGGCAAAATACATCTGTATTTGCTGGTAAACGGAAAAATAACATTTCCATATAACATGGTTAGTACGAGGTTGAACCACCATGAACTGCGTCACACTGTGCAATACTGGCATGGAGTCTGTCGTACAGCTGTTGGACGTAAGTTTGAGGTATTGAGTTCCAAGCATCCTCAACCTGGACGCGTAAATTGGGGATGGTCGTGGCTGGCCGTGGAGACTGGATAAGTCGTTGTCCCATAAAATCCCACACGTGCTCAATGGGGGACAAATCCGGTGAACATAGAAGTTATATCACACCCTGAAGTGCATGTTGCGTTGCACGTGCCGTGTGTGGGCGTGCGTTATCTTGCTGGAAAACACCACGATGGGCCGACCTTACAAATGGCACAACAACAAACTGAATGATGTTGTTGATGTAGGAGGTGCTGTTTAACGTACCCGGTGCAAACACTAGTTGTGTGCGGGAGTGATAGCTGATCGCTCCCCACACCAGGAGACCAGGTGTAGGACCTGTGTGTCGCTGGCGGATGCAAGAAGAGTGGAGACGCTCCCCTGTGCGTCTGCGAACACGCATACGGACATCGGATGCTCCCAAGCAGAATCTGCTTTCATCGCTGAACACGGCAGATCGCCATTCCGTTCTACAGTGCAGACGTTGGCGACACCACTGCAGCCGTTCCTGACGGTGGGCTGGAGTCAGAGGTACACATGCCAGAGACACACGTGCACGTAGTCCTGCATCCAGTAGACGGTTGCGGATTGTTCGCACAGTCACCTCAGGTGCAACGGCAGCTCGGATTTGCGTCGCAGTGGATGTTCTGCTTGACAACTCCGCTCTTCGTATGCGTCGACCGGTCCGCTCATCAGTCCGTCTGTGACTCCCGGTTCCACGTCTTCTCGTGAGGGAATGTTCCTCAGATCATCTACGCCACCATCGTACCACCACCGATACTTCCCGTCTAATTCGCTCCTCAATACGGCGATACGACCACCCGGCCTCGTGGAGTCCGACTAGACGACCTCGCTCAAAGTCCGATAAATGCTGAAATCGTACACGTGTTCCATTTCCAGTCATTGCAGCTTCTTTAGGGTCTTCGCACGTGTCCGTACGCCGACGACTGATTACATTCACTTCGCCGTACGTTTTAAATACCACCGACGATAATTTGTTAATTATGCCGTGCTGTGGCGTAAGCGCTCACCGGTTGGTCCCGAAATTAACATCACACCTACGTAATCTCCACCCAATTAACATATGTAAATTTCATGATCGTCCGCCAATTCCTTCTTGGTGTTCTTTTTTCACTTTCCGTCAGTGTATATTTCGCTTTTGCCGGCAAATCCCAAAGAGGTTTTACGAAGCCCAGTACTTCATTGTACATCTTATGGGTTTCATTACATCGTAAATTACGAGATTACATCACATTTTCTTCGCGGTATGTCAATTTCTTTAAGCAGTGTATTATAAAAAGGAATCCTCACGGGGTGATACTGTAGTTGTGTTATCAAACAACTTATGTATTTCTATTAGACATTCATTTGTTAATGTTGGCTCGCATACTTGCGTTTGAAGTGACCCATCAGCACGCCTGTTTGTTTGCGAACTGGTTACCGCGGAAACCAACAACTAGTGGCAAGGAATGCTGGGAATACATATGCGTGTTATTTCCAAGGTCAGGGTAAAAGCGTTTCTTCTTCGAGGGTTGATATTTCTAAAGGGGACTTTGGTGTGTGTGAAACTGGTTATCTAAAGAATTTCTGTCGAAGATGTGATTATCTGTTTACTTGTGATGTTTTCCGTTACACGGAATTGTGCAACCCACGATGCCTGACGCCGTTGATAAACAAAAGTGAATCACGGTAAGTTTAGGTCAGTTCAAAGAACTGCAAAAATGAATGATGTATCAAAATGGAGACTGACAGCGCTGAATTAGAACCCTTCGTCTTTCGATTATTATATTCCTGTTTTCGTTAGTATTGAAGTATAATTCAGTATTTGTTTATCATGTGAATATTAAGGAACAGATAACTACGGAAAAATAATTCGAAAGTATCAGCATTATTATTTCCGAAGTCTGTCGAATGTGAATATACAGGGTTACAAGAAAAGTCCTTGATCAGACCAATATCTCATGAACTATAGCAGTTAGCGATTTACTTCTTGTGCAGTTGTATAGGAAACCCACTATGGCGCGCGCAATGACACCACGAGGGATTCCCTCGCCCCCTTGGGGGGGGGTTGAGGGGGGCTATCGTGCCTCCTTTGCAGATAGGGAAAAAAAGACAATTACAAACTTGTTCAGCGAGGCAAAAATGGTACATAAATGTTTTTGTCCCATAACAAAAGATGGAAGGGGACCGGGAATGTGCCCCCAAGAAATCACAACATCCAGGAGCAACGACAGAGTATTTAGACAAGAACTTATTACTTAGAACTTATTTAAACTACAGAGAGCAACGACAGAATATTTAGACAAGAACTTATTACTTAGAACTTATTTAAACTACAGAGAGCAACGACAGAGTATTTAGACAAGAACTTATTACTTAGAACTTATTTAAACTACAGAGAGCAACGACAGAGTATTTAGACAAGAACTTATTACTTAGAACTTATTTAAACTACAGAGAGCAACGACAGATTATTTAGACAAGAACTTATTACTGAGAACTTATTTAAACTACAGAGAGCAACGACAGAGTATTTAGACAAGAACTTATTACTTAGAACTTATTTAAACTACAGAGAGCAACGACAGAGTATTTAGACAAGAACTTATTACTTAGAACTTATTTAAACTACAGAAAGCAACGACAGATTATTTAGACAAGAACTTATTACTGAGAACTTATTTAAACTACAGAGAGCAACGACAGAGTATTTAGACAAGAACTTATTACTTAGAACTTATTTAAACTACATAGAGCAACGACAGAGTATTTAGACAAGAACTTATTACTTAGAATTTATTTAAACTACAGAGAGCAACGACAGAGTATTTAGACAAGAACTTACCTAAACTGGTAAGTTCTAAGTAAATGAAACCACAAAGGAAAAGGTTTCCTACAAACCTTATCAACAGTTCTTGTTCTGAAATAAAACGCAGTTCCTTGACATATTCAGTATCAGACTATGATGTCCAATACAGTAAAAAATACACTGAGACAAGGAGATATAGCATAAAGTGGCGAAACACTCATCCAATAGGAAAACTGTATGCACATCTAATTGACTAGCACACGTGGCAAAGCTTTCGACTTCCCGTCACTGGTACACGAAGTGTTGGCATACTGATCACGGATATCATTTTTATATTTTGACGACGGAGCAAAAAGCACATTTAAATTCCATGCACATATGCTTCGGGATGTAACGACTCAGGTAGCTTTCCGCTTTTTTCGCATTTGGAGAGGCCCCTTCCATCTTCTGTTATGGGACAAAAACGATTATGTACTATTTTTGGCTCGCTGAACAAGTTTGTAATTGACATTTTTGCCCTATCTGCAAAGGGGGAACAATAGCACCTTCAACCCCCCCAAAAGTGGGCGACGGGATCCTTCAAGGTGTTATTGTGTGCGCCATGGGGTTTTCCTATACAACTGCACAGGAAGTAAATCTCTGACTGCCATAGTTCGTGAGATTTTGGCCTGATCACGGACTTTCCTTGTAACCCTGTATAATGTATATGCCGTGGCAAATCACCGATCTTTCTTTTGTTATGAAAGTATGGTAGGTCTAATATTATACGTAGAGTGCTCATAATTTTAACTCGAAATGCGTCGACATAGCAGTTATGTTGGTAGTACTTTAACATATGGGCTGGTGACTTTGTTCATTTTGTAACAGCAGAAAGTCTGAAAGAATAAATATTCACTTGTTCTATTGTTTGTTGTTTTTCTAACTGCGCGAATGCAGTTCACCAGAAGGAGAAGTCGCCGTTGTTTCACGCCTTGATGAATACAGTTAATGACTTGCTCTCAACTCATGAACCTTCGTTCGTATCCTTTACCTGTTTTTACTGTTTTCTTCTATCTGTTAATTAGAAGCACTGAAGGAGATGCGAAAAAGGATTTCGTGAAATTTTCAAGGATTAACTAAAAGAGTGCCTGCACGTATTAAACGCCTTTGTAAATTTATAGGGTGATTGAGCATCATCATTTCAGGTTACAAAAAAAAATTGTTGCTATAATAACATAGTAATGAAGGATAGCTTTACAAGAAAAGAAGAGAAAAGAAAACTGAATTTCTTTGAAAGCTAATCAAATTCAAACACTTCTTAGCCTAAAGCCAACAAACGGTTTCATTCAATACAATAGAAGGCAGATTAGATATAACGCTTTTCAAAGTTTAACATTACGATTTTTCATTTTAAATAATGAACACAGGAAGATTTAGTTTAATATAATCTTTATACTTGATGCAATTACAAATAACAAACTTTTGAGTTCTTTCTTTGTAATTGAAATCGTATATCAAAAGAAATAACCGGACATGAAATGAGTCTATCTACTGCGATCAAAAAATTCGGTAGTTACATTCAATAAGTTGGTGAAATTGTGATAGATGTGGGGTAGGGTGCTCCAAAAAAAAAATTTTTTTTTTTTTTCCAAAACCGTGCTCCCTGGCCGTTTTCCTATTTCTCTAGCGTATGTAAGATCTCACAATATATTTGAATGGAATCGGAGCATTTTAAGCCTTGCCGCCAATATATCACTAATTTCCCAAAATGTTCGCACTCCGTGATTGGCATTGATAGGTAGAAATGAAACAAAAATGCAAATTAGTAAATTATAATTGTTTAATTAATTGAATAATCGATACAACACAAATCAAACAAAAGCTCCTTAAACCTTTTTCAAAGTCTTCTTTTTAAAATCAGGGATATTCTGACGGTGATTTTCAACCACCTGAAGAAGAAACTGTCATTGTTCTTAATCCTTTGTGATGCTTTTGGCAAAATCTTGGATCAGCTGTACTGATCTTACTGCCAGATCATTCACGACATACTTCAGCTGATGTCCAAATGCATACATCTTTGCTGAATAGAGGACAGTAGACATCCAGCGAGCCTGGTGAAAGGCTCCTGGCCCCAGGATCCTTTGCTCGCTGTAGGTCTACATGCTTGCTGGATGTCTGCTGTGTTCTCTATTCAGCAAATATGTATGCATTTGGACATCAGCTAAAGTATGGTGCCGTCAAAATGAAATTGCTGAAACGCATATGTCTCTTCAATGCGCTTTTTTATGTAAAAGCATGGTTGTCAGCTCCTATTGGGGTAGATGTTCCAGTTAACGATCTTGAACTGTTGCATGATCCGAATGATTACCGCGAGGTTGATCCAGGCGTTGCTGCTGCTGCTATCACGGTTTTGGAAGGACATTTTTGGTATTTGACTGAAGAGATAGCTCCATTCTCATTATTTACAAATAGCATGTCCGAAGCTGAAAAGCTTCAAATTTCTTGTGAACTTAGCAAAGTAAAATCAGATCATCTATTGGAAAAGATGAGTTCCTGTTTTCCCAACACTCAACTCATCTACTAGGTTGGTGGCCATGATCAGCCCGAAGTCGTGGTTCATTTTCCAAGCGCTTGGTTTGAATTCTCATTGTCTGAATAAGCCACCAAATCAGTGGTATGAATCCTGATTATTTAGAAGCCGAAGCGTTTGTACGTCACGTTAAAGTCGTGAATGATCTGGCAGAAAGATCAGTACAGCTGATCCAAGATTCAGCCAAAAGCCTCACAAAGGATTAAGAACAATGACAGTTTCTTCTTCAGGTGGTTGAAAATTACCGTCGGAATATCCCTGATTCTAAAAACAAGACTGAAAAAGATTTAAGAAGCTTTAGTTTAATTTGTGTTGTATCGATTATTCAATTAATTAAACAATTATAATTTACTAATTTGCATTCTTGTTTCATTTCTACCTATTAAAGCCATTCACGGAGTGCGAACACTTTGGGAAATTAGTGACATACTGGCGGCAAGGCTTAAAATGCTCCGATTCCATTAAATTTTTTGTGAGATCTTATATACGCTATAGAAATGGGAAAATGGCCAAAACTCTGTTGTTGTTTTTTTTAAAGATTTTTTGGAGCACCCTAATGTGAGGTCTCTCCTTCCTGCTTCATTAAAGCATCCGATTTATTCTTCTAGTAGTCAGAGCACAGCCATAACTTTAGCTTCCAAACACAACGACTCAGCAGGATATAACGAAGAAAGGCAGAAGTTATTTTGGTCTATTAAAAAACTTGGAAATCCAAAGCCAGCACCATCTGCCGATTTACGATCGTTATTACGAGCAGCTTAATCCTATTGCTTTGCTATGTTACAGATTTTTTGTTTCTGTGTTAAATTTTTGTAATATTTTATTTTGAAATATGCAAGACTATTTAGACTTATCCTGTATACTAATAGTACTATGAATGGCACTTTAGAGCTATGACAGCAACCACCACTGTTTGGTAACATAAAATTTCGGGTTTGTTCATGTTCGAAAAACACGCTTTGTTTGTTGAACGTGCACGAAGTGATAGGATTTTTTTACACGGATACATCTCAGAGATGAAATAATCTGATTCTCGTGCAATGCAGCATTTTCCGAAGCCTCATTTAAAGAAGCCAACTCGTAAGTCAAATGTTAGTTAAGGATAGGATTCTTTATTTATCTTATGCACTGGGTTATTTATGAGGTTTTAA
The DNA here is from genome assembly GCA_039090855.1 of Macrothele yani. Lineage (NCBI taxonomy): Eukaryota > Metazoa > Arthropoda > Arachnida > Araneae > Macrothelidae > Macrothele > Macrothele yani. Next base: position 140,145,413 of record CM077010.1, read on the forward strand.
CCTTTTAAAGATCATAACGCCCAAAACGACCGTACATACAAACGACCATAGCTGCATGAAACTCCTGTCTACAGTGAGTAAAATTTCCTTCCCTTACTTGTTCTTTAAATCTGCACGACCTATGAGGGATCAGCAGGAGTCACAGTCAGTCACCATTGTTGTTACTAAACAAAGAAACGAAACAACAAAGAGTTTGTGGCGTTTTGGTATTTAGAGTGATACTAGAAGTTAGAGTCTTGGTCGTTAAAATGTTAAAGTTCGTCGTCAGTTATACCATTATACCGATGAGCCATTATATTATAACCAACCCCAGCCTAGAGAATAGGGAGCGCCTGGAGACCGAACGGTGGCGCAGGTGAAGTTCACAGAGCAGTATATATACAACCCGAGGACCAGCTTTCGTTTAAATTAGCGGCTTTCGGTTAATTTACCGGCTTACGGTTAATGGCTTTCGGTTAATTTACCGGCTTTCGTTTAATTGGTTTTCGGTTAATTTAGCAGCTTTCGGTTAATATAGCCAATTTATGGGAATTTGATAAAGGATAAATTGTGATGGCACAAAGCCACGACCCTACAATTTCGGAAACGACGCGGCTTGTAGGTTGTTCACGTGCCGCCATAGTGAGTACATATTACATGTCGTACATAGATAGCCAAACGACGAACTGTCGTCCAGAAGTGTGTCCCCCGCAGATCACTGATGCTAAAGGGGAGCGCAGACTGTCGCGCATTGTTCACAGCAACCGCAGAGCCACAGTGCGATAGATCACTCGTAGGTGCAACAGTGGTGGTCAGGGAAATGTGCCACAACAAACAGTTCATGGCAGCCTTCTGCGCGTGGGAGTGCGTAGCCGAAGATTCATCCGGGTCTCCATGCTCGCTGAACGTCATCGCCAACAGTGCAGGATATGGGCCCAAGATCATCGAGATTGGACCGTGGATTATTGAAAGAAAGTGGCCTGGTCTCACGAATCAAGATTCCTGGTGCATCACGTAGACGGTGGAGCTGGGATACATCGATTACCAACGGAGGCTATGGTACCTCGATGCACTGTTGTGCGGAAACAGGCCGGAGACGGCGGTGTTATGCTGTGGACGATATTTTCTTGGGACACGTTAGGCCCCATTATCCCAATATCACTATGCCTGACAGCTGTCAGGTATCTGAACATCGTTCATTCATAGAATGCATCTGTGTTCCCTGCTGGTGGTGACCATTACCAACCGGATAATGCGCCATGTCATACTGCCAAAATCGTCAAGGGGTGGTTCGAAAAACATGCTGGCGACTTTCTGTTAATACCCTGGTTTTCAATTACACCCGACATGAACCCAATCGTACATTTTGATTTCGACTTGGACAAGCGGATTCGTGCTAAATCCCCACCATCCAAATATGTACGATAACTGGAGGACCTGCTGTTGACATTATATTACCAGATACCTCAGGATACCTTTCGTCACCTCATCGAATTTATGCCTAGCCGAGTTGCCGCTGTTTTGCGTGCTAAAAGGGGTCTTGCGGCTTATTAGGTAGGTGGTCATAATGTAATGTCTCATCTGTGTATATGAAGTGATGTAAAAGTTTGGTTGAAAAGTTCCTTTATATCTGCATGCGCCGGTTGGTTTAGGGGACAGGTGACTTCCACGCTTTCCGTCATGAAGATAGTGGGAATTCTTTTGCGTCAGAACACTTCATGGGCTTTAATTCGTTTACACGAAGTTTTAGAAAATGAATGACTTTACTCCCTTTGCTTTTTGCTTTCTTATGAGCCACACGGGTCTCTCGAGCTTCCCGTCATTTAGAGCTACGGGCTCCAGGGACAGGGCAACGGCAGTGGGTTAAGCTAGTTACCTTGTCTTCATCTGAGGATTCAGTCCAAGTTCAATTTGAGTGATTTGTCAAAAGTTAGCAAGGGCCTTGGGAGAACGCACTATCCATGTTTCATCCAAAACTCGGGGCCTTGCCCAGCCAAGGCCGTTCAGGTAATACAAGGATAGGACATTCAAAAGATGATTTCCCACTTTTAATGACGTCACGAGGAAACCAAGGCTTCCGATTGTTTTCCGACGCTGTCGTGTATGACGTCAAACACGATGCCGACGTAACCGTGAAAAATGAGAGTGGCGTCACAAACGGGGGAACTCGCCTTTCTAATGCTATGGCCTTGTGCGTTCTAGATGGCCTTGGTCCAACTCGGTTAATTAGAAAAGAGCCAGGGCAGTGGTACTACACCGATTATTCAACAGAGGTACGAGCCCAAGTAGAGCTTCGGTCGATTAGTCAGGGGTTACCAGGGAAGAGGCACTCTACCCATACTTCGCCTGAGACTTGAGCTCAAGCTGAGCTAGACAATTAGCCGAAATCCTGTGACGTAGGAGATACATAATTCTCATGCATCATCTGAAACACGTTCTTTCTTTTCTATTGGTTTGTTTCAGGTTTTAAAGACCACCGTGAGCAACTCGATCGGGTATGAGCAATCGCCCGTCTAATTTCGATCCAGGTTCCAGGGAAGAGATAGAGCCAGTGCTGGTCCTCTCCATTCCATGGAACCAGTGTAATAAAGACATTCATGCTCACTTGTTTCCCTGGAACCTGAAAAAAATTCAACATTTATGCCTCACTCGAGATTCAAACCCATCTCGAACGGATGGTCAGAAGCGGCGTGGTGACACTAGCGTTTAGACCACTGCAGCGCCAGGGCGTCCTAAACAAGTGTCCAAACCGACCTTGAGGGATTTGGCATGGTCCAGGTTCGTGGCATAGGCATATTTTTCATGCATCATCCAGGATTCTATCCTAACATCAGATAAAAACATTGGCTAAGTGCCAGCGTCGTGGGATAAGCACACATTTTACTTACCACTTTGCGGCACCTACGACTCGAGTCCAGACCCAACTCGCTCTCTCCTTTCCCTGGAAACAGTGACCGTAAATTAGGAACGGGCTACTTCTTATAGTCCATCGAGTTGCTCACGGTGGTCGTTAAACCCCCGATAAAACAAAACAACTCAACTCGGATTATCGGGCATAATCGCATGCTTCTGACAATTCGACACCCGAAAAGCTTTCGTTTCTTTGCATCAGTGGCTTAAAGAAAAGAGGAATTCAAGACTGCACCACATATTTTAAGATAACACCATATTTATGCTTTCACATCATGAGGTAAAGCAAAAATTTGCAGAAAGAAGTATTTTCGGCATGTACAACAAAAGAGTGATCTAAATGATTGGAATTAACAAAGTAAACGCTAAGAAAGAGTTTGGATTTACGTGTTTTTCTATCCACATATTTAGTATTTCCTTTGGCTAGATTGTCCGCCATTTTTCGTGGCTGTAGTAGTTTCCGTAGAACGACGTTCAAGTCTCCTGTGTCTCGTGAAACTGTGTATCACTGATTGCACACGAAAATCAAGAACTCCATGAAATGGGGTGTGAATTTAGAATGACCTCCCAGTGGAACTCAACACTGACGATTTCCTGAAGCCTGAAAACATCTCTGAAACACGTTCTTTCTTTTCTATTGGTTTGTTTCAGGTTTTAAAGACCACCGTGAGCAACTCGATCGGGTATGAGCAATCGCCCGTCTAATTTCGATCCAGGTTCCAGGGAAGAGATAGAGCCAGTGCCGGTTCTCTCCATTCCATGGAACCAGTGTAATAAAGACATTCATGCTCACTTGTTTCCCTGGAACCTGAAAAAAAATCAACATTTATGCCTCACTCGAGATTCAAACCCATCTCGAACGGATGGTCAGAAGCGGCGTGGTGACACTAGCGTTTAGACCACTGCAGCGCCAGGGCGTCCTAAACAAGTGTCCAAACCGACCTTGAGGTATTTGGCATGGTCCAGGTTCGTGGCATAGGCATATTTTTCATGCATCATCCAGGATTCTATCCTAACCTCAGATAAAAACATTGGCTAAGTGCCAGCGTCGTGGGATAAGCACACATTTTACTTACCACTTTGCGGCACCTACGACTCGAGTCCAGACCCAACTCGCTCTCTCCTTTCCCTGGAAACAGTGACCGTAAATTAGGAACGGGCTACTTCTTATAGTCCATCGAGTTGCTCACGGTGGTCGTTAAACCCCCGATAAAACAAAACAACTCAACTCGGATTATCGGGCATAATCGCATGCTTCTGACAATTCGACACCCGAAAAGCTTTCGTTTCTTTGCATCAGTGGGTTACAGAAAAGAGGAATTCAAGACTGCACCACATATTTTAAGATAACACCATATTTATGCTTTCACATCATGAAGTAAAGCAAAAATTTGCAGAAAGAAGTATTTTCGGCAGGTACAACAAAAGAGTGATCTAAATGATTGGAATTAACAAAGTAAACGCTAAGAAAGAGTTTGGATTTACGTGTTTTTCTATCCACATATTTAGTATTTCCTTTGGCTAGATTGTCCGCCATTTTTCGTGGCTGTAGTAGTTTCCGTAGAACGAAGTTCAAGTCTCCTGTGTCTCGTGAAACTTGTATCATTGATTGCACACGAAAATCAAGAACTCCATGAAATGGGGTGTGAATTTAGAATGACCTCCCAGTGGTACTTAACACTGACGATTTCCTGAAGCCTGAAAACATCTACTACATAACTAATGCAGTGTAATCATACAGATTTACATAACTTAAGAACAAAAGCAGGTGGAAGCACCATACAAAAAAAGCATTTGTTTTGTGCTACTGAAAAGGAATTACGAAAAATGAAAATATATATATGGCGTATTATAACTTGATCATATTTTACTTATTATCATTATTATTTTTAATATTTTGGATGATGGAAATACTCAAAAGTATTTCATGACTTAAGAAAAAGCAAGGGATTCCAAAGCTTTTATAAAATTGGAACGAAGAAATTTCTGTAGACCTTGTGCAACAAAACACATAATACCTTTTGCGCGATTCTGCTTAGAGACGGAAAATTTCAGGTGCTAGGATGAAGACTGGCGACTTTTAATTACGTGTTTATTTCTGTATTCGGTTATAAAGTAATAGCATACACAAGTCTAACACATTGTGTCGGCGAGGAAGGGATTCAGATCAATTACTGTTTGGCTGTTCATCAGATAGATGTTTCTTTTGCTGCACAAAAACTAAAAGTTTTACGGGTAATTTGGTTGCATTGCCCTCAAATGTAAGAAAATAATCTAAGGATGCGTTGACGGTTGCAAAGTGTATTCAGAAGAAAATATCGCTCAATTGCAATCGAGGTACCATTTGTTTGGAAGGATTACAAATATGGGTACGTCATGACATGTTAGACGAAAAATTTAGATAGACAGGTGAGGCAATTATACAGTATTTGTCGAAAGCTTGCCTGAATGGAGAAAGGACGAAATTTCTACTTTTGTTTAATAATGATTGGAGTTTCCTTTCCATGATTAAAAAATATCGTTTGTACAATACTTCTGTGCTTCGTAAATTCCCTGGTATCTGTAGAAATTGCGACGCAAAGAAGGAAGACTTGGTTACGAAGCTTGAAAAGACGTAAATTATTAAGGATGCCCTGGTGGTGCAGTGGAATTGGAGCCGGCTTCTGTCTGAGGTAGGTCTATGTTCGAATTTCGAATCCCGTGAGGCATGAATGTTGTTTTTGTTGAGCGGCACTAGATCTTTGCTTCCCGGAAACCAGTGTCCCTAGGGTAGGGACGGACGACTACTTTATAGAGTTTGTCACGATTGTCTCTGAACCACCAAACAAAAAGAAAAAATAATAATATTACAGCAGCAGCGCGAATGCAACTTTCAAGTAAAATCAGACCACGGAGAGCGTGTTTCCATGTCTGCATCACGTGAATGCGGACAGGGTACTATTGCTAGCGAATGACTGTGCCATGCCGCAGTAGAAGGAATCTGTATGTACAGCTTTCAAACTTTGTGCTAGGAGAACTGTAGAACTAAAAGTAACTAAATTCTCTTTTCGTGATATTGACACTACATTTGCAAGCACAGTGACGCTAGTATGACAGCAGTGGTAAGAAGAGGATTTCAAGCGCTATACCGAAGTAAATTTCTCCGTCATTTTTGGTCCACGTCGGGAATCGAACCCGAGTCCACTTATTCCGGAACAAGTCGCTCTACCAACTAAGCTACGCAGACGTTCGTTCTTGCTGCTATCTGCCTTTATGTCGTGTGCGTCCTGCAGGGCATGCACGACACATCTCCCCCCCCCAAGAGCGCCGGGGGCATGGCCCACGAGCCAGCCGTGACCATGAATTGTTGCAGGCAGCCATCCGCTGTAGAACGTGCACTTGAGAACTCCCCGTCAATCTGGTGTGTGGAATGTAACGTCACACACATTTATTTTTCGAAGCTCTGGTGAAGGGATTCTCTTATTTTTCTTATCTCGCGGTGTCGAAAGAATATCCCACCATTGCGAGATCTTTAACGGCCGGTTCATCCCAAAAGTTCGGGCGCCATTATAACGAAGTAAATTTCTCCGTCATTTTTGGTCCACGCCGGGAATCGAACCCGCGTCCACTTATTCCGAAACAAGTCGCTCTAGCAACTGAGCTACACAGACGTTCGTTTTTGCTGTTATCTGCCTTTATGTCGTGTGCGTCCTGCGGGGAAGGCACGTCACAGCACTCACGTGAGGCATCAGGATAGCAACGTCGCACGAATGAACGGGAACTCGGGCACCTGTGCCGTATGGCGTTGGCGGACCACAAAGCCACGTCGACACATTGCGGAAGCTCCGGAAGTCTGTCACGTGGCTGCAGATGTCTGCTCGATGCCGTTTACTGTAGAGAGGACTCACCTCCCGTTGCTGCGACTTCCAATGACCACATAACACCGATTTTAGAGAGTGTAATGGTGACAAGAACGGCGACACTGGTGGGACGAACGACCTCGCATGGAGTTTATAGACGAGTGGCGGTTTTAGAAAATTGGCCATGACGGATGGATTCTTGTATGGAGGCGCTGTTGTAAACGACTGGGGGAGGCGTGTGTTTTATAACGCCACACTGCCCCGATACAGATCCTAATGGTACTTGGGTGATATTGGGTTTCGTTTATGTTCCCGCCTCATGGATTGTCGGGACACTGAAGAGTCAGCGGTAAATCGATGACATTTAGATGTTCATGCCCTTAAGTATATGCTCGCGGCGCCTATCTCTGTCTTTCAAGAATACAACACTCTATCACATGTGCGTTGAACGTGTTAGATCTCCCGAATCGCCAGCATTCGCCACTTAGTATTTGGTCTGCACTGCCGCTTGATTTAACACCCGTTATGACCGCTTGGGGACCGACAGGCAGGCAATGTGCCAGAATCTCTTGCACATGTCTTTTGGGTCCTAATACAGGCAGCATGGTAAGATATTCTGCAAATACTTTCAGGGCACTTTTAATATGCTCCCATGGCGATTACACGCTGTTATCCCTTCTCCTGTTGCGTACATTGATTACACAATACTTTGTGTTCCTCTACACTTACAGAACTTCGCTGCTAATTGTTCATGTCTTGTACAGTAACTAATCCGCTGTACATACCGAAGTGCCATTGAGTTATTGATAGCAGAAGTTGTGCAAATGCTTGGCTGCAACTCCTGCATTATCGGGCATGCCCGGTCGAAACTGTGGTTAAGTGCATCGATCTCCCACAACTTTCCCGATAGTGATCGATTGCCGGCGTGGTGTGTAAGAAGCACGATATGGGTGCTCTTTACGGCAGTGTAGGTACCCGCAGGATGGTTCATTGCATCACGGATGTCACCAACACACTGGGGTTTTCCGGTGCTATAGAGTCCACGATGTTACAGGAGTACGAAAGTTTTGGCAAAAGATCAAACCTCGGAATGAATTGCAGAGATGTACCAGCTAGGGGTGTGCACTGTTTATGCAGCATTATACGAACTGATACGAGAAAGACAATATCACGAATCGCCATTAATTTGAACAGTGGATCAAGTTGCCATGTCACGGAACGGACAATTCAACGTACTACGTAACGACTATGTTCCAAGTCTCAAAAGTCTCACCGTTACCTGCACGACGCCAGGATCAAAGGCTTGAGTTTGTCTTGCTAGGACAAAAGCACACCAAATCTGCATTACAGAAGACTGGAAGCGTATAGCCTGGCGTGATGAATTCAGATTTCAACTGCATCGAGCCACTGGGAAAGTGCAGATCTGGCATCATCTTCGTGAAGCCATGGGACCTTCACTGAATTTGAAACAATAAAGTGTAGACGACTTACCAAGTATTACAACTTGGTACATACTAGCCAACCATTTTCACCCATTCATGTCAAGCGTGCATCCCAATGCAAATGGCATGTTACAGCAAGATAATTACCCAGCCTACAGGTCACTCCTGGCTACTTCCCTGTTAAAAGAGGATTTAGTGAATCTGAAACACTTCAGTAACCACTTACAAGAAAGGAGTGAAACCCCATCGAACTATCTCAACACCGCTCATTTCATTACAAACCCCAAAAAATGGGGTAACCCTCCTATAGATAGAACTATAATTAAAACTACCTTTTTTTATAATTAACTAAATATCTTACTAGATTTATTCCTCCCTTCATAAATCTTATTATACCCATTCTCCTCACAAGCGCATATAAAAGAAAATAAACCAACCACGCATAACCGCTTGAACCCTGTTTCAATACACAGTAGAGTCACATTATGGGGACCACTTCCTACTTTTGAGGTCAACAGTGCGTAGCCAATGAAAGAAAGCACGTGTTGTGAGCTGGCTTGGAGGGTATATAAAGTGTGCTGTAGGCATTCTGAAAACGTATCACATGTTGCTTTCATCTATGAAACGAGTGATTTAAAGGGAAGATTATCGGCTCTCGGGCCGAGGGTGGCAGTATTTTTGAAACAGCGCAGTTTGTGAACTGTTCGTGTGCTGCTGTGGTTAAAGTGTATCGAGTTTGGAGGAATGGCACCATTGCGAATAAGCGACATGGAAACGGCTGAGCACCACGTGCCACTGTTGCGAGAGGTGAACATCGGCTTCGAAGGTGCGTAAGGGCCTATCGACACGCTACAGTGGAGCAACTCACTGGCTCCGCAGCTTCCACATAGCCCCATGCGCAGCAGCGAACCCTGCTGCGCATGCGGCTCCGATGCAGACGGATGGTCACTGTACTTATGGTAACGAAGGTGTATCGACAGCAAAGGGTTACATTTGCGCTGCAGTATCGGACTTGAACCTCCGCTGATTGGCAAAGGATTGCTTTCTTCGATGAGTCCCGTTTTCTGCTTCATCGTACGGATAGACGTTGGCATATAAGGCGAGAAAGATCGGAGAGCAAACACTCTTGAACCACTGCTTGAAGAACACAAGCTCGTGGGGGAAGCGTTATGGTTTGGGAAGTGTTTTCGTGGTATTCCCTTGGTCCACTCATACCTGTGGAAGGCACTATGGACCGAATTCGTTAAGAATCCATCCTTGCAGACCACATATAATCATACACATGCTGAATTTCTTCCCTGGGGCGGATTGATTTTTCCAGAACGACAATACAGAGTGTCACACAGCTAGAAATGTCCGAGAGTGGTTGGAAGAGCACGATGAAGAATTCAAAGTACTTCCTTTGCCCCCTAATGCCTTAGACTTAAACCCAATTGAGCATCCGTGGGACCACCTCGATCGTGTCGTTCGCTCTATTGATTCTCCACACCGCACCTTCCAGCAGCTGTCAGATACACTGCAGTTAGCCGCCCCGGTGGCGCAGTGGTCTAAGCGATGGCCTCTGATCATTCGTCGGAACGGGGTCCGGGTTCGAATCCCGGTGAGGCATGGATGTTGTGTTTGTCTTACGGCACTGGCTCTTTCCCTTCCCTGGAACCAGTGACCCTAAATTAGGGACGGGCGACTGCTTATAGCCCATTGAGTTGCTCACGGTGGTCGTTAAACCTCCACTCAAAAAAAAAAAAAAAAAAAAACACTGCAGTTAACATAGGTCCACATACCTGTGAACAACTTCCAGCACCTTATTGCGTCACTCTCAGGCCGTCTAGCTGCTTTCCTCGCTACACACGGCGGTTACTCTGGATATTAGCCAGTGGTCACAATAATGTGACTCGACCGTATTTAAAAATATAAACCAACCACACATACACGCCTGAGCCCTGTCTTAATTGTATTCATAATGTGTACTTAGCAGAAGGGTACGATATCAACCCACGCAAATCTCTCTGACCAAAAAACCCCACAAACACATCGTACCAGTTACTCATCCTACAACCACTCGCACCACTCTTACTAACATTAAAGGAACTAATTTCTGTAAGATCATCAGAACAAAACATATACCTCATGCCAACCCTTCCATAACTCTAGGAAACCCAAATAAAAAAAAAACCAAAAAAAAAAACCGGACCCCACCAATCTTTAGACCCAAAGCCATTATTACATCTACCCCACCATACATCATTGCTAAAAATACCCCTGAAACCACTTTTTAAACGAAATATATACTTAAACAATCTCTCCGCAAAACCAGAATCATCATAAGTAACTAAACAATCTATTTATCAGGCTGTTCAGCCACTTTTCTCATCGATTAGTCACCTGAACAGCTTCGAAGGAGGCATGGGTTGCGATACCTGCAGAACATTATCGTAAGCTTGTGTAGTACCGTACATACCTCGTCGTGTGGCCGCCGTCATTAGGACAAATGGAAGCTCAACATGTCACTGGGCAGCTATCTCTAATTCAATGACAGTTCAACGTAAACTCTACTTCATTAGTTTGTGTATTTCTTGGAGTTGCAAATTCTGTAAACAGCAGCGTAAAAGTCTGAAATTGTGCTGGTAAACTGTTTATGATCTTCAAATAGTGTTGCGTAAATATGACCGACATTTTACACCTGCATTTTTTTTTACGTTTTCTTCGGGAAACTTCTACCAGACAAAATACCCGTCAAAGCAATGTTGAAATATGATAGACGAATATCCCCCTGCGTCAATTAAATTGATAAATATATCTTTTGGAAAACTAATCCCGCATAGTGAAACTTCTAAATGTGAGAAATATATGACTGGTCAACTCTTTGCCTTTAAGACTTTTGGAAGTGCTTTACATATTATACTAAAAGCCGCAGCTCAATTAAGAAAATATATTTTAGATTTCAGTGCATTTGAAATATGTGTAAGCATTATTTTGATTTCTGAATTGTGCTCTTTCAGAGTTTAGTGACATATTTTAAGTCATTTACTCGTCTACTTATGCACGCTGATACATTTTCTGGATATATTAATCCTACATATGATTACATCGGGGAACTTATTTGTCCAGTAGAACGCGTTAAAAGTGCAGAGAACACTCCCGTTGCAATTTGACTGCGTAGTGGAACACAGTCTCCCGAAAATGAATAGTAATTACGCTGAAGTCAGTTTTAATGTGGTTCACGCCGTAATCCTACCATTTCGCAAATGCTTAATGCGCCTATTCTCACCCCAGAAATGAAGACCCTCGAGCAATGATGTCATGCGAAATACGCCGGATTATAATCCCGGTTGTATGCTTTAAAAAGACGAGAATCACAATTTTTACCCCTCTAAAATCCCGTTTCTGCTCCCGAGCACTTTAAACTGGAACAACATTAAATTTGGATGATAGTTTCTGAAAATTGCAGGAATCTTTCACAAGTTGTTATCGTTACGAGTATAAATTCCAGACTAATGAGAACAAACAGAAGAATTACCTCAAAAATTGAAAAAAATGTATATATCAAGTCCCTGCCAAGTTAAATTTCTGGCTTAACCTAATTAATATGGAGCTTAATACAGAATGTCATAGAACTGCTCTTATTTCTGTGTCAGAAACCACGTTCATCAGTGCCTTTTGTTGTCGCACAAGATTCTCTATTGTCGGTTCCGAGATCCAGATTGTTTCTGAAACAATCGTAATTAGGCGTCAGCCTGTCTAATCACCTTCATTTCCGTCTGTAATAAATTAGAGATCCTGAGGGAGTTTGGATTTTGTAGCTATTCGGAGCGAAACTCTGTTAATCACTAGTGTCATTAGACCTGAGAGTAAAATTAATTCCCCTTCCGTTTCCGGCCAGGGATTCATTTACGGTGCAACAACTGATGATGTATGGCGTTTCACTGAACTTAACGCAAGTTGTTCGAGCATCTTTGGAACCTCCACTTTTCTAGAAATTTTTCAACTCACTTGCGTAAGTGAAGCTTCATATGTTTCTCAAAATCCGTGATTAGGAATCGAGGAATGCGACTTAATAATCAGAGGCACTGATTGACTTTTGAAAATTGATGTAACTGAAATCGTTAATGAACTCAAACTGACACCCGTTTTTTAAAACTCAATATCCGTCAGGCAAAAATAATAAAATAATCTAGCAAGACATAATTTTAGTCTAAATGTCTAAATTACTAAACTGGTGTCCAAAATTAACGTGACAAATCCAAATTTGAGAATATGTCCAAAGAGAGATGACCTACTGTAAAGATTTTTCTGAGACACTTGAAAGGGAAAACGCCGCTAATTTAATGTGCCCAACAACTTTACCCTGGCTCCAATGGAAATATGCAAATGACGACCGAACGTAATCGAGCTGGCAGCCATGCGATCTTGGTAAAAGTTGTTGTGAGACGCTTGCGGCAACCGAAGATTGAGTTGGAATGTGAGTGGGAGAATGGCAGTGCAATATCACTTAAGAAGACTCTTTATGGCTGAGTGAGATTGGTAGATTGCAAACAACGCAAATGAAAGCGGAGGTAGCGAGATGGCTGAATGCGTCGAGGCAAGTGGTGCCCAACCTCGGGAGACAGTCCCAGGAAACTGGAACAATAACCAGACGAGCCACAAGTCAAGACGATCTATGTTTGTCTCTAACAGCTCGATGCCATAGGGTTTCGATAGCCAAGCAGCCAGTTGCGTGTACTCGAGGCTAGCTAGCTGCGAAGCCCAGAGAATGCAGAAATAAAAGTCAATTAAATGTACACAAATAAAAGTCAATCTTCAACGGTATTAAGAGATGTCGATGCTTACGCCGCAAAAAATAAAAAATCACGTTCGGATTCGCTTCTTTTGAATAAAATAATCAGTATGGCGAGCGAAGACCAACGGGGCTCTTAGTGGAAGGATGGTACCACTGTAACGCAAGCAGCTTTACAACTCTTCGCTGTTCTGATTCGAAGACCTTCGATACAATCGCCAGCTAGCGTTTCCATGACAACATGAATGAGCGGAAGAAAGGTGAATGGGCCATTGCTTTGGACAATTGTTCTCTCAGAAAAAGAAGACTTGGGACTATATTAGGCATTCGCATGCTCCCGCCCGTAATAGCGCCTGTTTTGCGAGAGTCGTTTCAGTTTGTGTGAAGTGCCACTGAATCAAAATCAGTGATATTATACCATAAATTCGTGGCTTTGTTGGATTCCAACTATTTTGATAAATGTTGTGAAAGCTGTCCTAAATATCTACTGTCAGAACTTAAAGAACTGTATGCTTTAAATTTTGATACAGCTCGACTAAAAATGAACTGAAGGTGTTTTACTTCCTTGATGAATACAAAACGAAATCAATTAAAGACATTTCTTATTACATGAAATTGAATAAATTGGACATTTTGTTTAGTGAGGTGCACAAAGAAAAGGGGACCTAATATTACAGTTTCCGTCAACAACTGCCGATAGAAGGTTTTCCGCATTAAAAGAATCATGTTAGAGCCATTACCCAAGGCATGATGGGAAATAGAAAATGCCCCTGACAGTGAAATCCCGCCACTGTGTAGAAATAGGTGACTCAAACACCTTCTCTGCCCTTTTTAGATTGTACATTATTTAATAACCCTTTCAGCAGATGATCGATCATAAAGGATCAGGACAAATAATTTCCTTTAATGGCCACTTTGTATAACAAAGCTAAAGGGAAAGCAAAGCTTTTCGGTGCGCAGGTTTATACCTTCCAACTGCTTTCAGCTCATTTAGCTAACCCCGAGTTAATTCGTTCCATCTGGTTATTTTAGTACATTTTGTTAACCCCGAGTTAATTCGCTACAGCTGGTTATTTCAGCCCATTTTGATAACCCCGAGTTAATTCGTTCCAGCTGGTTATTTCAGACCATTTTGCTAACCCCGAGTTAATTCGCTCCAGCTGGTTATTTCATCCCATTTTGATAACCCCGAGTTAATTCGTTCCACCTGGGTAATTCAGCCCATTTTGCTAACCCCGAGGTAATATGTTCTAGCTGGTTATTTCAGCCCATTTTGCTAACCCCGAGTTAATTCGTTCCACCTGGGTAATTCAGCCCATTTTGCTAACCCCGAGTTAATTTTTTCCACCTGGTTATAGGTTGAAAAAGGCAACGTCTGCTTTAGTTTTCCTCTTTTAATTATGATTTAAAATACATCTGCCGAAAAATCGCTACAAATTCGCTGTAATTCTGAAGTGCTTTAACAATGCCAAACACAGTAAACCAAAATTTGTGAGAAACCTCTGTTGTTACAACAGAAACTCAGTAAAGATAGCATGCGACTAACCTATAAGCACAAAACTGGGGCCGGATTAAGAGGGGATTAGCCTTGGGACCCAACATGACCAAGAGCCCAGGAGGCATTCCTGGGCAAATATATAGATAGATAGTGAGAGAGAGAGAGATAAGTTTATAGAACAGTTTTATTTCTGTTTCGTATGATTTTCACTCTATCAGAAACAGAGGCTGGAAGACGAATAGATTTCAAGAGAGTGGGTAAAGGTTTTTTTTTTTTTTTAGTGGAGGTTTAACGACCACCGTGAGCAACTCAATGGGCTATAAGCGGTCGCCCGTCCCTAATTTAGGGTCACTGGTTCCAGGGAAGGGAGAGAGCCAGTGCCGTAAGACAAACACAACATCCATGCCTCACCGGGATTCGTACCCGGACCCCTTACGGACGAATGATCAGAGGCCGACGCCTTAGACCACTGCGCCACCGGGGCGGCGGGTAAAGGTTTCATATCGTTGTATACAGCGGAGTGAGGCGAAACAGTTTCAGCTTTTTCACTACCATCCGCCCACACATCGCAGTTTTCACTTGGAGCTGTTAATAGGCGAAGTCCCCTGTGGCTTCACATTGAATAATAAAAAGATTCACTAATAAAAGTATGCAATGCTAAATCATTAGAAAATCCAAGACACAATCTAAGAATAGTAAGCTTTTTAACTCATGTTCTTGTCAGAACAGTGAAAAATACAGTGACGCATTATGAAAACTCTGCAGATAATTTAGTAGTTACCATTTCGTGTTTTAACGGATTTTGTAATAATTTCCCGTCATACGTTCTTTGGTAGCCAACTCAGATGTCTTAGCATTGGGGCCAATTCAAATGTCTTCGCCAAGGGGCCCACTAAGATCTTAATCTGGCTCTGCACAGAACTTGAAGATACGTATTAAAATCTGTTTTAGCAGGTATAGAAAGAAACGTAGAAGTAGCTTACGAGATTACTCGCACACGAGCTGTTTCTTCAAAGCTGAAACAACAAGCAGACTATAACATTGTCTGTAACATAATATATTCTGTATGTTGTCTGCGCGTTGAAAACACCGCTCGTGTTCGAGCTCGGCAGTTATCTCTACGTTTATTTTTTCCTTGGTAAAACCGGATTTTGATACATATCTTCAAGATTTGTGCATATTTATTACTTGGCAATGGTGTACCGATGTTTCTTAGCACGTCTTTTGTGAAAAAAAAAGATCGTGCTTGTGTTATCGGTTCGTCCGTCCGTCTGTGGACACCATACCGCTGAGAGCTACAGTATTAGTCCGGTTTGAAAAACTATTTTTGCGTTAGGAAGCTGAAAATGTGAGAATTTTTTTTACGATACACAATTCCGCCATTAGAGGGCGTAAATGTAGATGATATCGAATTCAAAATACATTTTATTCCATATATTTGCTACAAAATATCAGGTTGAAAAAATTATTTTACTTTTCGATTCCATTTCTGTCGGAGACTATTTTAGGTACAGTCACTTTTTCAAGTTACACACAGATTTTCCGCTAGGGGGAGTAAACGTAAACTGCGATATTTTACGCAGTTTACGTTTACGCTCCCTAGCGGAGTTCCGATTTGAAAACTTCTTTCTGCAGAGGATCAGCTCCTGATTGGAAATCTTTTGCGTCTAATTTCTAATTTTTGTTAAAAATGCATTGGTCACCGTTAGCGTAAGAGTTAATTTCTGCATCTGATGTTTTTGCAGCAAAATCTGAGCTTCTAAAATCTCAATTGAAAAACAAAACTGTCGTGGACCGATATCACTCACGTCGATAAACGTTTTCGGAATATTTTCTTCTTAAAACATTGCATAGTTTTCCACCAGGGGCGCCGATGCACACTTCATTTGTGTTAATACCTCTGCTTCTAAGAGTCCGATTTGAAAATTTCTTTCTTTTTTGGAGAGCGTTTCCGCTGAGAAATGTTTCCCATATAATTTCAAATTTTTCTTAACGCACAAGTCTTCCATCAGACATCAGATGGCGGCGTAATTTCACATTTCCGTTTACAACAATATCTGCGGGAGTAAAAACTCAATTGAAAAACTTTTTTTCGGTCAGATACTATTAACTACGTAAGCATTGTGTACTTATTGCCTTCCTAAAATAATGAACAATTTTTCTGCTAGGGGTTGCAAAGGTTTAATCTGTTTTTCTCAATATCTCTACTTCAACATGTGTGATTCAAAACCTTCTTTCAATACCGGATGACATTTACCTTGAAGAACACTTTAGGCTAGTATATGAGGAATTCTGCAGTTAACAGTTCTGTCGGTAGGTGAATTTTTGTACTTCAGTTTGCAGCTCTATCTCCGTTTCTACAAACCCTATTGAGAAATTTCGTTTTTTACTTGAGGTCATTCGCTACAATAGATATGTGGTGCATTATCCTCTTTAAATATTTCAAAAATTCCCGCTAGGGGTGCAAAAGTCGACATTTTTTTTTCGCTATCTCTGCTTCCAAGCGACATATTTGAAAAGTTCCTTTCCCTTAGCATAGCTTTTCCCATGAAGATTACTTTTCGCCTATTGTCAATTGGCCATTATGCAAAATCCTTCCGCCAGCAAGCGTAGACTTGTATCATGTTTCCTTATACAGGGAGAGATCTGCATTTCCGGACTTCTATGGAGTTAATGGTTAATGTAGGCCGTCATTTCCTACTAAATCGGTGACGCTCTACACGTTTGCTGTTGACGTTTTTTCGCTATGTCTCTTGGTTTTTGCGATAGGATAGCTAACTTCCAAAATTCTCCGCTATTAGACCGATTGCAGCACCCCTGTGCTGCAACCGTTCTAATCTGATAGAATATAGTCACTTTACTATATGTACACACTACTTCCACAACTCTAGCATTTTGCGTTCAAAAGTTATTTCCCTGTTTAAGGACTTTCCTATACACCCTGTATGCTTCTTCCTTTAGCTACTCGATTTGAAAATCTCTTTGTTAGTAATACCCTCCTTGTTCCATGAGAAATATTTTGTGTGCCATTTGTTCATTTTTCTTACATGCTTTTTAGCCGCTGGTGGAACTATGTAGCTGTTACTATTTCTGGATGTTTCATCGATTGTAGGAACCGGTTTATTGTCTTCCAAACCGGTTCCATTGACTTTGAGTAGCTTTAATAAATTTAATTCGCGCCAGAACGGATTCAAAAGACGTACTCATTACAACTGTGACGTATATTCTAAATTAGCTTTCCTTTTTAGTTTCTTTCCCTATGTAAATCTTGAGCTTATTCTCAGTTATACTCCACTATTAACGTGATATCTTTTCTCTCAAACGAATACTGTTGGCAACATAATTGAGGTTGAATGAACGTGAAGTATGCCTGATATAAGATAAGAACGAGAAATAAAAAGGACGACTAAACTGTTGTAAGCGAGCGTTGTTAAAGAGCGCGTTGCTTGGAGAAGGGTTGCAAGTTGAGCGTTGTGTTGTAGAGCGTTGTGTTGTAGAGCGTTGTGTTAAGAGCTGTGTAGAGCTGGGTGGTGTGTGGAGTACTATGTGATGTATGTTGTTATGGAAGTGCTACATCCTGAATAAAGCATCTTTTCCGTAAGTTTGACTTCTGTTGTTTCGTCTGGCCGAACGGGGTCCGGGTTCGAATCCCGGTAAGGCATGGATGTTGTGTTTGTCTTACGGCACTGGCTCTCTCCCTTCCCTGGAACCAGTGACCCTAAATTAGGGACGGGCGACTGCTTATAGCCCATTGAGTTGCTCACGGTGGTCGTTAAAAATCCAATAAAAAAAGAAAAAAAAAGATGACATGGACTTAGAGTCGTATTACAGTTGTTTTAAATATTTAGACGAACACTGCAAACAACCAATGAAATATTGCACTTGTGTTGAATGCTTCTTAAGAAATGTTGTTCATTTTTTTGTTTTAGTATTTTTTTTTAAGTTTAAAGATCACCATGGGCAACTTTTCGTGATAAAAGCAGTCGCCCTTCCATAGTCCAGGGCGACCGGTTAGAGGGAAAGGAAAGAAAGACAAACATAAGAATGGTATCGCAAGGCAAACACACCTTCTGTACCGTATCTGTGAATCGAGCTCGATCCCAATTCGAAAGAATGACTCGAAGTCAACATCTCAGACCTTGATCTCTAGTCCACCCAGTCAGAAAAACGTCTTTCTTCTGTTCAAAGTATTGGGGAAAGAGAAAGGAAGAAAAGATATGAGAGGTTCCAAAGAAAAGCCCGTTGTGGTTGCACAAACAACAAAACTAAACCAGAACCTTAGCAATCTTGCCTCAATGTGGCTAAGTGCAAAATTTTAGTAGATCTTATGAGTTGGGTCCAGATATGATTCATGCAAATATTTATACATCAAAACAAGCAAATAGGGGAAATGTTCTCTGATTTTTTTAATGTAGTGAGCTCGTCTCTTTCCCAAGAAGAAGTACGGTAATGTAAAATGTAGAAAGTTTGAAACATTTATTGGCATATGAGCTATTATTAAAGCAAACGACTTTTGATAGATAAAAATATGTCGCCATGGAGAACAAAGGAAACATATGTTTCCATCGGTCTGGTACAAAAACAGTTTTATAATCAATATTTCACACTCCAGGTTATGGTCGCAAATGTAAACATGTATAAAGTTGTTCGGGAAGTACACTTCGGAAATCTTAAGCGGCAACACACGCGATGTCTGGAGGTAGCGTGCATACCTCGAGCTCATTTCGTGCCTACAGATCGTCTAATGAAATTTGTAATAACGATGAAGTAGATGATACTATCAGTCATAGTGGCAGAGCATGTTTATCTTCTTTGTGTACATTTTGTGTCTTATTTAGAAGACCTGGCACAAATATTCCTGATGACTAGAATAGGTCAAAATTCGCTTAAGAAAACAGACCTGTACAATTGTACCAAAGGACATAAAGAAGATAGGACATATTCCAAAAATGCTTGTGACGTGCCTGCCCCGCAGGACGCACATTAGATAAAGGCAGATAGTAGTGAGGGTACATTTTACACCTATCTCCTATCCGCGATATATACTCTCTTTTCTTTTCTAACCTCCCCGTCCGGCTTACTCTTTGTTTCATCTTCATCTCTTCCTCTCCCCTTCCTTTTCTCCTTTCGGGGCTCTTCTCTTCCTCTTTCCAGCTTTTCTGTATGTTCTCTTTACCACCTTCTTAATAATCCGTCACCCCCTGCACCAATGCTGATTCCAGATTTACCCACCAGAGCTCTGCCGTACGCCTGGAATGCTACGGCTGCACTTTTGTCCATCCCGGAGGAACGCAACGTTCACTGGTTGTACCTGCACCGTCGCTTGCCAGTACCAGCAACACTTTTTCGGATGACCCATGTTGATTCACCCATCTTCATCTTCTACTCATCGACTGCCGATGTTCATCATGTCTACCAGTACTGCCCTGTTCTTCTTCCTCTGCTGCATCTGATCTTCACCATTGTTCAGTATCTGTGTGCCATTGATCTACCGTTTCATTCCTACAGCGCCTTGCTCCGTTCAAGTTCTCCCCCTACCTCCCATACCTCTTTCCGAACCGTGTGCATATGTCTTCATCCTGGCACGACATGTCATCTATTGTTTCTATATACAGCTTCGATCCGTTGCTCTTCCACCATCTCTGTTCCAGGCGGTGGACGCACTCTGTTGCCAATTCCGAAACCGCCTCCTTGCCCGCCTACGTCTATAGCGTTTGCTTCCGCCCGAGCTGCCAACAAGACTCCACACTTCATGTCCGTCTGGTCGCCATGTCGGAGGTGGTTCACCGATCCTTCGGACGACCTCCGCCTCTTGGTTTAATCATCATAGCTTCGCCAGAACATTTCTTGTACCTTTCTCCGTGACTATCTGGTTCATTGCCATCACCTGCGCACTGGACTCTTCCTCCACCACCGCATCACTTCACTCCTTGCCGACCTGGCTGATGTCAGGGTCAGTCTGATTTTGCCTCCTCATACATACATGATCTTGGAATCATGTCAGTTATTTATGTGTTTCTGCAGATTACTTGTTTACGCTTTCCAACCGTAGGTTGAAGAAACGTATATGCTCCAACTTGTTCCGTCCGTCTGTCGGCACGACAACTCGCGTAAAAATGGTTCGATTTCGATGAAAATTTAGTGTGTCGTAGGGGATCACCTGGGGACGAACCTTATTGAAAACAGACGAAATGGGGTCAAAGGTCACGGCATAGGGGCGGGATCCATTCCATTCCTCTGTTGCGTCATAACTTGCGTACATATGGTTCGATGTCGACGAAATTTTAGTATATTGAAGGGGACCACCTGGGAATGAACCCTATTGAAAATGGGTAAAGTGGGGTCAAAGGTTAGGACACAGGAGTGGGATCTATTACATAGCCCTTATGCATCATAACTTACGTTTTCATGTTATTTCGGAGGTATACTGAACCGGTTATGTTGAATATCAGCGAAATTGGATCAAAGGTCAGGGCACAGGACTGAGATTTATTCCACTGCCATTATCCTCATAAATTGAGTAATGATTTTTGGTGCGTTGGAAAGCGTATCATAATCAATGCATTGCATGAATTTACTAACTTGTTATTATTATTATTGTCGTTAGCATTATTTTGTACCAATGCATTTTTCTCTTCTCATGTTGTCTCGGCACATGTTATTACGCCTTCATAGGATTCTGTACATATGCATCTTATATATACTGTATTACATTCTGTTCGTATTCTTGCACGATATTAAGTTTTTCAGCACACGCACTAGCTCTGCAATGTTCTTTGCTGTTCATCATATTATTTGTCATCTTGTACCAATACATCTAGTAAATATTACATTGCATTGGAATATCTGTATATATTTATCATTTGTTGCACATGGTCCAGCCATGAGCTGTTCTATTCATCGCTGTACCACCTTATATATATTGTACATACGCTTCTCGTGCATATTACGATCTCATTGCACATATTACATCTTTTGTCTACTTTTCTGGCACTATATTGTCCGTGCCCTCTGACCTCTGTATCCAAATTGCCCTCATTAGCTCTGAATAAAAAGATTATGAAAACATGTTCCAGTAGCTCAGTTGCGAGAGCGACTTACTCCGAAATGAGGAAATTCCGATTCGATGCCCGGCGGGGGCAATTTTGTACGTTATATACTCGAAGATGCATTCGATCGATTTCGATTTCCATAGACGAAGGCAAACCTTGCATCCAAGAGTCTTTACAGTAGTTTTTGCAGTGTGTGTGTTAATGATCTTTCTACGCAACTGTGTGTCCCTCGTACAACGGCTTGTACCGAACTGACGCAAGGTTTTGACGCAATGAGAAAAGTATAGACGTGGGTATCGCACATATTAACCACTGCACAGAAGAATTTCTGCTACGAAATTGCTATTTGTAACCATGCACTCATTCATAGGTATCTATTTCCCATAGAACCACGCCTTCTTTCAATAAGACATCACCCAGACTAAATCTCTCCCGTTTGGAGAAGAATTGGTTGGAGGAGGTTCCAATGAGCTCACAAATCTTGGAAAGCATTCCCACGCTTCTGATCTGAGCTGAGCTTAACATCTCCGGGATGAAATGGAGGAATGTTTTGAGCTCAAAACTCTCCACGTCCAGATCTCAGCACTCTACGGACAGAATCAAGGGACACAATCCCACCCGAAGAAGAACCTGATAAAGTCCACGCCACTCCATGTTCTTGATTTGGTCCAACAAGTTATTAACAGGGTGTGGATAATAAACTGCCATTTCAAGGTACAAAAATTGCCATTTTCCTAAGCCCGTTTCACAAATTCCTTTTAACAGTCATTTCATGGCAACATGAAATCTGAAAGAAATCGTACATTCACTTCCTTGAAAACAGAAACAAAATCTGAATTATTCCATACATTTTCATATTTTAGGCCTAGCTTTCAGTTCCTTCCACATTATTTGATTTAGTTAAAGAGGACAAAATACATGTATATAAAACAAAGCAAACAGCAAATTCAATTCAATGAAAGTTGAAAAAAACTCAAATGTAGTTGGAATAAATAAAATCGGGGAAAATATATGCTGATAAAAGCAATAAAGAAGAAATTGATAGAAATTTAATAAATCAAAATAGGATTCTAAAAAAAATTTAGCTGAGAAAAAGGGAAGTCAAACCAGTGGTTGAAAAGAAAAATAATGATAGGTGGAAGTAGGGAACAAGAAATTTCATTACTTCCTAGCACATGAAAAAGAATCCAAATAAATAAAAGAAAAAACAATTTGAATAAATGAAAGAAGAGGAAAAAAGAAATCAAGTCAAAGAAAGGAGAAGAATGCAGGCTGAAATAAACAGAATAAAAATAAATTCGAATAAATAAACGGAAATAAAATAAGTTCAGGCCGATGAAGTTTGAAAACAAGATACATTAATAAAGAAATTGAAGCATGGGAAAGAATTCAAGTAGTTTACATTTGAGATAAGTGAAAAGTAGAGCAGTTTCTTCAGTTCCTGAACAATTGTTTTGATGTCTCAGCGCGAAAAATTCCGGCATAATTTTTTTTTTTTTTGCTGAAATACTTACAAGTCTGCGTGTTCCACTTGACATTTCTCATTCTTAGTGGTTTTTTGTTTTGTTCATTTTCTTTCATTTCTTCTAATCTCGTACTGAATTGAGATGATAATATCATGACATCTTAAGACACTACGAGATTTTTAAAATAACATTCTTTCAACTCCTCGTGTTATCACTGATGGAGCACCCGCTTTAGCGGTAAATGCACGGAATTGAAAAAAATATTCAAGGAATTGTGTGCACTCAAACTTTAACAAAATAGTGCAAAGAAATATAGGCGTGAGACAACAGTAACTGTTTTGAGAATTTTCCAATTAGGAGACCGAAAAAAAACCAGAATAAACATTTGATTCATATCATACCTCGGAGTTACTCTGATGCTTAAATATTGAAAACCAAATAACAATGTGTACTGGAATTATGGGATTTATTTTCATGATATCTACTGGATCAGTACTATAAAGTATAGCAACTCAAAATGAGCCTGAATGAAATGCAGCAATCCTTATTTAAATTTCGAGTTTGCATAAGATTAAACAGATGTGAATTCAGAATACAATCAACTCCGCGTATAGTGAACCGCTGCGGACCCGCATATTTCGTTCACTATGTCCGAGGTTCATTAAACCGAAGTGTCTTCCCTTAACCTCAATTGAGTGAACTCCGCTTATAATGAACCTCTGCGGACTCGCATATTTCGTTCACTATGTCCGAGGTTCACTAAAATCCAAGTGTCTTCAATTAACCTCAATTGAGTGAACTCCGCTTATAGTGAACCTCTGCGGACTCGCATATTTCGTTCACTATGTCTGAGGTTCACTAAAACCGAAGTGTCTTCCCTTAACCTCAATTGAGTGAACTCCGCTTATAGTGAACCGCTGCGGACTAGCATATTTCGTTCATTATGTCTGAGGTTCACTAAAACCGAAGTGTCTTCCCTTATCCTCAATTAAGTGGAATTGTGAGCAAAAAAAATAAATAAAATATGTACATATAAGTCTAAAAAAAGTATTTTTATGTATGTAGTGTATGTTTATTAAATAAAGTTAACAAATTAATTTTACACTACATTAATTAAGATGAAAATAGTCTGTTACGTGCTGCTGCTTGCTGCAAAAAGTTTTAATACATATTTTAACTATGTCCTTTTCTAGAGTCTGTGCTTTTGATACACTTGATTCTACACTTTCCATACATCCTAGGCCGACAATATTGTTTTCAACACATTCTTTTAAGTTTTTACAAATAGGTTTGTTTCGAAATAAGGTAAAATTTCGTTTTACAAGTATATTCTTTTCTTTGAAGTTTTATTTTATAAGTTCACTGTAACCGAAGTAGAGGGTTCACTATAACGAAAATTGTAATGTACAGTTCTGATGTTGCGCTTCGGGACCAATGATTTAGGTTCACTATAACAGAGTTCACTATGCGCAGAGTTGACTGTATTTCGTTATGCCTCTGACGTCAACACTGATAGGGTAAACCCCTTTTCCGTAATAGCGCTTCAACAACACCCATGAGCTGGAATATTTACGGCAAACATTTTTTTCAAGATTGCCTTTTATTGTACTGTTTTTCAATTGCTCAGGACACTATAATAAGTCCATTAATAGGCTTGCAAAAATGTCTTGATTTTGTTGATTCACAACTCTAACAATCATCTGTACTTCCACAATAAAAATAATAATAACAAAATTCCTGTGATGATATAGGTTTGGAATTTGGCTTCAGAAAATGGACGGTACTGAATATCAAGAAAAAAAAATCGCTCAAAATTCAACCCTCGGAAAGTCAATTTTATTGACAACCTTGAAAATGATTAAACTTACAGACTGTATATGCATCTAGGAATAGAGAAAAATGGAACGTTAGATCGTAGCGCACTTAAAAAAGGAATTTACAACAATTCGCGATTAAAAAATTTCCAGACACTGAGGTATACTTAATACAGACATTTAACGTGGACCAGGAACATCAAACAAAGATCTTCGCTCTTTCCACGTTTATAAGTGAGTCACGGAAAAATTCTCATTGGCCGCCACCGGGAGTCGAACCCAGGGTCTTCCAGTTACGCGCCAGATATGCTGTTACGCGCCCAATTACGCGCCCAAATTGGCTTGGCAGTTAATATGTGTGAGTCCGGAGGAATTCGAGGCCGCTGTGGTGTAGCGGAAGCATATCCGGTGCGTAACTGGAAGACCCTGGGTTCGACTCCCGGTGGCGACCAATGAGAAGTTTTCCGTGACTCACTTATAAACGTGGAAAGAGCGAAGATCTTTGTTTGATACTAAGGTATACTCTCAAAATAAAATTGTTTCTATCAACTGTGTGATATGCCCTACATTAACGTACTCTTTGAGAAACTTACAGTAAATGGAACGTACTCTTTGAGGAGAAGTACTCTTAACATACTCTTTGAGGAACTTCACAAAACCAACGCTGATATACAGGAACCTTTACAACACACTAGAAGACTTTTAACTAACCACTGATGCCACCATCCAATAAATCAGTTCAAAGACTCTTCCTGAAAAGGAAAGAAGGTGAAATGAGCTAACTGATATTTTTTATCTGTACCGAAAACAGTTGAAACAACTCAAACAACACGTTTTAGGGGGAAAACACGCCATTACTACAGTGATGTTTTCAGCAACGAAAGCTTTATTCCACTAAACTTGAATAAGTCTCAGAACTTTCATCAAGCAAAAACACAATCCAGGCCCACGGAAGAGATAGTAAAACAAAATTCTGCACGGATAATGTCCAAATGATTTAGATTCGGAAAGCATTGGCTAAAATGATTTTCACTACAATGGCTAAATGGAAGGTGTGCTGCATCTAGAAGCACAGGAATTCTTCGCTGGGATACAAAAAAAAAGGGTTTCCGCAAACCAGAACTACAGAAAACTCGTAATGAAAGATGCACATGAAGACACCTGTAGAATGTGTCGGAAAGCCAGTGAAACCATTGAATACGTTTTTGTTTTTTGACTGGAG
Source organism: Macrothele yani (assembly GCA_039090855.1). Lineage (NCBI taxonomy): Eukaryota > Metazoa > Arthropoda > Arachnida > Araneae > Macrothelidae > Macrothele > Macrothele yani. Next base: position 140,171,409 of record CM077010.1, read on the forward strand.
GTTTAACGACCTCCGTGAGCAACTCAGTGGGTAATAAGCAGTCGCTCGTCTCTAATTTAGGGTCACTGCTTCCAGGGAAGGAAGATAGTCAGCACCGTAAGATAAACATAACATCCATGCCTCTTCGGGTTTTGAACCCGACCCATCTCGGACAAACAAGCAGAAGTCATCACTCAGACCACAGCGCCATCGGTGAGGCGAATGCGTTTAGCCGGTTGCACCAAATATTAAAACCATAGAATACTTCTCATCCAAACACTGCCGAGTAGTAAAGATCCTACATCAAGTACTCGGTGTTAAACACGGCCTATTCTAAGGTTATATTTCAGATTATTACAAGTACCAACTAGAATCGATCCTTCAAAATCGAAATTACATCGTGTACTGGGATAAACATATTGTTACAGACAAGACTATTGACAACAATTGACCTGACATTGTAATTGTATTGTAGACAAAGAACTGAAGACACAACTAATAGATATAACTGTTCCGCTTAGAGAAAACGTCTAAATATTGTCTGAGAAAATGTCGAAATGCGAGAAACTATGAATGAAAATCGAAAGTATCTGGAAACAAAGCATAACACAGATCGTACCAGTTGTTAGTTCAGCAAATTCCTAATCAGTTAAAAAAATCTCGAGGAATTAGAATTGCCAAACAGGCTGCTTCATCTAATCCAAGAGGCAGTCATTTGACAAAATTGGCACATTTCTAGGAAATCGGAAAAATGCTGAATTTCCAGGATTGAGGGGAATATCTGAGCTTTCGATCACTGATCGCGGCCGAGAAAGTCGACATCAATGATAGCAGAAATTAATACATGAACGCAGTGAATTAATGCAATTAACACATTTGTAATCCCTATGCTAAGCTCTTCTTTTGATACCAGCAGATGTTAGTACACATATTTTAAGAAAATGAAAAGACTTCTGACAGCAAGTGTGAGCAAACACGGAATATTGCATTAGATCAGGAGTGGGTATTCTTAAGAAACGTTGTCTTTGAAATGTTCAAATTTACTAAATACGGAGATATCTTCACACCAAAGACAGTAAACACAGCATGTGTGATACCGACTGTGCTGCAGAGAAGAAAGCACTCCCCTAATATTAAGTTAATTAGACATTAAGTAGATAACCCATCTACAGAGCAGCACAAGCAGAAGAGGGGAGAAAGAGGAACTGAGGCTGAACGCCCAGTCAGATAAGCAAAACTTATACAAGAGAGCTTCAAACCAGTGGCTGAATAAGGTCGAATTATATGAAGGGATTACCAGATACATTCTAATCACTCAGAACATAAAATGATTTCCAAAAAAAGTTGTATAAAATTCATTATGAAGAAAGTCCTGTAACATGACAATAGTTGACGGTGCGGTATATACCGATCATAAAAAATAATAAAACCACCTCTGCGTTATGCATAAAAGAGCGCGTGCAGTCAGTCAGTGTGACGTGCCAAGAACGGGAATGATATACACTGAAGCGCTAGAAAAACTGGTACAGACGAGCTTATGCAAAATACATAGCAACGCCACCTATGCGCGTTCACGGTTGCATCCGCCAGTGCGTATATAAAGCGATAGACATCCTTGCCAGCTGTCAGAGCTGTTTTCCGCATGAGAATTACAAGTAATAACGATTTAAGCGATTTTCAACGCCGTGTCATAGTTGGCTCTCGTGAGATGGGCCATAGTATTGCGGAGATAGAAACGAAGTTCAGATTTTCACGGACGACCATTGCAAGGGTGTACCGTGACTACAAGAATTCCGGCAAAATCTCCAACTTACGATAACAGTGTTGCCGTAAAAAGACATTGGGTGAACGTGACCATCGTCGGCTGCCAAGAATCGTTTCACGGGACACTCTCGCAGGTATCATCGGAATTCATTACTGGAGCCTCAACAAGCTTCAGCGTCCGGACTGTGCAACGTACCCTGCACGATATAGGTTTTGGGAGCCGACGCCCAACTCGAGTCCACTTGATATGTGCACGACACAGAGCTATGCGCCTCGCTTGGTCAGGACAACACCGCCCCTGGACACCTGATGACTGGAAACAAGTAGCCTGATCTAACGAGTCGCGTTTCCAACTGTATCGGCCAGATGGAAGGATTCGTGTGTGGCGCAAACCCCATGAAGCCATGGATCACGCCTATCAACTGGAAACTGTACCGGCTGGTGGGAGGTCCGTAATGGTATGGGGTGTGTTTAGCTGGACTTCACTGTGACCCCTGGTACGTCTACAAACGTTTGTGACCGGCCAACGCTATGTGCGCGTCTTTTCTGACGAGGTACACATCGTCCTGTCCTGCATTCATGCTGATGGGTTGGGCCTGTTCCAATAGGACAATGCCCCTCCACACAAGTGTCGGGACGCCACATTATGGTTAGAGGAGCATACATCTGAGTTTGCAGTGTTGCCATCTCCACCCAAGTCCCCAGATCTGAACGTGATAGAACACATTTGGGATGCCATGGAACGAGCTATCGAACACAGGAATCCGAGACCTTGGAATAAACCCGAATTGTGGAACGCTCTGCAGGAAGTATGGTGTGTATTGCCTATAGCATATTTCCAGAAGCTAGTGGAGTCCATGCCCCGTAGTATTTCTGCAGTCCTGCGCTCCCGTGGGGGACCTACCAAGTATTAGACGGGTGTACCAGTTTTTCTGGCACTTTAGTGTATATAATACCTGGGTCGCTGCTATCACAATCAGTATTTCGTTTCGTCTCAACATGGGAAAAGCAAAGAATTTATCTGATTTCGACAAATACCAGGTCGTTATAGTAAGACAATTTTATAAGCGCATCTCCAAAAGTATGACGCTGGTAGACCTCTCACGTTATGCATTACATAGCATTTATCAAAGATGGTCCGAAACAGGTGACACTTCAAGCCGTCGACAAGGAGTAGGCAGGCCACGCCTCACTGATGCCAGACATCAGCGAGTCTATCTCGTCTTGTCCGCAGCAACAGGAGGACTACTGTGGCTGACATTACCCATAATTTCAATTCTGGCGAAGAGACCAGTGTGTCCGAACACACAGTTCGTCTTACGCTCTTGGATATGGGTTTCCGCAGCCGCAGACCCATTTGTGTGCGTATGCTAACACCGTTTCATCGTCGTCAACGCTTTCAGTGGGCACGTAACCATCGATATTAGATCGCAGAAGTCTGAAAGAGGGTTTCATGGTCAGACGAAATCCATTTTCTGTTATACCATGTCGACGAACGAGCTCGTGTGTGAGTGTTACGCAAGAAAGCCTTCTGACCGGGGTGCACTGTGGGACGGAATCAGGCAGCTGGAGGAGTGTGATGGTCAGGGCAACATTTTTTGGGAAAACACTTGGACGCATTATCCCTGTAGAGTTAACTCTGACAGTTGCAACGTACCTGAATATCGTGGATGACCAAGTAGATCACTTTATGGTGACTGTACATCCCTTTGTCGTGACTGTACATAACTTTGTGGTGACTGTATATCCCTTTATGGTGACTGCACATCCCATTGTGGTGACATCCCTTTATCATTTAATGTCTTTAAACAAGACAATTCTCCATGACACACTGCGAGGAAGGTTCAGGAATGGTTCCACCAAAATGAAGGATTCCATTCATTTCCAGTGCCCTCAAATTTGCCGGAGATGAATCTTATCCAGCATTTGTGGCTTGAGCTGGAGAAACTGGTATAAGCTGCATCACCTCAACCACATATTGTACGAGAACTGCGGAACCCTCTGTTGCAGTCATGATACCAAATATCAAAAGACACCTGCAAACATCTCATTGAATCTATGCCTGTCATGTGAGAACTCTTTTGGCCGTTAGAGGAGGACTACCGTATATACTCGTGTATAGGTCGACTTTTTTAATGAAATATTTAGGTCGAAACTAGGGGGTCGAACTATATACGGAAAATATTTCTGATAGGTAGAAAACCAAAATTTTGATGCCTTATGGAAATGCGCGTACTTAGCCCTTTGCGCCATCAGTTCATTTGCAGTTGTATATTTAGTCATTTACTGGGTGTTACTGGTACAGAAGAAAGTTATTGCTAAGAATTTCCTTGATTTTATATGAACGAGTTTTTTCATTCACTAATAGAAAAACTCATTTCGCAAGGATGTCTCAAAGTCCGTTTTAGATCTGTCGATATGGCCTTGACTGCCCCGCTAGTAAATCACCCAGAGGAAAGAGGTGAACGTGTCAGCCAGCAGTTTAAGTTGCACCGTGCCGTGACCTACGACCGTGATCAATTCCCGATGGGGAGTGGGGGTTATTACGAGGGAAAAGATCAGACTATTGAAAAAGGAGACCGCTGTCCCTGCTTAGCGGCGGCGGAGAAGAGATCGTGACAATCTACAGAACAGCGGTAACTTGATCAATGAATCCAGAAATCGAAAGTGTTTAAACTTGACCGATCGCTCAGAATAACATTTCCACTTATAGGAAAAAAGTGCATTAGTTTAACAACCTACTTATGTTTGTTATTAAATTGAGTGTACTCAGCTCTAAAAATCAAACAAACAGTAGCCTTTTCTGATGACTAAGAGCGAGCAAAAATGACTGCATATTTAATGAATGGGGCAATGTTTGGTTTTGTCACTAAAGTCGATTGTTTGTCACAAACACGGTGGAGAGGGGGATGAAACTCGGAAGAAGATAAACAACCTCTCTGTCAATCACACACTCGTCGAGCTCAGCAGTTGACTGACAGCTGCTATGCTGCACAGGGTAGTGTGAGAAAAATTTATAACACAAATTTTCTTCAATTTTTTAAATAGTTGCGTGCAAATTTTACAGTGTCCACAATACATCAAAATAAATATTCATTTTAAATTTTGCAGAGATGCTTTGAAAACTTCAAAAGTTAAACATTTATTTTTTACGGCATGCATATTCTTTATGGGATAAAAAAGACTATCAGGTTGACATCAAGACCTATTAACGCTTTCCAAATAAGTTTCAGGAAGTTTTTTTTTTAAATAACGATGTGCCTAACGAAGTTTGGGCACGATTCATTTGCTCGGGGAGCAAATTCTTTGCTCTCCATGAATGAAGAAACTGCAGAAAACTTGCTCGCCAAAAGTAGGAGAAGGAGGGGGGACAATGTGCAAAAGTAGGTTTCACATATTGTTAAGAAGCGTAACCTTCCCTGAAAGCTCTCTAACCAGGGTGGTGAGCCCTATCATCTTCCCAGACTTGCGCCTTAATTCCACCCACATTTGGCGGGAAACTTCCCCAAGCAACATTGCGAGGTCCAGCTACAACAATACATAGTAGTTTCACATTTCCGCATGCGGGCGCATCCTCAGAAAATATATTTCTTTTATTTATACACACGATATGTAGGTATACAAAAACTGCAGATATTCAGATAAAAATCGGGTGAGGGGGTCGACTTATGCACGGGATATACAAAAACTGCAAATATTCAGATAAAAATCGCTCGATCTATACACGAGTATATACGGTACATCATATAAGGAAGGTGATTGTAATGTTTTTTTTAATCGGTGTATGCAAACTAAGAACTTGGATCACATCGGAAATGGATGCTCCACGCTGGCCAGAGTTTATTATACCCACGGACATAGAAACTTTACTGAGATAATACATCAATATTTAGCTCAGGATACAGATTAAGTATTAGAAGTACCATGCTATAAGTATCCATCACCCTGTTGAAATTCTGTGCAACAAACTTATTAATATTACAAAGGAAAACCAGAATCAAAACAGACGATATCCCTTTCCCACTTTCCCAAACCTTCAGGCACACACGAGAAAGTCAAAAGAATTTTCAGATGACCTTTGCAACAGAAATCCGCAAATATGTGGACTTTTCTGCAGAGATTTGAAGATACACTGTCTACCAACAAGTAATTGGACACCCCTGCAATCGACGATATCTGCGGTCCTGATACACGTCACGGCCGCCGCCGTTAAATATCGTGTGGAAAACAACAACGCAACTAGTCGCATGCAAGATGCCACGCAGTTCGGAGCTCTCGGATTTCGAGAAAGGTGTAATCGTCGGGTGTCACAGAAATGGTCGATCCATACGTGACATATACAGCTAGTTGAAGTACCCAAAATCGACAGTGGCCTACGTGATTGGCAAGTGGAAGATAAGAGGTGATTGTCGGAATGTGCCCTGACCAGGCAGACCCACAAAACTGGGAGTTAGAGACCGACAGGTGCTGGCCAGAGAAATTCAGAAGAACCGTACCAAATCGATGGGCTACATCCGCGAGGAGTTTTAACAGGCATCCGGTGGTGTTATTTTGATGAATACCATCCGTAAGGAAGCCCATCTTCTCGGTTATCATTGACGTGCTGCCGCCCACAAGCCTTTGATCACCAAGCACAATAGCGCTGCTCGGCTAACGTGGTGCAAAGAACGTCGACTATGGACCGTTGAACAGTGGAAATAGGTTCTCTGGAGCGACAAATCAAGGCTAACTCTCTACCGTTCGGATGGCAGGGTCTGGGTTATGCGTCTGTCTGAAGAACGCCTCCTGTCGGAATGTATTGTGCCAACTGTAAAGTTCGGCAGCGGTGGAATTATGCTATGGGGTGTTTTCTCCTGGTATGGCACGGGGCCCTTGGTCGCAATTCCCGGTAGACTCAACGCCGAGACCTACTGCACCATTTTGGATGGCCATGCGCTTCCTACGTTGTGGCAGTTTTACGGGGTGGACCCATGTTACTTTCAGGATGACAATGCCACCTGTGATGTTGCGAGGTCCACCATGACTTGGTATGGTGGCAATGGGGTTAATCGAATGGACTGGCCTGCGCAGAGCCGGGACCTTAACCCTATCGAGCACCTCTGGGACGAGTTGGAGCGTCAACTTAAGGGTTCCCCCACCGTCCGAAATGGGCGAAGGAACTGACCTGTCTTCTTCAAGCCGAGTTAAAGAAAATACCGCTAGTCGTCGTACAACGCCTGGTTGAGAGTATGCCCCGGAGGGTCGCAGCAGTAATCGCCGCTCGTAGAGGATCCACCATCTGTTGAAGGTGAATAAACTTCGTTTTTCTTTGCTATCACCGATGACCAATTACTTGTTGGTAGATAGTGTGTATTGAAGCTGAAAAATGTTGATATACTCTTAATTAATTATACTTATTGTCGGTACAGTTCTTCAGACAATGATGATTTGGGCCTACAAGACTTAAGGCACAAAACATAGAAGGCAGGCCACATATTAGGGCGATTTGTAAATTATGAATGGCAATGTTCACCATGACAGGAGGATGGAGCTATAGATAATAATAATAATAATAATAATAAGGTACGCAGTGAAATGGCTGTTCTTTGATCTAATGTTCCACTTTATCCTGAATAGGTGACTTAACAGTTTTTCTAGTCAGTCTAATGTATCTCTTCTACCCAACTGTGTAGATTCAGATGTTTTATGGTATGAACAATTATTACACTGGGGTTGAGAGAGCAATTTCGGTAATTTTAACATACACATAGGGTACAACGAATGTTTGAAACGTCAGAGAAGACAATTGCATCCGCATAAACGGTAATCCTAGTCAAAAAATGCAAGCATCACAGCACGAAACCAGATCCTCCTAAATGTTTGTTTGGGAGTTTAACGACCACCGTAAGCAACTCTATGTGCTGTAGACAGTCTTCTTGTTCGATCTGGCCCCACAAGTTCCAAGAAAAAGAAACAGCCAGTGCCCTAAAAGTCAAACACATCATCCATGCCTCATCAGGATTCGAGCCCGAATCTATTCCTGACGAGGCGTTCAGAAGTCGGAGTCTTGTAACAATCGGCCACCTTGGCAGATTCACAATTCATATTAGAATAAGGCAGTATAGTAGACTATAACGAAGTAAATTTCTCCGTCATTTTTATCAGCGCCAGGATTCGAACCCGGGTCCACTCATTCCGGAATAAGTTGCTCTACCAATTAAGCTACGCGGACTTTTATTCTGATTCCTATCTGCCTTTATGTCATGTGCGTCCTGCTGGCAGGTACGTCACATCTCCCCCCCCGAAAGATGGCCGGGGGCATGGCCCACGGGTCAGCCGTGACCATGAATCGTTGCAGGCAGACAACCACTGAAGAACGTGCACTTGAGAACTCCCCGTCAATCTGGTGTGTGGAATGCAACGTCACACACATTTATTTTTCGAAGCACTGGAGAAGGGATTCTCTGATTTTTCCTATCTCGCGGTGTGGAAATAACATCACACCAATGCGAGATTTTGAACGGTCGGGTCATCCGGGTAGCTCGGGCGCCATTATAACGAAGTAAATTTCTCCGTCATTTTTGGCCTACGCCGGGATTCGAACCCGAGTACGCTTATTCCGGAACAAGCCGCTCTACCAACTGAGCTACGCAGACATTTGTTCTGAATCCTATCTGCCTTTATGTCATGTGCATCCTGCTGGCAGGTACGTCACAAGACGACTTTCTGAGAAGTCATATCTGAAGGTCATAAAGCAGTGCTGTACAGTGTGTCTCCATCGCTTTGGAACCATTTCTTCTTTGGAAGTTCTGATGGTTGTTAACATTTACATACAGCGAGGTAACTTTAGTGGTGTGATAAAAGACATTCGTACGACACAATACCTCTGATTTACTTCTTTCTCTTCATTCTTCTTTTAATACGGAGTTGATTATTAAAAACGGATCCTGTGTACACTGTGGATTGTTCAAATGAATATATTCGTTTGTTCGACGTTTCTATACATAAATAACTGAAGTTTATCAGACATGATGTTCCTAAGAAATTTATCCCAAAGATATGTTTTAGAAGAAACTAAAGATGTATCTGAACGATTGGTGTAGTACTTAGACTACTGAGAAATTATTGCGGGTTGCGTGACTGTAATTCTGTTGTATGCATGTGGTGAAGCTAGACCTAAAAACCTCTGGACATTTATAGGACGCCCAGTCAAGCCCTTGGAAGGACGTGTGATTACACTTTCCTTTAACTGTTGATGATGGCTGATTACACTTTCCTTTAACTGTTGGTGATTACACTTTCCTTTAACTGTTGATGATGGCTGTAAATGTATCTCTAATCAATACAGTCTTACTTATAAGCATGGTGACTCAATATTAATATGTAGGCTCTAGATTACAAAACCGTCTTCTTCTAAAGGCCGATTGGATAATTAATCAAGTGTAACAGGAGTCCACTCGACATTTACAACCTTAAGCATTTGAGTAACATCATCAAAGCCCTGTTCTCGGAATCGTGGAAATTCTTTTTCTTTTTGTTGTGTTTTGAAGGTTTTAATGCGCGAGAGTCGAGTTTGTCGACACTGTACCGAGCACTAAATAAATTAAGAATACTGCAGTTCAAGATATTATGGAAATGTACGTTCCCTAAACTTTGGAAAGTTAATCCTGTGGACATCAAGGACTTCGTTTATGAGAATTCCGGTTTCACTGTCTCTTAATTTTTCTTCCTTCGACGTACATCGACAACATCACAAAATAAATTAACAAATAAAAGCTAAGATTGTTAAAAGAAAGAACGTCGTAATGTAATATGCGAACGGCATTTTTTTATTTCGAGGCTTAAGCACAGATTCTCTTTCTGAATCCATAAAGTAATTTTTAGGCACTGTATTTTTTTTTAATATCGCCTCTTTTTGATTAAGCAATCTCTTTACTCCTGTGAAAAAAATGTCCGTTAAAGGATAACTTTTCTCTAAGATATTGCATCAACCTTTCTTCAGAAAGTCTTTTATGTCTCTTCTTTATAATTTAAAAAAGGTTTTACATGTGTTTAGGGATTATATTTCTATACTTCCATTAGGAAAAAAGTCCAAGCTAAAAGACTATTCATCCGTTGTTTTATATTCATCAACTTCCTGTACTTTAGTTTTATTTTATTACATTTTTTTTTCTTCATGGTGTTGGCTCTTGTTGATTTTTAAAGGTTGAACCTGCAATAGAGTCTCTTGAGTAATAAATAGAACATTCTTCACTCTAATTATATTTTCCTTTTTCTTTCAGCATTATCCAAACTTTCCTAAAAAGAAATACCCTTTGTTTTTATTTGATTAACATTTCCTCTGATATGAAGGTGGTGACTAATTTTAAAATTTAATTTGCCGTTTTTGTGGGGAAAATTTACTTACGCGCCGAAATACCCGCTTTTCAAAAGTACACCCATTAACAGGAACACATATTTTCAAAAACGAAGAACCAACATAAGGTAATGCAGTTTTTCTTTTCTTTTCTTTTCTTTCCTTTTTTTTTCACGCAAAAAAAAATCCATTTACGTTTTCGATTAACGAGTTATAGATACTGACGCCCAAACGGTGCATTTTAGTCAAGGAATATAGTGAATAAAAATTTTGAAGATGACAATCCGATTGTAAGTCAGATAATATCCGAAAACTTGAATTTTTTTTTCATCGTCCTGGAGCGGGACTTCATCTTCAAAATTTGTAATATATGGCGTAATCCCGCATTTCTTTGATGAATATAGTGAAATTTTGCTTGGGCAGTGTTCCTTATATTTATTTGTTTCGAAAAATAATTATTTTTATAAATTTTAGAAGCATCCGTATGCTAAAAAAGAATGAATTTATCTTTAGAAGATAGTTTTAAATAAAAAGTGTGAAACTAAATACTGGACGTACTTCATTTTAAAAGAAGCGTTGCCTCATTGCTACAATACGGTCCGGCATGGAGACGAACAGACGCCTGATGTTTATCTGCGGCAGACTGGCCCACACGTGCTGGACGGTGTGCTCCGAATCCCGCATAGTGCGGCACGGTGGCAGCTGGCGCTTCAACTGGTCCCACACATGCTCGATAGGGAACATGTCCGGGTAGCAAGCAGGCCGTGGAAGTACCTGGACATGACGTAGGCAGTCCTGGGCAACCTGAGCCGTATGCGGGCGGGCATTATCCTGCTGGTATAGGGCACGTGGAATCCCGGCCAGGAATGGGAACACGTAAGACTGTAGGATCCATCGACATACCGCTGGCCCGTCAATGATCCATGTGCCGCTACTAGAGCTGATCGGCTATCGTACGCACTGGTACCCTAGACCATAATTCCAGCAGTGGGGTAGGTGTGGAGCTAGATAGCAAGGTTGGGATTGTGCCGTTGACCAGGAGACGTCCACACCCGGACACGATGATAATCTGTACCCTAAACGAAGTGGCATTCATCGCTAAATACCACACGTTGCCAGTCTTTGGCGTTCTACGTCGCTCTGGCCTGGCACTACTGCAAACGGAACCAGCTATCGTTCCGGTGTTAATGATAGCACACGTAAGGCACGCTGGGATAGCAGATTCGTTTCCACGAGGTTTCGGGAAATGGTTCCTGGCCACACAGGAGCAGCTTCATCTGTCTGTATAGCGGACCGCGTGTCACCGTGAGATCCGTTCGTGCATGGCTCACGATTCTTCGATTCTCTCTACCGGTGGTCCTTCTAGTCCGTCCGGAGCAGCTCCGTCGTGTGGCAGTGCCGTCGCGTGTCCACTGCAACCAACACAGTCGGACGGTATGATCAGAACGAAAGTTGCGTAATTCGACGTGTACTCGGCATTCTTATCAACTCTTGCTTGCATATGCCGTAGATTTTCCCTTTAATGAGGCATCGACTACACGCCGGTTTATAAAACTCTCGGTTCGTGTTTGCAGCGCCACCACAAGGTGTGCGATCATGCGCAATCGCACGAAACGTGGATCATTTGCATACCAGCATGCACTCTAGCTATTTGCAGTTTCTCGGTTGTAGCATGCTTTCTTCTAGGTTCGCAAATTTCATTGTCTGTGGGTGTATATGAAGAAGCAATCGAAGGAAAAATAACGGAGCCAGCTATCGTAGCGGATCTTGTACTTGCTTCAACCGCCAGAGCTTAAAGCAGGTACAGGATCCACCACAGTTGTATAGCTGAGAGAGGGAAGGGCTTCTTTGTTTAAGCCTATTATATCAAAAGCAGATGAAACGCACAAGTCGGAGTTGAATCTATTTCAGTTAAGTTAAGCGGGGATGACAGAAGCTTTAGTGAAGCAGGAGCAGAAATATAAACGAAAGCAGAGGCATTCATTGCAGGGGACTTTTCGTGATGAGATCCGGCCAACTATGCTGCAGACACGGAGTCCGCGGGAGAGAATGCCTTCATGCCAGCGTCCGGTTAGGCCTGAAAGTTCGCGAACGGAGCCGGGATGTAAATAAATACTTAGGAGTAATCCAACGAACATCAGAAAGTCTAATTGTAGTGGTAAAACGGAACAAAAGTATCTCAAATCTAAAACGTACCCACAATTAAACGTTCAAAACTCGAAAACTTGCAAAATACAAGAGACGGGCACCGAGATCCGAAAACAAGCGACCACGCTGAGCCACAGTCCGGTACATACTAAGTGGAATTAAATCATAAAAACAAACAATAAGGTTGACTAATTTCCCTCACCGAAAAACAGCTGGTGCAATCACATTGCCCATTCACGAAGTAAAACGGAACTTCTTGGGAAATGAAAACGATTCATGTTTCCAGATTGGACTTTGTTTTTTTAATTTCTGGGTAAAAGCAAGGAACCCATGCTTCATCCTTTTCAAAAATCCTGGACCAGCAATTTTTTTTATCGGCACGAAGCATGTTTAAGATTGTGAGGCACTTTGGCTTGCGGCATCCATTTTGCCAGTCAGCCAGCATACGTAGGACGTACATCGCTCAACCGTTTCCGTTTTCAAAGATTTCCTCATTACTGAATCTGCAGTGCGCATTGAAATGAAAATTCAGCTTTTTAGAGAATGGCAATTCATTTGTTTTGCAATCCGTGACCATTCTGGAGATTGATGCTTTTCTCAAAGGTGGAAGTGAACGGTTGTCGGAAGTGAATGGAGAGTCTTCCGTAAGTTTCCTTACCACAAAGAATTTATTTAAGCCCATTGTCAACTGTGAATGTTCATTTTATCTCTCATTGTCTGAACCATATCATCATAAACCTCCTGTGGCGAAATGCTTTACAAAGAAATGTATTTTAACACGGCACGTAGTTCTGTTTTTTCCACTTCGCAAAGTCCTCCATTAAATAATCCATTCCGCAAAGGTTTAGTTCACAAAATCTGAATAAAAAGAGGAATTGATCTATCACATTGAAATGTGGCACACTATCGTGCGAGGATGTGTACTACTTGCAGAAGAAATACTTCAGATTTATTAGAAGCACGTTAGAATGTGAATTATTTGATCACCTATTGAATATATGCATTTGGTCTTATATATCCGCCTCAAAATATCTGCTAAAAATGTCTAAATGTCAATGGTTCTTCTAGAAAAGAATATTTGCAATTTCCCACAAAATTTTGTTATGTATCTCTTAACATTTATGGGTGCAAGGTAAATTTTAACTTTTGTTTAAACAGTAATTGTTTCTAATATACTAGGCGATAAGACATTTGCTGGCTTCAACCATGATTCATCATCATCATCATCATCATTGTCAACCATTATCAATCCACTGCTGGACGAAGGTCTCCCCAAGTTTTCTCCACAACGGTCTGTCTTGTGCCAGTCTCCTCCATGTCACTCCCGCATATTTACGAATTTCATCCACCCATCTCCCATGTGGTCTTTTTCTGGGTCTTTTCCTGTCCCTTGGAATCCAATCTAAAATTTCGGCTGTCCATCTATGGTCTGTCCTTCTGGCAGTATGTCCAGCCCATTGCCATTTCAGGGATTTAACTCTGATCATGATGTCTTCCACTCTTGTCATTTTTCGGATCCACGAGTTCCTCTTCTTATCTCTCCTGGTTATACCAAGCATGCACCTCTCCATGCTTCTTTGAGTTGTCTGCAGCCTTTGTATGTCTCTTTTAGTTAAGGTCCACGTCTCTGCACCATACGTAAGCACTGGAAGGATGCATTGATCAAACACTTTTCTTTTAAGACATAATGGCATATTGCTCTTGAAAATTATGCTGTTTCTTCCAAAAGCTCTCCAGGCAAGTTTTGTACGCCGATTAATTTCTTCATCAATGTGACCCTCACTTGATATCTGCTGTCCAAGATAAACAAACGTATCTGTTATCTCCAGTTTTTCTCCATCAATCGATAAATCTTCATTTCTTGTAAAAGCATTGAACATCACTTTTGTCTTCTGAAAGTTCATTTTTAATCCCACTTCTTTACTCTTGTCAGCAAGTTCCTGGATCATACTCTGCAGCTCTGATGGGGTAGTTGCAAAAATGACTACGTCATCAGCAAAACGAAGGTGGGTTAGATAATCTCCATTAATCTTTATCCCTTTGTTTTCCCAGTTCAGTGATTGAAAGACATTTTCCAATGTGGCATTAAAGAGCTTCGGAGATATGGTGTCACCTTGTCTCACTCCCTTTCCAATTTTTATGTGTGTTGTATTTTCAAACAGCCGAATCTTTGCACTTGCATTTTCATAGATGTTATTAATAATATTAATGTATGCATCTTCAATACCGCAGGATTTCAGAGCCGTGGTAACTGCTGATGGTTTCACCGAATCAAAGGCTTTTTCATAATCGATAAAAGCCATGCACAATGGAAGTTCATATTCCCTCGCTCTTTCAATTAGTTCTCTCAGTACGTGGATATGATCTATTGTGCTGTAGCCACTCCTGAATCCAGCTTGTTCTCTCGGTTGAGCCATGTCCAGTGTTACCTTCAAGCGGTGTGAAAGAACTTTAGTGAAGATTTTATAAACCACTGATAGGAGGCTGATAGGTCTGTAGTTCCTGAGATCCTCAATGTCACCTTTTTTATGTAGCAGGATCATTGTAGCATTGTTCCAATCCTCAGGAATCTTCCCTTCATTAAGGCATCGAGTGAAAATTTGGGCGAGTACTGTTTCAATTTCTCCACTTGCTTCTTGTATGATGTCTATAGTAATTCCATCTTCTCCTGGAGCTTTCCCCCGCTTCATGTTCTTGATTGCATGTGCAACTTCTGCTGGGAGGACTGGAAGAACTCTGGTACCTTTCATGATGTCTGGAGTACATGTATCATCCCTTTCATGTACTCCATGATTCATATAATTCATTAATTATCTGATTTTCTAGATGTGCTTTTATCCCGCTAGGAGTCGCCGAACTAATTGTAAATTTGGAACTATATCCGAATGTCTGAAAACTCGATTTACGCAAATTGCTTGTTTGAATTAGGCCACAGCCATGGTTACAATTTTCCTAGTGTTTTCAGTATTATGTGAGCCACGACGCGACGTTACTCTCACCAGGAGGAGTTCTCGCCAAACACCGCCGTAACAGTCCTTGTTTTATTGTCGGTGAATTATCCTGCTGGCACAAACAAGGCTCAGTTCTATAGTATTGCCACAGAGTTGGTAGGTCATAATTGTCCAGAATATCGAGGTAGACGTGCTGGCTAACAGGTTTGTCCACGATAACCAATGGGCCAGTACCATACCACGAAAAACACCCCCTAGCTCCAAACTTGACCGTAGGAACAGTAAGCTGCATTAAATAGCGTTCTCCCGGCTGCCGCAATAGCCACACACGGCCATTAGACTGATGAATCGTATATCTGGATTCATGAGTCCATAGAACCCGTTTCCATTGATCGAAGGTCCATGGTAAATATTCTTTACACCATGCTAAATAACGAGTAGCATTCGGAGTGGAGATGAAATGCGTATGAGCAGCCGCACTACCATGGTAACCCATGAAATGAAGTTCTCTGCGAATGGTACGTGTACATACCGAGGTTCCAGCATTTTTATTCACCTGTACACTGAGGTCTTGAGCACTACTCCGTTGATTAGCTGTAACGACTCTCCTGAGGCTTCGACGTCCTCTACCACAGATTTTCTTTGGTCTGCCGGTACAGTTTGCTGCTTCAGGCACGCCATGTGTCTTCCAATTATTCAGTACATCCAAAACAGTAGACTTGGGTATGTTTAAACGCCTCTTGGTTTTTCTTATGGACAACCCACTAATATAACACCCAACAATCTTTCTTTTCTCAAAGTCAGTTCTCTCCCACCGCGACATTTTCACTTAATCTCACAGTGCGATATGATCGAAGCAGGCTTGTTTTGTACCGTTTCCAGCTGTACCACCCATCTTAACAACGCAGCGGATCCGTTCACTTGCTTTTGAAGGGGTTTCCGGTGACTTTTGTCAATATAGTGTGTCTGCTGTGATTATTGTATCTAGATCATAATTACTGCTTTTGTTCTAGTTTTGTATCATTACTGCCGCGATTTTCCAGCTTCTTGAAAAAATAGCTTTCCTTTATAAATATAATGATCCGATTTATTGGTGTCTAAAGTAAGAAATCACACAAATTTCACTCCGCAAGCTTTCCCCGTCAACGGACGGCTTCATCAGGCGGTTACATAGAGAATATAGAATCAAAATTGTAGACAGAACGTTAATTCTAATATGACAAATGAAATCATGCGTGAAGACCGCGCGCATAAATTACCACGAACGTGGTGAATACAATATCTTAAAAGCTAATGCAAAAGCAAACAATGTAAACTTTAGGAAGAAACTAGAATCATGAAGTCCATCTTGCGATGCCTAGCAGATGGTTCCAAGCTACCGGTAGTTCGAAAGTAACATCGGTGTTGTACACATCCTGCCTCGTTAATATCTCAACTGTTTCCCTTATGGCAGCTGTTCTTGCGTCTCCATATGGTGCGATCTTCAAGATATTCTGCCATTGGGGTTGAGCTCGATGGTTAGCTACTTCTTTGGCAAGTGACGTAGAAAGTTTCTTTTGTGCAACGTCCCTCTTATGCTCATTCATTCTCTCCTCAAATAACCTTTTTGTGAGACCTACGTAAAATTTAGTTGAGGAGTCTTTCTACGTCACTTTCTACGTCACTTGCCAAAGAAGTAGCTAACCATCAAGCTCAACCCCAGTGGCAGAATATCTCGAAGGTCGCACCATATGGAGACGCAAGAACAGCTGCCATAAGGGAAACAGTTGAGATATTAACGAAACAGGATGTATGCATCACCGATGTCTCTTTCGAACTACCGGTGGCTTGGAACCATCTGCTAGGCATCGCAAGATGGTCTTCATGATTCTAGTTTCTTCCTAAAGTTTACATTGTTTGCTTTTGCATTAGCTTTTAAGATATTGTATTCACCACGTTCGTGGTTATTTATGCGCGCGGTCTTCACGCATGATTTCATTTATCATATTAGAATTAACGTTCTGTCTACAAGTTTTGATTCTGTATTCTCTATGTAACCGCCTGATGAAGCCGTCCGTTGACGGAGAAAGCTTGCGGAGTGAAATTTGTGTGATTTCTTACTTTAGACACCAATAAATCGGATCATTATATTTATAATTAGTTTTCTGGTGTTGGCGTCCCACAAGCTATATAGCTTTCCTTTGTTTGGGGTTTAACGTCCACTGTGAACAACTCAATGAACCACAAGCCGTTGCGATCTTTAGTTTGAGGCCACTTCTTACAGGTGAGAGAGACCCAGCGCCGTAAGAAAATTGCACCATCGATGTCTCACCGGGATTCGAACCCGGACCCATGTCCAACGAATATCAGAAGCCAATGCTTTTTACCACTCTTATAATCATGCCAGTTAATGCAACAACACCTCATTATTTTGAAAAATAATTAATTTCAAATTTGGATGCGTTGAAGTGTGTATTTTGTGTTTAGCAAAAAAATGCCTTTTGTGGAATAGGTGCGAATTTTTTTTTTTTTCGTAAGAATAAAACGAAACAAAAACGACTTACTATGAAAGAATCTGAGCATTCTGAGGGATCTTTTGCGCATAAATACAAGGAATAAGTTCTTTAAAATTAGCTTTCTTACCCTAAAATACCAGTGAAGATGGTTTATAACGAAGTAAATTTCTCCGTCATTTCTGTCCACGCCAGGATTCGAACTCGGATCCCCTCATTCCCCTGAATATGTCACTCTACCAATTGAGCTACACGGACGTTTTATTCTGATTCCGATCTGCCTTTATGTTGTGTGCGTCCTTTTGGCAGGTACGTCACATCTCCTGGTACGTTACATCATCTCCCCCTTATTTTTTTCGAAGTGCTGGAGAAGGGATTCTCTTATTTTTCCTATCTCGCGGTGTGGAAAGAACATCACACCAATGCGAGATTTTGAACGGTCGGGTCATCCGGATAGTTCGGGCGCCATTATAACGAAGTGAATTTCTCCGTCATTTTTATCCGCGCCAGGATTCGAACCCGAGTCCTCTCATTCCGGAATAAGTTGCTCTACCAATTGAGCTACGCGGACGTTTGTTCTGATTGCTATGTGCCTTTATGTCGTGTGCGTCCTGCTGGCAGGTACGTCACAGGTTATAAATGCATTAAGTTTTGAATGCATTATATTTGAAACAATGTTGTTTCAAACTTAAGCATCAAGACATATTTTAGATTTAAATTATGTTTGCTGTATTAATTGGTAGCAGAATTGGAAACGAAATGTCTTTAAATTTAAAAGTGTTAAGGTGTGTATCGTTACAGTTTTTAAAGGAATTGATTGAAAGTTTTCTAACAGCCCCTGAAAGAGTGAAACAATTCAGCAGCGTCTTGTTCGGTATTAAACAAACAGAGAAATGTACAGAAGTGCAATAAATCTAGTTGTCTAACGAGACCTCTTGGCTATTGTTGTGATTTACGGTATCTGTTCTTGTTGCCTCAGAGCTTCAAACTGTGACCCCCATTCCAATGCATTTGAAGTTCCCCTTGAGAACTGCGTCCGTCGACTTGCAATTGTCGTTTCTCTTGAGGGACTAATTCACTTTCTCTTTTCTGCGAACGACCAGAAGCACCCCAGGTGTTTCACTCAATCACGTCGTTTGCAGAAAGTGTACCCAGACTTTTTTCAATCACTTTTCTAATATCCTAATGATTCCCTTTAGATGCTGTACATCCCATTGGTCTCGTTTTCTACGTTATAACTTTTGTTCAATTATTGCGCTTATTTGAAACATACGTTTAGGTGTTAGAATCTAAGAATCCCGAAAATGGAAACGAAAGTCATTAAAAAATAAAAACAAAATGAACATACGTTTCGACGTATGCATGAAAGTTTCAAATGGATGGATACATTCATGGGCGCGTACATGTACACTTGCATGTGTGCCTCTATGACTGTATCTGATGGTGGGATTTAAGAGAAGAAACCACTAGAATTATGAAGTTGAGTATAAGTACATACAGTATATACAAGTATGTAAGCGCTATTTAATGTTAACGAAGTAACTGACTGGAACGAAGCCATTCAATTTGAAGTGCGTTGTTAGTAATACATGCATTACCTTTGGCAGCAATGTTTAGGTAAAAAAAGTGTAATGCCAGAAACCTTATTCTTTCCACAAGTAATAAAACACGTACATCTGAAAAAGAGAAGTGCAGTTTTTTCGGTTATCTCTGTCAAATTCCTATTGGAACCGGCACACGTATACCTTTCTATCCAGAAATTAACGTGCTACCTATTTAAAGTACAATCAAACACTAAAAACGTGCGTTTTGTTTGAAGGCACAGATACACCGATTAACCATTCCATTATGACAACACAATGCCTAGTGAAATGGGCGCGCTTGGAAACCGAACGGATACGCAGGTGAAGTTCACAGAGCAGTATATAGGTATATTGGGTTGTCGGTAAAGTCATGACGTATTTTGGGCCCCGATGGCTGTTGGGCGGTTTTGGAAGTACTAGAGCCTTGCGCAGCTGTGTTATCGCTATGGCATTCGACAGGTGCCAGTTCTAGTTGCAGTCTAAAAAGAATAGTGAGCGATTTGGTTGATTTGCGGAGATTTGACATCAAGTTGAAGATACCAAACTGCGCATTTTCGCCATAATTTACCGTTTTACTTCCGTAAAAGGAAGAACACGCGTCAAACTTGTGAAAAGTTGCCGAAAGTGTACGATGATAATGCTCTACAAGAACGTCAGTGCCAGCGGTGGTTCTCAAAATTCAGTGCTGGTGATTTTGACCTCAACGGTGCTTCTCTGTCCGGAAGGCCCACCGAGGTTGATGACGACCATATCAAGGCATTGATCGAGTCAAACCCACGTTACACGACACGAGGGATTGCAGACACATTTCACATCCATCATTCAAGCGTTCACGACCACCTGAAGAAGCTGGGATACGTAAGCAAGTTCGATGTGTGGGTTTTTCATGAACTGAAAGAACCTCAATTGATGGCGCGTATAAACATCTGCGTTATGCTCATTAAACGTGAGAAAAACGATCCTTTCTTGAAGCGACTGATAGCTGGTGACGAAAAGTGGATTGTGTACAATAATGTTCTGCGCAAACAGTCTTGGTCCCGACGTGCTGCTTCACCTCAAAACACATCCAAAGCAGACATTCATCAGCGGAAGGTTCTGGTCTCAGTGTGGTGGGATTTTAAAGGTGTGTTTTTCGAGCTCCTACCACGGAACCAAACAATCAATTCGAATGTGTACTGTCGGCAATTGGACAGTTTCAACGAATCCATCAATCCAGAAACGTCCAGAGCTCGTTCATCGTAAAGGTGTTGGGTTCCGTCACGACAACGCGAGACCACACACAAGTTTGATCACCCGTCAAAAATTATTGGAGCTTGCGTGGTATGTGTTGCCACACCCAGCATACTCGCCTGACCTTGCGCCATCATACTTCTACTTGTTTCACTCTCTTCAACAGTCCTTGCGCGGTATAACGTTCAATTCAGATTATGCTGTAAATCAGCACCTTGTATAGTTTTTCGCCACGAAAGACAGATCCTTCTATGAACGAGGCATTCTGCAGCTTACTGAAAGATGGCAAAAAGTTATCAAACAAAATAGGCATTATATCATTGATTGATCTTTGTTCTTTCTATCAATAAATGACCTTTACAAAACATGGCTAAAATACGTCATGACTTTTCCGACAAACCAATACAATCCAAGAACCGCCTTTCGGTTAGTAGAGTGTTCCGAGTCAGAATGCGAAAAGCTGCCGATTTATCAAAGTTTAATAAACGACACATTTTTGATGGTGCGGCGCCTCTGAACTACGATCTCGGAAACAGAGATACTTGTGCGTTGTTCACATGCCACTGTAGTGAGTACGTATCAAAAGTGGTGCACAGATAGCCAAACGACGAACCGTCGTCCAGCCATGTGCTGTCTACAGTTCATTGAGGCCAGAGGGGAGCAGAGACTGTCGCACATCGTTCACGGCGACCGCAGAGTCACTGTGCCACAAATCAACCTCAACTACAACAGTGGTAATTAGGAAAATGTGTCACTGCGCACAGTTCGTCGCAACCTTCTGTGCATGGGCCTGTATAGCCGAAGATCCAGTTGGGTCCCTATGCTCACTGCACTTTCTCGTCAACAACGTATGAAATGGGCCTAAGATCATCGAGATCGGAACTTGGATGATTGGAAGAAAGGGGTATGGTCTGAGAATCAGGATTCCTGGTGTATCACGTGGACGGCCGAGGGTTATCCAATTAGCAACGGTGGATTGTAGGACAAAAACAGACCGGCTGCAGCGGTTTTATGCTGTTGGAGGTGTTTCCTTGGGACACTTTTGGTCCCATTATCCCAATAGCACAATCCCTGACAGCTTCAAGGTATCTGAACATCGTTGCGGATCAAGTTCACCCATTGATGGGAACTGTAATCACCCAATAGCATAATCCCTGACAGCTTCCAGGTATCTGTACATCGTTGCATGACAGCTTCCAGGTATCTGAACATCGTTGCATGACAGCTTCCAGGTATCTGAACATCATTAATTACCCCAATAGCATAATTCCTGATAGCTTCCAGGTATCTGAACATCGTTGCATGACAGCTTCCAGGTATCTGAACATCGTTAATTACCCCAATAGCGTAATCCCTGACAGCTTCAAGGTATCTGAACATCGTTGCGGATCAATTTCACCCATTGATGGGAACTGCAATCACCCAATAGCATAATCCCTGACAGCTTCCAGGTATCTGTACATCGTTGCATGACAGCTTCCAGGTATCTGAACATCGTTGCATGACAGCTTCCAGGTATCTGAACATCGTTGCATGACAGCTTCCAGGTATCTGAACATCATTAATTACCCCAATAGCATAATTCCTGATAGCTTCCAGGTATCTGAACATCGTTGCATGACAGCTTCCAGGTATCTGAACATCGTTAATTACCCCAATAGCGTAATCCCTGACAGCTTCCAGGTATCTGAACATCGTTGCGGATTAAGTTCACCCATTGATGGGAACTGTAATCACTCAATAGCATAATCCCTGACAGCTTCCAGGTATCTGTACATCGTTGCATGACAGCTTCCAGGTATCTGAACATCGTTGCATGACAGCCTCCAGGTATCTGAACACCGTTGCATGACAGCTTCCAGGTATCTGAACATCGTTATTTACATCAATAGCATAATCCCTGACAGCTTTCAGGTATCTGAACATCGTTAATTACCCCAATAGCACAATCCCTGACAGCTTCCAGGTATCTGAACATCGTTAATTACCCCAACAGCATAATCCCTGACAGCTTCCAGGTATCTGAACATCGTTGCATGACAGCTTCCAGGTATCTGAACATCGTTGCATGACAGCTTCCAGGTATCTGAACATCATTAATTACCCCAATAGCATAATTCCTGATAGCTTCCAGGTATCTGAACATCGTTGCATGACAGCTTCCAGGTATCTGAACATCGTTAATTACCCCAATAGCATAATCCCTGATAGCTTCCAGGTATCTGAACATCGTTGCGGATCAAGTTCATTCATTGATGGGAACTGTAATCACCCAATAGCATAATCCCTGACAGCTTGCAGGTATCGGAACATCGTTAATTACCCCAATAGCATAATCCCTTACAGCTTCCAGGTATCTGAACATCGTTGCGGATCAAGTTCACCCATTGATAGGAACTGTAATCACCCAATAGCATAATCCCTGACAGCTTCCAGGTATCTGAACATCGTTGCATGACAGCGTCCAGGTATCTGAACATCGTTAATTACCCCAATATCACAAACCCTGACAGCTCCCAGGTATATGAACATCGTTGCGGATCAAGTGCACCCATTGATGGGGACTGTAATCACCCAATAGCATAATCCCTGACAGCTTCCAGGTATCTGAACATCGTTGCATGACAGCTTCCAGGTATCTGAACATCGTTAATTACCCCAATAGCATAATCACTGACAGCTTCCAGCTATCAGAATACCTTTGCGGACCAAGTTCATCCATTCATGGCAACTGTGTTTTCTGCTGAAGATGGCAATTACCAAGACGATAATGATCTATGCCACACTCTCAAAAACGTCGAGGAGTGGGTTGAGGAACATGCTGGTCTCTTTGTGTGAATACCCTCGCCTCCTAATTCACCTGACAGAACTCAATCAAACATTTGTGGTTCGACTTGGAAAAGCCGGTTCGCGTGAAATCGCCACCAACCCGAAATGTACGGGAATTGGAAGACCTGCTGTTAACATTATAGTACCAGATTCCCCAGGATACCTATCGCTACCTCATAGAATCAATGCCCACTTTTGCGAGCTAAAAGTGGTCCTTCAGCTTATTATGTAGGTGGTCCTAATGTAATGGGATCATCGTCTATCCAGAAACGAAGGAGCAATTTATTTAAAGTGCACACACTAAAAAATATGTTCGATGTGTTTGAAGTCACCCATATCCCCTGTGTATCCAGAAACGAACTAGCTACTCATTTAAAGTATAATCACATACTAAAGAAAAGTCTGTTTCGTTTTTCTCGTACAGGTCTTACGAGCAAGAAGCACATGGTCTGTCTCGATCTCTTTTTTTTTTTTTTTTTTTTTTTTTTTTTTTTTTTTTTGATTTTTGATTGGAGGTTTAACGACCACCGTGAGCAACTCAATGGGCTATAAGCAGTCGCCCGTCCCTAATTTAGGGTCACTGGTTCCAGGGAAGGGAGAGAGCCAGTGCCGTAAGACAAACACAACATCCATGCCTCACCGGGATTCGAACCCGGACCCCTTACAGACGAATGATCAGAGGCCAGCGCCTTAGACCACTGCGCCACCGGGGCGGCCTCGATCTCTTGTATCACGTTCCTTGTTACGTGCTCTTTGTTTGCAAACATGTTGTTGTTATGCAGTGAATAATTAAGTTAAGTCTGCGCTGTTGATATACAACAACATTTAATTGTTGGCAGCAACGTATGCTGAAAACGGAAAGGAAATTCATTAAAAATGAACAAACACATATACTTACGTACCTTTCTGTGTATGTATGAAAGGTTAGAATGGATGATTGCATTAATGTACGTAGGCATGTACACTAGCAGGTTTATCTGTATGAGTGTCAGTTCATGTATAAAGGGCAATATAAAATATGTAGAGAAAAAATGGAAGTCACAGGTTAAGATGCATTCAAGAAACAACATTTCAAATTATGAACCTCATCTGTGGCCGAATGATCAGATACGTCTACTTCTGACTAGTCGCTGGGTGCGAAACCTGGATGAGCCGTGGGTATCTGCACTTTTCAGAAGGCGCTGGCTCGTGTTGCTCTGTGGAGAGGGTGACACTATATGAAGTTCTTATACCCCTGAGCGTTTCCCACTAAACACCCAAAGAGAAAAAAATTCGTAATCGAATCTTGTGTTTTTCCAAGACTTACTAATTCTTTTACGCATATTCTCCCTAAAACACTTGCAAAAGCTTGTTTATAATACCATCTTTCAAATTTCTATCATCTTGGTTTCGGCCTCATCGTGGTACATTGTTCGGAAATTTCAAATCATTGCTTTTCTTACATTTTTATTCAATTCCTACCATGTATTGAATTTACTTGCTTCTACTCTGGTTTTTGAATGCTTACTCAAAGATAAGAAATGATTTGTTCTTGTAAGGATGTAGTTACATTATTTATATGCTTAAAGACTATTGTAAAGTTCCTGTGACGTATTCTACGTTCTAAGAATATTCAAATTACGATATTGTACTGGCATAAATACAGTGTTTCCAAACAAATTAGTAAAACGAAGCGCTACGAGAAAATCGTTCAATTCTGACGAAACTCCGCATGCAAGTACCTGAGGGCCGAATATGCAAATGATTAAAAAAACAGCGACCAATGACGAAATAGTGGCCCGCCACAGCGTATAGGAATCACACATCGAGGAGGGTATATCAAGAGCAAAGCTTGGATTCAGGGAGAATTGTTGTATTGGATTGTGGTTGCATGAACCTCCGTGGACTGTGAGAATGAACGCGAGGATCGAGCGATTTCGAGAGCCGCAAGAACAGAACCGAAATACTCGTTTACTTCAATGTGGAACGAAAACAAGCAAGTGGACGTATTGTAATTCTTTGGGCAGTCTCCTGCTTGGAAACGCTGGGTCCAGTCATTCATGTGCAGGAAACTGTGAAGTCTAACACTTACCTAAAACATCATTTCAGACCAGGTGCATGCTCTCATGACAGCGGTTTTCAACTTTAGTTTAGCCTCTTTTCAGCAAAATAATGAGCCATGCCACATTGCCCGGGTTGTTCGAAAGTCGTTCTCAGGATTGAGGAAGACTTTGAGTTCTTGCTCTGGCTTCCGAGTTCCGCAGATTTCAATCTAATAGAGCATGTGTGGTCTGTCTTGGAAGAGCAAATCCGATCTTAGGAGACTAAGCCACGTAAGTTACAAGAATTAAATGATCAGCTGATAAAGCTTTCGTACGAGACACCAGAAGAGATATTTAGAAATCTTTTATCATCTATGCCTCGCCTGATAAAAACTGTTTTGGTTGCATGTGGTGAACGAATTAAGCAGGTGGTTGTAATGTTTTAGCTGTTCAATATAAATAAAGGGTTAAAATGGGTACGTTAATGTAATATTAATTTCACAATGTATTCTATCTCATAGAGCGATGATACATAACTATTACTTTCTTTCCAAGACGGAAGCATAAAACTTTTTTTCAATGTCTTTCTGGATTTTCACTTTACGTATCCATTCCTTTCGTCTCTGACGACCAAAGAAATAGCATGGCTTTTGCAAAGAAGAAGAATGTTTACATGTCCTGCTATTTGTTGCTCACTGGATTTTCGGTTATAGTTGCGTGTATGCAAACTTAAAGATGGTTTTGAAACGCCTGACTGGAGAGACAGAACTTCGGCAGGATGCCAAATTTCTTCAAGGGGGAGGAGGGGGAGGGGGTAAGATATGTCTTTTCAAGTTGACATCAGTAGCAAAACAAGCGTTATTTTGAATCTAAAAGGTATTTCAATGCTGATGCTCGTTTGATGTGTTGGCATGTTGACGGCGTTACAGATATTACGTTTTCTGCATTCTGCGTTTTTCACATTAAGCATTCCACGAAAATGTCGCAAGTCTGAAAGGCATAGATGTATGAACCAGGTTTGACGTTCAACCCTATTTATTAAATTCGACACGTTGTACATGCGTGACTGTTAGGAAATAACTGATTCCTAAAATCTTAATCATAATCCTGTTGTATCCGTGCAAATTTCGCCGCCCCTTTGACGTAGTTGACCGAAAAAGGTCCGGGTTCGAATCCCGGTGAGGCATGGATGTTGTGTTTCTCTTACCGCACTGGTTTTTTGCCTTTCCATGGAACAAGTGACCCTAAAATACAGATGAGCGACTTCTTGTAGCCCATTGAGTTGATCACGGTGGTCGTTATACCTCCGACCAAAGAAAGAAATTGTACTAACGTAAATAGTGATTTCTTCTACTTGATCCATTATGGTTACTTTAACATGGAAAAAAATTTGAACTGTGTTTGTTATTTTTTAAAATCGGACACCAAATTTATCCAAAATTACCCGTTTTCATTTCGACTGCACAGTTTTGTTCAATTTTGTAATTAGTGTACAGAATCTTAGTCGAATGTTCTGCAATCTTGGCGCAAACCCATTAGCTGCGACGGGTATGTCACGTGTTGTCAGTCGAAAGGGATATGAAGTGGTAGTCGTTGCTGTGAACAACATTGCATGTCGTCGTTCTGTCTGTGGTTGGGCTAATTAGGGAACTTTTACTTTACGAGTTTGAACTGGGCCATAACGCAACACGAAACATTTGTCATACGAAAGGGAAGGTTCCGTGGACCACAGCACTGCAACCCAAACAACCAGATGGTAAAAAATTCCGCTCAGGTGACATAAACCTCGACGTTCAGCCAAGGGCCGGTGGTCCGCGAATCGTGGATTTCAAGACCGTGCGTCAGGCCGTAGAGGCCAGACATACAACAAACCCTCAGAGATTATCAGGCGAATTGTGCATATCACAGACTACCGTGGTTCGTCAACTTCAGGACCTCGGCAAGGTCTACAAGATCTGCCGCACTGTTCTTCACGAACTGATGCCAGTTGAAGCAAACGGGCGAGTGAATGTGTGTACAAAACTCACAGAAAAGTCGGGCGATGTACGTTTCATTAAGAGAATTGTTACATGCGATGAAAAGTAGGTGTATTTCGTTAATCCTAACGTGCACTGAAGAGCAATTGAATTAGAGACAGCTGGCGTTATGCAAATATGGCGCTGTGGACGGCCCTGTAAACGGAAACGACATGACGTATGCAGCGATCCGATAATATAAGTGTTGATGCGACGGGAATCAGTAAGAGTCGGACGGAGTATGGGTAAGACGAAGGATCTAAGCGCATTTGATCGTGAACAAATTGTCGGGGCCCGACGAATGGGTCACTCCATCTTGGAAGTCGTGCAGGCACTGGGATTTTCACCAGTCACTTTGTCACGGCTGCACCGTGAGTACAACGAATCCAATAAAACCATTCCTGCGATGGCCAACTGTCGTGGACAACAGCGTGTGGATGAGCGGGGTCATCGTCGGCTAGCTCGCATTGTAACAGCGGAGAGACGGGACACAGTGCTAGAAACCACTCGGCAATTTAACGCTGGTGCAGAAAAACGTGTAAGCAGCCACACTATCCAGAACCATCTCCTCGCTATGGGGTACAGAACCCATCGTCCCACGAGGGTACCGCTGCTGACCGCACATCACAGGGTGCAAAGATTAGCATGGGCGCGGGAACATTGCCACTGTACCCTAGATATGTGGAAAAATGTAGCCTGGACTGATGAGTCGAGATTCACGTTCGTACATGTGGATGGCAGGATTCGAGTACGGCGCAAACCACGTGAAGCAGTGGATCCTTCTTGCCAGTAGGGTACTCTTCAAGCTAGTAGGGGTGGCATTCTCGTCTGGGAACTGTTTACGTGGACTGAAATGGGACCCCTGGTACGTGTGACATCGTCCCTCACAGGTCAACGTTACTGGGATATCCTGGACGACAATTTGCTTCCTTTGTGCTTCTCCAACATCCTACTGGGGACCTCATCCTGCAACAAGACAATGCACCGTACCATCGCTCCCGAATCGTATCCGAATGGTTTTATGAACACTCCACTGACGTGACCTCGCTTCCTTGGCCAGCTAGGTCACGTGACTTCAGTCTCATCGAGCACATCTGGTATGTCATCGAGAAAGATGTTCGAGGCTCTGGCCTTCTTCCATCAAATCTTCGTGAACAGTGGGAGCTTGCTCAGGGGTCGTGGATCCGTAGGGCTTCCCAACGCTTCCAGTGTCTTGTCGAGTCCATGCCGAGACGAATCGCCGCCGTCATCAAGGCGAAAGGTGGTGCTACACGTCACTGGACATGTATCTCTAATTCAATTGCTCTTCAGCATACAACGGCATTCGTTGAGCGCGGGCCAACTTCTTGAACCTGTTGCCAAACGTGGCTGCTTCGAGCAGAAGGTGATGCTTTGCGTCTGGTGGAATTTCTAGGGGATAATCCATTACAAATTTGTTCCAGACGGTCGGACCATCAACGTGAATATTTACTCTTAACAGCTGGAGTGGATATATGCCGCTTTGAAGGAGAAGTACCCGGAAGTGGTGAACAGAAAGCGGGCTCTCCTACAGATGGATAACCTACTCCTACACTCTGTCAGCAAGAAACTGCCCGAAAGACCCTTGAAAAACTCCAGGAAATTGAGTGCATCGAAATAATACCATACCCAGCACATTGCCTGGAACTTGACCCGTCATATTATTACTTGTTCTGGTCCATGGTCACTTCCTTTGCAGGCGGCGCTTAAACAACTAGAAAGAGGTGGCAGCTGGGGTGAAGGTGTCTTTCGCCTCGAAGGACAAGAACTGTTCGAAGAACTTGTGACGTACCTGCTGAGCAGGACGCACACGACAATGATTAAAAACGACGGTACAACACGATCGTATATACTTTGAATGCTAGTCAGCTTTCGTAGTAAATGTACGCATGAAGACATAAAGCGATCCAAACATTGGAATCACCCTCTGTTTTTGTTTTTGTTTTATTCGTGTCAATGAAGCAGTATTCTGTGGTATTGTAATTTATTTTTTGATCACAAAGG
This sequence comes from Macrothele yani, assembly GCA_039090855.1. Taxonomy (NCBI): domain Eukaryota; kingdom Metazoa; phylum Arthropoda; class Arachnida; order Araneae; family Macrothelidae; genus Macrothele; species Macrothele yani. The sequence continues at coordinate 140,200,778 of CM077010.1, forward strand.
GGGAAAATCTTGCCTGATTAAAGAATAAGCTCGTTTAAACTGGGTAATCTTCGGAAAGAAAAATATTCTCCGTACATTAGTAAACAAATGAAGAAGAAAGGAAAAGATTTTTATGGAAGAGATGCCCTCCTTATAAAAAGAAGTTTATTTGGAGCACAAAACTTCCCCATGAGTTATTCATCAAAATGAAAGAATACTAAACATTAACGACGAAGCAATATCTCTTCTAACGCAAGACTTTTCTTTCGGAGCTTGATTATTTTCTGTTGAAAAATGAGAAATGTTCGAAGTCGGAATTAATCCATTATCTCAGTTACTATATTTCATAATCTTGTAATTTCAGAAATAACAACCGCTTCTAAATTTAAGAAGGTTAAGTTGATAATGGCGATTTCTGCAATTTTTGCTAATGGCAGTTTATTTTCGAGCATTTTGTATCTACAGTCATTACGTTCTGAATGAGCTCCACATAAATTAAATGCTTTCACTTTATGAAATGTGCTTTTGAAATGCTTATTCCGGTTTTGATGTACTTTCTTAATTCATTCTTCCTTTTTCATGAGTTTTTTTGCTATTTGTAGCCCTGTGTTTATATGTTGCTCTTTTTAGAAGATAATACTGCAGACTTTTGATTCATGACATTCGTTTTTTTCTGTACATTATGTGTTACTGAAAGATACATTTGAAACTGTTAATTGTATCTAAACACCGTGCACTGTTTCTATAAAACGCATTTCTGTTTAAATGGAAGAACACGATTTATTAAACTTGAAACTGTTAATTGTATCTAAACACCGTGCACTCTTTTCTAGAAAATGCATTTCTTTTTTAATGGAAGAACACAATTTATACAAAGAAGAAAGAAAGTAGAACTAGGAATTGGGAAACAAACATTTTCTGACGATTGCAGGAGTGCAAAAAGTTCTTACAGTTTATCATAAATCAAACAGGGTAATTTTGAACGGCTGAGATCTATCACCGTGTATTACTAAGAGCAGTCTGATGAGATTAGGGGATGCTTCCCACAATATGCGAGACATGTAGAATAAACAAGTCTCACTCTATTACTCTTCAGAAAAGGAACTCATTCAACTTCTGCCTTGATGTCCAAAGTATGAAAAGGGTAAGTGGTCATGATTTTAATTCATTCAGATGCATATCAGATAATATGAAATACAGGGTGTCTCCAAAATTATTGATGCATTTTAAAAATAATATTAAAAAAAATATTCGGGATATTAACCTAATTGTTGCAGATTTCATTAACTTACTTAACACCATATTTCTGCCTATTCCTAAATAGAGGACCAAGGTGCTGTACTGATCTAATGACAAGGTTAGTTGAAAAAATGCCTAATCTATCAGAGAAATCAATACGTCTTGGTTGGATTTTCGAAACGAAATCTTGCCCAGGTGCAAAGCAATTTTCGTTCGAAATTTGGAAAACATTCTCAAAGCCGTAATAGCACTTTAGCCTGGCACAAGAAATTTCTAGAAACTGGAAGTGCCGTTGATAGGTCAAGATGTGGAAGACCAAGCACGGAGGAAGGCGAACTCAAAATCATTCATAAATAAAGGCGACATCGAAACCATTCGTAAAGCCTTTTCACGCGGTCCTAATAAATCCACACGAAATGCCACAAAGGAATTGGAAACTCCTCGTGCAACAGTGCGTTGAGTCCCACACCCCAAACCCCGCCTGTACGCTTAAAAAGTGCAGATATTGAAAGCTATGGCAAAGTTTAGACAAGCCATGCCGACTTAACTTTGCTGTGGCTATGCTAAATCTTCTAGAGGCAGATAATGACTTCCTACGAAACTTTGCTTTTACAGATGAAGCAACTTTTCATGTTTCAGGTAAGGTTAACCGCCACAATATCAGAATGTGGGGTCTGAAAATCCACATCAATTCATCCAGCATGTCCGAGATAGTCCTACATTGAATGTATGGTGTGGCTCAACGGCTAATCATGTGATCGGAACTTTGTATTTTGTAGAATGCACAGTCGCAAAAGGAATTTATTTGGACATGACTCACATTTTTGCTGTCCCTGAAATTTGCCGTTTACATCCTAAAATCATTTGACAACAAGATGGCGCACCGCCACTTTAGGGGTAAATTTGTGCGAAATGCTTTAAATAAAGAATTTTCAACCAAGTGGACCCATTCCATGGCGTCCCCGCTCTCCAGATATCATGCCTCCAGACTTTTTCTTGTGGAGATATGTGAAAGACAAAAGTTTATTCATCCAAAGTGCAAGTGTTGACGAACTGAAAACTCGCATAGTTGCTGCAATAGCATCTGTTACGGAATCCACTTTGGCACGTACACGGGCAGAGATTGAATATTAGCTTAATATACTCCGCGCAACAAAAAGCGCAAAGGTGCACATAATGAAGTTTATTAACTATACGAAAAAAATTGTTTAGAGTTGACAAGATGTGAAATTTTTTTCCTATCCCGAATAGATTTTTATGAGTTTTTAAAAACTGACCAGAAATGTTTTGACAACCTGTATCGTGTTAAGGCAAGAAAATGCACCATTAATTTTATTATGCATCTGTAGAAGCTATTCATAAATCCGAGCTCCTGCCGAGTGAAAAAACGATAAATCGATTTTAAAGGATCCATGCTTAAATCGAAGCCGACAACGGCAAATATTTAACGATCGCCAAAAGCATAACGAAGGAACGAAAGGAAATTTAAAAAAGAAAAAGAGGAAAGAAATGAAGTGCATGCATTACCTGACTCTCGTGCGTATATACACTAAGTCGCAAATTATTAGGAATGACCAATAGCAATCAGATACGTGTCATCGTTACCTATACATGCGGAACCATAATTTTGAGGTTGTTGTAGATAGAAGGTGCGCAGTAACTGTCGGGTTAAAATAAGAATTAATTCGCGTCATGTAGATTATTGCACCTTTTTTATAAATTAAGGTATCCCACTACATTTGGGACACTTTTATTTGAAAAAATGCAAGAATGGGTAAATTTTTTTCCAGGAAGGCTAACACACAAAAACACATGAACGTTGAAAAAAAAATGATGTCAATATAATGTTTGAAGAAATTGGGAAATTTGTGAACGAATTTAAGGAAATATGTCGTTTACGGTAAACGCTCTAAATAAAAAAGTTACGGATATATGATGGCATTTTTTGCATCAGTATATGCGCATGACTATTATCTATGCAGTGTATTAAAGGGTAAGTGATGTTTCTAAACACTGCTGAGATACACTCATTCCTTCATGAATTCGTGTGAATTTTCGACAAGTTTCTTCATTATTTTAATGTAAATAGCTATAACCTAACTCTGAACTGACAAACAGCAAAGCTCTTAGTTCATTGCGGCCGCCCCGGTGGCGCAGTGGTCTAAGGCGCTGGCCTCTGATCATTCGTCCGTAAGGGGTCCGGGTTCGAATCCCGGTGAGGCATGGATGTTGTGTTTGTCTTACGACACTGGCCCTCTCCCTTCCCTGGAACCAGTGACCCTAAATTAGGGACGGGCAACTGCTTATAGCCCATTGAGTTGCTCACTGTGGTCGTTAAACCCCCAATCAAAAAAAAAAAAAAAAAAAAAAAAAGTTCATTGCGTACACAACATTGTAAAGAAGACGTATACCAAGTTTCAACAATTTATTTACATACCTTTTGCAGATATCAGGTTTTCCGTAAAGAGTTCGGGATGAAGATCTCATCCTGCAGAAAACGCGTTTCAAGTGTCACTTCCCCGTTCGTTTGACACCTGGGTCTAGATATTCCGATTCCTATAACTCTGTATCTATTCATCGTAACAAGAAACAAAAGCAGTTTTTGGAATCCTAAAGAATGGGGCTTTAAAATGAACTCATTTTTGCAAAATGTGAAATTTGGCCCGAAACGACCTTTCCAATCTTAAGTTATATTATTTAAATAAGAAAATATGATACAAAGAAATTTGAATTACCATCGTGAATTTTGGCAGGCAAAGAACTTGAAAAAATCACAGTTTATTTTCATTGCGGAGCAGGCTGTTATAACTTAATTGCAATATCATAAAAAACAATTATTGATGTTTTTTATAGCATCCAGCAGAAAACAGGATCAAGAACAAAAACGCTGAAATTTGGTCTTTTAACACATCATGAAAAGGGGACGACAGACACACAACCACCATTAATGATCATAACAGCACTACTTATAACGAAGTAAATTTCTCCGTCATTTTTATCCGCGCCGGGATTCGAACCCGAATCCCCTCATTCCGGAATAAGTCACTCTACCAATTGAGTTACGCGAAGTTTTATTCTGATTCCTATCTGCCTTTATGTCATGTGCGTCCTTCTGGCAGCTACGTCACATCTCCTGGTACGTTACATCATCTCCCCCCCCCTTGTTTTTTTCGAAGTGCTGGAGAAGGGATTCTCTTATTTTTCCTATCTCGCGGTGTGGAAATAACATCACACCATTGCAAGATTTTGAACGGTCGGGTCATCCGAATAGTTCGGGCGCCATTATAACGAAGTAAGTTCCAGAATAAGTCACTCTACCAATTGAGCTACGCGGACGTTTTATTCTGATTCCTATCTGCCTTTATGTCGTGTGCGTCCTTCTGGCAGGTACGTCACATCTCCTGGTACGTTACATTCTGTATAGGAGAAGGGCGTGGCTTAGAAGGAAACACCTACTACAGCTGATGTGACGTCACGGCTGAGAAAAACAAACGAGCAAGAGCAGACAAACTCTAACAACAGCTCACTGCAGCAGATTTAGACGTGTGTGAAGCGTAGGTAGTAGAGATAAAATTGAGCCCGGCAAAGGCCTTGAGCCCAGGTCCGGATTCTCAGAAAAATTTTTCTTAAAAAGGCTTGCATTATGCGCAGGCCAAAGCTTTGGTCTAATCAAGGATTAGTTTAAAAATCTTTAGTTTAAAAAGTTTACTTCAGTTAACCCACTTCATAATATTATTATGTTATACGAAAGACTATGCATAAAACCACATGTTCTAAAATGTGGACTACAAAATAAATAAATAATCGATGCACATGCCATTCGACTATACCAGGACAATCAGTAATTTTGCCAAAAGCTGAAGATAAAAAAAAAATCTTTTAGAGACACAAAATATTCCATTTGTTATTCCTTTTGGATTTCTAAATTTACTTGTATTTTGAATAAATTGAATTACAAAACGTACAACTCTTTACAGACAGTCGCACGTGTTTTAAATTTTGATTCTAGAGTACTAAACTTTTCAATATAATTTACAAATTTCCTAACTGGTAAATATAGTTAACATAAACAGTGAGTATAAAGAAAGCATGTAAGAAAATTTCCAGAAATAAAAAGAACGTATGAGCATTCCAGAACACATTATTCTGCATTTTGTAACATTAACAAAGCTTTGCATTTAATAGTGTAATAACCACTATAGTCTGTGTGTGCAGTTTACAGCAAGTTCATGATGAACACTGTTTACCGTTTAAGCTTCCCGAAGCTCCTCAAAAACAGAATCGCATCTAATGCTTCAGCGCTGAAACATGATCTTTTCCCCTCTGAAACTTGACCTGCTGCACTAAAAGCTCTCTCGCTTGCAGAACTACTAGTACACGTCTTGCAATGGTAGCTTAGAAAATTGAGAATTCTTCCACAACGGTAACAAATCCACAGCTTCAAGGTGTGTTTCTCCCATGCGCAATTCCACATACTTACAAATGTCATCTGGATCAGGGTCACGAATTTCAAATTTATCTTCCAAATCTTCAAATAAGCCTGCTGATTCTTTTTGCTGAAGTCGATCGACTCGATTTCTTCAGCAGTGTCGTAGTCTCTTACTTTCCCTCATGGGAAATCATATAATTTTGTTCCAGCATTGCTCGTACTTGCAAATGCTCATCTTTTCTTTCATCCTCCGTTAGCATTCTCAGGGACTTAAAGTTCGGAGGAAGAAACGTTGCAATTTTATGCACAAAACTGATAACTAGTTTAGTTTTTAACCATTTTTGAGCTTTTGTTTTTAACACCTTTTCCACTTCTGAATCCGTTGGAGAAACGTTGCAGTGCATCAAGAAGTGATAATACCATAAGAGCACCAAATGCAAAGTTGGACAAAATTCTCACTCCAGTTGAATACTTGCCACTAGAAATGGTTTTTCGAAAACGGTATTAAAACCGTCAACACACCAGCATTTATTCCTTCCATGCGATGGGTTTCATTTTTATTTACCCAAAATGTCACTGATATCACTTAATTGTTCATACACTGATTGCAACATTGCGCACAGGTTTAAATATGTAGCGTTGTAACATTGCGCACATCGAGTTTCCACTTCTTGGTAGACAGATTTTTTTAACGCTGCCACAGTACCTGATTTTTTTAAGTACGTAACTAACAATTTACAACTCTCTACAGTTGCTTCAATTTCAGGTAATTCGTCAGTTGTCTCCATAAAGCTGTATTTTAAAGCAGTGTTCAGTTCGTGGCATGTACACATCAACTGGCGGAAACATCGTAACGCTGAAATTATGTTGGCTCCTTCATCCGTTACAAACACAATATTTTTATCCACAATTGAGATATCAAATCCAGTATTTTCCAGGAACTGTAGAATTTCAGTTTGTAAGTTTTCCCCAGATTTGAAAATTTGCGAAAATGCCACTGTTGTTAAGGCAATGCCTCGTAAAACGAATAATTTTCCACAAAATGGCAGGTGATGGTCATATATGCTTCGTTGCAATAAGGGGCTGTCCACATATCTGTTGTAATTGCACCGCCATATTTCTTGATGACTGCGTTTTCTTGTATAACGTATTATATACGTACAGATTCAGCTAAACTTTTAGTATGTTTAAATACCGTACTGCGATGTGGGAGCACATGTTCAGCCATCACTTTGCCCTCAGGAGCACCAGCATCAATCAAGCATTGAGCTAAGTCAAGGAGACTTTACCTTCGGCAATATCAAATGGTTGAATCTCTTTAGTGCACAATTTAACGCAGCTTTTTAGAACTTTCACTTTTACTGCAGCCGAAACGTTACCCCTACCTTTAAACAAGAAATTCTCGACCGAGCCTGAACCAGACTGTTTGTTTCATTTTCCAGCGTGTCTACTAACGCTGCTGGATCCTGGCTAATAATTGTACGTCCATATTCCTTTACACCTCACGCATTGAACATAATAGACTTTTCATTGGTTTTTGAATCTATAGTTTCTTCGAAATATTTCCATATATTTGACTTCCCGCGCTTGTGCCGTACGGGGACAAACTCCGCGACATTATTTTTCTCCTCAAATCGTTTACACTCATATCACTCATGCTTTTGATCTATTAAAAATGCTGCTTGTTAAGCCTACACATTTAGAACACCCTTATGTAGTTCAGCTGTTGTTAACAAGGTAAATAAATAGAATGTTGACCTTGACAGGACTGTCACAACAACGCGTTACTTTAGGCTGTGGTTTCGATTACGTTGGCAGGCACTAACCAAAACCGAAACCACAACCTAAATTAAGGTGATAATCCTACCAGGGTCAGCGCATCCTGTTTATTTAACTTGCTATTCACAGCTGGCTGGTGTCTCATAAATCACAACAAAGCAGTTGCAGAATGCGCCCGTACGGATGGGGAGAAAGACGAGAGGGTTTCAGGAGAAAGTGCATGCTGTTCTATGCTGAGTCTTTGACACTTGAGGACTTGAACATTAATGTGAACTCTGAACTGCACGATTGAATACAGAGGACACTCCCGTACATTTCATGTTTTACCTGTCTGCTCGTCAGTCCGCAACAATTCACTTCGCATTCGCTTTTCGCCGCCCCAAGCAACGACTCCTTTCATCACTACGCACACGAATGGTGTAATAACCGAGCATCAGTCAGTGGTAAAAGCATTTCTATTCACTACGGCTACGACGGCAAGTACACTGTTTTTCAGAAATTTGGGACTTTATGTCACTACAAGCTCTGTAGCTCAAAAAATAGCAGTTTGATAAAAATGCAGGTTAGAAGCAAAACTCTACGCATCAAAAGACCATCTAAAATACATAGTTTTCATGCAGCCACTTCATTATATTGCGGTAATATTGAATTTTAAAGATATGCAGGGTATTTCTTGAAATCAATACTTCTCTGTAAATGCTACTTCACCCTACACTTTTGCTGCTTTGAAACCAGTCAACATAACATAAAAATGTATCCAGTGAAACAATTTTTACAGGAATTCGTTCTCTTTGATTGAGTGGTATTTTTTCAACTTTGATTGAGTGTGTTTTCAACCAGGGAGCCTATAATATGGCAAAAATGGTATGACAAGATTGTGTGCTTTTGATAATTTTTAATTTCGTTTTACTTCTACATCCTGCATTTTTATCAAACTGTTATTTATCAAGCTACAGATCTAGTAGTGTCACCACCCGTGCAACACTAGAAGTTTTTTAGTATTTGGTAACCAGTTTATAACAATAATATTGTTGGATCTTACCTTTACAGGCTGATGTGGCCGCGGCACCAGACGAAGTATCGCCTGCAGCGAAGCACCCGATATCTCCACCGAAAAAAAAAATAAATAAATAAAAATAAAAGTAAAAAAAAACTAAAGAAAATTTTGTCAAAAATTTTGCCCTCCTCCTCCGCTGCTCGAGGCTAGCAAGGAGTTTTCCTACTTGCGTTGGCAACCGAAAATTATTCAACAACAAATTAATTAGTTGATTCCCATAATTTAATAATGACCTCAAATAATTAATTATAACTAATTAATTATTAACCTTCCGCAAAACCCGTACCGCGATTGGGCGTGGATGCCTGGATTTAACTCCAGCACGTCCCAATCTACCGAAAAGTCACAGCAACGCACACACACACTCGAAATAAATACCCAACGCTCATTTCACGTACGCTTGACATTTAATATCCGACATTACATTATATACACTGCCACCTTTATCCATGAAGTGGCACAAAAATCTGCTGAGATGAATGTATGGTGGGCTGCTCTACCGGCAGCATAATTATGCACAATGATTTAAACACTCTATCACTGATTAAAAACACTGATTCAACTAACTCGTATTTAACAATTAACACTGATTCAAACACTGTTCACTGATGAAATTCTAGCATGCACAATAAACAAATAGAGCGAAGGAAACATATGTGAGAGATTACCCAAAACATTTAAATACACACTTTAGAAAACGATAATTGAGTACGAGCGTGAGTACCAGTGATTAAAATGATACAGTAAGTATCATGACTGCCGCAGTTTAATTATAAGCTATATATATATATATATATATATATATATATATATATACCATTACACACACCTGCATAGGCTTGATGCCAAATTAACAGGGAAGAGCTCTTAAGACTTATGGCCATAACACAAATAAAAAAAAAACGAATAAAATGTGTTGGAGGCCTCCGCTTTCGTGCGTACTCCTTTTCACAGGGGACAGAGTTCTATACGCTGTTCACTGTCCGACGGCACTTGTAAGTCGTGAGCAAATGTTCATATAAAGTCCACATACCTTGGCAATCTTTTTCTGAGGTCCTTAGCACAGAGAAGTGGCAAGAAATATCCTGCCTGTTTTCGTGTATATACAGCCTAGGCAAAAGTGCGCTAATGTCGACCTAGTATCGGTCGAGAAGCCCCATGTCTGAGGGATTCAAATGTCGCTCATTTTTCCATTTTTCCGAGGGGTTCATTCCTATCCCTCCTTACTTGCTTCGCTCCGGGGACTTTCTTTTAGGCTCTCCCAGCGGTCAGCTCTCAGGCCTTGGTTCCATGCACCTCGGTGGTGCTTTTCTCGTGCGTGTGTTTTCCTTTGCCTCCGTCCTCAGAATGCCTCGCCGCTTGTTTTTCTCTTCTCCTCGGTTCTCCCCTCTTTGTTCTGTCACAGGGCACCTCTTCGCCACTTGAAGAGGGATTTATCACCTTGTTTTCAAATGTGGGTGGTAGTCGGTTCTCCGCTTATCCCTTTCAGTTCGGAGAAAAATGCAACCACCAGAATGCCTCGCCGCTTGTTTTTCTCTTCTCCTCGGTTTCTCTCCTCTTTGTTCTGTCACAGGGCACCTCTTCGCCACTTGAAGAGGGATTTATCACCTTGTTTTCAACTGTGGGTGGTAATCGGTTCTCCGCTTATCCCGTTCAGTTCGGAGAAAAATGCAACCACCAGAGTGTCTCTTGGCTTCAAGAGGGAATTTTGGGGGTGAGTTTTGCAGACTTTCGTTAGAGTTGAAAATGCACAAGACTGTTGCTATGAGTCCGAAATAGAGATGGTCTGTCGCCATGTGGCCTTTCAGAATTCTCGTTTGCCAGAAGGCTACGAATTATGCACTTTTCAAATAATGAACAAATTTTAACAATGGCAGTGATGAACAAATTAGAGGATCAATTACCGTAATTAATTATAACTATGAGTGCCACCTTTCAGTTACATAGAAACAAAAATTTATCGCATAAATCAAATATAAAAATTTTCCACAAGTTAGGCTGCACCCTATAACAATATCCAGAGAATTATGTTTTAATTACAGTTTTTCGTGAAGGTAACTTATAAACAATGAAATTTTATATATATATATATAAAAGAATTCAGTAATGAAATTCAGCATGTGTAATGCCAAGCCTGGGCCTGGGTTTTTCGACGCAAATGAATCCTGAGTCTGACCGAGCCCGGTACGGGCGGTGCCCGATTTCCGTAGACGAGCCAGGGCTCGAGCTCATCTCTAGTTGGTAGCACAATGTGGAACAAATTCGTAACTTAAGCGACTTTGAAAGAGGCAATAAAGTGTCTTGGCGGGCAGGTGCAAACGCATGAGGAACTGAAAAGCTTAATGGCTTTGCAAGGACAAATACATTGAGTGTGTACAATGAGAAGTGCACAAGCAACAGAATAAGCGGTCAGCACTATTCTTTTGGGTTGCAATGTTTGGTCACTGTTTGAGGGTAACGGCGGTTAGAGATGATTGTACCAGGTAAAAGACGAGCGCCATTGCGTCAAGAAACGCGCTGTACAGCAGCAGTACTGAGAAAGAAATTTCAGCATAAATAGTTCGCTGGACACTTGCGTGAATGGGTTACAACAGCAGCTGTTCCCTTCGTGTACCGTTTGTTTCTGCTGAAATCTGACAAATTCGTGGGCAAAGGGCATTAAAGCACTTAAACGTGTGGGCTAGAAAAAGTACGTTTCATCCAAAAAATCACATTTATAATAAATTCACTCTGATGTACGGGACAGAATATGGAGCCAACAGCACGTATCGATGGATCCCAGATGCATTGCGTTAACTGTAAAAGCTAGTGGATGCAGTATAGTGGTTTGCATCCACTAGCTTTTACAGTTTACGCTGGATTACTTTTTGTTCTTTTGGAAAAATATTTAGATACTAGGAGTATCTTAACATCACTCTGAATCAAGCAGAGCACTGCATGTTCATGTTGCTTCTTAATTGAGAGAACTAACTACTTTCAGTATGATAATGTGCCATGCCACTAGACTCGGATCACCACACAGTGCTTCAAATAGCGCGACAGTGACTGCAAAATGCTAAAATGGGCCCTACTGCTCCCAGAAGATAACCCAATTGAACATTTGTGGAATGAGATTGGGTGAGGAATTTGCAACAGAGATGCTCCTTTGTCTATCATTCGGAAGTTGACGGGTTCCGTCACATTCTCTTGCATGAATGTAGAACGATGTCAGAGCCTCATTCAAATCCATGCCGCATCAAATAGAGACTCTACAACGTACAAGTTTGTCCGCGATGAGTATCGGAACTGGGTCCCTTAACTCCGGAGAAAGTCGCTCTCCCAACTGAGCTACACGGACATGCGCACTCACTGCTATCTACCTTTATCTCATGTGCGTTGTTGGACTACTGAACTATTTCAGTCAGTTCTTGCAATTTGTCCAGCCCATTGACCCTGGACGATCTTTACTTTGATCATGAAAACATTAACTCGTGTGATTTTCCTGGTCAAGAAGTTTCTTTTCTATCTCTCGTAAACATGCATCTCGCTGCGCGAATGTCAATATATTCTACGATATCACAAGCCATGTTACGCCTCCCCTCTTCTTCCACAGCTTGAATAGTCCAAAACTTTGATGGGGTCGCTTCTACAGAACCTCTTTCTTTCTTCTTTCATGCCCTGTTTTCACTTGCTGTATGTTTTCCAATTGTGATTAACACTACTGACGATTACTGACCACCAGTAGTCTTAAATTGTTGCATAGATCACGTTGTGACGAGCGTGACTGTATATTTTGTTTATAAACTGAGTAAGAGGGGTTCACGCACGTCTGCTTTATAAAGTTTGTAATTCAGTGGCCGGTGTTTGAACTTAAAATTAATAAACCTTCTTAGGTAACACCTCATCACTCGTTCTTTTATACTAGCTAATACATCTCAAATGTTTGTCTGTACCCTACAAATTACATTTTGCTTCGTATTACGTATCGATAACACATTTTCGTTCCGCAAGAGATTAAAGATTATCCGCAAACCATCCATAAGTAACACAATTTCTTTCAGCACACAAAGGATTCCTGTATTTCTGGCGCTGTACTCAAGTTTCGCTCACATACATTTAAATAAGAAAAATTTCAGTTTCATACACAGCCACTGGTGACTTTTGGGACAACTCACTTGTTCAGTGATATCCTCTTAAAGTTGATATGGCATTCAAAACATAATTCACTCACCTGCTGTTTTCGTATCAACCATACTTCCTAAATTTACACATTTATTCACCCGGTTTTACTCTGTATCATGCAATTGATTTTGCTTTAAATGCCAACAGTTCCCTTACCACAAGCCGCACTTGGGTTTATCCTTTTCATCGGCAGTTTAAATTTCAGACATACTTCGTTCGTATTGCGCAATATACGTTGCAACTTCCATTCGCTCTGTGTCATTAAAAGACAAAAATCTGCACACGCAGAAATTTCCAAGTCATAAATCCATAAACCAGCACTGTATCTCATTGCATTACTGGTGCATGTGTCGTATATATACATATATATATATATACAGTACATATCGAGACATCTCTGACACATTTAAATATATCGATATATCGAAAGTCTCTGACACATTTTAAAGTATGTTAAAAAAACTATTCGGGTTAGGAACAAACATTTTTGAGATCTTGTGAACTTACTTCAATAAGTATTTTTTTCCGTATATTTAATAATCTTCAATATGTGCACCTTTTGTGGCGCGGAGTACATCAACCCGATGTACAATCTCTGCCTATGTACAAAATGCATTTCGCAACAAATCCAATTGCAGGAACTATGCGAGTTTTCAGTTCGTCAGCACTCGCACTTTGGATGAATAAACTTGGTCCTTCACATATCCTCCCAAAAAGAAATCTGGAGGCATGATATCTGGAGAGCAGGGACGCCATGGGATTAGTCCATCTGGTGTTATCCACCTGCTTAGAAATTCCTTATTTAAAAAATTTCGCACAGCCTAACCTCCAATGTGTCGGTGTACCATCTTGTTTCCAAAGGATTTTAGAGTGTAAATGGCAAATTTCAGGGAGAGAAAACATTTGAATCAGGTCCAAATGAATTTTTTCGTAACTGTCAAGTCTGCAAACTCACAATAAGATAAGAAAGGTGCAATCATGAAAAGAAAAGTCCGATTTCACGATAAGAAAGGTCCAATCATGAAATGAAAGGTCCGATCTCACGCATTATGACGAAGAAATGTCTGATCTTTCTACAAAGAAAGGTCCTATCAAGAAAGGTCCAATCATGAAATGAAAGGTCCGATCTCACGCATTATGACGAAGAAATGTCTGATCTTTCTACAAAGAAAGGTCCTATCAAGAAAGGTCCAAAGAAAGGTCTCACATAGAAAGGTCCGAAGAAAGATCTTACTTTCCGAAAGGTCCAATCGTCAAAGAAAGGTCTCACGAAAAAAGTCCGATCTTTCCACAACGAAAGGTCCAAAGTTAGGCCTCACAATCCGAAAGGTCCAATCATCAAAGAAAGGTCCAAAGAAAGATCCGCTCTTACGAAATCTGACGAAGATAGGTCCGATATCCTAAGAAAGGTCCAATCATCAAAACGAAAGGCCCGATCTCTCTCTCTCAGCCGTTACGCCACGCCACACATTCACTTCAGAACTATCCCGGACATGTTTGATGAAGTGATATGGAATCTTAGACCCCGAATTCTAATACTGTGGCGGTTGATTTTACCTAAAACGTGAAATTTTGCGCCATCTGTAAAAACACTATTTCATAGGAAATCATTATCTGCCTCTACATGATTTAGAATGTCCACAGCAAAGTTAAAACGGCGTGGCTCGACGTCCGGCTGTAAAGCTTGCAATATCTGGACTTTGTAGGCACATAGGCGGGCTTTCGTGGGTAAGATTCGTTGCACGAGGAATTGCCAATTTCTTTGCGGTAGTTCGTATCGATTTAGTATGGCTACGTGAAAGGTTACACGAATTCTTTCGACTTCGCCTTCACCCGTGTTTGGTATTCCACATCTTGTCCTATCGAGGACGCTTCCACTTTCCAGAAACATCTTGTGCCAAGCTAAGATGCTATTACGACTTGGAGGATCTTTTCCAAATTTCGAACGAAACTTTCTTTGCACGGGGGTAAAAATTTCGTTTCCAAAACCCAACCAACACCTATCGCTTTCTCTGCTGGATTAGACATTTTTAAACTAACCTTGTGATCGGATCAGTAGCGCATCGTATTGTACTAATTGGGAAACAGAAAAGAACGTCTTTAAGTAAGTTAACGATATCTGCAAACATTCTGTTCATAACCGCAATATATTTTTTTAAATAAATTTTAAAGACTTGTCATGGACTTTTGGGACACACTGTAAAACATTTCCGTGTATAATTGCTGGAAAAACGACGATTTCTAATTTTTACCCACAAAAGGTCATCCGTTAATTAAAAGAAAATACAAGATTAAAAGCTCAATATGTTTCGACATAACTAAAGTTATGTCTTCATGAGGAGCAACTTCAACTTGTTCCTCCAACTCAAACAGCAAGTGCAACTTATTCTCGATGGAGACATGACTTTAATAGGTCGAAAGATGTTGACCTTTGAACTTTTTAAGTTCTTTTAATTAACGGATGATCTTTTGTGTGTAAAAATAAAAAATCGTTGCTCCAACTATTATTAATGTGACAATATTTTCCAATATTGGAAGTTCATTACCAAAAGAAGACCAGAAGCAGAAGTATGAAGTTTGCAAACACCTAACCACCCCCTTTTTTTTTTTCTCGAATTCAGGCTTTAGGTGCAAGAGAATCTACTGGGATGATAAGCAAGAAAAGCTCTGCATGTATTGTACAAAATTTCTTTTATGGTAACGACTTATCCTCCATAAGCCGAGAATGCACTAAAAGCATGCTGTGCTCCCAACAGGTGATCCTCTCATATGCTGACCGCATGTGACGCTATTTACTGAGCGGTGGTCGTCAGGGCTCTCTGTGTGTACGGAAACGCATTACATTACCAAGTCGTGAATCTTCAAGAGCTGATTGAGCTGCTAGATAAAAACATACTATTAAGGTGCTCTCTTATCAAGTGAAAAGAAAACGCTGTTGTTTTGTCCTCTTTAGCTATTGAATCTACTTTCGTCTAATTGCTACAGTGATAATAATACTTCTATATATCAAGCTCATGCTCATCAAATTACATATTTCCTTTCTATATTAACTGATTTAGACCGCAGTCCTTATAAACGAAATGGAATAAATTCAAGTGCACTCTAAATGAACTGGATGAAAAAATTGAAAAGTTTATTATTTTCATGAAAGAAATACGGGATTACGCCATATAATACAAATTTTGAAGATGACAATCCGATTTTTGGCGTAAATGTGACAAGGTAGGTAAGTCAGATAATATCCCAAACCTTAAAAATTTTCATCGTCCTGCAGCGGGACTCGAACCCGCGTCTCCCAGAAAACGCCCGGGTATGGTAACCACTACACCACCCAGAACGACCAAGTTGCAAGTTTCCGACCAATTTGAATCTGAGACTAAGACTCCAGGTACATCAAAGAGATGTCAAAAGAGGACTTCTCACTACGGCACTAGCGCGTGAAGTCGCCAACAACTGTGCAACATCTCTGTGGGGACAAATAAAGAAAATAGCACGATACACAACCGCCAGAGCCACGCTCCTCAGAGAAACTATAGAAATCCTATCCAGTCACGGGTTATGAAACGAGGAAACGTCAATGGACCTCCCACATGTATGGCGCACGCTCATTAATACGCGCGCTCCTAATCACACATCTAGAATATGACGCGCACGTTCTATAATACATGTATCTATGGCAAACTTCTATTTTTGAATTCACAACTGAAACTCTGTTTTTTGTTTGTTTTTGTTTTTGCATTGGAATACTTATGCCTGAAGTAGCCATCCGTGGTGGTGAAAGCTAGCGTGTTTGTACTAGTGTTTCTAATACTAGACCAATAAAACGGATTTCAGCGTTTTCGGATATTATCTGAATTACCATCGTTGTTACATTTACGCCAAAAATCGGATTATCATCTTCAAAATTTGTATTATATGGCGTAATCCCGTATTTCTTTCAAGATTTATCTGCTTCTCCGGGCAAACACGGGATAAGATTCTTAACTTCCATATTCGTTAAACATGAATGCCGGTTGCTTCGACTAGCGAATCCTGTGATGGTTATATTCAAATTGATCGGAAACTTGAAACTTGGTCATTCTGGGTGATGTAGTGGTTAGCATACCCGGGCGTTTTGCGGGAGACGCGGATTCGAGTCCCGCTCCAGGACGATGAAAATTTTCAAGTTACGTCAAAAATCGGATTGTCATCTTCAAAATGTGTTTATTATTTTGTTTCAAATCCCCGGCCAAAATTTGTTGCTTTCTCAGGTAGGCATCGGTCCTTAAAAATGTGATCTCTCGTATATGTCAAATGTCATCTGCCTTTGGAATATTTCATGCTACTATCGGCAACATGAATAAATCAGATTATTCTCGATTTTCAAGCTCTTCATGCCCTTTGTGTACATTATACTTTGAGGTTTGACCTATTCTCTTTGTTCAAATACCTTTTTACTTTTCACCTTACCCTCGCTTCATTCACAAGTGACTTTAATACGTTTAGAAAATAAAATCTCGCGAATTATTTTCCCGCTAATTATTGACTTGCCAACCATCGCCTGGAAGTTAAAATATTGTACAACCCATAATTTCGAATTGGGTAGTTTAAGGAAAATAGTGCTGTCTCAGTATTTATGACTTCGCCTTACCGATCAAGGCATGTATTAAATACAGGTTTTTATAACTTAACTAGCTTTACTACCCGGTTTTGCCCGGCACAGAATGTATGGAATCTGTAGAATCAAATAGACCAAAAGCTTTACGAATTATTTAACACGCTTCCAGGAGACACAGCAATAGAACACTGACTGAACAAAATTCGTTAACAATTTGTTATCGACGATCAAATGCATCACGTGCTTTCAGTTTCAGACGTCTTTGAGGGGCGAATTTCTAGGATAAAAAAGTTAAAAACGTATCTTTGCAAATATTTTATGAAACTGGCTGAAATTTTAATGAACACCATAAATCGTTAATAAAACCATGACCTCCAAATTTCGCCTGAATCGGTATATGACTTTTTAAATTAGCCGTAAAAGTTGTATTAATTGTTTCTGCGTATATATTTCTGTTTATCGGTGAATTAAAAGTTCCATGCCTATTTAAAAAAGTTTTGACCGCATTCCGGTGAAATTTTGAGGGACTCCTCTTATTCCCAATTCATGGTGTTGAACATTTTTTCAGCCCGTTTCGTTAACATTTCGCAAAGTTCGTTTTTGCAATTTTTAAGCACGGTTCTCAAAGAACACAAACACCTGTGGATGTACCGCGGCGATGAATGCCATCACGTGCTTGTAGATTTGAAATAGATAAGGATGACGTAGCAAACGACGCTGATTTTACTGATTATCTTATTAATTAATTCATAACTCGCGAACGGAACAACTTAGAGATTTTAAAATAGTTGCGTTGACCTATAAATTCCAGTATTGATAAGCTATGTAATTTACACGATGCCACAGTTCGGCGTTTGAGAATTTTTGCTGCTTCAGACAAAAAGACGTTTTGTGTTTTATATATAAGATACATTCTTCCGAGTTGTTAGGAAAGTTATGGCCGATTTTGAGGATAAAAATGAAAAGAGACATACTTCGCTGCACACAACCTTGTTTTGTTAAAAATAGGTGCCTTCAGCAGTCACACCTCTCTGCCAGCCGGTGACAAGTGCTTCAGTGCCAGTCCAGACCATACCTAACTCCCTGAATGCAAGAAGGTACCGAGATGCAATTTCTTCCTCTTCTCGGTTTTTGAAGGTCCTGTCCTTGAGTTAAGTGCTAAAATGCATGAACAGGTGGAAATCGGTAGGTGCCAAGTCATGTGACTATGCTAGATGTGGAAGGGTTTCGAACCTCAGTTCGTGTAGTTTCTGTTTCGCCATTTGTGACACTTGTGGTCTCACGTTATCATAGAGGAGGGTAGAACCCATCCTGTTCACTAAATATGGCGATTTGTAACATAACGTCTGGTGCATGCGGCCAATTGTTTTCACAGTATGGGATTGAGGTAATGTTTCATCAGCTTTCGAGGACGTGTAGTGTATGACCCCGTCTACCACACAGTCGAAAAAACCTTCTTCGGCGTCAGCCTTCTTTTAGGATGTTATTTCGGTCGTTCACCGTGGTTCAGCCACTGCCTAGATCACTTACGGTTGTCGCATAGCACCGACTTTTCATCTCAGGTTACAACGCGATCAAGTAGTTTTCGTTGCGAAGCGGAAGGTTGCTGCACATCTGAAACCGTTGTTGTTTCTGATGCTCAGTCAGTTCGTGTGGGGTCCACGTATTGCAATTCGTGACCTTACCAATTTGGTGGAGATGTTTGGAAATATTGACACCAACACACTGTGTTGTTTAGCGAGTTCTCTAACTGTGACGAGAGAATTTGCCTCCACGCTTGCATTCAGAGAGTCGTTATCAATGACCA
Organism: Macrothele yani; assembly: GCA_039090855.1. Lineage (NCBI taxonomy): Eukaryota > Metazoa > Arthropoda > Arachnida > Araneae > Macrothelidae > Macrothele > Macrothele yani. Next base: position 140,219,826 of record CM077010.1, read on the forward strand.
AATGTCACCCTCGGCCCGGAACGAATCTTTTCAAACCACCGAAGTACAGTACGTTTATACGTTGCTTTCTCGCCCCATGGCTTGACCACATTACTGTAGGTTTGTGTCGCATTACGACCCAATTTGAACTCATGAAGCAGAATCGCCTGCAACTCACTCCTTCCTAACATGTTGTACAGACCACTCTCACGCCAGTAGAAACGACTGCAGCCGAATCAATTATAGCGTGTGTATGTGACGTCTGAGTGGCACTTCAACTCTTCCCAATGGCGCTGCTGGTCTGCAAGCATTGTAAGCGAGTTGAATGCGGCACTTCAGAAAATCGGCCATTATTTTCCAAACTAACTGATGACAGTTCACATATCATTTCTTTCAGTTCAGTTGTTATGGGTATTCCTTTGAAAAAAGAAAGTATTACTAAGATGTCGTTTTGTTTTCGAAGAGAAGGAAGTTATCCTTTCTTCTTTTCTTTCTTTCTCGAAGAAACAAATTTTTTTTGCGAAAGATTGCTTAATGTAAAACGAAGCTTTCCTGCATATTTAATTAAATCAAGTTCGAAATGGATTTCTTTCTCACAGAACATCATAATACTTTGATCGTCAGGGTTTGACAGTAATTAAGAACTTCCCAGATGTGGCCTCTCAATTTCTTCAGCAAACCATTTGCATTTGATTCTTTACTTAAAGGAGTTCAGTTTCTTTGCATGAAAAAATAATGATCATATGATCATGATAAAGAATATCTAAATGATTCTTCTTTCCCCACAAAAATAATTTTTCATATGAACGATGTTGTTCTTGTTTATTGAAGAAGTATATTATTTCCGAGCCATCTCCTTTTTCGTAGTAAAACTACGGTTCCCTTCTCTATTGCAGACAAAGCGTACTCGCAAAAAACATAATATTATCTTCCCTCCCCCAACTCTTTATATTTTTCATCTATTCGAAGTAATGGATGGTGTTTTTTCTTCGACGGTGGTGAACTTTTATAAGAAAACCTAGTGTATTTTCGCTACTAATAAATGAAATTCAAGGGTGAGAAGAGCTTTTTTCTCATAACTATGAATAATGTTTTGTAATAACTCAAACGTTTTCTGCATTATGAACAAATATTTTTAGTTTTAAAACATACATTAATCTTCCACTTGCTTTAATTGACAAATCGTGGTGTAACAGGCAATATCATTCTTACAGCTAGTAAGTTATTTATCACAGTGAGCTGTAATGCTCCCCGTACATTCGATACATTACATGCGGGATTCATCAAGGCATTTCTGATTTGGAGGAAGGTGCTGAGAGGTATTGAAAAAATTTTGATTATGGGGTGCTAGATGAAAGATAATTTTGAATTTTTGCAGTGAAATATGTTGGATTTAAACCTTGAATGAAAAATGGGGAAAAGGTCACTAAGCGAAGAACTGTTAAATTGCTTACAGATAAGAACGTGGCAAGCACATAAGACAAACAAAATGTATTGACATAACCAACTTTAAAAAACATAATAATACCTTCAAGTTGGAACTGAGGTACAAATTATCTGCTTTAGAATGCCTAACATCGGAAGAAGTAGTTATATCTGAAGTTAACAGAGAACTCACGAAGGCACTTATGGAGACAGCAACAAAAATAGGCGGTACTAAGAATAAGTTACATCTGAAGAAAATTTCAGATAAAACAAAAATGTTGATGCAAAGGAGAAGAGAGATGAGGACAAAAAATGACATAATTTTCAAAGTGGAATATGTAGAGTTATACACTGAGTGGCCACTTTATTATGACCACCCTCTCAGTATTCCGGTGATCCACCTTTTGCCTTTAATACTGCGTCGATTCTTGGTGGCATGGACTCCACGAGATGTTAATAGGTGGTTTGTGGAATCTGAGACCATGCTTGATGAATAGCACTTTCCAGGAGTGTGAGATTTCAGGATGTGGATCCAGCTGTCAGATGGCTCGTTCAACTTCATCTCACAAATTCTCAATGGGGTTGAGATCTGGAGATTGTGGGTGCCACCTAAGCAACGTAAACTCACCGGCATGTTTCTGAAACCAATCCTGTACAATACGAGCACTATGGCAGGAAGAATTATCTTGTTGAATGCAGCCATCGCCATTGGGATAAACCATCCACATGACAGGAAGCGCTTGGTCGGCAACGATGTTTAGATAGGATGTGCCAGTCAGACGTTGATCAACACGAATTAAATGGCTCAAAGCATGCCAGGAAAACATTCCCTAAAGCATAAAGCTGCCTCCACCAGGTTGAAAGGTCGTAGCAATGCATTTGGGGTTCATGTTTTCGTGCCGTTCCCGCCAAATTCTCACTCGGCCATCCGCATGGTGCAACTGAAAACGTGATTCATCGGACCACATAATTTGTTTCCAATTATCGACTGTCCAATCCTTGTGCTCCTGTGCGAGCTGGAGACGTTTCCTCTTGTTAACTGCAGACAGCAAAGGTGTTCGAACAGGCCTTCGGCTGTCATATCCCATCCGATGCAGTGTACAGCGAACAATGCGTGTAGAGATCATTTGTGGGGATTCTTGATTAAGATGGTCTGTAATTTGCTACACTGTTGCTCTTCTGTTGTCTGTTACCAGTCTGGACACTCTCCGTTCCTCCCGAGCAGTCACTAGTCGATGACGACCACACGTTGCACGTAGAGACCCAGTGTTTTGGCTGACAATCTAGTCTTTAAACACTTTAACAACAGCTGCTCTAAAACATTTCACGAATAAGGTGGTTTCGGTGATACTCGCTCCATGGCTCCGAGCTCCTACAATCATCCCACTTTGAAAGTCCGTCAAATCGCATTTTTTACAAATCTTGTCACCCCAAATCACTTCTACTACTGTCGCAAGCACTAAGCTTTCCCTTTTATACTAGCCTCGCCATCTGGCGGCAACGGCGTGCAGCCATAGCTCATTTGTTTAAAACTGTCAGGTGGTCATAATAAAGTGGCCACTAAATGTACAGCACAGTACGGAAAATTATCACCGAAGACATAAGGAAACCCAATTGTGAACTAGTCAGAAAAGCAACTGAAAACAAAAAACGCCGGAAGAGAGCAAAAGGACATCTCAGCAAGGGATAAAACCAGATTATGGCTATGAGAAAAGAAGATGGTACTGTAACAAGAAATGGAAGCGAAATTTTGACTATGAAGAGAAATATTTCTATTCAAAACTTTATGAAAGGTATAATTCATCTATTCCAGACATTAAGCCAGGTACCAGTACCAAAGTCCCTCCAATCCTCTCTGCAGAAGTTACATATGCAATTAAGAACATGAAACGGGGAAGAGCTCCAGGAGAAGATGGAATTACCGTGGACATTATACAAGAAGCGAGTGCAGTAGTTGAAACAACACTCGCCCAAGTTATCCCCAGGTGTCTGAATGAAGGGAAAATCCCTGAGTACTTGAGCAATGCTACAATGATCCTGCTACATAAAAAAGGTGTCGTTGAGGATCTCAGGAACTACAGGCCTATCAGCTTCTTATCAGTGATTTATGAAATCTTCACTGAAGTTCTTTTACATCGCTTGAAAGTAACACTAGACGTGGATCAACAAAGAGAACAAGCTGGTTTCAGGAGTGGCTACAGCGCTGTAGATCATATCCATGTACTGAGAGAATTAAGTGAAAGAACAAGAGAATATGAACTCCCATTATGCATGGCTTTTATTGATTATGAAAAGGTCTTCGATTCCGTGAACCAATCAGCCATTACAATGGTTTTGAAATCCGGTGGTATTGAAAATGCTCACATTAACATTATTAATAACATCTATGGTCAAAGGTAAGGATATTTGAGAATACAGAACAAATGAAAATGGGAAAGGGAGTGGGACAAGATGACACCATACCTCCCAAGCTCTTTAATGCCCCATTGCAAAATGCCTTTCAGTCATTGAACTGGGGAAAGAAAGAGATAAATATTAATGGAGATTATTTACCTCTCCATCGTTTTGCTGATGACATAATCACTTTGCAACCACCTCTTCAGAGTTGCAGAGTATGATACAGGAACTAGGTGACAAGGGTAAAAATGTGGGATTAAAAATTAACTTTCAGAAGACAAATGTCATGTACAATGCTTTAACGAGAAACGAAGTTTAGCGAGAAAAGCTTGAGACAACCGTTACTTACCTTTATCGTGGGCAGTAGATATTAAGTGAGGGTCACATTGATGAAGAAAGTAATCGACGTATGAAACTTGGGGGGATAACCTTTGGAAGAAACAATACAATTTTTAAGAGCAGTATGCCAATATGTCTTAAAAGAAAAGTGTTTAATCAATGCATCCTCCCAATTCTTACGTCTGAAGCAGTGATATGGATCTGAACTTACAAAGACTTACGAAGACTGCAGACAACTCAAAGTGACATGGAGAGATGCATGCTTGGTGTAACTAGGAAAGATTAGAAAAGGAACTTGTGCATAAGGAAAATGACAAAAGCGGACGACATCATGAGCAGCGTGAAATCATTGAAATGGGAATGGGCTAGACATGTTGCCAGAAGAACGGACTAGCGATGGACAACTGAAATTTTAGACTGGTTTTTGTGGAACAGAAAAAGACCAGAAGAAGACCCCGTGGGAGATGTAGGGATGGATTTCGAAAACATACCGGAGTAACATGAAGGAGACAGGCTCAAGACAGATAATTGTTGAGATAAGAAACTTGGGGAGACCTACATGTAGCAGTGGACTGATAATGGTTGACGATGGTGTATATATATATTGTGCGGGACAGTCTTCCAGCTGTCGCTGTCTCCTCACTGTCTGCTGGATTGCGCTCGGCCATTTTGACCGCGCGGAAGAATAAGTAGGATGCATAGCAGGTAGGCTTTTACTTTTGTTCGTTTGGAAATTCGTTATTTAATTCTTTTCGTTTCTGTGCCTGCTAATCTACGTTTGTTTCTTGTTTGGCTTCCATTTAGCTTGCGTTTATAATAAAACATTTCTCTTTTTTTGGCCATGAGCATGTGTTGTGCCCCATTAGGGGAGTGCAGGCTGATTTTTAGACGTCGTGGTTGTTCTTGGACTTTCGTGGTAGGGAGGTATTTTAAGCAGCTGTACTCAACACAAAGAATTCCTAGAATAATGTGTAAATAATGCAACTTTTATATTTAATTTTGAAGTACATTTACCAATGCTTTTTATTACGTGTTTTTGTATTATGGCTTTCCGTGATTCATTGGACCTGCTGTAATATGAGCTATTATTTGCTCCTGCATTCTCAATTTTTTATTTATTTCTGTTTCATCCTTTTTTAGTAGGTCTTTTACACAGGGACTGTCACGGTTTTTTGTTTTTTTGTTTTGGTTCCTAATTGGAAATTTCGTTTTGTCAGCTTGCCACATGTAGGCCTTGCCGTCTTGCAGTTGATTTTTCTTTTTTTGGTAATTTGTTTTAAAATTTAATCCTTGTATTGTGTGGTTTATTGGTTTTTCTGTTTCCGATTGTAATCTTACAAGTTTGGCTTTTTTGACCTTTTTTACTTTAAGTGTTACCCATAAAAAAAAATGTGTAGCTGTGTTCGCACGTTTCATGGGAATGCCTAAGCCATTTTCACAATATTTGTAAACTCTGTGAAAAGTATTTCTGGTTTTGTGGAGATGATGAGTATGGGTTATATAATATATTGCTTAATTGTAATGATTCCTCACCTTTGTGGGCGAATATGGTAATTTGAAATTATTAGGTGACTTAATTTTACTTCTGTAGCTTAGCAGAAACCTATTTTCAACTAGGCCTTTGTGGAAGTTAGTAAATGCAGAGTTTCGCTGGTCCTTGAAAAAGCAAAGGCTAGGCATTTTCGACACTTTCTACATCTCGGTTTTATTTTTCTCCATACCTGTTGGCCTTGAAATTATTCATTTAATTTTTTAATTAATTTTTCTTTAAGTATTTTTGTTTATTTTTTTCTGCTTTGTAGGTGTTTACGTAATGTACCATCATCATTGTCAACCATTATCAATCTACTGCTAAATGAAAGCCTCCCTCTAGTTTCTTCCACAACGGTCTGTCTTGTGCCAGTCTCCTTCATGTTACTCCCGCATACTTTCGAATTTCATCCACTCATCACCTATGTGGTCTTCTGGGTCTTTTCCTGTCCCTCGGAATCCAATCTAAAATTTCAGCTGTCCATCGAGGATCTGTCCTTCTGGCAATATGTCCAGCCCATTGCCATTTCAGGGATCTTACTCTGATCATGATGTCTTCCACTCTTGTCATTTTTCTGATACACCAGTTCCTCTTCTTATCTCTCCTGGTGACACCGAGCATGCAACTCTCCATACTTTTTCGAGTTGTCTGCAGCCTTTGTATGTCTCTTTTAGTTAAGGTCCACGTCTCTGCACCACAGGTAAGCACTGAAAGGATGCATTGACACTTTTCTTTTAAGACAAATTGGCATATTGCTCTTGAAAATTATGCTGTTTCTTCCAAACGCTCTCCAGGCAAGTTTTATACGCCGATTAATTTCTTCATCAATGTAACCCTCACTTGATATCTGCTGTCCAAGGTAAATGTAGGGATTGGTTATGTCCAGCTTTTCTCCATCAATCGATAAATCTTCATTTTTTGTAAAAACATTGTACATCACTTTTGTCTTCTGAAAGTTCACTTTTAATCCCACTTCTTTACTCTTGTCAGCAAGTTCCTGGATCATACTCTGCAGCTGTGATGGGGTAGTTGCAAAAATGACTACGTCATCAGCAAAACGAAGGTGAGTTAGATATTCTCCATTAATCTTTATCCCTTTGTTTTTCAGTTCAGTGATTAAAAGACATTTTCCAAAATGACATTAAAGATTTTGGGCGATATAGTGTCACCTTTTCTCACTCCCTTTAAAATTTTTATGGGAGCTGTATGCTCAAATAGCCAAAATCTGTACTTGCATTTTCATAGATGTTATGAATAATACACTGCTGGGCACCCAAAATGCAACACCAAGATGGATGCATCGATTGGCCTGAAATTCTCAGCATGCGTCGCCCGCGAGAGGACATGCAGACGATTAGCATTGCAGGGAATATGCAAATTATGTGCGCCCTGCACGCCACCGAGAAGCACTATAAGATGGGTGCACAGAAGGCGGGGTGTAAGTAGTGGAAGTGTGTTGTGCTGCCAGACCTGTGCGTGGGAAGCTTCCTGATGCCTCGTCGCAGAATACGGCAATCATTCCAGCACTTTTCGGAGTTCGACAGAGGACGAAGAGTGGCTTATCGTGAGAGCGGTTTATCGTACCGAGACATCGGCGCCCGTGTGGGACGACATCCAGCCACAGTGAGGCGAGTATGGATTCGGTGGGTGCAGGAGAGAAGAACGGACCGACGTTAGCGATTGCCGCAGCCGCGGCACACCACCGAACTAGAGGACCCGCATGTTGTGCGACGGGCATTGGCGGCTCGCACCGACACATCACGAACGTTAGCGCAGGAATTAGGGTGTGTTGCGCAACAACCTGTGTCACCATGTACCGTTCGACGTCGCACGGCGCCCATTGCTCCGATTACCATTGACGTTATACCACTGGCGACTGTGGCGGCAGGAGGCCGTTGAACGCCGCACTTGGACTACGGAATGGCACGATATTGTCTTCTCCGACGAATCCCGCTTCTGCCTGCAACATCACGAAAGTCGGATTCGCTTGTGGCGGCACCGCGGCGAGAGACTGTATGACGCCTGCATTATGCATCGCCATACCTGTCCGTCGCCGGGCGTTATGGTTTGGGGCGCAATTGGATATGACACTCGTATCCCTCTGGTACTCATCGCCTGTACACTCAACAGCCACCACACCATCTCCGACGTTTTGGAGCTTGTAGTCCTCCCTTACCTGCAGGATCTGCCAGCGGCCACGTTTCAACAGGACAATACGCGCCCGCACGTGGCTTGCATCGTGCAACAATTTTTCACTGCCCACCAGGCGTCACTGCTGCCGTGGCCCGCCTGTTGCCCCGATATGTCGCCCATCGAACACGTCTGGTCGCTGATCGGTAACCGAGTGTTCCGGCAAGCACCACCAGCGGCTACGCCTGATGAACTGTGGCAACGTGTTGAAGCAGCCTTGACCGACAACCCCAAGCCCACATCCAAAGCCCCTTTCGTTCGATGCCGCGGCGTGTAGCGGCCGTTATTGGCAGCCATGAGCGCCACACGCACTATTGATGTCTGTGTGTTCCGCAAGTCTCACGGGCCTGTAAGCTCAATCGTTTCATCTTTGTATCTATTCTTATGTGTCCAGTAAATCTGGCTTTGCCATCTCGTGTCCTTGATGGTGTTGCATTTTGGGTGGCCAGCAGTGTATATAAAAATTGGCCTTGTTGTTCAAAGCGTAAAGACCAACACATCTGACGATTACAGAGCGTCCTTTCCTAAAAGAGCTTGCTAGCCTATACCCTCGCGTTCGTTGTGACGTATGAAGATATTTAATGACGCGCGTCCCGTATGCAAATTAGCTGTGAGAACCTGGCAGCTACCGAAGTAGTATGTACGTAGGAGGGTGAACCGTGTCTGATACGAGATCATTCTGTTTTGCAAGTGTTTTAACGAATGAGCGGGAAACAGTGTATATATGGAATACAGAAGTTGTCCTGCAGAGAAAAGATGGATGCTTTTACACAGGCTGAATTATTCGAAGCTCAAAGAAAGTCTAAGCGCTGGTTTATGACCATTCGTCCGAGAGTGGTCCGGGTTCGAATTCCTGTGTGGAATGGATAATGTGTTTGTGCATTGGCTCTCACTTTCTCTCCTGGAAACCAGTGTCCCTAAATTAGGGACGGACAATTGCTTATAGCCCATTGAGTTGATCACGGTGGTCGTTAAAGTTTCAATCAAAAAAAAAAAAAAATTAGGTCGAACTGTGACAGACTTTGCCAGAGATTGGAATAGCGCACAGCAGTGTCGTATATTTGAGGCTAGCTAGACTAACTGCGAAGCCCAAAGAATACACAAATAATAGACAATTAAATATGCACAAATAAAAGTCAATTATCGACAAAATTAAGATATGTCCATATTTTCTCAACGAAAAAAGGAAACACAAACGTGCGGATTCGCTACCTTGACGCAGTCTGGCGAGCAAAGACCAACGGCTTGACGCAACCAGCTCTTCCAGTCTTCGCTGTTCTGATTCGAAGACCTTCCATACGATTGCCTGCTAGCGTTTCCATGACAACATGACTGAGCTTGTATATTGGAATGGGCCATTGCTTTGGGCAACGGCTTGCTCAGAAAAGAGAAGACTTAGATTACCGCAGTAACTCGCATGCTCCCTACCGTATCATTACGTATTTTGGGAGAGTTGTTTCAGCTTGTGTGAAGTGTCAATGAATTAAAATCAGTCATATTATATCTTAAATTCATGCCTTTCTTGGATTCGAACTGTTTTGATAAATTTGGTGAAAGCTTCCCTGAACATCTACTGTCAGAACTTAAAGACCTCTGTGCTTCAAATTTGATACAGCCCGACTGGAAAATGAAGTGAGGGTGTTTTATCCCCTTGAGGAATACAAAAACAAATCAGTGAGAAACATTACTTGTTACATAAAGTTGAATAAGTTGGACATAGCGTTTGGTTAGGTGCTCAAAAGAAGCAGACCTAATATTAAAGTTTCCATCAACAACTGCAACCGCCGAAATACGTTTTTCTGCATTAAAAAGAATCAAGACATACACTGGCGTACAAAAATTAAGGACGTAACGGTTTTTCGAATGTAACGTCGTGCAGAAGTGCTCCACATCGACTCAAATCATACCATAAGATCCCCAAGATGTAAGAATATGGGACAAGTGAGCAAAGCCGTCCAAACAAGGAATCCAACGGATACAAAGGCACTTTATTGAAAAGGTAGCTTCGAGCACAACTAGACAGAAGACAGAAACGTCCATGTTACAGGCGGCTGCCAAGAAAAATCCATTCTTTAGTAGAGGATATGATCACCCCTGACTGCGTTTCAGGATTTACAACGTCTGTCCATTCTGAGGACGAGGTAGTCAAGGAGCTGTTGAGGCATCGCGGCCCATTCCTCTTGTAGCGCCAATCGCAGCAGCGGAATCATTGCTGTCGGGCGGTGCCGTGCTGACAAGCGTCTCCCGAGAAAGTCCCACACGTGTTCGATTGGATTTAGGTCCGGGGACCCTGTGGGTCTCTCCATGTGTCTTCACTCTTCAACAGCTCTGCGACAGCCACTGTACGATAAGGTGTAGCGTTGTCGTCCATGAAGAGGAACTCAGGACCCACAGCACCTCTAAACATACGCACGTAAGGCAGGAGAACCTCGGTACAATAGCGGACACCAGTGACTGAACCTCCTCGGAAGATGTGGAGGTCAGTACGGCTACCAAGCATGATACCGCCCTAAACTAGAACTCAGCCACCTCCAAACCGGTCCCTTTCGATGACGTTGGAGGTGTGATTCCGTGTTCCCTTGCTCTCTCCAGATGTGTATACGTCCAGAATCGCTCGTCAGACTAAATCGGCTCTCATGCGTGAAGAGAACTCGACCCCATTGCTGATGTGTCCAGTTCTTGTGTTTCTGGAACCAGAGAAACCGCAGTCTCCGATGAGCAGGCGCTAATGGCACACACCGTTCTGGTCGTCGTGCAAATAGACCACCTTCGTGCAGCCTCCTGGCCACGGTAAAACACGATAATGGACGTCCATTTGTCTGTTGCATGTGCCTTGCGATTTATCCCGCTGTCTGCCGTCTGTCTCTTCTCGCCTGTAGGACAATATACCGGTCGTCCGCCGCCGTGGTTGCTCGTAGTCGACCACTGCTAAACTCTCGAACAGTTCTTGCTGTCGTTTGGAATGCTTTCCAAACTCGTGAAACGATGCTGTGTTCGATTCTAAACGCCTCGGCCACACTAGTCACACTTCGACTTTCTTCCAGCTTCCCAATGACGCGACCTCGGGTAAAGTCATCCAGATGTCGTCTACAGGATTGCCTGTTGGCCATATCACACGGTGGCAGCAACTCGACGTCTGTCAAAACGATGTACACCGTGTCATAGCTTTCACCGAATTGCGAAGCGTACACCGCCCATGTGCTTTATAACTTCCGACATCCCCCCACCCCCATCCTACGTTATGCTGCTTATATGCGCATGCCCTACCGTACCGGACTCTAGTCTATCTCTTGCGTGGTCTTTTGGTCCGTTCTGCCTGCTCGTTCCGCTGTTATGCTAGTTTCTCCTCTTCGTCCTTAATTTTTGCTCACCAGTGTATCTTAGAGCCACACAAAGACGTGTGCATTTGAGCAACTTGGCTTTTTTGTCAATACAGAGAACCATTCTTTTTGAATATGAAAAAGTACTCGGAAAAAATGTTTTATGAAAACGTAAGACTCAAGTTCACACAAAAGGAAAAGAGAATGGAGAAGAAGGGTACAAATATAGTATTCAGAAGAAGAATGGAGTTCATGTACAAACACGTGTTCAAATAAAGTATTCAGAGGAAGAATGGAGTTCATGTACAAACACGTGTTCAAATCCTAGTCCTCGTAATTAATCATGTTAATTATGAAGATTAGGATTTGAACACGTGTTATAATTTACAATCCTCATAATTAACACGTGTTCAAATCCTAATCCTCATAAAATAGTCATGTTAGCAACAGCATGTACCTAAAATTTAGAAAAAAATTTACTTCTATTATTTAACAATTAAAACTTAAACTTCGAAATTAAAAAAAAACAACAGTATTGGGGGGAGGGGGAGGGTGGGGGGGTACTATAGCCCAGGTCTCCGACCCAAGATACGCCACTGGTGCACAGTATCGTGTCGCAACTTCATTTAGCTTTCAGAAGACACAGAACCATTTCCATTTGTTCTCTTGGAGGTTGCCCCAGCTGTAGAAGCCAGCGAAATGAGCGTTACCTTTGGCATAATGGCAACACCAAATCAGAAAGCTACAGGTAAGGGCTAGTTAGCTAGTCGTCTTCAAGAAAGCACAGGTCTGCGAACTTAGCGCTAAATGGTGTGAGGACATTCAAAAGGAGCACGACTGTGCGCTGAAACCCGCACGCTGTCTACTATTATCGTGATAGCATTGTACAACCAGGCTTACTTTTTTATGACTCATATTGACTGGTCTACATATCAGTTTACCAAGTAATGTTCACTGATAAAAGCTGCTTCAGTCGTTCGTCGGTTGCTAAGCAGCAGTTTATGTGGTGGAAACGTGGGGCAGCGTACGGAGCAAGGAGCACCGTTGAACGGGATAGATTTAGCCATCGAGACGTGATAGTTCGGAACTTTATAGAGTCCAATTGAGGAACCGAATCGCAGGCAGTGGATCAAGGGATAATTACTGGGCCTTGGTACTGCTGTAATATGATCCTTCGCCACGTTTGTCTGTACCGTGGTGGTGTTTGTGCAGATTTCATTTCTATGGATCCTAATACACATCCTCACCGTAGAGAAGCTGGGGTAGATAAAATATTGGTTAGTGAGGATATCCGTTGGATGAAGTTGCCAGCGCATTCCCCTGATTTCAACCCAATGGAATATATATGGTACGCTCTATGGAGACGTGTTGTGCAAAGGAATCCGAAATTCGAAATTATTTCGGCAAATGCACGAAATGGAACTTCCCGAGAGACACGTAATAACAGCGTGGCATGTAAGGTTGCTGGAAACCGGCTCAGTTGAAAAGTAGAAGGCACGTGGGAAGTATTTGTTTGAAGAACAAGTGGAGGTCATTCGAGAAGCGTTCCACCTTACGTGACACGCAAGGTTGCCGGAAACCGGTTCACTTGAAAAGTAGAAGGCACGTGGGAAGTATTTGTTTGAAGAACAAGTGGAGGTCATTCGAGAAGCGTTCCACCGCAGGCCGACTAAGTCTGTTCGTTGTGCCAGTGGTGGATTGATGATCTCAAGGTGGACAGTCCACGATGTTCTTCATAAGAGATTACGTCTTCATGTGTACGAAATTCAGTTATTGCAGAAGCTAAATCCAAATGATATTCCTTTAATACAACAGGTTGCTTCCGATATGCTGTCAAAGACTGACGACAACAGCTTTCTTCAGCAGGTGATTTTCAGCGACGAATGCACATTTCGTGTCTCGGGAATGGTCAGCAAACACAACTGCAGGATATGGGCATCTGAGAATCCGCACGCAGTGAGAGAGCTGCAGCAAGATAGCTCTAAAGTGAGCGTTTAGTGCGGCTTAACTGTGCATGAAAGTATGGGTCCGTTCTTTTTCTTTGAAAGGACTGTAACAAGATGTTTATTTGGATATGCTGGAACTATATGCCACACCGCAGATACCAGACCGATTATTTTCCAACAAGACGTAGGTCCCCTCATTACGCAATGCCCGTCAGGACTCATTTGGACCAATATTTTCTCCAGGGATTTGGATCGGCCGTGGCGGACGGGCGCTATGGTCTCCCAGATCTCCGGCTCTTACCCATCGTGATTTTTTTGAGTTGCATATCAAAGACGTTGTCTTGCAAACTCCAGTAAACGATTTAGAGAATCTGAACCAAAAGATTATTGCTGCTTGTGGAAGTTCCCCTTCGCAGGTGCTGGAATTCACATTGGGAGAGGTCGAATACACCTTTGGATATTTGTTGCGCCACAAAGGGTTCACATGTGGAGAATTATTGATAGCCAACGAAACTTGATGAAAGAAATTTCGAAAGGAACAACAGACAGGTTTGGTACTCTGAGTAGCGCAAGATCTCAGGGCCCTGTGCGTTAAAGGGTTAAGAGGGCAACGAGAAGTATTTCCTGTTTTTCTTTGATTTTATAAGACCCTTGCCGAGATGCCCCAACAATTAACTAACATTAGCCAATAAAATTGCCATACTCGACCAAAACGAAATTCAACTTTCTAACACGTCATCAGCAGCTGGGAGAGATAACGGGAGTGCAAGAATTCACAATCGTATGTGTGATAAGCCAACAAAACAAACTACAAAAGGAATAAGCGTTGCTCTCATAACTGGAAAAAATTCCAAAAACAGAAGCGAGAAGGCAAAGATCCACACTTTGAGTTGGCCCTCAATCAATGGTTCTCTATTGTACCCAAACGCGGTGTGCATGTCAGGGTTCCGGCGTTGAAAACCGGATCAGAAGGGAATAGTTGGTTTTGGAATCCAGGCAAGAAATTAAATGTAAGGACACGGCGAGAAGGACAGTTGCGATGCTCCGAGGGCTGAACAAAGGAAATCTGCTAAACTGCGAGATTTGCTCCAGACATGTAGTGCAGGTAATACCTACTATGCTGACAAAACAAGTGTCCTTTATTGTGCCACCCATAACGGTTCCCTGAGGTACGAAGATGGAACAATGTCTGGATCAAAAGAACAATGGATAGTGCTGTGTTGCTCAAACGTACCAGAAAATAATAAACAAAAGCTGTTGTTTATTGGAAAAAGCGTAGTGAATCGATGCCTTAAAGGTATTAGAATAGTCATTTCGCCATCGTGACTAGTCATTTAGCTACTGAGACTAGTTATGGAATCTTCTTTGTTCCAGTTTAAAAGTATACTTTTGGTTTCTTGTCTGTCAAAAGTTCTGGAAGCATCTTGATTCTAGTTTCAAAGTAGGTTTGTTGTTGCTGTTGTTGCAGTTTTAACTTCTGGAAACTTCTTCATAACAGTAACAAAATAAGTTTCTGCTTGTTTGTCAGTCCAAATATATGGAAGCTTCTTGATTCCAGTTTCAAAGTAGGTTTTTGGTTCTTTGTTCAATAGTTCTGGAAGCTATTTAGTTCCATTTTCAAATTAGTTTTTTTGTTGCTGTTGTGGCAGTTTAAATTTCTGAAAGCTTCTTGATAACAGTAAAGTTTCTGCTTCTTTGTCAGTCCAAATTTTTGGAAGCTTCTTGATTCCAGTTTCCAAGTAAGTATTCTGTTGCTTGTCAGTCAAAAGTTTTGAAAGCTTCTTGATTCCAGTCCCAAAGTCGATTTTTGGTTGCTTTTCAGTTCAACGTTCTCAAAGCTTCTTAATTCCTATTTTGCAGGTTTTTGATTGCTTTCCATCCAATTCTGAACAGCTACAAACACTTCGAATTCTGTGAAGTGGGAAACTGTCATTTATCCACTAGGCACTCGTTTTTTTTATTTAGAAGTGAAGTCGAGGCTCAGGGGTTTTATCATAAATCAAAATAAATCTGTACATTTGCCCTGTCTTTTTCGTGTTGCTACAAAAGCTGAACAGCAACTAAACGTTCTTTCTTTTGCTCTTGCGAGAGAAGTCGTGGGTTTGAAATTGTGTCAGCTGGATATAACTTGGTCTATTAGAGGTTGCAGCTGGAAACATGAATTCGAACATCTACCTCGATATTCTAGATATCTGTCCAATTTATTTTCAATGGAGGCACTTCAGTAAATACCGTTGCTCGTTCCGCCATTGTTATGCATCCACGCCACACTGCGATATGCGAAGAACTACGTCGAACTGTTGAACTGCGCCAGCTCAAAGTACAAAGCTCAAACCTATCGAAAGTTTTCTGGATGCATTTAGACCTGAACCGCTTAGCCCGATTTAGAACTGAAGAGCTTAGCCCGATTTAGAACTGAATGGCTTCGACCTTTCTATGAAATTAGATTTGATGGAAGACTGAGAGAATTTTCCTGTAGACAGTAGAAATGATACCCAAAAAGGTTGCTGTAGTCAGTAGAGCTACATGCAACCTTTGTATCTATGAAGAGTTTGAAACAAAAGACAAGCGTCTGTTCTAACTTACAGTAGTTGACTAAACACTTTTGGCGGTATGGTGCGGTACTTCGTTTCTCTCTCTCTCTCTCTCTCTCTCTCTCTCTCTCTCTCTCTCTCTCTCTCTCTCTCTCTCTCTCTCTCTCTCTCACATCTTTCTCTCTCTCTTTTTCTCTCTCCTCTCTCTCTCCTTTCTCCCTTTGTCTCCTCTCTCTCTCCCTCTGTCTCCTCTCTTCCTCCCTCTGTCTCCTCTCTCTCTCCCTCTGTCTCTCTCTCTCATCTCTCTCTCCTCTGTCTCTCCTCTCTCCCTCTGTCTCCTCTCTCTCTCTCTCTCGTCTCTCTCTCTCCTCTGTCGCCTCTCTTGTCTCTCTCTCGTCTCTCTCTCCTCCCTCTCTCCTCTCTGTCTATCCTCTCTCTCTCTCTCTCTCTCTCTCCCTCTCTCTCCTTTCTCTCTCTCGTCTCTCTCTCCTCCCTCTCTCTCGTCTCTCTCTCCTCCCTCCCCCTCTCTCTCTCTTCTCTCTCCCTCTCTCTCTTCTCTGTCTCTCCTCTCTCTCTGTCCTCTCCCTAACTGCTCCCTATTTCCTCTCTGTCTCCTCTCTCTCTCGTCTCTCTCTCCTCCCTCTCTCCCTCTCTGTCTCTCCTCTCTCTCTCGCTCCTCTCTCTCTCCTCTCTCTCGCTCCTTTCTCTCTCCTCTCTCGCTCGCTCCTCTCTCTCTCTCTCTCTCTCTCTCTCTCTGTGACTTCGCTTCGAAATTATGAAACAGGTTGACATGTTATGTGTTTTGAGACATTCTATAACTTAACCAGAATGACGTTAACGTATGAAAAACAGTGAAAGTATTGAAATCGTTAGATTTAGACAGGACATAAGTCAAAAATCAAAGATATTCTTCTACCGAAAGTCATCTCAATACAGTGGTTGTCCTGTACATAGCGTACAACATACCATCTGCGACAAAGATGACTACCAGCGTCTGGTTTACTTGTAGCGCTGTAATTTTTAACATTTCTTTTCGTTCAAGAGACGGATGATTTGCCTGCGCTCTGGTGTGTTTTGTTTGAAAACTACAGCAGCGTCTGTGGGAGCGAATGCTATGATGTCTGTTATACGATAATCCCGAAAAGATCCAACGCGCTTCTCTGTTTACTATGTGAGGGTTGAATGCCTACTGGACTGTGAGTATAGCTTTGAAAGAGAATTCATAGCAGTTAATTTCTACGCACTTGTGCGAAGTGCTTTGTCTCCATACGGAGACGGAGTGGATGGATTTCAGTACAAATCAGCAATTATCTTCAAAAACCGAAGACAACAGATCGCGTCTCTCGATCGATGGAAGGGAACAGATACGTTTCCTCTTAAAAACAAGCTCAGGGAAATGACGCACTTTTCAAGCAGCGACTTGAACTTTGAAATATGTATAAGATATTTACAGCGATGGGTATTCTAAACCAGAGTGTATGTTATTGAAAGGTCTCATAATTCTGAATATTCATTCCGTATTTTTGGACATAAGTACTCGTGCACCCTTAAATACCATGAAATTTCTGCTATAATAGATACGTTTTTAAATGTTGCCATTACGGAATACTACAATTCCTAGAACGTCCCAGTGGCGCAGTGGTCTACGCGATGGTTTCTGATCATTCGTCCGAAATAGGTCCGGGTTCGAATCCCAGTGAGGCATGGATTTGTGTTTGTGTTACGGCCTTGACTGTCTCCCTTCCCCGGAACTAGTGGTCCTAAATTAGGGACGGGCGACTGCTTAGAGCCCATTGAGTTGCTCACAGTAGTCGTTAAACCTCCAATCAAAAAAAAAATGTTCCTAGACAAATAATCCAATGGAAATAATCAATCTAAAATAACTGTGTGATTCCTTTTAAAATGAGCCAAGACCTATCCCATCTTCCTAAAAAAAAGGAGGTGGTGAGAGGGGAAATAAATTATCTCGGTTGCTTAATGACCAGGCCGAAAGCTCTTCAGTGCGAGACTGCGCTGCCAATATGTAGTTGGCCTCAAAGAATGGATTCTACAATTGGGCATACATCACTCAAGTTTTCCCGGATTATTCTCTCTTTCACGGAAGTGCGAATTATGACGGAATTGCATCGGCCGAACGGGAGGAGAATAAAGAGTGACAACAACAGAAACATACAACTTTTCGGCTGAACAAAATTCAAAAACCTTTGTGAATGCAGCAACAAAAGCAGAAACCACAGTGTTAAACAGCACGACAAGAAACTACGGAATCTAATGTGATTGTTAAACCGTAACAGAAGGGAAAAGAATATCTCACTTCAGAGTCGTAATCCTGAGATATAGTTGAAAAGGAATCAGTGCGAAACCACAGCCATAACGAACTAAAACCTTTTATCGGAAACCGTTCTCCGAAATAATTTCAATGACTGAAGACCTGAACACATTAATATCTCAAAACAGTGATGGAAGACAGAAGATTATGATCCTATGAAATCTCAGCATGACATAAAATTGTGACGACATATTGAGAAAACACTTGAGCCATCAACGCAATGGCTTAGAAAAGACATAAACTCTTTTTTGTGCAGACATAATAGAAAAAAGCACACACTGAAAACCTTCTTCAACCCGCCGAGAAGAAGTTATTTATATTTAATATATTGAAGAAACGCGAGACCAGGAAACACCTCTGGAGGTAATGGAATCTGATTTGACATTATGAAAACAGCTGGTGAGGAAGCAGAAACCATAAATCTTTCCTGCTTTTTACTAGGCAGTAAAATGGAAGATCACTTGCTGAGGATTTGGATAGCGCTGTGTAACGTATATTCTATTTTAACTTCCCTTGTGAGTTTCTTTTTCTATGAAAATTTGAGTTCGTTCTCTTAGACATTTTTAAACCTTAACGTTATGTCTTTTCCCTCAAACGAGAATGATGTTGGCAACACACTAAGGCCAGAACAAGAGTGACGTATGTATGTGATAAGAACGTTAGATAAAAAAACGATGCAGAGGTTGCTTTGCGTGTGGAGATGTTAGATCTTTACTGAGTTTTGACTGAAAACTTCTTGACTAAGATATGTGAAGTGGTGTGTTTTGTATTTCGTCTAATGTGACATACGTACATATCACTAAGCTGTTCTCTGATATTCAGACTACTGCTTTTGTATCAAACTTCTCCATTTACAGCGATCTTGACATACAACCTGGGATTTACTGATATCCATTAAACGCCGTACACAAGATCTTTTATACTTCATACTCATAATCTTTTTCTCATACAGACACTCCGGAATCTGATCCACCCATCTCTTCCTCGGTCTTCTTCTGCCTTTCCTTTCTGCCACTTGGGCTAAAACAGATGTTCTTAGTAAGCATCTCATCACTCAGTCTTTCAACGTGGCCAAACCACCGAAGCATATTAGTCTCCACCTTACTAACAACATTTTGCTTCACATCACATAACTGCAACAGATCTTCATTCCTTACACAATCAGACCGTGTCTGGCCCCAAACCCTTGTAAGTAACTCATTTCTTCAGCACACAAACGGCTTCTATGTTTCTTCTGTAGTACCCAGGTTTCACTACCATACATCAGAGTAGTTACAATTACACTTTCATACACAGCCATGCGGGACTCTCTAGAGAACCCATCATTCCTGTGAAAACCTCCCAGAGCAGCTATGACTTTTAATGAAGAATTCACTCGCCTACTAATTTCACCATCCAATTTGTTCTCTCTGTCAAACATGCTTCCTAAATACACAAACTCACTGACCTGGTCAATCACAGTGCCATTTATACTTACATCACATTCAGTGCCATTTATACTTACATCACATTCAGTGCTACCAGTTCCTCTCTTAAAGTTCATAACTTTGTTTTTCCCCTTATTTACACTCAGTTTCAATTTCATGCAAACTTCGTACATCCGAGACAACATACTCTGCAAATCATTTTTGCTCTTTGCCAACAGGACAGTGTCATCAGTATACAGCAATCTGCACACACGGATATCACCAAGACATAAACCACTATTATCTATTTTGGCATCACGCATGCATGCGTCCATAAATATATTAAACAGCCATGGTGACATTACACAACCTTGTCTAACTCCAGCACCAATGGAAAACCATTTTGATAAAACACCATACAAGCTCTACTACCAGCATACATAGTTTTTACACTATTAAGTAGATTCCCAGTAACACCATATTCATTCAATACCTTCCACAAAAGTGTCCTATTCACTCGGTCGTAAGCTTTCTCTAAATCTATGAAGGCAGTAAAACCTTTCTTCCCAACAGCCAGATACTTTTCAATCATCATGCGTAGTGCAAAAGGTTGATTAGTGCAGCCTTTACCAGGCATAAAACCACTCTGAACATCCCACACTTTAGCTGATGTAAGACTCCATACTTTTTCAATAACAACCTTACCAAACACTTTCCTTGGCACACTTAGTAGGTTAATACCACGATAGTTCTTGCATTCAGTCTGATCACCTTTTCCCTTATACAATGGAACAATGATAGCATCCTTCCAATCCCGAGAGACCATTCCTAACTTCCAGTACAACTGTCAAATTTCAGTTAACCATTCAATTACAGAGTCACCACCAGATTTGAACATCACGGCAGTTAGGCCATCAACTCCGGGAGCCTTACCATTCTGAAGAGATTTTAGAGCTCTACACATCTCTTCTCTTGAGATCCCCCATGTGCTTCCATCCTTCTCTGTGACCTGCTTCTGCCACTGAATCACCTTTGCTTTCGTGATCTAATAACTCACAGAATTATTCACCCTATCTCTCACTTAACCCATTGGGCTCCCATATCATTTCCCCGATACTATTCTTCACACAACTTACAACTTTGTTTCCCCTATTTTTCCTGAGTCTTATGTACTTCCACAAATACTTCCTATCTTTCCAAAAAGCCAGTTCATGCCTTTTCACCTTCTCCTTCCTATCATTTGCCTTACTCTGGCGAACCAGTTTATCAGCTTCACACTTCTTACAGCGATATTTATCCACAGAAGCTCTAACTTGCAACATCCCCAAATAGACTTCCTTCTTTCTCTTTACTGCATCTTCAATCTCATTATTCCACCAAGCATCACCTCTGTTGTTACCCACTATTGTGATGCCAGAGACCCTTTTAGCATCAGTGACAACACGGTTCTTAAAACATTCCCACTTCTTTTCTACATCCCTCTCACCAGACGTAAGCTCCTTCAGTCGTTCTCTGAGTAAGTCAGAATAACGCTGATTACCTTCAAGGAGCCTATCAACATTTATTCTTTCTATCCTGGGCCTCTTCCTATTCCTTTTCCTCCAACCAACATTGAGTTTCACTCGTGACACTACCAAGTAATGATCAGAACCAACAGCCACACCTCTCAACACACGAGTATCAACAACTAAGTTTTTCTCTAATGTTCCTGGACCAATAAAAAGTTGACGTTAGTTGATCTTCTATATGGGTTTCGTCTGGCCGTAAAACCTTAATTTGAGATCTCCGGTACAATTAATTACATCGCATTTACCCTTCGTCTAACATCTATTCAGCCGGAAATCTTACAAAACGTATAAAAAGGGTTACGTAATAGTTGTTGTAATCAAGTAAATTAAGAAGGATAGCAAAATCAAAATTGCTTGAGAATTATTGGCACGATCTGTGTTTGCGGAAGCTTTGCTAATACGTTACTTGAAGAAAGAGCTTGGGTATGGATCACTAAAATACGGAGATCAAGCTTTGATTATTATGAAGAAACGTTACATAATTAAACTCAGAGTTTGAAGAAAATGAAAGGACGAGTCAAAATGAAATCGCACAGTTTCTATTGCTGTTCTTATTATTAACAGAGTTGTCTATATTCTAGCACGTCTTTCTTCTGGAAAAAAGTACGTGCCTAGTAATACCACGTCAGTCCGTTGGCCTCTGGGAAACATCCGGGGGTTACTAACATACCCCGTTGGCCCACTGGTATGGGCACATATCGGTCGCCAAACGGTTGTCAGTTCTTCAAACAAAATGTCTAGTTCATTGCCACATCGGGGATTTTATTTTCATCATGATGTCTTCCGCTCTTGTCCTTTTTTTGATCCACAAGTTCCTCTTCTTATCTTTCCTGGTTACACCAAGCATTCATCTCTCCCCGCTCCCTTCAGTTTTCTGCAGCCTCTGTAAGTCTTTTTTTTACGATTTCCAACCGTAGGTTGAAGAAGCGTATATGCTCCAGCTTTGTCCGTCCGTATGTCCGCACGATAACTGGCATAAAAATAGGTCGATTTCGATGAAATTTTAGTATGTGGTAGGGGACCACCCGGGGACAAACCCTATTGAAAATGGGACAAATGGGGTCAAAGGTCACGACGTAGGAGCGGGATCATTCCATTAACCTTATGCGTCATAACTTGCGTAAATATGGTTCGATTTCAATGAAAGTTTACTATGTGGTAGGAGACCGTCTGGGGACGAACCCTATTTAAAATAGGTGAAGTGGGGTCAAAGGTAACGACGTAGGAGCGGAATTATTCCATTACCCTTATGCGTCATAACTTGCGTAAATATGGTTCGATTTCAATAAAAGTTTACTATGTGGTGGGAGACCGCCTGGGGACGAACCCTATTCAAAATTGGTGAAGTGGGGTCAAAGGTCAGGACATAAGTTCGGGATGCATTCCATTGCCCTCATGCATCATAACGTGCGTAAAAATGGTTCGATTTCGATGAAATTTCAGTATGTAGTAGGGGATCACCTGGGGACGAACCCTATTGAAAATGGACGAAATGTGGTGAAGGGTCAGGACATAGGATTGCGATCCACTCCATTGTCCTTATCCGATATTATTAAGGAGGACGTCAAGTAATTTTGCTTCCTATACTTCAATGGAAAATCTTTTCTACACATTTCCTTCACAATTAATGTGTTCCCAAGGATGAAAATTTGAACACTGATTAAAACAACTTCATATTATAACTTGGAAAACTTAATATTTTCTAAAACATAAACATAATTATATTAAAATTCAATAACTTTTTCTTTGGTGGTGTTGAAACCAGAGAAAAGATGGCGCGACCTGTACTTTGACGACGTCAATGGACAAAAAAATGTTGGATTGCATAATTACAGTTATGGTTTAGAAAATATTAAGTATTTCAAGTTATGAAATGAAGCTATTTTAATCGATGTTCACATTTTCATCCTTGTGAAAGCATTAATTGTCCAGAAAAAAGATGGCGCGACCTGTATTTTCATGACGTCAGTAGACAAACAAATGTTGAATTGCATAATTATGGTTATGTTTTAGAAAATATTAAGTATTGCAAGTTATAAAATGAAGATATTTTAATCGATGTTCAAATTTTCATCCTTGGGAACTTATTAATTGTGAAGAAAATGTGTACAAAAGTTTTTCCATTGGAAGTATAGGAAGCAAAGTTACTTAACGTCCACCTTAAAGTAGCAACGCTTGTATGTATGTATGTATATTTTATTTTGAAAACGGCTCTAAGAATTTTGATGAAAGTCGTTAACCTACCATTTTCTGGTACTAGAAATCGATTTAGCTTGATCTCGACTTTAGAAGAATTCGTTTAGTGGGTTAAATAACCACCCCGAATTATAACGTTTTTAGTGATGGCGTTGTTCCATTAATGTTACCAATGCTTAGAAATCTTATGACGTCACAACTCGCGTTTGAGAATGTTGGCGCGCGGTCACGCCATCTGTCTCTTTACGTCACGCGTTGTGTGTGGATCCTATTAAAGATTTATGACGTCACACTTTTGCGGCGGGCAGATGGTCGCGATTCCCATCTGCCTCATTACGTCACGCATTGTGTGCGTATGTCCGTCAGCACGATACGATAACTCGCGTAACAACCGTTGGATTTCGATGAAATTTTAGTATCTGGTAGTAGATCACCTGTGAAGGAACCCTATTTAAAGTGAACGAGATGGGGTCAAAGGTCAGTAAATAGCAGAGGGATCCATTCCGCTGCTGTTATGCGCCATAACTAACGCAAAAAAGGTTCGATTTCGATGACATTTTAGTATGTGGTAGGGGACCACCTGGCGACAAAACTTATTGAAAATGGGCGAAATGGGGTCAAAGGTTAGGACACAGGAGCGGGATCTATTCCATAGCCCTTATGCATCATAACTTACGTAAAAATGCTTCGATTGCGACAAAACTTTATCATGTTATTTCGGAGGTATACCAAGCCGAAATAACATGATAAAGTTTATATTTGAAATGATCAAAGTTTAAGGCACAGGACCGAGATTTATTCCACAGACATTATTCTCATAACTTGAGTGATAACTTGAGTGATAACTTGAGTAATGATTCCTGTAATGTTGGAAAGCGTATTATAATCAATGCATTGCATGATTTTATTAACTTGTTTTTATTATTACAGGTCTAACGACCACCGTGAGCATCTAAATGAGCTGTAAGCTGTCACCCGTTCCTAATTTGGGGACATTGGTTATAGGGAAGGGGGTGAGCCAGTGCCGTTAGACAAACACAACAACTAAGCTTCGTCGGGATTCGAAACCGGACCCATCTCGCACAAATGATCAGAAGCCATCGCTTAGACCACTGCTCCACCAGGGCGGTCAAGTACACGTTTTGGATCTGTAAGTAAGAACTGGAAGGATGCACCGATTAAACATTTTTCTTTGAAGACAAAAAGGTAAATTGATCTTAAAAATCGGACTGTTTCTTCCGACAAATTAAACATCTGCTAATAAGATATGTCTATATATCAAACCAAATTGTTATCTGCTCTTTTTGATCATGTATCCAAATGTAAGTTATGCAAGAACATGTTTCTGATTGGCTGGATAGCTTACGGATTGAAACGAATTACTAGTTTTTCTTGGTTGGTTGGTGGCATGGGGCTGTTCACCGGCCATACGATGAGCAATTCTAACGCCTATAAATAAGCAGTCTGCCCGAGTGTTGGGGGATCAGTTCCAGGATAGGGAGACAGCCATCCCCGTAAGGCAGGCTCTCCTCCAATGCCTCATCTGGCACTTGAGTCTGGGCACAGCTAGAGCAAGTAGCCGGGGCACTCTTTGGCCACACGTGGCCCTTGCTCCATAAAACTAAATCAACCAAGTAGCCGGAAACCCACGCATCTGAAAACTCGCTCATCGGGCGGACAATTAGGTAAGATTATCTGGTTGAACATGTGAGTCTCGAGGAATTCGAGTCCGGTGTTGTGCAGTGGAAGCATATCCGGCACGTAACTGGAACACCCTGTGCCCGATTCCCGGTGGCGGCCAATGAGGATTTTTCCGTGATTCACTTATAAACGTGGAAAGAGCGATGACCTCTGTTTGATGTTCCTAATCCACGTCAAATGTCTGTATTAATTATTCATTCGCCTTCTAATTATTTTTTCATTTGCTGCTTACCATCTTTGGTGTTGTGCTGGGCTCCTAGAAGCAACCTGCCAAATTAGTTTGGCAGTTAGTGCATGTGAGTCTGGAGGAATACGAGGCCGCTGTGGTGCAGTGGAAGCATATCCGGCGCGTAATGGGTTCGATTCCCGGTGACGGCCAATGAGAATTTTTCCATGACTCACTTATAAACGTGGAAAGAGCGATGACCTATGTTTGATGTTCCTAGTCCAGGTCAAGTGTCTGTATTAAACACATAAAACTGTGTATCACAAAGTCATCAATCAGTGTTTCTGTGGAACTTTAACGTTCTACCTTCTGAATCTTTCTCTCTGGGATTTAACACGAGCTTTGACTTAAAACAGATATATAATCATATAATCCGAATTTATTGGCGTACAATAGAAATCAAAGTTTCCCAGCTTTTGCACATCAACCGGATGACTTTCTGAAGGAAGGTAGACAATAAACTGCCACTCAGTAGTCATCTGGTAGAAATGCGAATGTTTGGAAACTGACTTCTCTTTTACGCCAATAAATTCGGATTAGTAATATAGTTATACTATTTTAAGTATAGTTGGTGTACAGTTCCCCGTAATTAATTTCGAACTTTGAGGTGATTTTGTTTCATAAATCTTTAGGTGATGCTTTTAAACCACAGCTTAAAACATTAAGAACATCTTACATTTCATCCACGTAGCATACCTCCCGACAATGGCAAGAACAGTTTTCCTCTGCAACAGCAATTCTTTATAGAAACTCCGCTGAATACTTAAACATCACGTCAGGATGCAAATTATGTTGAAAATTTATTACGCTTTTGTTAGGAATTTGCATCGATGTTACCTGTTTAAGAAGGTTGGTGCTAAAATTCTTCTCACTCGCAATCTTCGTCACATTAATCGTTCTCCACAAGATTTAGAATTTTCAGTACGTTATACATGCCACATGGGATTTTTAGGCTGAAACACTAAGCTGTAATTTATTCCTGCTAATTTAGAAGCAGGTAAATTTTCCAGCTGGAGTTAATTACAACCGCAAAGTTCTTTAAAATACAGGAGAGCAAATTGCACTTTTTTAAAACTAATAACACGAGAACATCAAAGGCTCAATACAGCACGCACTCCAGGGGTTTAAGGAAATGACAGTTCATTACGTGCTAAATTGTTTCACCTAATCATTCCATAATTAAGATCTTAATATCGAAAATAATGAGGCATTATTCACCTTAATGGCCTTCTCCTCTTCAGCAGTCCTTCTAAATAAAAATCTTTCTTCTTTAGAAATGAAAAAAAAAAAGAGGTAACATACATCATGCAAAAAAGCAATCAACGTTGCTGTTAAAAATTTGCGATATGCAAAAACGAAACGTCAATAGATAATGTATGCATGCAAAAAGATAATAAAAAAAATTACGAGGCACAAAAACACCGAGAAGATAAAACGGAAACCACTACAACATAATTGCAAAGCAGCACTACCTGTGTCTACATCCAATTTTTTTGGCAGCAAAAAGGGAAAAGAAAATTCACATGAGAACTACTCTAATTTACAAAAAGCAAGAAAAAAGTTTTATTCTTTTTTATTTCAAAAATATACTTGAGGCAAACAAGACGATACTAAAGCTGCTTCCTCAGTGCAGCGCATGCCAGTAGCGTACGACATTATTTTCTTCAAAATAGTATATTATATTTCTCTTTGTATTTGTTGCACTTTGATCCTAATATTTCAGAAGCAGTCCGCTAAACTACTTCATCAAGCAAAAATAAAAAATAAAAATAGACTTGTGAGCTTTACTACGCAATTCTTTATTTTCTAAGTGTTTCTTTCAAGCAATATGTTCAAGCCTTGCACAGAAGAAGTTGTGCATGCGAGAAGCCAATCGTGAAGCACATATTTCCTTTCAGGCATCCTATTTTTCACTTGCGATCAGCTAGGAAAATTTGCGTCATTAAGAAAAAGAGAGAGAGAGAGAAAGAAAGAGAGAGAGATACAGGCAGTTATTATCATATATATTCATAGAAAGATTCATATATTACAAGCATAAGTATACTAAAGCATCATGGGTACCGAAAAGTAACACTCCTTAAATCAAAACAAGTATAGTCAAAACTCGTTATAACGAAATTCAAGGGGGACAGAAAAAAATTCGTAACGACGTATTTTCCTCAAAATATTATTACGAAATTTTCTTTAAAAAATTAATACGTACAACAGAAATTTTCATTACGCATAAGATTGAAACTCTGTAATTGCAAAATAATGCCCATAGAAACATGCAAAGGTAATTTGTCTGTAATAGGAAGGTTTTGCTAAAGTGGCTATGAAATATATAAATTTTAATTAATTTACATGTATGAAATTACCTACTGCACGTATTTCTACTCATTTGTATGTACGTACATATTGTAATTTTTATACCTCTAATAAAAAGCATTTGTCTTTTACACTGAAGAGCAATTGAATTAGAGATACCTTTCTAGTAACGTGTAGCACCACCTTTCGCCCTGATGACGGCGGCGATTCGTCTCGGCATGGACTCGACAAGACACCGGAAGCGTTGGAAAGCCATACGGATCCACGACCCCTGAACAAGCTCCCACAGTTCACGAGTATTTGATGGAGTGTAGAAAATCTCTCTCTATGGCATCCCAAATGTGCTCGGGGGGATTGAGGCCAGGTGACCTAGCTGGCCAAGGATGTGCTGTCACGTCGGTGGAGTGTTCATCCAACCATTCGGATACAATTCATTAATACGTACAACAGAAATTTTCATTACGCATAAGATTGAAACTCTGTAATTGCAAAATAATGCCCATAGAAACATGCAAAGGTAATTTGTCTGTAATAGGAAGGTTTTGCTAAAGTGGCTATGAAATATATAAATTTTAATTAATTTACATGTATGAAATTACCTACTGCACGTATTTCTACTCATTTGTATGTACGTACATATTGTAATTTTTATACCTCTAATAAAAAGCATTTGTCTTTTACACTGAAGAGCAATTGAATTAGAGATACCTTTCTAGTAACGTGTAGCACCACCTTTCGCCCTGATGACGGCGGCGATTCGTCTCGGCATGGACTCGACAAGACACCGGAAGCGTTGGAAAGCCATACGGATCCACGACCCCTGAACAAGCTCCCACAGTTCACGAGTATTTGATGGAGTGTAGAAAATCTCTCTCTATGGCATCCCAAATGTGCTCGGGGGGATTGAGGCCAGGTAACCTAGCTGGCCAAGGATGTGCTGTCACGTCGGTGGAGTGTTCATCCAACCATTCGGATACAATTCGGGAATTACATTGTCTTGTTGCAGAATGAGGTCTCCAGTGGGATGTTGAAGACGCACAAATGGGAACAAATGGTCATCCAGGATATCCCGGTAACGTTGACCTGTGAGGGACGATGTCACACGTACCAGGGGTCCCATTTCAGTCGACGTAAACAGTCCCCAGACGAGAATGCCACCCACACCAGCTTGAAGAGTACTCTGCTGGCAAGAAGGATCCATCGCTTCATGTGGTTTGCGCCGTACTCTTATCCTGCCATTCACATGTACCAACGTGAATCTCGACTCATCAGTCCAGGCAACATTTTTCCACATGTCTAGGGTCCAGTGGCGATGTTCCCGCGCCCATGCTAATATTTGCACCCTGTGATGTGCGCTCAGCACAGGTACCCTCGTGGGACGATGGCTTCTGTACCCCATAACAAGGAAATGGTTTCGGACGGTGTGGCTGCTTACACGTTTTTGTGCACCAGCGGTACATTCCGAAGTGATTTCTTGCCCTGTGGCCCGTCTATCCGCTGTTACAATGCGAGCTAGCCGACGATGACCCCTCTCATCTACATGCTGTTGTCCACGGCAGTTGGCCCTTGCAGGGATGGTTTTACCGGATTCGATGTGCTCGTGGTGCATCCGTGACACAGTGGCTCGTGAAAATCCTAGTGCCTGCACGAATTGCGAGATGGAGTGACCCATTCGTCGGACCTCGACAATTTGCCCACGATCAAATGCGCTTAGATCCTTCGTCTTACCCATACTGCGTCCGACTCTTGCAGATTCCCGTCGCATCACTCCTTATAATGTCGGATCGCTGCATACGTCATGTCGTTTCCGTTTACAGGGCCGCCCACAGTGCCACATTAGCATAACGCCAGCTGTCTCTAATTCAATTGCTCTTCAGTGTATACATCTTAATCAAATTCTGTCATATGCTTCAAGAAATAGTATACGTACATCTTAGCTTTACATATCTTTAATTTGAAAGTAATGTAATGAAAGCAATTTATTTAGTTCCATTTTGATGGAAAGCCTATTTATATACAGCAAACTGTAAAACCGTTCAAATATATCTGTTGGGTTTTGAAGTACGATGTAATTACAGTCTGTCTTCGTTTTTCCAGGACGTCTTTAGTTTTTCCGGGTTCGTTTTTCCAGGACGTCTTTAGTTTTTCCGGGTTCGTTTTTTCCAGGACGTCTTTAGACGTCTTTAGTTATAACTGTATTCATAACATTTAGATAGCCGCTAATTCCTTCAGTTAAAGTCCTATGTTCTGTAAACAGTATTCTACTTTCTGTAAACACTCAATTGCATTTACTGGAGGAATATTAGAATAAGAGTTTAGATTTTCTGTCTCACCTTCGTTGGGGGAATCCTCATTTTCTTCAGACAAGTTTATTTTTTTTGGTGAAACGTGTAGTTCCTTTTGTTCTTTTGTTGATGTTCCACGGCAGCTGAATCGTTTAGAATTTTAAAGAGATTGAGAAATTCGTTACGTATAAAGTTGTGCTTGAGCATTTTCCCAAAAAATCTTACTTTCAATAAGTTGCGTTTTTGTTGTACAGTATTTCGTTACAACGTTTTATATTTTGTATATAAATACACTAAACCAAACATGTTCACGATTTTTTTTCATTGTAACATGGTTTTTGTGATATCGTATTAAATTATGACGTTTTATATTTCTTATATAAATAGAGTGAACTAAAAAAGTTCAAGATTTGTTTCGTTGTAAAGTGGGGTTGTTTTTATGTCGTATTTCGTTAAAACGAGTTTTGACTGTATTTACATATCTAGAAGGTTGCTCCACATACAAAAGAAATGCAATTATACGCTCTTACCACTATTGTCAGATATATGTCACCACTTTTTTCGGCACTCGCCTATCAGTACAGAGCGACCTGCCTTGATACAAGTTTTCTTTCCTTTTTGGCGAATGGGATGTTAATGGCCACTGAGAAAAACTCTAATTGTTTTAAACAGTTGCCAGTGCCAAATTTAGTCTCACTGTTTCCAGGGAAGGGTAGCGCCGTCAGAGAGGCACATCACCAACGCCACGAGACATGGTCTATATCGAACGAATGGTCAGAGGTCTGCTCCTCTGACCACACAGGACTCTTGGCAAGCGCCAAATTTGTAAGACAGCAACTTTGATATTTAAGAATAAATCTTAACTGAAAGGTTTTGCACATAAAACAATCTAAAGGGAAAATGCTGGATGTGTGTATATGTGTGTGTGTATGTGTGTGTGTGTGGATAACGTAGACCAGACAGGACACGCTGACCATTTCTTATGCTTTACTTGTAGAAAGCGATCGTCTGGCACTTTTTCAATAGCTTGAAAGGAATGATCTCTGAAGTTTCTGTATTCTTTTTTTCTTTTTTAATTTTTCAGTTCGGTTGTTCACAAGTGGAAAGCTGATGGGTTTTGTTCCTTCCTGTTGATACAGGGAACGCATGGTTACTCTTCTGACATTATTTAGAAAATGAAATTTGCTCTTCTTTCGTAAAAATTTACCGGACTTATATCATCACTATGGCCGTCTGCCTGTGGGTATCCTGCACCTGTCAATGACATTAAACAATAGTTTTATAATGTTAGTTCAAACTGTGAGAACAAAAAAACCAGACTTTCTGGTTATTTTCATATGCATATTTTGACGAATATGGGAGAAAATACTGGTGCAAATGGCCACTAAATGTATTTTTTCCTTATCTTTGCTTCTACGAGTAAACATCGGATTGACGATTTTCATTTCCTGCAGATGCCTTTCAAATTCACTTTTCGCACACTTTCATCTTTAAAGGTGCGCAGGTTCAACTCTAGGAAGGAGCGACAAAAGTTATATTATCCTTTCTTCGATATCTCTCTGCTTCGAAAATTTCGATTCGAAAAATCCAATTACCATGGGAAACGTTTAGCATAAATTTTCTGATTTTTGATAATAGCCATAGTTGCGGCTGGTGAGCATCAGTGCATGTTCTTACTGATAAACGTGCTTCTGTTTCTGAAAGCACAGTTGCAAAATTAATTTTGTACTTGCATCTCTGCCTATAAAGAACTCTACACTCAACTTTTATTTACGCTTTCCAATCGTAGGTCGAAGAAGCGTATTTGCTCCAGCTTTGTCCGTCTGTCTGTTCTTCGCCACGATAACTCGCGTAAAAGTGGTTCTATTTCGATATAATTTTAGTATGGGATAGGGGTCCACCTGGGGACGAACCTCAATGACAATGGGGAAATGGGGTCAAAGGTCATTACATAGGAGCGGGATCCATTCCATTGCCCTTATACGTCATAACGTGCGTAAAAATGGTTCGATTTCGATGAAAGTTTAGTACGTAGTAGGGGACCACCTGGGACGAACCCTATTGAAAATGGGTGAAATATGGTCAAAGGTCAGGGCATAGGAGCGGGATCCGTTCCATTGCCCTTATGCATCATAACTTGCGTAAAAATGGTTCGATTTCGATGAAATTTTAGTGTGGGGTAGATGACCACTCTGAACGAACCTTATTGAAAATGGGCAAAATGGGATCAAAGGTTAGGTCATAGGAGCGGGATCAATTCCTTTGCCCTTATGCGTCAGAACTTGCGTAAAAATGCTTTGATTGAGACAAAGCTTTATCATGTTGTACCGGAAGTATACTTAACCGGTTCTGTTGAATATCATCGAAACGGGGTATAAGGTCCGGGCATAGGAGCGAGATTTATTCTACAGCCATTATCCTTATATCTTGAGCAATGATTTCTGGTATGTTGGAAAGCGTAACATAAGCAATTTATTGCATGATTTTACTAACTCGTTGTAAATGATGTCCAGCTTTTCCGGCAGGGAGAAAAATGTGTATTATTTTTCTTATATCTGCTCTTCTTTTTAAAATCCTCTGAAAACTTTTTTTTTTTTTTGTGCGTCGGAAAGTTTTGTTTGTAGAAAACATTTTGCATTATTTCCTTCTTGTATCACATGACTTTTTTTAGGGGTCCCTGTGTCCAGTCACGTGTTCCTGACACCACTGCAGACGAACGTTTTGGTTTCACGCAGGAATCAGTGGTTTCCCTATAGGATGCGACAGCGAAAACTGATCCTCTTCAATTCCGTGCGCATAGTTCCCTGATGTATGTTTCAGGAACAGCCTTCATTTAATTTTTCGGTGATTTGCTGCACACTGGGGGCCCTGTTTCTCCGCGCAAGCCTTCCAATAGGACCGCGATCTCGTTCATGACATATTGTCGTCGCCATAGTTATACCTCTTAGACAAGAAATGTGGGTTATTTGACTACTGATCAAACATCTGGAATATCACACATTTTGAGAAACCCGTCAGCTCTGTTATTTTCAAAATCGACGCTCCTTCCAGACTATCGAACTCCAAAAGATCCTATGTTCCCATAATGATCAAAATTACTGACTGGTAAGTAGCAGTGTTAGACAGTTGATTAGAGCACGTGACTGCGTGCCTGGTAAGGTAAATATTTAAGACTTTATGCAAGGTCAGGTGGTACACAACATATAGACTCTCCTTGACAAATGTCAACTCCGCCTTCTCGCGGCCCATCCTGTTACCACTGAAGAGGCTCTGACGACCAAAAAATAGCGGTATAATGTTACTCCAACCACATAGGTCATCATGATGAAGAAGTCGAGGAATTTTACGAAGACGTTCAGCACCCAAATAATAAAACCATCATTATGGGTGATTTCACTGCGAAAATAGGGCAACAACAACAGAATGAAACTTCGGTAGGTAAATTCGGATATGGAAACAGAAGCCAGCGTGGAAATACATTGTAGTGTTTACAGAAGTCGAAAGGTTTTTCATCACGAACTCTGTTTTCAAGAAAAAATCACATAGGCAATGGACATAAAAGCATCCCAATGGACTGACAAGTGAAATTAATTTGTTTATGTGTATTAAGAAATTTGCCATTGAAACCTGCAGTGTGCTGAACAGGTTCAATACAAGGAGTGATCGTAGAATGGTCAGATGTAAGATAGACCTGTGACGTATATTCTAAATTAACTTTCCATTTTAGTTTCTTTCCCTATGTAAATCTTGAGTTTATTCTCAGATATACTTCACTCTTAACGTGATATCTTTTCTCTCAAATAAATTCTGTTGGCAACAAATTTGAGGTTGAATGAACGTGACGTATGCCTGATATAAGATAAGAATGAGAGATAAAAACGACGACAAAACTGTTGTGTGAACGAGCGTTGCTTGAAGAAGTGTTGCAAGCTGAGCGTTGTGTTGTAGAGCGTTGTGTTAAGAGCTGTGTAGAGCTGTGTGGTGTGTCAAGCGTTTAATGCGAAGTATTATGTGATGTGATGATTTGTTATGGAAGGCAGGAATACATCCTGAATAAAGCATCTATTCCGTAAGTTTGACTTCTGTTGTTCACATGTTTCGTCTGGCCGTTAAGGTTTAATTTAGGAACTATTTCATCTTATGGTTATGTTTTTAAAATAACGTAGAAGTAATACAAGACTTCTACGTCATAGACCACAACACTGAACTCAAACGTGTCAAGCTCATTAAACAAACAAAATGTATTGACATGACCAATCTTAAAAAGCATCTTAATGCCTTCAAATCGGAATTAAGGAACAGATTATCCACTCTAGAAGATATTTTTATGTTATGAAAATATATTTTATGCCCCCTCCTCATTAAGATCTTTTATATTTCTAGAAGATCTCTTTATGCTAGCTCTAGAAGATCTTTTTCTGCAGTGTTCAGAACAGGTTCAACCCAGGGAGTGATCGTAGAATGGTGAGATGTAAGATAGACCACAACACTGAACTCAAACGTGTCAAGCTCGTTAAACAAACAAAATGAATTGACATGACCAACCTTAAAAAGCATCAAATACCTTCAAATTGGAACTGAGGAATAGATTCTCCGCTGTAGAAGATCTAAGATAAGAAGAATTAGACGTTTCTGAAGTTAACAGGAAAATAACCAAGGCTCTTATGGGAACAGCAACAAAAATAGGTGGTACAAAGAACAATTTTGCATATAAAGGAAATAACAGGAAAAACAAAGATGCTGATGAAAAAGGGAAGGGAGATTAGGACAAATAAAATGTGACTTCCAAAGTGAAATATATAGAGCTATGCAAGACAGTACGAAAATAGTATTACTGGAGACGTAAGGAAATTCAACTGTGAACTAGTGAGAAAATCATTTGAAAACAACGATAGCCTGAAGAGAGCAAAGGGACATCTCAGTAAGGGAAGAAAACAGATTATGCCACTGAGAAAAGAAGATGGCACTGTAACAAGAAATACAGGCGAAGGTTTGACAAGAGTGAAATATTTCTATTGTACTTAAAACTATATAAAAAAAGATGATGCATGCACCCTAGACATTACGGAAGATAAGAGTACCAAAGTCCCTCCGGTCTTTCCGTCAGAAGTTACACATGCAATTAAGAACATGAAATAGGAAAAAGCTCCAGGAGAAAATGGAATTGCCGTGGACATTATACAAGAAACAAGTGGAGAAATTGAAAATATTTTCGCCCATGTTTTCCCGAGATGCCTCAATGAAATAGGAAATAGGAAAAAGCTCCAGGAGAAAATGGAATTGCCGTGGACATTATACAAGAAACAAGTGGAGAAATTGAAAATATTTTCGCCCATGTTTTCACGAGATGCCTCAATGAAGGGAAGATTCCTAAGGACTGTAGCAATGCTACAATATACCTGCTGCATAAAAAGGTGACATTGAGGATCTCAGGAACTACAGGCCCATGAGCCTCCTCTTATTAGTTCATAAAATCTTCACTAAGGTTATTTCACATTGCTTAATGTTAATACTGGACATGGCCCAACCGAAAAAACAAGCTGGATTCAGGAGTGGCTACAGCACTATAGAGCATATCTATGTACTGAGAAAACTAATTGACAGAACGAGGGAATATGAACTCCCATTACGTATGGCTTTCGTCGTAAATATCCTCCAAATACATGGCGTCAGTGAATAAACAAAGGCATCGCTATTTCCACGGATCACCAGCGGTGACGGGATAACAATTTTTAGGTTGCTATGTGTTGATAAACGTTTAAAGAGCGATGTCTTTGTTTATTCACTGACACCACGTATTTGGAGGATTTTCACTTTGGATCTCGCCATTTTGGTTTAACTGCTATAAGTAATATATAGCCAGTGCCGTTAATGCCCGCCACTTGGACACGTCTCAGTAGCTGAGCCCATCTTACGGACTTATGATGACAGAAGCTCACAGAAAAACACAAATAGCGACGTTGATTGTTGGCCACCGTAGCGTAAGACTAACGCGTTCAGCTGGATATCGAGAGATCTGGGATTCGGATTGCCAGCGGTGACCGGATACCAATTGTTCGGTTACTATGTGTTGATAAAATGCGGATAGAGCGATGTCTTTGTTTATGGATTTCGTCGATTATGAAAAGGCCTTTGATTCCGTGAAATCATCAGCACTTACAATAGCTTTGAAATCATGTGGTATTGAAGATGCATACATTAGTATTATTCGTAGCGTTTATGAAAATGCAAGTGCAAAGGTTCGGTTATTTGAGGTTACAGCGCCAAAGAAAATTCGATATGGAGTGAGACAAGGTAACACCATACCTCCCAAACTCGTTAACGCCACATTGCAGAATGTCTTTCAACCACTGAACTTGGAACACAAAAGGATAAAGATTAATGAATATTATTTAATTCACCTTCGTTTTGCTGATAGCATAGTCATTTTTGCAACTTCTCCTTCAGAGCTTCAGCCTATGATCCAGGAACTTGCTGACAAGAGTAAAAGAATGGGATTAAAAATGAACTTTCAGAAGACAAAACTGATGTACAGTGCTTTTACAAGTAATGAAGATTTATCAATTGATGGGGAAAAGCTGGAGATAACCGATACCTACATTTACTTTGCACAGCAGATATCAAGCAAAAGTCATATTGACGAAGAAATTAATCGACGTATAAAACTTGGTGGGATAGCTTTTGGAAGACGCAGTACATTTTTTAAGAGCAATATGCCATTATACAGTATCTTAAAATAAAAGTGTTTAATCAATGCATCTTTCCAGTGCTTGCGTACGGTGCAAAGACGTGGAGCTTAACTAAATAACACATACAAATTCGGCAGACAACTGAAATTACAGTACTTTATTATGCTAATGAGCAAAAATATACATAAAACATTAACCTGAAAGACGCATGGAGAGATGCATGTATCCTGTAATTAGGAGAGATAAGAAGAGGAACTCATAGGTAAGGAAAATGACACGAGTGGAAGATATCCTAATCAGAGTAAAATCGCAGAAATGGCAATGGGCTGGACATGTTGCCAAAAGAATGGACCATCGATGGACAACCAAAATTGTAGATTGGATTCCAAGGTACAGGAAAAGACCCAAAAGAAAACCACCTGGGAGATGGGTGGATGAAATCTGAAAACATGCAGAAGTGTCACGGAGGAGACTGGGTGAGATAGACCCTTGTGGAAGAAACTTGGGGAGACCTTCATCCAGCAGGGGACTGATAATGGTTTATGATGATAATGATGGCATACACTGTCTCAGAGACGTTTACGTACATCTGTATAAATCTTTCTAGTACAAATGCGGGTGTGTGAATATTAACGTTTATTGTCTATGGCTGTCTTATCATAGACGTTCCTTATATTCCTAATATTGGAAGAAATAGTAGGAACGTTTATCATTGTTTTTCTTAAAAGTCTTGTGCACTACATTTGGTAATTTATGTTATCTCTTTTATTTTAAAATTCATCAAAAATTTATAAATTTCTGTGCTTCGGGTTTCTTTTTTGCCAACGGCTGATACCAAAACATCGTGCCGACTGTTGTTTCGAACTTCAAAATGTATTTCGAATCATCATCATCATCATTGTCAACCATTATCAATCCACTGCTGGACGAAGGTCTCCCCAAGTTTCCTCCACAACTGTCTGTCTTGTGCCAGTCTCCTCCATGTCACCCCTGCATACTTTCGAATTTCATCCACCCATCTCCCATGTGGTCTTCTTCTGGGTCTTTTCCTGTCCCTTGGAATCCAATCTAAAATTTCGGCTGTCCATCGATGATCTGTCCTTCTGGCAGTATGTCCAGCCCATTGCCATTTCAGGGATTTAACTCTGATCATGATGTCTTCTACTCTTGTCATTTTTCTGATCCACGAGTTCCTCTTCTTATCTCTCCTGGTTACACCAAGTATGCACCTGTCCATGCTTCTTTGAGTTGTCTGCAGCCTTTGTATGTCTCTTTTAGTTAAGGTCCACGTCTCTGCACCATACGTAAGCACTGGAAGGATGCATTGATCAAACACTTTTCTTTTAAGACATAATGGCATATTGCTCTTGAAAATTATGCTGTTTCTTCCAAAAGCTCTCCAGGAAAGTTTTGTACGCCGATTAATTTCTTCATCAATGTGACCCTCACTTGATATCTGCTGTCCAAGATAAACGTACGTATCTGTTATCTCCAGCTTTTCTCCATCAATCGATAAATCTTCATTTCTTGTAAAAGCATTGAACATCACTTTTTTCTTCTGAAAGTTCATTTTTAATCCCACTTCTTTACTCTTGTCAGCAAGTTCCTGTATCATACTCTGCAGCTCTGATGGGCTAGTTGCAAAAATGACTACGTCATCAGCATAACGAAGGTGAGTTAGATAATCTTCATTAATCTTTATCCCCTTGTTTTCCCAGCTCAGTGACTGAAAAACACCCTCCAATGTGGCATTAAAGAGCTTCGGAGATATGGTGTCACCTTGTCTCACTCCCCTTTCCAATTTTTATGTGTGTTGTATTTTCAAACAGCCTAATCTTTGCACTTGCATTCTCATAGATGTTATTAATAATATTAATGTATGCATCTTCAATACCGCAGGTTTTCAGAGCCATTGTAACTGCTGATGGTTTCATCGAATCAAAGGCTTTTTCATAATCGATAAAAGCCATGCACAATGGAAGTTCATATTCCCTCGCTCTTTCAATTAGTTCTCTCAGCACATGGATATGATCTATTGTGCTGTAGCCACTCCTGAATCCAGCCTGTTCTCTCGGTTGAGCCATGTCCAGAGTTGCCTTCAAGCGGTGTGAAAGAACTTTAGTGAAGATTTTATAAACTACTGATAGGAGGCTGATAGGTCTGTAGTTTCCGAGATCCTCAATGTCACCTTTCTTATATAGCAGGATCATTGTAGCGGTGTTCCAATCCTCAGGAATCTTTCCTTCATTAAGGCATCGAGTGAAAATTTGGGCGAGTACTGTTTCGATTTCTCCACTTGCTTCTTGTATGATGTCTACAGTAATTCCATCTTCTCCTGGAGCTTTTTCCCGCTTCATGTTCTTGATTGC
The DNA here is from genome assembly GCA_039090855.1 of Macrothele yani. Taxonomy (NCBI): domain Eukaryota; kingdom Metazoa; phylum Arthropoda; class Arachnida; order Araneae; family Macrothelidae; genus Macrothele; species Macrothele yani. The sequence goes on from CM077010.1 coordinate 140,258,563, forward strand.
ATGTGCAACCTCTGCTGGAAGGACTGGAGGAACTCTGGTACTGGTATCTTTCATGATGTCTGGAGTGCATGTATCATCCCTTTCATATAATTTGGAGTAGAAATCTTTCACTCTTGTCAAAATTTCGCCTCTATTTCTTGTTACAGAACCATCTTCTTTTCTCAGTGCCATAATCTGTTTTCTTCCCTTACTGAGATGTCCCTTTGCTATCTTTAGGCTTTGGTTGTTTTCAAGTGCTTTCCTCACTAGTTCACAGTTGAATTTTCTTACGTCTTCAGTGATACTTTTTCCTACTGTCTTGCATAGCTCTATATATTCCACTTTGGAAATCACATCTTCTTTAGTTGTCCTCATCTCTCTTCTTTTTTGCATCAACATTTTCGTTTTTCCTGATAATTTATTTACATGCAACTTGTTCTTAGACCCAGCTAATTTTGTTGCTGTTTCCATAAGAGCTTTGGTTATTTTTCTGTTAACTTCAGAGATGTCCACTTCTTCCGATGTGAGGCCTTCTATATGTGAGGATAGATATCTAGTTTATACCTTAGATAGCGTCCAGAACGTTCCGAAAGAGTGGATTCATCTTCGACCTCTCTTACATTAACTCTCATTATATGACCTCTTATAGGCTTTACAATAGCTTTTTCAAGCAATTATTACAGAGAAAAAGTGTTTTGTAAGGGTTTTAGCCCAATGAATGCATAAATATAATTCCTATGGCATGGAAAAAGCTAACGGTATTGCAGAATAGTAACACTTAAAATGGTTTACATAAAAAGAAAGAGAACAAAGTATTGCTTATCGGTACCCTACTAGTATGCATCTAATCAAATTAACAAGAACTCTGTAACATTTTGTATGACATTCAAGAAAGCACAAATAACATTCCAGAACACAAATTCACTGCAGTGCATGGAACAAAATGCTTCAAATAACTTTTAAGTTGTCACGTGACGAACAACTCCCTTACCTTTGTCTTCGATCTTCAGGCACTTTTAAAGATTTTATTGAACTGTATGCTTTTAGCTGTACAAATGTACTCATTAATTCCTCCAGCAAAACGATATATTCTATCTTGTTCCGCTTTGACACATCAGTTTAGTTTACAAAACTTACATATAACGTACTGTTTTCCATTTCGCTGAAAAAATTCCGCATTCCTCACTAAGATTTTTTCTGAACTGGATGGACTTATATTGTCATCAAGTACTATGCTCCAATAGAGTAAATGGTAGTTGAATTAAAATTCGGTCCTTCTGTAAAAGAAATTATTACAATTTTTTGCATTGTTGTTTTGGTTGTAAAAGTTGTGCTTAGCGAGATCTTTGTTTTAGTTTTTAGTTCCTTCCTAAATCCTTCTTTTCTCAACCCGAAGGTTGGTGGGTAACAAGAGTCATCACTCTCAAGATAACTTCCATACTGAGAAATCCTGGAAAACTAAAGTAGTGGAGTTTGTAGTTAAAATTTTTAAACACGAAATACTTCATTAGGAGCTATTTAAGTGCACTGCTGTCGTATCTAAAACTTGCATATATCGAAGCGTGAACAGGTGAAGAACAGTTGTATGAAATTATTCGGTAATGCGACGAGGCAGGAAAGGAAACTTATGTCAGTAAAGCATCAACAGACATTTAACCTTTTCACCGGCTTCAACGAATTAACTCGGGGTTAGCAAAATGGGCTGAAATAAGCTTGAACGAATATATTCGCTGTTTGTGAAGTGCTCTGAACGCGGATGCAACGAGGGTTGAACCTGCACACCAGAAAGCTTTGCTTTACCGTTAGCTTTGTTATTCAGTGTGAGCATTTAGGGGATGATTAAAACACATTTTTTTGACTGATTACCTGCTGAAAAAGCTATAACAATGGCGACAAACTTAAGAAATTAAAGAGATTATGTTCAAATCGCTAAGTTGTACCCGGGGCATGACGTTCGTGTGAGAGGCACTAAACATTCTCCATCATTCCTTGGTGTCAGTGGAGCTAGCCTACCCCAGATTTCCGTGGATTGGAAGTTTTGTGTAACAGAGAATATCTTATCACCAGTTGTCGGTACCGCTGAGATGAGGAAGTGAAGGAATCATTTTGCCGTAGCTTTCGTAAACCCGGCCGCTATGTGAACATTTCTCGTTGGGGAGCACAGAAAACTTAGGGTACTATTTGGTTCAGGTATATCGGCTGCTTAAAGGGTTAAAACGAGTGAAGAAACATAGTTAACAGCCAGTCAGCTATGGTGATAACATGCCGCTGTGATAATGTATGGTGATAACAAGCCGCGGAGATTTGAAAGAAAGAAACAATTGTAAGCGTGTAAAAGACACCATAAAAATTAATTCACATTCCATATAGGGCGTGGCAGTAAAATATTGAAACTAAAATATGTTGAAGAGGTCATACATAATGAAGTATGGAGGAAACTGGAAAGCATTTACACCATCTTTAATGAGATTTTTTTTTGAGAAGTTCAGGCAAGGAAACCAAAGTGTGTATACCATATTGTGAAAGGATCGTCTGGGAAAAGGGTATTTCCCTGAAAGACTAAACCGAACAGAAGAGGAGTCCAATTTGTCCCAAAACAGAGTGGATAGATAATCCAACAAATGGTCTGCAAACCAAAAAATATGACGAAAGTGGAAGAGAGCTGAGTGAGATCCGGGAGACTTTTCAACCCAAGAGCTCTCACTTTCGATTGACATTTTACACCCATTGGTACTGATGTGTTAGTACAGGCAATCAGGGACGAACTGGTTTCTAGCTAGCATGGGAAAGGTTCGGGGCTGATTACCCCCCCTCCCCTCTCTACGAGACAAGCACGGCCTTTCTGGAAGATGGACGTCGTTGTAAATTCTCTAAAATTTTATTTTTAGCAGTTTATGAACAATATTCTCAAATCTCGTTATCAGCAAAAATACCTCATTTATTCATATATTGTGCTTTTTTTATAAAATCAAAATTGAAATGATACAGAACGAACAATGGATGACTCAGAAGAAATTATTTCTTCGTGTGTATCAGTAGGACCAGCAGCGATAGTGATTCTCAACCAACGCCCCCGCCCCCATATTTTTTTTTTCGAAGAAACGTGAAATATGGAAGGATGTATCTTCCCTAAAAAAAGAAAATACGAATGGAAAATAAAACTGAGGTAGAGTTGAATGCGTAGTTGGGCAGGAGGGTTAAAATCTGTTCGGCACTTGGTAAGTGATTATGAAATGCTAAGCGGCTGTTAAGAAAGTTCCGTATAGTTAAGTGCCTCTAAGAAAGTAATGTCGACAGGAGCCTATATGGGGTTAGCTAAATGTGTATTCCTCTAGTTTAAAGTAGGACTGCAGGGAAATCCTTCTGTGAGAGGAAGAAAGAGCTTTCAGCTTTCTTCTATTCACTGCTTTGGTGTCAGTAGGAGTAGTTTTACTATGCGTGTGTATATGGAATAAAAAAGATACGTTAATCTCACTGAACTGTTTTTTTTTAATGGGAATTTTTTTTTTTTGATTGGAGGTTTAACGACCACCGTGAGCAACTCAATGGGCTATAAGCAGTCGCCCGTCCCTAATTTAGGGTCACTGGTTCCAGGGAAGGGGGAGAGCCAGTGCCGTTAGACAAACACAACATCCATGCCTCACCGGGATTCGAACCCGGACCCCTTTCAGGCGAATGATCAGAGGCCATCGCTTAGACCACTGCGACACCGGGGCGGCTTAATGGGAAAGGAAATGAGTTTGGCTGTTTACTACGGTAAGAAGAAGCTATATCCGAGCACCAGTAAAGAGGAAAGATGGAGATAAAGTGAAACCGCAAACGGTGAATAGGAAGTGCCAAAATACGACATTAGTAAGTTATCGATGCTATAGCTCGGATCCACAGAAAGCAATCAGAATATTAACCTAAGAAAATACATAGTTTATCCAACAATAAGCATCCTGAAACTCAACCACAATCCAGTAAAATGACGGAATGTGAGGTTGTTGTTTTTTTAATTTTATGAGAGTTTAGTTACTTTTCAACCCCTCATTTTTGGCCTTTTGTGCTTCATTATATCCTTTACACTTTCTGGTGTGGAGAAATTATTCGCCTGTGAAGAAATTAAAGAAAGAGTGAAACAAAAATCTGCTTCTGTATTCGTGGATAAAGAAAGTAGTTTGTAATTGATTATTCAGCAGTCGCCCACCCCCCTCCGACCCAGACGACCCTACATTCATCCTGGGTCTGGAATCAAACTATGGCCTTGCGGGAGGATTAGGACAACCAAAATCGCCCGGGAATTTTAGTATTGTGGTCAACTATAAAATTACACGTACGTAGGCGAACACCTCCTAAATTTCCCCATGAAAAAATCTGTTAGTTCCTGGAAGAAAGGGAGCTCTTAAAATTACACATTGCAAAAACCTATTCAGTTTCAAACTAATTTTAACAAAATAATGCCTTCTCAAGATTGACTACATCAATCTTAAAACAGGGTGTTTCACCAAATAACTATTTCTGTTTGAAAAATTTAGCTTCGACTAAAAAATATATCACGAGTCTCCTGAAGGCCCCAATTCATTTAAATCCACTTGGAGATCATTCTGAAAGTTGAAATGTGTAGATTAAGCGTAGCAATTATCCTACAAAATTGATTTTTATATTTATGTGGTCACTGAATCGCCTACTGTGCAATGGTATTGCCATTCCCTCTTTGAAACGATGTATGTTTTAAATGTCTACCCATTATTTTGACCTATGAACGAGTACTGGTAAACTGTTTTTTTTTATTATAAATGTGGTTGCAACACGGATTTCGGAATGTCTCTGCGAGAGAATCGCTTTGTGCTCTTTGTCTCTCTGAAGATAAGGGGATGGGGACATTGGGTCACAACACTGGGTACTAGTGCATCATCCAAGACTACGAAAGGAGGGTGCGGCATACCAACGACCCTGGGCTTCAGATCAAGTGACTTATGTCTAATTAGTCTCTTGAATGTCTAATTTTTCTAACAGGTAGATGTCATGGAGGACACCTACTTACGAGAAAATTCCCTATGTCGTTTCTGAGCAAATGCCTAACATACAGATAAAAAGTTTTTTTTTTTTTCTTTTTCTTTTTTTTTTTTTTTTTTTTTTTGAGAAAATGTGCTGTTGTTGTTGTTGATGTTTGAGGAAATAACCTTTCTGACAGAGAGAGAAATTGTATGACATTTAAGATTATTGTTATTCATTACAAAAATAATTTTTCGTTCATCCAAAAAATTCTGACAAAAACAAAAATAGGAGAAAGTGGGCCATTTCTCGAGTGGTCAAACGGAAAATGCTGCCCTGAAGGTAACTTAACTTTCTGTATGCCAGCTTACAGTTCCCCTGGTAAGTGGATTGAGTATTGGTGTGTTAAAATCTGTTGAGTTATTAAAGAAATTGAAATGGACGAAAGAAGTCAATCATGTCTTACAACTTGAAATTGATGAAGGCAGTCAATTATGTCTTGCAACTTGAAATTGACGATGGTAGTCAATCAGGTCTTACAACTTTTAATGGATGAAGGCAGTCAATTATGTCTTGCAACTTGAATTTGGCGAAGCAAGTCACTCATGTCTTACAACGTGAAATTAACGAAGGAAGTCAATCAGGTCTTCAACTTGAAATTGACAAAGCAAGTCAATCACGTCTTACAACTGGAAATTGAAGAAGGACGTCAATCATGTCTTACAACTTGAAATTTATGAAGGCAGTCAATCATGTCTTACAACTTGAAATTGACGAAGGAAGTCAATCATGTCTTACAACTTGAAATTGGCGAAAGAAGTCAATCATGTCCTGCAACTTCTCTCTAACTCCTTCGTTTTGTGAAAAATATAATCTATGACTTTAATAATGTATGTAGTTAAAGCATGGACCTGTGTTATGTAAACAAAACATGCAGAAACACCCAACATTCTGATATTTGTCAGAAACTCAAACAATGATAAAATTCTACAACTTTTCATCGACCAAACGTTTCGTACAACTGCTGGCTCATTATTAGAACTGCATTTGAAAAAGACTACATAATTGGAGGGTGCTAAGTAGAGATTGATTGAGACATTTGCTGGAAATCAAGATAAGTTAAGATGTTTTAAGTGTAGAAGTTACCAGATAAACTAGAAAACGACATCAATATCAATGAACTATACGCACAGTTCAGCACTCAGGAAATGAACTAGATGACGATGAGATGATTGAAGAAAAATGAGTTCAGATGATTCTTCTTTCCATTAACAACCATCTTTTCGCACCCATCAACCCCTCATCTTCATCGCAATCAAAGTTTGAATTCCTCATTAATATGAACCTACTACTATTGCTGTTAAAAGGAAGGTAAACTTTCTTTTTAAACAAGTTTTACATTATGTTTTTTTTTTTTTTTTTTTGCAATATTTCAATTATGCGAAGGGCGCATCTTTTTCGAAGAACTTTCCCAAAGTTACCAGCCACTTTTTACTAATTTGTTTTTTCACTTCATTTAAGCTTTTGAATACCCTCTATTGCGAATTTACTATTCGCCAAGGGTACTTCCATGTAAATATTTTGCGATTGCGAATTTACTATTCGCCAAGGGTACTTCCATGTAAATATTTTGCGATTGCGAAGTTGTAACCGCATATGGATAGGTGAATGTTAAATGTAAGTACAAGTTGTGTATAAGTTTAGTGCACAGATGTGTATGTTGAGAGCATGCCGTACGTTGAGATGTATGCCCTTTGAATCTATATAGATTTGCGCAAATTGCATGCTTTCTTGTATACGTAATTGTATGCATCATTATACTATCTGTACATGGTAATGTGTCATGTACGTGCTGTTGTGTTGAACATGCATATATGTGTCAGGAAATCTATACACAGTGAAGTCAAAAAATTATGACCACCGTCGATGTAATAGGGAAACGTAACCAGATGGCGTGTGTAGCAAAATATGCAAATCATGTAAGGAATTTAAAAGGATATGAACTCGCGAAGAGATGCAGCTTCGCATTTAAATAGGTAAAGTACGTGACCTAAGGGAGTTTGAAAAAGTAGTGTTTGTTGGCTACCGACTGAAGGTGAGTAGCATTACATAAACGGCCGATATTGTGGGCTGTTCACGTACGTGAACAGCCCACAATAAAATTTTCAGGAATGGAAAGGAACCGGCAAGACCTGCAGTAATCGGGATAATAGTGAAAGCCGCCTACGGAGTATTGACGACATTCAGCAGCGACGGCTTTCCCGAGTAGAGCGATCCAGCAGACAGGTCGCAGTTGAACAACTTACTAGAGGATTTAAAGCAGTCACGTCGAGGAGCGTATCGCAGACCACAGTCCAATGAACTCGGCTCTTTATAAGTCTTTGGAGCCGACGTCCACTCAATTTACTCATGCTAAAGGCCAGACATCAACCATTACGGCATGAATTTGCATCTGAGAGGAGGCATTGAACCATCAAACAATAGAAGAAAGTCGCCTTTTCAGAGGAATCACGTTTTCTTCTTTATCGTGTGAACGGTGGTTGGAGATTACGGAGATGCACTGTTGACAGATATCATCCCGATATGATTTACGAGAAGAAACAGGCAGGAGGTGGCAGTGTGCTCTCGTGGGGAATATTTTGCTGGGAATCAGAAAAATATTCCCCACAGGACAACTCTTTCTCTGAAAGCTTATGGATTTACAAGCATGGGCCTAAATGTTGCAATGACGACACACCTGTTCACATACAGTACCTCTCTCTTGAAAATATTTTTTTAAACCGGAACCATAACTTCAAGTTGTTCAGAACTTGATGTATCAACTTTATGTGAATATAATTCTTTGACATGCGCAGTGTACTCGTATTAAGACATTTTCATTCTGCATTTAAGTTAACCAACTTTCGTTTCTATTGCTCAGTGTGTCTGACTGATCTGATGAAGAAACCGACCCGGTCACCGAAAGATCTCGTCCCTTTTTAATGTATTTTTAACATCATTTTTTAAATATTAAAGATTGGTTTTAGCTGAAACATCTTGCATCAGACGGCTTGTTCTGTGACTTTATTGTAAGGAATCATCTCCCTCGATCGCACGATGAACGTTTCAGTCTGCATATTTATTGTGACGGTTTAGGCGCTCCCATTCATGATGACTGTCTACTCCGATGATATGGGTTGCTTCCAAAAGGATTTCTTTTACGTGTGCTTATACGTGTGCGAGAATGGCTAGAGCAGCATTCCAGTAACTTTAGCTTAGTATTCTGGGCACCTTACTAACCGGACATCGATACCATTGAACTTATGTGGGACTATCTTGACCAACAGGTTCGACGTATGGATCCGCCAGAGATAACTCTTGATGATCTGCGAGGACGAGAAGGTCTGGTGTCCGTAAGGTGTGGTGTCCGTATGGTGTGGCGTCTGTACAGAAACGTTCATAATCCTTCCACTGCACTGGGCATGTTCTGTTCTGTTACACTGTATATGCATGCGTATTTATATACATTAAATATAAATGTGTATGGACATTCATATCACTTTGCACATAATCACCGTAAGAAAGATAAACGCGTATGTAGAAGGTATGTATTAATATGTACGTTGTGCATAAATATATATATCGAGCACACCGACAACGTGTGTCATTCCTATTTATGTATGTTGAACATCCCTTCACTGTGTTCTACTATGTGTTTCAGTGCGGTGCGTATATTATGTCAATCAAACATTTTTCACGCACGCATATATCTACTACACATAAACTTTTACACCAACAGTTACGTTCTTTGAAATGTTTCGTTACTGAAGATGCATACATGAACATTCTTAGTAACATCTATGAAAGTGCAATTGCAAAGGTTCGATTGTTCTCGGACACAGATTAAAACTGAAAAAATAAAGTGGGTTTAAAAACGAACCTTCAGAAAACAAAGTTAATGTACCATGCTTTCACAAGAACTGAAAATTTAGTGATTGGTGGAACCTATCTGTAAGTGCTAATGTCTTAATTTACCGTGGCCAACAGAGACCAAGTAAGGGCCACATCGAAAAATAAATTAATAATAGACGTATGTATAAATCTTGGTTGGACAGCATTTGGAAAGAACACTAGAGTTTTCAAGATACATTTTTCATAATGACTTGAAAGAAAAGTGTTTAATCAATGCATCCTTCCAGTTCTTACTTATGGATAAAAGACATGTGCTTCAGACAGCTGGAAGGCGCATGGTGAAGTAAATGCATGGCATAACCAGGAAGGATAGAAACAGGAACTCACTGACAATCAAAATGATAAGAATTGGTGACGTAATGACAAAGCTAATATCGCTGAAACGCCAATGAGTCAGACGTACTGTAGAAAGAAATGAACACAGTTGGTCAACTGAAACACTAGCTCCGATTGGAAAGAACCGGCAAACATCAAAAAGACATTGTGTTCTCAGCCATCTGATAATGACAATGAGAAGACTGGCTCAACAGAGAAAATTGTGGATGAAATTTAGAGAGACCATCATCCAGCAGTGAATAGATAATGGTTAATGATGAGGATAATACAGTATTAATGCTTATGCATATATATATACCGTACACGGTGCATAGGAAAATCCCTTTAGATTGGAATAACTTGCAAACAGAGAGAGTTACAATTATGCAAGTGACATAACGGTATAGTACAGCGACTACACCCGATCGAATGCAACCGATAGCAGCGCCCCTAGTGGCGAAACGCGGAAGTTAGCCATTGCAAATCGAAAACGGAAACAGATAGAGCAAGCTTTCCAAATACAAAGTTATAGAGCATCAATTAATTAGTACAAAACGACATTTGTTTCACACGGATAAGATAAATTGTCGCCTGAGTAGCCTAAAATGTCCGAAATCAATGCGCGATGATTCGAATCTGCATATTCACATTTCGCAAATGTAGCCATATGCAAATGCAGATTGTGACGTTGATAGTACCTTCGATATAAAAACCAGTAGCAGGATGTACCCTGATCAGAAGTTTAGGTCTACGTAAGCTGTGTGAGAATGGAGAGCTTCACTCCGGAAAATCAGGTGTATGCAACAGCGTCTACTAATCTGCTGCATCTACGTCGTCGTGTTACAGATGCTTGCAATAGTGTGACACCTTCCATGCTGAGGAATGTGCATGCAGAGTTACTTTCACGAATACAAATGTGTATCGTGGGCAATGGCGAACTCTTCGAACATACTCGACATTAACCTTTTATCACAGTGCGCCAGTTTGCCATTTTTGCTTTTGTTTTGCCGGACGTCGTCAAACTGTATTGACATAAGTACGCATTTATGCAATAAATTGCGTGTATTTGCTCATACCTATGCCTGTCCTCTTGCAACGTTCACCCAAAGGTCGTGCATAGATTTCGGACATTTTAGGGTACTCTAGCGACAATTTATCTTATCTGTGAGAAACAAATGTCGTTTTGTACAAATTAATTGATGTTCTGAAATTTTGTAGTTAGAAATTTTGCTCCATCTCTTTTTGTTTTCGATTTGCAACGGCTAAATTCCGCATTTCGCCACGAGGGGCGCTGCTATCGGTTGCATTCGATTAGGCGTAGTCGCTTTACTATACCGTTATCTCACTTGCATAACTGTACTTCTCTCCGTTCGCAAGTTATGTCAGGCTAAAAGGACGTTCCTAAGCACCCTGTATGTAAATATCTTTATAAGCTTGGAAACACATGACGTTTGGGATGATTGCGGTTGTCCTAAAACCTCACCAAACTTTCTTAGGAACAGAAAACTGATAATTTCTGTCATTTGTCCAGTACGAATTGTCTTATGAGGAGTATTGCTCATTTTATGCATTTATTACATCACCTTGGGTAATTTGCGACTCCCCGTATCGTGAGATGTGAAAGAAGAACACTGGTTTCTGGTTCACGGTATTCAAAACGAACTACGAAATTCCATAAATTTCTTTGGATCATCAGGCATGTGAAGATGCCGCGAATAGGGTCGTACGTAATGTTAAAATATTGTAGCATTCGCTTTTATAACGCATTCCAGTTTTCTCACAAACCTTTTTAATTTTTTTTCTATCGTGGTTTTATAGCAGGCATGTGCAACTCCATGGGTTTCGTAAGTGATTTTCCGTCCCTTTTTTAAGATCGTTGCCAATGTGGAGAGGGCAAGTACAGATCAATCCGAGAAGAACACCTTCCATTGATCATTCGGGACTCGAACCTAGACCCATATATCATACTTCTGCGCTTCAGACTACTAAGACCCCAGGGCGAGAGCTTTGGATTGACTTTGCCGCCTTACCTCCAAGGGGAGGCGAGATAGCACAATTTTTTCCACGTGCGTGCGAGGCACCAACGATGTCTCATCATGTAGCACTACAAGAGTTTTTTTACACCTACACAAATACACTATCTACCAACAAGTAATTGGACACCTGTGATAGCAAAGGAAAACGAAGTTTATTAATCTTCAATAGTTAGTGGAGCCTCCACGAACGGCGATTATAGCTGCGACCCTTCAGGGCATTCTCTCAACCAGGCGTTGTACGACGGCTAGCGGTATTTTCTTCTAGTCGGCTTGGAGAAGACAGGTCAGTTCCTTCACCGATTTCGGACGGTGGGAGCACCCCTTAAGTCGACGCTCCAACTCGTCCCAGAGGTGCTCGTTGGGTTAAGGTCCGGGCTCTGCGCAAGCCAGTCCATTCGATTAACCCCATTATCACCATACCAAGCTATGGTGTACCTCGCAACATGACAGGTGGCATTGCCATCCTGAAAGTAACATGGGTCCCCCCCGTAAAACTGCCACAACGTAGGAAGCGCAATGTCATCCAAAATGGTGCAGTAGGTCTCGGCGTTGAGTCTACCAGGAATTGCGACCAAGGGTCCCGTGCTATACCAGGAGAAACACCCCATAGCATAATTCCACCGCAGCCGAACTTCACACTTGGCACAATACATTCCGGCAGGAGGCGTTCTTCATGCAGACGCCAAACCCAGACCCTGCCATCCGAACAGTAGAGGGTGAACCTTGATTCGTCGCTCCAGAGAACCTGTTTCCACTGTTCAACGGTCCACTGTCGACGTTCTTTGCACCACGTTAGCCGAGCAGCGATATTGGATTTGGTGATCAAAGGCTTGTGGGCGGCAGCACGTCCATGATAACCGAGCAGATGGGCTTCCTTACGGATGGTATTCATCGAAAGAACACTCCCGGATGCTTGTTGAAACTCCTCGTGGATGTATCCCATCGATTTGGTACGGTTCTTCCGAATGTCTCTGGCCAGCACCCGTCGATCTCTAACTCCCAGGTTTGTGGGTCTGCCGGGTCGGGGCACATTCCGACAGTCACCTCTCATCTTCCACTTGCCAATCACGTAGGTCACTGTCGATTTTGGGTAATTCAACTCGCTCGATATGTCCCGTATGGATCGGCCATTTCGGTGATACCCGACGATTACACCTTTCTCGAAATCAGAGAGCTCCGAACTGCGTGGCATCTTGCATGCGACTGGTTGCGTTGTTGTTTCCCATACGATATTTAACGGCGGCGGCCGTGACGTGTATCAGGACCGCAGATATCGTCGGTTGCAGGGGTGTCCAATTACTTCTTGGTAGATAGTGTAGCTTGAGCGCTGGGTGTCACATCGCTCGAGATAAATTTTATTTGCTTTGTCCAGTATGTTTCTTTCTTCTCTGCATGTTCATTAAACTGCGAGAAATGATAATATCGCCGGAAAGTCTGCAGTGAAGACCTTGTAATCGAAAACGCGTTTCCGAACCACTGTAGTTTCTCCAATAATTGCCCTTAAAAAGTGTATTTCAGAGCAGCAGGGTAAGCAATTGGCCAGAAAGCATGCTGGATACAAAAAATGTAGGCAAGTCGATAAACACTGACCCTGTGGCGTAGTGGTCTGAGCGCTGGCTTATGACCATTCACTCAAGTGGGTCTGTGTTCGAATTTCAGTAAGGCATGGATGTCGTGTTTGCCTTATTATTCTGGATATTTCCGTTTCCTGGAACCAGTGACCCTAAAATAAGGACGGGCGACGGATTATAGCCCATTGAGTTGCTCAGGCTGGTCGTTAAACCCTCAACTAAAACAATAAGGGAAAAACGAACAGTTCAATAGAGCAGTGAAAAGTATTTTAAACAGATAAGAAAGGGATGGTTTTAGTCTAAATGGCAAATGTCAATGCGAATAAAAATTATAAATAATAGTGCGCAATCACAGCAGGTGAACATTAAAGTTTCACCCAATAAACAGAGCTTTACTTCAAATGAATATTTACGTGCTACGATTTACGTTTGAAACGACGACGCCTTTTCAGAGCATAGAGTCGCAAATCCACTAGACTCTTGTTGGAAGCAATAGAACCGGCCCTTCGAACTGATGATGTTGAAGCCTGAAAACAAAGAAACTAAAGAAGAAGAAAAACGCATTTACATGCTGCTCTGACAACGTCTTGTTGTCAGCGAGTGTCAGCACAAGGCATCCTCTCTAGACTAGAGAACCTCCGCTGAAATCTTGCTGTAAAAAGTGCAAGACATTTTGGTTTTCGGATCGCATGGTTGTACTTTGTTTTAAAAGGTATAAGCGACTACATGTACCTTCATTTTAAATTAATTTAAATACAAATGGGTTGTTTTTGCACACTATGACCACGAACGGCGTTACCCTTGCTTAGATTACTTTGGCCTTATTTTTTGGCCCTTATTCGATCAGATATTCAGAAGAGAATAAATTATTCGCACTCCCGATTTGCGCACAATCTGTTGATACTTTAGTAACATTTAATTTTCTTAAGATGGGAAACATACCTGTGAATGTTGAGATAAAAAAAATTACATTCACCGTCAAGAGAAAAATAATCATTATTATACTCCTGTGTGTTTGGAGACTCTGAGGAAGGAGAACTTGAAGTAAATACACAGTCGTAACAGAATAATATGACCACTTTCTTAATAGTGGGAATAACCACACTTTGCCTAGATGATAGGCAAGACGGCGTGGCATGTACGCAATGAGGCCCTGGAAGGTTGCTTCAGGCACACATGCTGATCCGGAATGCAGCAGGGCACGGAAATCCCGAAGATGACGAGGTTGTTGGTCCGCACTTCGAACCTGTCGATCGGAATAGCCCCTCAAGTGCTCTATGGGATTGAGGTCGGGCAGTTTAACCGGCCGAGGGAGAACAGGGAAATTGCAGCCGTGTTCCTGGAACCAGTCGCGCACCCCTTAGAGATATGGATCGGCGCATTGTCCTGTTGATAGACTCCATCACCACCATGGTAAACGTCCAACATGAAGGGATGCATGTGGGCAGCGAGGATGGACAGGTAGCCAATGCCATTCTGGGACTCATGCAGTGGTGCCAGTAGTTCCAAGTCATACCAGGAAAACATCCTCCAGACATGCACACTGCCACCGAAGGCCTATACTAGACCGACAAGCATGTTCTGGTGTTAGATCTTGTGTGTATGATGCCGTATCCGCCATCGCCCGTCACTTCGTCGGAGAAGGCCACCTTTTTCACTCTTCCGCTGTCTCATGACGGTAGTCCCATGCGAACTGCAGGTGTCGTTGCCGATTGACCTAGATTAACATGGGCGCTTTGGTGCACCATCGACTGCGGATGCGCATGCGTAACTGGATTCAGTCTACTGTTATCAGGTACACGTACCTGGTACCCCAGCTTTCATTTGCGTGTTCAATTGCCACACTGTTGCGCTTGGATTGTCCTTTCCCAGTCGACTGGGGTCGATGGCCCATGGCGATCCACAATTTTGCCGTTCGGAGCAGTGTTACCATTCTAGTGATTTTGACTGCTGTCTCATGAGAGATTTTCATAATCTACTGATTTTTCTCTCATTTAAGACCACCTGCACACTCACTAATATGCCGTCTCAGAATGTCTGCATTCTTTTAGTGCTCACCATCTACTAATCCAACCGACAAGACTCACCTTAGAACTAGCCTGAAGAGAAAATCCGTCGAAGTTTAAAATCCTTCAATCTCTTTTTCAATACTTATTTTTTTTTCCAAATTCATGCTAGTCACCATGGCATCTTTTATATTTATTCATTTGATTTGTGACGTGGTGCATATTTCAAGCAAACAAGATCTGATCTACCGATTTGTACTGATGTTTTGAACTCTGGTCTACTGATTTCAGGAAACAGTCTCCGAAAACTCTGGTTGGGAGGTACTCGGTGTACCAGCGGTCAATCTTTGCTACATACAGCACCTACCGAACAGCCCACGAAGCCTGCTGTTTCTGAGATACTTCCACCATTGGCACGGTAGCCGATGATCATTCCTTTTAAAACGTCGGTCAAGTCACTACCTCTACCATTGTACTCACGTAACACACTATATTTCATCTGACCTGGCCGACTATATCTCCGTGTGGTCGACCTTGTCACGTGCATCCTGTAACGCGCCTGGGCGGCTACACTGTGATTCCGGGGGTGGTCATATTATTCGGATACAACCGTGTATATTTGTGTGTCTTGTTTCACGTGTATTGTATATACCTGCACTTATACACTGCTGGACAATTGCTAAGGACAGATCATAAACGGCTATATAGCGCATAAAAAAGTAAATGTGGTTGGATGCCAAGTGAAATAAAATAATGTCAGAATGTCCGGACATTACAAGAAAGACAATTTATTGTGCTCTGAAATCCAGAAGGCTTTGGAATGTTTTAAAGAGACAAAGAGGTCATTTTGTGCAGAATACGTAAACGTGAAAAAAATGCAATTACCGTCCGCAGGCGTTCCGGCGTAAGATGTCAATACGGGATATGGCCACCAAGGAGGGCGATGCAAGATTCCACACGTCGTGTCATGCTTTGCACAACATTATCAAGCAGCTGTTGGGGTAATTTATCCCATTCCTCTGTCAGTGCACGGATGAGGGGGTCCTTGTTTATTGGAGGGCATTGGCGACCAGCAAGACTCCTCCCCAAAGCATCCCACACATTTTCAATGGGATTCAGATCTGGAGAACGTACTGGCCACACGAGGCGTTGAATATCCTCGCTCTCAAGACACTTCACCCCTTCCCCGCATGGCGGGGAAGGGGTAGGGGGGAAATCGGTAAGCGACTGTTCGATGGCATGTTGCGTTGTCGTCCATGAAAATGAATCTATCACCGACAGCACCACGGAACATGCGAACGTGAGGTAGCAGAACATCATTAATGTATCGTTGGCCAGTCATAGTCCCAGTTGGAAGCACATAGAGGGACGTACGGCCATTGATCATGATGCCAGCCCATACCATGACACTACATGCCGGATATCGGTCCCTTTCCTGTATGTTTGCTGGACAATATGCAGTACCACTATCACGCCCGATCAGTTGTCGTCGACAATCAGACGATAGACTGAATCTACTCTCATCTGAGAAGAGGACAGCAGACCAGTCGTTATCAGCCTAATTGCGATGTTGATGGCACCATTGCAAACGGGCGGTGCAGTGACGTCTGGACAATGGGATGCACACAACAGGACGGCTGGCGTATAGTCCTCCTTCATGCAAACGTCTGGCGACAGTTTTTCGGGAGATCCGCTTGCCAGTAGCAGCCACAAACTGATTTGCTACCTCACTAGCTGTGCTGCGCCGGTGTCTTTTTGTTGATAGCACTATGTACCGATCTTCTGCAGGTGTCGTACTGCGAACACGACCTCCCCCGTGACGTTTGCTACACTCTCCATTTGTTTGAAATGATTTGCAAAGCCTTGAAACAACACTGTGGCTGACATCGTACTGCCTGGCCACATCTGGTATTTCTCGCCCTTCTTCAATCTTGCCAATAAAACGGCCACGCGTAAAATCATCTAGGTAATGTCGGGAAGACATACTGAAAATTGCAAGTTCGTCAGCTGATTCTTTCCCTTTCAACTTTGCGTTTGAACAACAACGGTCAATACGCGTGAAATCCTTTATATCTCTTATCAGCGCTATGACGCCACGAACAAGTTCGGCAATCCCAAATTTGCATACGCACAACACGTCTTACTGTATCCCGCACTTATGCTAATTTCCACATTTTCCTGCCTTCCATTTTATGGTTGCTATCGTTGCTATTGTCATCCGTCCTTAGCAATTGTGCGGCAGTGTATGTAGGTTGAAATGGAACGCGAACACAATTAACGGAAGACTTGACTTCGTGATTATGTTCAAACAGAATATCGTCCAAAATTTTCTGATTTTTCTAAATACAACTTGTCCCCACACATTTCCCGAGTCGGACCCTAGTTCAACCAAATTGACGATGATGCAGAAGAGTTATGTACTAATTTTAAAGTTCTTAAAACCACCTTATCTTTATTTATTCCAGAATTATGTAAAATTTAAAGGACTTCGACTGTGCTTCTCATTAAGTCGCTAGATTCTTTTGAAGCTGTTGCGAGGACTAACAGATACACTGGCGTGCAAAAATTGTGGACGAGACGGTTTTTCGAACGTAACGTCGAGCAGAAGTGCTCCACATCAACTCAAATCATACTATATGATCCCCAAGATGTAAGAATATTTGGACAAGTGGGCAAAACTGTCCAAACAAGAAATCCAAAGGATACAAAGGTCCTTTATTAAAAAGGTAGCTTCGAGCACAACTGCACAAACGACATGAACGTTCATGTGACATGCGGCTGCCGGGAAAAGTCCAGTCTTTAGTAGGGAATATGATCACCCCTGACTGCGTTGCATGATTTACAACGTCTGTCCACGCTGAGGACGAGGTTGTCAAGGAGATGTTGAGCCATCGCGGCCCATTCCTCTTGTAGCGCCAATTGCAGCTGTAGAATCCTTGCTGGCGGCTGGTGATGTGCTGCCAGGCGTCTCCCGAGCAGGTCCCACACGTGTTCGATTGGATTTAGGTCCAGAGACCTTGCGGACCAGTCCACGCGTTGAATATCTTCATTCTTCAACAGCTATGCAATAGCCACTGTACGATGAGGTGTGGCGTTGTCGTCCATGAAGAGGAACTCAGGACCCACAGCACCTCTAAACAGAAGCACGTGAGGCAGGAGAACCTCGGTACAATAGCGGACACCAGTTACTAAACCCCTTGGAAGATGTGGAGGTCAGTATGATTACCGATCATGATACCACCCCAAACGAGAACTCCGCCACCTCCAAACCGGTCCCTTTCGATGATGTTGGAGGTGTAATTGCGTTTTCCCTGTTCTCTCCAGTTGTGTATGCGTCCAGAATCGGTCGTCAGACTAAATCGGCTCTCATCCGAAAAGAGAACTCGACCCTATTGCTGATGTGTCCCGTTCTTGTGTTCCTGGCACCACAGAAACCACCGTCTCCGATGAGCAGGCGTTATTGGCACACACCGTACTGGTCGTCGTGCAAATAGACCACCTTTGTGCAGCCTCCTGGCCACGGTAAAACACGATAACGGACGTCCAGTTGTCTGTTGCATGTGCCTTGCGATTTCTCCCGCTGTCTGCCATCTGTCTCTTCTCGCCTGTAGGACAATATACCGGTAGTACGCCGCCATGGTTGCTCGTGGACGACCACTGCTAAACTCTCTGACAGCTGTTCCTGTCGTTTGAAATGCTCTCGAAGCTCGTGAAACGTTGCTGTGAGTGATCCCGAACTCCTCCGCCACACTAGTCACACTTCGACTTTCTTCCAACTTCCTAATGACTCGACCTCGGGTAAAGTCATCCAGATGTCGTCTACTGGATTGCCTGTTGGCCATATCACACGGTGGCAGCAACTCGACGTCGTTCAAACCTATGTACACTGTGCAATAGCTTTCAACAAATTGCTGAGCGTACACCGCCCATGTGCTTTATACCCATCCGACACTCTCCCCCCCCCACGTCATGCTGCATATATGCGCATGCCCTACCGTACCGGACCCTAGTCTATCTCCTGAGTGGTATTTCGGTCCGTTCTGCCTGCTCGTTACGCTGTTATGCTAATCTCTCCTCTTCGCCCTTAATTTTTGCACACCAGTGTACTACAGATAAAAGATACACGTAAGTTGGTACGCAAATTATGCATCTTGTGTTAAACAGACATGCCTAAGTTCCACTCAAAACAGTAATAGTCTATTTTATTGTGAATTTTGCTACAAGGAAACGTATCAGTGCTTATCAATTTTATCATTCCCTGTCGCCCTGCAATAGCACTTTGCAACTACACAGGCCTTATTTGTATAAGTTTATTAAAACAGAGTATTTTATCTAAAATTATTAAGAGTCAAGGTGGCGTAATTCTCTAAGTTTCCAGACAAAACCTTTAAATCTCGAGCTCAGCTACCAAACATTTTAAATTCTGGCAATACGTCATTTAAACAAATTGAAATGGAAAGAATTATTAAAAGATAAAAGTATGCCTAGGTATTTAACTGATCTCTCTGTCTCTCTCTCTCTCAATTTCAATTTATCCTAACCATTTGTGATTTCAGAAAGTACGTTACCAAAAAAAAAGTTAATCAAAGAAAATTTTTGACTTTACTGTTTACTGAGACGTATTATAAATTCAAAGAACTGTATGCTACCTATCAAGCACGATGATAAGGATATCCGACGATACGTATGGTCAAGGATTACTTACTTAAATTATAAATGCGTTTAAGGTTTCTAACGATCTATCAGTATGTGAATTTAAGAAATAAGCGTTGTTACTTATTTGTTCTATTAGAACAGTTATTTAAGTTTTTTCCGCTTTTTATGAAGATATCCGAGAAGGCATGTTTGTAATGCTACCAGACGAGAAGCCGTACATTTAATTTCTTACATGTCAGATGGCTATGAACAGATGGACTTAGCAGAATCAGCGAATATATCTGCTATTTAGAAAATTATTGGATAGAAAGATTATCGTTCAAAGTACTGGAGTCTCACAAATACCTTGCTCATCGTAAAAATCGTACCACTTGGAAGAAACAGTGTATTGTATGCCAAATTTGTATGTAAGTGAGTGGTACTACTATGCGCAAATACTACTAATATTCAGAAGGCGATGTTCATTCTCTGTCAAAACATTGGACCTGAAATTATTATTTATATCTGCAAAAGACAGAATAGTTTGACGGGTAAGCTTCCTTTTCTACAAGGATATTTCATGTGAGAAAAATAATACAATTACTATAATTTGAAAGCCCCACCTAATATGAAAATTGTCATTCATTCGATTATACATTCTGTAGAAGAAACATTAGAGGTGACTGGCAGTTCACATGCGTATTACCCGCGGTGAGTTAAACAGACCCAAACGGAACGCAAACGATACATAGGCGGACAGCAGGGCTTTCCAAAAGTGCATAGCAATCGACAAGCATGGATAAAAATGGTGATCTGAGAGACTTTGATCGCGGGCGAAGTGTCAGCACAAGACAGATGGCTCATTCTATCTCCCAAGATGTAAGAAACTCCCGAAGGAAACCGTATCAAAAGCGTACCGCAAGCATACCATGGACGCACGTTTCAGAGCCCACAGAGCAAGTTGTGGCAGACCACACTTCATTGATGACCGCGGTCGACATAATATATCCAGGCTCGTACTGACCGATCATTTGGCTGCGGCGCTACAAACCACACCCAGGTTAAATGTCGGGAGGCCCAAGCTGCCACATCAAGCGAACGGCACGTCGCACGTTGTCATACCCTGGACTACGAGAGGCGACCCCCTACTCGTGTGCCACTGTGAACTACTCGTCATCGGTAATTTCGACACGCCTGCTGCAGTGGTAGGTGATAGTTTGAGAAGCCTTTTCATGGGACTCGTCAAGTTCTGTAGTGCGTTTCGAGCAGTCCTTATCCACTGAGCGCTACTAGCATATGCTGGTTGATCCCCTACACATTTTCATTTCCTCCGCGCATCCTTCGACCGATGGTATGCTACAGCAAGACAATGCGACGCCCCACGGTGCCGCAAGCTCCGAGAAATTGCTCGTGGAACACTCGCCTCAGTTTGAAACCCTATAGTGGCCCCCAAATTGCCCGGATTGAAATCCTGTGGAAGCTCTCTGCGATACAATGGAGCGTAACATCAGATCCATTAATCATGCACTGACATCTTGGGCGGCCTTGTGGACAATGGTGCAACAGACATGTCTCGCATTAACTCCAGAAGACATCCTGCGTCTGGTGGAGTCGATGCCTCGACGTTTACAGGCTGTTATTCGCGCTAGATGGGGACCAACACGCTATTAGGTAGGTATCTCTAATGTTTTCGCCATTGAATGTATCGTTCAGAACCGTTCGACAGTTTTCTAGTGAAATGTTGCTGCCTAGCAAATTGGTACGAATGTATTCATCAGCGTTGTTTTAATCTACAAAATCATTTGCTGCCTGAGGCATTCATATTAGCTACCGTCACACCTACAAATTTATTTCGTTAGTAGGATTTATTTTAACTGACGAAAGATCCGAAACGTTGAAATATTTTGCATGAAATTTTTAAAAAACTACATTTAGAAAACATACTGAAAGGAATTTATTTCAAATATCAGCTTATTAGAAATACATCGAGTAAAGGAAGAAGAGAGATAATATGAGGTGCGCAAATTATTCGAGAAAATAGAAACAAAGTGCCGTAATCCCCGTCGTATAATCCGCCAAAAAGGTTATAAATTTAGGCTTTGCGAATAATATATCCCTCTAAAACGAAAAACAATTGTTGAAGTATTTTCATTTTAAAAAAAAATCCACATGGTAATTGTCAAGAAAGGTCGAATATTTAGAAACATACCCAGAAATATGCTAAGAGTAGGAAAACATAACGCAATACAAACATAGAGCAAAGAGCTGCAAAGTTTGTTTTTTTTTACTTACGAGAATTTTGACAGAAAATACGATGCAACGAATGCGATATTTTTTACTCTCGCGAATGTCACACGCTTTCGTGGGTGCCACGAATCTAAATATAGAACTGCACTCTGCGGAACTGTGGTAATGCATAAAACCATCGAGATTTTTGCTTTCATTGATTTGCAAGTTACACAAATAACCTTAAAATATATATATTTTTAATAAACAAATAATTTTTCAATTTTTTTTGAACTTCTGCGTCATCTATTGAATCGCTACTTTTCTGTGGAAAATACTGGTTCGGGATCAACACTGCCAGTGCTGCTTATACAAGTAAAAATTGATACTTCTAAACAAATTAGGCATGAAACTCCTGAAATAAGTCTACTTGCAGAATGTTTAGAACTTAATGTAGCATGAATGTATGTTTGCGAAGTAACTTCCTTTTTTGGAAGCAAATGCTTTGCTGCTGGAAAGGTTGCCAACATTGGTAATTACGAAATAAGAGCATTCTGCGTATAAAATAGCAACAAAATTTGCCTCATGAGCGAATATTAGGAAATTTGTTTCAAATGTTTGATTCTTTCGTTATTTTGATGAACTAGTGCTTATCAAATAAACGTAAACTAGGGAAATAAAATACATATGATAGATGATGACTGACACCGAATCAAACGTAGAATGTTAAGAGATCCCGAAATGCCGAGCAGTGAATTGTAGTGAAGCTAACAATTCAATGCATCTTAGCTGACAAAAATTCGGTACGCTTTTTCTTGGTTTTATCTATCCTCATAAAAATGTCCTGGAAATACCATTTATTTCCCTTTAAGAAATCTAAATAAAATGTGTCTTCATTAAAATATGTTAATCAAAATTTTAAAGCGGAGGTATTGTTTCTGCAGACGGACAGACAATTGGATGAGCGGAAGAATGAACATCGATAATCTTGCATATCTCTATAAATCGCATGACTGTGTTTCAGTCAATCACAGAAAAAGCGACCGATAATCTTGTACTCATGCATGTATATATCCGTTACAAAACGAATTTCTTCACTTGCCGCTTAGAAGTAGAAATAATTCTGGGGATGCAATCAACGAAACTAACTGGGAAAAGTACGGAAGCAGGGATGTGTGAAATCCTACTTCCGTCCACGAGGAGCAAATAATCAAACAGAGACGGAAGTAAAGATAATCAAATCGTACTCTTTCCTGCATGCGAACTGTATGTAAATAAAATTGGAGAACGCGACGAACTGACGCAGGCTACGATTATCTGACTTTAGGCTTAGAAAAGCAGCCAAAACTTACAATGTTTTAGAAGTAGCAAAATGTTAACAGGTGAGAGATGTAACAATTTGAGCAGTGACCAAATGTTCAAAGGTATGAGAAGCAAATGTTTAAAGACGAATGATGTGTGAGAAATTGCCAGATAATGAAAGTTGTGAGTTAACTGTTAAAACATTTTTGGTAGGTAGCATCAAAACGCGATACTATATCTGCTTCACCACTTTCCGAGAAAAGATACGCCACTGTATAATGCGAACAAAACCCAACAACATGGTGCGTCTTTGCATCACGTTATGGTACAAGGTTGCACCGTATTCTAGGTATTGTATGCACCACACAATGACGTATCTTTTCTCAGAAAGTGGTGCAGCTAGTGTAGTACTACTTTATGGTGCAACATACCACAAAATGTTTTATGTGCAGCTGCCAAATGTTGAATGGTTGTCATAAAAAGCTGAATGCCGTGAAAAATATACAGTTTTCAAAAGATGTGAGTAAGATGTTTCAAAAGTTTTGCACATTGTGGAAGCGCTGCCCGTAGGATGATGCAATCGCTTCACACCTTGCGCCTTTGCGAGTAGAAATCTTTATACAAAGTTGTGTCTAAATTTAATGGCCAATTTGTTTCTGTTCCAAAAAATTCTGCCTGGAAATGGAGGAATAAAATGAGGCAGGTCAGATCTCGCTTAGCGACCAGAGATCCCACATTAAAGTTAAAACTTTGCGAGGAAACTCCCTGTCGAAATTCATAAAGCTCTGTGCGGAGTTTGTAGGGTTAGTGTATAGTGGATGGTAGTACAGTGCCTGAAAAATGTTTTGCGCCCAAAGATTCGCCAAAGAAGGCCCGATATCCTCGAAGCTGGTGTCAGCATTTTGATGGACAACGCGAGGCCGCATGCTACCCTTACAGTAAGCGACATTCTACAAAAGTATGGATAGGAATTGCTTCCCCACGCACCATACAATCCTGACATGAGCCCACCAGACTATTACTTGTTCCCAAAACTGAAGAAGCCAAAACTATGATGTCCCTAATAAGGTGACCCGAGTTATCCGACGCCTTAACAATGGAAGTATCCTGACTGAAATACAAGACTTGCCCAAACGTTTAGCCGCTGTCATTGAGAAATATGGAGATTACTTTAAAGACCTGTAAAGGTATGTTCAGCAATAAATTCGTTTTTTAAGAGATAACCCACAGTGTGCAAAACTATTGAAATGACCCTTGTATATTACAAGGTTTTATAACATTCGAATATTGAAATGCGAGGGGAGTAGCCAGTTGTCGATATATATATAAAGTTTTTGTTGAAATGCCTAATAAATGGCTATGTGATAAAAGACTAAAGAAGTAATCAGATGTTGAGATATACAAGAAGTAACCATATGTCAGAAAGTGTGAGCAATAAATGTCTCCTTTTGACAACTGGTACAACAAGTAGTCGAAAATATTCCAAGACCGGTTGCAATTGTAGGAAGTGCATTTGTGCAACCGAATCTAGAGATCGCACGTTATACATAATGCAGAAGGCTTTGGAAAGTAAAAAAACTAAACCATTACGAGTTCTTAATTTACTGAGTTCTGTATTTCGTTTCGTATATAATATTTTGAGTCACAGTTTGTCACTGAATCAGTCTGAAGACGACGAGTGAAGTTCCTATAAGCACCTACAATGAAAAAGCAATAATATTGACAAAAAAAAATACATTTCTCTTCTTTCGTGCTTTTAATTCCCTACTGTGTAAACTTCCGTTTTATTTCTTGGCGTAATGTGATTACCTTGGAAATAATAGGAAAAGAGAATTTGATGGTATGCGAGTTTAAAGCCGATTGTTAGCGACGCTGTTTTTCAGCTCTGGTGATTTAAAATCCTTGAAGCGTTTTTAACTGCTAAGCTTAGAACACATGTATTTGGAAACAAAATTTTTATGCGAAACTAAATCCCGCCGAACAAGATTTCCATTTCTTTCCCATTGACAAAGCATCTGTGAATCTCTCCGATTGATTTCACTGTCTCCCTTTTAATGGCGCCAAAAACATAAATGGTGCGACATATAAATAAACAAACAGGATAAAATGGAATTTCATCGAGATATAATCTTCTGCTGAAAAAAACGATTTTTATGGAGATGCAGAAATTTCTCCTCCCAGTGGGACCATTACTTAAAAAATTTTGAAGTAACAGTAGCTTTTAAGAAAGAAGAGCAGCAGCGTGAATCGAGAGGCGGGCCAATACGTAAACGGCAATCGATCACAAAATGTCAGTTTCGCAAAAGAAATAAAAAAAAAAAGAAGTCACGCATAAGCGGTGAATGGATATCGCTCTGTTACAAAGACACTGGAATGAAGTTTATGATCAAAATAATCGCCACTACAATTCATTTCCACAAATGGGACACCGTGGCGACAAGCGAGATTTACTGTAAAACTGAACTGACTACGTATCACATAGTAAAAAAAAAAAAAAGGTCGTGGCACGTATCCAAAACGATATTAACAAATGGAGCAAGACGAGGAAGGACTTTTTGGGCACATCCAATCTACCGCTTCCGTTGATATCCTATTCCGGGAGCCATTCCTCACTGCTTTCCAGAAAAGAATTCTAGTTTGCAACACATAAATTAAGAAAAAGTATATTTGAAATGGTGGATGTTCAGAATTGCTTTTGTTCATATTGTTACCGGGGAAGCGTAGTAGCCGAAATCAGTCATTGTTCCGATAAGATGGAAGAATGATATTTATTAAACACTCTGCTTTAAAAGGTAAAGATAACATGCGTCAATATGCTGCTCTCTTAGAAGCATTAAATCTATCTTTCATTTGGGATATCTTCCAGCGAATTTTTTTCTGGTGTCGTGTTTTGTACACATTTTTCATCTCTTAGATACTCAAAACAAAATACAGGATTTAGTTTCGTTGAATTACTGTTGTGTGTCGAGCCAAGTATTGTCATAAATGCAAAAGCTAAATTTAATTCTTATCGCTTTCACCTTTCAGAGTTTAAAAGGTGGTTTTTTGATTTGTGGGGACCTTTTTCTGAATTACATTTATGACATAGCAGAAATCCATATTCAACTAGGTATTTGTGGATATGAGTTAATGCTCTGTGTTTTGCTGGTCCTTGAAAAATCCTAAGCTCAGCATTTAAAAAACTTTCTGCATTCTTGCATCTTATTCTCTGCTTGTTTGCATTGAATGTTTCTTTGTGTTTTTCGCTAGCTCTTGGCTCCCGTTGAAAAGGTTTCTTACTTTTGAGTGTTTTCCAGAAAACTCTTTTCTATATATATATATATATATATATATATATATTCTATTAAGAAGATACCTAAGCAAAAAAATACATATATAATTTTGACTCACACCAAGTACAACATAGAAAAGGTTATTTATCTACCTGTGTGAGTAAAAGGAGAAAAGATAAAAAAATAAAATAAAACGACTGAATGTAGAAGGTGTCGAGAATACTGAGCCTTGGCTTTATCAAGGACCAGCAAATATATATATACATATATATATATATAGTCCGGACGGAATAACATTGAAATTAATTATGCTTGGCGTTTCCCGATTTAATGAACACGTTTCCTTAATTTTGCGAACATATTTTTTTTTAAACCACCAAACTATGTAAACCAGCATTTTCATGTTAAAGGTTAACTAGAAAGATCCCCGCGCAGCAGGAAAAGCTTAAGCATGCAACTAACCAGCGTTTCAAAGAACACCATCTGCAACCCAGCTTGACGGAATCATAAATCAGTTCGCCTTTCCTCCAACTATCAAGCACAAGCTTCTTACAGGGGAAGCAACCCACCAACAGGTTCCAAAGGAACGCAACATTTTCTTGCATTGGTAGGAAGCAGGAAAACGAAAGGCGGTGTGGGGCTGAAAATCTAGAGTACTGTGGGTATCCTTGTTTTCAGCTACAGACAGAACGATAGCTTTCTTTGAAGTTGGGGTACCCATTCCTTAGCCTTTCTGAACCACATAATGCGTACTTATTCCTGAACCTCTGAAATTCTTCGCCAAACTGAGTTTCTTTTTTCTCATTGTTAAATTTACAAGTCAAATTAAACAACACAACTCTTTTACGGATAAAGTTTTGATAAAAATAGATAGAACTAGAAAAGTTAGAAATGAAATTTGCTGATCACTGTAGTTTTGCAAAGGTGCACTTTATTAGAGCATTAAAAGAACCGAATGACTGCAGCAAAAAAAGCGGAAAGTTTTTTTCAATCAGCAGCTTGATGCGAACCCAGGATCAGAGACTGCTGTAGCAGAGAAGCTCGGAATTTCCAAGTCAACCTTGTGTACCATAGCGAAAAGCAGAACAGGAATTGAAAGCTGTGCATCAAAGTGTGGGCAATGTTCGAGTTCGAGAAAATCTATGAAAGCATCGCACCTGAGTTGGAAAACGCTCTTGTTACATGGTTCCAACAAACAAGGGCTGCTAATTTGTCTACTAGTGGATCACGTCTGAAAGAAAAAGCAGTTCATCTTGCCCAGCGACTTCAAATAAAGGAATTCATGGCATCAAATGGATGGATTGATCATTTTAAGCATAGAAATAGCATAGTGTATAGAACTCTATCCGGCGAAAGCAAATGTGTTGACTCTTTGACGGCACAAACATGGAAAAATGAACAGCTGCAACAGATTATTAAAGGGTACATGCTGCGTAACATTTTTAATGCTGATGATACTGAACTGATTTATAACCTGCAGCCAGACAAAACTCTGTTTTCGAAATGCCACCTGCCATGGAGGAAAGAAATCAAAAGACAGAATCACTGTTCTTCTAGCTGCAGATGGAGGCGGGTCTGAAATATTGCAGCCATTAGTTATAGGCAAATCTGATAAACCATATTGCTTCAAGCATGTGAAATCTTTACCCACCAAATATGAAGCAAATAAAAAGTCGTAGGTTACCCCAGCTTTATTCAAAAATTATGCAGAAGCTTTAGAATCTCAGACGCAGGGAAATAAGAGAAATGTCCTCTTATTCACTCATCAGTGTTCTGCGCATCCTCAGGTAAACAATCTGAAAAATGTTCAAGTCATTTTTCCCCCAGCAAATTGTACTAGTGAATTGCAACCGCTGTACCTGGGTGTCATTTGTTTTTTTAAAGCAGATGTGACGTATATTCTAAATTAAATTTCCTCTTTAGTTTCTTTCCCTATGTAAATCTTGGGTTTGTTCTCAGTTGTACTTCACACTTAACGTGATATCTTCTCTCTCAAACGAATACTGTTGGCAACACAAATGAGGTAGAATGAACGTGACGTATGCCTGTTATGAGATAAGAACCAGAGATATAAATTACGAGACAACAGTTGCTCGTGTGGAGTGTGGAGTGTTGAATGCGGATGTTACTGGTTTGTTAAGTAAAATGCTATGAGGTATTGATGAAAACATCTGGAATAAAGCCAATTTCCGTAAGTTTGACTTCTGTTTAAATGTTTCGTCTGGCCGTTAAGGTTTAATTTAGGAACCCTTTCATCGTATGGTGATGTTTTTAAAATAACGTAAGAAGAGCGACAAAGAATCAGTACGAAAAGACATTACGTTATACCCATTATCAAAAGTTTCTCATGTGAGACGTACTTTCTGTTATCGATGCAAAGGATGATGCATCTAAAGTCAAAGTAAACATTCTCGATGCAATTCGTTTCGTGCGACAGTCGTGGAATGCAGTTTCGACAGATACCATTAAAAACTGCTTTAATAAAGCAGACTTCTCAGGTTGTGAACAAAAAGAAAGTGGGTTCAATACCAAAAATTCTGCTGATGATTTTGCGGATGACGATCTTGCAGAATTTAATAAAACTGCTTCATCGGGTATTGTGTTTTCTGATTATGCTAATTGTGACGCAAATGTGCATACCTGCCAAATGCAATGCCTTGATGATGTTTTGGATGAACAGATAGAACTAAATGCATCAGATTATTATGAAGAAGATGAAGCAGAACTGGAAGTTAGCTGTTTTAGTGATGCTGCTAACGGTACAGAATGTGCTAAAAACTACTTGATGAGCTTCGATAATAATGATGATGTTTGTCATGCACTTTATAAAATTGAAGCTGCAATTTATGTAGCTAAACATTCAGAAAAAAAAGAAATCTTCT
The DNA here is from genome assembly GCA_039090855.1 of Macrothele yani. NCBI lineage: Eukaryota > Metazoa > Arthropoda > Arachnida > Araneae > Macrothelidae > Macrothele > Macrothele yani. Next base: position 140,287,715 of record CM077010.1, read on the forward strand.
CTAAAGCGTTTTTCTCTACAGTGTAAAAAGGTAATCAACACATATTTTGTTTTCACAAGTGAATTATACTAATTGACGTTCTGTTTCATGCAGTTTATAATACTGAAGTCGTTATTTAGGAGGCTAAATGCTCGAAAAAAATCAACTATTATATTTTTCTCGCAGTTTTGAAGTATGCTTAAATTTTGATGCTACATATTGAAGTCTAATATCTATGAATTATGTAATTTAATATGCAAACTAAATGTGTACGTATTATAACCTCTTTGATAATAAATTTCGCAATTAAAAGTACCATACATAACTTAAATTTCACTGAAAGAAAGATAACTTACCTTCTTACATATTCTGTTATGAGCACTAGCTTAATTTGAATGTTTCATTCGAAAGGCGTCCTCGATTTCACGCACAAGACTGTTGGTCCCTTGAAGTTCGTTAAATCGAAATTTGACTGTATACAGATTACTGGTATACCCGAATTAATAAGTACTGAAAATTTGTTGTTTAGAATCAATTTTTCATTAATCCTCATGCTGGCTGGAACGAATTTACTCGGAATTAGCAAAATAAGCTGAAATCAGCTCGAGCGAGTATATTCGCTGCCTAAGAAGTGGGCCTAACGCTGCTGAAACATGTTAACTAGCTCATCAGGAAGCGTTACTTTCCATTATTCAAGTATTTTCCAAGCGTTGCTTTCCATTACTCAAGTATTTTCCAAACGTTGCTTTCCGTTATTCAAGTATTTTCTAAGGATGTCTCTCCATTATTCAAGTATTTTCCAAGCGTTGCTTTCCATTACTCAAATATTTTCCAAACGTTGCTTTCCATTATTCAAGTATTTTCCAAGCGTTGCTTTCCATTAATCAAGTATTTTCCAAACGTTGCTTTCCGTTATTCAAGTATTTTCTAGGGATGTCTTCTCATTTTCAAGTATCTGCCGACCATTGCTTGGCATTTTTGAAGTATTTTCCGAACATTTCTTTCCGTTATTCAAGTGTTTTCCAAGCGCCGCTTTCCATTATTTAAGTATTTTCCAAGGATGTATCTCAATTATTCAAGTATTTTACAAGCGTTGCTTGCCATTATTCAAGTATTTTCCAAACGTTGCTTACCGTTATTCAAGTATTTTCCAAGAGTCGCTTTCCATTTTCAAGTATTTTCCAAGAGTCGCTTTCCATTTTTCAAGTATTTCCCAAGGATGTCTCTCCATTATTCAAGTATTTTTCATGCGTTGCTTTTCATTATTCAAGTATTTTCCAAGGATGTGTCTCAATTATTCAAGTATTTTACAAGCATTGCTTGCCATTATTCAAGTATTTTCCAAACGTTGCTTACCGTTATTCAAGTATTTTCCAAGAGTCGCTTTCCATTTTTCAAGTATTTTCCAAGGATGGCTCTCCATTATTCAAGTATTTTTCCTGCGTTGCTTTTCATTATTCAAGTATTTTCCAAGGGTTGCTTTCTATTATTCAAAGTTGTCATTTAGGGGTGATAATTGACACTAATCCTTCTAATGTAATAATATCGGGGAACCTAAAAGCCCAGAAAGAAAATGTTTGTCACTTGTTTCTACACAGTGGCATGATGTCTGCATCAGTGAGAATAGGCCTTCCCCGCCATGCCATCTGTCCTTCAGCAGAAAATAAAAAGACTAGGAGAAGGAGGATCTGATCATCAGTAACAGTAATTTATGGTCGGTACTGCTCAAATGAGCGTGAGAAAGGATTTTTTTGCATAGCTTTCCTGACACCCGGTCGCTATACGAACATATGCTCTTTAAATAACTTGAAAAAAGATGAACACTATGTGGGCAGGATTTTGTTCAGGTCCATTGGCAGCGCTTAAAGTGTTTCGGGAACCGATTCATTTCGTTGGAGGATATGTGGGATTCTTGTGATACAGTTCCTCATTAAAAACCAACATCATGCGTTGTTCTACTAATAGCGGGAACGCTAATACTGAATTTCCACTTTTGAGACTTTAAGGACGAATGTGGAATTATTATAACAGCTTTAACACGGACTATTTCTGTCGCACAATTTTCAAGTTTTCCAAGAAAGTACAAGTGCACCTTCAATACGAAGAATCTTCCATTAATTTAGCGCTATGTCGAATAGAGGACGTCCTGGAACATTTAACGAAATTGCTAACACGTCAATAACTGAAAATGAGTTTCAGAAATTTAAAAATTTTGGATGATACCTGTCTGGCATTTATCAGTTAAATTTTTAATTGTAATTTGAAAATTTGGGATAATACCTTTTCTAGCATTTACTAAAATTATATCATAGCTTACATGCACTTATACAAATTCTGAAATAGAAGAAAGGTGACGTATTTTCAGGGATATAAAGACAGAATCTAAAAAGTAGCACGTCTTTTTTAAAAATGTAGTGTATTCTGAAGCTAATGATATGTAATAAAAGTTAGCATTTATTACACTTACGAAGCATTCTCATTTAAACGGTGTAAATTAAAATGTTTCTTCCCATTTTTTATGCAAAGGACACAGACTCTCGTTACGCAACAGTAAATAACTCCTTTTCAGCATTTCCTTTTCTGCTTAAAGCACCAAATTGGTATGAAGCCTGTGTTTTTATTGTCTTCATCAGAATGGGGACATCGCTTTGTAATAATCTAATGTATGTATAGTTTTCAGCTACACACATTGGCGACTTTTCTTTCGTTATGCGATGATAAATCAAAACTTTTCAAAGCACCTTTTCATGTGACTGTTGAGTCTATGACTTCTTAGCAGCACGAATAAAAGTTAAATTTATAACGCATTTTTCGTTATCTTTTCCATAAGGATGTTGAAAAGGTTATTCTAAATATGAGAGAATGTAATAACCAAGGTTAGGCAAATGTTTGATTTTACAATATGGTTGCAAAAGCAAATCTGTAAGCTAAACAACACTACCTGTAGCAAAGAAGACAAAAACGACTTCACTGGAATTATGAGGACCACTTTGCCGAGGATAGTCCTGTGGCTGGAGAAGCTGGCTCGATTCCAACAGCTGTCATTAATTGCAAAATATCAGCCATGTCCCAGAGAATGGTATAAGCAGCCTGTCCCGGGGAAAGGACACACAGTTACAAATAAGACTGTCAACTGCTTTGTCCTTTCCTCAACGCAGCAATCTCTGTCTTTCAAACATTTCTGTCAAAATCGAATGATTCGCCTCTACAGTACTTTAATTTCCCAAACATGTCCGAAAGATCAGATCATGTGGTTGTGTAAAAACCTAACGTGGAAATAATCACTAAGTAGCATAGGGTCAGAAAGTCGGTGATGTATCTTTAATTAGTCATATGGTCTGACAAATCGTGATTTTAAGTATATCATGCCGATCGGAGGGTAAGAATCCGTAGAAACTACAAAGTGCGAGAATGGACATATTTCGCAGTATCACGATTCCTCCAAGATGGTAGTGGCAATGTAAGGACACGGGCGAACGTTTAATGGTAGATATTGGGATCCTTCATTCGTGTGGTCCTGCGTGAATGCTGAAGTGTATTTAAACAGTTGCTGATCAAATTCATCCACCCATGGTCATTCCCTATCCCTTTCATGGTTGATACTTGCAGTTGGACAATATACCATGACAAATGCTCACATTGTCGCGAAGTGGTTTCGGGAACATAATGCAAACTTCCCACCTAGCACTCCTTCTTCATTGGACTTCTCTTTCCCTGCATATCGACCCTACTCAGCTTTTGCGAGATGAAGTCCAACGAAACATCAGAGGTCTGGATTTACATACGCGGAATGTGAGATTTTCAGGCATGCGTAGGTCATTATTTCACCGAAATTTAACAAAACGTAATCGAACCAATACTGAAGAGAATTGCTGCGACTGTGAAAGCAAGAAGTATTTCAACACAACACCTACTCGGTGGTCCTTAAAGAAAGGAGCTACTGAGTTTTGTTGAAAATGAAAGAAAAACGCTTTGGCATTACCTTTATTGCTCGAGCTAATTCATCCATACGAGATAAATACATCATGGTGCCACTCGTTACGTGAATGTTGGGAATTCCACAACGAATTCAGAAATTTCTTCTGCGTACCGTACACTAAGGCTGAAAAACATTGATATGAATCTGTATCAGTGTAAAATATCATGCAGGCATGCTCTTCTGTCCCATGAAAAATAAATTTAATCGTGAAATGCAAACGATCTGAAGAACGTTAAGTCTCAGCAGTTATTTATAAGGCTACAAAGTTTTATATTCCATTTTTATTAGAGGTTTAATGGCCACCTTGTTGGTTGTAAGCAGTTTTTCTTACTACGTTTCAGACCACTTGTTTCAGATAAGGGAAGAAAGACAAATACACCACCAATTTTCATTCGGTACTCGAACCCAGTCGAGATCAGACGAAATATCGAGAAGCAACGCTGCAAGCAGATAGGCAACCGAGACGGCGTGTCAAATTCGAATTTATTTGTACTCATCCAAGGTTCTTACTCAACATCGAAGAACTTGTTTTTCTACTCCCACAAAAAGTACTTTTATTTTTACCAATCATTATGCTCAAAATTACGTTACTGAGTTATTCTTCCATGAAAGTAACAATTTCGATATATAAGAATATCTACATTAAGTATTAAAGTTTTAATAAAGCAATTCGGGAAAATCGCTAAGCTATTGCTTTATGTCACCTTTTAAGAAATCTTTGGCTTAGGTGTCGCGTGAGCAAGCGAATTACATTTGCGGAACTAATCCACTGAAAAACATTGAGTTATATCCCAGTTCTTTGTTCTCTCCAGTTGTTACATTGCTTCGTGATGTGGCATATTCTCTTCCCTAGAGGTAATCTTCTTACGGATAAGAAAACTGAAAAACCACTTGCTGTTGCACTGTGCAAACAAAAATCGCAAAAAAAAAAAATAATTCAGCAGGACTTTTTACAGTACTGTATGAAAAGCAAAATCTGCGCAAACAGAATAAAGCAATGATATAATCCAAACAGGTTTATATCTTCTAAAGAAATACTAGCGCGGATGTAGAAATGCCCGATGGGTATACGTATAAATCGTTCGCAGCACAAAGTGAGTGTGTGAAGAAGACGGGAAGAGGGTAATCTGTAGTTATGATCAAAAGATAAACTGCTGTGTTGAACTACGTGAAACGATGAATAATCTATACCAAATGAAAGAAGCATGGGTAATAGTTTTGTTTCCCTTTCATATTTTATTGGGAGGAATTGTTAAAAATGTTTTAATAGACATTATCATAAAACAAGACATGTGAGCTCCACAATGAGCTCGTCTTTTGAATCAAAAGAATGTCTGATAAGAAAATTGTCATTCTTGTTTTCCGGGTTTAACTTCCACCATGGGCTACTCAAATATTATACGAAGTTGTCCGTCTCTAATTTAGAGCAACAGGTTCTAGGGACAGGAAAGAGTCATTAATCAAGTATATTGCCTATATTTAATTCGAGAATCAAACCCGGACCTACATCAGAAGAATGTTCAAAAATCAGTGTTTCAGAACACTCGTACGTAGGAGCTGCTTTAGTATTATTCATCGAACATTGATTGTCATATGAAATTTTAGAACAGAGGTTTTACACTGAGGTGCAAAAAAAAAAAAAACTGAGATGAGCCCTATCATTTGCATTGCATGTCACTTTACCCATGCGGTAAATTATATCGTCCACAAACGACGTTTATATAGAAGCAGATGTCTCCGCAAGGTCAAATAGTTGCATTCGCAGTTCAGATGGAAGCTTATCAGAATTTAACAGATTTCGAATATGGTATCATACGAGGGTCATAACAAAAAAATTCTGCACACGTTAATCCAAAACGAAAGCGGATGACGCAATCAGGAAAATGATTGCGTCATGTCAAGGTCAGATTCTCAGCAACAACGCAGTGGTGTCAGAACTAAGCGCTATCATTTACTGCGTGGACGTGGGAAGGTTTGGAAATGGAAGCGCACAGTTCCTCAGGCCGAGTCACAGTGTTAGACCATGGCTCGTAGGTGAAAATAGAAACTCTGCGGATAAAAGCTCCGAAACAAATCTGACACCGCCTTGCAATAAGTTTGTGGGGAAGAAACTCTTGATCAAAGCACAATTTCTCGCTGGGCATTCCGCTTTCGGGAGGGCAGAAACAGCATCGAAGAGGATCACTGCTCAGGCCGACCTAAAGCGGCGACAGATAACAACGCTTCTCGAAGAGAATCGCCATTTCACAGTCGAGGAGTGTGTTTCAACAGAACACCTGCTCGGTGAATTTGTCCACCATGCAAATTTGTCCACCATGTCTGTTCATCAGATTTTTACCGACTCACTGGGAAAAAATTGCCTAACGCTGGGTTCCCCATCAACTCACCCCCGAGCAGAAGACAGCCAGAGTGAGCATCGCACTCCGCAGTTCCGAAAGGGAGACCCCTTCCTAAACAGAATTGCCACAATTGATGAAACTTGGACCCGTGATTTTGAGCCGCAACTCAAGTTACCATCAACGGAATGGAGCCATCCAAATTCTCCACTCCCCTCAAAGTGTCGTCGGCAACAATAGAAAGCGAAGCAAATTATGACTTTTGCGTACGATTTCCAGAATTTTAAGTGAGCACGGTAGGGCGAAATGTTAACGCACAATATTACCGTGAATTTCTGAGGACAAAGTTGAGACCAAAAATTATTCAAAATTGCCTCAAATTGTTGAAAGCGGGAGCTATATTCTTGCATGACGACGCATCGTGTCATGATGCAGCAGCGCCGGTACGTGGACTTTTGTCGAAATATGGCTGGGAAACTGTATCCCACGTACCATACAGCCCTGATCTCCGTCCACCCAACTTTGATTTTTCCTCAAAGTTAAAAAATAGGCTCCGTGGCATCCACTACGAATCTCTGGGCGAACTGTCATTGGGCGTGACCCAAGTAATACGACAGCTGAACAAAGATGGCGTACAACGGGGCATCCAGGACCTACCTCACCACTGGCAAGCTGTCATTAGCAGCGGAGGGGAGTTCATTGAACGGCAATAAGATACGTTTCCTCCGTTACTTCATACGTTTCTAAAAAAAATGGACAGTGTGCAGAACTTTTGTTCGGACCCTCGTAGTCGGCGCCAGGAAGATGGGCCACTCTATCTCTGAAATTACCACAACATTTGGATTACACCGTCAACAGTACCTGAATTACAAAACCTCAAGGAAAACAACCAGAGTGTGAGATCGGTGTGATCGTAGAGAGCTCTGGAGGATCGCGGACAGCTGCGCCATGTACGCATCGTAACATGCGCCCGGCGGGCAAGACTGCCGCAAATCACAGCGCAATTCAGTGCTGGTGCCAGTAGTAGCATCATCGTTTGGACAGTGCAAACTTCCCTGTGTTCTATTTGGTTCAGGAGCCAACCGTCTACCCGGGTGCCGTTTCTGACCCGATGACACAAGACGCCTAGCCTGGGCTCCGGAACACCGCCATTACTGCTGCGACGAATCGTGGTGCCGAGGCAACTTTCCGACTCTGGATGTGGTGACAATCCTACTTTGTAATATATCTCTCACGCGTGACAGGAAAAGTGCAGGCCAGTGGTGGCTCTGTTATGGTGTGGGGTGTTTCCAGCTGGAACGCATTAGGACCCCATCATACGTCTACAGACCGCTCTTACCTGTGGAGGATACGTAACCATCCTCGGGAAACATTTGCACCCGCTTATGTCATACAACCACTCCAACGGGTGCGCCTTTTTCGACACTACAATGCGCCATCGCTACACTCCTACAGTAGCTCGAGTATGGCTAGTGGAACATTCCACATAGTTTGTCATCCTGATTTGGCCCACTTGTTTGACAGATTTAAACTCCATCGGACACATTTATGATGCTGTTCAACGTGCCGTAAATTCCAGGAATCCTCTACTTGCGTATATTACGGAAATGTGGGACGCTCTTCATGAAGCTGGGTGTGTGAACTGACTCCCCAGTACTACAGAGACACGCATTACGAAATCATAGCGCTCCATCAGAAAGACCCAGTTCGTGTTGCATTGTGATTCTTCTGCTGTTCCGAATTGCGTCTTACACATGTTTGCTGTATTCTCAATCGTTCACCTGCCCATTCTGTCTCTATCTCACGTACTGTACCCTTCTGAAATTATAAAAATAACTTAATACACTCTTAATACATTATTACCACTTAAATACACTTTTCTACCTCATTTAGTCTTTCACATAGAATTCAGACGACTGATGTTGAATTTCTGCAGCAAATTAACTTCATGGCATTTAGAAATCTGACAGGCCTTGGAAATCCTATGCTTGGACTTCTGTTCAAGCAGCATCACCATGTTGAACTACCGGCCTTCTAGCCTATGGTCGGTGCAATTGAAAAAATGAACCATTGACAAAAATGGCGTGCCTTCTGTATTTATTTTCGGAGATACCATGTATTTAGTTTGCAGACTGACTTGGGAAGATGGTTCCCGAACAGCATGAATATCTCGTAAGGCCACATGAAGTCGCCGGTCTCTAATTTAGGGCGACAGGTTAGTGATGTCTTGTATATCTCGTAAATCCATAACAGATCACCGGTCGCTAATTTAGGGCGATTGGATAGTGATGTCTTGTAGATATTTGTAGATATCTACTGAGATGTGATATTTTGTAACACAGTGGAAGACAGTAGCTATTATATTTTTATTTGTGGATGCTTTATCGTTTGTATAGGAATCCGCTTGATTTTGTTTTCTATTTCTGTACAATTAATACAGACATTTGACGTGGACTAGAAACATCAAACAGAAGTCATCGCTCTTTCCACGTTTACAAGCGAGTCATGGAAAATTTCTCATTGGCCGCCACCGGGAATCAAACCCAGGGTCTTCCAGTTACGCGCCGGATATGCTTTTACTGCACAACAACGGCCTCGAATTTTCCCAGACTCACATACACTAATTGCTAAGCCAATTGGCAAATTGCTTCTTGGAGCCCCGCACAATGCTGAGGATTCATCAAAGATTGTAAGCAGCAACTGAACAAATAATTAGAAGGCGAATGAATAATTAATACAGAAATTTGACGTGGACTAGGAACATCAAACAGATGTCATCGCTCTTTCCACGTTTACAAGTAAGTAACGGAAAAATTATCATTGGCCGCCATAAAAAACATGTAAACGTGGAAAGAGCGATGCTCATAAAAACATATAAACATGGAAAGACCGATGACTTCTGTTTGATGTTCCTAGTCCACGTCAAATATCTGTATTAATTATTCATTCGCTTTCTAGTTATTTGTTCAGTTGCTGCTTTGGTGAATTCGTCTTTCACATAGAATTCAGACCACTGATGTTGAATGTTTGTGCGGGGCTCCAAGACGCAATCTGCCAATTGGCTTGGCAGTTAGTGTATATGAGTGTGGGGGATCTCGAGGCTGCTGTTGTGCAGTGGAAGCATATCCGGCGTGTAACTGGAAGACCATGTGTTCGATTCTTAGTGGTGGTCAATGAGCATTTTCCGTGACTTACTTGTAAACGTGGAAAGAGCGATGACTTATGTTTGATATTTCTGTACAGGTTTAACACATTCTAAAAAGCATTGCTTACATTCATATTTTAAGCTATGTGCAGATTTTCTCTAAGAGACGTAAATTCATTCCAATTTTTGGCTCAACCTTTTCTTCTAAAAATATCGGTTGACTTAGTTCTGATTGAATCGTCAGTTTGGAACGTCGGACTACGACTTGCAGATCGGAGAGATGAAATGAGCTAGTCGAGTATGGTTTCAAAGCATTTATTTAATTTGATATAGCCAACACAGGTCTATGAAATGAAAAGTAGCTTACATAATTTTTACAAAAACATAATGGATACATTGCGAACACAAAGCATAAAGATACACGAATTACCCAACAGGGTGCTTAGTCTTCTAGGATTCTTACATTCCTCATCTCCTGCTCTTGGCTCTCGTTTTAACTTTCTCCACTTTTGTTTGCGTTCATTCTGCGAATTCCAATGCACTGTCGAAAATGTTAACCCGTTCACACGAAAACAATTTTTTTTAAATTTAGTTTAAACCACTGCGAAATGTTACTCCTATATTTGAATAGCCCTCGTCGAGAGCTTTAAAACGATACCACGCACATTCGTGGTGCGCTCACGATTGCCGACATAGACTGAGTCAAACGCGACGGCACCTCTAGAAATATTTCATCATCTCCCCCACGCACGATGTATTGTCGAGTACGTAAATTGGACTCCATGCTGCTTAAGAATATGCTAACACCATTAGTGTGAGGCACGTATTTTCAACGCTATAAGGATTTCAATTGGAACCTATTTTTGTCACAGGCGGCCGGCCGTAAGTCATCACATACTATCCGCGGAGTTAGACATGGTCCTACGTCGAACTGCTTTGAAATATTTTTTTTCGTGTCGGGAAGCATTCAAAAGATATAATTATTACGCGTGAAAATTCGATGTCATCTTTGTTGTTTGCACTCGCTCGCTGAGAATGCACATCTGTGCTTAACGTCACAGCCGAATAGAGAGAGACAGAGAAAGACATAGTGGCACAACAGGAGCAATTACAATTTTCTAAATGAGCGAACCTATGCCATTAAGACAGAAAGTGTGACACAGAACTGGTGCAGTCGTCTTTCTGCGTGAGTGAACTCTTCAAACCAAAAAATTCAGAGTGACTGGTGTGTGTTTATATGCCATAAAATTTTACTTTAGTAAAAGTTGCATAGTTGTAAAAAAAGAGTCGTTTTACGAATCTCGATGAAATACAAGTGTTGTACCGAAAGTAATGCAAAAGCGGCATTACCCTTTTTTATTAACCGACAGAGGTTCAAATTGTACATGTTGCTTGAGTAATTCTCTCTCTATACAAAGATACTACTCAACATAGTCGCCATCACAAGCGATGCATTAGAGCCCACGTTGAACCCAACTTTCGGATCTTCATTGAAAAAGAATAAGTGGGGACTGTTGTATCCACTTTTTCACAGCAACTTCCACCTCGTCTGTGTCATCAAATCGTTGTTCTCGGATCCTGTTCTTCATTGAACCGAAAAGGTAAAGTCGGAGGGCGCCAGATCTGTGCTGTACGGTGGATAGGGGACCACTGACCTGCCTAATTGGCTGAACGCCTGATTTGTTGCTAAAGATATGTGTGGTCTGGCATTGTCATGGGAATGTGGATCCTTTTCAGATTCTTGTTCCGTCTCTTTTTCTTTATGGCTTCTCTAAGCTTCTTGAGTGTCTCAATGTACCGCTCGCTGGTCACGGTACGTCCATGTTCCAGAAAATCAAGGAGAATGAGACCCCTGTCATCCCGAAAAACAGTCACCATGACTTTCTGTGCTGATCGCTGACTCTTAAACTTCTTAGGACTTGATGAAGAGGTGTGACGCCATTACGTGGATTGATTCTTCGTTTTAAGATCGTAAAGATACGCCCACGTTTTATTCTCTGTTACCAGATCGAAAACGAACTGTGTCTTCATTGGCTTGAAACGCTTCCAATAGATCAGAGCAGACTTCCACCATTTGCTCCTTCAAAACGTGTGTCAGCTGCCGAGGTACCCAATTTGCACACACTTTCCGATATCCTAATTCTTCCCTCGTCTTCTGTATGGCATTGTGACCATAGCCCAGTTGTGCAACTAGTTCACGGGTTGTTACATGTCTTTCCGCGCGAATCAATTAATCCACTCGCTGATGATTCGTGCCAGTGGTCGCAGATGATGGTATCCAAATGCGTGTTTTTTCTTCTATGTTGATTTCCCATTTTTAAACTTTTTCAGCCATCTGTACACATTGCTCTTCTTGTCAATGATGTCACCTCCGTAAACATTCTGTCGCCTTCTGTAGATGTCGGACAGCCAGCACCCTTTCTTCGTCAAGAAATCAATGACGGCACGTTGCTTCTGCTTGGAATCCATTATTTACCCTCAATGAAGATGAAGTATTGCTATAGAGGGAGAGCTACTCTCCCAACATGTGCAATTTGAACGACATCTGTCAGTTAATAAAAACGTTATGACCATTTGTGCATTACTTTCTGTACAACCCGTGTATTAATATTAGACACATTTATTTGCTTCTATCAGTGAACTGTTTTGTGCGAATTTTCAGTACCATCACAAAATGTCAAACAGCTGTATGAGAGACACAGTGTTTCTCAGCGATACTGAAGCCAGCTGAAGGAAGCCTTTTTTATTCTTTCCGTTACTATCCAATATACTGTAGAAGCATAATGAATATATATTGATTTCCAGGTAGTTCTTTTACTATTCTTGCCGTCTCTTCGAACAAGAAAAATGCGCTATTCAGCTGAATAATTCAGTATCTCCGCCATCGGAAGTTTTTGGATGTCTCTCGCCTTTTGATGAATTTAAAGAATATCGTCGAAGATTAATCTTCCGCTACAAAAATCAATGACCAAAATAACAAGACGAAATTTACTGAGAACATGTTGTCTTGTAAATAACCGAACTACTCAAAATGTTTAAGAAACGCGTATACGTAGAACATCTGTTTATTTTTGTGGTGTAAATACGCATAAAAATTCGCCAAGCTTTCGCTCTCCACTGGATGGCTTTTTCAAGGTAATGGTAGACATAATTAATTTAAATCGCGTTACCAAAATGCTCCGATAAGAACGAGAGGAAAACAACTGAAAGAGCATTTTTCAAGTTATTAACTCTGAGTAAAGATAAAAGTATAATCATCTCTACTCTTGATCGGTGTAAGAAAACTTCGGGGAATAACTTTTCAATCGGAAATCTTTCAGTTATGATAGATTTAAAATAAAGAGTAAACTATTTTACAGGAATGTTTCCCCAGGTTAAGTCCCATCAGACATTAAAATGATAATGTATTTTGGGGAAGGGTACAACAAATCAACAACACTGAGAACATTTTGATCAAATTAATATTTCTTTTAAAAGCCCACTTATTTTTAATTCTGACTGACAACTATAATTTCAGAAATGGTATTGAATATGGCGGTAAATTGAAAATTTTAAAAATAACAACGTTTCAATGGTTAGATTTTTTTTACTGTTACTGATGTTCTAATTTTTTAGAAATAAAGAAATGTGTGTACACTCAGTAGAGAAAACATTAGAGATAAGGCAGATGACTTGGGCATCCCCCTCGCAGAGTGGAACAGAACGGAGGCGATAAATGGGGGACGGTAAGGCTTCCCAACTGTGTATATCAATCAACGAACTTGGGTAAACGTGGTGATCTGAGCGACTTTGGTCGTGGGCGCATTGTCGGCGCAAGACAGATGGGCCATTCTATCGCCTAAGTAGCAAGAACTCTAGGTTTCCCGAGGATAATGGTATAAATGGTGTATCGCGAGCATACCATCGACAGACATACCAGCGCTCAGAGAGCAATCAATGGCCGACCACATGCCATTGATGACTGGGGTCGACGTAGACTATCCAGGCTCGTACAGACCGACCGCTTGACAACTGCGGTGCAAGTCATATCCAGGTTAAATATCGAAGGCACAAACAGCGTTAGCGAATTAAAAGTATGGCGCACTCTGCATGTCCTGGGCTACGGGAGCTGACGCCCTAATCGTGTGCCACTGTTGATTGCTCGTCATCGGAAATTAAGTCTCGCTTGGTGACGGGAACATCAAAACTGGGCCGCTTCAGTGTAGCGCCGAGTCGTGTTGTCAGATGAGTCTCGTTTTCAGCTGTGCCGAGCTGACGGGCTTTCCCCTTTATGGCCTTTGCGCATCATACAGCCGATGGTTTGCTTAAGCAAACCATCGGCTGCCCTATGCTTGGCACGCAACCGCCCTATGCTTGGTACGGGGAACACTCGTCTGTGTTTGGAATCATCCAGTGGCCCCTAAGGTTCCCGAATTTAAACCCTGTGGAATGTTCTTTTAAATACACTAGATCGTGAACATTCACGGAGCGCTTATAGATCTGTTTATTTTCATTGTGTAATACGCATAAAGATTCGCCGAGCTTTCACACTCCACTGGAAAGCTTTTTCAAGGCAATGTAAACTTAAAATGCAGGAACACCTAAGAAACAAAAAGATTTTTGAGTACATTATTTTGAAAATAATATTAGACCAGAACATCAGATCCATGGATTCTGTACCGACGTCTCATTCGCTGTGGTAGACAAGGTTGCAACAGGCAAGACTGTCATTACCTCCGGAAACCCACCGGCATCTGGTAGAATCCATGACTTGCGTGTACAAGTTGTTATTTGCGCTAGTAAACGAGCGCACGCTATTAGGTAAGTATCTTTAATATTTTGTACATTGAGTGCATTTCGAAATGAAATTCTTTTGGAAAGTCTATGAGTCGAAAGCACACAAGCTTTTTGAATAACAGAGCCAAGGTTTTAGACTTTGGGGTTAGCCTTCGAAACCAGGAACCTAGAGTTGGGACCTAAATCTGTGAATACCTTCCTATTTCAGTTCTTATGTTCTGGTAGGTTTTCTTTCCTGGAGCTGGTATTCCTAAATGAAAGCTTTCTTTTGCCTAAAAAACAGCATGAATCTTTTCCTTGGGATTAGCCTTTCAGATCAAGAACCTTGAGTTGGGACCTAAATCTGTGAATTCTCTTCTATTTCAGTTCTTATGTTCTGGTAGTTTTTCTTTTCTGGAGCTGGGTTTCCTAAATGAAGGGTTTCTTTTCAGTTTTTATACCCACGAGGTTTCTTACTTTGCAAAAGGAAAAAAATTACAAAATACACTAATATGCAAAAGTTTAAGACCACCTTTTGGTATTAGCAGATTTCGCCCATTGAATCAGCTACTCTCTGTATTTCGCAACTTCCTATGCATCATCCTAAAGCGGCAGCTGTTGATAGAGTTGGGGGAAGCGTGCGAGCGTCAGTTTGCTTCTGGTTTTCATACTGAGAGGTTTTGTACGTATTTTCTACATAGCAAAAAATGGCCAAAAAAAAAAGGCATTAAATGTTCTCAGAGGGCACAAATTTGTTCTTATTCAAAAAAGGATATTCCGAACGTGACATAAGCAGAAAGGTGACAGTCAGGAGGACTGATATTCATAATACGGTCATGGAATATTGAGATACAGGTGAATTTAGAGACCGAAGGAGAAGCAGACGTCCAAGGATTGTAACCCCATGTGATGACAATACCATATGTCGAATAGTTATGCGTTCTCCGAGGAGTTCGTGCAAGAAAACTATGGCCTTTCTACATTCAAAGGTGTCTGATATTAGTATCAGCACTGTTTCCCAACGTCATAGCAAAGATTTTGGACTAAAGTCTTGTAAACCTTATAACGAAGTGAATTTCTCCGTCATTTTTATCCGCGCCAGGATTCGAACCAGGGTCCACTCATTCCGGAATAAGTTGCTCTACCAATTGAGCTACGCGGACATTTTATTCTGATTCCTATCTGCCTTTATGTCGTGTGAGTCCTTCTGGCAGGTACGTCACATCATCTCCCCCTTATTTTATTTTTTTTCGAAGTGCTGCTCTTATTTTTCCTATCTCGCGGTGTGGAAATAACATCACACCATTGCGAGATTGTGAACGGTCGGGTCACCCGGATAGTTCGGGCGCCATTATAACGAAGTGAATTTCTCCGTCATTTTTATCCGCGCCAGGATTCGAACCAGGGTCCACTCATTCCGGAATAAGTTGCTCTATCAATTGAGCTACGCGGACATTTTATTCTGATTCCTATCTGCCTTTATGTCGTGTGAGTCCTTCTGGCAGGTACGTCACAACCTGCACACAAACCTAGACCGACCTCTGTCATAAAAAAGAAGAGACTCCTGTTTGCAAAACGTCATCAATCGTGGATAGCTGAAAATTGGAGCCAAGTTCTTTTTTCCGATGAATCAACTGTGCGTAAATTTGAATTACGTGAAGCACATGTTTGACGGGCTAAAGTTTAAAGAAAAATACACATTTAGCCCCGTGAGACATCCGCCTAGTCAGATGATATGGGTTGCTATGTCAGCATCCGGTACTGCTTCATTATCCTTTTTGCCGACAGGCACTACCATGACTGGTCGTTTTTATGTGGAGATGTTACGTGAGAAGCTGTTAACTCATATGCAAGTGCACAGATGCACAATCTTCATGCATGATGTTGCTCCATGCCACAGGTCAAAGACAGTAAAGAACTACCTGCTGAGGATAAATATAACTGTGCTTGACTAGCCCGGTAATAGTCCCGACCTTAACCACATCGAAAATGTCTGAACCATTTTAAAATACAAGGTAGCAGAAAAATAGCCATCAAATTCCCACGCTTTGATTGAACACGGTAAAGCACGTGTGGTGCAAAGACATTTTAAATGACTGTTGCAAATTCCCCATTGAGAAAATGCCACGTCGTATTCTGCCCGTTATAAAAAAAAAAAACAAAGGCTGCCACACAAAGTACTGATTTCGTTCTTCTTGTGTTCTGAAGAATATAAGCATTCAACTGTGTTGTCATTTTTTCAAATATCTCTGACGTAATTTGTTGTTTCTTTGAAAATCTTAATTTTCAATAAATTGACAGGCGGTCTTAAATTTTTGCAAATGACTGTAACTACAAACGAGGCCTACCTTTATATAAAATGTTAAGTTTGTCATTTGTGTTCCAGCTATAAGAATTTTTACAAATAAATTGACAGGCGGTTTTAAACTTTTGCAAATGACTGTAACTACAAACGATGCCCACCTTTATATAAAAAGTAAAGTTTGTCTTTTGTGTTCCAGCTATAGGAATTTTCAAAAATCGATCAGAAGAAGATGCATAAATGTAAGCGTTTTTTACAGCTTTCGTCGAGTTTCGTTTTTTTCATTTAACTAGAAGCTGGATTATATAAATTATTTACTTTATCTCGGATATCTTGCCATGGCTGAAACTATTGCTAGAAGAACTGCCTATCGATGGACAATTGAATTATTAGGAAGGACACCAAGGGACTGAAAAAGACCCCCATGATGACCATTTGGGAGATGGGTGATATGAAATTTGAAAGCATAATCGAGTGACACGGAGGAGATTTATTTATTTGTAAGCACATCCCCACAGTTACAAGAATTGCTATAGTTATACTTACAGTGATAATTATCAATGGGAATAAAAATGAACTTTCAGAAGACAAAAGTGATGTTCAATGCTTTTGTAAGAAATGAAGATTTATCGATTGATGGAAAAAGCTAGAGATAACAGACACGTACGTTTATCTTGGACAGCAGATATCAAGTGAGGGTCACATTGATGAAGAAATTAATCGGCGTACAAAACTTGCCTGGAGAGCTTTTGGAAGAAACAGCATAATTTTCAAGAGCAATATGCCATTATGTCTTAAAAGAAAAGTGTTTGATCAATGCATCCTTCCAGTGCTTACGTATGGTGCAGAGACGTGGACCTTAACTAAAAGAGACATACAAAGGCTGCAGACAACTCAAAGAAGTATGGAGAGGTGCATGCTTGGTATAACCAAGAGAGATAAGAAGAGGAACTCGTGGATCCGAAAAATGACGAGAGTGGAAGACATCATGATCAGAGTTAAATCCCTGAAATGGCAATGGGCTGGACATACTGCCAGAAGGACAGACCATAGATGGACAGCCGAAATTTTAGATTGGATTCCAAGGGACAGGAAAAGACCCAGAAAAAGACCACATGGGAGATGGGTAGATGAAATTCGAAAGTATGCGGGAGTAACATGGAGGAGACTAGCACAAGACAGACTGTTGTGTAAGAAACTTGAGAAGACCTTCGTCCAGCAGTGGATTGATAATGGTTGACAATGCTGATGCTGATTTATAATTTTGCAAAACATGCTTTATTAAAAAAAATATTGCTTACATTAAAAAATAAAAGTGAGTTGTGAAGTCTATACATTTTACATAACGGATAATTTTTTCAGCATGAGTTCTGCAAAATGGCACTGCAAATGGTTCACATTTTGTCCTCGGTAAAAGTGGGACGCGGAAAATTATTTGGTTTACAACTTGAGTATCATCAACTTTTCCATTGATGATGCCGTACAGGAACTTGAGTTGGAGAGCCTTTCTTCTCGATCGCAGTGAGGTCATCTTGAAGAATATCAAAAGATCAGCCGTCGGGATGTCCACTATATAAACACCAGTTGATTTGTACAAAAGGTGTCTAAAAAAATATTTTTTTAACTTTCTCGATTTCATTTACTAGAGTTAGGGGGCTAGGGCTCCAAGTGATCACCGCATATTCCAGTGAAGATCTAACCGTAGTCTCAAAAATGCGAATAAGTGTATTAGTATTCGTGAAATGCTTGGAACGTCGCACGATAATTCCAAGATACCTGTACGCGCTACGTACAATTCTTTTGATATGACCCTCTAAGTTCAAGTTCGAATCAAACGTGACTCCCAAGTCCAGGACATCGTTTGTTTGCCTAAGAGTATAGTCGCCAGCTTTGTAGTAAAAAAGAATTGGTCATCTTTTCCGCGAAAAGAAAACGACATGACACTTGGAGATGTTGAGGTGTAGATGGTCTGAATATTAGCGCAAGGCAGGCAAGACACTTGGGGTGACCTTCATCCAGCAGTTGATTGATAGTGGTTGATGGCGATGATATTATCATGCGAAGATCGCGCTAATATTTTCTTGTTTTCCTTATGAATTTCACTCTTTTTTTGTAGCGTCAGTGAATATTCTTATTAGACCGGAAATGGCATTTTAAAATGAAATAGCAAAAAAAAGGACTACAGCAAGTCTTCAGTTGCTGAAGAACTTAAAATTAAACACATTGAAATGATTTTAGAATGTCTGCCCTAAAGTCGTCTACATCGTGTATGAAATTCAACTTTATTACGCAAGTTTGTACATGGAAACAAATCGCAAATCTCATTTTATTTTGATTGTAACAGACAGAACAAGAACGCTGCCGTAAAGTCAATGCTACGCTACAAACTAACATGAAAAGGAATTTTGAAGTTATACGTTTCTTATTCAACGAAACCCTAAAGCACTTCTGCATCGGTTGTCGTATGGTATAAATATCATATCTTACGGATTTCGAAGAAAAGTCCTCTTTTGGCATTCCTATCAAAAATTCTGAATGAAATTTCCTCAGGCTTTACGATGAAAAAGGCTAGTGTGTCGAAATAGAATAAATGGGGATGTTAAAATATTCCATTCCTTTCGAAAAAAAAGGGAAAAGAAGAAAGGAGACAAAGTGTCACTCGTCTTCCAGATGTCAAGCATACCCGGACCGCTGCGGTGGAAAAAAAGGTAGAAAAAACATGGGCGAATATGAAATTTATTCTCTCAAAAAGAATTTCTATTTGCATACCTTTCGAAGAGACGCAACTGAATATCAAACGATCGTCCAGCTCAGGAATGTATCCTCATCACGTGCTCACTGAATGGAAGACTTCGCAACCTGTTGAAAATCCATGTTCCCTACAGTAAACGAAAGCAGTTTTTCATCTTTTTTTTTTCTACATTTCTTGGTCATGACTAAAGAAGCTCACTTTCTTTTTCTAGAAAAGTTTGTGAAATAATATTTGTTTAACTGTTTGGAATTCAGCGTACTTTTGCCATGCTGTAGTTTAATTTCACCGATAGATTTGAGTCATATTTATTGAATGAATACTACACATTTCAGAAATAAACAGGTCTTGGAACTAATTCCCATTTTTACTAAGCTCAGATATAAGTCTGCAGAATTTCTTGCTTATTGCTCAAGCAAAAAGGTTGGACAATATTAAAATACACTGCTGGCCACCCAAAATGCAGCACCAAGAAGGACACGAGATAGCAAAGCCAGATTTACTGGACACATAACAACAGATACAAAGTTGAAATTATTGAGCTTAAAGGCCCGTGCGACTTGCGGAACACGCAGACATCAATAGTTCGTGCGGCCCCCATGGCTGGCAGTAACGACCGCTACGCGCCGCGGCATCGAACGAATGTGGCTCGGGATGTGGGCTTGGGGTATGTCGGTCCAGGGTGCTTCCACGCGTTCCCACAGTTCATCAGGCGTAGCCGTGAGTGGTGTTTGCCGGGCCACTCGGTTTCCGTTCAGCGACCAGACGTGTTAGATGGGCGACATATCGGGAGAACAGGCATGCCACAATGTCGTGCCATTCCGTATTCCAGGTGCGGCGTTCAACGGCCCGCTGCCGCCGCACTCGCCGGGGGTGTAACGTCAATGGTAATCGGAGCAATGGGCGCCGTGCGACAAGTCCCCGCTCCTGCAGACGACGTCGAACGTTACGTGCTGACACAGGTTGTTGCGCAATACGCCCTAATTCCTGCGCTTACTTTCGTGATGTGGCGGTGCGAGCCGTGAATGCCCGCCTCACAACATGCCGGTCCTCTCGTTCGGTGTTGTGCCGCGGCCGCGGCAATCGCTGACGTCGATCCGTCCGTCCCTCCTGCACCCACAGAATCCATACTCGCCTCACTGTGGCTGAATGTCGTCCCACACGGACGCCGATTTCTCGGTACGATAAACCGCTGTCGCGATAATCCACTTTTCGTCCTTTGTCGAACTCCGAAACGTGCTGTAATGACTGCCGTATTCTGCGGCGAGGCACCAGAAAGCTTCCCACGCGCAGGTCCGGCAGCACAACACACTTCCACTACTTACACCCCGCCTTCTGCGCACCCTTCTTATAGTGCTTCTCGGTGGCGTGCCGGGCGCACAAGATTTGCATGTGCGCTGCAATGCTAATCGTTTGCATGTCCTCTCGCGGGCGACGCATGCTGCGAATTTCAGGCCAATCGGATGCTTCCTTTAGGTGTTACATTTGTGTGGCCAGCAGTGTATTTAAACACCTCTTTTGAGATATTAATTAAATAAGAATTTCAGTAGTCTGAGCGTACCGGTCCGTCTGTGAAAATCGTGCCTCTGCATCTAATATTGGTATTTGAAAATTTATTTTTCACTGGAGAGTTGAAACTACCCGAATTATGATCCATTCCATGCGCTGTATTTTTCGCCCGATTCACAATCTGGCTTGCAAGTGTGAGCTTCTATTTACCCAGATACTTATTTTATTCTAGATTGCTGCATCTAGAAGCCTTTTAAAAATTATTTTTTCATTTGATAGCTTGAACGTGATAAACGATTCTGCTGCAAGTGAGCAATTATTTACCTGTCTTGTGATAGGCAGGCAGATATAAAATTGAAACATACTCAGATCCCACATTAGTGTCATAAATAGGATTTCAAGTTTATTGCCTGCCAAGGTTAAGTTGTTATTGTAGGTTTCATTTATTTATCCATTTCTATCTCATTGCCCCTTGGCTTGGGATCGCACAACTATTGGGAATGTTAACAGAATTTATGTTTCGCAAAACAAAATTTACGTTTGGTGAATCCGCCTTTAGAGATACATTCATTCTTTTTTTTTGTAGTTATCAGATAATGTCATTTGATAAATTATACCGTTTTCGACGATTTCAGTTTATACATGAACGTATATGCGCTAATAAATATTCAAATCTAATTACCTGACATTTGCGTTCCTATGATCATGACACTCGTGGTAATTTTGGTTTTTTTAATTCCTGGAGCGTGTACTAATTTTTTATTTAATAATATTAACGCGACCTGCCCTATGTTCTGGAATGGGTTGCCGCTTCGGGTCAAGACGGTGACGCATTTCGGTATTTAAAACAGAGCTTAAGATTTTCTTAATTATTGGTTGATTAACGATTGGTCATATACACTGCCGGGCAATTGCTAAGGACGGATGACAGTAGCAACGATAGTAACCATAAAATGGAAGGCAGGAAAATGTGGAAATTAGCATAAGTGCGGGATACAGTTAGACGTGTTGTGCGTTTGCAAATTTTGGATTGCCGAACTTGTTCGTGACGTCATAGCGCTGATAAGAGATATAAAGGATTTGACGCGTATTGACCGTTGTTGTTCAAACGCAAAGTTGAAAGGGAAAGAGTCAATTGACGAACTTGAAATTTTCAGTATGTCTTCCCGACATCACCTACTGTCGATGATTTTACGCGTGGCCGTATTATTGGCAAGATTGAAGAAATGGGAAAAATAACAGATGTTGCCAGGGAGTTTGACGTCAGCCACAGTGTTGTTTCAAGGCTTTGGAAATCATTTCAAGCAAATGGAGAGTGTAGCAAAAGTCACGGGGGAGGTCGTGTTCGCAGTACGACACCTGTAGAAGATTGGTACATAGTGCTATCAACAAAAAGACACCGGCGCAGCACAGCTAGTGAGGTAGCAAATCAGTTTATGGCTGCTACTGGCAAGCGGATCTCCCGAAAAACTGTCGCCAGACGTTTGCATGAAGGAGGACTATACGCCCCCCGTCCTGTTGTGTGCATCCCATTGTCCAGACGTCAATGTACTGCCCGTTTGCAGTGGTGCCAACAACATCGCAATTGGACTGATAACGACTGGTCTGCTGTCCTCTTCTCAGATGAGAGTAGATATAGTCTATCGTCTGATTGTCGACGACAACTGATCTGGCGTGATAGTGGTACTGCATATTGTCCAGCAAACATACAGGAAAGGGACCGATATCCGACATGTAGTGTCATGGTATGGGCTGGCATCATGATCAATGGCCGTACGTCCCTCTATGTGCTTCCAACTGGGACTATGACTGGCCAACGATACATTAATGATGTTCTGCTACCTCATGTTCGCATGTTCCGTGGTGCTGTCGGTGATAGATTCATTTTCATGGACGACAACGCAACATGTCATCGAACAGTCGCTGTCCAGGAGTGTCTTGAGAGCGAGGATATTCAACGCCTCGTATGGCCAGCACGTTCTCCAGATCTGAATCCCATTGAAAATGTGTGGGATGCTTTGGGGAGGAGTCTTGCTGGTCGCCAATGTCCTCCAATAAACAAGGACACCCTCATCCGTGCACTGACAGAGGAATGGGATAAATTACCCCAACAGCTGCTTGATAATGATGTGCAAAGCTTGACACGACGTGTGGAATCTTGCATCGCCCTCCATGGTGGCCATATCCCGTATTGACATCTTACGCCAGAACGCCTGCGGATGGTAATTGCATTTTTTTCACGTTTACGTATTCTGCACAAAATGGCCTGTTTGTCCCTTGAACACGTTCCAAAGCCTTCTGGATTTCAGAGCACAATAAATTGTCTTTCTTGTAATGTCATGGCATTCTGACATTATTTTATTTTACTTGGCATCCAACCACACTTACTTTTTTTATGCGCTATATAGCCGTTTGTGGTCCGTCCTCAGCAATTGTCCAGCAGTGTATTTTGTATTATTTCTTCAAATTACTGCATTACGGTTAAATTGTTCCTTGACTTGACGATTTAGATTCTTTTTTGGGGGGACTAGTGGCTCGTCAGGACATTTTTTAGGATTTTTCCCTGGTTCCCTTGTCGCATTACATCGCAACGATTTGTTATTAAGAATATGTTGCAGTGCTTTAATTTGTTTAAAACTAAAAGACTATAGTGTTACTTTGGTGCTTTGTAATAATTATTTACTTTGGTTATTCTCGCTGTGGTGAGACTTTTAATGCATTGGCTACGAAGTGTTCGCACCTTCTTGTCAGTTTGTGTGACTTAATTATTTATTTCAGTATGTAACGTTTTGACGCTTACCCGCCTCATTATCTTGCAGCAAAATGTCCAATCAAACAAAATGTCCGGTAGCTTCTGCATTGAGACACATTTATGCACATTGTCTGGTTTTCGAACAGTTATCTTACAAGCAGGATGTACACATGTTTCCATTTATCATCATAACTCCATCCACTAAACTGAAAAAAAAAGTCTTTCTGCGCCAGACAACACTTTTTATTAGGAACATTTTACAAGCATTTTTTGTTATTGGAGGTTTAACGACCACTGTAAACAATTCAATGGGCTATAAGCAGTCGCCCGTCCCTAATTTAGGGCCACTGACTCCAGAGAAAGGAAGGGGCAATTGCCTTGAGAGAAACACAACATCCATGCCTCACCAGGGTTCGTACCCGGACACATCTCGGAATAATGATCAGAAGCCATCGCTTAGATCACTGCGCAACTGTGGAGGTGCAGGCATTTCCTGGTTCCAGTAATTATCAGTTTTTCTTTAAAACAGAGAAATAGTGTACTTGTATTTTCGACGGTGTCCTACTTCAAAAACGAACAATTAGGAAGAAGAGTGTGTTTGTATAAAAACCCACATTCTACTTGAATATCGTTCGTAGAGTCGCGGATGGCTTAGTGGTTAGCGATTCACTCTATCGATGCAAGGTCCTCAGGTTCGAACCTGGGCTGATCTTTCAGAGATGGTGTGATTTACTAACAATCGCTAAATATTGGACGAGCACGTTACGTAACGGCCCCCAGGCTGGACCCACTGGGAAAATGGGTATCCTTTTCTATCCCCCCTGAAATTCTGTCACCCCTCTGTGTGCAACATCGTACTTGTACGGTGGCGCCATCTACTGTTCTCTAATCTCACTACAAACTGTTCTGTCAAAGTCGCTAGACTTGCTCTCATTGTTTCTGTGTCCTGCCCAAAAGGCGATCTCGCTGTAGTTGGCTGGGACTTAAACTGTACTCACTGTGGACGGAAGTCCTACAAGAAAATGACAAATACTGAATATCGTTTCTCATTCGGTTGCTGTGATTATGACCTTGATCCTTCTTGCATTTTTCATAAATTTTGGTGAACAACTTGTTCATGTAGTTGGGGATATTTTAATAAATGAGAGAAATGGGCATTCATGTGAACTATCTTCAGAGAAAAAAATGTAACCTGCGATAACGTACACAAAATACGTGACTATGCGGGAAACTTGAAATCAGATATCCAAGAATCTTGAGCTCGCTCACAGGAAGAGGAACGCAGATCGTTGATTGGTGAGTTTTGATCTACTATGCTAGCACGGTCTCAGCTCATGTGTCACGCTCTCATTTTATGCTAATTCGAGTAATAATTTAAGCGGAACGGAAGAATAGACAGCAGCATTTGAGATAAAGCATATTACTGCTGCTAATGCGATGTCGTGAGACTGGCTTCGGAGAAGTGGATACTGCACTCTGTATTTACACGAAGCCAACCAGAGAAATGATTGAAAGTAAATTTTATTGAAAGTGATTGCGTCGTTATCACTAATCAGCGTATTGAGGAAAAGTAAATTCCTTTAGACATTAGCTAACTGATGTCTATGGAAGAGAAGTTAACCCGTAAGATACACCGATGAGCAATTACATTATGACCAGCCCCAGTCAAGAGAAATGGGCCTACCGGAAGACCGAACGGCGGCGCAGGTAAAGTTCGCAGAGCAGGATATATACAACCGAAGGATCGGCTTTCGGTTAATAGAGTGTTCAGAGTCAGAATGGGAAAAGCTGCCGATTTATCGGAGTTTGATAAAGCACAAATTGTGATGTCACGGTGCCTCGGATCTACGATCTCGGAAACGGCGCGGCTTGTGGGTTGTTCACGCACCGCTGTAGTGAGCACGTATCAAAAGTGGTGCACAGATGACCAAACGGCGAACCGTCGTCCATCCGTGCGTCGTCCGCAGTTCACTGACGCCAGAGGGCAGCAGAGAGTGTCTCGCATTGTTCACAGCGACCGCAGGGCCACACTGCGATAAATCACCTTCAGCTACATGAGTGGTGATCTGAGAAATGTGTCACAACACAAAGTTCATCGCAGCTTTCTGCGCATGGGCTTGCGTAGCCGATGATCCAGACGGGTCCCCGTGCTCACTGCACGTCATCGCCAACAACGCATGAAATTGGCCTGAGATCATTGAGATTGGATCGTGGATGGAGAAAGTGGCCTGGTCTGATGAATCAAGATAGCTGGTGAATCACGTAGACGGCCGAGCGCGGATACGCCGATTACCAACGGAGGCTATGGCACTTGGATGCAATGTTGAGCGGAAACAGGCCGAGCCGCCCCGGTGGCGCAGTGGTCTAAGGCGCTGGCCTCTGATCATTCGTCCGTAAGGGGTCCAGGTTCGAATCCTGGTCAGGCATGGATGTTGTGTTTGTCTTACGGCACTGTCTCTCTCCCTTCCCTGGAACCAGTGACCCTAAATTAGGGACGGGCGACTGCTTATAGCCCATTGAGTTGCTCACGGTGGTCGTTAAACCTCCAACCCAATCCAACCCAAAAGGAAACAGGCCGACAGCGGTCGGCGGTGTTATGCTTTGGGCGATGTTTTCTTGCTGCACTTTAGGCCCCATTATCCCAAAGCACAATCCCTGACAGCTGTCAGGTATCTGAACATCGTTGCGGATCAAGTTCACACATTCGTGGCAACTGTGTTCCCTGCTGCTGATGGCCATTACAAACAGGATAATGCGCCATGCCACACTGCCAGAATCGTCAAGCAGTGGTTCGAGGAACATGCTGGTGACTTTCTGTTAATACCCCAATCGAACAAATTGGAAACTTTCTGTTAATACCCCAATCGAACAATTGGAAAAGTGGATTCGCGCTATATCACCGTCACCCCGAAATGTACGGGAACTGGAAAACCTGCTGTTGACATTATGGTACCAGATACCGCGGGATATGCATCGCCACCTTATGGAATCGATGCCTTACCGAGTGGCCGTTGTTTTGAGGGATAAAGGGAGTCCTGCAGCTTATTAGGTAGGTGGTCATAATGTAATGGCTCATCCGGTATACTAGCTTAGAAACGCTGGAACTTCTCTATGTTCAAACAACATGGAGAGAACCGCAGAAAGAATATTGGAGATGGATTTTCTCTTAAGGAAGGAGACTGATAATGAAGTAATTTAAAAACTCCGAAGTACAAATTATTTAATGAAGGAACCGGCAAACGGCAATCAGAATAAATATTCATGAAAATCTAAAGGAAAGAAAACCATCAGTGTGATCTGCAAAGTGGAAACTATACGTCGGGTGAATCCTAAATAAATCTGTCTACAAAATATAAATGCTAGAGGAAGCGGTATGATAAAAACATAGCCGCTTTGCCTGCGGTCAGTGGGAAATGCTGCATCACACACATATTACAGATGTCATTACAATACATGCCGCAGATAAATAATGAAAAAACCTCGCTGAAAACAGTGACTTTTGTATGTGCTGCTTTTGGAGTAAAACGAACATGTCGCTACAATTTATTTTGGAAAAAAGTGTTGCTTATAGTCTCAAGGATCTGTGTCATTGCATTGTAAATCGATGTTTGCATAATTTCGTTCCAGGGAAAGGCACAATGGAACTCCTGTCGGAGTTCCATAAAAGGCAGATTGTAGAAGCCCTTCCGGTTGGTGCGTCGGAAACCACATTGGCACAGGTAGTGGGGTATCGAGAGGTACCGTGACCAAAGTTATGACAGCATAATATGTTCACGGCACATCATCATCATCATCATCTGCGAGAAACAACTGGTTAACGCAAACCAAACTCACTGCAAGAGACAGGAGGACATTAAAGAGGATTGTGACCGCAAGGAGGAAGACCACGGCGACGAAAGTGAGAGCTGAGCTTAATGCACTTCGCCAAAACCCAGTGTACACCCAAACCGTGCGAAGGGAATTGCATAAGCACGACATTTACAACAGAGCTGCGATTGCAAAACCCCTGGTGTCACAGGTGAATATAAAACGGAGACCACAGTGGTGCCAAGAACATAAAACGTGGACTGGGGATCAATAGAAACATGTCTTCTTTATCGATGAATCAAGTTTCTCGCTATTTTCCACCACAGGACATGTTTACGTGTGGAGAACCCCGAAGAAGCCTAAAACCCAGACTGTCTCCTGTCTGGGTTTTTGGCGTCTTTGGTCCATGATCACGTGGTTTACAGCAGATCCCATTATCACCTTACACGGACGGATCACTAGCGGTGACTATGTCACCCTTTTGGCCGACTATGTGCATTTAATGGCGCCGACATTGTTTTCGTCAGGGGATTGCAGCTTTCAAGATGATAATGTCCCTGTTCGCAGAACTCGAACTGTTCAGTCATCGTTTGAGGAACATGAGGATGAAGTTTCACACCTTCCCTGGCCTGAACAATCACCGGAATTAAACATGATTGAGCCTCTGTGTTATGTGTTGGAAAACAGAGTGCAATCCCGTTATCCTTCTCCGGCGTCTCTTAAGGAATTGGAGCAGTTTCTGCAGGAAGAATGGTACAACATACCACTTACCACCATACAGGACTTGTATGCGTCCATTCCAAGGTGGATTCAAACAATTGTAAATGCCAATTGTGCTCTCACACAATCTTAGGTGCGTAATACGTATTGTTTCAAGGTGTTGCCATTATTTTGGACAACTCTATAGGATTGACGCAGAATGTGTTAGACTCCGAAGAAGAAGCCTTACTTTCGCAATTCCCATTCACAATATTTTTTGATTCATTAAGAAGAAAGGCGTTTTTAGACAGTTAAAATCAGAGGGACGATTTTTGTAAGAAAGGTAAAATTAAAACATAGAATCAACACTATAGACAAATTTATAACGAGGAATAGTACACCAATTACGTAGTAAATAGTAACACTATACTAGTGATCCGATTTATTGGCGTAGGAAATAAACACACAAGCGTTTCCAAGCTTTCGCACAACAACCAGATGACTTTTTCAATGAAGTTAGACAGAAACTGCAAGCTGAAAAAGAACGCTTAACAATTTGAACGCGGGAACTTGACAATAAATAGATGCGACGTTATTTTCATTTAAATATATGAGGCATCACGCTGGTTGCACGCGGGATCCTGGTAGAGAAAAGGCGTTACCTGAAGAATTGGTTCCAAATTCGTGACAACTCGAGTGAGACACATACACCGCGTTCAAATTGTTAAGCGTTCTTTTTTTCAGTTTGCAGTTTCTGTCTAACTTCCTTGCCTTGGAAACGCTAATGTGTTTCTTACACCAATAAATCGGATCACTAATATAGTGTTAGTATTAACACTGGAGACCTTATGGAAAAGATAAAATGCAGGTCAAATGATACACGGATGACACGAAGTGATGACACTGATGCCCTTTGTTTTCTTCGTGTGTTTGCAATTCATCGTATGCTTGCGTGCACAAGCGGCAGTTCATTTGTCGAACAAACCACTGCGCTTCGGTTCGCCCCAGACGACGGTAGATGTCGCCACATCCGCCATCTTGCATCATGCGATCACGCCGCAGAAGGCACACCATTTTTCTCTACTGTACATTTCTTTTCTTTTTTTCTCCTGAAATGAATCTTAAAATGACGTTTTGTATACTATAAAAGCTAAAAACTTATTTCTTCTTAAACAGAAAATTCGTTCATTGGAAACTTGAGGTACCAATATCCACGGTAGCGACCAGAGAATCCTTACCACTTACGTATATAATCATGAATATCATAGCCTCATCTATCTCAATAGCATTCACGAGATTTTCCTATTTTGTGCTGTTGTCCAAAATCCTTTGCATCTCCGGCGTAACTGAAAAGTGCCGTTTCAGTTACGCCGCGTGCCCACAATCGTACTTTTTTTTTTGTGCGTTTCCGAAACACAGGTAATTTGAGATCAGTGATTCGTTAAGGCTGTCTATGAATGAGTGTTAGGATTCATCTTCTACCCTATTACTGCAATGCAAATTTTTTTTGTACAAATTTTCTCGAAGAATATTACTTTGTAGTATTTGAAAGTTTGAGCAGAAAATTATACGCCACAGTTATTATTTTGAAAAATTTGTTATATTTTTTTTTAAATTCAATTTATCTGACTCGAAAGAATTCCAAGTTGGCGCTAGATGGCGCGTTACATTAACATAGCATTGTTTTTATCTGGAAGCAACGAAATATCTTCTTTCTGCCTGATTTTTCTAATTATCTGGGCGAAATAGAAATCAATTAATTGGGGTGAAAGTGAGATTGGAATCTTGTCTTCTATAGATCATCTTAAATCTTACTGTACGTTCAATTTTTTGAAAAGAAAATGTGCACATTAGCAGAATGTGAACTATAGAGAATTCGCCTAATTACTGTGCTCCACCCGCAAATAACGTCATTGGTTAAAACGTAACAGCGCGTATTTTGTCTTTTCATTGTGGATCCAACGAGAGACCGCTTCCATTCTTAATATGGGGAAGTCTCCGGTGACTCGCTGACGTCACCTTCTGGGACAGTCACTCAAGACAGCGCTAAACCACGCCCAAGGAGTGATTTTTTGCGCCATCTGTGCTAGAAGATGAACCCTAACACTCATTCAAAGACAGCCTTAAATGGTAGATAACGTTCTCTTTATACCTACCACAGGGGTTGTCATGCTGTTTTTAGTAAAAAAAGAAATGTCGCGTTATTTAATCAGAAGAAAGAATTATTTGCTTCTCCAACATGCAAAATCTTCTTTCAAGAACTAATTTTAAAAGAAAACTAAAATAAAAGTACAGCCCTTTTAAGAAAAGAAACTAAAATAGCCAAGTGTCTCGGATTACGGTATTGCATGAGATGTTTACCTCGTTATCTCTCAAGGATAAAACGTTGGAAACAAATCGCCACAACGCAGTTGATTCTCTGTTGAAAATCCCGACGACAGTCAGTCACGCATGCGCTTTAAAAACAGCAATCACCAGCGGCTGGAGAAGGCCGCTCTTTCAATCGCTCTATTTATCTCTCATCTGAATTAAAATCAACTATTTCTTTCATTTATTATGCTTATCTAAAATTAACTCAGGTTTCTGATTGAAATTGAAAGTTCCTTTTGTTTCTTATTTCAATCGGACTCCGTGAAAAAGCAGCAAACAATAACATGCTGCAAGCATCCTTTTTATTTAGCACACTTGCGTGACCTTGTCTTTTTTTTTCACCTCTGCAAAGTGGCCTCCATGACTGGTCGATCCTGGAGGAAAGGAATACGATAGCGTCGTCACGGTAGAAACAAAATAAAAGTAACTTTACGAATTTCAACTTTTTGCCGAAAATAAAAATGTGGAAGGTACCTCACTTTGTACTCCTTTTAATGTTTACTGAAACATTAAAATTACAGCAACATAATTTCGGAACCCACAGTGCATTTGTTCTAACATCGTCTTAAACTCAGAATCGAATTATCTATGAATGAAGATAAACAAATTGAGAAATTTAACCCCTTCGACTTATGCTCCATATTAACATCTGAACACTAACTGTAGTTCTTCTAACCTCGTCTTATACTCAGGATCGACTTATCTACGAATGAAGATAACGAAATTGAGAAATTTAAACCTTTCGACTTATACTCCACATCAACTTCTGAACACGAACTGCAGTTTTTCTAGCCTCGTCATATACTCAGGTTCGGCTTATCTATAAATGAAGATAAGAAACTTGAGAAATTTCGACGTATACTCCATATCAACTTCTGAACACTAACTGTAGTTGTTCTAACCTCGTCTTATACTCACGATCGACTTATCTACGAATGAAGATAAGGAAATTGAGAAATTTAAGCCTTTCGACTTATACTCCACATCAACTTCTGAACACGAACTGCAGTTTTCCTAGCCTCGTCATATACTCAGGTTCGGCTTATCTATAAATGAAGATAAGAAACTTGAGAAATTTCGACGTATACTCCATATCAACTTCTGAACACTAACTGTAGTTGTTCTAGCCTCGCCTTATACTCATGATCGTCTTATCTATGAATGAAGATAAGAAATTTGAGAAATTTAACTCTTTCGACTTATTATACTCTATATTGACTTATAATCCGAAAATACGGTATAATTACCTTTATTAAACGAAACGACGCTCGTTGCGTACAAAAATAATGGTACGTTATAGTTAAGCTTGTTCTCATTTTTAACACTCTGAGAATCTATTTTCAGAAACACTTTAGGTTTGAAGTTTTAGAAACTGCATTTCTTTAAATAACTGAGAAAGTTCTTTTTCTCAAAGAAAGAAGGAAATCGTTCTTCGAAGTATTTGTAGTATTTCATTTCAACACCCAGTAGAACAAAATCATAAGACTTGAAATACATCGTGCAGTATCCGAAATTTCATTTCTGATTTACTCGAGCTCAAGCAACTGTCGCCAGATGCTCGAAACGTAAAGATGTTATTTTTTTCTCTCTTTTCATTTTTAACTTTCTTTTTTTATTTATCCACACCCTGAGTCTCGAGTATTCCTTTTTCCGGTCACGTCTTTAAGGCGCATAAGCCTCTGCGTCAATTCCTGACGTTTTAGCTTCATCAGAGCCCCAAGCCTTTGGATCTTCGTAAGTTTAAAAGTTAAGACCCGGAATTAAGCGAAGAAATCTCTCCTTCAGAAGATGCCAGCTTTTGTCAGTAAGGACATTTCGCTTAATTCTTAGCATGAAAAAGTTGCTCTTGAAATTTCTCGCGGCACATTTCCCATGAAAAACTTCAGGCGCTTTCTTTCCGCACAAAATCGAGAGGGACTTTCTGAAAATGAATGTCTGTAGAATATACCGTCCAGAAGAACAAGAAAAACAAAACAAATACGCCCACGGATAGCATCGAATACAAATAGACGGCATGTCTAGAAAATTGACATCCACTGAATGTGGTAACTTACGTCTTCCCCATGTTGGTTTCAGAATAGTTTACCTAACTAAAGATAAGAAATACCGAATAAACACAGTTCTCCTGGAATACAAATACCACGTGACCTGGCACCTAAACAATTTAAAGCAAGTGATATAATTTGTGTATAAGTATGTGATCATACTTAGGAATAACTTTTGCTTTACTTTTAGGAACAATCAGACAAGTTAAACTGCTCTTACACATATACTGGATGATAGTTTAGTACGTTATCCAGACCCTGAGTCTCAGCCATTTATGTGACTTGGGCATTCACACATATGGCTTACTGTAACACGTACTACAGTCCGTTCCACAATTATATGGAAAAGTGTAAGAACAGAATAAATGTACAACCATTGAAAATGTACACACCCATTTACACAGTAGTGAAAATAAACCACATAGCTTTATTTTTAAATACACCAGAGTTGAATAATAATGAATGTAAGCACAAATTGTGCTAACTACACCACGAAAATAAACGGATTTCCTACGCTATATGCGCTTCGTAATTATTCAACTCTGTTGTGTTAACTACACCTCGAAAATAAACGGATTTCATACGCTATATGCCTTTCGTAATTATTCAACTCTGGTGTATTTAAAAAATAAAGTTACCGATGTTACATCCGGGCATGGAATCACCGACTTTTAAACTTTTTCGGAAGTTCCGTCTAGAGTCTATCATTGCCTTGAAAAATCCTTCCAGTGGAGTGCGAAAGCTTGGCGAATATTTGGGCTAACTACACCACGAAAATAAACGGATTTCATACGCTATATGTGTTTCGTAATTTAACCACATAGTATTTGCAGACATAATTTGCGAATGAGAAAATAATAATTTCGGATACGTATTTAAAGTTTTAAACATGTAATTGAAACTCCCCCACAATTATATGGAATTTCACACACACGCGCAAACATTAACACGCATTGCTATACAAATTAGCCTGGCGTCAAAGCAAGATAAATTGTCGGTAAACGTGAGGAGGCTGATTCAGTCTCAACAATACCACGCGGGAAAGAGCTCTCAGTGGAGAAGATATAATTCACGTTCGGGAGTTGCACGATGAAGGAATGAATGTAAGTGCGATTTCAAACAAATTAAAAAATAAATATTAAAAATAAGTTTCAACAAATTAAAATAAGTAATTAAGTTTTAGCAACATATATCTAGCTCAGAAAAGAACTGGACGGCATAGTAATGTTTCGCCTCGAAAGAAACGACATATCCGGAAGCTCCCTGTGGATGACAATCTGTCTGTACAGAATATAAGCCAACATGGAAACGTTAAAATGTTGAAAAGTATGGTTCACAGAATATTGCAGAAGACACCCCTCGGGAAATATGGAAGACTGCTAAAGAAACCGCCTTTAACTGCGCAGCACATACAAGCTCGATTAAACTGGGATAAACACCATATGTCATGGAAGGACGAATGGCTCCAAGTATTATTTAGTGACGAAAAGAAATTTAATTTAGAGGACCCAGACGGTGTGAAATATTATCGGCCTGATTTGAAAACAGAAAAACGTCAAATATTCAGCCGAAAATACGGGGAGGTTCCGCGATGGTATGGACTTTTTTTGGATTTAACAGGCAAGGTAATATCTGCGTTTTGTCAGGAAGAAGAAATGCCGTAACATACAAATAACTTTTAAAAGACAGTTGGCTCCCAGCTGCTGCTGAAATGGGTGGTCCTGATTGGGTTTTCCAGCAGAACAACGCAAGCATTCACAGAGCAACCTCTACGATGGCCTGGCTGAGATCAAACAATATCAAATTACTGCCGTAGCGAGCTCGCAGAGCAGATCTCAACCCAATTGAAAATCTTTGGGGAATTTTGGTTCGAAGTGTTTATGCCAATCACCGAACATTTTCAAGCGTTAAAAATCTGGAAACTGAAATCCTGAACTGTTGGTATAATATTGACGGTACAATTATGTATAATTTAATATACTGGGTGATCCAAAATTAACAGAAAATTTGAAAAATCAATAATTTGCAAAGTATTTAGAGTAATCAGATGTGGTTTTCACAGAAATGAACAGAAAGACGTGGGATTTTTTGTGTATAATGAAGAAATTTAGTACCTGGTTAGTTGTATTTTTGACCACCAGATGACGCCACAGGTGATTGCGGAGCTGGGGTTGTGGTGTAATGCAGTTCACACCGACGAAATGATTACAAATGTTCAATGTGGTGCCCATCATTCATGAGCACAGCCGTCAGACGAGGTAAGAAACACATTGTGCACAGCATTAAACAACATTTCAGGTGGTATTGTAGAAACATGATGCCGGATCAAGTCCTTCAACGTGGCCAATGAAGTTGACCGATCTCTGTACCCCTTTGACTTCAAGTAGCCCCAGAACCAAAAATCGTGACATGTAAGGTCTAGAGACCTGGGAGGCCACTCATGTGGGAATGAGCGACTTAGAACACGGTTCTCTCCAAACGTTGATTGTAGCACTTGCTTCACAGGAGCAGCAATGTGCGGCGGTGCTCCATCTTGCATGAATGTGACATTATGGAGTGCTTGCCTGTCTTGCTAGAGTGGGATAATGCCGTTTCTTAACAGTGTTGCAAATTGATCACCTGTGATAGTAACGGTTTGAAATCCAGAGATGTGGACTTCCTCAAAGAAAAACGGGCCAATAACAAAAGAAACTGTGAAATCGCCCCGCACGGTAACTTTTGGCTGATGAAGGGGGTTTTCCACAACTGCATGTGGGTTCTCTGTAGCCCAAATGCGACAGTTTTGTGGGTTTGCACTTCCACGAAGTGTGAAGTGAGCTTCATCAGTCCACAGGACCGTTAACAGCCAGTCCGCATTATCTTCAATGCGCTGGAACACCCAATTCGCAAAATCTCGCAGCTTCCTGAAATTGGCGTTGCAATTCGTGATCATGTTGAATTTTGTAAGGATATCTCTTAAGGATGATCTCATTTGGGCTAGAGTGCCCGATAGGAACGTTACAAGGAAGCGAGGTAGAAATGGAAAGGAAGATGCCCTTATTTATAACCGTGAGGGAAGGGGGGTGGTGGCAGTACCCTGGGCCCGACGGCTGAACGTGCCCATCCGTCGCACGGAGGATATTTAGGAATTTGAGCGTTCGTACCTGCATGGGATCGAACCTGGGTCCTCTCCGTACTCCACGAACGCTGACCACTAGGCCATCCGCGGCCCTCACACTGATAAGTCAGTCAGAGATTCTGTTTAAGTTTCGCTGCTAAGTCGCTCTCGGACCCGTACAGCGCCATGTGGTCTGAAATGTAACTATTCAGGCATTAACTTTCTGTATTATGCACAATAAATCCCACGTCTTTCTGTGCATTTCTGCGAAAACCGCATCTGATTAATGTAAAGACTTTGCGAATTCTTGATTTTTCTAACTTTCTGTTACCTTTGGATCACCCTGTATAGTATGCCAGGACGCATAATTGAGCTTTATTGCGCGTTGAGGAAAGTCAATTAAGCATTAATTGCGTTTGCCATTTAAATATTCTTCTGTTTTTTATTTGTTTTCTGGGAGAATCTTACATAGTTTGATTTCATAAAGTTAGAATATTATGTTAAGTACATGTTGTCAACAGCGCTTGATGTGTGTATATTGTTGCGACCTTTTGGTTTTCAGATATCAGGATGCCAAATTAATTCCGGACTGCGATTCGAATCGCAGTCCGGAATTAAGGCACAGTATAACAATTAAAACAGGAATTTAATAGATTTATGCATAAATTACACCGGATTCTTCATTAAATAATGAAAGTTATAATTTCCGACCAGCTTTTGGCCCTCTTCGGTGTTTCAGAAAATATGTCCTAACGAAAAGTCTGTTAGTTCACAATGTGCCGCAAATAAAATACTGTGGTAAAAAGTACTTACATAGGTCCTCGAGTATCCACAGTATTGATGACACCAAAAAGACACAACACTCCCAAAGGGTAGTTTAATCTTAACTAACAACACCGCTCATTCTTTGCTGTGGCTAAAACGATGTCGTTCCCCGGTCACTGGAGGTACGTAATTAGACACACACACAAAAGTTTTCTCCCCGCTTTGAACACGAAGAGGCTAGCGGTTACTTCAGATGCTGTAACTCTGCAGGGGGGAGGGGGTGTTCTCCGTGGTTCCTGGTGCTGGTTATCGCTTCTCTTTGTGTAAGCAAGGCGATGCCGTGATTATTTTCTCTCTCTGCATTTTCTTTGAACTGGCTCCTTACGGCAGGTATCAATGTTCCAGCAAGGTGAAGAAAGTTCTCAGGTAAAGCTCGTGCCAGTTATTCATCAGCTTATGCTTTTAGCTGGTTTCCCTTCTTATGCTCAGAACGCAAAAGCACGCAGACGGCAAGCATTTGTTTTAGCGCGAGACAAAATCCTTCCTCATTCTCTCGGCTCTCAATCGGACTCTGACACTCTCAACAACAATATCCCGTCTCCAAAAAGTTGGTAAGTGGTGAATTCTAACACTTGAAACCGCGACATATTTATTATAAACCGCTCTTCAAGTTCAAGAGCTTTCCCATTGTTTCGCGCGCGGCACAGACAAAAGCTTCAAACGCTTTTGCCGTCGAAACACTTTTGAGTCATGGGAAATAGCTTTTAAACTCTGACCCGTCCCATTTCCGTTTATGGGCTCTTTGTTCTCGTGGAAAACACCTGCAACTCACCACTTGAATTCAAAGTGCCAGCAGATATTTTCTTAATATACCGCCCCTAGCAAGTGTTTAAATTATAACTCTCTGTTAATTAAAACCCCCAATCAAGTTTCAATTACCGTTAATTAACCACGCCTCTCACCAATTAATTATGCGAGGGGAGGGGGGATCGTCACATCGCCCCCTACTTAAAATGCAACTCGTCTTGAGTGCATATAAGCTACCTGTGATTCGCAGCGATTCAACCACCTGGAACTGCCTACCCTAGATAGAACTCATCAGTACCCCTTTTTCCTTGTGCATCGTCATCTCTGCCCTTACTCGAAACAATCGCCTTGAATTGGTCTTTGGCATTCCCCTGGCACATCCCCTTTTCTAACGAATCTCAGGGAACGCCCCCAGAGCAGTACACAAATACGACACTACATAATTAATTTACATTACACAGTTCCACCACCACGGCACACGACATATTGCAATATTAAAATATTTCCACCAATAGAACACATCACCGAGTACACTATACAAAATTATTACAACCAACAAACTCATTCCATGTTCTCAGGCTCTCCGCTTCTCATCCTTTCACATCAACTAAAATATTTCCACCAATAGAACACAACACCTAGTACACCATACAAAATTATTACAACCAACAAACTCATTCCATGTTCTCAGGCTCTCCGCTTCTCATCCTTTCACATTAACAAGTCAACCAACGGGAAACTAACCAATCACCTAAGACACTCATCCTTCAAACGTTTATAATTCGGTATTTCCTGCCCTATACGGTCTAAGCCTATCGAGGTGTATGACTCTAACTGTTCTATTATTGTACTGAACCTTGTAAAGAATATCGTTTATTCTTTTCTTTACTACATAAGGACCTTCCCACGGGCGCTGCAATTTGGGTGACTTTCCCTTTCGCCTTCGTGGGTTATAGAGCCAGACTAAGTCTTCCTCCTTAAACATTTTCTCTGCAGCCTGCACGTCATATCTGGTCTTCATTCGTTCAGTAGCTATTCTAATATTCCTCCTAGCAAAACTATGTACCTTCTCCAGTTTCCTGGTAAGCTCTGTGACATACCTGCTGAGGCCCGCCATGGCCACCGCTGCAAGGTCACGCAGATGCTCCGATACTTCGCAGCTCGCCGCCCCGGTGGCGCAGTGGTCTAAGGCGTTGGCCTCTGATCATTCGTCCATAAGGGGTCCGGGTTCGAATCTCGGTCAGGCATGGATGTTGTGTTTGTCTTACGGCACTGGTTCTCTCCCTTCCCTGGAACCAGTGACCCTAAATTAGGGACGGGCGACTGCTTATAGCCCATTGCGTTGCTCACGGTGGTCGTTAAACCTCCAATCAAAAAAAAAAAAAAAAAAAAAAAATACTTCGCAGCTCCCTCCCACGCGCGAGTCGGGTGGGTTCCTTACTCTGCTGCTACGCACCGAAATTACAGGATTCAAGGAACAAAGTGCTAACCCTTCCTTTATCTTCACATCGACGTCACCCAGGTTAGCTATTCTTTAGGGAATGCAATGTGCTGTTTTTACCAGCGCTATCGGCTACAAGTACATTTTTCGGTAACGGGCAAATTTCGGACATTTTGCATACTGCCATCGGAAATTCTAGTGAAAGCTCAGGCAAACATCCTGTCAGATTTGTTTCACTTTTTGCTGGTAAAACACACTTTTTTGCAAGAACTGTGACCCTTTGCGATCTCAGGTGCCCATGTTGACTGCTCATGAGAACCATTTCCTCATGTTCCGTCTTCAGGGTTCCATACTTAAGGTCCAAAACATATCCGTTCTCACTAAGAAAATCGAGACCCAGGATGCATTTTTCAACGATATCAGCAATAACTGCCGTGTGTCTACAGCATTTACTTCCAATTCGTATGTCGACGCCTGCGGTTCCAAGAGCAACTAAACCATCACCATTCACAGTTTGAATCTCAAACGGTTGCTCACTCTTCAAACAATCTGCAGGTTCCTTAATTTGCTCGAAAGAACCCGGACGGATTAATGTAATATGCGCCCCAGTATCCAGCACAAATTGGCATTTAGTTTTATTTATCATCCCCTCAACTCTTAAACCATTGTAATCCCCAGAAAGACCTGTGGCGTGAGCTTTCACCGTGTGGAGCTGCTCTTGCTGCGTCAGTTCTCGCCCCTCGAAACTGACTTCTGAAGGTTTCTCGAAGCCTGTTCCTTTGAATTTTTTCTTCTCTCAACCGTCTTCTACACTCAGAAATGCGATGCCCTCCTAATCTACAATACCAGCACTCCACCTTTCTAGACGGCGTATCACTTCTTCCCCGGTCACGAGACGTAACAGAACGATGTTTAACATCTCTGCGAAGGAGATCCAAAAGCTCTTCGAGTTTAGTTTCGACTGATGCATTGATCGGACTTTCTGCTGTAGTCGCCATACGAACTGTTTTTCTAGGACTCCTAGAATGTCGCGATGAGTCAAATTTCATTGCATGTAAGACGGCTGACTTAAGTAAGTCACAATCCGCCATGCGCACTGAATGCTGAATGTCTGGATGAGAAATCGCCTCCACAAAACGTTGCTGCGCCATCGTGTCCTGTATATCCGACGTACATTGCCCATACGCAAGCCTTGTCATCCGATCGATGTCGGTCGCGAGCTCTTGAAGGGACTCGTTGACCTCCTGCCTGCGATTTTTCAACTGAAGAACACGGAGTTGCTTTAAATGTTCCTCCCCAAATCTGAGTTTCAGGGCAGCGACGAGACAGGAATATTTTAAACGGCTCTCTCCCGACAAAGTTTGTAGGATATCAGCAGCTGCATTCCTCAATGACGTCGCAAGCGCGCATGCTTTCTCCCTTTCGCTCCAGCCGTTCACACTCGAAACCATTTCGAACTGGGTCCTGTATACTCCCCAGCTAGTCTTTCCGTCAAACGTGCCTGGTTTAATTCGGGTCGGCCTACTCAAAGCTTCTCTCATCACCCCCGGTGACTTAAATTCCGACGAACTTATTTTTGCCTCACAATGTTGTACTCTTGTCTCAATATCCCTATAAAATTTAGTTTGTTCTAACTTAGTACCATTAACTTCACCAGAAAGTTTTTCCTTTACATTTCTGCATTGAGTCTCGCACAAGTTACGAACGCTCTCTAAATTTTGGGGACATTGTTCATTTGGTCTATGCATTTTACCTGCCCAATTTCCAACTGATCGATACGCAAGTTGGTATCTTCTATTCTTTTATCAAATTTTTTCCTCATACCCCCCAATTCTAGCTATCAGCTGATTTATGCTGCCCGTCTGCTGCTCAAGACTTTCTTTCTGCTGTTGTAAGCTTTGCTCAAAACTTTCTTGTTGTTCTCTGAGCTACTGCTCAAAACTTTCTTTGGGAGTTTTCAGTCCATTTCTGAGTTCATCTTTCAGTTCATCTAATATTTTTGTAATCCCTTCCATTTTTGAAACTTTCAGCTCAACTTATTATGCGAGTTGCAAAAGTTGGCATAAATACTGTGCTCCGGTTGTACTGTGTTTCTGAGGTATACATTACGGATCCCGCTGCTGATCATCACTTTTGTTGCGACATTTTAGTTTTCAGATATCAGGATGCCAAATTAATTCCGGACTGCGATTCGAATCACTGGATCCACCAATACCTCGTTAGCCAATTAGCCGACACAGCACAAAAATACCTCGTTAGCCAATTAGCCGACACAGCACACCAATACCTCGTTAGCCAATTAGCCGACACAGCACACCAATACCTCGTTAGCCAATTAGCCGACACAGTACACCAATCAACCAATGTAGGCACAGTATAACAATTCAAACAGGATTTAATAGATTAATGCATAAATTATACCGGATTCTCCATTAAATAATGAAAATTATAATTTCCGGCCAGCTTTTGGCCCTCTTCGGTGTTTCAGAAAATAAGTCCTAACGAAAAGTCTGTTCGTTCACAATGGGCCGCAAATAAAATACTGTGGTAAAAAGTACTTACATAGGTCCTCGAGTATCCACAGTATTGATGACACCAACAAAACACAACACTCACGAAGGGTAGTTTGATCTTAACTTCCATCACCGCTCATTCTTTGCTGTGGCTAAATAGAT
Source organism: Macrothele yani (assembly GCA_039090855.1). Lineage (NCBI taxonomy): Eukaryota > Metazoa > Arthropoda > Arachnida > Araneae > Macrothelidae > Macrothele > Macrothele yani. The sequence continues at coordinate 140,328,927 of CM077010.1, forward strand.
GTCGTTCCCCGGTCACTGGAGGTACGTAATCAGACACACACACAAAAGTTCTCTCCCCGCTTTGAACATGAAGAGGCTAGCGGTTACTTCAAATGCTCTATCTCTGCAGGCGGGGGGTTGGTTCTCCGTGGTTCCTGGTGCTGGTTATCGCTTCACTTTGTGTGAGCGAGGCGATGCCGTAATTATTTTCTCTCTTTGCATTTCCCTTGAACTGGCTCCTTACGGTAGGTATCAATTGTCTGGCAAGGTGAAGAAAGGTTTGAGGTAAAGTTCGTGCCAGTTATTTATCAGCTTATGCTTTTAGCTGGTTTCCCTTCTCATGCTCAGAACGCAAAAGCACGCAGACGGCAAGCATTTGTTCAAGCACGAGACAAATTCCTTCCTAATTCTCTCGGCTCTCAATCGGACTCTGACACTCTCAACAACAATATCCCGTCTCCAAAAAGTTGGTAAGCGGTGAATTCTAACACTTGAAACCGCGACATGTTTATTATAAACCGCTCTTCAAGTTCAAGAGCTTTCCCATTGTTTCGCGCCCGGCACAGACAAAAGCTTCAAACGCTTTTGCCGTCGAAACACTTTTCAGTCATGGAAAATAGCTTTTAAACTCTGACCCGTCCCATTTCCGTTTATGGGCTCTTTGTTCTCGTGGCAAACACCTGCAACTCACCACTTGAATTCAAAGTGCCAGCAGATATTTTCTTAATATACCGCCCCTCGCAAGTGTTTAAATTATAACTCTCTGTTAATTAAAACCCCCAATTCAAAAGCAAATGAACGGATCCACTGCGTTGTTAAGATGCGCGGTACAGCTGCAAACGGTATAAAAACAAGCCTGCAGCTGACCACGATCATATTGCACTGTGAGATTAAGTGAAAATGTCGCGGCGGGAAAGAACTGACTTTGAAAAAGGAAAGATTGTTGGGTGTTATATTAGTGGGTTGTCCATAAGAGAAACCTAGAGGCGTTTAAACATACCCAAGTCAACTGTTTTGGATGTACTGAATAAGTGGAAGACACATGGCGTGCCTGACGCAGCAAAGCGTACCGGCAGACCAAAGAAAATCAGTGATAGAAGACGTCAAATTCTCAGGAGAGTCGTTACAGCAAATCGACAGATTACTGCACAAGACCTCAGTGTACAGGGGAGTAAAAATGCTGGAACCTCGGTATGTACACGTACCATTCGCAGAGAACTTAATTCCATGGGCTACCGTGATCGTGCGGCTGCCCACAAGCCTTTCATCTCCACTCGGAATGCTACTCGTCGGTTAGCATGGTTGTAAAGAACATTTACCGTGGATCGTAGATCCATGAAAACTGGTCCTATTGACTAATGAATCCAGATACACGATCCATCAATTTGATGGCCGTGTGTGGGTATGGCGCCAGCCGGGGAAAGCTATTTACCACAGTGTACTGTTCCTACGGCCAAGTTTGGAGCTGGCAGTGTACTCGTGTGGGTATGGCGCCAGCCGGGGAAAGCTATTTACCACAGTGTACTGTTCCTACGGTCAAGTTTGGAGCTGGCAGTGTACTCGTGCGGGTGTGTTTTTTGTGGTATGGTCCCAACCCATATATTATCCTGGACAAACCTACTAACCAGCACGTCTACCTCGATATTCTGGACAGTTATGACCTACCAACTCTGTGGCAATACTACGGAACCGAGCTTTGTTGCTACCAGCAGGATAATGCACTGAGCCATTGTGACGTATATTCTAAATTAACTTTCCTTTATAGTTTCTTTCCCTATGTAAATTTTGAGTTTGTTCTCAATTGTACTTCACACTTAACGTGATATCTTCTTTCTCAAACGAATACTGTTGGCAACACAATTGAAATCAGAAAAAACGTGACGTGTAACTGTATGAGATAAGAACCATAGATAAAAACTACGATACAACAGTTGCTTGGGTGGGGGTGTTGAATTGTGTAAGATTTGCGGTATGTGATTTTTATACTATCCTGTCTGTGTTGGAGAAATAAAGCACCAATTACAGTAAGTTGACTTCTGTTTAAATGTTTCGTCTGGCCGTTAAGATTTAATTTAGGAACTATTTCATCGTATGGTTATGTTTTAAAGATAACGTAAGAAGAACGACAAAATGACAACACTAAACAAAATTACGTTATACCATAAAGCAAGGACTATTAAGGCGTGGTTTGGCGGTAATTCCGAATTTTGTGCACTGGCCAGCTCAGAGCCTTGATTTTGATCCCATAGAGCACCTATGGGATGAATTAGAGCACCGCATAAGATGTTTGGAATCAAGGCCTACTACTAAGCAACAGTTAGCAGCAGCATTATGTACTGAATGGAAGCGCATACCTATCGCTGTGTTCCAAAACCTTGTCGAAAGCATGTCTGGAAGGGTCAGTGCATGCATTAAAGCCAAATGTGGACCGACACCGTACTAATGTATGTCAACAAATGCTGTGTTGTTTTTCTCTTCTAGGTGTCCGAAGACTTTTGTCAGTATAGTGTAGTTACGTGCTTGTTAAGAATTTCAGCTTCTGCGGCTGAACAGAAATCTGAGGTATCATAGTGAAGTCATTTTACTACTGCAGGTTACTAAACTACTGCAGGTTACTAACTACTGCAGGTTACTAAACTTTACACGAAGTCAAAACTCTTGGGTGTGTTGCAGCAAAGCTACCCAAACGATAAATAACTACAATATTACTTCATTGAAAAGTTCGAATTAAACTAAAACGTGGAAAAAGAAACGTCTATCATGATTAGTGAAGTTGATGTTAGTAGTAAAATTTCGGTGAGTAGGCAAGGAAGCACTTTTAACCTGTGCTACAATAAGAAAAAAAAACAATGCTTTGAGTCTTGGGTGTTGAAAATGGAGATGATAAATTTAGTGTTGGTTCGTGTATCTCGTGGACAACAGGAAATTAGTGTAATCACTTTTGCCTTTGCCTGGAAATTCTTAATAATGCTATAGTTAATCTTTCACCGTTACCGTTTAATTCGACCGTTTCATCAAGAAAAAGAGCAGAGTAAATATAATGTCACGACTCTGGAGAAAAACTTGAAATTTTGAATTAGTATATTTACTGGACGAAGGTGAGGAAAAACTTAGTTCGAAGTTTCAAAGTTTGGCAATTTATAACTGACATAACCCGGCACGGTTTTAGCAACATAATCGTATTCTTCCCGTCATTTTCATATTCATAACTTACAATTTATGAGACTAATCTGGCGATGCAATATATTTCATCCAGTTAAATACACCCACTTTGTTAGCCCGGCCACCCTAAGAATTTTTTAGCGCTACGTTGCATGAATATTAATCAGATACTCCCGTTGCGGGAGTTATAATGAGATAAAAGTTCTCATTCAGAATTCGTCGACATCGTCGATGAAATTCGTGTTTTCTTTATCGAAAAACGAAATTCTTACTTAGTTTTGGACAGAAAATGTGGATAAGGCTGCATCTATTGCCAATGTTAAAGATTGTAGTTTCCTGAAGTTGTTTCTGTTGGCGAAGTTTTTACGACGAAGCATTTTTTTTTTGTATTGAGCGGTTTCTTACGCCTCGGGGAACACAAAACTAGAGGCGATCAGAGAAACTGTTTAATGCTGTACGCAAGTGGAAGACGCTCTCATATATTTTTTAATAAATACTGCAATGCAGTTCATTCTGAAAAAAAGTAAGGAGTGCATGTGCCTGAATGCCGAAACTTTTTTTCGCAAAGAAAAAAGGAAAAAAAGCAGATCAAGCCGTCTGCAGAAAAAAACGGTTAAAATGAGCTAAGCACACTGTACTTATAAAGGAAAACATTTTCTTCAGATATATGACGATAAACTGACTGAATAAAAGTAAACGTTATCCGTATAACAAATAGTTTTATTCCGTCTGCGTTATCATCACGTATCTATCTGCAATGAGTTGTGTGCAAAATAAATTGAAATTCGAAAGTGATTGAAAGCAGTTTTAGGAAGCTTTGCTGAACAAATAAAAACAGAAATAAGTCCTGAATGTTATAAGGATTCAGAAAAAGTTATCTTTCGAAGAATACGAAAATTTCACCTAGGAAAGATTAATGGTGCAAGGTTTACATTATGAAATGATTTCCAATGGAAACAAAAAGTTTGATAGCGATTTGATTTTACATATAAAAGTACAAAATGCAAGTTTCTTCGCTCCAGTAATAAATTTTGAGAAAGAAAATCCGATGTCCTTGACAGGTGGTAAGATTCTCAAGGTACACAACATTAATAAGCACATTACATCAAACTACGTAGATGCAAGCCTTAGTACATTGCGTTCAACCATATGATATTAACATCTGTGGAAGGCATTTCTATGCTTGAACTGAAGCCTGGATATTTAAGCATTAAAAGCCTCAAAATGCATCCAGCAAGGATTTATGAGCTAAAAATCAAGAAGCATGCGCTGAAATAGAAAAATATGCATTCAACATACCTGAAACTTATACTGTAAGATTCATATATTTACATGATATAAATGTACATATGTACAATTGATTCTTGAATATCTTCACGATTGCGAATGAAAACTGACTTATGTACTGGGTGTGTACATAAGTTCTACTCGTTTTGTAGGCTACAAAGAAAGGAGGAGAAGACAACAAATAACGTACCTATGACTTCACATAATTGCCATCATTCTGTATGACATCTTGCCATCAGCCTATGAGTAGGTAAATCTCACGCAGGAAAAACTCCTGTGTGTTACAGTCAAAAAAGTCATGTAATGCCGTTTTAGCATCGTCCATATCATCGAAGGTTTGGAGATTGAAGGCGTTCTGTAACGATCAAAAAAGGTGGTAGTCCGAAGGTGCTAGGTCAGGGGAATACGCCGGATGAGGTAACACTTCCCAACCAAAGTTCAGTAATTTTTGCCGAGTGATTAAACCAGCATGAGGTCTGGCGCTATCATGATGAAGGGTCACGCCTTTGCGATTGACGAGTGCTGGCCGCTTCGATGTCAGTTGTTCTCGCAATCTGTCGAACTGCTGGCAGGAGGAGCCAATACCTCCCAGTGGATTATTCCCTGGACATCCACCAAACACTCAACAAAACCTTTTTGGGATACAGTCCTCCTTTTGAGGTCGATGGAGCAGGCTCCGCACCTTGGCACACAGTCCGTCGACGTTTTACCTTATTGTACAGTATCCATTTCTCATCACCCGTTACAGTTGTTCCCAGAAATGGTTCATTTTTGTGACGAGAAAGCAAAAAAAAAAAAAAAAAACGCAGAAACGGATTCTCTTCTCTCGTTGCTTTGCAGAAACTGGTGCGAAACCCAGTTATCGAACTTTGTGATGAACCCAAGCTCATGCATCCGTCTTTGGACTGTAGTTCTGTGTACCGACGACGTTTCCGCTAATTCCTCAACGGTTAGATGTGGATCATTTGTTATGACTTGGTCCACATCCCCGTCAGAAACCACGGATGGACGTCCAGGACGTGGTTGAACTTTACAGCTTCTGTCTCCGTCCCGGAATTTCCGAAACCAACGGCGACATGTGCCACCATCAACTGTATCATCCTCATACCTTGAAAGATGTTGCGGCAAGCCGCGGCTGCAGTACTGCCTTCATCGAACTCGTACAGTAAACAATGTCTAATGTGCTCCTTATCGCATGCTGTCGTCCGTGATTTCCGTTAGGAATGACTTACTCGGACAAACCTAGTGCCTTTATATACTCTACTACTCCACGCTTTATTGGCCGAAAGTTCGGCATCACAGCGTCATCTGTGACGTAACTACTCCGATCGCAATTTACATCTGTAACAAAAACGGATAGAACTTTTGCAAACACTCAAAACTCACCTATAAGCCGACTCTCCTATTTCAAGAGCTAAACATTTGTGAAAAACCTTGACTGGCATATAAGCCGACCTTAAATTTCGAGATTTTGGAATATATATATTTATTGAAATGAATTATGCAAAATTCTGAGATTATCTTCTGTGAAACCCTTCAAAGTATAATTCACTGCGGAAGTTTTCAAATAACACCAGTAACATCCATTGCATTACTTATGTAGCACTTTTTCAGATAATTTATAACAATTTCTGGTTAAATTGCATCCAACAACTCTTTCATTTAAGAAGTAACAAGGCCGTGTCGGCCTTCTTTCAAGTTACTTCTCTTCGTTAAACACAATATGTCCTTATTATTCAATATCGCAGATGGCTTTCGCCATCGCGGAGCGCAAGCACGCACGCGCACGTTGCTGTGAAAACTCGGGAGAAGAGAGATACCTGAAACAAAAACCCCACCAATGATTTACGCTGTGTCGACGACGTCCAGAGAGTGCACATGGGAAGTAACGAGGTATCCCATGACTGGAAGGAAAACATTTCAGAGTCTTAATTTGAAGCGGGATTGGATTTTTCACTCATCATATTAATGGCATCTGTAGGAATTCTACTCTGGGTGGAAAAATATTTCATAGTTTTTTTTCTCAGGTCAGAAAACTATCTCGAAGAAAGACGCTGCCTAAACGTAAACAAATCTCCCGATAAATTCCTCGGGAGAATTCACGGGAGTCGAGCCTTAATTTTTAGTGACCCGCTTATAAGCCGACCCCCACCCCCCTAGAGAAATAAGCGAGCCTGGAGACCGAACGATGGCGCAGGGGAAGTTCACAGATAAGTACATACACAACCCGAGGACCAGCTTTCGGTTAGTGGAGTAGTCGGGGTCCGAATGGGAAAACCTGCCGATTTATCGGAGTTTGATAAAAGACAAATTGTAATGCCAGAGCGCCTCGGAACTACGATCCCGGAAACGGCGCGGCTTGTGGGTTGTTCACGTGCCTCTCTAGTGAGTACGTATCAAAAGTGGTGCGCAGATGGCCAAACGACGAACCGTTGTCCAGCCGTGTGTCGTCCGCAGCTCATTGATGCCTGAGGGTGGGGGGTGGAGACTGTCGCGCATTGTTCACAGCGATCGCAGACCACAGTGCGACAAATCACCTGCACCTACAACAGTGGTGATCAAAGTAATGTGTCACAGAACACAGTTCATCGCAGTCTTCTGCGCATCGACCTGCGTAGCCGAAGATCCAACCGTGTCTCCATGCTCACTGCACGTCATCGCCAACAACACAAGAAATGGGCAAATGGGCCCAAGATCATCCATATCGGACCGTGGATGATTGAAAGAAAGTGGCCTGGTCTAACGAATCAAGATTCCTGGCGCATCACGTAGACGGCCGAGGGCGGATGCGTCGATTACCAACGGAGGTTATGGAACACGGATGAACTTTTGGGTGGAAAAAAGCCGGTGGCGGAGGTGTTATGCTGTGGGCAATGTTTTATTGGGACACTTTAGGCCCCATTATCCCGATAGCACAAACCCTGACAGCTGTCAGGCATCTAAACATCGTTGCGGACCAAGTTCACCCATTCATTGCAACTGTGTTCCCTGCTGGTGATGGCCATTACCAACAGGATAATGCGACATGCCACACTGCCAGAATCGTCAAGGAGTGGTTCGAGGAACATGCTGGCGACTTTCTGTTGATGCCCTGGCCTCCAAATTCACCAGACATTAACCCAATCGAACATTTGTGGTTCGACTTGGAAAATAGGGTTAGCTCTGAATCACTACCACCCCGAAATGTACGGGAATTGAAGGACCTACTGTAGACATTGTGATAGCAGATACCTCGGGATATCAATCGCCACCTCATCGAATCGATGCCTCGCCCAGTTGCCGCTGTTTTGGGGGCTAAAAGAGTCCTACAGCTTATTAGATAGGTGGTCATAATGTAATGGTTCATCGGTGCACGATAAATACGTTCATGGGCTCCTATATATAGAGCCAAGAGGCGAATTTGTCCTCCCCTCGAAATCGAATCATGCCCTTTCTGTTCTTGGAATTTACTACAGAAATTGTCGAGATATCACAAATTCTGATTGTTAATTTTTCTGTAAAACTTCTGGATGCGTGTGCATGCCGTAAATATAGGACACACGTTGGGAATTTACAGTACAAAGTAATAATGAGATTTCCCACTGTGTATTGGAGAACAGAGTACATACGTACAGTATGCAAAGGTAGGAAATGCGATAAAATGAATATTATATCCTCGGTAGCAAGTATTCACTGCTGGGCAAATACCTTTTGAAATTTTTTCGCAGTAATTTACCTGACATTATTGCTTCATTCTTAATGACCAGTTAAAGTGGTCTCTGTGGGATTCATGGCGCATGTAACAAAAGATGCCAAAAGATTGAAACGATCGACAAGGAAATGTTCTTATTGAACTAACATTCTCTCTTATTTAGTATATCCATTTTATGCAGTTTTTGAGACTTCTGGTTTCCAATTAAATTTATGTGATGGGAGTGAATTAAAATTAGTTACATAACAAGAAGGCTTTGTGAAAACCTGCATATGTTGTTTATATTTATTCCGAGTTATGCCTTGGGCCATGGAGCAGAAAATAGAAGACTAGAAGGGAGCTCCTTTTTATTACCACTGACTACTGCTGAAATAAGAGGTTGTAAGGAATTGTGACTACTGCTGAAATAAGAGGTTGTAAGGAATTGTGACTACTGCTGAAATAAGAGGTTGTAGGAAATTGTGACTACTGCTGAAATAAGAGGTTGTAAAAAATTGTGACTACTGCTGAAATAAGAGGTTGTAAGAAATTGTGACTACTGCTGAAATAAGAGGTTGTAAGAAATTGTTTCGCCGTAGCCTTTGAGAAATCAGGCACCTAAGTGAACACTTCTGTTTGGGGAGTCAGAAATGCTTTGACGCATTTTGGTTCAGTTATATCGGCCGCAAAGAGGGTAACGATATATGAAATTCGTTCCACGTACAAAATATAACAAACTCAGAAGAAAACCATGTTCCATACCTTACTAAAACTGAATGTGTTTGAAGATTTAATTCTGGAGCCAGTTCCTTAAATAACTGAACTCAAGAGGGAGCTTTTAAACAAATTTTCTTTACACTTGATATCAACATCACCAGTCAACATCAGGAAATAATATTAAAACGTCTTCTGAAACTCTGTGTAAGGCATGAACTAAACACGTAAGACGGACCATATTTGGTAACAGAATTTGTAGAGCTTTACCAGCGTTTTTCTTATCACGAGCAGAGTCTGTAATGGAAAGTAATACATCGTCACAGTTTATTGTCTCAAGCCAAAGGATATTTAACATTCTGGGTGGCAAGCGCGCACATATACGTTCGGAGGTTTCTGTGCCCAAAGCGGCGACAACGCAATAAAACGCTAATCGAAAACCTGTTCAAATGCCGCGAAAACGCAATATTGCGTCGAAACAATGTTCAGACTAATAGTGGCGAGAACGCATTTTTGCGCATATTAACGACGACGAATACTTCAGAAAAGGTAGTCTTCTGTTATATATGTGAAAATGATTCGCATTGTCTCTTCTAATGCTTCGACCACCTGGAGGGTTAAAGTTTCGATAAACTGCTGAGCTGTAGTAGAGCTTTTGTAATGATTTAATGTTTTCTAATGATTTGACACATATCAGAAATGTTTGACACGGTTTATCTGGGTCCATAGATCCGATAATGGCATTTGCTACGTACACCATATTATCAAGAGTATTAGGGCACTAGTAAATATTTGCATAAGGGCAAAGAGCGATTACTCAGGAAGGTGAGTAGGGAAGTAGATATATAAAGCTGAGATGTTCTGTCGTGTAATCAGTAATTTCGAAGTGTATATGTCGCATGGACGTGAACTTTCTTTTTTCCAGCTTGGGCTGGTCATAGGATGCCATTTGAGTAGCGTTTCCATACGAAGCATTACAACTAAACTAAACCTACTAAAATCCGCTGTAAGTGATGTCGTGAAGAGATGGAAGCGGGACAGTACAACTACAGCAAGAAAACATTCAGGAAGTCCGCACAAACTGACGGAAGGTGACAGAAGGGCCGTGGTAAGAAATGTTAAGGAATTCCATTCTTCCTCTGCCATTTTCATAGCTACTGAAGTAGGAAATGATTGTAATGACTCGGTAAGTACCATAATTATCCGTAGAGAGTTGCACCGTGAGAGTTATTGTGGTAGAGGAGCGACAAACAACTCACACATCACTATGTGGAATGCGAAGCATGACTTCGAGTGGTGTATCTCCCATCGTTCCTGGATTGTGGGTGAATGCAAAGCTGTTCTTTTGAGATATGAGTCACGCTTTTCACTCTTCCAATCTGATGGGGGATACTTGGATTTGGCGACATTCGTCGGACTGTGATCTTCCAACTATTAAGTTCGTCGGATGCTCCATTATGGTCACTAGAATATATTATGTGCCGAAGTGCATCAATTAAAAGTTTGAAGCTGTCACTGCACGATATTATACATGTTAGAGAACCAACACTTCACGAAAATTAAATATTTAATGTGATAAAAATACAAATAAAAAACTGTACTAGATCTTTCGTGTAGGCTACCAACACATCTTCGGGTACGAACTAAAGGCCAGCACCTTAATATATAAGTTCATGACGCAATGAAGTAGCTAAAGCGCAGTATCATGGTGTTCATGAATAAATGAGTACTTCCGCAAAAAAGAATTGAGAAAATCTTTACTCACCAGTGACAGGGGTTAAAGCTTGTTGATAACACCTGGACTCATCTCTTTGTGTAAGGCGCCTCCCAGGCAATGATACGTATGTAGGTAGTTCATTATTAGAACATTGTCGACTGTATTTGTGAATCAGTAACTTTTCTGCAAATAAAGTAAGTTTTCCTGCAAGGTAGGATATATGCATACTTCTATTCAGATGTGTGGGTGCCTCCATTTGCGAGTCGGGATAGCGCGCTGGTAGAGGACCATTGTCTGGTGTTGTATTGATGTTCAGATAATCTGTTAATTAAGCTACGTAAGGTAGATCCAATGTACATTTTGTTCTCAGCCGCTGGATCATTTCATGGGAACACAATACACTACACAATTTTGTAGTTCAACCACTCTGTCATCACTCATCCACTCACACTGTCACCACACATCCGCTCTGTGAACTTCATCCACTCTAAGTTCGGCGGACGCTCCACTTTGGTATACATTAGTTTTTCGTGGATGGCACTCGGTCGGATGGTTATTATAATACCACAAACCATGAACTCTGAAGTGTACCTCGACGTTCCGGATAATACTGCCCTACCAACAATATGACAGTATTATGAAAATGGCCGATGTCTCTTCCAACACGATCGAGATCCCTTCCACGCTGCACGGCGTTTGAAGGACTGGTTTCTCAGAAATAAGGTGGAATTGCTAAAATGGGCTGATAATCCTATAGAACACCTCTGGTGTGAAATGGAGAGACGGATAATAAATCGACCACAACGACCGACTTCGCTCTTTAGTCCGGCGGCAGCTTTGCAGGACGAATGGCGAGGCATTTCTGTCGGGACTTACCGGAAATTGGTTGAGAGTATGCCTCGACATGTTGCGCTGACATAAGAGCAAACATTTCAGTAACACTGACAGTTGAGTGCCATTTCGGTAAATAATATTTTCTGAAATTCGATTCGTTTGGAACTATTTCTTTCATGTATGTATTTTCCCCAATGGTTTAAAGCAGAATTTGGTTACTTCCACCGTGGAATTCCTTCGTCGATTAAGGCCTTGATCAAATCCAGAAACAACTCCGACTCGCTTGTAATTTCGAATAGCGTGGATGCATCATTCGAAATTAAGCATATTTTACCTTTTGAATTCTAGCTAGCTAAATAATTATATTTGGCACTCTCGAGATGTTGAAAAAGGCTGATTTTTTTCTCCACTGGAATCAGGCCTTTCACACACTTTACAAAACAATATCGTTCTATCTTGAAAATATATCTGTAGCATCACAAACTTATTCAGTCTGGTACTGCAGCGCAGATTTTCTGTTGGCGTATGACACGATACAGTGCAGTTATCAGTCAATAATAACAGAATTGTCAGAAATCATCCGTTGTGGTCACGCATACGATAACACTTTCTTCTTATTTTGGTGGATCAATAAGAATCTAAAGTTTGATTACAAATATAAAGCTTGATTACAAATACAGTAGTTCCGATTGCATGTTCATGACTTTGAAGGAGGGCTGCGATCGCCTGCTTACCCTAGTCCCATGCACTCAGATTGAGGGATCGCTTACAGCATATACACAAATGAGAACCATGACATCTGTTCCTTTCGTGGTCCATTTCAATAGCTGCAGCGTTTGTCTGTAGCTGACTTACTAAAACACCACATGGATCGAAACTTCACCTACAGTGAAATACGAGTCACTCAAATAAAGTCAGGAAGTTGTTACTTACAGCTAATCCTTTATTGCTGCCAATAGGCACTTGATCATTTGCATTTAAACAAGATGAGATCACGAGATTAATATCCAAAATCAATTAACTATTAAACACAATACTGGAACTTGAATTAATATCCACAAGAACAAAACACTGTTATTAAAGTAGAACACGTAGCCTTCACAAATACTTAAACGGCAATTAAGCAGTCGCGTATCCGAAAGAAGCAGTAACGTTTAACATGGAGCATCTTTTTTAAATAACCGCTGCATTGCCTTTTTATCTATTGCTCTTATCCTGCCACACATACGTCACGCTTGTTCAGTATGTTGCCAACATTATTATCGTTTGAGGGAAAAGACATAACGTTAAGTTTGGAAAGTATAAAACAGAACAAACTCAAATTTACATAGGAAAAGAAACTAAAAATGAAAGTTAAATTAGAATATACGTCATATAGCCAGTGGCAGACTGACATTGTAGCGGACGCAACTTCATACCACATCTCTAGTCGCTTTGCCACTCACTTTTTGACTTCTCTCTTGCTAAGAGTCCTGCGCATATTTGAGTAGACAGTTTGTCTGGCTCTTGGATTTAGATTCGCGAACAAAGTTCCTTGTTGACCTATACAAGCACGTATCCTTACAAATAGAAATCTAGGATTTCAGTAAACATGCTGTTCCTACATAGAGAAACAAACATTCATATTGTTGGTGCAGCCATTTAGCGGAGAGTAGACTAAATATTTCTCTTTTGACTGGAAGTGGATTCATTTTAGTACCATCATTTTGTAATGGGGGATAATTTTCAATAACAATTTTAGCTATTGTGCCACAGTGCGGATAAAAACTAAAAACAAATATAATTTTGTTTTCTAAATGTTCTCTAAAGAGATTTCAGGATATATCTAAAAATTTGAACTAAATGTGAAAGCATGCTGTTATACCTTAAAGTGGTTAAATACGCAAAAAAAAAAATAAAAATAAAAGATTAGCAAAATAAGCATTTGCCTTGGGCATCAGGGGAATAATTATAAAGCTGGAACTATACGGACATCATGACTACTTAAATAGAGAGATACGGTAAAAATTTCAAGAAGAAAGACAAGTTAAACCAGAATATAAAAATAACACAATTTCACGGTGATGACATTTACTACAGCTCAACTTTATTATTGGAATAATGAAATAAGGGGCTTTTGTCCTTTCCTTTAAGTGGGCCTTCCAAGGACATGGGTGCTTTATGTCTTACGAAACTGGCTACCTCACTTTCCTGTCTGGAATCAGTGTCTTTAAATCAGGAATGGGAGACAACTTATGGCCTTTCGAGTTACTGATAGTGGTCGTTAAAACCCCAAACAACAAGAAGTGTGCTGCTTTCTTCTTGGCATTTTTAGCATAACTGCATTTGCCAGTAATTCATCTTTCGATGCAATGCAAGTTTTATGTGGATACAATGTTAACACTATTAGTAACAAACGTTACGGAAACTTCTGTTCTTGATGTTATTAAGGACTTTAATTGTCGAGAGGAGCTGAATTATATATTCATGCTAAAATATTATTTTACAAATAAAAACTGAATAATATAAATTTGAAAGAGTTCTGCATGTTCAAAGTTCCTGCTTTGTAGGTGTGTTGTCCTGGAAGACTGTATTGCTGTTATGTTTTCGCACAGCGATATAACGGCTCGGTCTTGAGTGCACCTGCACTAGGTTTTATCCACATACGAATATGTTGGCTAGAAGGCTGTAATGTTAAAATCCTCTCAGATATATTTTAATGAGCAATCCTTATAACTTAAAGTTTATTGGCTTCAAGGCTGTATCGGTGCTACGTTCAAAACTGTTCTGAGAGGATTTTAACATTCAAGCAGTGCTGGCCATCATATTTGTATGTGGATAACACCTAGTGTAGGTGCACTCAATGTGGAGCCGTAATATCGATGGGTGAAAGGATAACAACAATAGCATTCCAGGACAACACACCAACAAGGCACGAAATTTGAACATGCAGAACTCTTGAAATATCTATTATTGTTTTAATTTGTAAAATAATATTTTAGTATAAATGTATAATTGAGCTCCTCTCAACAATTAAAGTCCTTAATAACGTGAAGAACAGAAGTTTGCGTAACATTTTTAGCATGTCTTTTATATAATTAGTTTGTCCGTCCGTCTGTGAACATCATATATCTGTAGCCCATTAGACTAATTCAAAAATTTATTTTCGCATTAGGAAACCCTAAATGTGAGAACGATGATATTTGCTTTCCGTCGTTTTTAAAAGGTTGATTAACTTCGCCGCTAGAGGGCATAAATGAACATGCTATCGAATTGAAAACGCATTTTATTTCATATCATTGCTTTTAAGTACCTCACTGAATTTTTTGCACGTCTTTTGCAAGAAAAAACAAAACAAAAAAAAACCAAGTTAGTAAGATCATTCAATGCATTGATTATGATACGCTTTCGAACATACCAGAAATCATTACTCAAGTTATGAGGAGAATGGCTGTAGAATAAATATCGCTCCTATGACCTGACCTTTGACCCCATTTCGAGGATATTCAACAGAACCCGTAAAGTATAGTTCCGGAAAAACATGATAAAGTTTTGTCTCAATTGAAGCATTTTTACGTAAGTTATAACGCATAAGGGCGATGGATATAATTCCGATCCAATGTCCTGACCTTTGAACCCATTTCATCCATTTTCAATAGGGTTCGTCCACAGGTGGTGCCCTACCTCATAGTAAAATTTCATCGACATCGAACCATATTTATGCAAGTTATGACGCAAACGGCAACGGAATGAATCCCGCTCCTATGTCATGACCTTTGACCCCATTCCGTCCATTATCAACAGGGTCCGTCCCCAGGTGGTCCCCTACCATATACTAAAATTTCGTCGAAATCGAACCATTTTTACGCGAGTTATCGTGTGGACAGACGGACAAAGCTGGAGCATATACGCTTCTTCGACCTACGGTTGGAAATGAGTAAAAAAGGATTGTGCTATGTCATCAATTTGTGGGTCCGTCCGTCCGTCTGCCTGTGAACAATATATCTTTCCAAATGTCAGTTTGATTTCAAAAATTCCTTTTGCGTTGGGAAGCTTGAAACGTGAGAACGATTGTCCTTCCTTCCGATTTTGTTTACAATTCACAACTTCAACAATCAGAGGACGTAACTGCAGAAGCCATCGCCTTCAAAATACATTTTAGTCAATATACACAGATGAGCTATTACACTGCTGGCCACCCAAAATGCAACACCAAGAAGAACACAAGATAGCAAAGCCAGATTTACTGGACACATAACAACAGATACAAAGATGAAATGATTGAGCTTACAGGCCCGTGCGACTTGCGGAAAACGCAGACATCAATAGTTCGTGTGGCCCCCATGGCTGGCAATAACGACCGCTACATGCCGCGGCATCGAACGAAAGAGGCTTTGGACGTGGGCTTGGGGTATGTCGGTCCAGTCTGCTTCCACAAGTTGCCACAGTACATCAGGCGTAGCCGCGGGTGGTGCTTGCCGGGCCACTCGGTTGCCGATCAGCAACCAGACGTGTTCGATGGGCGACATATCGGAAGAACAGGCGGGCCACGGCAGCTGTGGCACCTGTTAGGCCGTGAAGAATTGTAGCACGGTGCCTGCCACGTGCAGGCGCGCATTGTCCCGTTGAAATGTGGCCGCTGGCAGGTCCTGCAGGTAAGAGAGGACTACAGGCTCCAAAACGTCGGACATGTAGTGGTGGCTGTTGAGTGTATCTGTGATGCGTACCAGAGGGGTGCGGGTGTCATATCCAATTGCGCCCCAAACCATAACGCCAGGCCACGGAACGGTATGGCGATGCATAATGCAGGCGTCATACAGTGTCTCGCCGCGGTGCCGCCACACGCGGATCGGACCATCGTGGTGTTTCAGGCAGAAGTGGGATTCGTCGTAGAAGACAATGTCGTGCCATTCCGTAGTCAAGGTGCGGCGTTCAACGGCCCACCTCCGCCGCACTCGCCGGTGGTGTAACGTCAATGGTAATCTGAGCAATGAGCGCCGTGCGAAAAGTCCCCACTCCTGCAGATGACTTCAAACGGTACGTGCTGACACAGGTTGTTGCGCAACACACCCTAATTCCTGAGCTAACATTCGTGATGTGGCGGTGCGAGCCGTCAATGCCCGCCGCACAACATGCCAGTCCCCTAGTTCGGTGGTGTGCCGCGGCTGCGGCAATCGCTCACGTCGGTCCGTCCGTCCCTCCTGCCCCCACCGAATCTATACTCGCCTCACTGTAGCTGGATGTCGTCCCGTACGGGCGCCGATGTCTCGGTACGATAAACAGCTGTCGCGATAAGCCAATAATCGTCCTCTGTCGAACTCGGAAACGTGCTGGAATGACTGCATTATTCGGCGACGAGGCATCAGGAAGCTTCCCACGCACTGGTCCGGCAGCACAACATAATTCCACTATTTACACCCCGCCTTCTTTACACCTTTCTTATAGTGCTTCTTGGTGGCGTGCCGGGCGCACATGATTTGCATAGGCCCTGCAATGCTAATCGTTTGCATGTCTTTTTGCCGGCGACGCATGCTGCGAATTTCAGGCCAATCGGATGTTTCCTTTTGGTGTTGCATTTTGGGTGGCCAGCATTATGACCACTCCCAGCCTAAAGAAATGAGCGCGCTTGGAGGCCGAACGGTGGCGTAGGTGAAATTCACAGAGCAGTATATATACAGCCGGAGCCAGCCTTCTTCCGTTCTCGAATAAGAAGAGCTTTCACCGTCTCCTCCGATTTCCGTTGTAGATAATGCAAACTAAAAACCATCTTCGAATTGGCCACTGAGGCAGGATAGACCTCGAACCATATTCATAACGTTATCGAAAAAGACAGAACCACCCGTGTCAATCTTTTTACGCCGCAACTTCAATACATGGCCTCAATTACCTACCTACTAAATCTACTCAAAAAGGCGCTCAGGAGGATGAACTTCGGTGTCGGCATAGATCAGATCAGATCATAAGTAGAAGATTTTATGAAGGGAGTGTCTGACCCCAGGTCTTAAACAACCCTTAGAAATAGGAAGCTAGGAGATTTGGGCTAGAGTGCCCGATAGGAAAGTCACACGGAAGCGGGGTAGAAGACGCCCTTATTTACTACCGGAGCGCCACTAACGGCGTCCGACGGCTTAACGTGCCCATCCGACGCACAGCGGATATTTAGTGGATCAAGAGTTCTCACTGGCCTGGGATCGAACCTGAGGTCCTTCCCGTGGCAGTCACGAACGTTGCCCACTAGACCACCCGCGGCCCTGGTTTCGGCATAAGGTCTCCGGCATCTTTATATAACATTACTAAGATAAATATTGACAAGCTTCTTCGTGTCAATGAGGCAGGTGTTTATTCCATCCCACTACAATATCCGGACGACTGCAAGCGATACCACATCGGAATGACCAAACGTTCGTTAAGAAGTAGAATCAGCGAACATAAAAGAGATACAAAAGAAAGAAAATTAACCACTGCCCTATCCAGAGAAGTCAAGTACAAGTGCGTTGATCTTATGTGGAATGATATAAAAAAATAGCTTCATATTTCCCACACAAATCTACTGCCATTGGCGAAACCTTGGTGATCATAGCCAGCAGCGTGGCTTGCAATGACTTGCCACACATTTGGAATCAATTCTTCAAATAATACTGCGTTTTCTACTATGGTATCGCGTGCCCATCGGACGTGACCTCGTTTCTTCGAATAAATGACTATATTTGCGTCTATTCATTTATTGTCTAGTCAAGTCACCGCGGCGTTCAAATTGTTGAAGAGTTCTATTATTCAGTTTACAATTAACTGTCTTTCTTTCTTGGAAAAGCCATCTGGTTGATGTGCGAAAACTTGGAAACTTTGCTTTCTATTCCAAGCCAAAAAAATTTGGATCCCATGTATAATTATATTTTTAGATTTGAAATAATTAAATTTTTTTCTGTAGGAGGACTTATGTATTACAAATTACTTATTTTGTTCATCCTACGTTTTCGAAGTAAAATAATGCTTTGGAAAATTGAGATCTTTTTAAACTGACAACGACTTTCAATTATCTTTAAGAACGCGAAATTCATTGATTTATAGTATGATTTCCCAAAACTATTACGTGTACAAATAAGTTTTAAAGCGTTTTAAGACAAAGCAACATGCAATTTGAGAGAAAACAACAATACCTTTACGAATCAAAATATGTGTCGTCATTATCTATCACCTTCCGCCATCGGTTGGGCATCTGATGGATTCCAGCCATGAAGAATACTTCGTCGTGTGACGTGATGAAGTCGTCAACCCATTTTTGCACTTCGTCACATGTCCGGAACCGTACAGCACACAAACCATGTTGCATCGATCGGAACAAATAATAGTCTGAAGGGGCTATGTCGGGGCCTCGTGCTCCAAAACTTCCCAGCTAAGCTCCGTTAATTCACGAAAGTTATCACGGAAATTGGCTTGTGAATTCAAGAAAATGTTTACAGTGTAGCGTCCCCAGAGTGATAATCCGCAAAAGATTGAGAATTGTGAATATGTTCATTTAAATATAGGACAGTTAATTTTTTTACTAAATGACTGAACATCATACTGACTTGATTCCAAAGAACTACGAGTAAGTTCGTAAGAAAATAAATCCGCACCAACGAAATACAGTCACTGGACTGACAGGCGCAGTGTTCGAGTACTGCGCCCGCTATTCACATTGTGCTTCTTTCTCTGTGGAAGTCAAGTGTCGAATGTAGATTTATTAAAATATTCCTCATAATTTGTCGAAATTTCAAATAAGGCAATTTAAACAAAATAAACGTAAAGACTCTCTGCTTATGCGCATAAGATTTCGGTTCCCTATAAATATTAAGGCAATAAATCTCTTATCGTTTACATTAATCTTGAGATTAATTTATTTAGCCGAATTCGAACAGCATCTAACTTTTTCTCTTATCATATAACCTAGGTGATTATTTATTATGTTTGGGGAAAAGGAATTCGTTATCACGAAATCGCAGTGCCATTAATTCTATTCGCTTTCTGTTTCTGAAGTAACCATATTGCAGCCAACCGCAATCAATTACACAGCAGTGCAACAAATTATCTTCCGGTAATGCAATGACGTGAAAGCACAAGAGGTTGCATGTCACTTGCGATTGGCTATTGGACAAAAACGCTGCTGGAAACCTTAATGCCTTCTACTTGACACCACACCGACTGATTCATTAGAAGAGGATATATGTATGTTTCCATTATTAAATAACATTGGTTGCGAAGCAATTCTAGAGCATTCCTTAGAAGATAGAAGACGTGTGCTTTGTCACTAAGGAGTTGATGTCGTCAATTTCATTTCTGCTGTGTGACATATGCGCTTCTGCTCGCAAAAGTATCGCATATTTCCGTAGCTACCGTAATGCGTGATTATATCATCAGTATCAGAAAAGTAGCGAATTGGTTTAGAAGGAAGCGCAAAGCAAACCTTATAAATCAGAAAATGTTCTCAGTTTCAGATGGTGTTTAGTTTTTATAATTTAGGTGGTTGGTGAAGTTTTACGGGATTGAATGAAAAGTAACTCCTCAATGAGCATTACTTGTGAGTGGACGGGAAAACTTTAATAAATGAAACACAGAAATACATCTTAGAGAATTCCGTTTACATAGCCACATTTCTGAACATAGTCACCAGATAACTGAATACATTTCTGCCAACGATGAACAAGTTGCGTGAAGCCGTGGCGGAAGCAGTCTACCCTTTGTTTCAGCAACCAGGCAATCACGGCCTTCTCAACTTCATCATTGGATGAGTAGTGACGTCCTTGAAAACATTCTTTCAGTTTCGAGATGAGATGGAAGTCCCAAGGAAGTACTGTAAGTGTGGACTGTAAGGTGGATGCAGTAATGTGATGAGATTCATCCTCTGCATTGCTTCCATGGTGGCTCTCGCAGTGTGTGGTCTAGCATTGTCGTGTTGCACAAAAACATTTCATTTTCCCCTTCGAATCCTCCTTAATTGCTGTTTTAAAGCTTGAAGCGTCAGAAAGTAACGTTCTGAGTTAACTGTTGTTACAAGTTCCAGGAAATCAAAGTGAATAAAACCATCTGGATCCCAAAACGCTGTTCCAATGCCTTTAGCAGTCGAAGTCTGTGATTGTAATTTATTTTTTCTGGGAGCGAGTCTGTGTGTCGATATTCCTAGAACTGACGCTTTGTTTCTGTTCGTAATTGTGCACCCAAGTTTCATCTCCCGTTCCTATGCTGTGAAGAAGAGCTTCATTTCATCCACGTAACATGACAAACGTTGCTGGCAAATTTCAAGTGTCTGAGCTTTGATTTCACGATTGAGCTTCCGAGGAACCCACCGCGCATAAATTTTCCGATATCTAAAGAAAGCAACAATGTGACCCATACGTTCTTGTGAAATGCAGTGTTGTCAGTAGTTCCTCGCTGAGTGACCCGCCGATTGTATTTTATCAGTTCAAGTACAATTGCTGCTTTCTTTAGAAAACTTCCGATGTCGAAAGAAAGCAACAATGTGACCATACGTTCTTGTGAAATGCCAGTGCTGTAAGTAATTTCTAGCTGAGTTATCCACCGATTGTCCTTAATGAGTTCGTTGACCCGTTTCCTGTGAAACTCAGCGGTTGCTGAGTTTCACGTGAAACGGGTCAACGAACTGGGTGCTGATAAAGGTCGCCCGACCCTTTATTTTTCACACTAGTCAGATGTTCCAGCATCGACAACTTTTCAACTGTTGCCACAATGATTTACAGCGCTGAAATCAGCATATTCATCACTATAAACAGCTTGCATTCTACGGTGAATTTTCGCTGGAGTGACACCTTCAACTCTCAAGAATTCGATAAATGTACGACGTTTAAATCGCACTGACGAGGAGCCTGCACAGTGCTCTATTTCTCACAGAATAGCTGGACAACCATTCGCTGGAAGACTTGCAACCAACTGAAATGGTAGACGAGAACCCGCGCAGCATGTTAAGAATTGTTGCATGCTTGTGCTGCCATCTGGTGATGCGTTATGAAGGTAGCGACGTT
Source organism: Macrothele yani (assembly GCA_039090855.1). Taxonomy (NCBI): domain Eukaryota; kingdom Metazoa; phylum Arthropoda; class Arachnida; order Araneae; family Macrothelidae; genus Macrothele; species Macrothele yani. The sequence goes on from CM077010.1 coordinate 140,350,285, forward strand.
ACTTTTTATTCAACCTACGTATCACAAAAACATTTTTCGGAATTCAGATTTTCGTTTATCGGATTTACTTGAGGACTACTTAATTTTGAAATCTTAACTTAGGGATTCGGGCTGTGTTACATGCAGCTAAACATATCAAACATTCTAGATCGATACTGAAGTCTGTTGAAATTGGAACACCAAAAAGAGCAATCAGTGTCGGGCTGAAACTTTTACGCGGTATTAACACATGGTAGGAGATGTAAATGAAACTTTCATTTACGAGCCACTCCTTTTCAATGGATCCAAGGAAGATAGGAAAGCAGACAGCAGATAACGTGATTTCCGTATTGCATCGCTCGAATGTGGGCAGTGTAGCACTGCTAGTTAGTGGCCATGCAACGCCACAGCAAGAAAATTTCGTATGCATAGTTTTCAGACTTTAAGTGAAGCACAACTCCAGAACTTCGGGAAGCTAAATTAGTGTTTTTCCTGATATCGCCTCTTATGTCGAAGAAAATGCAAGAGTGATGCGAGTATGGTCGCTGTAGGACGAAGAGGGTAGGACACACCAACGTGGGGGTCAAATGGATACCCATACATCACAAAACGTTTCAGATATGTATCAATAATGTTACAATCTCTCATTTTCGTTACACTTTCAAAGATATCTTACAATTACGTTTCAGCAACACCTATTTTGGAACATAACTTTTTGTGCGTTACAGTTATGTTAAAAATAGCATTCACCGATTATACTGTTTTATAGGTTCCATTGTACATAATTGCTACCTTGATGTTACATTTCGGCGATATTTAAGATTTTTGGTTTGGTGACGGCGTGGATGCGCATGCGCATTTATGCCGTTTCACCGAAGCACCCTCGTAGTCGTATTTTCACGTGCTATTGGGAAATTCTTTGGTGATACTGTCATACTAGAGTTAGCTAACTAGTTGATTTAATATTCTATCCCTTTTTTTGGATTCAAGATCATCTGAAAGTAAGTAATGGTTCTGATTATTATAATTTTTAAATTCTAAAGAACATTTTATAAAATCTAAGTAGATGGCTGTGTTGTTTTATAAGTATATTATACCAGCATGTATTTTTTTTTACTTGAAGCTGAGAAATTTCATATTGGTAGGTATTTAGAGAAATGACGAATTTGATTTTCTACCTTTTTTTCGTTGAATTATAGTCTATTCCACATGTATAATAGAAATTCGACACCCTCATTTGTGACTGATATTTATTTCTTTTGTTATCAATATATAAACGCCGCCACTGTTCCCAATGGACAGCGGACTGTGTTGAACTTGTGAAAATCCAAACAACTTGTAATACGACTGTCGTTGCTTTTGAAACAGCAGGCGAGTGTAATATTTTTTATTGTGATTTTACAAAATTTATTTAAACTATAGTGTTCAACGTAGTAAATACGTAACAGTTGTACGAGGATGTCACAAAGATCCTTCAAACACGTAACAGTAATGTAACGAAGTTACAGATATCTTTCAAATACTTTAGAGTAACATGAAGTTGGCATGTTGAAGTTACAAAGACCTTTCACTGTAACGTATCGGTTAGGTTTTAAAGTCATGCAACGATTGAGGACATTTTGACGTAACCGTAAGGTTTCTGAAACATTACTGTTACATTTCGGAACGTATCTGAAAAGTCTCAATGTTTCAGTGCTACGTACTTGTAACATATACGAAATATTCTGTGCTGTGTGGGCACTGTTCTACGAATGAGCGGGAAGTCCGTCATCCATGCCGCATGGCGTTGGCAGACGCAGATCCACATCAAAACACACACGCAATAGTGTAGGCCTGACACACAACAGGGGATACCCTAAAGCTTTGTTCGACGCCATTTACTGTAGAGAGGACTCACCACTAGTTGTTCATCGCTGCAACTTTCACTGAACCTACAACTCCGACGTCAGAGATTGTAAAAGTGTCAAAAAAGGAAACACTGGCTTGACGAATGGTCGAGCAATATGTTTACAGACGAGTCACGCTTTAACCTGTTGCACAATGACGGAAATATCTTAGTATGTAGTCTGCCTGGTGAACGGCATCTGAAGGGGTGCATTTAAGAGCATCATACGTCCTTGACCAGAAGTGTTGTGGTATGGGGTGCTGTTGGGCTTAGTTTACGTTCCTGCTTCATACGCATTGCTGGAACCCTGAACAATAAGTGGTACATCAAGGATATTTGAAGGTTACATCCTCACCTTATCTGTATTTGGTGCCAGGCTCCATTTCTCAACAAAGCAAAGCCGGGCGACATGTAGCACGTTCCGTGCTAGATCTCATGAATACCCGACATTTCACATTCCTTCCTTGCTCTGCTCACTTGCCAGATTTGTCGCCCAGAACATGTGTTACATATGGTCGCCCATGAAGCCACGCCAACATCAACTGTCCGTGGTGGGTGCACTGTGTATAGAATATTAGGTCTTATAACAATATTGTGTCTCATATCATATAAATTGCAGTTCGTCATCTGGTGCCTATCTGTAACTTGCAAATTCTATAGACAGCAGTGTATTTCATCATTGTGCTTCTGAATACCATAGACAAATATTTGCACGAATCTACTGCAAAATTCTCAACTTCTCAACATTTTCTGCTGCAAGAATAATTATTTGTCTAGACGGTCTTTTATTTTTCAGATTTTTTTCCTTCCAGGACATGACGTGGGCCTGAGATTTAAATTTCTTTCTCTGAATTTCACTCGACAGATAAAACTTCTACCTACTTTAAAACCCCACACTTCTTTATGTTTTCATCCTATCAGCCCACTTTATATTTTGCGTTCTTCTAACACAACACAAACTAAAGGATTTAATAATTTTGTATAGTTTTTTTGTCAGTGTCACAATCTCTCACCCGTGAAGGAAAAATGAACAAACATAGGAGCGAAGCATTCCCAATTTCAGTTATTTAGTCATATATTTTGAGAGCAGTGCTTTAAATTACCAAGATGAGGATTTTGCCACACCAGTTCGTTTCTTGAATTTTTTCCTCTACGTATTTAAATGCAGATAAATCCAGAAGATTACTGTTTTCATTCTGGATCAGTTTAAAAGAGAGGTAATCCACAAAATTTAATTTAGGGCTTATGGGCCTACGTTAATGCTACTATTACGAATAGTTTAAGATTTCTGGATCTATTTAAATCGACCAAATAAAAAACGCCTATTTTTGAGTCATTTAAAGTAATTTATAAATCCAGAACACTCTTTCATAAAAAATACATTAATCATTTGCACACTACATATAAATCCATTACAGCTCCTGGATTGATTTAAGGTCTGATTAATAAGGATCGCTCAATTTAAAAGCTGCTGGATTTTAAACGTTTATAAATTTCTAATTATCTAATTTGGGATATCGAGATCGTTTTAAGAACAATTAAAGGTAATTTAGGGATTATAAGGGTCCATTAATTCTAAAACTAGAATGAGCATGTTATTCTATGAATGAAATACGGGATTACACTATTGTACAATACAAATTTGGAAGATATGAATCCGTTTATTTGTGCAAATATGACATGGATGTTAAGTCACATAATACCCGGAAACTTGAACATTTCTTCGTCTTGGAGCGGGAATCGAACCTACGTCTCCCGGATAGCCGCCGAGTATGCTAAACAAGTTCGATTCCCGCTTCAGGAAAACAAAAAGTTTCAAGTTTTCGGATATTATCTCACTTAACATTCACAACATATTTACACTAATTAACGGATTCACATGTTCAAAATTGGCCATGTTATTCTAGTTATATACTTTCCAATTAGTCATCACGCCTAAATTATTCCAGTTATATCCCGTTTAGTGAGTCAGCGTGTCTAAACTATTCCAGTTGTATCCCAACGAGTCATTTTTATTTTATTTATTTTTTTGATTGGAGGTTTAACGACCACCGTGTGCAGCGCAATGGGCTATAAGATGTAGTCATCCTTAATTTAGGGCCACTGGCTCCAGAGAAGGGAATGAGCCATAGCCGTAACTAACGAGTCATGAAGGTCAAATAATTCCAATGATGATGTTTTGGAAGATCTAACGACCACCGTGAGGAACACTAAGGATTATAAGCAGACAAACGACCTTAGTTTAGGGAGATTTGTTTCAGGAATGAAATAGAGCAAGTGCCGTTACACAAATACACCGGCCATGCCACAACCGCGAATCAAACCTCATGCAGCTCAGACGACTGGCCAGAAACCATATGTCCGTGACCACTCGGCCATCCGGTCGTCTACAACTGCATTGCCAGAAAATACAATGGATAAATAGAAACAACACTCGCCCATGTTTTCGGTATATGCCTCAACAAATGGATGATTCGTAATGATTGGTACAGTGCTACAATAATCCACCTATAAACACATAGGAATAAAGAAAACCTCAAGAACTTCAGACCCATCAGCCTTCTCCCAGTTTTTAATAAAACTTTTACTTAGTTATTATCACTTCGCTTGAATGAAACGCTGGACATGGTTCAACCAGAAGGACAAGCTGAAATCAGGATTTTTTACAGCACTAAACATCACTATACACATCAATAATATTTCGTGCTGAGAAATTCAAGTAAAAATTGTAGAAGCAATAGCTATCAGAAGCACGATTGAATTGTAGAAACAAAGGCATCTGCTACATAGGATCCACTTTAACAAATCTTGGATTACGTATGACGGAACATAAATACTCGCTTCGTTCCAATACTATTTCAACATAGTATACATTAACCACGATTTTCGCGAACAGAGCATATTACCCGGACTGGGATGGGGTTAGGATTCTTACATATGCTAGTAAAAAACAGACATTACTATTTACAGAGGCATTATGCATTATATATTTTTTCACATGCTGCTGAAATGAGGAAATGACAATCAATGTGAACTCTATTTGGCAAGGACTATTGACACGATTAAAAACTTTCAATGGTTATGTACTACCTTCGTAAAATCCTCTGTTAATCATAATGTTACCTGGCAACCTGAACTTGCCACGCTATGCATTGTGGGAAATGTGGGGTGATAACTATATACGTAATACTGTACATGCACCCCAGTGTTGCTGATTAGGCCTGAATATGCAGCCGTCGCGGCTGTGAAAGATCTTGCCTGGGTCTTTTAGCTGGTTTTAATTGTAAATAAAATGTTTTTATCTCTGCATTTTAACTCAGCTAAAGTGTTTGTGAATCTGACATCTATTTCTTCTACAATTTTTACTAGAATCACTATACACAATGGTTTTTAAAAGAAAATAACGCCGTACGATGGTCATACTATAGAGTATGACGTTTCATCTTCAGGTGTTAGGTCTTACATAAGACTTTCAAGGATAATTTAAGAATGGAACACACGTATACCTTACCTTTCATCAAGAAATTATTTCTTTCACCCAGCAGGAGAAAAAACAGTTAAGCCTTTTTGATCTCTGGATTAAATCTGCCAGTGCAACTTCAAACAAACACCTTATCATAAACAATTACCAAAAAGAGAAAAAAAAAAGATGCTTATTTATGGTGTTATGAGTAGCTATGTAAACGAGTGCTATGAGATCAAAGTGAAAGTAATTTTTTTTTTGTTGAAAAATACAGATGAGACGTATGAAAAGTGCTGTGAGTAGGTACGTAGACAAGTGCTACGAGATCAAAGTGAAAGTGAAAGATAACAAGAGCCTTATTTCAAGTGCTGTGAGTTTACGTAGACGAGTGCTATGCGATCAAAGTGAAAGTAAAAAATACAGCCGAAACCCGTTCTTCTCTCACCTTGAGGTTAATATCTCCAAATTTAGGATAGAAGATTCCTCACGGACTTCGACTTTACGAGATCATTTAACATACTTCCCCACCGCTCTCCTGAAAAGTCTGTATTACATGCACGCATTTACATTAAATTACGTTTAAGAGCTGGATCTGTCTTTTTTCGATGTGGACAAAGGCAAAGACAGACAGAGAGAGAGAGAGAGAGAGGGGGGGTGGGAGGTAGGGAGGGAGAGAGAAAGAAAGAGAGAGAGAGAGTAGGGGGGAGAGGTAGGGGAGGGAGAGAGGAAAAGTAAAAGTTGTGACGTATACCGACCTTTCAGGCTTCCTTTTTTTCTTGATCTTTTACGAATATAAATTTTATCTGCTTTTCTTTCTGCTTTTCACACTGAAAGTCATGTCTGAACTCCCATGCTGTTTTCTTCTTTTGCGCTGTGACTGCCAGTCAGTGAAATCATGCAGACTCGTATTAATTCAGAGACAATGAAATAAAAAAATCGGACTGATTAGGCTCTTTCCAAACGTCAGTATTTACTACGATTTCGAATATGCTATGTTATTAAATCTTCGTCAGTGGATTGAGGATGCCTCGGCGCTGTTCATCCATGGTGGTATTTTTTTTAAATGCTTTTAACAGTGAAAAGTCAGAAGGAAATTTAAAAAAACAAATAGGTTGTAGGTTTATGGTGACCGATATTCAAGGCAAAATGTATAGGAAATATAAACATACGTTAAGGTTTTGAGATTTATGAACCCTAGAAATTTTATGGCACGGTAACTCTGAATAAAAGAGTTCACGAAATGGAGCCAAAGCTATTAGAGGACGCGAATTTTTGAGTAACGATTGGTACATGGGTACACAATCTTTAAATGCAATGTTGTACAAAACTACTGTTTTCATCATAGTTACTGTTATCCACATTAAATATATGACTTCCCCTTCGAATCATAGTTCCGAGAATAAGAAAGAAAGCTTTAGGTGGTAAAACTGCGAAAGGAAAATGAGAAATGAATTTTCTGCTGTGAACAGGGTTTATCTGATTTATTTTTTTTTTACCCAGGCATCTAGGAGTGGTGCTTTCGGGTTAAACAAAAATGGTGTAATTATTGAGAACGCTGCTTATAAGGAAATTGGAAAATCCTTGGTTCATTTCTCTACAGCTACGCAATACAAAGTTCAAGTACACTTCTAGAAACTGAGATACCGTGTGAACATGTTTATTCGATTATGTAGCCAAAATTACAAAAAAAGAAACAACTCATGCGAGACACAAAATTTATTTATGCCACCTAGCAGAACTTTACGTTTACAAAAAAAAAAAAAAAAAAAAAAAACAATAACATGAAATGGGTAGCATATCTGAATCCTACTTCTAGAAGCTCTCATGTCATTTCCAACATAGATAACCGCATACAATAGATATAGCGATAATTGTACATGAAAGAAATCCCAAAATTAGTGAATCAGATCTACCGACGTGTAAAAGGTTCTTTCTCTTGCCATCCGAATTGACGCGGATACGTCGCATCAACAAACGATAGGAAATCTGATTCCTTTACTGATATTAAATTTTTAATTTTCTCACATAAATTCGAGAAAAGTATTATCTTGAAATGTATAGCCAACGTTTTACGTTCTAAACTGTGTATTTACGCGTTAAGTTTCCTCACATGTATGAAAATGTCTTATAAACGATTCTGATTCCATTTTCGTAGTTTCGTGCTTCCTTATGGCTTTATACTTGGCTCAGAGCCATTATTTCTGATTTATTGTTCTAAACTTACAAATTGGTCAGGGTTTACATACGGGAAGGTAAAGTGTCTCATTAGCAAACACAAACGGCATGCAGAGTTTGAATCGTTGAATATAGAGGAATTTTAAGTACATATTTTCCATAATTTAAAGGTGAGAATTCGAAACACTATCTAATAATTTGTCCCCAAATGGTTACTAGCTCAATGTCTCGTCTGTCTTCAGTCCAAACAGGGCGAAACGCATAATTTAAGAACTCATTCCGCAGTCTCCATTTGGGGTGTACCGTGCGAATGCAAGAATGAGATCTGCCCAATCTTAAATTAAGGGAATTCGTCGGACAGGACTAAAGCATATTACCTTCCGAAACCGTGCTCAGTCGAGAGTAAGACCACGTCACTCTGTCAAATCCCCGTGAAACTTTAACAAACAATCACATGTGCAATGCGCCTTCGCTTTCATAAGACTCCGTGTATACTGCAGGGCAGGTGTTAAAGATTACCAAATTAGGGCTTGACAAATGTTGTCATAATGATAAATTTGCGTTACGAAGGGATTTTCGTTAATGCTTCAGCGACAACTTTAATAATCAATATTCCCTTCGTGCTGATTTCGTTCTGCTCGGTGACTGGCCAAAATAGTTACACACCAGAATCCCTCATTTGCGAAAATTCCCTATCGATCCTGTGCGGCAGAGGAAGTTTTAATTTTATTCTTGCTGATTTTGTCTATTGAGGTCCCGTAATTGCCCTAGAGAAAAGACTTTTCTCCGAACTTTAAACCATTTCTGCATCAGTGCTTTATTCTTTCTTATTGTCTAGGAAGACGAAAAAAAAAACTGCGTTTTTCTCGACTTCACGTCTGTAGAGATTGTAAAAATTTTCGTTACACTCATAAAACTAAGTTCAGAAACAATTTTTTTTTAAACTGAGTATTGAAGTTTCTGTTGTGAAAGTTAATAATACAGGGTAATTCAAAATGATTGCGGCGATTGCAAATGATAATAACATACAAGTTTGTCCGCGGCGGGCAACGAACCTGGGTACCCTCACTCCGGAGTAAGTTGCTCTCCCAACTGAGCTCTGCGGACATGTCCACTCACTGCTATCTGCCTTTATCTCGTGTGCGTTCTGCGTGGAAGTCACGTCACATCCCCCTCTCCCCCTCGAAAGAGGGCAGGGGGCATGGCCCATTGATCAGCCGGGACCGCGTCTCGCTGTAGGCAGTCATCCCATGAAGAACGTGCATTTGAGAAATCCCAGACAATTTGGTGTGTGGAACGTAACATCACACTGATTTATTTGTTCGAAGCACTGAAGAAGGGATTCTCATTTTTCCTGTCTCGCCGTTGCGAGAAACTCAACAGCCGGGGCATCCTGGAAGTTCGGACTAATATAAGGTACAAGTTTGTCCTCGCCGGGCATCGAACCTGGGTCCCCTCACTCTGGAATAAGTCGCTTTCGCAACTGAGCTACGTGCACATGTGCTCTTACTGCTATCTAGCTGCCTTTGTCTCATGTGCGTCCTGCGGTGCAGGCACGTCACAGTATTTATGAAGATAAATGGACTTCTGATATCCCTACACAAGAAAGAAAGAAGGGAGTTTAGAATTTTATTGGAACCTACAGCTGTGGTGCTATGATCTTCCAAAAATTCTTCCGAAATGGTATGATCTTGCTAATTCTTTCAAACCGTTGGATTGGTTGCTGTGGACAGGACAACAGCGTTTACTGCTAGTGCCCCCTCCCTCCCGCAGTCTCTGGACCTTACTCCTTGTGACTTCTTTTGTGAGGATATGTCAAAGACCGTATGTATGTGCCATCTTTGCCGAGAAAACTGCAAGAACTAAATATATCATTGACTACGGACATACTTCATAATGTATGGCTTGAAATGGATTACCGTTTAGATCTTGTCCACGTGACCTAGTGGAGTCACATAGAAGATTTGTAAGGTATGGAAACAAACTTCTAAACTTACTTCTTTATTGTGAAAAAATGTGATATCTGTATCTACGTTCATAAACCAGGTATTGTAATTTGTGATCGGGGCAATCGTTTTGAATTACCTTGTATAAACGAGGATAATTTTGGATTTAGCAATGATTGGATTTAACTTTGTTTTCACTTTTACGGGAATTCACGCATTGAAAACCGGTATATTTTCTATTTGCAAAGATCAGTTTCTCATAAACACTTATGATATCTTTCGGGATGTAAAAGTAATTCACTTGGGTGAAACATTTATAATAATTAAGAATTGTACTTCATTTTCGAGAGTTAATTTATAATATTTAAAAAATTATGTTTCACTTTCGAGAGCTGTTGTATAATTAATAATATAAACTTCCAGATCTATCTGTCTGTCTCTCTGGAACGCTTGACGTTAGAGCAACGTCTGCGTTGCGCGCCATCACTTATAGATCAATTCGTGTGTGCTTTCGCGATATCAAAATTGTTGCCTGCTCTATATTAGCGCGCGATCAATTTTAGATGTCAAGGTGATCGTGTTCTAAGTTAAAAACATTGGGTTATCAATGACTTGAGTTCTATTTACCCGATCTACAAAATTAAAATTAAAATCTTAATATCACGGCAAGTTGCGTTTGCATGTTAATTTAATTTAGCAAATTCGAAAATTAATTTGTACGCTTTAATTATTGTTTTACTTTTTTAATTTAACTAACTTTCCGAGTATGGTGCTGATTTTATTAATACACTGCTGGACAATTGCTAAGGACGGATGACAATAGCAACCATAAAATGGAAGGCAGGAAAATGTGGAAATTAGCATAAGTGCGGGATACAGTAACACGTGTTGTGCGTATGCAAACTTTGGATTGCCGAACTTGTTCGTGACGTCATAGCGCTGATAAGAGATATAAAGGATTTGACGCGTATTGACCGTTGTTGTTCAAACGCAAAGTTGAAAAGGAAAGAATCAATTGACGAACTTGCCATTTTCAGTATGTCTTCCCGACATCACCTACATGATTTTACGCGTGGTCGTATTATTGGCAAGATTGAAGAAAGGCGAAAAATAACAGATGTTGCCAGGGAGTTCGACGTCAGCCACAGTGTTGTTTCAAGGCTTTGGAAATCATTTCAAACAAATGGATAGTGTAGCAAACGTCACGGGGGAGGTCGTGTTCGCAGTACGACACCTGTAGAAGATCGGTACATAGTGCTATCAACAAAAAGACACCGGCGCAGCACAGCTAGTGAGGTAGCAAATCAGTTTATGGCTGCTACTGGCAAGCGGATCTCCCAAAAAACTGTCGCCAGACGTTTGCATGAAGGAGGACTATACGCCCGCCGTCCTGTTGTGTGCAACCCCATGTCCAGACGTCACCGTACCGCTCGTTTGCAATGGTGCCATCAACATCGCAATTGGACTGATAACGACTGGTCTGCTGTCCTCTTCTCAGATGAGAGTAGATACAGTCTATCGTCTGATTGTCGACGACAACTGATCTGGCGTGATAGTGGTACTGCATATTGTCCAGCAAACATACAGGAAAGGGACCGATATCCGACATGTAGTGTCATGATATGGGCTGGCATCATGATCAATGGCCGTACGTCCCTCTATGTGCTTCCAACTGGGACTATGACTGTCCAACGATACATTAATGATGTTCTGCTACCTCATGTTTGCATGTACCGTGGTGCTGTCGGTGATAGATTCATTTTCATGGACGACAACGCAACATGTCATCGAACAGTCGCTGTCCAGGAGTGTCTTGAGAGCGAGGATATTCAACGCCTCGTATGGCCAGCACATTCTCCAGGTATGAATCCCTTTGAAAATGTGTGGGATGCTTTGGGGAGGAGTCTTGCTGGTCGCCAATGCCCTCTAATAAACAAGGACACCCTCATCCGTGCACTGACAGAGGAATGGGATAAATTACCCCAACAGCTGCTTGATAATGTTGTGCAAAGCATGGCACGACGTGTGGAATCTTGCATCGCCCTCCAGGGTGGCCATATCCCGTATTGACATCTTACGCCGGAACGCCTGCGGACGGTAATTGCATTTCTTTCACGTTTACGTATTCTGCACAAACAGGCCTGTTTGTCCCTTGAACACGTTCCAAAGCCTTCTGGATTTCAGAGCACAATAAATTGTCTTTCTTGTAATGTCCTGGCATTCTGACATTATTTTATTTCACTTGGCATCCAACCACACTTACTTTTTTATGCGCTATATAGCCGTTTATGATCCGTCCTTAGCAATTGTCCAGCAGTGTATTACACCTTTTGCAAAATATCGATCTATCTAAATCTTGAGATATCAAAGTGGGCAAGATCGCATCTAAAACCAGATGTCGCTCCAGCAGCAAATTGTCGAAAATTTAGATGTAGAAAAATCTTTTTTATGAAGTTTCAAACTAACCGTCGAAACGGACAGTCTAAAACAAGGCGTGAACGGAATAACAAGTGTTCAGAAAAGCACTTGTCAACGTGCTGTGAAAAAAGCGGAGGTTCATGCATACCGTATCTCCGTGGTCCACGAACTGAAAGAGCCTGACCACGTGACACAAGTGACATACTGTCGAAGGTTTCAGACATTTCTTCAGGAAAATCCGGGCATTCTGGGCTACACGTGGTTCTCGTACGAGGCGTGGTTTCACCTGCCCGGATACGTCAATTCTCAAAATTCCCATATTTGGGGTCAGTGCGATAATCCCAACGCGATACAAGAAGAACCCCTTCATTCACAGAAAATAAGTGTTTGGTGTGGGATGTCCCGGCGCCGCATAATTCGTCCCATCTTCTTCGTTACAACCATCACAACAGCTGCATAAATTGAAATCTTCAACACCCTTGTAAATCAATTAGACGACGAAGAACTCTCCATTGGATATTACCAGCATGATGGAGCGACATCACACACCAGTATAGCCGACATTCAGTCCTTTTTCGGAGATCGCGTCATTCCGAAGGGTCTATGGCCACCACGCTCGCCTGATCTGACGCCTCCTGAATTATTTTTGTGGAAATACCTAAACGGAAGAGTTTACCAAAAGAAACATCAAACCATAAAAGCCTTGAAAGCAAGCATCACCGAAGAAATTCAGGCAGTGACGGCGGACATGTTGGCAAGGATTTTCCACATTATGGTCCGACGGGGCATCTATCTGGACGCAAATGGTGTCCACCTTTTAGCACATGTTGTGATGTCATCCCATTTCGCACGAAATGAGGTAAGTCCACTTCAAATTGCATTGTAATATCTTCATTGGTGTTAATATAATTAAAGAAATGCCAGGTTCGGTAGAGAGTGGGACACCCTATATAACTTTCAAGAAACTACGTCATGGAACTCAAAATCCAGTACGAATGGATCTCATCTAATAATTTCTACTCAGTCGATTTTCGTCAGGTAAATAGAATTCACATTATTTGGATCGCAGATTAATATTAGCCAATGACACATATTTTTAAAGGAATTTTTGGAACTCACCCATTTGCAGCAAGTAGTATAACTGCTAGGAAAGAACATTAAGAACAGTAGGTTTTATATCCCTGTGTATGGTGTTCAATAAAATGTTTCATTCTGAGCTGTCACCAAGCGACCGGGTGGCTATATCTAGGATACAAAGTAAACGGAATGCAGATTCTAAATGGGTTGAAATTGAATTTCAAATGACTATATACTCTAATTATATCCTAAATTAGTATATTTTAATCCCATTTAGAGTCTGTATTCTGTTTACTTTTATGATTGATAAAAGCCACCATTCTTGTTGGCAAATGCTTGGTCTTAAATTATTTTGTTGAACACCATATACAAAAACACATCATTTTGTCTGTATTAATTTCCTCCACTGTTCACTTCATCAGCTATTCATTTTATCTAGTGTTCTCGTTTTCCGCTATTCAGTTTGTCCAGTCTTCACTTTGTCCACGGTACACTTTGTCCGCTGTTGAGTTCCTCCGATTTTCAGTTCTTCCACCGTTCTGTTCATCCACTGTTCATTTTGCCCACGGTTCACTTCGTCCACTGCTCTTCGTTCACTGTCAATTTCGTCTGCTATTCACTTCTTCAGCTGTTCATTTTGCCCATTTTTCACTTCTTCCGATGCTCAGTTCGCCCACTCTTCACTGTTCATTTCTTATGCTATTTATTTCTTCCGCTGTTCATTTCGTCTAACGTTCCCTTCTTCTACATCCATTTCCTTCTCAGAATGCATAGAACGCGGTAGAAATTTCTGTGTTCGTGGAAATTTTGCTTCTAGCCAAAAAGAAAGGCTTAGAGGAAAATTTCTAGAAAAATTTCTGTTTAAGGTTTTCGATTAAAATATAGCAATTTTAAATGTTACTTAATTCCAAAAGTCTAAAATACAAAGAACGACACTTTTGAACTCGGAGAGGTTTTCGGGGTTTTCAAAGAGCAGCTCAAAAATACCCTTTGAGGTGAAAGAGGCTTGGCCCAAATGATAAATAATCGCCAGACTGATCGGGAGCAGATATTGAGGGTTTATAAATTGCAACTTACCTTCTTCGCTGAAACTCGTGGGTGGAAGGTTAATTTCCAAAATATAACATCTCAAGAATTTCTAGGTTAATCGGGAGTATATATTCAAGGTTAGAGCTTATATACACTATATCGACAAAAGTCACCGGACACCTAGAAGATAAACACAACATAGCGTTTCTTGGCATACATTAGCACGGTGTCGGTTCGCCTTTGGCCTTAATGCATGCACTGACTCTTCGAGACATGCTTTCGACAAAGTTTTGGAACACAGCGGTAGGTATGCGCTTCCATTCAGTACATAATGCTGCCTTAGTAGTAGGCCTTAGTTCCAAACTTCTTATGTGGCGCTCTAATTCATCCCATAGGTGCTCTATGGGTTTAAGATCAGGGCTCTGTGCAGGCCAGTCCACACACGATACGCCGTAACAGTCCTTGATTTATGAATCGGTGCATTATCCTGCTGGTACCAACAAGGCTCGGTTCCATAGTATTGCCACAGAGTTTTTAGAGCATAATTGTCTAGAATATTGAGGTAGATGTGCTGGTTAACAGGTTTGTCCACGATAACCAATGAGCCGGGAACATACCACGAAAAAGACTCCCACACGAGTCCACTGCCAGCTCCAAGCTTGACCGTAGAAACAGTAAACTGTGGTAAATAGCGTTCCCGCGGCTGCCACAATACCCACATACGCCCATCAGAGTGATGGATCATGTATCTGGATGCATCAGTCCATAGCAACCGTTTTCATTGATCTACGGTCCATGGTAAATGTTCTTTACACCATGCGAAACGACAAGTAGCATTCCTGTGGGTTCATCTCCACATGGAATGCTACTTGTCGTTTCGCATGGTGTAAAGAACATTTACCATGGACCGTAGATCAATGAAAACGGTTGCTATGGACTGATGCATCCAGATACATGATCCATCACTCTGATGGGCGTATGTGGGTATTGTGGCAGCCGCGGGAACGCTATTTACCACAGTTTACTGTTTCTACGGTCAAGCTTGGAGCTGGCAGTGGACTCGTGTGGGAGTCTTTTTCGTGGTATGTTCCCGGCTCATTGGTTATCGTGGACAAACCTGTTAACCAGCACATCTACCTCAATATTCTAGACAATTATGCTCTAAAAACTCTGTGGCAATACTATGGAACCGAGCCTTGTTGGTACCAGCAGGATAATGCACCGATTCATAAATCAAGGACTGTTACGGCGTATCGTGTGTGGACTGGCCTGCACAGAGCCCTGATCTTAAACCCATAGAGCACCTATGGGATGAATTAGAGCGCCACATAAGAAGTTTGGAACTAAGGCCTACTACTAAGGCAGCATTATGTACTGAATGGAAGCGCATACCTACCGCTGTGTTCCAAAACTTTGTCGAAAGCATGTCTCGAAGAGTCAGTGCATGCATTAAGGCCAAAGGCGAACCGACACCGTGCTAATGTATGCCAAGAAACGCTATGTTGTGTTTATCTTCTAGGTGTCCGGTGACTTTTGTCGATATAGTGTATATAAGCTCTAACCTTGAATATATACTCCCGATTAACCTAGAAATTCTTGAGATGTTATATTTTGGAAATTAACCTTCCACCCACGAGTTTCAGCGAAGAAGGTAAGTTGCAATTTATAAACCCTCAATATCTGCTCCCGATCAGTCTGGCGATTATTTATCATTTGGGCCAAGCCTCTTTCACCTCAAAGGGTATTTTTGAGCTGCTCTTTGAAAACCCCGAAAACCTCTCCGAGTTCAAAAGTGTCGTTCTTTGTATTTTAGACTTTTGGAATTAAGTAACATTTAAAATTGCTATATTTTAATCGAAAACCTTAAACAGAAATTTTTTCTAGAAATTTTCCTCTAAGCCTTTCTTTTGGCTAGAAGCAAAATTTCCACGAACACAGAAATTTCTACCGCGTTCTATGCATTCTGAGAAGGAAATGGATGTAGAAGAAGGGAACGTTAGACGAAATGAACAGCGGAAGAAATAAATAGCATAAGAAATGAACAGTGAAGAGTGGGCGAACTGAGCATCGGAAGAAGTGAAAAATGGGCAAAATGAACAGCTGAAGAAGTGAATAGCAGACGAAATTGACAGTGAACGAAGAGCAGTGGACGAAGTGAACCGTGGGCAAAATGAACAGTGGATGAACAGAACGGTGGAAGAACTGAAAATCGGAGGAACTCAACAGCGGACAAAGTGTACCGTGGACAAAGTGAAGACTGGACAAACTGAATAGCGGAAAACGAGAACACTAGATAAAATGAATAGCTGATGAAGTGAACAGTGGAGGAAATTAATACAGACAAAATGATGTGTTTTTGTATATGGTGTTCAACAAAATAATTTAAGACCAAGCATTTGCTGGTCTTAATAGCAACCGTTTTCATTGATCTACGGTCCATGGTAAATGTTCTTTACACCATGCGAAACGACAAGTAGCATTCCATGTGGAGATGAAAGGTATATGAGCAACCGCACGACCACGATAACCCATGGAATTAAGTTCTCTGCGAATTATACGTGTACATACTGAGGTTCCAGCATTTTTACTCACCTGTACACTGAGGTCTTCTGCAGTACTCTGTCGATTAGCTGTGACGACTCCCCTGAGGTTTCGACATCCTCTATCACTGATTTTCTTTGGTCTGTCGGTACATTCTGCTGCAGCAGGCACACCATGTGTCTTCCACTGATTCAGTACATTCAGAACGTTTGACTTGGGTATGTTTAAACAACTCTCGGTTTTTCTTATGGACAACCCACTAATATAACACCCAACAATGTTTCCTTTCTCAAAGTCAGTTCTCTCCCGCTACGAGATGTTCACTCAACCTCACAATGAGATATGATCGCGGTCAGCTGTAGCCTTGTTTTTATAACCTTTGCAGCTCTACCGCGCAACTTAATAACGCAGCGGATCCGTTCATTTGCTTTTAAAGGGGTGTCCGGTGACTTTATCAATATAGTGTAAACTTCAATCCAACAATACAAATTTTGAAGATGACAATCCATTTTTTGGTGTAAATATGACAAGGATGGTAAGCCAGATAATACGCGAAAACTTGAAAATTTCTTCGTACAGGAGCGAGAATCGAACCGGCGTCTCCCAGACAGCGCCCGGTTATGCTAACCACTACACCACCCAGAACGACCAGGTCTTAAGTTTACAGTTAATTTGAATATAACCATCATAGGATTATTCCCGCTCCAGGACGACAGAATTTTCAAGTTTTCGGATATTATCTGACTTACCATCCTTGTCATGTTTACACCAAAAAACGGTTTGTCATTTTCAAAATTTGTATTGTATGGTGTAATCCCGTACCCGTATTCCATTCATCATTTATCTGATCCTCCGGGCAATCACGGGATAGGATTCTAAACCTCCAGATTCCTGAACATACATGAATGCCGGTTCCTTCGACTAGCAAATCCTGTGATGGTTATATTCAGATTAATTGGAAACTTGAAACTTGGTCGTTCTGTATGGTGTTGTGGTTATCATACCCGGGCGCTATCTGGGATACGCGGGTTCGATTCCCGCTCCAGGACGACGGAATTTGTAAATTTTTAGATATTATCTGACTTACCAACCTTGTCACATCTACACGAAAAAACGGATTGTCATCTTCAAAATGTGTATTGTATGGTGTAATCCCGTATTCCATTCATGATGCAATTCAACAAATTATCTGCGGGTATCTGATACAACGGAAACACTAAGTGAGTATCTTAATCCAGAAAATGGAAAATACGTAATGCGTTAAAATGTAAAAAAATCTTTCGAGAACAAATCAATTTGTTGGGCCATGCTTTTCCGGTCAAGTAAGGACCGTTAATTTCAAACTGGTATGGTGCACAAATCGGGTCCCCTTCCTTATCACCAGTTGGACGAAATCAATGTATCAGAACAAGGAGTCTTGCACAGCACATAGCTATCAAATTTCTCATAAAAGAAAGGTGTCACTCAGTCCACATTTTTTCCAGGCTTCGAGCCCAGTGTAAAGAAGATTGTTTGTCAGAAACAAGTCGATTCAGTTAAGCCGAAGAATTCTTTGTGGTGCTTATACAGATTGCGATGCATTTCGGCGTAAAGAAAATGAAATAAGAAATGATTGATGACGAGGTTGCAAGTAATCATTTTAAAATCGAAAATTTTTGTGTGGTAGCCACGAGCATTTACAGAAAGTACGGACAGATGGTATGATAGACAGCTCATAGAGAAGAAAAATGAAGTAGATGGGCAAAAGAATGATTTAAAGTATGGGTAAGACATTTTTGGGTTTCAGTTCAAACATTCTATGTAGTACACATAGTGTTAATAAGACCAGACAAACAGACGAAAAGGAAGACAGTTTGGTGAAAAGAAAATGAAATAATTATGCGAACGACTGAGGATGGGTGTGACGAAAATGTGTTTTCAAATCGGATGTTTTGCGTTGTAGCTAAGACTATTGGTCATACGTCTTAAATAACTACCAGTCTTTCAAATAATTTATGGAAATACTTAAATAACTGTCTTTCAAATAACTCACAGAATACTTCTTAAACAACTGTCTTTCAAATAACTCACAGAATACTTCTTAAATAACTGTCTTTCAAATAACTCACAGAACACTTCTTAAATAATTGTCTTTCAAATAACTCACAAAATACTTCTTAAATTACTGTCTTTCAAATAACTCACAGAATACTTCTTAAATAACTCATGGTAATG
Source organism: Macrothele yani (assembly GCA_039090855.1). Lineage (NCBI taxonomy): Eukaryota > Metazoa > Arthropoda > Arachnida > Araneae > Macrothelidae > Macrothele > Macrothele yani. Next base: position 140,369,012 of record CM077010.1, read on the forward strand.
CTTCTAAAACAACTAATGAAATGCTTCTTAAATAATTCATTTTAAATAACTTTTGGAAATATATACTTCTTAAATAACTACCAGACTTTTAAATAACTCTTGGAAATATGTACTTCTTAAATAACTACCAGACGTTTAAGTAACTCATGGAAATATTTCTTAAATAATTCATGGAAATACTTCTTAAATAATTCATGGAAATACTTCTTAAATAACTGTCTTTCAAATAACTCACAGAATACTTCTTAAATAACTCATGAAAATACTTCTAAAACAACTAATGAAATGTTTCTTAAATAATTCATTTTAAATAAATCTTGGAAATATGTACTTCTTAAATAACTACCAGACTTTTAAATAACTAATAGAAATATTTCTTAAATATTCCTGAAACTATTTCTTAAATAATTCATGGAAATATTTCTTAAATAACTCATGGAAATGCTTCTTAAATAACTCATGGAAATACCTCTTGAATAACTCATGGAAATACTTCTTAAATAACTCTTGGAAATTCTTCTTAAATAACTCTTTAAAATACTTCTTAAACAACTATCAATCTTAAATAGCTGATAGGAATGCTTCTTAAATAACTCATGGAAATGCTTTTTAAATAAGTAACGGAAATACTCCTAAACAAATAAAAGTCTTAAATAATACATAAAAATGCTCCTTAAACAAATGCCAGTTTTGAATAACTCGTGGAAATGCTTCTGAAATAGCTGATATTAAATAACCCATGAACATTCGTCCACAAATACACTCGCGGAAAGTGAAAAATAACACCAAGAAGGAGACGTCTAATACCAACGAAATTTATACAGCATAATAACGGAATACAGAGGATAACGTGATCAAAACATTATGGCAAAATACAGCAATATAAAAAAATGATAAACTGAAAAATAACATTTCCATGTAACATGTTTAGTACGAGGTTGATTCGCCATGAACTGCGTCACACTGTGCAATTCTGGCATGGAGTCTGTCGTACAGAGGTTGGATGTAAGTTTGGGGTATTGAGTTCCAAGCATCCTCAACCTGGACGCGTAAGTCGGGGATGGTCGTGGCTGGCCGTAGAGACCGGATAAGTCGTTGTCCCATAAAATCTCACACGTGCTCAATCGGGGACAAATCCGGTGAACACACCCTGAAAGGCATGTTGCGTTGCACGTGCCATGTGTCGGCGTGCGTTATCTTGCTGGAAAACACCACGATGGACCGACCTTACAAATGGCACAACAACGGGCTAATGATGTTGTTGATGTAGGAGGTGCTGTTTAAACCTACCCGGTACAAACACTAGTTGTGTACGGCAGTGATAGCCGATCGCTTCCCACACCAGGAGACCAGGTGTAGGTCCTGTGCGTCGCTGGCGGATGCAAAAAGGGTGAAAACCCAGACTGCGTTGCAGGATTTACAACGTCTGTCCATGCTGAGAACGAGGTTGTCAAGGAGCTGTTGAGGCATCGCGGCCCATTCCTCTTGTAGCGCCAATCGCAGCTGCGGAATCGTTGGTGGCAGCCGGGGACGTGCTGCCAAGCGTCTCCCGAGAAGGTCCCACACGAGTTCGATTAGATTTAGGTCCAGGGACCTTGCGGGCCAATCCATGCGTTAAATATCTTCACTCTCCAAGAGCTCTGCGACAGACAATGAACGATAAGGTGTAACGTTGTCATCCAAGAAGAGGAACTCAGGAGTCACAGCACCTCTAAACAGACGCACGTGACGCAGGAGAACCTCGGTACAATAGCGAACACCAGTGACTGAACCTCCTTGGAAGATGTGGAAGTCAGTACGGCTGCCCAGCAAGATACCGCCCCAAACGAGAACTCTGCCACCTCCAAACCGGTCTCTTTGGATGATGATGAAGATGTGATTGCGTGTTCCCTGCTCTCTCTAGATGTGTATACGTCCAGAATCGCTCGTCAGACTAAATCGGCTCTCATCCGTAAAGAGAACTCGACCCCATTGCTGATGTGTCCAGTTCTTGTGTTCCTGGCACCACAGAAACCGCCGTGTCCGAAGAGCAGGCGTTAATGACACACAACGTACTGGTCATCGTGCAAATAGACCACCTTTGTGCAGCTTCCTGGCCACGGTGAAACGCGATAACGGACGTCCAGTTGTCTGCTGCATGTGCCTTGCGATTTATCCCGCTGTCTGCCGTCTGTCTCTTCTCGCCTGTAGGACAATATACCGGTCGTCCGCCGGCGTGGTTGCTCGTGGACTACCAATGCAAAACTCTCGGACAGCTGTTCCTGTCGTTTGCAATGCTCTCCAAACTCGTGAAACGATGCTGTGAGCGATCCCAATTCCTGGACTACACTAGTCACACTTCAACCTTGTTCCAACTTCCCAATGACGCGACCTAGAGTAAAGTCATCCAGATGTCGGCTACTGGATTGCCTGTTGGCCATATCACACGGTGGCAGCAACTCGACGTCGTTCAAACCGATGTACACCGTGCAATAGCTTTCACCGAATTCCTGAGCGTACACCGCCCGTGTGCTTTATACCCTTCCAACCCTTACCCCTCCCCCAACGCCATGCTGCATATATGCGCATGCCCTACCGTACCGGACCCTAGTCTATCTCCTGAGTGGTCTTTCGGTCCGTTCTGCCTGGTCGTTTTGCTGTTATGCTAATTTCTCCTCTTCGTCCTTATTTTTTGCACATCAGTGTATATTCGTATTATGTAATTAAAAAACTCTGCGAAATTCATGGAATTAGCATTTCTAAATGGGAAATAAGCATTATTATTAATAATAGGAGGAAAATCCTTAAGCATTGCTTTTAAAAGAAAAAGAAGACCAAACAAGTATTCAGAAAAGGTAAGTACTTTTACGACTATTTCGAAAGAAGAATCTCTAGTCTTAAAACCAAATCCACCAACCCAAACAGCAATAGCTAAATCTTCAACAATCACTGTATCAACTGTAAACAAGTATTAAACAAAGATCTGAATCTGAAAGAAAACAAAAAAACGAAAGTTCGCCGTTATTGTTGCATAGGTGCCTGGCTGAGCGCAGAATAAGATGAACTGCTGATAATTATAGTTTTAAGACACTCTTCTTATTCAAGAAATACGCTTTATACCCGATAATTCGGTGTTATCTTTCTTCTTCTTTGCAAATATCACTTCTTCCACCCTAACAAATTATGTCAGTCGCATTCAGATTTTCCGTTTTTTTCTCTAATAATGTTACAGATCTCATATTAAACCATCTGACAGGTGACACTAAGCGACTTTCTTTCTGAAATAAATTTACGAAATGAAGGTAATATCTGAAAAGTGAAATTAGAGCGATTTCTGACTTTTAATAATGTTGTTGTGTCCGGCACCATAACGAAACGGCGTGACATCTCCTTTGGTTCATAAATATTTGTGTACGAAGTTTTTGTTGCAGTCACGTTTGATCTGCAATTAATTCCAACGATGTGTGTCTTGTCAAATAAAATCCGACCGACTGGACAGCTAAATTAACGAAAAGTAATAAAAATAATGACAGTTTGTTAACATAAAAGAAATACCATAAAACTCCGTTGCTCGGCTTCGTTCATAGCAACGTAATTAGGAGAGCTTGTTCGGGACATGATGTACTCTATGCTTTTTTACATAGCAACAAAATTAAGAAAATTTTGTGTTCTCTAATGCAAAAAGCGTACGATTCGTTAGAAGGAAAATATGAGAAATCTTGCGCTTTGTTCCTTCGAAAGCAGAAGTCACTCGGATTCTGTTAACTAACTTTACGAGAATCACACGTGATAAAGAAAAAACAGTTACGTTCCTTATTCTAGGAAAAAGTTTTACTCCAGTTCAAAAAAATGTTTATAATTAGTTTAAGTTTGTATGAAATGAGAGAGAGAGAGAAGCAAAGATGCTTATTTGATCGGAATGAACGGCGACCTCGTTAATTATTTTTCAAAAATAATTATTCAGCTCCAAACGCCAGTATGAATGCATGATAGCTATCTATCTAGTTTTCTACATTTCCTTAAAATAAGGTTGTTCGTGATAACTGTGGTTACAATGTTCGTTTTTTTTTTTTTGATTGGGTGTTTAACGACCACCGTGAGAGTAATTCAATGGGATATAAGCAGTTCGGCGTCCCTAATTACAGGATCTCTGGTTCCAGGGAAGGAAGATAGTGCCGAAAGACAAACACAACATTCAAGACTCAGCGGGATTCGAACCCGGACCCATCTCGGACGAATTTTCAGAAGCCAGCACTTAGACCACTGCACCACCTGGGCGGTTAGTTTTAGTTTAATCAATTAATATATTTGCTTTTCTCCCTACATAATTATTGGTGTTTCACACAGAGCTAGATCATCAAACACTGCATATGTTTTAAATTTCAAACAAAACGGATTTCCAAAAATTTGTTCTCTTCCATTCCTTAGCAGCTTGCACGTAATTTTTTTCCTTTGAATCAGTAATCATTAAAGCACTAATTTTCACGTGTTTTTGTACACAGACGATTTTGGTTTATTTATAGTGCACTGCTATGTATTTACAAAATACCCTGAATGGTCGAATTATCATAACCACTAGACCATTTTATACAGAGTAGCTATGCAAGAGTTGCTGCTGACGCAAGATCGCCGAATCTGTACAAAGCGGGAACGCTGAAGGCATGCACAGACTAATGAAGTGCGTTGTGCAAAAAATAATGCGTAAAAGACGCGATCTGGCGAACTTAGACGTGGGTGCTCGAAGAACTGGTATGAGCATTAGCCAAAAGACTGCCCTTGCGAAATGTTCGAGGGCAGCAGTTGTTAGAGCTTACAGAGAGTAAACCAAGAAAGTGAACATAAGTTGTTAGAGCTTACAGAGAGTAAACCAAGAAAGTGAACATAAGTTGTTAGAGCTTACAGAGAGTAAACCAAGAAAGTGAACAAAAGTTGTTAAAGCTTACAGAGAGTAAACCAAGTCAAAAAAGTTCTTAGAGCTTACAGACAGTGAACCAAGAAAGTGAAAAAAAGTTGTTAGAGCTTACAGAGAGTGAACGAAAAGTTGTTAGAGCTTACAGAGAGTGAACCAAGAAAGTGAACCAAGAGTTGTTAGAGCTTACAGAGGGTGAACCAAAAGTTTTTAGAGCTTACAGAGAATGAACCAAATCAAAAAAGTTTGTAGAGCTTACAGAGAGTGAACCAAACGATGTTCGAGCTTACAGAGAGTAAACCAAGTCAAAAACCCGGGTCTGAGCTCAAGGCATGTGGTGATCAGCGGCTACTGGATGCTCGAGCTGAGCGGAGAGTAGGCAGACTTGTTCAGTCTAACAGACGGGTAACACTTCGCCATATTGATGATTATGATTGTAAATGCTCAAAGCATTGGTCCGAGCATTAGCAAAACGGCTACGCTTGTGAAATATTCGGGGGCAGCAGTTCTTGAAGTTTACAGAGAGTGGACCATCAGTCAAAAAAACGAGTCAGAGCTCAAGGCACGTGGTCGTCAGCGGCTACTGTGTATCCTAGCTAAGCGGAGAGTAGGCGAACTTGTTCTGCCTAACAGACTGGCAAAACTTCGTCAGATTACAGATAACCTGAATCAGGGATTAAATGGCCGTTCCCCGTACATTACATCGTATGCGTTACAGAAGCAGACAGCTTGTCTGAAAGCCATTGCTATCTCCAGCGTACTAGAAGAAACGTCTCGAGTTCGCTCAGGAACATAAGAATTGGGTAGTAAATGAGTGGGAAAGGGTAACGTGGTTCAACGAATTACATTTTCAGCTACACCATGCAGATGGAAAGGTGAGGACATGGAGATAGCAGTACGAACGCATGGACCCATCTTGCAGGGTCACTAGTCTCCAAGCTGGACGAGGCAACGTTATGATCTGGCACATGTTTTCGTGGTAGTGTTTGCGTCCTTCGATTCGTGTAGAAGAAAGTGTGACCGCCCAAACGTATTTAAATTTTGTTGCCAACCAAGTCCACCAAGTTATCTTGATGGTTTATCCCAATGGAGGTGAATACTTCCAACACAGGGCAATACTCCATGACATAGTGCTCATCTACATTGTACGTGAATATTTTGAGAATCATCACTGTGCCTCTTCCTGCTACAGTGGCCTCGTTAATCACCGGATCTCAATCGAATAGAGCATTTGTGGAACAAATTCTAAAGGGACATCAGACAGCTGGATCGGCTACCATCAAATCTTCAAGAACTGGAGAGTGCAATTCATCGCATTTCGGCTAATATACCCCAAGTCACTTACCGACATTTAAAAGAGTGTACATCAAGAGGAATTCAAGCGGTATTAAAGGCTAAAAATCCGGTCAAAATAATTTGTCCACTAAGTGTATATGGAAAAACATGTTTAAAATGAAGGATATGGAAATTTTTTAACCTTAGCAAGATACAATGGTCATTAAGATACAAATTACACACACGGACAATGAAATTTGCACACCTAGAAGAAAACATGTTACCACCGCGAAACTTTACAAATAGCTAGAGAGCGTGCTTGCATGCAGATGCTCCACGTTTGGTGCGAGTGTGAAAGACAGCACACCCTGTGGTGGCGTTGCAAGCACTAACATACTGCCTTATAAACCGGCGTGCAGTCGATGTCCCATGAAAGCGAAACGCACCGGCTGACGCAAGCAAGAGTACAGAGTGACAAGAATGCGGGTCGAAGCCAGATACGTCGATTTACAACTTACGCACTTTGAGAGAGAGGCCTAACCATCGGATTGAAAACCGCAGGGTGGTCGGCGCAACGTATAGCCCGCGCACGTGGATTGTTCTGACCATACCGTCCGACTGTGTTAGGAGCAGTGCACACGTGACGACACTACCACCCCAAGGAGCGGCTCCCGACGGACCAGCAGGACCACCGGTAGAGAGGATCGACGGATTGTACGCCAGACACGAACGGATCCCGCTGGGACACGGTCCACTATACAGGCAGATGTAGCTGCTCCTGTGTGCCCACGAACCATTTTCTGACGCCTCGTTGAAGCGAATCTGCTATCCCAGTTCCTCTTACGTGTGCTGCCATTAACACCGGAAAATCGTCGGCCCCGTAAGTGTGGTGTTTAGAGATGAGTACCGCTTCGTTGCTCCGTTTTGGGGACAGATGATTATCGTGTCCGGTTGTGGAGATCCGCTGGTCAATGGCACAATTCCAAATTCACTATCGAGCGCCACACCTCCCCACTGCAGGCATTATGGTCTCGGGAGCCATTTCCTGCGATAGCCGATCAGCTTTAGTAGTGGTACCTTTGACGGGCCAGCGGTATGTGAATGAGATCCGACGGCCCCATGTGCTCCCATTCCTGTCCGGGATTCCTTGTGCGCTATACCAGGAGGATATTGCCCGCCAGCTAACGGGTCGGGCTTTTGAGGACTGCCTACGTTATGTCCAGATACTTCCATGGCCTGCCCCATCCGTGGAGACATGCCCCTATATCGAGCATGTGTTAGACCAGTTAAAACGCCGGTCCTGTCCGGGATTCCTTGTGCGCTATACCAGGAGGATATTGCCCGCCAGCTAACGGGTCGGGCTTTTGAGGACTGCCTACGTTATGTCCAGATACTTCCATGGCCTGCCCCATCCGTGGAGACATGTCCCTATATCGAGCATGTGTTGGACCAGTTAAAACGCCGGCTACCACCGTGCCACACTATCCGGGATTTGGAGCAGACCGTCCAACATGCTTGAGCCAGTCTGCCGCAAGACAACATCTTGCGTCTTTTCGCCTCCTTGCCGGACCGTATTGGGAGGTTGCGCCACGCTGTTGAAGTTAACCGCCGGATTGCGTGCCACAGATCCCTCTGTAATCGTCCTGCATCTCCTCTGTTTTTGCCATCATGTGTATCATTCATCTGTATCATTACGCCCATAAAATTTAAGTTCAATCCGATGCTTCTTTCTTGGTGCGCAAATTTCTATGTCCGTTAGTGTACAAGGCTAGATGCGGCCAGTAAAATCTATAATCAGTACGTCGTGACTGGAGGCGAAATTTTAAATGAAGCCTGGATGGTATCGAAATTTTATCCAGACGGTAATTACAAAACTTTGTAAATAGAATTCAACCACTGTTCAAGGGCTTTACTGGGGTTTCACGTTTTTCCAAGTACTCTGCATATTAGTATTTTGCGCGTAGTATTAAATTATGTAAATAAATTTGTACATAGATACCATCTACTACACAAATTAAGCATTAATCATTTAAATTTTGATGAATGCATATTCAAAATGCAGTGAACTAGTCATTTAAATTTTGATGAATAAATTATGCGCTGCGCTAAAGGATATTTCTCAATCAATTAAAATTAATCTCAGTCTTCTCAATTAACAATCGATTACTTAGCTTTTCGGCATTATATTGCTTCTCTTTTTAAGTTATAAATCTATAATTAATTTCAGCATTGTCACAATATGTGCATAACAAATGATTAAACTCTAGCAATCTGAAGCAAAATTTTTCATCTCCAAAAATAGCTCTAAATATAGAGCTATTCCTGCATGTTTCCGTAATTAGAAAACCAGTCTCATTTGTGGAAGGTTTGCATACATTTTATTCAGCTGCATAAATCCTGCCTAGAATTTCGAAATACATCTTCTTCACCTTTATCCACGAACATGAGTAAACGTGGTGATTAGAGCGACTTTGATCGTGCACGCATTGTCGGCCCAAGACAGATAGGTCATTCCATCGCAGCACTGGTAGGAATCCTAGAGTTTCCGAGGGCAACCATATCAAGAGTGTACAGCGAGCACACTATCAACGGACGTACCAGCGCCCAGAGAACAAGCGGCTGCCGACCACATGCCATTGATGACCGGGGTCGACGTTGACTATCCAGGATGGTGCAGACTGACCACTTGGCAACGGGAGCGCAAATAGCATCCTGGGTAAATTTCGGAGGCTCAAGCAGCGTCAGCGAGCAAACGGTGGGACTCATGCTGCATACCCCGGGATACGGGATGCGGACCTCTACCGTGTGCCACTGTTGATTGCTGGTAATTGTACATTGCGCCACGACTGATGCCACGGACATTAAAACTGGACCTCTAGGTGTGGTCACACGAATTCCACTTTCAGCTGTACTGAGCTAACGGGATGGTGAGGATATGACGTCGAGACAGCATGATGCCATAGCCTTGTCGTGCCAGGTGGGCTTTGTTCAAGGCGGCGTGGCCCTCTGTTTGTTTGGGGAGCCTTCGTATGGGACACATTACGTCTCTTCGTGTGTTTGAAGGGGTCCTTAATCGCTGCGCGGTACCAGAGCGTACTGGCTGATCACCTACACTCTTTCATGGCCTTCGAGCATTCTTCCGCAGATGGTCTGTTTCAGGAGAGTACGGCTCCCCACCGGGCCGCAACCAACCAGGCACGTCTCGTGGATTACTCATTGGAGTTTGAAGCCGTTAAGTGGCCACCAAGGTTCCCGTATTTAAACCCTGTGGAAGCTCTGTGGGATGACGTTGAGCGAAACATCAGATACACGGTTCCGGGACCGACTTCTTGTTCAGAGTTGTGTACAATCCTGATTACCTCCGGAAATCGTCCGGCATCTGGTGGAGTCGATGCCTCGGGGTTTACAGGCTGTTACTCATGTCCATAAAGTGTATATCAGTTGCAAAAAAAATTTCAAATTCATCAGTATGTAAATACCGTGTTTCACACTGGGAAGAAAATTCCAGATAAGTAAGGACCATGCATATTTTGCATTTTAAGCGCATAAAACGCAAAATAGGCTCATCCGAAGAATTAGTTCATTAGCCTTATGTCACTAAGCAATCCGGTAGGAATGATTATTAATCCTAGGAATTATTTCGGAATTTTTTTAGGAAGGATTATTAGTTCCAGGAAGTATTTTGGAATTTTTTAGGAAGGATCATGAGTCCCAGGAATTATTTTGGACATTTTTAGGACGGATCATTAATCCCAGAAATTCTTTAGGAATTTTTTTAGGAAAGATCATTAGTCCCAGGAATTCTTTTGGAAATTTTTAGGAAGGATCATTAGTCCCAGGAATTATTTTGGAAATTTTTTAGGAAGGATCATTATTCCCAGGAATTATTTTGGAATTTTTTTAGGAAGGATCATTAGTCCCAGGAATTATTTTGGAAATTTTTTAGGAAGGATCATTATTCCCAGGAATTATTTTGGAATTTTTTTAGGAAGGATTATGAGTCCCAGGAATTATTTTGGACATTTTTTAGGACGGATCATTAATCCCAGAAATTCTTTTGGAATTTTTTTAGGAAAGATCATTAGTCTTAGGAATTCTTTTGGAATTATTTTAGGAAGGATCATTAGTCCCAGGAAACCTTTTGGAAATTTTTAGGAAGGATCATTAGTCCCAGGAATTATTTTGGAAATATTTTAGGAAGGATCATTATTCCCAGGAATTATTTTGGAATTTTTTTTAAGAAGGATCATTAGTCCCAGGAATTTTTTCGGAAATTTTTTAAGGAAGGATCATTGGTCCTAGGAAGAAACATTACACCAAAGAATTTCAGATTAAAGAGACTTCATTTCGTGAGTACGTACTTCCGCTTAAGCACCCACCCTGAAAAACTCCTTTTACTGGAGATAGTATAACGGTCTCAACTCATTATGCTGAGGAGGGTTTCGTCAAGCAAGGAATAGCATAGAGATATCATCATGACATATGTGCGAGTGTCGTAGTAAAGCTTCCAGATAAGTAAAGCTGTAGAAGGTAATAAAAACATAAAATATCGAACACATGATTAAAGAATATATTTCAATAAAAACTACCTTTTCCTTATATCAAAATTCAAATTAGAGGTCACTTCAAAATAAAAAGCACTTGCAAAAAATTAAAAATCATGCCCTTCTCAAACATTTTCAAGTCTTGATTTACAACTCAGATTTAAGGCACTTTTCAGAATACGAAGAGAGATATGATGTATGAATATGTTTATATAACTGGTGATCAGATGAATTAATTGCAGATGACCGATCTAACTTCATAGATGAACCAACAATGTAGATGAAGAAAGTGTATCTAAAAGAACTGCTGATGAGGCCCTTACTAATTTCTCAGGTCAACCGGTGTTCGAGACAAAGGAACTGTGAGCCAAAGAAATTAGTTCGTGAGGAGCTAACGATTTTCTTAGTTATCTAGTAGAAAAAGTCAGTAAATTAAAGAGAATAGTGATGATGGTGTATTTTTTTGGTTGTAATCAAGTACGCGCAGGAATTGCGGGGCAAGGAAAGTGTTTGGTGATGAGCTATATTCTTAGGTCAGACAATAACGTAGGGGCAAAGACCAGTAGTTCAAAGAAATTACTTGGTTATGAGATAATTATCTCCTTGCGTCACCCACAAATTAATTAGAGAGGAACTGTGGGACAAAGATATTAATTGGCAATGCGCTTCTTAACTTTTTAGGTTACAGTAATCTAATACAAAGGAGCCGTGAGTAAAGAAAGTAGTTGGTGGTGAACTACGTAGTTTATTAGATCAAGCCAGTATCTAGTAGAAAGGACCAGTGGATAAAAAAAATGCAATTGTTGCAGATATAACTGTTTTATTAGGTTACCAAATAATCTCGTACCAAGAGGACTGATCCAAAGAAATTATTTAATTACCCTTATGCCACCAAGCAATCAGGTTGGAAGTAACATTAGTCACAGGAAATTAATTAGTGACATGAACACCAAAGAATTTCAGATTAAACCGACTTCATTTCGTAAGTACGTACTTCCTCTCAACCACTACCCCTAAAATTCAATTGCGGGGTCCACAGGACACAGTCCGATCTGACAAAATGTAGGCAGCAGCGTGCCTTACTGAAGATTCGAAAGATTCGAATGGAGACGAAGAAGTACCTGTATCGAACATCTTGTGCCTTCAACGATGTGTCCCAGCTTGATATACATATCCTAACAACATACCTCTCGTGACCTGTAACCAGGGACGTAGCCAAGGGGGTGCGATGGGGTGTTGTAGCCCACCCTACCGCCCACCCTTTCAAGAGGTGCCATATTTTTCATTTTTTTTTAACTTGAAAATATAATCTGGAATGTGCCAAGGAATAATGAATAATAATTCCAATGAATCTGGAATTTGTCCAGGAATAATTTGTCATAGCTTAGCCCTATGTATTTCTCCCTGGGAAGTGCGTTTTACCTTCTTCGTAGAAAGTTTATCCAAACAGTATCCTCAGGGCCATAAAAATTCAATTGTTCTCCACTCGTCAAAATCCTCAATTTAAGCCTTTTTTCAACTTTCTATGATCAGAGGCGAATAAAGAAGGTGCATAGGAATTCACTGATGTCATTAGTAATTACTCTGCTGTTTACGCTACTAAGCAATGTTTCCTTTAAGCTGCATGCGCGAGCAGCCGCGCAGTAAGCATTGTAGATTAAAACTCCCAAATCCCTAATTAATTTTCATAAATCTAAAATCAATTACCTGCAGTAATCATAATAAATAAATAAAATTTGGACTCTCAAAAGTCAAATCATCACTTTTCTTAACTTGTTCTATTTGAACTAATTATTTTGCATTTAGTTGTTATTTTGTTTCTTGTTTTCCTGGGTATTTTGATATGCAAAGGAACTGTGTATTATGCGTAAACATGATTTTCTTGATGTCCAGTGTTTCTATTCCAGAAGCTTCTCACTTTTTATAGAATAGAAAAACAATTAATGAAATGTTTCAATAATTTATCAATTGCGGAAAGAACGGTGATCAAAATGGGGGGATTAGAACAAAAAAGGGTTGCGATCCAAGTTCCAACTTCTACTGCAGTAGTAAGAGAAGCTGAGAAAATAAAATGTTTGCCCAAGTGGTTTTGATGCCTGCCCAGCTCATTGGGTTAGGCAGACGAGAGGAAACCCCATGGCCGACTAGAGGAAAGCCCATGCCCCACTAGAGGAAATATTGCTACTAAGTAGGGGATTTCAACACGGAAAGTGGAGTCTAAAGCTACACCAGCGCTTTCAAGGCTGCCCTAGTGCAATGAGGGGGCAGTACGAGGCTGAAGACTGCTATGGAAACGTTGAGTGCAAGACAAGGTTGGTGGTTTGAAGGAAAGGAGTTAAGGAGGGTGAAAGAGATTGCCAGCGTATCTTTATTTCCTCTCAACCCTATTGCTCGAAAGCATTTGCTTTAAGACCTTTCTTCTATGCATGAAATTTTATTTTAATCAGGATGTGTTACTGATGCTGATGGCTGCGTGTCATGTTTATTATACGGGTTAATAAACATGACACTGGATGGACTAGAGATTTTACTAATTTTATTAAAATGGATGGACGGAACTTTAGCAAAAAATGACCCCAAACTTTAGATTCTTTTGTATTCCAAAAAGTATAAGAACTTCAAGACAGCATGTAGAAAAAGGGCAACAAATTCTTTCTTTGGGTGTTTCGTAAAGTTATTAAACTTGCTCCAGCAAAAATAATACTCGCCCACCCGTCGGCCATCTTGATTTCGAAGTCTAGCGACGTCCCTGTTTGGAACAAACATCATTCTCAAGAATTTATGAGTCCAAATGATATTGTATTTATTAGAAGACGGGAGTTTTGAGTTTTTCGGACCTCAAGCTAGAGCAAAAGAGTCAAGATTAATTCTTGTCAAGTTTATGGACATCATACAGAAAATTTTTAAGCAGCAGGAAGCCGGCATGGTGGCCGAGTGATCAGAAGTGCTGGCTTCTGGACAAAAACCCCAGCTGGTCCTTGAAACCACGAGACATAACGCTGGCCCTCCGCATACATATGAAGAAATTTAGGGAAGGGTGACTGCAAATAGGTTTGACTATCAGGGTATCCATTAAACACCAAAAGAACAAGATAAAAAGCAGGAATGAAACTAAAATATAGCAATAGGATTGTTCAAGAGTCTACCTTGTAAATGTGCAACTATATTTAGTACTTCAATTTCAAAAAAATTAAACACAGCTTAACGTGTTGTTACCCAGCGCTGGGCAAAAAATAACTATTCCTTACTATTAGCATTACACGTTATTCTTTTTGCTGGCTTTTCAACTTAAAGATCATATTTCTGTTTCTTTCTGTTTCATTTTCTATCAACTGTGACAGCACTTCTTCCTTGCCATGAACCTCTGAAGTTTTCTTGGATCTGAATGAACATACGTTACACTCTTCACTTGATAAGGAAATTCGGATGAACAACGATGTAACTAATGTTCAAATGTAAAAGCTGAATCCATAGAAAGAGAAAATGTCTCATAAAGAAATGGTGCACATTTTGCGATTTAACATCTTGGGCTCCTTGTGGCTGCATGTCTCCAGCGCTGCTAAAATATAGGAAAAGCAATATAGCAGGATGAATTACGGTATTGATGAAAATTATCACTCTTTAACCCTTTAACGGCCATGGCCCCATAATCTTTTATCACTCTAAATACCATAACGCCCGAAACTGTCTGTTGGTTCACTTCTGTGTTTAACAACAACAATAGTGACTGATGGTAACTCCTGCTGATCCCACACAGGTCGAGAAAATTTGAAGAATATATAAGGGTACGAAATCTGACTCACTCTAGACAGGCGTTTCGGACGACTACGGGCGTTTTGGGCGTTGTGGTCGTTAAAGGGATCAATATTAGCTTCCCTCATTGCAGGGTTTCTATTGCAACTGTAACATATTACTTCTGGAGTACTGCTGAGGTGACGCAAGAATCAGAAGCGCAAGTTCAAGCGATAAGCCAAAGAAGCTGTAGTTCAGTCCCAGGAATAATCGGTAACGGAGCGGGGAGATGTGTGTTCGAATCCCATCATCGACAGAAATGGCGTTTTATTTTAACACTGGCGTCCGAACGTAAAAATGACTTCTGTCAGTGAGGTTCGAGATTAATGCGTGATGTTTCTTCCATACATCGTCTGGAATTAATGGAAATCCCTTTATTTGCGCTTCGACAAATGTGTGATGCTTCCTCCACACACCGTCTCAAATTAAACAAAAATATACACTATATGGACAAAAGTCACCGAACACCCCTTCAAAAGCAAATGAACGGATCCGCTGCGTTGTTAAAATGCGCGGTACAACGGCAAACCGTACGACAACAAGCCTGCAGCTGACCATGATCATATCGCACTGTGAGGATGAGTGAAAATTTCGCGGCGAGAGAGAACTGACTTTGAGAAAAGAAAGATTGTTGGATGTTATACACTGCTGGCTACCCAAAATGCAACACCAAGAAGGAAACATCCGATTGGCCTGAAATTCGCAGGGTGTGTCGCCCGCGAGAGGACATGCAACCGATTAGCATTGCAGAGAATATGCAGATCATGTGCACCCGGCACGCCACCGAGAAGCTCTATAAGAAGGGGGCACAGAAGGCAGGGTGTAAGTAGTGGAAGTGTGTTGTGCTGCCGGCCCTATGCGTGGGAAGCTGCCTGATGCCTCGTCGCAGAATACGGCAGTCATTCCAGCATGTTTCGGAGTTCGACAGAGGACGAATAGTGGCTTATCGCGACAGCAGTTTATCGTACCGAGACATCGGCGCACGTGCGGGACGACATCCAGCCACAGTGAGGCGAGTACGGATTGGGTGGGTGCAGGAGGGACGGACGGACCGACGTGAGCGATTGCCGCAGCCGCGGGCACCACCAAAACAGAGCACCGGCATGTTGTACGGCAGGCATTGACGGCTCGCAGCGCCACATCACGAACGTTAGCGCAAGAATAAGGGTGTGTTGCGCAACAACCTGTGTCAGCACGTACCGTTCGACGTCGTCTGCAGGAGCGGGGACTTGTCGCACGGCGTTCATTGCTCTGATTACCATTGACGTTACACCACCGGTGATTTTGGCAGCAGTGGGCCGTTGAACTCCGTACTTGCACTACGGAATGGCACAACATTGTCTTCTCCGACGAATCCCGCTTCTGCCTGCAACACCACGATGGTCCGATCCGCGTGTGGCGGCACCGCGGCGAGAGACTGAATGACGCCTGCATTATGCATCGCCATACCGGTCCGTTGCCTGGCGTTATGATTTGGGGCGCAATTGGATAAGACACCCGCACCCAGCTGGTACGCATCGCAGTTACTCTCAACAGCCACCGCTACAATTCTTCACGGCCAACCAGGTGTCACTGCTGCCGTGGCCCGCCTGTTCTCCCGATATGTCGCCCATCGAACACGTCTGGTCACTGATCGGCAACCGAGTGACCCGGCAAGCACCACCCGATGCTACGCCTGATGAACTGTGGCTAGGTGTGGAAGCAGCCTGGACCGACATTCCCCAAGCCCACATCCAAAGCCTCTTTCGTTCGATGCCGCGACATGTAGCGGCCGTTATTGCCACCCACGGGGGCCCCACGAACTCTTGATGTCTGCGTGTACCGCAAGTCGCACGGGCCTGTAAGCTCAATCGTTTCATCTTTGTATCTGTTGTTATGTGTCCAGTAAATCTGACTTTGCTATCTCGTGTCCTTCTTGGTGTTGCATTTTGTGTGGCCAGCAGTGTATTTGAAACCGACAGGTGTTTAAACATACCCAAGTCAACTGTTTTGTATGAAACGAATAAGTGGAAGACACATGGCATGCATGAAACAGCAAAACGTACCCGCAGACCACGGAACATCAGTGATAGAGGACTTCGAAACCTCAGAAGAGTCGTTATAGCTCATTGTACAAGTGAGTAAAAATGCCGGAACCTCAGTATGTACACATGTCATTCGCAGAGAACTTGATTCCATGGGTTACCGTGGTCATGCGGCTGCTCATAAGCCTTTCATATCTCCATTCAGAATGCTACTGGTCGTTTAACATAGTGTTAAGAACATTTATCGTGGACCGTAGAACAATGGAAACGGGTCCTATGGACCGATGAATCCAGATACACGATCCATTGGCCTCATGGCTATGTGTGGGTATGGCGCGAGCCGGGAGAATGCTATTTACCACAGTGTACTGTTACTACAATCAAGTTTGGAGCTGGCAGTGAACTCGCGTGCCCATTGATTATCGTGGACAAACCTGTTAACCAGCACGTCTACCTCGACATTATGGACAATTATGCCCTACCAACTCTGAGGCAATACTATAGAACCGACCTTTGTTGGTACCAGCAGGATAATGCACCGAATCATAAAGCAAGGACAGTTACGACGTGGTTTGATGATAATTCCGTATCGTGTGTGGACAGACCGGCACAGAGTCGTGATCCTAATCCCATAGATCACCTATGGAATGAATTAGAGCGCCTCATAAGAAGTTTGGAACCACGGCCTACTACTAAGCAACAGTTAGACACAGCATTATGTACCGAATGGAAGCGCATACCTATCGCTGTGTTCCAAAATCTTGTCGAAAGCTTAACTCGAAGGGTCAGTGCATGCATTAAGGTCAAAAGTGGACCGACACCGTACTAATGTATGTCAATTAATGCTATGTTGTGTTTCTCTTCTAGGTATCCGATGACTTTCGTCAATTTAGTGTATATCTACTGCAGTGAGCTCTCTTTCAAGCACGGTTTGGCGGCTGACCCGGAAAACAACAGTTTCGTCCTAATCTTTCTCAAGGTAGCGGGAGATAGACGTCACATGCCACTGAGATGACACTAAAGTCAGAACGGAGATTAGCAGCCATAAGCCAAAGTCGCTGTACTTCAGTCGGGAGAATAACTGGCTCCGGAGAGAGGAGACGTGCATTCGAATTCCACCACAGGCAGGAAAAAGGTTTTATTTTCGCATGCCTCAGTACGTACTGTAATTTTAATACAGCAGTATTTTTATTGACGAACGCAATATATTATTATTATTATTATTTGAAAGCCCGTCAATAATGACGAGGAAAAATAAGATTTGTTGAGTAATTTTTTAATAACCAGGAATTTTCTATTTGTGTGTGATGTCTAAATGTGAAAGTATGTTTCATGAACATTACAGCAATAAAGAATAAAGTATTACGTCATATAGTTATTACGTCGCACGCTGACAGAACATTCACAGATCACCTTCCCGAAAACACCAAAAGCTAAGCGAGGCGTCACAAATACTTCTTTCTCAGCTGGTGCTGGGGTGATGACGTCACATTATTATATCCATGGAGAAGTTTCCGTTTCCTGTACACCTGAACGAACACGCGATAACTAAGCGTGTCTTTACAAATATTTCTTCCTCAGTGGTTGCTAAGGTGAAGACGTCATCTGCACGAAAGCACGGAATCCTAAGCGTTACGTCACAAAAATTTCTGTTTCGGTTGTTGCTATGGTGACGACACTTTCCGCTGCGCTACAAAAGTGGGACAAACGTTCATACGTTCAAACTTTCAGTGAAAGGAAATTATATTGTTTTAGATTCTTCTTCTTCTGACGCTGTAGTTTTGTTAATGATAAATGTAGTTCGTTATAATTGTTACTTACTACACAAAAATTATTAAAGTGATATAAAATTATTAAAGTCTAGTATTAAAATCACTAAAGTGTCACAAAATTATTAAAGTCTTTTAACGTTTGAAAGTTTGTCTGACAAAAGTGGGACAAACTTTGAAACGTTCAGACAAAATAAATTACACGGTCGAGTCACATTATTGTGACCACCAGCTATAGCTAATATCCCAAGTTACCGCCGTGTGCAGCGCGGACAGCAGCTAGATGGGCTGGGAGTGACCTAATAAGGTACTGGAAGGTGTTCGTAGATATGTGGAGCCATGCTGACTGCAGTACATCTGACAGCTGCTGGAGGGTGCGTGGTGGACGTTCCATAGAACGAACAACACGATCGAAGTGGTCCCACAGATACTCTATTGGGTTTAGGTCTGGGGAATTAAGGGGCCAGGGAAGTACTTTGAAGTCTTCATCGTGCTCTTCCAACCCCTTTCGGACATTTCTAGCTGGGTAATACGTCGCATTGATGTTCTGGAACATCACATCCACCGCAGGGAAGACAAACATCATGTATGAGTGCACATGGTCTGCAGAGATGGATTCATAACGAATTCGGTCCATAGTATCTTCCACAGGTATGAGTGGACGCAGGGAATGACATTAAAACATTCCGCAGACCATATTGCTGCCCTGTCTAGCTTGTGTTCTTCCAGAAGTGGTTGAAGAGTGTTTGTTATCCGATGTTTCTCGCTTTATACGCGACGTCCGATGAATCAGAAACCGTGATTCATCGGAAAAGGCAGTTCCTTGGGAATCAGCGAAGGTCCAATTCTGACACTGTCGTGCAAATGTAAACCTTTTTTGCCGATGCTCCTTCGTTAGCATAGGTGCAGTGACCATCCGTCTGCATCGGAGCCCCATACGCACCAGTGTTCGCTGAACCGTCATTTTAGACAAACTTCCGGTAGCCCCCTGGTTCATTCGGCCAGTGCGTTGCTCCACTGCAGCGTGTCGATCGGCCTTCACGCACCTTCGCAGCCGACGTTCACCTCTCGCATCAATGGCATGTGGTGCCCCGTAGTTTTTAAATCGCATATTCTCCATGGGGCTATTTCTCCAATCATGATACACTTTAACCACAGCAGCACGCGAACAGTTCACAAACTGCGCTGTTTCAGAAATACTACCACCCTTGGCCCGAAAGCCGATAATCATCCCTTTCTGCAAATCTGATAAATCGCTCCTTTTATCCATGACAGCAACGAGTGACATGTTTTCAGAATGCCTTTAATCATACCTTATAAACCCTCAAAGAAAGCTCACGACACGTGCCTTCTTTCATTGGCAACGCGCTGTTGACGTCAAAACTAGGAGGCGTTAATCATAATGTGACTCGACTGTGTCTATTTTTTTAGATTCTTCTTCTGCTTATTATTATTATATTGCTGTTTATTTCTTATTAACAAAAGTAGTTCGTTAAAATTGTTACTTGCTGCACAGAAATTATTAAAGTCCTGTCAATAGCATTTGTAAGCGTGTTACATTATCATGTTGTTGCTTAGGGTTTAACGACCACGGTAGGCAAGCCCTATCTCGTCTCTAGTTTGATACCATTGGTTCCAGGGAAAGGAGTGAGCCAGTGTAGAAAGGTACACACACCTCCGATTCTTCAGAATTCCTCTGAAGCAAGTTGTCATAGTGTTTAGAACGGATGAGTAAAAATATAATGATTCCAAATTAAATGTACTTCCAAATTAAGTTATAATACTACGCTCAAAAAGTTCCGGAACGTTTTATATTAAAAAAGAATGAGTACAGAAATTACGTGTTTATGCTGTGTTTCCTTCGAAGTAGTTACCCTGTGCAACTATGCATTTTCGCCAGTGCTCATACAAAGATTTAAATGCAGATTGCAAACCGTCTGTTGCCACATCCTACAGTGTCTCCGTCGCAGCTCATTGCACTTCTTCAGAAGTTGAGAAGCGTCGTCCGTTAAGCAAATTCTTCATCCGGGGAAATAGGGGAAAATCTCACGGTGCGAGATCAGAGGAATAAGCTGGTTGTGGAAGAACGGGAATGTGATGTTTGGACGGGTAATCGGACACCAGGAGGGATCTGTGAGCTGGCGCATCATCGTGATGGAGGACCCACAAGTTGGTCTTCCAAAGATCGGGTCGCTTGCATCTCACTGATTCATGGAGGCGTTTCAGGACTTTGACGTACTCTTCGTTAGTGACTGTACAACCATAATGAAGGAATTCCTTGTGTACGACCCCTTTGCAATAGAAGAAAAATGTTAACAGGACATTTCTTTGGAGCGGTTAGCCTTGAACCTTTTGGTCGTGGTGACGATGGTGATTTCCACACTTTTGATTGTCGGTTGGGTTGGGGGTCGTATAGAAAGTACCAAGTCTCATCGCCAGTGATCAATCGATTCAACATATCGGGATCTGAATCCACTGCATCTATGCTATCCACGCAAACATGCATGCACTCATCCATTTTTTCTTGTGTCAGGTTTTTTGGGAACAATTTGTTGGCACACGTAATGCATGACCATTTTCTCTGTTAAAATGGCATGGCAACTTCCAACTGAGATGCCGGCAACTTCTGCAATCGCTGCAACAGTTTGTCGACGGTCATGTTTCATAATTTATTTGACAATGGCGATTTGTTCATCCGTTGTGGATGTTGAAGGTCGTCCTGACCTTTCATCATCCTTGATACTCTGTCGCCCGTTTTTGAATCATCTATGCCATTCATAAACTCTAGTTCGACTCATCACAGTACGCTGACTTAATCATTTGAAAAGTCTCGGCGAAAAAATTTCCGAGTAGAACACAAAATTTTACACTTGAACGCTCTTTCAAAATTCGACATCGTTGTCCTCGCGACGGAGAGCCTCACATGCCTGTAATCACGAACTTGCGCATATGCTGTAGGTGTTGCATCTGGATCAAACCGGTACTGGATGGTCTGTCACATCATGCTCTTAGCTTGCTCAGCGGGGAATGACGCAATTCACTGACATTTGGCAAATATTCAAAAAGTTCCGGAACTTTTTGAACGTAGTAGTATAACCCGAATGTTTGGTATCATATTTCTCGAGTACCCCCGTCAGACGTTTGGGAAGTTTTCTAGCAACTTCACATTATTGCGGAATGTAGCAGACAAAGATGGAGATATATAGGCTTTAGAAAATAGTTTTGCTATTTTTTGGCCTTTAACCATATAAAGTTCAGCACATCAGACTTAAGGGTTTCAAATCATCTTGCACGTTCGCGTTACGGGAGGCTAGTATTTCTGTTACAGCAGAAACAAAATAAAGTAATTTTCCAAAGAGCCTTGAGGAAGACAAACACCCACAGCTCGTCAGACCACATACCTCGTTAGTCCAATTCACAGGTTTCCTTTGGGCAACATACCAAAATCGACACTCCTTACACTACGTTAATCGACTTGTGGCACTAGTCGAAGTGATTAGCGTGTTGTGGATGACTACCCCACCTTGATGACTCACAACCTGCAGTGTCCTGCTTACTGTACTGTAACTAATTTCAGTCTGCCGCCCCGGTGGCACAGTGGTCTAAGCGCTGGCTTCTGATAATTCGTCCAAGAATGGTCTGGGTTCGAATCCCGGTGAGGCATGGATACAGTGTTTGTCTTATGGCATTGGCTCTCTCCCTTCCCTGGAGTCAGTGGCCCTAAACTAGGGACGGGCGACTGCTCATAACCCACTGAGTTGCTCACGGTGGTCATTAAACCCTCAATCAAATAAATAAATAAATAAATAAACTTCATTCACGATAGCCTCACATAGATTTCGCACGGTTTAAACCGTAACCGGTGGGGTGGGGTTACACAAAGATCAACACGTTTTTCAGAGGGCGCTATAATCAGACCTCATATAGCTGAGTCTGGTGTATCTTTCAGACAGTAAGTTGGTAATCGTCTAAGAAGCAAGTTGTGTCACGCGCATTTAATGAAATCGAGTTGCCTGGGGTTTTTTTTCATCGTCTGGGGTTAAATAGAAGAGTACCCGGGTATTAAATTTTCACCAACAATAATAGAAGGGTGTGTAAGTATTAATTTTTCACCATCAATAGAAGGCTGTTCTAGTATTAATTTTTCATCATAAATAGAAGGGTGTCCGGGTATTAAATTTTCACCAACAATAATAGAAGGGTATGCAAGTATTAATTTTTCACCATCAATAGAAGGGTGTGTTAATATTAATTTTTCACCATAAATAGAAGGGTGCCCGGGTATTAAAATTTCACCATCAATAGAAGGCTGTTCTAGTATAAATTTTTCACCATCAATAGAAGGCTGTTCTAGTATAAATTTTTCACCATCAATAGAATGCCCAGCAAAGTAAGTGTTGCTGGGTCAGCACTGACAGCCAGTAATACGACCAGTGGCCCAGCATTACGTTGCCGCTGCTCAACCGTCAGTAAAATGTCCCGCCGGCCACCACATGGCTACACGTTCAGGCCAGCAGCTGGCCAATATTTGGCACCCCCATCAGTTGCCATATGGCAGGACAGAGTCATCAATTATCCATCACAGGCAGCTGCTATCGCAAGCGGCCCTGCAAGCAAGTGCCACAAATGATGGCTAGCCTAATGTGGTCCATCAGTTTCCCGGCAGTAGTAGCCGGCAATTACGTGACGTAACTAATAGCTTGCCGAATCTTGTCCGCCAATTTCACAGCAGCAGCCCTAAAAAAAGAAATTAATCATAGTTCCCCAGAGGCACAACTCTTTCGTTTCCAACGAAACTTCTGCATGACGGCACGGCGCTCGGGAAATTTCCTTCACAGACCTGGAAAACGCCCTTTGGGATCAAGGAAGCGCCGAATCGCACAATGTCCTGTTTGCGAAGCGGACGCTTTAGCCACTACACTAGTTTGCTACGTACAAGCCTCTCCTTGAAGGTGAGTCGCTTTCCTGCGCTATGAGAAACGAAGGGTTCTCTTTCTAATTTTATAATATTGTGAGTTATTTTTCATAGAAGTCTGTTTGATATAATTCATTTTTTTTCAACATGACGATTGCTTTTATTCACATTAAAGGAACTTCACTCATTTCAACGAGTGTACCAAATTAAAGGCGTATTTCAAAGTTTTGTGCTGTCCTTGTGGTTTTGAGAGGCGATTGTTTAATTACTATATTTACCGTTCATGTCTCATTCTGTTACATTTTTAACGCTGCATCTTTTTTTACCACGATCCGAAGCTATATTTGTTCTAAAAAGGAAAGATATTTTATTTTACTTCTCGTTATTTTTAACAGTGAATTCCTCCAATCTTGTGTATTCAACCCATGGATGGGTGTATTATATCCACATAGCGTTGCTTTTCCCCCCGCAAATAATTGATAAATTTTGTACGTGTATAATTCTTTTTTTTCCAACATAACGATTTTTAATGTCTTTCCGGAACTTTGTTTAAAGCAGTTTAATGTATGTTAACGAAAGACTATACAGAAATTATTTCTTGTTGTTCATGGGAATAGAGTGGCTGTGTTTCATGGCTGTCTGTATTCTCGATTCTTTGTGTGTTAATGCAGGAATTTTGTTACGAAATGAGTTTCTATAAATACATGAGATCAGAGGCGTATTTAGAAGGAAGCCAAAGGTGGCCTTTACTCCCTCCGAAAGTATTTCATTTGTTCGTTAAAATGCGACTTACATTAGAAAAAATGCTTTAATTTAAGAAAGATGCGCCAACTTACAATATAAATAGTGCTTTAATTCTTCATTTTTGTATTAACTTTTTTTTTTGTCCTGATGAATTTCAAAAACTTCCATTTTCGGTCGGCCGCCCCCGAAAGGAAATTCTATGTACGCCCCTGCATGAGAGTGATTGACTATTTCTTACAGTTCATTAATTATTTATATAATTTTTTTTCACGGTGATCTTCGTCCACGCAGCATTTAATTAGGAAATTAATTTGCCTCTATACATATGGCTTTTTTTTTACGCTTTCCAACCGTAGGTTGAAGAAGCGTATATGTTCCAGCTTTGTCCGTCCGTCCGTCCGTCCGTCCGCACGATAACTGGCGTAAAAATGGTTCGATTTCGACGAAATTTTAGTATGTGGTAGGGGACCACCTGGGGACGAACCCTATTGAATGTGGACGAAATGGGGTCAAAGGTCAGGACATAGGATTCCGATCCATTCCATCGCTCTTATCCCATATTATTAAGGTGGACGTCAAGTAATTTTGCTTCCTATACTTCCAATGGAAAAACTTTTGTACACATTTCCTTCACAATTAATGTGTTCTCAAGAATGAAAATTTGAACATCGATTAAAATAACTTTATTATAACTTGGAATACTTAATATTTTCTCAAACATAACCATAATTTTATTAGAAATCAATAACTTTTCCTTTGGTGGTTTTGAAACCAGAAAAAGGATGGCGCGACCTGTACTTTGTTGACATCAGTAGACAAACAAAGGTTGGATTGCATAATTATGATTATGTTTTAGAAAATATTAAGTATTCCAAGTTATAAAATGAAGATATTTTAATCGATGTTCAAATTTTCATCCTTGTGAATGCATTAATTGTCCACAAAAAATATGGCGCGACCTGTAATTTCATGACGTCAGTAGACAAACAATGTTGGATTACATAATTATGGTTATGGTTTAGAAAATATTAAGTATTCCAAGTTATAAAATGAAGCTAGTTTAATCGATGTTCAAATTTTCATCCTTGTGAACACAATAATTGTCCAGAAAAAAGATGGAGCTGCCTGTATTTTCATGACGTCAGCAGACAAAAAAATGTTGGAGTGCATAATTATGGTTATGTTTTAGAAAATATTAAGTATTCCAAGTATGGTGTCATGGCGTCGCCCCATTAGATGTTGGCGAGCGGTCATGCCATCTATCTCATTACGTCACGCGTTGTTTGTTGATACTATTAAAGTTTTATGACGTTACACCTTGCTAGCAGATGGTCGCGAATGCCATCTGCCTCATTACATCTCGCGTTGTGTGCGAATGTTCGTCCGCACGATAACTCGCGTAAAAATGGTTCGAATTCGATGAAATGTTAATATGTGGTAGGGGAACACCTGGGAAGCTACCCTATTGAAAGTGAACGAAATGGGGTCAAAGGTCAGGACATAAGAGCAGGATCTATTCCACTGCTCTTTTGCATAACTAACATAAAAGAGGTTCGATTTCGATTAAATTTTAGTATGTGGTAGGAGACCACCTGGGGACAAACCCTATTGAAAATTGGCGAAATGGGGGTCAAAGGTCAGGACATAGGAACGGACTCACTTCCATCGATATTATTAGTCATAACTTACGTAAAAATGTTTCGATTTGGATGAAATGTTGGTATGTCTGGGGACGAATCCTATTGAAAATGGGCAAAATGGGGTAAAGGTTAAGACACAGGAGCGGGATCTATTCCATAGCGCTTATGCATCATAACGTACGTTAAATTGCTTCGATTGCGAAAAAATTATCATGTTATTTTGGAGATATCCTGAACTAGTTCTGTTGAATATCATCCAAATGGACTAAAGCTCAGGGCACAGGGGTGAGATTTATTCCACAGCCATTTTCCTCATTACTTGAGTAATAGATTGAGTAATGATTTCTAGTATATTGGAAATGCATTGCATGATTTTACTAACTTGTTGTTCTTAACATCCACTAAAACAACAGGTGGGCGATGGCGTCGTCTTCAACTAACTGGTACCACAAGAGACTGCGCAAATGCTGCTTCTGCGGATGCGCAGTCCAGCTGCTTTCACCTCGTGTTGGGGTTGCTTCGGTTACCAGCTACGGGCCACTAGTGGCGCTTGCTTGAATGCCCGTAATTCACGGCGATGCTGTATGGCCACCAATGGCTGCCAACTGATGGCGCTGCTACCAACGGACCGCTACCGTACCGTGAGCGGCATATTTTAGCCAGCAGTAACTCATCACTGTCAGCTGGTGGCCAGCAGATTCCTAGCACTTGTGAGATGGATGGGAGGTGTCCAAGTATTAATTTTTCAACATCAACAGAAGGGTGTCCGAGTATTAATTTTTCCCATTAATAGAAGGGTGTCCGGGTATTAATTTGTCCCCATCAATAGAAGGGTGTCCGCGTGTTAATTTTTCTCATCAATAGAAGGGTGTCCGCGTATTAATTTTTCCCCATCAATAGAAGGTTGTCCGGACATTATTTTTTTTACCACTAATACAAGGGTGTCCTGGTATTTATTTTTGGGCAGTGTGCATATCCTTTCGCTGGTTCTCACTTTTCGAGGAATGAAAGTAATAAAACGTTCTAGTAACAGTATTAACGAATCCGTGTATTTAGGACATTTGTTCCTAAATTTAAATAACCTGAAGGAGTTATGGAATCAGGTGTGGTAGAGTGGCAGCAAAAATGCTCTAATGATCGCAAACCGGGACACCAAATACACTCCAGAGGGTATCTCTTAATAGGTAGAAACTCTCAGTTTTCTCGTTCTTAAATCATTGATGCTAGCCTTTGAAGTGATCGTGACTCTCTCTCTATCGTTCGCCTGTTCACTGAAGCATTCCTCTCACATAAAATGGAAACGATACCCTTTAATGCGAGCTGTGAGAAAAGCATTTCCATTTAGAGACTTAGATCACAAAAGACAGATGAGATGCATTCGCTTATTGCGCATGCATCCTGTGGTGACGCTTTTCGCGGACGTCTGTTTTCGCCCAAACTGGGGAAACACCCATAAGCGGTGTGATTTAATCGAGTTTTATCAGTCGTCTTTTACAGCCGCTGAAGAGATATTAATGGAGTTTTATGGAGGTCATTTTCCAATAATTCTCGGCGAATGTGGTTTCATCCACTGTGGCGGTACACTGAATACACTAATATTTCTCAAGTTGCGGCATCATCGTTAAATTCATTTATGGGCATATAATTATTTGCGGTTTCTGGAGGAATTATTAGATGAAAGCAGTATCATGAAAATGTAAGGTAGCGAATGAAATTTTAGAGAGGGTATTTCTGGAACCTCCCGCATCATAAAACAAAATATATTAAAGAATGATATGTTTTTATCTTTCCTCAAATATGAAGTTACCGCGTTTCTCACGTTAAATAATTTGGCAACCTAAACTTTGAATTTGTAAAATAAAATTTCGAATTCAAGTATGCGAGAAGGTGAAAAAACCTTAAAACCAAAAGCGCTATATTTTATATGGTAATATTTAAGCTAGTGTTTTTCTTCCATTAAACTTTGCAGAAATTAGTAAAGAAATAAAATGTGAATTACAGAAACTAACTATTTAATGTCACAGAAATTTTGGAATTAACTATTACTTAGTGGCACCGGAACGTGAAATCTGAAACACTTTGGTGAAGGAACTGCATCCATTTCTTCAAATTTCTTTAAACCTGAACTGTTACACTGAAATGACATTGAATTGAAGATAACAGACGTTATGCAAATGATTGGCTGCTACTCATGCATTATCACGCATGTGCGGTCGAAATTGTGGTTGAGTACATCCATCGCCCACAGCTTCCCCAACAGTGATGGATTGCAGGCATGATGAGTGAGACATGTCATAGCGAAACCCAAATTTGCCGGTGGTGGACTCAAACCCGTATTCTTCTGTTACGGAGAATACTTTCCCAATTAAGGTACACCCACAAAGTTTATTGCTGCAACTTTGCCGCCTTCACGTGCGCGTCATCTCTGAGTTAGGTAGGCCATATGCAAAGTACGCCCAATAAATCCCAGGTTTAACCACATAACTGACGTAATAGTAGTAGGATAAAAATAGCACGTGTATGCCAGAAGACAGCATTTCTTTGCCAATTCGTGAACAGCTGGAAACTGGTTTATACTGGTACCGAGAGGCGGAAGACAGGCATTATGGGAGTTGTCTTGTTCCCATTTCATTTTAGCCATGGAAGAGCAGAGAGTAAACATCCGTTTTTGTTGGAAACTAGATAAATCAGCTACTAAAACCTACAGAAGCGTATTGGTACACAGCATTATCCAGCAGCAGCGTTTTCGAATAGCATGCACATTTTCGTGACGTTAGGGAATCCTTTGATGATGATCAGAGATCTGGGCGTCCCTCAAGTATGCGGAAACCGGAAAAAATCGAAGAGTTGCGGAATCAGTTCAAGAACGTTCATTGATTTCTTCCAATCTTCTGGACACTGAATATCATGCTGCTAATTTTTGCTCCAGAATTATTGTGGGAGATGAAGCATGGTGCATGCAGTATGATCCACAAACCAAGCGACAAAGCGCTGAATGCAAAGGTACCCACTCACATGCAGACATTGCATCGATACAAACAGCATTGACAATATAACTGCGGATGTATCGAAAAATGCCTTCCAGACCTGTTTTCTAATTTTTCAGAAACGTTGAAAACTGTGTTCTTGATTCAAAAGGACGGTATTTTGAAGGTGACCAGCATTAATTGTGAGTATGGTGATTTTCAATACTCTTTATTGCGCCAGTCCTGAAACTTTTTGGACGTAGGTTATACATACCCATTTTGAGAAAGGGCTGGGACGGTATCATTACTGTTCGAATCAGCCGGCAAATCATGCTTGAAGCAGCTCGCTGAAGATGAAGGAATTCTGATGAATTTAAAACGTTGTGTGGAACAATCATCACACTGTTTCGAAGCGAAGAAGGGATTTTCTTAAATTCCAAACGATGTGAGGAAGGAACATCACACATCTTTCAAAGAATTCAAAGGCCAGTAGATCCATTTTTTAAAATCTGGCAGCAATGTGAAAACATAAACTGGCGTGCAAAAAAAAAAAAATAAGGACGACACGGTTTTTCGAATGTAACGTCGTGCAGAAGTGCTCCACATCGACTCAAATTATACCATAAGATCTCCAAGATGTATGAATATGGGACACGTGAGCAAAACCGTCCAAACAAGGAATTCAAAGGACACAAAGGCACTTTATTGAAAAGGTAGCTTCGAGCACAACTGGAGAGAAGACAGAAACATCCATGTGACAGGCGGCTGCCTAGAAAAATCCAGTCTTTATTAGGGGATATAATCACCCTGACTGCGTTGCAGGATTTACAACGTCTGTCCATGCTGAGGACGAGGTTGTCAAGGAGCTGTTGAAGCATTGCGGCTCATTCCTCTTGAAGCGCCAATCGCAGCTGCGGATTCGCTGTTGGCGGATGGTGACGTGCTTCCAAGCATCTTCTGGGAAGTTCCCACACGTGTTCGTTTAGATTTTTGTTCGGGGACCTTTCGGGCCAATCCATGCGTTAAATATCTTCACTCTCCAACAGCTATGCGACAGCCACTGTACGATGAGGTGTAGCGTTGCCGTCCATGAAGAGGAACTCAGGACCCACAGCACTTCTAAACATACGTACGTGAGGCAGGAGAACCTCGGTACAATAGCGGACACCAGTGACTTAACCTCCTTGGAAGATTTGGAAGTCAGTACGGCTACCAAGCATGGTACCGCCCCAAACGAGAACTCCACCACCTCCAAGCCGGTCACTTTCGATGATGTTGGAGGTGTGATTGCGTGTTTCCTGCTCTCTCCAGATGTGTATACGTCCAGAATCGCTCGTCAGACTAAATCGGCTCTCATCCGTAAAGAGAACTCGACCCCATTGCTGATGTGTCCAGTTCTTTTGTTCCTGTCACCACAGAAACCGCCGTCTCCGATGAGCAGGCGCTAATGGCACACACCGTACTGGTCGTCGTGCAAATAGACCACCTGTGTGCAACCTCGTGGCTACGGTAAAACGCAATAACGGACGTCCAGTTGTCTGTTGCATGTGCCTTGGGATTTCTCCCGCTGTTTTCCATCTGTCTCTTCTCGCCTGTAGGACAATATACCGGTCGTCCGCCGCCGTGGTTGCTCGTGGACGACCACTGCTAAACTCTTGGACAGCTGTTCCTGTCGTTTGAAATGCTCTCCAAGCTCGTGAAACAATGCTGTGAGCGAACCCGAACTCCTCGGCCACACTAGTCACACTTCGACCTTCTTCCAACTTCCCAATGACGTGACTTCGGGTAAAGTCATCCAGATGTCGTCTACTGGATTGCCTGTTGGCCATATCACACGGTAGCAGCAACTCGACGTCGTTCAAACCGATGTACACCGTGCAATAGCTTTCACCGAACTGCTAAGCGTACGCCGCCCGTGTGCTTTATACCCTTTCGAAACCCTCCCCCCTGTATGTCATTCTGCACATATGCGCATACCCTACAGTACCGGACCATAGTCTATCTCCTGAGTGGTCTTTCGGTCCGTTCTGCCTGCTCGTTCCGCTGTTATGCTAATTTCTCCTCTTCGTCCTTAATTTTTGAACACAAATGTTTATCTACCTGTAGTGTGGCTTTAAACCTCATCTTCTTGCTACGGAGCCGAATACTGTTTCAATTAAGTTACACCGACGAAGTTTTTTGCTGCAACGTTGTCGTCTTGACATGTGCGTCTCCTCTGAGATGGACACCACAGCCAGATTCGGATGCTTTCAACAGAGGGCAGATTGTAGGTGCCCGCAAGATGGGTCACTCCTTGGAAGTCTTCAACACTCTGTGGTTTTTACGTGCTATAGTGTCCAGTGTTTTTCAAGAATACGAAAATTCTGGCAAAAGAACAAGCTTCCGAATAGCTTGGAGAGTTGTACCAGCAGCGACAACTCGTGACGCACGCCTATTGGGCCGCATTGTACAAACTGATGTTTAAAAGATAAACACCTGGTAGTACTCCTAAGGAAGTACGACCTGTCCAAGTATTACCAAGTAGCGTGGATTAAATTACGCGGCTATTGGAAGCATTTGTGAACGTTTGTGTTGCCGTCATATTTTCATTTCAGCATAACATCGCCAATGGCCGGTTTTAGCCCAAGTATTGGCACCCAGACGTGCGAAACAAGCTTCTGTGACTCCTACTGCGTCGTTACGTACAGTTTTGAGTCACGTGTTTTGAAGAGATGGCTTATTATGGTATGGAACCGAATACATTTTGAGAGCAATGTATATCTTCACTGTAAAAAAAAATGTTCTCAAATTCAGAATTTACTTCCCCTGATTCTCTGCGTCAATTAACGAAGCATATTCATCACACAACCTTTTCAGTAAAACGATGGGAAAAGCGCTGAGTTTCATGGACTTGTACTCCAGGAAAATTTTTAATTTTCTGAAAGCTTTCCGCAATTCTTTTCTATTATTCAGCGTACATTTCTGTTTTTAAGATGTGTTAACGAACATTTTTAAATTTTAATAAACCTTTCCATAATTAATTTCGTTTATTAACGAAAAAATCTGTTCTCACGTTTTCCATATCCCTATGATGGAATATTTCCAGTAGTACTACTGGTTTGCGAGAATACTTGTATTTTGATTAACTGCTAAATTTCAATCGTCTGTCGAAGGATCTGTAGCGAGATGGGATGTTTGTGGATTGCATATCGCATAAAATTTTTGTTATTGTGGCAATAAATATTACTTCCCCTCACCCCATTTTGTGCCCCAAATATTGCATATTGTGTTACTGCAAGAAACTCCGTATTTAAATTATTTATTGTATAAGTGATTGTATCGTATCTATGTATTAGTCTGTGAATCCCTTAAGACATAATCTATTTTATAGTAAATTTTATATTTACTAGTTTTGTGAAGTAATACTATATAAAGCAGTACATTGCATATTTTCCAAAACCTAATTGAAAGTTATTATTAATTTGAAAATAACTCAAAAGTTCCGAAACATTTTGTTGCTTTGAAAGCCTACGATGAAAAAGGTACTCAATTTGGAATAAATCCTCCTATAGGAAAAGTAAAATTATTGCAAACCTATTCAAAAACTAATACGCTCCAACAAAAAATAAAATGACTGATTCACTCGCACCAATGACAAAAACAACATTGCATCATCGCGCAGTTAAAAATCTACTTTGAGCGTCAATGTTATTTGTGTGTTTTGCTGATTCAGCGGCTTCTGTTCAGATAACTCAAACGACCTCCGGTCGAATCGTACTCTAGATTAAAGAAAGGAATCTCTACGCTGGAAAATTCGGTCTTCGGTTTTGCGAAGAAAACCTGGAACGGGCTATTCTGAAATAAGAGAAAATACCTAATATGGAAAACCTGTCAAAATACAAAAATGAACTTTTAAAAGCGAAAATTTCGTTAAATGTAGAATACCTACAGCCATATTTGCTGCACATTATTTTCAGAAAATTTTCGTCAATCGACCTTTAAGTTCCGAAGGATCATACAAAAAATTTCGCTTCCCCTTTTACGACGATTCAGTAATTATTTCATTAGTTGGCCAATTTTGGTAGGAATATGCTAACGAAATGTGAAAAAAAACACACGGTAATACAGTGGTTCTTTTTTTTTTTTTTTTTGATTGGAGGTTTAACGACCACCATGAGCAACTCAATAGGCTATAAGCAGTCGCCTGTCCCTAATATAGGGACTCTGTTCCAGGGATGGGATAGAGCCAGTGCCGTAAGACAAACACAACATATATGCCTCACAGGGATTTGAACCCAGTACCCCTTCAGGACGAATGGTCAGAAACCATCACTGAGACCACTGCGCCACCGGGGCGGCGCAGTGGTTCAAAACAATATACAAAATGTAAAGTTTTTAAAACATACATTTTAAACATCATTGGCTTCAATTTAGCTGCCGTTTCTCTGCCTTGGAATCATGGGTTTATTTCAAGGTGTCCAAAAGGCTCTCCAGGCGTCTTGTTTATTCAAAGGTGTCTTGGACCATTGCCGCTTATACTTCGCCGTATGAATCCGTTTAGTTCAGAAGCAGAATTGGATGTTGCACCTACGAAATGATACGAAGGATTCCGAAAATAAAAATCTTCATCGCCATTCATCCAATTTCGAAATTCAATAGTTTCCGAATGATTTACACGTCACTCCAGGGCTTCATGATCAAATCACATAAAACCTGGAATGGAGTCGCACGTACAATGGTGTGCAAAAGAATTGCATTACCTGCAGACACCGTGAAGTTTCAAGTTTAATTCTTTTTTTAACTAAACAATTTTCGTAGTTATTTCATCATTCATATGTCATTAGATGCAAAATTTAATGGAGATTTCAAAAATGTCTTAGTTTTACCTGTAGCTACTTCTGTGTTTAAGATACGTTACAAAAACAATGACCAAGTCGAAATTATTATGAAAAGCATCGTTTATCCAATACTTAGGTTTACAGCAATAAATCGTTTTTGTAATTCATAAGGAATGAAATAACATTTAAATACAGAAATACAATAAATAAACATTATAAATTGTACCTAATATTTTGTTTCCCAGACGTTAATCACAACCTAATGGCATACACAAGGTTTTATAAAAGGTTGGGTTCAACAATACGATTCTAAATTTGAATTACATCATCAACGAATTGAATTTTTTTCTGTTAGCTACTTTTCTGATAGATCATACGACATTTTGAATCACAAATTTCCTATCAGGTTTAAATCCGGTGACTGTGGTGACCAATCAAGATGCTGAAAATTTTTTCCTGAAACCGCTTTTTTCCTACTTTAGCTCGATGACAGGGAGCATTGTCATCTTGAAACATAAAATTGCCATCATAAAATATAGTAGATGATGGTAGCACCTTGCATTCTAATCATCATCATCATCATTGTCAACCATTATCAATCAACTGCTGGACGAAGGTCTCCCCAAGTTTCCTCCACAACGGTCTGTCTTGTGCCAGTCTCCTCCATATCACTCCCGCATACTTTCGAATTTCATCAATCCATCTCCCATGTGGTCTTCTTCTGGGTTTTTTCCTGTACCTTGGAATCCAATCTAAATTTTCGGCTGTCCATCGATGGTCTGTCCTTCTGGCAGTATGTCCAGCCATTGCCATTTCAGGGATTTAACCCTGATCATGATGTCTTCCACTCTTGTCATTTTTCGGATCCACGAGTTCCTCTTCTTATCTCTCCAGGTTACACCAAGCATGCACCTCTACATGCCTCTTTGAGTTGTCTGCAGCCTTTGTATGTCTCTTTTAGTTAAGGTTCACGTCACTGCACCATACGTAAGCACTGGAAGGATGCATTGATCAAACACTTTTTTTAAGACATAATGGCATACTGCTCTTGAAAATTATGCTGTTTCTTCCAAAAGCTCTCCAGGCAAGTTTTGTACTCCGATTAATTTCTTCATCAATGTGACCCTCACTTGAATCTGCTGTCCAAGATAAACGTACGTGTCTGTTATCTCCAGCTTTTCTCCATCAATCGATAAATCTTAATTTCTTGTAAAAGTATTGCACATCACTTCTGTCTTCTGAAAGTTCATTTTTATTCCCACTTCTCTACTCTTGTCAGCAAGTTCCTGGATCATACTCTGCAGCTCTGATGGGGTAGTTGCAAAAATGACTACTTCATCAGCAAAACGAAGGTGGGTCAGATAATCTCCATTAATATATTGATCCCTTTGTTTTCCCAGTTCAGTGATTGAAAGACATTTTCCAATGTGACATTAAACAGCTTCGGAGATATGGTGTCACCTTGTATCACTCCCTTTCCAAATTTTCTGTGTGTTGTATATTCAAACAGCCGAATCTTTGCACTTGCATTCTCATGGATGTTATTAATAATATTAATGTATGCATCTTCAATACAGCAGGATTTCAGAGCCATTGTAACTGCTGATGGTTTCACCGAATCAAAGGCTTTTTCATAATCGATGAAAGCCATGCACAATGGAAGTTCATATTCCCCCGCTCTTTCAATTAGTTCTCTCAGTACGTGGATATGATCTATTGTGCTGTAGCCACTCCTGAATCCAGCTTGTTCTCTCGGTTGAGCCATGTCCAGTGTTACCTTCAAACGGTGTGAAAGAACTTTAGTGAAGATTTTAGAAACCACTGAGAGGAGGCTGATAGGTCTGTAGTTCCTGAGATCCTCAATGTCACCTTTTTATGTAGCAGGATCATTGTAGCGTTGTTCCAATCCTCAGGAATCTTTCCTTCATTAAGGCATCGGGTGAAAATTTGGGAGAGTACTGTTTCGATTTCTCCACTTGCTTCTTGTATGATGTCTACAGTAATTCCACCTTCTCCCGGAGCTTTTCCCCGTTTCATGTTCTGATTGCATGTGCAACTTCTGCTGGGAGGACTAGAAGAACTCTGGTACTGGTACCTTTCATGATGTCTGGAGTACATGTATCATCCCTTTCATATAATTTGGAGTAGAAATCTTTCACTCTTGTCAAAATTTTGCCTCTATTTCTTGTTACAAAACCATCTTCTTTTCTCAGTGACATATTCTGTTTTCTTTCCTTACTGAGATGTCCCTTTGCTATCTTTAGGCTTTGGTTGTTTTCAAGTGCTTTCCTCACTAGTTCACAGTTGAATTTCCTTACGTCTTCAGTGATACCGTTTCGTACTGTCTTGCATAGCTGTATATATTTCACTTTGGAAGTCACATCTTCATTAGTTGTCCTCATCTCTCTTCTTTTTGGCATCAACATTTTGGTTTTTCCTGATATTTAGTTCACATGCAACTTGTTCTTAGACCCAGCTATTTTTGTTGCTGTTTCCATAAGAGCTTTAGTTACTTTTCTGTTAACTTCAGAAATATCCACTTCTTCCGATTTTAGGCCTTCTAAAGCAGAGAATCTGTTCTTCAGCTCCAACCTGAAGGTATTGTGGTGTTTTTTATGGTTGGTTATGTCAATACATTTTGTTTGTCTTATGAGCTTGCCACGTTCGAATTTAGTGTTGAGGTGCATCTTACATCTCACCAATTTATGGTCACTACCTGTGTTGAACTTGTTTAGCACACTGCAGTCTTCTATGACGAATTTTCTGTTACACATAATAAAATCAATTTCACTTGTCGTCCCATTTGAATGTCTCCATGTACATTTCCTGTGTGGCTTTTTCTTGAAAAAGGAGTTCAAGATGAAAAACCCTTCTGCCTCTGCAAACTCAACGAGCGTATTTCCACGCTGGTTTCTGTTGCCGTGACCGAATTTACCTACTGAAGTTTCATTCTGTTGCCGTTGCCCTGTTTTTGCATTGAAATCTCCCATAATTATCTTTAAGTGCTTCTTACCTTTATTATTTAGATCACGAATTTCCTCATAAAATTCTTCAATTTCTTCTTTAGCATGACTTGTGTTGGGTGCATAAGTTTGAATAATCTGAGCCTGGTATCTTCTCGAGAGTTGGATAACGAGTCGTGCAGCTCTGTCAGAGGAACTTTCAACTTATACAACTTTATCCTTCAGTTTCTTGTTTATTATAAATCCAACTCCACTAGTTCTGCCAGTATCTGTCCCACGATAGTAGAAGAGATGTCCACTTTTTAGTTCAATGAGATCTTCTCCTTTTCTCCTTCCTTACCTCACGTAGCCCGACGATGTCCCTAATATCCAGATGTATTTCTGGTGATTTACCGCACCATCTACAATATGGTTTCCAACGCGATGTGCACACATTCAGCTCCAAACCATGACCTTCACCGGATGCTTAACAGTAGTCAGTAAGCAACTTGGATGGAATTCTTCATGCTTGAATCTCTTTACATAAATATTAACTCTGAATGCCATTAAGCCAAAATTCTGATTCATCACTGTAAATAGCATTTTTCCATAGCTTTGCTGTCCGTAAGACATGCTGTTTAGCCCACTTAAGTCTACGCTGTCTTTGATTTGCTGGAAACAGTGGTTTACGCCTGCCTTTTCAGCCACGTAAGTGGAGCAGCTTCCTCCTAACAGTAGATGTACTAACAGTAACATCAGTTACTTCAGACCATCTTTGAAGCAATTTAGGTGAACTGAGCCTCCTGTCTGCCAAGCTTAGCTTTCTGAACACTATGCCCTGCCTATTTGAAGTGGATCTAGGCCTTTCACTGCGACGCCTATTTTTTAATATTCCCAGTGTATCCTACTTTTTTAGTAGCCTAATAACTGTAGATTGATTACAGCCACTCTTTCAGCGATTTGCTTTGAAGAATATCTATCTTCATGCAAAACAACTATTTTTACTCGGTCTGCTGTTAACAATTCCGCAGATTTAACCATTATTGAGAATGCACACAAGTTATGTAGGGGATTTTAGGAAGGGAGTGTCTGACCCCAGGACTTAAACAATCCTTAAAATAGGAAGCTCGGAGATTCGGTCGAGAGTGCTCGATAGGAAAGTGACACGGAAACGAGGTAGAAAAAGAAAGGAAGATGCCCTTATTTATTACCGGGGTTCCAGTACCCGGGGTCCGACCGCTTAACGGGCCCATCCGACGTACGGCGGGTATTTAATGGTTCGAGCGTTCATAAATGTCTTTGATCGAACCTGAGGTTCCTCCGAGGCAGTCACGAACGTTGACCACTAGGCCATCAGCGGTCCGCACAATACTCTAGTAGCTCTACGTCAACTCTTATAAAAGCTGAA
Source organism: Macrothele yani (assembly GCA_039090855.1). Taxonomy (NCBI): domain Eukaryota; kingdom Metazoa; phylum Arthropoda; class Arachnida; order Araneae; family Macrothelidae; genus Macrothele; species Macrothele yani. The sequence continues at coordinate 140,406,736 of CM077010.1, forward strand.
GTATGGTTCGGATTGCCTTTGGAAGCAGCCAGTCAGGTAAAATAATGTTTATGATTGGCTGTAGCAACTGATACGCAGCTAATCTGAATTTCAATATGTTTGTGAAACACAATATTTTATGCCATATCTTAAGAACAAGAATAGCAACAGGAAAAACTAAGACATTTTGCATTTAATGACGTGTAAATGATGAAATAACTATGAAACTTAGTTAGTTAAAAAAAGAGTTAAACTTTTTCTGCAAGTGATGCAATACCTTGGCACACCACTGTATTCAGATCTTCGCTCTAAAGTGTTTTTCACTGCAGAACATGTAGTTATTCTGCTTGCTTAACTACAAGCTTTAAAGTGTTTGTTCAAAAAGGCCCCACCAACGATTAAATACAGATGTTAGCCCTTCTGTGAAGTCAAAAGGGGATGGTGTCAATGGAAGCAGCTACGTCTCAACAACAAACAAGCAACGTTGGTACCGCATACACTAACCACGATACAAAATAAATTTCTCTACGAAATTGCATGAAGTAATATTACGGGGTATCGATTCTAAAGTAGCAGCTCACAAAGATTATATGTTCAGATTAAAGTTGGGTGGAAGCAACATCATTAGTCACAATACTGGATTGAACTCCGTACTTCCGTGGCGTCTTCATACCATACAGATTTGCATGAGCATAAAATCTTACTGATGATTGGCCGAGATGTCCACGACTCGGCTTTCTAAACGACCTATGATGAGAACATCATCACGACACAGGTGCAGTATAAGACATTTCCAGAGGAGCACATCCCGCCGTTGATACTGCTATGATGAAAAAATCCTCGTCACATAGGAGCGGTAAAAGGCACTTCAGGAGTTCATCCCGCCATTGATACTGCTATGATGAGGACATCGCCATGACATAGGAGAAGTATAAGGCATTTCCAGAGGAGCACATCCAGCCATTGATGGGGCTATGATGGGAACATAACCGTGACATAGGAGCAGTATAAGACATTTCTAGAGGAGTAGATCCTATCATTGATACTGCGATATCATATATATATATATATATAGCCACCTGTCCCCGCACACAACAAAGCAAGAGTGCGTAAGCCTCAGCTTGTCCGGCAGTTCACTGAATTGAACAATTGGACGGATGTTTCCTCCCACAGCGTACGAACCCCTCTAAATTCAATTGTTTTGGCTATTTGCAAAGGGAGATGCGTGGTGCTCTCTACAACAATAAACAGGATTTTAATATCAGAAACACATTCATTTTCCACGGACTTAATGACACGTGTTCTTCTAAATGTGTTAGTGAATTGCCCAAAGTTTGTAAACGTATTGTTAATAATGATGGTACCTACTAATAATTTCCCTTAAATATTATGATCATTGCTATGCTATTACAATAAAAATGGTAATATGAAAGTGCCCACTTTCTTCACGAAAGTTCTAATACACTGAGACCAGAAACCATGGAATACCTCATTCTGGACAACGCAACGCTATCACACCTATTGCTAGTGGATGAATCCACCACTTTGCAGGTACTGTATATAGGTAAACGAAGGTCACTGCGTTCACGTAGACGGTAATTCAATGTCAGTAAGGAAGGAATTAACAGACATCGCTGAGGGCAGAGAAATGTGGCAAATGGACTTGAGTGTCGACATCTGTCCCGCACAGTTGCAACCAACCGGTGAGAGACAGTGTCACAAATCATCATGTAATTCAAAACGGGAAATGCCAAAAACGTCTTTACCAAAACCAACAGGCAATCGTTAGTAACAGTATCTTGTTGGAGCTCCCCGCTCACCAGGGTCCCATTGCTGACGCCATATTACAAGACTGAATGCTTGAACTGGACGAATTGACGATCAGCACTGGAACTTGGATGACTGCCCAAGGGCCTCCTTGTCGGATGAGTGCCGTTTCCAGTAATTACAAGCACATGGGAGGTTGCAGATGTGGTGTAAATCGCGCAAAGCAATGGACTCGGCATATAAACAGGGAATTGTTCAAGTTTAAGTTACGGTCAAGTTATGGTCTATCGCGGTTTCAACTGCTGCACGTTTTGATCTCTGGTACGTTTAGATGTGTCTCTCAACTATCCACTCTACATGTCCACCCTTGCGTACCACCTTCATCTGTTCATAGTCATCATGCACCCTCAGGGCAATAAACTCTTCCAACAAGACAATGGGCCCACCCCCAGAGCCCTGGTGACCATGGTTAGAAGAGCATTCCGAAAAATTTTCACAGAGGAATGGCCTCTCCGTTTACCGAATATGAACCCTGTGAAAAATCTTTGATGCTGTGGAAAGGTTCGTCTGAGCTTTCGATCTTCCAGCCAGGAACGCGACAGAGCCTTATGGACAACGGTACAGCAAGCACTGAAATAGATACCTTTGGAACGCTTTCGTGGCGTAGTAAACTTCACGCGCCACTGTGTGAAAAGCCTTAGCCGGGAAAAAGGCTGGCCTACAAGTTAGTAGTTAGGCATTCCATGATTTTTCTTCACTCAGTGTATATTTTGAATTTGATAACATCTGCATTTCCATCACCTAGAAGCGAAATTGAACCTCGAATATGGCCGAAAAGGCAACTATCATGGTCGACATAGATCGATCTTTCCAAGAAACAAATAACTTTTCAAATTAATTTAGCTGGTGTAGAGAAAGGGCGTCCACAGATAGATAGATGGATATAGAGACAAAGCAAAATTTAGTTGCACATTCTTCCCTTTCTTTGTTTTTCAAAAGGCATGTAAGATGACGGGGTCGGGCCCTACTAATTATTTCCCTGTAGTAATATCTTCTGCAATTATTTCTCATTTCAAAGGCAATGAAAGGTAAATTCAAACACACGTGTTGACACGTGGTACGTTTACTTTGTATGACGGATTGTGTAACACCCAGCAAAGCACGTGACTAGCAAGATCCGTTGACCGCAACCGGGTCGACGGGGTCTGATGTATAGGTCAAATGTCAATACTTCCGGCGGACGGCTAACTCTACACCAAGAGGATTTCCTAAGACGGAAAGGGGGGGGGAGAAGATTAAGGATATATAAAGAAGTGACACGTTCTCTAGAGAGGCTTTCTCGCGCTTCACCTGCCACGAAATAAGACGTGTTGTACGCAGAGAGTGTCGGTTAGACCTCTCGGAGTTTTTCGTTTTCACTGACGGAATGGTCAGGATTTTTCGGCGATAGGAGATTGACCGGAGTTTTTGACGGAACGACTCAAGTCCACGTGGCGGAGGGTCTTCCGGGATATCGGTAAGTTAGTGAAGTGTTCGTTAGCTGTAAATTTGTTGGCACGTGGAGATAGCCAATCGAACGGAACTTATTCTGTCATCTATTAAATTTTGTTTCGTCTAACCAAGGACTTGTTATTGGAGTTATCCATTGTCGTGAGCTGAAGTAATTACTGACTACACGTTCCAGTTTTTTTTTTCAACGATTGAGTTTAACTCCACGGCACTCAAAAGAACCTACGTCAGGCCCGTTTGAGAGATTCGGATTCCGTAAGGCATTGTGGCAGATCGAACTCAGTGGGTCCTGACAAGGCATGGTAAAAATTTCTTTGCTTATTTCCGCAAATAGATTTTACTAATGAGAGAAGACCAGCAAAATGCACACCTGTTCATTTAACGAAATGCTTTATACTGTAGAGATTAAAGACACTGGGAATTTATTTAACAAGTTTTTTAATTATCCAAATTAAGGCGAGAAAGCAAAGCAGCCAATGTCTCTTTTTATTCCAAAAGATGGATTTTTCCCCCGATGACCAATAAATGCGAGAATAAAAAAGAGCAACAGAAAGTATGAGTTTCATTTAAACAAAAAGTGTTTACGAATATGTTTGACAGTAGAGAACAGCAATGAAGACAATCTCAATTTATTTTAACACAAGAGTAATTGAGATACTGTTCAATGCGAAATAACAAAGAACATACACAAAGAAGAAATAATGTTTTTCTTCTTCTTGGCTTCAACAGGAGGACTTTGCTAACGCTGATTAATGCGAAAACACAGAGAAAAAAACACCCGTATTAATTTAATCAAGGGATTTTCCTACATGCACTGAATGTTCAGATACGAAGTGGAGAAAATCCCTATTCTTTTAACAAAGGAATCTAAGTAACGATGCTTCATAGGAGAAATCCATGTCGACACGACGTGTTGTTCAGCCAACAAAGGAATTTATCGAACAATAATTAAATGATTAATGCGAGGAATCAAAGCGGAAACCATTGGTATTCATTTAACAAAGCAAGTTGCTTGAAAATTCTTGATTACTGGAAACGAAGTTAAGACAATCTCTATTACCCTATGAACGAAATTTTTGCTGCAAAAATACGAAATAGAGATATTCCGTACTCATTTGAGAACGAAATTTGGGTATAAATTACTAACATGAGGTAGAGAAATAGCCTCTGTATATCTAACTAAACTTAATGAAATGCAATTTAGATAATCAGCTTTCATTTAAAAACAAAATTTAAGCAATAATGTTCAGTGCCAAAAGTATAAATGAAAGCTGTGCTATTAAAACAGTATATTTTAAATTGTTCTTACAAAAGGTGGTTAACAAAGGAATATTTGATGAATTTTACCAAAGCGAAAACTGCCCATATTCGTTCAATAATAAAACTAACAAAGTGCACTTAATGAAATAAGAGACAAAAACAGGACAGAGGTAGGTTAACATAATTTTTTTGTTTGCCGCCCCAGTGGCGCAGTTGTCTAAGCGATGGCTTCTGATCATTCGTTCGAAGGGGTCCGGGTTCGAATCCCGGTGAGGCATGGGTGTTGTGTTTGTCTTTCGGCACTGGCTCTCCCCTTCTCTGGAACCAGTGACCCTAAATTAGGGACGGGCGACTGCTTATAGCCCATTGAGTTGCTCACGGTGGTCGTTAAACCTCCAATAAAAACAAAACAAAAAAAACTACATAATTCTTTCGATTAAACAGAATCAATTTGCATTTATTTCGGAAAGGATATCCAGCGATGATGCTTACTTAATTCAAGGGAGCAAGGTACTTCAGAAATAATTTCCAATTGCCCGTCAAAGGAATTTAAGAAACATTTCTCGAGGGGAAGAAATAAAGTTGACCTAATAAATACAACCTTGGTTATTATTAATGCGAAGAAACACAGATCCCAAAAATAATAACCTCGATAATGCCTAATGACAATAAGCAAAGCAGGAAAAGAAATTTAATCTTGATAAATCTATACGAGGAAAGAAGCAAATCATGCAAATTTGAAAAATCCTTGTTTTTCTCCCAAAAAATGATTTCCTTATTATGATTAAGAATGAAATCAAAGCACAAACCGCAGGCATTCACTTAACGAAGGAATTTATTTAGCATTTATTAGAAATGTTAGCGAAACAAAATAGAAGTCAGGAAACATTTATAACTTTACAACAAAATAATTTAAGAAAATCCGTGTTATTTTAACAAATGAATTTAAGAATAGCGGCAATTTCTTAACAAATGACTTTAAGGAAATCCTTATTATTTGAAAAAATGGATTTAAAAACATCTGTATCATTTTAGTAAAGTAATGTAAGGAATTCCGCATTATTTTGACAAAGGAATTTGGAAAAATTCGTATTATTTTGATAAAGCAATTTTTAAGAAAATAAGCATTATTTTAACAAAAGAAATTACGAAAGTTCATAGTTTTTTAACAATGGAATTTAAGAAAATCCTTATTATTTTAACACAGGAATATAAGAAAATGCGAAATTTCTTAAAAAAAAAATGCTTATCATTAAGTCAAAGATAATTTAAGAAAATCTGTATTATTTTAACAAAGGAGTTTAGGAAAAGCCATTGATATTTAACAAAGGAATTTAGGAAAAGCTCTTCATATTTAACAAAGGAATTTAAGAAAATCACTGATATTTTAACAAAGTAATTTCAGCAAATCCATGTTCTTCTAACGATGGAATTTAAGAAATTCCACATTATTTTGACAAAAAAATATTTGATGAATTTTAACAAAGAAATTGAACAAAATAATGAATTACCTTTTTTGGATGTAGTTGTTTCCAAGAAAGAGCAGCATTTAGAATTTCGAGTGCTTAGAAAGAGTACATTCACTACTGTATTTATATCTGCAAATTCTTTCGACCCATGGACACACAGGGTCTCAACGTTTCGGTATTTGGTACAACGATCATTTGCCTTATGCAGCACTAATAAGCTTAGAAACGAGGAATTGGATTGGATCACTAGTATAGCGGTGAAATATGGTTATAAGAATAAGATGATTAACAGCTTGATCTATGAATTTAAGAATCAACCAACATAAATAAGAAAAATGAAAAGACAACATAACCTTTCCTTACTTCCCCACCATTACCTCCTTATTACGAAGGGAATGTAGCAAAGTACAGGACATTGGATTAAGTGTTACCACTCATGGCGACATCCTCTTAAAGAATAAAGCACCAAAAATCCCTCAGGATAAGACAGGAGTTTACATTATCCCTATATATACTAAATCAAGATGGAAGAACATCTGAAAAATACTATGTTGATAGCATTAAAAATCAACTCAGATCCCGGATTAAACAACATATGGACAATTGAAGAAAGCGAGAAAAAAATACAGCATTCGTTTAATATTGTATTGATAATAAATGTATTCCAGATTTTGAAAACGCCAACATTTTTACATACCAGAGTTCGGAACAACTGATAAGATTTTATCGGGCACTGGTGGTTGAAAAGACATGGGAGAATAATTGCAACAAAATTAACCCTATCAATATCCCATATTCTTGGAAGCAAAGCATCAAAGATGGAGTAGAATATAAGTATAAACAAAGGTATAAATCTGACCAACATGGTATTTCATATAGCAGATCTCAACTTCCGCTAGATAATTCAGGTCCGAATTTACATATCGGCTTACAGTATTTTTCCAATGGAATACTTTATAACGCAAGTTTAACATGTGACCCCAATGATGATGTAGACAATGGCATGACGGCCTCAGATTGGCGGTTACAGGTATATTTATCCAGTCCACCGGTGAAACTTCTACATAACAGCTTAATAATGGTATAGATTAAAACCGAAATAGCGTGTGCCTGAATATCGCACAGATGTTTGAGTGCTTCTTGGAGAAAACGGTTTAAAAGTATATAATAAATGAAAGATAAAATAATCCTTTACTTGGCTAAAAAACATCGGAGTTTCGATGCTTTTTAGCCAAGTAAAGGATTCTTTTATCTTTCATCTATTTTATACTGCTGCACCAAAATCCTTTGGATGTGATCTTTTAAACCGTTTTAACTACCAAAACTGTTTGCATATATAAACATGCATTTGCGAGTCCCTAGCCTTGGAGTGGTACAGAAGTGTGTTACTTGCAGGTTTTGTGTTACTATTCTTGCACATTTACTATTTGACTTGCCAAGTGCTTCAGTTTCATAATTTTCACCTTTTTAGTTAACTTAGCATTATTTGATTCTCATGCTTTTACTACTGTCATCAGAAAAAAACTTTGCACCCCGCAGGTCAATAAAATGTGCATACAGTTTTGTATTCCGAGCAATGTATGAAATAATACATCTTGTTTGTTAAATAGTTCAGCACATTATAATCAATCATATTCTTATGGTTATAGTATTTTACAAAGGAATTTAGGACAATCCTTATATTTTGGCAAAGCAATTTTTAAGAAAATCCTCATTATTTCAACAAAGGAAATTAAGAAATTGATAGTATTTTAAAAATGGAATTTAAGAAAATCCTTATTATTTTAACCCAGGAATATATAGAAATCCGAAATTTCTCAAAAAAAGAAAATTCTTATCATTTCAACAAAGACAATTTAAGCAAATCTGTATTATTTTGAAAAAGGAATTTAAGAAAAGCCGTGATATTTAACAAAGCAATTTAATATATTATTTTAACAAATGAATTTCAGAAAATCTGTATTATTTTAACAAATGAATTTTAGAAAATCTGTATTATTTTAACAAATGAATTTCAGAAAATCCGTATTAATTTAACAAATGAATTTAAGAATATCCGTATTGTTTTAGCAAAGGAACTTGAGAAAATTCCTGATATTTTAACAAAGGAATTTAAGAAATTCCGCATTATTTTGACAAAGGAATTTAGGAAAATCCGTATTATTTTGAAAAAAAAAGTTTAAGAAAATCCACATTATTTTAACAAAGGAAATGAGGAAAATTCATGTGATTTTAACCAAGGAATTTAAAACAAATTATCATTATTATTTTAATACAGTAATATAAGAAAATCCGCAATTTCTTGGCAAAGGACCTTAGGAAAAAAAACCCTATTATTTCAACAGAGACGATTTATGAACAATCTCTATTTTTTGAGACAATGAATTTTCATTTACATTCACCATATTTAAAGTAACAAAACGGAACACAAATCTATATGTATTTAACATAATAATTTGAAGTTTCTGCTAAAATGTAACAGTGCGAAATAAACAAAATTAATTCAATCTAGGAGTTCAATAATCTCTATTCAACAATCTCATGTTCAGTGAAAAGTACAAGCCTAAAGAAATATTGGTTACTCTAAAACTGGAATTTTGTTTTCTTGATAAATGCAGCCAAGAAGCAGAACATAAAAGGTTTGCTATTATTTAACAGACACATCAATACTTTTTTCAATTAAATGAATAAGATACAAAAATTTTTATTTATTTGGAAAAATATCGACTAGAAATTTGTCAGCGAGTGAATGAAACAGATGCAAATGCCTTGTTTTTCAAAGGAAGTAATGAAAAGTTCAGCAAGCAATGAGACGGAGATTTATTTTGCTCAAAGGAGATTAACACATATGTTCAGCTAGAAAATTAATAGAAACAAATTCCATGTGTTTCAGGCAGGAGGCAAATGATATCTTATTCTTCAAATAAACAAAGTATAACAAGCTGTTTTTATTTATCACTAATAAAAATTAATAGCATTTTCTAGTGGATAATTAACTGTATTTTACTTTCACAAAGAATGTTAATTAATTACATGCTCTTCAAATAAACGAAATATATACATGCCGTAGGAATTTCACAAAAATTGAACTAGTTACATGTTCTGAATGTAAATGAAGATGAAGCGTACTACATTTCTTTGATTAAGAAGGCTTATTGATCACGTACTCTGCTACAAGAAATAAAATGTTTCTTTCACTGAAGAAACTGTCTACTACGAGGTATGGATGTTAAATAATCAGACCGATTCTATAACTCTAGTTAATATAGGATGTTAAATAATGAGACTGGCGCTATAACTAGTTAATATAGGATGTTAACTAGAGTAATAACTATAATGAGACTGACGCTATAACTACGGTTACTATAGGATGCTAGACAGAGTTATACCGCTATAACTCTAGTTAATACAGGATGTTATCTGAAGTTGTAGTGCTATAACTCTAGTTAATATAGGATGCTAAATAGAGTTATATTGCTATAACTCTAGTTAATATAGGATGTTAAATAATGAGACTAACGCTATAACTAGTTAATGTAGGATGCTAAATAGAGTTATATTGCTATAACTCTAGTTAATATAGGATGTTAAATAATGAGACTAACTCTATAACTAGTTAATATAGGATGTTAAATAATGAGACTAACTCTATAACTAGTTAATATAGGATGTTAAATAATGAGACTAACTCTATAACTAGTTAATATAGGATGTTAAATAGAGTTATAACTATAATGAGACTGACGCCTAGTTATATATGATGTTAAATAATGAGACTGACGCTATGACTTCAGTTAATATAGGATGTTAAATAATGAGACTGATGCTATCACACTAGTTAATATAGGATGTTAAATAATGAGACCGATTCTATAACTCTAGTTAATATAGGATGTTAAATAATGAGACTGGCGCTATAACTAGTTAATATGGGATGTTAACTAGAGCAATAACTATAATGAGACTGACGCTATAACTACGGTTACTATAGGATGTTAGACATGGTTATAGCGCTATGACTCTAGCTAATACAGGATGTTATCTGGAGTTATAGTGCTATACCTCTAGTTAATATAGGATGTTAAATAATGAGACTAATGCTATAACTAGTTAATATAGGATGTTAAATAGAGTTCTAACTATAATGAGACTGACGCTATAACTACGGTTACTATAAGATGTTAGACAGAGTTATAGCGCTATAACTCTAGTTAATACAGGATGTTATCTGAAGTTATAGTGCTATAACTCTAGTTAATATAAGATGTTAAATAATGAGACTAACGCTATAACTCTTATTAATTAAAAAAAGCTTTCACTTTAAAATCTTATTACCTTCAATGTACTTCCATTCCGCATCAACACACCACTGCATCCTGATCTTCAGCTAGGCAAAAAATTACTATAGCTCTTCTGGAATGATGCCTAGTCATTCTGTTCTTCCCCACAGTAACTGACCCGAAACGAGTTCTCATGGGTACAGTTTTGACATTACAGAAATGAAAAGAATAGCAAGGGGCCAAATCTGGTGAGTAGGAAGGATGGTAAAGCACTGTGATACGTTTGTTGGCTAAAAGCTGTTTCACTTATTACACTTAACGACCTGGGCGTTGTCTTTGTGAAGAATGATAATACTTTCTTATACCTCAGCCTTCTTTGGCTCACTTGCTCTCTCAAAATCCCCAAAACGTGTTTGTAGTAATGTTTGTTCACCGTTGCTGCATCGGGAAATCACACTCCCAAAATTACACCATTAATATTGAAGAAAACAATAAACATGATCTTCAACTTGCTTTGTCTTGCTCTCTTGATTATTGATTATTATGGTGTTTTCCAATGCAAAGACTGTTTTTTTACTTCCAGGTTGATGGTATTGCAATATCTAGTTTTTACCACAAGTGATTACTTTTCTAAAATGTTGGAGATCGCCTGAATTTACTTTAGAATGTCAGTACAAATTGGCATGAGATTTTATTTTGGTTCAGAAAGCTTCGGAATCACACATCCTTATCATGCTCAGATTTTTGTGTAAATGTTTTCTAAAAGCTTCTTTATCTATGTTCTGCCATTTCTGCTAATATTTTTATTCATATTGCGGCAATCAAGTAATAGGACGGATTTTTTAAATCCCGGCAACACACACGGGTCGCGAAGGCATGTTTTTCTAATAAGTCATTTTTAACTTATGCGGTGCCAACAGTGCTTGCGTGAGATTGGCGCAGATAATTATTTATGCTGCGCATGAAGTTTTTCGGTGGAAGAACAATGGCACTGCTCTGTCGTGGAGCAGGTAACAAATATCCGGTTACGTTTGAAAATCCGCAAAACTGCATCTGAGACAGTAAAATCGTTGCGTGATGTTTGTCTATCTAGTGCACAAATATCACCATGCCATGCACGTCTGAAGGATGGGCGGAAAGATTTGGAAAATGACAAAAGGCCCTGACGCCTGATCTCGGTGAGCGCGTCTGAACTCATTGAGAAAGTTTGTGAAAGTAATCGATAAAAAGTAATCGTTGCGTGACCTTGAGAATGCCGGAATGAGAGCTCGGGGTTAATAAGGAGACGATTCGTCAAATTTTAGTGCAAGATTTGGCGGGAAAATTAGTTTGTGCTCGTTTTGTTCTGCATGGTTTGTCGGACGACCAGAAACATGCACGAGTGGAGTACGCAAAGGACATCCTGGAGAATGCACAAACAATGCAAAATTTTATCTAAAGCATGGTTGCAGGTGACGAGACATGATGATTTTGTTATGAACCTGAAACAAAGCGTCAAAATGCTCAGTGAATGTCGTCACAGTCACCTAAACGACAGAAGATCAGGTTACAAATTCCAAAATCGAGAAAACTTTTGTGTGCTTACAACAGCAAGGGAATTCTACATCATGAGTTCATTCCTGAAGGTACAACTGTCACTGGAAAATGCTTGCAGATCCAATTTGCAACGATTGTGGAAGAGGATGGTTCGTGTCAGGCCTGAATACAAAACGGATACCATCACACATAGCAGATATCTGCCAACAGAGCAGCCACAAAAAGTGTAATCAACCTTTCCTCCTATTCTCCATATTTGTCGCCGCGTTACTACTTTCTATTACCTAAATTAAAACTCTCTTTTAAAGGAAAAGATTTCCAAGACATTGAAGACATACAAAGAACTGTGACCACAACTATTCCCTCCATTCCAAAAGAAGAACTATGCAAGTCCTTCCTGTCGTTGGCTGATCGTCGCTCCTTGTATTAACGCAGGAGAAATGTACGAGGGTTGTACCGAAAGTAATGCAAAAGTGGGCATAACGTTTTTATTAACTGAGAGAGATCGTTCAAATTGCACATGTTATTAGAGTAACTCTTCCTCTATAGTAACCCTTCTTCTTCATTTCAGGTAAATGATGGATTCCAAGCAGAAGCAACTTGCTGTCATTGAGTTCTTGACGTAGGAAGGGTGCATGCTGTCCGACATCCACAGGAGGCTACAGAATGTTTACGGAGATGACATCACTGACAAGAGAAGTTTGCACAGATGGATGAAGAAGTTTATAGAAGGGGAAACCTGCATTGAAAACAAACCACGCAATGGGAGACCATCATCTCCGTCCACTGACACGAATCAACAGCTAGTGGATGAACTGATTCGGGATGAGAGACGATTTACAATCTGTGATCTTCTTACACAATTGGACTGTGGTCACAATATCATACAGAAGATGGTGGAAGATTTAGGGTATCGGAAAGTGTGTGCAAAGTGGGTACCTCGGCAGTTGACACCCGATCTGAAGGAGAGAAATGTGGAAGTCTGCTATGATATGCTGGAAGTGTTTGAAGCCAATGAAAACACATTTTTAGTTTTCGACCTAGTGACAAGGGATGAAACGTGAGCGTCTTTACGATCCGGAAAAGAAGAATCAATCCATGAAATGGCGTCGCTTCTCTTCACCAAATCCTAAGAAGTTCAAAAGCCTGCGACCAACACAGAAACTCATGACGTCTGCTTTTGGGGATGACAGGGGTGTCATTGTCCTTGATTATTTGGAACTTGGCCATACCGTGACCAGCGAGCGGTTCATTGAAATACTCAAGAAGCTTCGAGGAGCCATAAGGAGGAAGAGACCGAACAAGAATCTGAAAAGGATCCTCATTCACCCTGACAATGCGAGACCACACACATCTTTGGCAACAAATCAGGCGATCAGCAAATTAGACTAGTCGGCGGTTCCCCATCTACCGTACAGCCAAGATCTGGCACCCACCGTCTTCTACCTGTTCGGCCCAACGAAGTACAGAATCCGTGAACAACGATTTGATGACACAGACCATGTAAAAGTGGCCTTGAAGAAGTAGTTATAACAGTCCACACTTACATTTTTCCAAAGTGGATTCTAGAGTTTGGTTTAATGATGGCTGGAATACGTTTGTTGTGATGGAGACTATGTTGAGTAGTACCTTCGTATAGAGAACGAGTTACTCTACCCGCATGTGGAATTTGAACGACCTCTGCCAGTTAATAAAAAAGTCATGCCCACTTTCACATCATTTTCGGGACAACCCTCGTACTCTGAATAAATCATATTTACGTAAGTTTTCCTGCTTTTCCATTATTTTAAAACTCAGTTTCATTACTTAATCGTCTCACTGTGTACCCAGTCATAGATCATTTCAAACAACAGCTTAGATTTTGTCCACATTTCCGTTCTTAAATAACTCTAGAATTTGGTTTAGTGGATTCTGGAATTTGGTGCAACGATGTTTCTAGTCTTCATTGTCTTCCTGGTCTTCATTGAAACTCTTATGCCACCGAAAAATACGTGCACGTAACTTGCATTCTTTACTGCGCGTGCGTCTCACTTGATATACGAAAAGATTCGGTAGGCGTTTTCTTTGCTTTCACTTTTATTCGTTGGTCATCAGTTGAATTCGGCTTGAAATTTCTTAAATTTTGGCTGGACAAAAAACACGTCTACTTTCCCTGACACCTATCACCGAATTTAAGCAGAGAGTTAGATCACCGAATTTAATTTCCGGTTAACGGTTAACGGTTAATTTTCGGTTAACGGAAGTTCAACGTCAATGTTCTCCCACTCACTTTCAACCTAGGTTAATTCGCCACAAACAGTCTTATTTTGCAGCATTACTTCATATTAATGCGTGTACAATACAGAAATCAATGTTACTTACTTAAAACGGAACAAAAAAGATAGATCACAGGAAACCAAAAATAAAAATATGAATTCTTTGAATGAACGAATTTGTTGGAATAAAGCAGATATAATATAAGTTTCTTTAATAAAGAAATTAAATCATAAATGATTGTTACGCGAATATACACAAGAAACGAACTGCAATCTTCCAACATGCAGCATTATTTTATTACGGTTAAAAGAAAATAACGTAGCAGGAAATGTTTGTACTCATATATACTACGTGGAAACAAAACAGGACCAAATTGCAAATCCTTTGATCAAAGGCTTTCCAGTTAACGATGCTTAGATTGAAGACACAAGCCAGAAACTATCTGCACTCCTTCAACACAGGGAATTAGATAACAGAGCCAATCGGGAGGAAACCAAGCAGAAATCTTTTGTACTCTGCACTCTCTCAACATATTACTTTACATCTAATTACGCGGAACGTGTCGCAGAAACACAGTTGGAACATCTCACCTTCCATCTAGTCAGGAAACCCTCAAAATAATAAGATTTGGTTAGAATATATCTTGATTCCTGCTTCAACATTCTAAAGCTTTAGTTGACTGAACGAAATGAGATACACACACCTGCATTCACGTCTGTAATCATTTAATGAGTGATTCCTGCTTTCATTGAATGAAAGTAGCGAACCGGATTTTAATTTTGAATCAGTTCTTCAAACAAATGTAAAATTTGTCTACGAGGAATATTGCCAATTTTCTAGTAATACTTTCATGAAAGAGGTGATTGTCATACAGGCATTTGCAAACGTTAAGGCAGAAACTTGGTATTGGGAGATTTCTGCCGATTGCATCAGCTACTGTCTGTATTACTCAACGTCCTGTCGGTGTTGCATCATCCTACAGCGGTAGCTGTTGATAGAGTTGAAGAAAGCGTGCGAGCGTCAGTTTGCTTCCAGTTTTCATGCTGAGAGGTTTTGTACGTATTTCCTACATAGCGAAAAATGGCCAAAAAGCGTCATTAAGGTTACTGAGAGGGTACAAATAGTGACTTTATATCATGCAAGATACTCCGAACGTGACATAAGCAGAAAGGTGAATGTGAGCAAAACTTATATATTCACAATGCGATCATGAAATATGGTGATCATCATCATCATCATCATTGTCAACCATTATCAATCCACTGCTGGACGAAGGTCTCCCCAAGTTTCCTCCACAACGGTCTGTCTTGTGCCAGTCTCCTCCATGTCACTCCCCAATATTTACGAATTTCATCCACCCATCTCCCATGTGGTCTTTTTCTGGGTCTTTTCCTGTCCCTTGGAATCCAGTCTAAAATTTCGGCTGTCCATCTATGGTCTGTCCTTCTGGCAGTATGTCCAGCCCATTGCCATTTCAGGGATTTAACTCTGATCATGATGTCTTCCATTCTCGTCATTTTTCGGATCCACGAGTTCCTCTTCTTATCTCTCCTGGTTATACCAAGCATGCACCTCTCCATGCTGCTTTGAGTTGTCTGCAGCCTTTGTATGTCTCTTTTAGTTAAGGTCCATGTCTCTGCACCATACGTAAGCACTGGAAGGATGCATTGATCAAACACTTTTCTTTTAAGACATAATGGCATATTGCTCTTGAAAATTATGCTGTTTCTTCCAAAAGCTCTCCAGGCAAGTTTTGTACGCCGATTAATTTCTTCATCAATGTGACCCTCACTTGATATCTGCTGTCCAAGATAAACATACGTATCTGTTATCTCCAGTTTTTCTCCATCAATCGATAAATCTTCATTTCTTGTAAAAGCATTGAACATCACTTTTGTCTTCTGAAAGTTCATTTTTAATCCCACTTCTTTACTCTTGTCAGCAAGTTCCTGGATCATACTCTGCAGTTCTGATGGGGTAGTTGCAAAAATGACTACGTCATCAGCAAAACGAAGGTGGGTTAGATAATCTCCATTAATCTTTATCCCTTTGTTTTCCCAGTTCAGTGATTGAAAGACATTTTCCAATGTGGCATTAAAGAGCTTCGGAGATATGGTGTCACCTTGTCTCACTCCCTTTCCAATTTTTATGTGTGTTGTATTTTCAAACAGCTGAATCTTTGCACTTGCATTTTCATAGATGTTATTAATAATATTAATGTATGCATCTTCAATACCGCAGGTTTTCAGAGCCATTACAACTGCTGTTGGTTTCACCGAATCAAAGGCTTTTTCATAATCGATAAAAGCCATGCACAATGGAAGTTCATATTCCCTCGCTCTTTCAATTAGTTCTCTCAGTACGTGGATATGATCTATTGTGCTGTAGCCACTCCTGAATCCAGCTTGTTCTCTCGGTTGAGCCATGTCCAGTGTTACCTTCAAGCGGTGTGAAAGAACTTTAGTGAAGAAATATGGTGATACAGGTGAATTTATCGACTGAAAGAGAAGTGGACGTCCAAGAAAAGCAACCTCACGTGATGACAATACCATGAGGCAAATACTTGTGTTTTCTCCGAGGAGTTCGTGCAAGAAAAAGAAGGCCTTTCTACATTCAAAAAGGTCTGATATCAGCACTGCTTTCCGACGTCTTAGCAAAGATTTTGGATTATAGTCTTATAAACATAAACTTAAACTAACCATTGTCATGAAAAAGATGAGACTCCAGTTTGCGATGCGTCGTCAATCGTGAACTGCTTAGAATTGGAGCCAAGTTCTTTTTTTCGATGAATCAACTGTGCGCCAATTATAATCATGTGAAGCACATGCTCGACGACCAAACGGCAAAAGTTTTGATGAAAAATACACCGTTAGAACCGTGAGACATCCGCCTAGTCAGATCATATGGAGTGCTATCTCAGCATCCGGTACTGCTTCATTATCCTTTTTGCCGACAGGCACTACCACGACTGGTCGTTTTTATGTGGAGATGTTACGTGAGAAGCTGTTAACTCATATGCAAGTGCACAGATGCACAATCTTTAAGCATGATGGTGCTCCATGCCACAGATCAAAGACAGTAAAGGACTACCTGCAGAGGAAAAACATAACTGTGCTGGACTAGCCCGGTAATAGTACCGGCCTTAACCCAACTGAAAATTTCTGGACCGGTTTTTTTATTGCAGGTATAACGACCTCCGTGAGCAACTCAGTGGGCTATAAGCAGTCGCCCGCCCCTAATTTAGGGCCACTGACTCCAGGAAATGGAGAGAGCATGTACCGTAAGACAAACACAACATCCATGCCCCACCAGGATTTCAACCGGGACCCATTTCGGGCAAATGATCAGAAGCCATCGCTTAGACCACTTCGCCAGCGGGACGGCAGGATCAATTTAAAAGAAAAGGTAGCAGAGAAACAGCCAACGAATTCCCATCTCTGATTGTCGCGATAAAGTACGTGTGGTGCAAAGACATTTCAAGTGACTACTGCAAATCCCTCATTGAGATTATGCCATATCGTATTCTGTCTGATCTGAAAAAGAAAATAGGCAACACAAAGTACTGATTTGCTCTTTTTGTGTTTTAAAGAATGTAAGTATTCATCTGTGGTGTCATTTTTGCAAATATCTCTGGCTAGCAATTAGTTGTCTCTTTGAAAGTCTAAGCCGGCCCGGTGGCGCAGGGATCTTAGCGATGGTTTATGACCATTCGTCCGAGAAGGGTCCAGGTTCGAATCCCAGTGAAGTATGGATGCCGTGTTTGTCTTACGGAACTGGTTCTCTCCCTTCCCTTGAACCAGTGGCCCTAAACTAGGGACAAACGACTGCTTATAGCCCATTGAGCTGCTCACGGTGGTCCTTAAACCTTCAATAAAAAAATAGAGAACATCTAAATTTTCAATAAATTGACAGGGGGTCTTAAACTTTTGCAAATGACTGTGTAATTCCCTTCGGAGTTTGGGGGTTTAACGAGAACCGTCAGTATCACAATGTGCTACAAACAGTCGCCTGACCCTAATTTAGGAGCACTACTTCCAGGTAAAATCGAGAGCCAGTGACAGAAAGGCATCGCACCAACTGTGTCGCATCTACTACTCGAGTTTGGGACTACTAAGTAGAAAGTGTTCCAGACCACTGCTTGGGCGACTGCGTCAATTGGACGGCTGATTTGATTTTTTTAACTATGCCACTGCTAGGACTCGAGTTTGGGATCACTAGGAAGAAAGAGTCCAAACCAGTGCTTAGGCAGCTGAGCCAATTGGACGGCTAATTTGATTTTTTTAATTATGCCACATCTAGGACTCGGTTTGGGATCACTAGGAAGAAAGGGCCCCAGACCAGTGCTTACGCTACTGCGCCAATTGGACGGCTAATTTGATTTTTTCTAATTCGATAACTAGCAGTTTCGGTTTGGTAAGTAAAAAAGAAATCACTTGCATTCGAAGGTAATATTTCAAGAGTTTCACTTAGCACCGAAGTGTCTCCATAGCACTTACGTCGATTGACGCACTGCCAAAGCAAGAGAAACCAATCACGCATTTCCCAGTCGTACCTCAAACCAGAGAGAAGTTTATCTGTAGGCAGAGAGTCACGTGACGTCACGTTCGACATCTTCGTTCGACCACGTGACGAGCATGAAAGCAGCTCTGTTAGCTTCAGTTCTTTCATTTGCGGATTTCCTGAGTATCAGAACATGGTGTTTTGTTATAGCATTACATGCTTACAAATTCTTCCAACACGAATTCTATGCAAAACAAGAAAGACGACACCGAATTTTCGGTTGTATCGAGCACGTCGTTTAAATCATTTCCGACACGAATACAATTTTTCAGAGTTATTCATAGTGAAACCAAATAGAAATTAAAAAAATTACCAGGATTTCTACAATCGATAAAATATCCAGAAGTAGAAACACCTACTTACGTCCACCGGTGGTTGAAAAGTAAACCCGAAAATTAACGAATTGTGCTCAAAAACTTTCTCATATCTGAATTACACAGACATAGGAATTTTCTTTTCTTTTCTTTTTTTATTTGATTGGAGGTTTAACAACCACCACGAGCACCTTAATGGGGTATAAGCAGTCGCCCGTGCCCTAATTTAGGGTCACTGGTTCCAGGGAAGAGAGAAAAGGCATTTTCAAATTCAAACCATTTGAAGAAGAAATATAGATGAAAACACAATATAACACTATGCCCCGTAGAATAATAATTTTTCATAATGAAAACGTTGAAAATATGTGAAAAGCAGTGACGTACATTCAAGGCTAGCTGCGAAGTCCTGAGAATGCTCAAATAAAAGTCAATTATCAACGGTATTAAGATATGTCCATGCTTTCGCTGCGAAAAAAGCTCGTGCGCATTTGCTTCTGTGACTCAGTCTGGCGAGCGAAGCCAACGGAATAAAGCAAGCTGCTCTTTCAAAGCCTTCGTTGTTCTGATTCGAAGACTTTGGTACGATCGCCTGCTGGCGTTTCCATGACAAAATGAATGAACGTATGGAGGGGAATGGATCTTGCTTTGCGCACGAAACGGTTCTCTCAGGAAAAAGAAGACTTCAGCTTCCACAGTCATCCGCATGTTTCCGCCTGTAGCAGCACGTGCTTCACGAGGGTTGTTTCAATTTCTGTGAAGTGTCAATGAATTCAGATCAGTGATAATATATCTTAAATTCGTGGCTTTGTTCGATTCGAACTGTTTTGATAAATTTTGTGAAAGCTTCCTTGAATATCTACTATCAGAGCTTAAAGAACTCTGTGCTGCAAATTTTGATACAGCTCCACTAAAATATGAACTGAAGGTGTTTTATTCCCTTGATGAATACAAAAAGAAACCAGTAAGATACATTACTTGTTACATAAATTTGAGTAAATTGGACAAAGTGTTTAGTGAGGTGTAGAAATTAGAAGACCTAACATTAAGGTTTCCATCAACAACTGCAACGTCCGAAAGATATTTTTTTTGTAATTAAAAAGAATCAAGACATACCTTAGAGCCACATAAGGACTTGTACGTTCGAGCAACCTGGCTGATTTGTTAATAGAGAAAAACCTTATTTTTAAATATGAAAAACGAGTCGGAAGGAACCTTTTATGAAAACGTAACACTCAAGTTCACACAAAAGGAAAGACGAATGGAGATGATACACAAATAAAGTATCCAAATCCTAATCCTCAACATTATTTGGTATCATGTTAGCAATAGCATGTACCTAAAATAAATTACTTCTATTACTTAACAATAAAAAAATAAACTTCGCAATAAAAAAAAAAAATTAGGTGAGATAGCCCAGGTCTCGGACCAAGATACACCTCCGGTGAAAAATATTCTTCATATCATCCTCATCATCATCATTGTCAACCATTATCAATCCACTGCTGGACGAAGGTCTCCCCAAAATTCCTCCAAAACGGTCTGCCTTGTGCCAGTCTCCTCCATGTTACTCCCGCATACTTTCGAATTTCATCCACCCATCTTCTTCATATATATAAAGAAAAACCATTTAAAGAAAAATAATTTTTCAAATGATATTTGCTGAAAGCAGTGATAAAGGGCGAAAGATTTTGACATTTACGTCCCCTAGTGTGATAGTTGTACATTATTCAAAAGGGATAATGTTCCCCAACCTTATTGTAGCAAACCACACAGTAAAAAAATGTTTTTTCAAATGGGATTTTAGAAGCGGAGATAGAGCGGCAAATAGAGGTACACATACACCACTTAGCGACAGACTGTAGAAGTCAAAAAATATTAATTCTACGATACAAACAAAGCAAATAGTATCCTGTGTTAGAACAGTTTTTTTTTTAAATCGGACGTTTAGAAGCATAAGTATAAAGAGAAAGATATTAAAAATTTGTTCTCTAGCGCGGAAATAGTGAGCTATCTTGGAAAGGAAATACACGCTAAATATTTTCATAGTAAGTAGTATCTGACCGAAAATGTTTTTTTCTTAAATAGCGCTGAAAGCCCAATTTAAAAATACGGCGTAAAATGAAACGTAAACTTATGCTCTCTAATACCACACGTTTGTAAGAAGAAAAACTAAAATCATATGGAAAACATTTTGTACCCGAAGCGTGATGAAGAAAGAATTTTTTTAAATCGAGACTTTTAGAAGAAGAGATATCGACAAAAGTAAGATATACATCCACGCCGTCTTGGCAGAAAAAAACTATGCACTATTTTAAGCGGAAGGCATTCTGAAATGGCTATTTGTAGAGAGCAGTATCAGTTATCGAAAGAGTTTTCTAATTCCAGTTTACAGAAGAGCAGATTTTGCTAAAAATGCATCAGAAATACAAAAATACACTATCGCTCCCTGGCGGCCAAAACATTCTGTATCAAACAATTGTTAAATTATATGCCAAATATCCCACCAAGAGACCTATCCGATTGCAGAAAAAATGTCTTCAAATCCAACTTTTAAAAGAATAGATATCATGGAAATCGCGCTCTTCTTTACACCCTTAGCGGAAAATCTATGCACTGCAAGGAAGAAGAAAATTTGTCAGTACGGGATTTAGAAACAAATATATGGAATATAATTTATTTTAAATTCGATAGCATCTGTGCCTATGCCCTCCAGCGGCAAACGTACATAGTATAAATGAGGCGGAAAGCCATGATCGTTGTTCTCAAATCTCAAGCTTTGCAATAGAAAAATAATTTCTCAAATTGGACTAACATTTGCAGAGATATGACGCGCGCACACGTACGGACAGACGATCAGAGAAAGTGATAGCAGGATGATTCAAAAAGTTGCGCAATTCAGGCATAGCGCATACGTATCTACAACATTGAGCCATTCCATTATGACCACTCCCATTCTAGAGAAATGAGCGCACCTCGACACCGAACGGTGGCGCAGGTGAAAGTTCTCAGAGCAGTACATATACAGCTCGAAGACCCCCTTTCGGTTAGCAGAGTATTCGGAGTCAGAATGGAAAAAGCTGCCGGTTTACCGGAGTTTGATAAAGAACAAATTGTGATGGCATTGAGCCTCTGAACTATGATCTCGGAACCGGCGTGACTTGTGGGTTGTTCACGTGCTGCTGTAGTGAGTACGTATAAAAATTGGTGCACAGATGGTTAAACGACGAACCGTCGTCCAGCTCTGCATTCTGCGCAGCTCATTGATGCCAGAGGGGAGCGGAGACTGTCGCGCATTGTTCACAGCGACCGCAGTGTCACCGTGCGACAAATCACCCTCAGCTACAACAGTGCTGACCAGGGCAATGTGTTCACAGCGCACAGTTCGTCGCAGCCTTCTGCGCATGAGCCTGCGCACTCAAAGACCCAGTCGGGTCCCCATGCTCAGTGCACGCTATCACCAACAACACATGAAATGTGCCCAAAATAATCGAAATTGGACCGTGGATGATTGGAAGAAAGTGGCCCGGTCTGACGAATCAAGATTCCTGGTGCATCACATTGACGGGCGACCGCGGATGCGCCGATTTCTAACGGCTGCTATGGCACCTGGATGCACTGTTGGGCGAAAAAAGGCCGTGGGCGGCGGTTTTATGCTGTGGGCGAAGTTTTCTTGTGACACTTTAGGCCCTATCATCCCAATAACACAATCCCTGACAGCTGTCAGGTATCTGAACGTCGTTGCGGACCAAATTCACCCATTCATGGCAACTGTTTGCCTTGCTGGTGATGGCCATTATTAACAAAATAATGCGCAATGCCACACTACCAAAATCGTCAAGGAGTGGTTCGAGCAACATGCTATTAATGCCCCGTCCTCCAAATTCACCTGACATGAACCCAATCGAATATTGTTGGTTCGACTTCGAAAAGCGGGGTCTTGCTAAAACACCACCACTCCGAGATTTACGGAAACTGGAGGACCTGCTGTTGACATTATCTTATCAGATACCCCATGATACCTATCGTCACCTCATCGAACTGATGCTTCGCCGAGAGGCCGCTATGTTGCAGGTTAAAGGGGATCCTACAGCTTATTAGGTAGATATTGTAATGGGTCATCGGTGCATTTCTAGGTTAATTACAAGTACATGAAAACTTTAACGTCTACAAATTCAGGTTATAATCTCACCTTTATACCAAAACCCATAATTAAAACATATGTTGAAAGTAGCCTCCTTGTTCTTAATGGAAATGCGCGCTTTTTTCCCCAGGTTTTAAGCCACCTTCTAAAGCACGTGCATAATGTTTTCCAATCACTGTTACAATGTTCATTTTGACTTCATCAAGGGTGAGAAGATGAATCTCATAAATAACATCTTTAAGATACTCCCAGAGGGAATAATCCGGTGGTGATAAATTGGGTGATCGCGGAAGCCATAATTCTTTCGAGATGAGAAGGCCACCGAAAAATTCTTGCAAAAAATGTAAGGTACTGTCCGACGTGTGGAACTTGGCACCATCTTGCTGGAACAAAAAGTGCTGTTCGTTGACATCAAGGAGTTCCACGAACTGCGTGGTTACGTGGTGACGTCTTGGTAGGCGGAATTATTCACCGTCGTTTCAAAGAAAATTCATCCCACTATGAGACGGTGTGATGCCGCACCCCAAACGTCAAGTTTTTGAGAATACAAAACTTCTTTCATGAAAAACGTTTGGATTTTTACATGGCCAAGTCCTGTTGTTCTGACTATTCACATACCGAACGAGTAAAACCAGGCCACGTCACTGAATAAAACTGTGTCAAGGATCTGTATTCCTCGTTCTTCAACGAATGAGCGTAGCCACCTCAGAAGTTTATTCGTTTTGCCTTTATTTGGATCCTTCAGTTCTGGGACTAAGTGAACATACTATGGACGAAGCTTTCTGAGCACTACCGTATGTAGTGCTCGGAAAGCACTCGCAGCTTTCTGAGCACCACTACCTTATGTGCTCAGAAAGCACTACCGTATGTCGTACGTAGTGCTCATAAAGCATGAGCGTATGTAGTATGTAGTGCTCGGAAAGCACTCGCAGCTTTCTGAACACTACCGTATGAGCTCAAAACGCACTACCGTATGTAGTGCTCCAAAAGCACTCGCAACTTTCTGAGCACTACCGTATGCGCTTGACGATTGCAGGGCAAGTTTCGTGAGGCTTTTTGTTGGGGACCGATGCATTACTCCCTTTACATCATCCATTTTATCGTCAGACAATTAATCCACATGAAGGACTACTTTTCTTACATGGTACAAACCCATCCATGTGTTCGAAAGAGGAACCGTGACAGACCAGATGTACCGCAATGTCATTCTGCAACAATATATCCTGCTATTCAGGTGTGAATGGTACCTGAGTTCGTGTTTATGGATGACAACACATTTCCTCATCGAGGAACCGTCATGAAGAAATACACAGAAAGTCAGGAAATCACCCTGTTACAATGGCCAGCTCGGTCTCCCGACTTAAACCCATTAAGCGTGCATGGAACTCACTCGGGAGACGTATTGCAGGACATTTTCCACCGCCTAGAACTCTTCTACAACTTTGGACTGCACTAGTGCAACATAGGAACTCCGTACCTCAAGCACGGTTTGATTATCAAGTGCTGAGTATACCAAGACACTGTACTGCATGTGTCGCAGTGGCAGGCCAACATGCAGCATATTGAACACTATCTTCACCATAAATGTTTTGTGTTCTGCACAAGATGTGCATTGCAATTAGTCCCATTGAGCTATTTTCCTTTATTTTGAGCACTATGGCGGATACTGTATTTCCTTTTTCGTTCTAAATTTTTGTTTGGTTGAATATGCTCCATATTTAGAAAATTTTGGTTGCAGTTCAAAGGGTGGAAGTGTTGAAACGGATAGTATTCTTAATATTTTAGCAAGAGGGTATTTGGCCTAAGCAACATTCCGCACTCGATCCATCCTGCATAGTCTCCACAGTGCAAGCCGGTAACAGCGGTTGTATGGTGTCAGGCATGTTTACTCGGCGGGAACTGGGACCTTTGATGCATGTGGAACAACGTATGACTGGTGCCCACTATCGTGAATTGCTTGCTGGGTCTTTTCACCCAGAAATGTTGAGAGCTTTTCCAGAATGGCGACATTATCTTTCAAGATGACAATTCGCCGGGCCACATGTCCAATGTTGTGCAGGAATGGTTTGAGGAACACAGTTCAGCCTTCCAGCATATCGATTGGTCTCCGAACTCTCCCTATATCAATCCCATAGAGCACCTATGGAACACTATGCAACGGCATACCAGGCTTCTGGTTACACCAATCACATCCAGACACGCATTGAAGAATCCATTACACAAAATATCCTTTTAAGTAGGAGAATATACAACCAACAAGTAACAATATTACCATGAGAAGCAGAAATTTAAAAGTAAGGTTAAATTAGTCGTATACATCACAGACTCTCATGTAATATGTTCATTGTACTGTGATAGCATTTATATATTCTTCTTGCAACACTCACTGCCTTAAAAAGAAAATGATTTTAGAAAACCAAAAAATTGAAGCAGAATTTTTTTTTTTTTTTTGATTGAAGGTTTAACACGACCACGGTGAGCAACTCAGTGGGCTATAAGCAGTCGGCCGTCTCTAATTTAGGGCCACTGGTTCCAGGGAAAGGAGAGAGCCAGCGCCGTGAGACAAACACAACATCCATGCCTCACCGGGATTCGAACCCGGATTCATCTTGGACGAATGTCAGAAGCCATTGCTTAGACCACTGCGCCTCCTGGGCGACAAAGCAGAAATTAAAGTAGTTATATCGATTATAATCAATGCTATGAAAACTAATTAAATTTTCCGTCCAGCTGGTGACCTTCCAAACCGAATGTTAAATATTATTCATCGTTTTCCCCGTTGAAACTTTTTTTATTGAAGGTTTAACGACCACCGTGAGCAACTCAATGGGCTATAAGCAGTCGCCCGTCCCTAATTTAGGGTCACTGGTTCCAGGGAAGGGAGAGAGCCAGTGACGTAAGACAAACACAACATCCATGCCTCACCGGGATTCGAACCCAGACCCCAGACGGACGAATGATCAGAGGCCAGCGCCTTAGACCACTGCGCCACCGGGGCGGCGTTGAAACTTTAAACGTCACAATTCGCTTAATATTCAGAATGGATTTATGTCCTATCAATTCTTCTAAAATCTTTATCAGTAATTATAAGGAGCTGAAAAATGTGTGTGTACTTCTAAGCTGTATATCACACATTCGGAAATGGGTTAATTTATTCTGAGAATACTCCATGATATAGTTTTATTTAAATTTATGGACCTGTTATTACTTAAAGAAGTGATTTAATATAAGTTCAGAAGCGTAGTTCAATTTTTCTCTTCCTCATTTCGGCATGAGCGAATTTCCAGGATTCTACCATTCCGACACGTCCTAGTCCACGTTCTGGAAAAGTGAGGAAAACTAGATGGTGCTTTGTATGCTCCTTTGAACCGGTCGATATGTTTCTAGGTCGCTTTCGAATGATGCGGACTCGCGCACACATCCCGCTAATAAAGATGCTGTTGTCTTCTCCGGGAATCTTCCATTCACGGAGATCTCGCTTTTGCCATTACCCAAGAACTTTTGACCCAGCAGATTCTCTTGACAGATGGTGTCATGACCGCATTAATGACTAGACCTACAAAAGTCACTGTTCTCCACAAAACCTGGAGAAGGATGGCTAAGATTCCGACGTTTACACTCGCTTTGTCCTCGCCCATTCGAGCGTGGATGCTTCGGAGTTACGATTGCACGCATAAACGGAACTTTAGATAATGCATAATGTAGATATTTTCGGAAGAGAAAGATGTCACAGTTTCCATTTAAGCGTGTACTCGGAAATGTCATTAAAATTATTATGTGGGTTGCATTTTATGCATGCTGGCATTTATTTCCAGCTAAAATCCAAACGACTCACTAGAAGTTTAACTTATGATAATGACACATGAACGAAACAAATGACGTTGCACAAAATTTTCTGGCATGGTAAACACGAATGTTGAATATAAACCCCAAATCTTACATTTTTGTTTTCACTACGTGCAGTTCTGCAGTCTGTGACGGTGAAAACATGCGTCAAGACGACAAATATGCAGCAAGACGTTCAGTCCGCGTAGCTCAGTCGGGAGAGAGACTTACACAGGAGACACGGGTTCGATGCCCGTCGCAGACAAACTTGTATTTTCACAAGTCATGTGCAGCTTTCGAGGAATTAGTGTCAGAAAAGCTTGTTTTAGTTTTTCAGCTGAACACGTGGTACTGTACTGACCAATACGCTAAATTCATGCACATGGAAATGCTTGAAAATTTTTGTCTGTGTATAGCAAGAGATACGTATCTGATCCGAAACAAATTATAACAAACAATAAAATTTGCTTTGTCTAAACGTTTGTCCTCACTTTGGTAGCGCAGTAGAAAGAGTCATCACCATAGCAACAACCGAGAAATAAATATTTGAGACGTCATGCTTAGATTTGGTGTTTTCGTGCAAGTGTTCAATGAATGGAAACTTCTTTCCGGACTAAATTGTCTGACATCATCACCAAAGCACCAACTGAGAAAGAAATATTTGAAACGGCACGCTTAGTTACTGTTTCGGTTATGTGGTCAGTGAATAGAGACTGCTTTCTGGATTAAATTATGTGACGTCATCACCTCACCACTAATTGAGAAAGAAATATTTGTGACGAAAGGCTTAGTTTATCATGCTTTCGTGGAAGTGTTCAGTGGATGGAAACTGCTTTTCGCATTAAATTATGAGATGTCGTTATCTTAGCAACAGCTGAGAAAGAAATACTTGTAAACCCAGCTTTAGTTACCGTGTTTTCGTCCATGTATGAATGAAAACACATTGCTTTCCGCATTAAATTGTATGACGTCATTACCATAGTACCAACTAAGAAAGAAATATTTGTGACCTCATCCCGCTTACCTTTTTACACTTTCCAACCGTAGGTTGAAGAAGCGTATATGCTCCAGCTTTGTCCGTCCGTCCGTACGATAACTGGCGTAAAAATGGGTAGATGTCGATGAAATTTTAGTATGTAGTAGGGGACCAGCCGGGGACGAACCCTTTTGAAAATGGCACAAATGGGGTCAAACGTCACGACGTAGGAGCGGGATCATTCCATTATCCTTATGCGTCATAACTTGCGTAAATATGGTTCGATTTCAATGAAAGTTTACTATGTGGTAGGAGACCGCCTGGGGACGAATCTTATTCAAAATGGGTGAAGTGCGGTCAAAGGTTAGGACATAAGATCGGGATGGATTCCATTGCCCTTATGCGTCATAACGTGCGTAAAAATGGTTCGATTTCGATGAAATTTCAGTATGTAGTAGCGGCCCACCTGGGAACGAACGCTATTGAAAATCGACGAAATGTGGTCAAGGGTCAGGACATAGGATTGCGATCCATTCCATTGTCCTTATCCCATATTATTAAGGTGGACGTCAAGTAATTTTGCTTCCTATACTTCCAATGGAAAACATTTTGTACACATTTCCTTCACAATTAATGTGTTCCCAAGGATGAAAATTTGAACATTGATTAAAATAACTTCATAATATAATTTGGAAAAATTAATTTTTTCTAAAACATAACCAAAATTACATTAAAAATCAATAACTTTTCCTTTGGTGGTGTTGAAACCAGAGAAAAGATGGCGCGACCTGTACTTTGATGACGTCAGTGGACAAAACAATGTTGGGTTGCATAATTACGGTTATGGTTTAGAAAATATTAAGTATTCCAACTTATCAAATGAAGCTATTTTAATCGATGTTCAAATTTTCATCCTTGTAAACGCATTAATTGTCCAGAAAAAAGATGGGGCGACCTGTATTTTCATGACGTCAGTAGACAAACAAATGTTGAATTGCATAATTATGGTTATGTTTTAGAAAATATTAAGTATCGCAAGTTATAAAATGAAGATATTTTAATCGATGTTTAAATTTTCATCCTTGGAAACGTATTAATTGTGAAGAAAATGTGTACAAAAGTTTTTCCATTGGAAGTATAGGAAGCAAAGTTACTTGACGTCCACCTTAAAGTAGCAATTCTTGTATGTATGTACATTTTATTTTGAAAACGGCTCTAAGAATTTTGATGAAATTCGTTAACCTACCGTTTTCTGGTACTAGAAATCGATTTAGCTTGATCTCGACTTTAGAAGAATTAGTTTAGTGGGTTGAATAACCACCCTGAATTGTAACGTTTTTAGTGAAGGCGTTGTTCTATTAATGTTACCAATGCTTAAAAATCTTATGACGTCACAACTCGCGTTTGAGAATGTTGGCGTGCGGTCACGCCATCTGTCACATTACGTCTCGCGTTGTGTGTGGATCCTATTAAAGATTTATGACGTCACACTCTTGCGGCGGGCAGATGGTCGCGATTCCCATCTGCCTCATTACGTCACCCGTTGTGTGCGTATGTCCGTCAGCACGATAACTCGCGTAACAACCGTTCGATTTCAATGAAATTTTAGTATCTGGTAGATGATCACCTGGGAAGGAACCATATTTAAAGTGAACGAAATGGGGTCAAAGGTCAGTACATAGGAGAGGGATCCGTTCCACTGCTCTTATGCGCCATAACTAACGTAAAAAAGGTTCGATTTCAATGAAATTTTAGTATGGGAAAGGGGGCCACCTGGCGACAAACTTTATTGAAAATGGGCGAAATGGGGTCAAAGGTTAGGACACAGGAGCGCGATCTATTTCATAGCTCTTATGCATCATAACTTAGGTAAAAATGCTTCGATTGTGACAAAACTTTATCATGTTATTGCGGAGGTTAACTAAGCCGGTTCTGTTGAATATCATCGAAATGGAATCAAAGGTCAGGGCACTGGACCGAGATTTATTCCACAGACATTATTCTCATAACTTAAGTGTTAATTAGAGTAATGATTTCTGTAATGTTGGAAAGCGTATTATATTCAATGCATTGCATGATTTTACTAACTTGTTGTGTTTTCGGGCAAGTGTTCCGTGAATGGATACTGCGAATTACGTCAGCGTGTGATGCAACAACTGTATGACGTAGTACATTCCATTCATTTTTGTAATGTTCATGAAACAAGCTTTTATCTTTGGTCATTTTTCTTTGGGGGGTTTAACGTCTACCGTGAGCAACTCGATGGGCTATAAGCATTCGCCCGTCCGTAATTCAGGGTGACGTGTTCTAGGGAAGAGAGTCAGCCAGTGCCGTAAGAAACACACAACATCCATGCGTCACCCCGATTCAAATCCGGACTCATCTCGGACGAATGGAAGATTTTAACGCATTTTGGTAAATAAGTGCAGTGGAACGCTCTTATAGTAACGAGCCCGTATTTATCGAGACCTCGGATTTAAAGTGCAAATCGGGAACTATATCGATTGTTATATTGTTAATTAAAAGCTAATTTAAGCGTTTTAAACGAACAAAATTTATTGACATACACGGATTTAATGAAAGCTAAAATGATCAAAGTATTTCAACAAACGAAGTAACAAAATCTCTTAAAATTCTATATTTTAAGGGGCAGGGGAAGCCTGCTGCGCATTGTCTTGGTATGGAGGGTTATACATTATGGTATACAGGACAAATCGCAACAACGCAGTGGAATCTCGGTGCACTAGTGAAAGAATGTTGAGAGAAAAGCAATGAGCAGGCAGTACATCAAATGCTCAAGAAGGAAATTGTGAAAGAAAATATCCGTAGCCATCTCCGAAGAGCTACAGTATGCCTTGGGAATATGGCGTCAGCAGAGCTGAAAGCATGCGCTCAAGTCCTAGGTAATTGTCAAGTGGGTGCGGTTCTAGCACATGTATAAAGTGGATTTGTGGGCGCCGATTTCAGAGAATAATATGGGAGTAATGGAATGGGGTGCTAGGTTGGGGGGGACAGTAGGTAATTCCTGGAATTGGGTCCATTTCTGCTTTCACCTTCCAAGTGAGTGTTGCTCTGGGAAGATCCGTGCTGCTTACCTGTATCGTTAAAACAGCTGTCAACTCAAGTAGCTGCCAAGTAAGAAATCCTAAACTTTCATAAATGACAAAATGTTTAAGGGAAAACTTATCTGTAAACAACAAAGTAGCCATGATTAGAAATAAAGTTGCCATGTGCTATGATATTATCAATTCATATAATATAAACGAATATATATACATATATTGTCAGGTATGCATATTTTTACACAATGAGATTTTTCAGCACTAAACGGATTTATCGAAAATTGCTGTCGGTCCCCAGCACTTTACTATAAGCTGGTTGTACAGTACGCGAAACTGTACTTTCAAAAGTAGTTTTGCATAAAGCATTTCTTCATTAGTGCAATTCATAGTTTTTGCTACCGAAGACGTCCACCAATACTAAGCTGAAGATAACTTACATTTTTACAACGAAGTTTCATTTATTTAAAAATTAAAAGCGAAGACGCTCAATAACGTAACACATGAATTTGGTAAATTCCGTTTAAAAATCCTCTCCTTGAATACATACAATATATTGACAAAAGTCACCGGACACCGAGAAGAGAAACACCACATAGCACTTATTGATATACATTAATTCGGCGTCGGTCACCTTTGGCCTTAATGCCTACACTTACCCTTCCAGACAAGCTTTCGACAAGGAACACAGCGATAGGTATGCGTTCCCATTCAGTACAATCCTGGTTTTTATCGAAATTGAAGTAAATTAATATGGGGTTAGATGTAAGAATAAAAATTTCACTGTTTTATTCTTAAAATGAAAGAAAGTTCAAAATTATACTATGAGAATTAAAGGGTCTTTTTGTATAACCGCAGATGCTGGCACAAAATGAACTAGACTTGGAGAAACTTGATTTTGAATAAAAAAACAAATTTTTCGAAGTCCTAACTAAAAAGGATCATCGATTCCTGTCTTAAATTTTAATATAGCGCTATCCTAAACACATGTGACGTAATTTAATCTATCAAATCTAGAAAATTAGGAGTAGTAGTGGCGTTAATTTCTTCTGTATTAATTTTATATGCTGTTCCATTTTATATGAATCAGCGAGGGAGAGGGGTAAGATTTTATTTTTTAGGACGTGGTGTATTTTGAATAATTGTGGGGAATTGAGTTTTATTAACTTGAATTGGGGCTCGAGAAGTGGAACTTCCTTTTAGAGATTTAGGGGGTGGTTTAGTTTTATATACTTTTTTATATATTTTATACTCTGGATAGCTGTGTGGTTCCAGGATTTATTTTTAAAGTAGATTTATGAATTTTGTTTTGAAAGCAAGGAATAAGGATTTTCCTTTAGATCCAGGTTAATTAGTTTAAGTAAAAATGAATACTTTGTAAGTTTACGATCATAAGGTTGAGCAAGAGGCAATTAAAAGAAAAAATATACACAATCCTATCGCTAACTGTTACACAATCCTATCGCTAACTGTTGCTTAGTAGTAGGCCTTGGTTACAAACTTCTTATGCGGCGCTCTAATTCATTCTATAGGTGCTCTATGTGATTAATATCAGGCATCAATGCATTTTCCTGCTGGTACCAACAAGGCTCGGTTCCATAGTATTGCCACAGAGTTGTTAACGCACAATTATCCACAATATCGACGTAGACGTGCTGGTTAAGAGATTGCTCCACGATAACCAATGCACCGGGACGATATCACGAAAAACATCCCCACACGAGTACACTGCCAGCTCCAAACTGTACCGTAGAAACAGTACACTATGGTAAATAGCGTTCCCCGGATGCCACCATACACACACACACGGCCATTAATCTGATGGATCGTGTATCTGGATTCATCAGTCCAAAGGACCCGTTTTCATTGATCTACGGTCCACTATAAATGTTCCACCATGCTAAACGACGAGTAGCATTCCAAGTACAGATGAAAGGCTTATGAGCAGCCGTACGACCACGGTAACCCATTGAATGAAGTTCTCTGCGAATGGTACGTGTACATACCGAGATTCCAGCATTTGTACTCACCAGTACAGGGAGGTCTTGTGCAGTAGTCCGTCGATTAGCTGTAACGACTCTCCTTAGGCTTCGACGTCCTTAATCACTGATTTTATTTGGTGTGTCGGTACCGCTTTGCTGCTTTGGGCACGCCATGTGTCTTCCACTTATTCAGTACATCCAAACAGTATGTTTAAACGCCTCTCGGTTTCTCTCACGTACAACTAACTAATATAACTCCCAACAATCTTTCCTTTCTCAAAGTCAGTTGGCTCCCGCCGCGAAATTTTCACTCAACCTCACAGTGCGATATGATCGCGGTCAGCTGCAGGATCGATTTTTATACCGTTTGTAGCTGTGCCGTATATCTTAACAGTGCAGCGGATCCGTTCATTTACTTTTGAAGCGATGCCCGGTGACTTTTGCCAATATAGTGTTTATACAAGTAATGTTATATTAAAAGGGCGATAGAACGTCAAGAATGTTTAAGAAACATCTTTGAGGTGAATCTGAAAATTGTATGCAGTAGGATGTAAACTTCTATCGGTAGATGGCGTGATATCAATTTCTCGACAATGATTCTAAATTAACAGATGTGATAAATGCTGTCACTGAATGAATATGGAAGTTTTTAAAGAAAGCTTTCCCGTGACTAGTATTAAATTTCTCCCGCGGTGTTTCAAATTGTTTTCGTAAACCGCACTACTCATGAGGAGAAATTACATTACGTGGGCGTTCATGTAAATTAAGACTAGAAGTTAACTTATTAACGACCGTCTACCGAATCACACGTTCATAAAAAACAGCTTGTTGCCGGAACAACTAAAGTATGCAAATATATTTGGGAACGGTAGTTACTTAAGTTAAGAAAAATAATTGCGACAGAAGAAAACGGCAAAAACTTATCACACGGAGAATGTTGAAAAATGAGAATGGAAACCTCTAAATATCTTGACATGCTCGAACCGAAATACAGCAACCAAGTAACTAAGCAGTTTTTAAAAGTGAGTGCTGCTAACGGCAAATGAAAAAAAAAACATTAAAATGTTCTTACTATCATCTCCGTAGCTTTCGCTTTTTCATTTTGAATCGCCGTTAAACAATACTATCCAACAGTACTAATCACTGTTCTAGTCTGCTATTATATGGTTACTAAGTACTCATTCAGGTTAGAACTAAACATTATATGCTATTTATCTCAGTTAGGACGGTTGTTTTTAAGTTTTAAAATACTATTAATATATAGGGGACGTAGCCCGTCCTGTGACGGAGTTAATTTTTTTTTTCTCAATTGGGGGTTTAACGACCACCATGAGCAACTCAATGGGCTTATAAACAGTCGCCCGTCCCTAATTTAGGGCCACCGGTTCCAGGTAAGGGAGAGAGCCAGCGCCGTAAGACAAACACAACATCCACGCCTCACCGGGATTCGAACCCGGACACATCTCAGACGAATGGGCAGACGCCAGCGCTTAGACCACTGCGCTACCGTGGCGGCAGTGAAATTTTAATTGAAGCAGGCTGAAAATAAATCAAATAGACACCGAATTTCTGTACGGAAAAGTAGTAAAACTTATATAGTAAAAACTCATTCATGTTAGAACTAAAAATTATTTGCTATTTATCTCAGTTTCCCAAAAGACCTTGCAATAAATAACAATCTCTATAAAATATTTGTCGTTTAATAATTGTAGATTAGAGCGTTTAGGTAGATCGATATTTTGCAAACAGTGTAATATAATCAGCACTAAACTCGGAAAGTTGTTTTCGTGTAAACTTACCGTAATAACTTTTATTTTTCTCGTTAAATTAATTTTTCTCCGGCACACTTGTTATTCCCTTCACGGCTTGTTTTAAACTGTCCTATTCGACGGTTTGTTTGAAACTTCATACCGAAGCTTTTTCTACATAATATTAATGCGACATCTGGTATTACAAATCGGAACTATCTAAATTCTCGACAATGTGCTATTGTGGCGACATCTGTTTTTAGATGCAATCTTGCTGACTTTGGTATCTCAGTATTTCGGGTTTTATAGTAGGTTAGAGCGTTTGGATAGATCTATATTTTGCAAAATGTATAACAAAATCAGCACTAAACTCGGAAAGTTAGTAAAATTAAAAAAGTAAAAATAATTAAATCTTACAAATTAATATTCAAATTGTGCTAAATTAAATTAATATACAAACGCAACTTGCCGCGATATTAAGATTTTAATTCGGAATTTTGTAGATCGGATATGTAGAATTGATAATCCAACGTTTTCAAATTAGCACGTGATCACCCTGACATCTTAATGTGATCGCGTGAAAACTCAACTTGCTCTGATATTAACAATTCAATTCGAATTTTGTAGATCGGAAAAATAGAACTAGTGTAATTAATAATCCAATGTTTTTAATCATTACGCCATCACTTTGTGATATCTAAGTGATCTCGTGCTATTTTACAGCAGGCAATCATTTTGACATCACGAGAGCTTATACGAATCGATCGATTAGTGAAGGCGCAACAATGAAGACGTTGCTGTGGTGTCAAGCGTTCCAGAGAGACAGACAGATAGATCTGAGTGTTTACATCATTAATTGTTACGCTGTTAGAGCACTTTTAAGTTGTTGTCACCCTATTGGGTTACCGTATTTATTTGTTGAATGGGCACGCGCTTATTTGTTCGATTCACATGCGCTTGAGTGTTTCAGCACAGATGATCATTTGCTTATTATTTTCTGGAAACTGTTATTTGCTACTACACTTTTTCGTCGTATCTTCGTATCAGTGGTGCTTTATTCATGTCTGGTTCTGTACCTTACTATTTCTCGCTGACGCTCCACAAATGCGCATTTTAAATATTTTCTCTATATCCCGCAGTTTGAATGATATCCTAGTTGAACTCTTAAATACACCACTAGGAGCACTGTGTTCTTATAATTTTTTTTTTTGTAGAGTTTCTCACGGTGTGTTTAACAACCACCGTAAAAAATTCTAAGGACTGTAAGCGACTGTTCCTCCCTCATTTAGGGTCAGTGGCTCAGGGGAAGAGCCAGTGCAGTAAGACAAACCCACAATGGATGTCTCTTCTGCGACTCAAATCCGGTGCTTTCTCTGACACGTGGTCAGAAGCCAGCGCTTAGATGACTGCACCGCAGTGGCGGATCACTTGTACTTGTTCCTGCAGTTTCTTGGCCTAACGTGATATTAATTTTCCATTATTTCTAACCTCTGGAGACGTTTGCTTGTGAAGCGACTTATTTCTATACTATGTGCAGTAGTGCAAGCATCCATTATAATTACGGACTGCATGACATCAAGGGTACGTATAGCCTCACGAGATAACGTGTTTTCTATGTACTGGGTGAGTCAAAACTTGCAGGACGCCCTTGTATTTCAGAAACTGGAGGGAAAATGAAATATATGAATATCCCAACAGAAAATCTGTGAGGGAGCCTATCTTTTAGGTTATTTCCGGAACATGGCAGCCATCTTGAAATACGCCATATTGGATCAAGGTAAAATTCAGATGGTAAGTGAGTCATGCTACATATCAAGCAAAACCAGAATTTTCTCAGAAATTTATTGCCGCAAGTTTTTACGCTCACTCGACTCTGAAAGAAAAAACCGCCGCAGAAGTAGGTGTTCAACCCAGGACCGTATCTGATGTCTTTGTCTGCGTGCGTATGCAACTTTCATTCAAGCAGTGGAACCTGGTGAGCACCCTATTACTGCGATGATACCACGAAAAGTCATTCCGTGTAATTTCGTAGTGGAATTCCTGCTGTGTCCTGGTACGCATGTGCAGTACCCACGTCTTTACTTGCTCATTAGGATCAATCGTCCTTCAGCACAATATAAACCATTGGGTGAGAGGTACCTCGTTATGTGGAAAGGTTAGGACTACTATAAGTCCTTTTAAGTACATCTCTTATCTTCTTCTCTTCAAGTAGAAATAGGTCGACCACATCTTGGCGCCTTATTGGGTCATATCCTTCCTTCCTCGTATCCGTTCATCCAATTGCTAACAGCCGTTTTCTTGAGGGCATTTTTAACCTGGTCGTGATCGCAGAAAACTTTGTATCCCGCTTTCTGGTTACTGCAATAAGACTCAAAATGTGTTCTGTTTTACTGTTACTCATCAACTCACCTGTGTTTTTTTTTTTTTTACAACTTACACTAGCCGACTAGTAGCCATGAACCGAGTCCGATTTATTTACTACGTAAGCGCCAAACGTCGTCGTGTGTGCTGCAGAGTTGGAAACGGGCGAAACCTTTTGGATCCTGGATCCGGATGTTACATAATTAGAACCGACCCGGACCTTATCGGGACAAATATATACACTGAAGTGCCAGAAAAACTGGTACACCAGTCTTACACTTGGTAGGTCTACAACGGGAGCACAAGTCTGCAGCAATACGACGCGGCATGGACTCCACTAGCTTCTGTAAATATACTGTAGGCATGCACACCATACTTCCTGCAGAGCGTTCCACAATTCAGTTGTATTCTGAGGTCTGGGATTCCTGTGCTCGATAGCGCGTTGCTTGGTATCCCAAATGTGTTCTATCACGTTCAGATCTGGGGACTTGGGTGATTATGGCAACACCTCAAACTCAGATGAATGCTCCTCTAACCATAATGTGGCGTTCCGACGCTTGTGTGGAGGTGCATTGTTCTGTTGGAGCACGCCCAACCCATCAGCATGAATTCAGAACATGAACGGGTGTACCTGATCAAAAAAGATGCGCACATAGAGTTCACCGGTCACCGACGTTTGTAGACGTACCAGGGGTCTTAGTGAGGTCCATAAAAACACACCTCATACCATTACAACCCCCCCACCAGCCGGTACAGTTCCCTGTTGACAGACGGGATCCATGGCGTCATGGGGTTTGCGCGCCACATACGAATCCTTCCATCTGTCCGATACAATTGAAAACTCGATCGTCAGACCAGGCTACTTGTTTCTAGTCATCAAGTGTCCAGTGGCGGTGTTGGCGTGCCCAAGAGAAGCGCATAGCTCTGTGTCGTGCACCCATCAAGGGGACTCGAGTTGGGCGTCAGCTCCCAAAGCCCATATCGTGCAGGATACGTTACACAGTCCGGACGCTGATGCTTGTTGCGGCTCCAGCATTGAATTCCGATGATACCTGCGAGAGTGTTGCACGCCTATCACGTGAAACGTTTCTTGACAGCCGACGATGCACACGTTCACCCAATGTCTATTTTTACGGCCACAATGGTATCGTAGGTTGGAGGTTTTGCCGGAATTCTTGTAGTCACGGTACACCGTTGCAATGGTCGTTTGTAAAAATCCGAACTTCGTTTCTACCTCCGAAAAACTATGGACCACGTCACGAGCGCCAACTATGACACCACGTTGAAAATCACTTAAATCGTTATTACTTGTCATTGTCATGCCGAAAACAGCTCTGACAGCTGGCAAGGATTTCTATCGCCTAATATATGCTCTGGCAGACGCAACCGAGTACGCGCATTTGTGACGTTGGTATGTATTTTGCATAAGCTCGTCTGTACGAGTTTTTCTGGCACTTCAGTGTATATACACAATATGCTATCCTAATGTCTTAAAAGAAAAGTGTTTGATAAGTGCGCCCTTCCAGTGTTTACGTATGGTGCAGAGTCGTGGACTTAACTAAAAAAGACATACAAAGACTGCAGACAACTGAAAGAAGCATGGAGAGGTACATGCGTGGTATAACTAGGAGAGATAAGAAGAGGAAGTGTTGGATCAGGAAAATAACAAGAGTGGAAGACATCATGATCAGAGCAAAATCCACAAAATGGCAATGAACTGGGCATATTGTCTAAAGG
The DNA here is from genome assembly GCA_039090855.1 of Macrothele yani. Classification (NCBI taxonomy): domain Eukaryota; kingdom Metazoa; phylum Arthropoda; class Arachnida; order Araneae; family Macrothelidae; genus Macrothele; species Macrothele yani. The sequence goes on from CM077010.1 coordinate 140,445,495, forward strand.
ACGGACCATCGATGAAGAACCGAAATCTTAAAATGGATTCCCAGGGACAGGAAATGACCCAGAAAAAGACCACAAAGGAGATGGGTGGATAAAATACGAAAGTATGAAAGATATAACGTACAAGTGTGTCTGCGCCGGGCATCGAAAGCGGGTACCCTCACTTCGGCGTAAGTTGCTCTCCCAACTGAGCTACGCGGACATAAGCTCTCACTGCTATATGCCTTTTTCGCATGTGCGTCGTGCGGTGCAGGCACGTCACAGGGATTAACATGGAGTAGACTGGCACACGACAGGCTTGTGCAAGAAACTTGGGGATACCTTCATTCAGCATAGGATAAATAATGGTTGACAATGATGATGATGATGATGTATATATATACACAGGGCGTTCATGAATTCTCTTCACAGTGGGTATCGAAGGTTATATGGTCTTAGGTTACATAGAAATTATACAAATATACATATCAAGCTTCAGAATATGCTTCAGAGTAACACCAATTTTCACTAGCTTCTGATGAGTTGATAGTTTCCAATATGTTGATTTCACCACTGCCCCACCAGTGTAAGGGACACTCATGAAATCGACATTCACATTTTAGAAACCTTTAACTCACCACAAGCTTGTGAAAATAATTGGTGGTGTTATGAAACAACTTCTGGTTTCTTAATGAGACGAAATAACTTCCAGCACTGACTCTTCCCCTTTTTGTTTTCAGAAAGCACGTATTTGCTGGCCTTGACGACTTGTTAATCTCCCTAATATTAAATTCATCCACATTAATAAGTAAGGCATTAATTCCGACACGACGTTGTATGGGAACGGGAGATTAGCACGTCAAACGAAAATCTTTGAATGCTCGATGCAAAAGATGCCATGTGAAAAGTAACTCTCAGTCATGCAATGTGGCACGAGGGGTGTGAGAAAGTGAATCACCAGAGAAGCAGCCGACAGACGTTTGCATGGGTCTCGCTCCGGACAAAAGCACTGAAAACATAGGCAAAGGAAAAATCGTTTTACGATATGGTGTCGGAGACTCTACTGTCTGCGCGATATCGTCGGCCGGTGGAAATCGTCGTTGCTTTAAGAAAAAGACGGCAGTATTGTTGTATGACAAATCATTTTCCCTCCGCTAGCCGCAGCATCGAGCACAAAACTCCATACTACGCATTTTTCGGCGAAATATTTCGTTTTCCTTTAAAAAATAAAACGGAAATAAAACCGGGTTGAAATAAGGTTAGGAACACCTTGACCGGACCCATTTGACCTGCAAGAAATTGTCGACACGTTGAACCTCTGACCCGAGACCCGCTTCCGTCTCTAGTGTGCTGGCACTTCAGTGCACGGCAATGAAAGTTGTGACGTACTGCAAGTGCGAAACACGTGTCAAGACGACAAATATGCAGCAGTCTTGAGGTCAAGAGTGATTGACAAGCTAATAACGAGATATGTCTAGATCTAGCAAAATGTGGTGAGTATTCGTGGAACATGTAAGCGGTATTTTTCATGCAGATATATTTTCGTATTCTGTGGTAAATAAACTCATCGCCAAAAGAGTAGTTGCACCCAGAAGGAAGCAACCGACAGGAATGAAACTTGGTGCGTAGGTTTGACATCGTGAGACATGCAAAGGGTTCAAGTATCACGCTAGGCCTCGAATGGACGCAAGCAAGGATGGGTCATGGCCCTGTGCGTGACCGGCTATATAAGGTCGTCCCGTTGCACACGCTTGCCATTATGACTCGTGCTGTTGTGGTGGTTTCATCCTTTGCAAGTGAAGTATGCCTCCGAGAAAAGTTTGGAAGCAAATTGAGCAGTTGGAGGAATTGGAGAGGGGACGCGTCGTCGGACTACGGGAAGCGGGATGGTGTTATCGCCGTATTGTGCGCCATACCGGTCGTGCGGATATCACCATAGCATGCTGTTTGCGGCAGTGGATAGAACAAGGCACGCAGCAGCGGCAGGAATGTTCTGGGAGACCTGGACGAAACACAGAGACAGAGGACCGACGAGTTGTCCAACATGATCGGAGTGACCCAACAGCCACGATTGCTGATATTCACCAAGCAGTGGTGCCGTCCCTCTATCGTCCGATTAGTGCTATCACCATCGGCAGATGGCTGCACGACGTAGGACTACAAGCACACAGACCGTTACGACGACTACCCTTAAAAACATTGCATCGTCGCCAAAGACTGCGATGATGTCGTGGACGACTGTCACGGAACCACTCAGAATGGCAGTGACGAGTCCCTCTTTTTCTTGGAGGAGTCGACCACCGAATCCGTGTGTCGAAGCACCGCGGTCAGCGCCATGACTAAAGGTGTGTTGTCAACCGTCCCACGTCCAGAAGGCATGCAGGTGTCATGGTGAGGGGTGCGGTTGCTTACGATGTCAGATCCCTTTTGGTGTTCATTACAGGCACTTTGACAGGCCAACGTTGCGTTAATGAGGTCCTGCAACCAGTGGCCCTACCTTTCCTGAACGCTCATTTCGGTGCGAGTTGCGAACAACACAACGCTCGTCCGCATACTGCTGCTGTCTCGAGAGCTTGCCTTCAAGGCGCTGACACTCTACCATGGCCAGCCGCATAGCCAGACTCATCGCCGATTGAAAATGTGTGAGATGCTATTGGATTCGCTATTCAGAAAAAAGGTGATATTGAGGATCTCAGGAACTACAGACCTATCAGCCTCCTATCAGTGGTTTATAAAATCTTCACTAAAGTTCTTTCACACCGCTTGAAGGTAACACTGGACATGGCTCAACCGAGAAAACAAGCTGGATTCAGGAGTGGCCACAGCACAATAGATCATATCCACGTACTGAGAGAACTAATTGAAAGAGCGAGGGAATATGAACTTCCATTGTGCATGGCTTTTATAGATTATGAAAAAGCCTTTGATTCGGTGAAACCATCAGCAGTTACAATGGCTCTGAAATCCTGCGGTATTGAAGATGTGTACATTAATAGTATTAATAACATCTATGAAAATGCAAGTGCAAAGACTCCGCTGTTTGAAAATACAACACACATAAAAATTGGAAAGGGAGTGAGACAAGGTGACACCATATCTCCCAAGCTCTTTAATACCACATTGGAAAATGTCTTTCAATCACTGAACTGGGAAAACAAAGGAATAAAAATTTAATGAAGATTATCTAACCCACCTTCGTTTTGCTGATGACGTAGTCATTTTTGCAACTACCCCATCAAAGCTGCAGAGTATGATCCAGGAACTTGCTGACAAGAGTAAAGAAGTGGGATTAAAAATGAACTATCCGAAGACAAAAGTGATGTTCAATGATTTTACAAAAAATGAAGATTTATCGATTGATGGAGAAAAGCTGGAGATAACAGACACGTACGTTTATCTTGGACAGCAGATATCAAGTGAGGGTCACATTGATGAAGAAATTAATCGGGATACAAAACTTGCCTGGAAAGCTTTTGGAAGGAACAGCATAATTTTCAAGAGCAATATGCCATTATGTTTTAAAAGAAAAGTGTTTGATCAATGCATCCTTCCAGTGCTTACGTATGGTGCAGAGACGTGGACCTTAACTAAAAGATACATACAAAGGCTGCAGACAACTCAAAGAAGCGTGGAGAGGTGCATGCTTGGTGTAACCAGGAGAGATAAGAAGAGGAACTGGTGGATCCGAAAAATGACAAGAGTGGAAGACATCATGATTAGAGTTAAATCCCTGAAATGGCAATGGGCTGGACATGCTGCCAGAAGGACAGACCATCGATGGACAGCCGAAATTTTAGATTGGATTCCAAGGGACAGGAAAAGACCCAGAAAAAGACCACATGGGAGATGGGTGGATGAAATTCGAAAGTATGAGGGAGTGTGTGACGTACCTGCCAGCAGGACGCACACGACATAAAGGCAGATAGCAATGAGAATGAACGTCTGCGTAGCTCAGTTGGTAGAGCAACTTGTTCCGGAATAAGCGGACTCGGATTCGAATCCCGGCGTAGACCAAAAATGACGGAGAAATTTACTTCGTTATAATGGCCCCCGAACTATCCGGATGACCCGACCGTTCAAAATCTCGCAATGGTGTGATGTTATTTCCACACCGCGAGATACGGAAAATCAGAGAACTTCTTCTCCAGCGCTTCGAAAAATAAATGTGTGTGACGTTGCATTCCACACACCGGATTGACTGGGAGTTATCAAGTGCACGTTCTACAGTGGATTGGCTGCCTGCAATGATTCATGGTCACGGCTGACCCGTGGGCCATGCTCCCGGCCCTCTTTCGGGGGGAGATGTGACGTACCTGCTAGCAGGACGCACACGACATAAAGGCAGATAGCAATCAGAATGAACGTCTGCGTAGCTCAGTTGGTAGAGCGACTTGTTCTGGAATAACCGAACTCGGGTTCGAATCCCGGCGTAGACCAAAAATGGCGGAGAAATTTACTTCGTTATAAGTGACATGGAGGAGACTGGCACAAGACAGACCGTTGTGGAAGAAACTTGGGGAGAACTTCGTCCAGCAGTGGATTGATAATGGTTGACAATGATGATGATGATATTGACAGAATAAGAAAACAATAAGTACATTTTTCGTGAATTTTACTTGAATGACTCCTGTTTCACTTAAAGTGTACGAATTGCACGTAGTATTCCCTAAGCCATATATACACATTTCAATGAACGATACAAGGCGCTTAAGCACTTCCCGGACTACGTAATACTAAACTCCTGTGTGAGTGTATAAGCTTTTAGTAATATTTCAGGCATAATTGTTTTTAATTCTGTCTGAAACACGTAGCCTTCTACCTCCTCAGACCTTTTAGGAGGGCGGGACAAAAAGTGAGTTACACTGTTGAATAAAAAAGCCACATAAAGGAATACACTCAGGGGATGTATGTTGGTTGAAGATTAAAACATTTATTCATTTTTCGACATAGGGATTGTAAATATTAATCACAACTAGTGATTAACTTTTCAATACCTGAACAGGAAAAGTCTTCTCCAGTTTGGTGCAACCAGTTAAGGACCCCCGTTCTCACAATCTCATCAGTTTGGAATCGTTGTCCATAAATTCTTGTTTCATTTTACCGGTAGTCTCACGGGGATAAGTCGGGGATGCACGATGGATGTTGTCACATTCCTCATTGAATGACTACTGCAATTCCTTTGTTTCTCGTGCTGTGTGGGGTGCGGCGTTGTGGTGCAGTAGAAAGACACCTTCGTTCAACTTACCCCGGCGTCTGTCCTTAATTGCCTTTCTCAAATTTCGAAACGCTTCGAAATATGAGTACGCATTGATAGTCGTCCCTTTCGGCAGAAAGTCTGGGTAAATAGCACCTTCGCAGTCGAAGAAAACAGTCGCCATGACCTTTACAGCAAGCGGTTGGATTTCTGCCCTTCTTCCTTTTTTGGAGAGGTGACATGCCTCCATTCCATAGACGATTGTTTGGTTTCAGGAGTAAAATGGTGAAACCATCTTTCGTCACCTGTGATGATTCGACCAAATAAATTATAACCCTCAACAGAATCCCGTTGCAGAAGAGCCAAACACGACAGGAAACGTTGGTATCTATGCTGGTCGAGGAGTAAACGTGACACCCACCTCGCACACAATTTCCGAAATCCAAGCTGCTGGTGAATGATGGAATGCATAGTCCCGTAGAAAATGTCTGACGTACTGGCAATGTCCTTGATTTTAGTACGCCTCTTATACCGTATCATGTCGTCAATGGCGGCAACATACTCCGGAGTGCTAGATATTGATGGTCTACTTTCGCGGTATTCGTCGGTCAAATTTGTGCGACCCTCTTCAAATTGTTGGCACCACTTTACAATGGTCGGACGAGACATGGCATTTTCCACGTATGCAACACAGATTTCACGATGGATGTCAGTGCAATTTGGGCACTGAGTCCCAAAAATCGAGCGGTTCCTCGCACTTCCAATTTGGAGTAAGAATCCAGTTGATGCGTCATTACGAACTGACCACTGCACACGCCTTATGCAGTTTTCGAACTTAAACACCTCCCGTCGGCAGCTCTGACGTTCTGTCTCCTTCGCTATTACAAACTGCCTCCCGCACTCGCCTTACGCAGTTACTGAACTAAAACACCTCCAGTCGGCAGCTCTGACGTACTGTCTACTTCACCATTACGAACTGTCTCCCGCACTCGCCTTACGCAGTTACTGAACTAAAGCACATCCCGTTGGCAGCTCTGACGTACTGTCTACTTCGCCATTACGAACTGCCTCCCGCACTCGCCTTACGCAGTTACTGAACTAAAACACCTCCAGTCGGCAGCTCTGACGTACTGTCTACTTCGCCATTACGAACTGCCTCCCGCACTCGCCTTACGCAGTTACTGAACTAAAGTATCTCCCGTCGGCAGCTCTGACGTATTGTCTACTTCGCCGTTACAAACTGCCTTCCGCACTCGCCTTACGCAGTTACTGAACTAAAACACCTCCTTTCGGAAGCTCTGACGTACTGTCTACTTCGCTTCAAGCCTAAATGATCAGACTGCAATCCCTCTGCAGATGACGTTCAGTGTAACACTTATTCTTTGCTTCACCTACGCACATCGTAGAACAAGGACTGTATACAATTATATGCGAGAGCAATAGATTCTAATATTTGTAGTGACATTTGGGTTTAGGGTCATAAATATACTTTAGGAAATATATTTTAATTTAGAACATAAACATTACGTAAAGCTTGACGAACAATCAAAGTTGATTCGTTTTACTTGAAATTCCAGATAGATTAACCTTTAACGTCTTAAATTAAGCACAGAGCGTTACTTCAAGAACACTCCAAGATATTTACATATTGCATTTACCTTTTATTCAGGTCAGGATAAAAAAATAGGGCACTTGAACGCTAATGCAGGACAAATGCCATTACCCGCTCTTAACAAGCTCGAGTATCATTAGAACATAAGCTTATAATACTGACGATCACATATAAAATATTTTTAAAACATCCACAAGTCTTAGCCGAAATCAACAAACTTGAATTAGTAAGAACATCGAACTAAAAACAGCCCAACGAGAAATCAGCTAATCTACAGCTCTCATTCCAAGCATCGCAAAACAAATTTCCTGTCTTAGTTTCTTACGTGCGTCACACCACCGCTGACCTTAACACCCGTTGCCAAAAACATTCGTGCGAGAGAGAGAATATAAACGTTAAGTGTGGAAAATGCTTAGGACAATGAACTAAATTTACACCAATACAGAACTGAAAAGGAAAGTTAAATTATAGTATACATAGTATATTATATAAATACACACATTTGACGTGGACTACGAACATCAAACAGAAGTCATCGCTCTTTCAACGTGAGTCGCGGAAACATTTTCATCGGACGCCACCGGGAATCGAACCTAGGGTCTTCCAGTTACGCGCCGGACATGCTATCACTGCACCACAGCGGCCTCGAATTCTCCAGATTCACATACGACTAACTGCCAAACCACATGGCAGGTTGCTTCTTGGAGCCCCGCACAATGCTGGGGACACCAAAGATGGTAAGAAGCAACAGAACAAATGACTAGGAGGCGAAAGAATAATTAATACACACATTAATGTTAGAGAACTTCAATGTGTAGCAAATTTTTATTGATTTTTCAAATGATTTATAAACCAGCTCTTTTAGACCTAAAGTTTGCCTTTGAGCAAAAGTAAAGAGTCTTCTCATATGCAATTAAGTTTGGAATTCGTTGACACTAAAATTATTTAAATATTTATCCGAAAGGTGTTCTCTCTGTTTTTTTCTCTATACCTTAAGTAAACATTCCCTCAGGCTGACGAGGCATATGATATTATATATGCAAGGAACATCTCAGAGTAATTTTCTCGCCTTCACATAAGCGAATAAGAAAAGTGTTAGACTTTAATAATTCAAGTAAAATTTGTTACGCAGTGATCTTTGTCGACGATGAATGAAATAAAAATACAGCTTACTCTGAATTAGTATGAAAATATCTCCAGCAACTATCAGAGCTGTCTTTTCCATGACCGTTATTCCTTTGGCAGCAGTGCAATTAAAAAAGAACTGGGACAAATATTTGCACTTTCGGAGCAAGCATATCGGTAAATAATTTAGAAAATCCAATGCGTAAATGTCACGGAAGGCATTGAAAAATTGAATCACTTCGATGGAGCTCTGAAAAGAAAGTTGTTTCTGAGTAACGTAAGGTTGGTTAAGTTCCATCAAATTTTTAAAGATAAATTTTCTTTATTGTTTTAGTAAATCACTTTTCTGCATGAAAAGCGGAAATATAGAATAATGACATTTACATTCTTAAATAATCAAACGAACGCCACAAAGAGTAGGCGTAGAAACTTTTGGAAGAAACAGTGCCGTTTTATAGGACAATTTACGATTATGTGTTAAAAAGAAACTACTATAATACAGCAGGCTCAGAACGAGAGGTCGGGACCGATGGTAACGCTCATGAAATCCGGTCTACCGCTAAACCCGTGTTGGACGAAAAATACAACCATGTATAAATACACATACTTGACAATACCCATATACACAATATTGACAAAAGTCACCAGACACCTAGAAAAGAAACACAACATAGCATTTATTGACATATATTAGTACGGTGTCGATTCACCTTTAGCCTCAATGCATGCACTGACCTTTCGAGACATGGTTTCGACAAGGTTTTGGAACACAGTGGTAGGTTAGCACTTCCATTCAGTACATAATGCTGCCTCTAAATGTTGCTTAGTAGTAGGCCTTGGTTCCAAACTTCTTATGCGGCGCTCTAATTCATCCCATAGGTGCTCTATGGGGTTAAAATCAGGGCACGGTGCATTATCCTGCTGGTACCAACAAGGTTCGGTTCCTAGTACTGCCACATATTTGGTAGCGCATAATTGTCCAGAATATCGAGGTTGACGTGCTGGTGAACAGGTTTGTTCACAATAATCAACGGGCCGGGACCATATCACGAAAAACACCCCCACACGAGTACACTGCCATCTCCACACTTGACTGTAGGAACAGTACACTGTGGTAATTAGCGTTCCCCCAGCTGAATCCATACCCACACATGGCCATGGGACTGATGGATCGTGTATCTGGATTCATCAGTCCATAGGACCCGTATCCATTGATCTACGGTCCACGATAAATGTTCTTTACACCATGCTAATCGACGAGTAGCATACCGTGTGGGGATGAAAGGCTTATGAGCAGCCGTACGAACATGGTAACCCATGGAATGAAGTTCTCTGCTAATGGTGCGTGTACATACAGAGGTTCCAACATTTTTCTAACATGTCCACTGAGGTTTTGTGCAGTACTCCGTTGATTAGCTGTAACGACTCTCTTGCGGCTTCAACGTCCTCTATCACTAATTTTCTTTGGTCTGCCGGTACGTTTTGCTGCTTCACGCACGCCATGTGTCTTCCACTTATTCAGTACATCCAAAACAGTTGACTTGGGAAATCGGTATGTTCAAACGCCTCTCGGTTTCTCTTATGGACAACCCATTAATGTAACACCCAACAATCTTTCCTTTCTCAAAGTCAGTTCTCTCCCGCAGCGACAATTTTACTCAACCTCACAGAGCGATATGATCGCGGTCAGCTGCAGACTCGTGTTTGTGTCGTTTGCCGCTATATCGCGCATCATAACAATGCAGCGGATCCGTTCATTTGCTTTTTAGTGGGGGTTCGGTGACTTTTGTCAATATAGTGTACGTTTATGTTACACTGAGGAATCAAAAAAAAAAAAAAAAAAAAAACTGGGAAGGGCGCTACCATTTCCGTTAAATGCCAGCACTCCCATTCGGTAAATGGTATCGTCTGCAAAGGACGAAAATATGGATTGAGATATCTTTGCAAGCTCAAGTAGTAACATCTGCTGTTCAGATGCCAACTGATCATGATTTAAGCGATTTCGAACGTGGTATGATGGTCGGCGAACGGCAGATGGTTATCTCCGCCTTGGAAATTTCCACGAAATTTCACAGGTACCACAGATTTGCAATTTAACGTAGCCCCAACGCTGAGACAAAGCCTTCTATTCTTGTAAGACAGTGGTTCAATGTTAGGCCTACTTTAAATCGCAAGGCGGAGCTACCTGGGTTGGATTTCCACAGTCAACAATTTCATAGGTGTTCGAACTCAGGGGGAAAATCCATAGTGCAAGACCAGTGTGGCCGTAACCATCTGATGACTTCTTCCTGCTCCGTCGAAATGCTGACTATGCAGGAATAAACTGAACTCTCTCAAAAATTATTCAGAAGAAGAAGAAAGAAGATCTTACAAAAATTATTAAAGTGAAGGCGTTGCGAAAGCAATCCCGCCAGGAACCGACGGTTCTTCACTCTGACAAGATTGGCCACTGTTCCCGCGGTACCACCACTTCCCGACCCCTTACGATTGTTTGTACGTGCGACGTGCAATTGCGCGAGGATTCTATTGTACGACCGACTGGGAGATGCGCTTGCCATCGCGAAACTTATGTGGGTCCATCGTCCTTTATTGTGTCAAGGTTATTATTATTACATACATATTAAATCACATCTAAGATCTCACGGCCGCCCCGGTGGTGCAGTGGTCTAAGCGATGGCTTCTGATTATTCGTCCGAAAGGGTGTCCGGGTTCGAAACCAGTTAAGACATGGATGCTGTGTTTGTCTTTCGGCACTGGCTCTCTCCCTTTCCTGGAGCCAGCGGCCCTAAATTAGAAACGGGCGACTGCTTATAGCCCATTGAGTTGCTCTCACGGTTCCCGGAAATTAATCCTTTATATACATGAGATGTTTCACTGAGATGAACTGAGACATGAATGAAAAAGATGATAATTACACTGATTATGATACATTCCTTAAGCACTGGGCGTGTGCTAATGTTTCTTCCTGTCTTCTGCTTTTTTCTTCTTCTATCACTCTCATGAACACTACTTGCCTTGAGACTAATTCTTTTGTCATCTCCATGAATTTCTGCCTTTCTCAAGGGAAGCCGAGCAAGACTTTTGTCTATTCAAGTTCTGGAACGCCGACTTTTCTTCTCGCTGAACGAGAATTGCTCTCTAGAATCATGTGTGCCACGTATGGGCACTGGACACCGCATCTGCGCGCCCTTCCCTTTATAGCAAACCTATTGAAGTACTCAGGAGGTACACCATGCCCCGTTAGTACTTGGTTAAGGAAACCTTATGATTCTACCCTTCTGGATGAGACTCTGGGAAAGATACGGTTCGTCCTTCTCCAAGTATGTCCTTCATCCTACCTTTTTTGCCACTCCTTTATCGTCGCTTGTTTCATCTGTGCTCGCACACTTTGCAGTGACATCTTTGAATGGCAGTCAATGCTCCTTTTCTCTAGCGGCTTCTTTTGCCAGTTGCTCTGCATGCTCGCTTCGACTGGTCTCCAAATGACTCCTGACTCAATGGAAAGACATTATCGTTTAGCCTGCTGTCTGTACCAGATACTATTTCGCTCACCATCTGTATTTTGCATCTGCATTTGTCAAGCCTCTTAAGGAACATTTGGATATGAGAGTGTACTTTAATTTCTTCTGTTGTGTTGCTGCGCAAGGCCCATAACAACGCTTCCATCATCGCCAGCAGCTCCGCTTGGTAAACAGAGGAGTTGTGCGAGAGCTCCAATCGTTTAGCGACCGTCACGTTGCCACCCGAAAAACCCTGCTCCTACTTGACCTTCTATCTTCGAGCCGTGCCTGAATAGTTCTCTCCGCAACTCCGGGGGGATAACCGTGTTTCATTTGGGACAAATTTCACTGGCTGGGTGGTAAGTCCAATCAATCTTCGTCAGTTCTACTTCGGAGGACTGATATTGGTCTCCTATTAGTTGACATCCATACCTTTCCTGAAGCCTCACGCGCCACTACGAGGTCGACCGATTCACACCCAGCTAACACTTGCAGTGTCCCCTGTGGAAGTCGCATAGAAACATCTCGTTAGGAAGTACCTAACAGAATCTTTCTCTGTATCTGGTTAACACCATTATTCATTCTAACAGTGTCCGACCGCCATGCCGAGCACGAGTAGGTCCTTTCTACGCCCTGCTAATACACGGCTTTCTTGGATGGCCCAGTCAGCCTCATGCCGTTGATCCTGTTCAGGATTGCTGAGCACCTGCCATACAGGCGCCATATGAAGATGCTTGTACAGACATTTTCATATGTAAAATTACTCCCAGGTACTACACCTCAATCTACGCTTTAATCGTGTGGCTTTTAAATCGACACTAGGGGGAGTAACATTTCCCCACCATTTTCGCATTTGCCAGGAGTATCGTCTATTCTAAAGCAAAGCTCAGCTTGCACTCCTTACACCATCTCACCAGTGTTGATACAGCAGTGTGTGCTTTCTGCTCTATCACATGTCTGCCTGAAGCTGAGGTTATGAGAATAAAAGCATCCGTATAACCCCGAATTCCCACTTGATCCTGTAGAGGAAGTTTAAGTTCTATGCCCGCTTCAGGTTCCACCAGAGTGTACCTGAGTTTGATTTTTGCGGACATCTTCTTTCATATTCCATAGTATAGCATCTACTGCCCACTTCAAACTCTGCCTTTCGCTCTGAGAGAAAATCGCTCTCTTATGGGAAGAGATTCACCGGATATCCGAGGCTTTTGACGCGGCCCAGGACTAGTGGCCACCGGACAATGTTAAAGGCCCCGGGCACATCTAGAGATATGAGGCAGGTGTGCAAGCACTTTTTCTCTGTTATCTCTCACCTGCTGTTTTAAGGCTTACTAGCGGTTATGTGGTGCACCTCTCCGGAAGGAATCCGAATTGGCGGCCAAAAAGGAATTGGATAGCTCGATGGACAATCAATTTGTCCAGAAGCTTACTTCAAGCTCAGAGTATGCAAATCAGCCTACCCCGAGGCGTCTGCTTTGTTCTAATGATTGACAGTATCTGTTTCATAGCTAGGCTTTTCCTAACATTTTACAGTTCCTTTCTTTTCTTCTCAAGATGTGAGTAGTGTAAGAAAAGGATTGTTTTTCCGGAATACAATATTTATGATTATAATTAGGAATAAAATCCAAACAATCAAGTCTTTTTCTTCTATCTTTTGAAGAAAAGAAAGAGAGCAGACAAACATTACAATCAAGCTAACTCACATGTAACGAGCTCTAATAATACAAAGTTCCACTTAAACGAAGTATTTAGAGATTCCTTAAATTTTGTACTGTCCTTCCTTTATTTTTACCTCATATTGCGAACAGTTTTAGAAAAAAAAGCCCATGTATCGAAGTTGAGTACATTTATCAGCAAATGAAATAAGTGGTGATCACCCAGTTTTTTCTCCCTTCCTTTTTCATCGGAAAAATTGAGATATTACGGGTTATTTACAATACATACCCCGTTTACCCCTTTTACACAGGTCAGTTTGCATAAAGGCAACAACGTTTTTATGTGACTCGACACTGGACTACTGACGTCACACTAGTGATTTGATTTCCGACTGGGATTCCATCTTACTTCGGAAATGTTGTCCCTCTCTTCAATAAGTGGTGTCTAAGTAGTTTCCACTAGCTAACAGAGAATGAGGTTTGTTACATTTTGTAAACTTAGTTGGACTTCGACTGCAAGACATTCTGTTCAGGGTGCTTATGGAAATCGAAAAATTATGGTTTTTAAGCATGAGCTACACTTTAACGCTTAGTGTGAAAACCGAAGCAATCAGTTTAGAAGGAAAGGTAGAGTTCTAAATTCTCATATTGCAGAAACGTTTAGTATATACACTGAAGAGCAATTGAATTAGAGTCAGCTGGCGTTATGCAAATATGGCGCTGTGGGCGGCCCTCTAAACGGAAACGACATGACGTATGCAGCGATCTAACTATACAAGGAGGGATGCGACAGGAATAAGTAAGAGTCGGGCGCAGTATGGGTAAGACGAAGGATCTAAGCGCATTTGATCGTGGGAAATTGTCGGGGCCCGACGAATGAGTCACTTCATCTCGGAAGTCGTGGAGGCACTGGGATTTTCACGAGCCACTGTGTCACGGGTGCACCGTGAGTGCATCGAATCCCATAAAACCATCCCTGCAAGAGCCAACTGCCGTGGACAACAGCTTGTGGATGAGCGGGGTCATCGTCGGTTAGCTCGCATTGTAACAGCCGACAGACCGGCCACAGTGCAAGAAATCACTCGGCAATTTAACGCTAGTGCATAAAAACGTGTAAGCAGCCACACCATCCAGAATCATTTCGTCGCTATGGGGTATAGAAGCCATTGTCACACAAGGGTACCGCTTCTGATCGCACAACACAGGGTGCAAAGATTAGCATGGGTGCGGGAACATCGCCACTGGACTATAGACATGTAGAAACATGTTGCCTGGACTGAAGAGTCGAGATTTACGTTGGTACATGCGGATGGCAGGATACGAGTACGGCGCAAACCACATGACGCGTTGGATCCTTCTTGCTAGTAGGTTACTCTTCAAGCTAGTGAGGGTGGCATTCTCGTCAGGAGACTGTTCACGTGGACTGAAATAGGACCCTTGGTACGTGTGACATCGTCCCTCACAGGTCAAAGTTACCAGGAAATCCTGGACGACCATTTGCTCCCCTTTGTGCGTCTTCAACATCACACTGGGAACCTCATCCTGCAACAAGACAATGACCGTGCCATCGCTCCCGAATTATAAGCGATATCCGAATGGCTGGATGAACACTCCAACGACGTGACTTCGCTTCCTTTGCCAGCTAGATCACCAGACCTGAATCCCATCGAGCACATCTGGGGCGCCATTGAGAGAGATGTTCGAGGCTCTGACCCCCTACATCAAATCGTCGTGAACTGTAGGAGCTTGTTCAGGGATCGTGGATCCGTATGTGTTCCCAACGCTTCCGGTGTCTTGTCGAGTCCATGCCGAGACAAATCGCCACCGTCATCAGGGCGAAAGGTGGTGCTACACGTTACTAGACAGGTATCTCTAATTCAATTGCTCTTCAGTGTACATACACAGCATTACGCAGTTCTCTGCGATTCAGAAGTTAGCTCCACAAAGAAGCACAAACTACCAAATAAAGTTTTTACTGATTATTTACTTACTGTTGCCGTAGCAAACTTCTCCATTTACAGCGATCTTGACACACATCTCGGGCTGCACTGACATCCATCACACGATATAACCAAGACCTTCTATACTTCATGCTCATAATCTTTTTCTCATGCAGATACTCCTCAATCTGATCTTTCCATGACTTCCTTGACATTCCTCTGCCTTTCTTTTCTTCCACTTGGGCTACAAAAACGTTTTAGTGAGCATCTCATCACTAGGAAACGTTTAGTTGTCCATCGAAGTCTCTTTCAACAATTTTAAGTAAGGAGGATGAATTAAAACCAAAATTAAGTGATGGTTCGTCGAGTGCTGAGAGAGAAAGTTTTCGAAAGGAAATTCGCACATGTGGATGTATCAGAGGTTATTCAGAGTAAGATACAAAAGAAAACAATTTTAAAAAGACTTGCTTTTGAAAGTTCAGAAAAGTTCAGTTTATTTTACATTTAGTGAATTCTCAACCACTGCGCCAGAGGGAAATGAAAAACATAAATACCTGGTTTTACAACAAGCACAAAACAGAAAGCAATTGACTCATATTTCTAAAATGGCGTGCAAACAGCAAGACAAGTGTAAGAGACGAAATTTAAAAGTTTTGCAGTTCTTTTAATTGAAAAAAATAAAACATTAATTAAATACTTTGCTTATTGTAGCTCTCATTCATAAATGTATTACTAGCTATATTTTGCTTCTGATTGACTAGTTTTAACCTGAAACTCTGTAATACGTCAAACATTGCTCTTTTCTGGGGTGTTCGGTTATAACGAAGTTCGCATATATCGAATGTTTGTAACACTCTCTTCGGCTTCGTTATATACTTCGTTATATACGGGTTCGACTGTATTGTGCTAATATTTGGCTGCTCTCCAGACAGACGAGAATAGCCTTGAAGTAATATGATACTGTTACTTCAATAAAAATGAAAGCCCCATCTGTATTTTTTTTTCCTGTTTTTACCAGTTCTGGGAATATGCACTCAAGTAGTTGAATATGTAGACCTAAGATTAAAACATATCTGATATTTCTAACGTGCAGTTTTTGCAGTAGAGAAAAACGGCCTCTAAAAATGCCATTGTCTTACTTAACCATTTTTTTATTGAAGGTTTAACGACCACAGTGAGCAACACAATGGGGAATAGCAATCCCTAAATTAGGGCCATAGGTTCCAGGGAAGCCCTTCCCTAATTTAGGGTCACTGGTTCCAGGGAAGGGAGAGAGCCAGTGCCTGAAGACAAACACAACATCCACGCATCACCGGGATTCGAACCCATACCCATTTGGACGAATTATCAGAAGCCACGGCTTAGACCACTGCGCCACCGGGACGGCAACCAAAATTTGATGGGTAACACTTGGCGTGGGAAAAAAAGTTCACTACATTTGAAAACATATTATCTCTGTGCATGCAGGTCATATAATGACAGCTTAAATAAGGTCTAACGGAAACTCTCTCTAATTACGAAAGAGTTAATGGTTATCATCATACCCGATTCATAAAAAATACACAATTAAAACCAACTCAGCAGTGAGTAGTATAACTTCAGTGAAACCTCGGTGAATTACTTACCTTAAGAACGAAATATCGCTCATGATCTTTAGCATCTTACCAGTTCTACAGAGGACGTCCTCACATTTTTTACGCTTTTCAACCGTAGGTTGAAGAAGCGTATATGCTCCAGCTTTGTCCGTCTGTCTGCCTGTCTGTCCGTCCGACCTTCCGCACGATAACTCACGTAAAAATGGTTCGATTTCGATGACATTTTAGTATGTGGTAGGGGACAGCTTGGGGAGAAACCCTATTGAAAACGGACGAAATGGGGACAAAGGTCAAGACATAGAAGAGGGATTCATTTCATCTTATGCGTCATAACTTAAGTGAAAATTCTTCGATTGCGACAAAACTTTATCATGTTGTTCTGGAGGTACACTGAACTGGTTCCGTTGAACATCATCGAAATGGGGTCAAAGGTAAGGGCACAGGAGCGAGATTTATTGCACAGCCATTATCCTCATAATTTGACTAAAACCACAAAACTTTAGTATGTTGTTCCGGAGGGATACTGAACCATCAAACCAGTTCTACGGAGGACATCCGTATTATCATCGAAATGGGTTCAAAGGTCAGCGCAGATGAGTGAGATTTATTCCACAGCTATTATCCTCATAACTTGACTAAACATGATTCGAATGCGACAATACTTTAGTATATTGTTCCGGAGGTATACTGAACCAGTTGTGTTGAATATCATCGAAATGGGGTCAAAGGTCAGGGCACAGGAACGAGATTTATTCCACAGCTATTATCCTCATGATGATTCGAATGCGACAAAACTTTAGTATGTTTTTCCGAAGGTATACTGAACCGGTTCTGTTTGATAACATCGAAATAGGGTCAAAGGTCAGGACACAGGAGCGAGATTTATTCCACAGCCATTATCCTCATAACTGGAGTAATAAGTTGAGTAATGATTCCGAGTATGTTGGAAAGCGTATCATAATCAATGCATTGCAAGATTGTACTAATTTGTTAGTACTTTTTTCATAAGAGATTACAGAAAATAAAAGGAGTTCAACGAACTGAAACTGGCAACAGCGTATTAAATGAAGACGAAAGAAACATCTGCTATAGTTAAATACCGTCTGCTAAGAAAATGGCGCACGTAAACAAACTGTGGATATGAGGTTATGTTTTTGCTCTTGAAGAAGAGAAATATTCTTATTCTGTAATTGAAAAGTGCTGTCAAAATTATGGAATTAATATTTCTAAACGTAAAATAAGCAATATTATTAATAACAGAGAAAAAATTCGTCAAGCATTGCTTTTAATAGGAAAAAGGAGAATCAAACGAACATCCAAAAAAGATACGAACTTTTATGGCTATTTTAAAAGTAAGATCTCTGGTCTTAAAAGAAAATCCAACAACCGAAAGAGCAATCGCTAAGTCGTTAAAAATCTTTGTATCACCTAAAAACAAGGTAATAAAAGAGATTTGAATCTGAAAAAAAACCTTAATGATCACCGCCTTTTTTCCTAGGCACGTGGCTGAGCGCGGAACACGGTGTAGACTTCTTTATGGAAATCACTTAACCCAAGACAAATAGAAATGAGTTGTGACTATTGATGAAGCATAAACTTACCTAATTGCTGTAACAAAAACATCGAAACATCGATTTATTATCGCAAAAGAGCAGGAAAAGACTTACAAACTTGGTTCCCAGAATCCAAAGAAATATTCAGTAAAATATTCATGATTATTGCTGGTTTCTCGTATAATAGGAAATCAAACTTTAAAAAGTTGAAAAGAATGTTTAAATCAATTCCACACACTATCGAAACAATGTTTTAACTCACATATTTAACGAGGAAATACCATTCCTTTATCCACAGAGCCTTCAAAGAGCAGAACTCTATCAGAATAAGGCTACCATACATCAAAATCTACCACACTATTTCTTGAAAAATTATAAAAAGTGACAGGTATCAAAGTATATACCTTTTGCTCGTATTCCATCAAGGTCCCCTGATGTGTCACCAATGGACTATTATGCCTTCGGACTGCTCAGAAATGAACACTTTCTAAATGCAGACCCAAAACAATGATTGGACTACAGAAAACAGTGGAATAAAATACCACTTCCAATTAAAGAAATAGCCTGTTATCTTAGAAATCTAGATGCAGATTATACAAAGGGCCATGAGATAGAACACTTAAGAAAGAAATAATTTTATTTTAAACATATTACTGGAAAATCGTCCTAAACATGCGTGAACATCATCTAATGACAAATATTTTGAAGATGATAACCCGTTTTTTGGTGTAAATATGACAAGGATGCTAAGTCAGGTAATATCCGAAAACCTCATCGTCCTCGAGCGGGTATCGAACCCATGTCTCACAGATAGCGCCCGGGTATACTGACCACTACACCACCCAGAACAACCAAGTCTCAAATTTTCGATTAACTTGAATATGACCATCACAGTATTTGCTAGTCGAAGCAACCGGCATTGGTGTAATACCGTATTTCACTCATGATCATTAAATACCTTTGTTCGATCGATTAAGATACTCATACTGTCAACAAAAGGATCAAGTTCGTAAGATTTGCTCGTTGATATTTTCCTCATTCTAAACGAGACAAGTGTATGTTACACGTAAGTCAGAAACAAAAGCATGAAATCAAGAAATGAACTAAGTGCAAAGATAATGAGAAACAGATACTCTTTAATCGATGCCGTTATCATGAAAATAGAAACCATAAAAGAAACGATTTCCTTCAGTGTGTGACTAATAATTGAGAGCAACGGCATCTTGGAAAACAAATAATTTTCGACAATCCTAGGTTTCTTTTGAGAAATTAAGATATATTTGGAAACAAGATTCTCATTTTTCTTGAAACGAAGTCTGTTAATCCCTGCATACTTTCATGCTGGAAGAAAAGTACACTAAATGCAAAGCAATTCGGCGAAAAGGAAGAGCTACAGATTGAAAGATTGAAAACAGTGATGGCGAAAAATATCTGAAAAGTATGATACCAAAAAGAACAAAAAAATCTCAAAAATAGAAAACAGAAACAAATGCATGAAAAAGATAAGAAATTAAAAATAAAATACTCCAATGTGCGTCTAACAAGTGAATTAGAAATGATTAGGTAAGAAGGCCAAGCGGAAGATGGAAGATGATGACTGGGTAGGGTAACACTGTGGGAGATTGTGTAGGATGGCGTTATGGGAGGCTGCGTAGGATAACACTGTGGGAAGCTGAGTAGGATATTACTGTGGGAGATTGAATAGGATACCACAAAGAAAAATTGAAAATGATTATATCATGAAAGATTGAGTACGATACCACAATGGAAATGAAAAGAATAACATTATGAGAGATTGAGTAGAATAACGCTATGGGATATTGAGTAGGATAATGCTATTAGAAATTGAACAGGATAATGCTATTAGAAATTGAACAGGATAACCCTAAGTGAGATTGAGTAGGATAACACTACACGAGATTCAGTAGGATAACACTATGGGAGATTAAGTAGGATAACAACATGGGAAATTGAGTAGGATAACACAGTGAAGAATTAAGTAGGGTAATACTATGGGAGATTGAGTAGAATAACAGTATGGGCGACTGAGTAGGATAACACTATGGGAAATTAAGCAGGATAACACAAATGGGAAATTAAGTAGGGTAATGCTATGGGTAATTGCTTAGAACAGGGATCGGCAAACTACGGCCCGCGGGCCAGATCCGGCCCGCTGCCTCTTTTTGTACGGCCCGCGAGCCCTAAGAATGGATTTTACATTTTCAAATTCGTTATAATTTCAGTCTTTAAAATGTCAAAATACCCGCTATAACGGAACTGCCGACCGCCAAGTTATGGAGTTGCGAGTTACGACCGTATGTGGCGCTCCTATGGCTTCGAATTCGGTGGCCTCTGCTTTGACACCACGCAGTTATAATTCGGCAGCGTTTCCAGTGCCACGTGCATCGCTGTTCTGCGACATTTTGTTCTCGTTTGATTACCCTTGCATGTCCATCATGTCACTGTCAAAATCAGAAAAGAAGAGAAAAGTGGACTTCGAATGTTTAATTAGATGAAAAAGCATTGTGTTTATTGTGCAATGACACTATAGCTGTACTATAAGGGTACAATAAACGCCTTCATTACCAGACTAAGCACTCCACACAATATTTACAACTCACAGGAATGCAACGATCAGAAAAATAATTACGTTGTTTTTTAATCTACTTATTATTCTTTTTTTCAGTCTAATTATTATCATTACGTTATGTTTTAGTCTACTACGTATTTTTTTAGTCTACGTATTATTTGTTTTTATTTAAGTAGGCCTACGTACTTAAATAATAATAATAAAAAATACCTGCATATGTATCATCGAGTTCGCTTATTGGCCCGCAGAGCCTAAAATATTTACTATTTGGCCACTTACAAAAAATGTTTGCCGTCGCTTGGATTAGAATAACACTACGGGAGATTGAATGGGATAACACTCCGGAAGTTTGAGTAGGGTAATACTATGTGGAATTTCGAACTGGGACATACATAACAAAAGTAAAAAGCCAAGATATCATGCGATAAAAAGAACTGCAGAACAGAAAAATATCACCTCTGAGAAAAGATGGAGCTATTTATCTAATAGTGAGGTGAATAAGGCTGGCAATATGAAGAAGAAAGAAAGAAATGTCACCGAATTTCAGCTTTAGTTGGTAAAACAATCGATGTTTAGAGAAAAGTCCGTGTCGAACAGTGTAATCTTCGTTTTCGAAATAACTGGCGAAAGAGTTGTTTCCATAAGGAAAATATTTTTTTTCTAGCAAGATATTTGTTCATCATTTCTTTCTTAATAATACAGAAGGAAGCCATGTCGACATTACAACCCCGTAGAAACAGAAATCCACGCATTTGACTGCTTTCAATCCCATCTTGAACTGCGCTGGAACACTACATCATGCATTTACCTGTTTTGATGAGAAAGATTACTTTAATAAAATGAGAAAATTGCTGAGAAGAAGGCTTAGTAGTTCACTCGGCAGAAAAATTAAGAGAGCAATTTATCATCCATCTTAACTTCCGCATGTGTTGCTGACAGGTCTGAAGTGCGTGACGAGGCCCACTTTTAATATCGGGAACATTTTTATCCTATCGCAAATATACTTTAGGTTTTTCTTCTTCCACATCGTGCAGCAAAAGCTGTGCCTACACCAAAAGCCGGTGTGTATCTTATTATTTGAGGACAGCAACCTATCCTTGTGGAAAAGCAGGCGATCAATCTCTTCAGAAGGGTATGCTGATTTTGTGGTTTTCAAAAGCTCAACGATATACACAACCTGTTTCGACTTCTGAAGCTAGTTGCATCGTTTGATATTGAAAAGAATTTGGCTACCACGTTGAAGCATCGTTTGTGAATAACGACGTATCATAAGAGATTTTAATGGCAAAGTGATACTGGTGTAGATGTGCTTTTGCTATATTTAATGATACTTCTCCGGCAATCGTGGAATTTTGCCCTGACACACGCATGGCCCAAACATCTCCATGAAGTGCGTAATCAAACAAGAGTATCGTGTCCAGTTTTTACGTCCTCGATTTTTTTCCGGTTGGGGGTTTAGTGACTATCGTGAGCAACTCGATGGGTTGTAAGCAGTCACCCGTTCTAAATAAAAGGCCACTGGTTCCAGGGAAGGGAGAGAGAGCCTGTGCCATAAGACAAACACAACATCCATGCCTCACCAGGATTTCTAACCGGTACCCATCTTAGACGAATGGTTAGGAGCCAGTGCTTAGACCACCCCGCCACCGGAATCGCCATCTTCAATCCACGCAAAAAATAACTTATCACAAAATTTTGCTTTTACAACAACATTTTTTAAACCGAATAGATGAATCGCATGCTCGAGATTCTTCGAAAGCTAAGTATCAGTCTTCATGAAAAGCCCCGGGTGGCGCAGTTGTCTAAGAGATGGTTTATGATCATTCGTCTAAGTTGGTCCTGGTTTGAATCCCGGTGAGGCATGGATGTTGTGTTTATCTTGCGGAACTGGCTTTCTCCTTTCCCTGGAACCAGTGACCATAAATAAGGGACGGGGAACTGCTTATAGTTCGTTGAGTTGCTCACGGTGGTCGTTAAACTCTCAACAACAACAACATCATCAAGAGAAGTAACAGAGAAGTGTGTTAGCATTATCACGTCTTACACATTGTTATTACGTTCCATCTAATCGTGTTCCATTCTTGGTGTCTGTATGAACAAACGTCTACCATTTCGATCTGTTCTCAGTAAGATCTCGTAACTCTTCTTTGATCATTCTGCAAGCGTCATTGATTTATATCAGAACATATGATTCTGTATCTTCCCCTTCTGCTTACTTCAACCATGCCAAGTATGATAATATTTTCTAGCCCATTATCGGCACTTATCACATGTCCAAAATATGTGAGCGACCGGTGGTGCAGCGGTCTAAGCCAAGGCGTCTGGAAAACAGAAGGCCATGACATTAGAGAAATGTGTTCCCTCTTTCGGTGACGTCACTGAGAAACGAAGGCTTCCGATTGTTTTCCAACGCCATCGTGAATGATGTCAAACACGAAACCGACGTATCAGGCTGTGTAACATGAGAATCACGTCACAAACGGAGGGAAATCATCTTTCTATTGACAGAGCCTTGTACTTTCTAGACAGCCTTGCCGAACCGCTGGCGTTCATCCGTTATTACCTAGGTTTCGAATCCTGGTGAGGCATGGATCTTGTGTTTGTCTTACAGAGCTAGCACTCTCCCTTCCCTGGAACCAGTGTCCGTAAATTAGGGACCGGTGACTGCTTATAGCCCATCGAGGTGCACACTGTGGTCGTTAAGCCCCCCAAACAAAGCAAAAATATGTGGATTTTTGCTTACAGATCATCGCCTCAAGGAGGCAGCTGGACTTGATTTGGTCAAGCACTGATTGATTGGTTCTTCTTGCTGTCCATTGAATTCTAAGTAAATTTCTACAGCTCCATAATTCAAAAGCATCAACCTTCTTACACTCAGTCTTCCTCAATGTCCAGCTTTCACAACCATATATTATAACAAAAAAAGCCATTGCTTTAACAATTCTTTCACACACCGATTCAATAAAATTACTCCGAAACCTTTCCTTCAGTGTCAGAATCTATTTTCATATCAAAGTGTAACGTGTAGAATAAAAGGCTTGGTATGCTTTTGGAGAAGTAAAGTTGTGGAACTTTAGTGTTTTAATGGCTGTAGATATTAATATTTGCTTATGTTTTCACTAAAACCTTAATATAACTTCACTATTAACATTTTTCTTACCGAAGTATTCCGTATAACTTAACGTCGTGCTCCTGGTAGCTTAAGTGGAGTCGGATGACCCTATGTTCTCCATGTCAATTTGTACAAATTTAGGTACATTTATCTCAGAAACTACAACAGATATAAGCTTAATTTTTTGATTGTAAAATACACAATGTAAATAACATTTTGAGCGAAGGGGATTTTTTTTTAAATTAGATAAACATTTTATGTTCGTTTAAAAATTGCTCAAAAAATACAAAAGATAAATTGCAAAATAAAATATTTTCAAAATTAATAGGAATTTTAAAAATCCCTCTGTTCAAAATGTAAAACGTGATACTAGGAAGAAAAAAATCATGGAGATATTCACTCTGGTTCCTGAGAAAAGTGTACCTATATGCTGAAAAAAAAACCGCTTTTTTTCAGGAAACGCCCTGAAAGCTAACACTTAGGTAATTAATGCAGCTAATCTTACCTTAATACATTCCAGCTTCATGTGAGGGATATTCTGGGTCCTTTTGCTATTGGTACATGTCCTCTAACTTCTTTTTGGCCAGGCTGGCCTCCTGACGAAACTTTTTTTCAATTTCATGAATCGCCTTTTCAGCTTTTGCAATTCTCCGTTCATCACTTTTTTTCATTGTGTCTATACAATTTGTACCAGGAGAAGTTCCCAATTCTTTCAAAAGTTCATATTTCAGTATGTGCCCCTTACGTTAAGCAACTACAGCCTCATAAACACCTAATTCTAATGTTGGTTTCAATACAAAGTTAGATTTCGGAATTCTTGACCAAATTGAGCTATTCAAAGACTTGCAAGAATTTTGAGTGCCACCATGTAAACATTTCTGGAGGAGCTGTGGATTGGCTAAATCTCTAAAAAAGGGTTTAATTTCCTCCATAACAACTCTTGGTAGGTGTGCATGGTCATTATGCACATAGTTCATTCTTACGTACTGCGTTCTGGAACAACATCTACGTTGGTGGAGCAAATTGCAGCGAAATTGGACATGGTAGCTGTAAAGGTACTGTTGCGCAACGTCATGCAAATGCTCATAAAATGTGATCTACTGCACAGAATCATATAAATTTGGTATCAACTTAAATGGGCATATAATAAAAAAAGCTTTAAATCTGAAATTCGAATGTTTTGACACTTGGAACCATCCGATCCCCCTTAAATATTGCAAGACAAGCGAATTAGAAGCTGAATAGAAATAAGGGGCAGTTGAAAAGAAAGGTCTTTACCTTCGATGTCCAATAATGTTTATTTAGTTCTCACCAGGCAAATATCGGTTAGCAAAACGTCATATGTTAAATATAACTCCGATTTGGACTTAATCAATTACCGTTTCAATATCTGAAGAGAGCAAAAGCTCGAGACATAAAGTAATCGTAAAATGTCACTATCTTGGAAAATAATTGAGACTTGTATAAAAAGGAAGCGTAACATTCAGCTCTCACCAAACAAATCGACTATCATCAATCCCATGGATACTATTTAAATTAGCATTCCTATCATTTTTCTTTCGTATACGTTATTCTCATGACCTGAACACATTCGCCGCGAGAGAGAAAACGTAGCGTTAAGATTAGAAAATGCCAAACCAGAATGAACCAAAATTTACATAAAATAACCTAAACCGAAAAGGAAAGTTGAATTAAATTACAAGTTAGTAAGTTCAGCCCCCCCCCCTTTTTTTTTTTTCTTTGATTGGAGTTTTTCTTTTTTTTTTTGAAGGTTTAACGACCACCGTATGCAACTCAATTGGCTATAAGCAGTTGCCCGTTCCTAATTTAGGGTCACTGGTTCCCGGGAAGGAACAGAGCCAGTGCTATAAGACAAATACAACATCCATGCCTCACCGGGATTCGAACCCGGACCCCCTTCGGACGAATGATCAGAGGCCATCGCTTAGACCACTGCTCTACCGGGTCGGCTGGAGGTTTAAGGACCACCGTGAGCAATTCAATGGGCTATAATCAGTCGCCCGTTTCTAGTTTAGGGTCACTGGTTCCAGTGGAGGGGAAGAATCTGTCCAGTAAGACAAACGTAACATCCATGCTTCACCGGGATTCGAACCCGGACCCCCTTCGGACGAATGATCAGAGGCCATCGCTTAGACCACTGCTCCACATGGGCGGCGTTCAGTCTCTTATAACGTTTCCAATATAACGTTAGTTTAACGGTCAGTAAAGTAAATATTCCCAAATTATAGTGAAACATTTCCCTAAATTTTTTTTCGTTTATTTTCAGACAGCAGAAATGATACCAGCTCCTGAACAAAACCGATATTTAGTCCTTTAAGACCACGTTTAGGGTAAAATATTTCATTCAAATTCATGTATCATTATTATGTACAAATAAATTAACATCATAAAGACAAAATGTCTCATAAGTTTTGCTATTTATGAGCATTTTTCTCTTATCGTACCTCTGTACTGGGAAGAAACGGTTTTTCCAGTTGTGATCACAAAACGAAGATATGACAACTAAAAATAATGTTTTGCGCTAACTTTTAGATTAAACATTCTATTAGAAAAGCCAAAAAGATCAGATAAGATGATATACAGAGGATTTTAGGAAGAAAGTGTCTGACCCCAGGTATTAAACAACCCTTAGAAATAGGAAGCCAGAAGATTTGAGCTAGAGTGCCCGATAGGAATGTGACACGGACGCGAGGTAAAAGCCCCCCCCCCAAAAAAAAAACAACAAAAGAACAGCGTGCGTATTCTTAAATACGGCCTACATCTATTCTATCAGGAAAATACTTTTTTCTAGTTAAATATGTGGTGAAAATAAAAATGTTCTCTCTTTGATTTGCAAATCAACATTTGAAATAAATGTATATGTGCATTTATTTCAAATGTAAAGTACTTGTATTAAAAAATATAAGTGAATTTATTTTAATACGTCCTGTAAGAAGAAGAAGAAAAAATCTTGGTCAACATAAATAAACATGCTTGACATTTTTCAAAAAACTATGGCAATTAAAAAAAAAATCAGACATTTATAAATTACGTTTTCTAGTAAAATGTCTGCAAGCGAAGGTAATTTACTAATAGATGAAATGGTACACAAATGAAAGAAATGTTAAAAAAACATAAAAGCTGAAAGTACCGATATGCGAACTACATCTGAAATGACCTGCTGTTCTATTTAAATGAAAAGGGGAAATATTTTTTGTCTGCCATCAAGGAAAATCTAACACGAACAACATGTGTACTGATCCAATGTATTTGATTTGAAAAGCAAATCTCTCATTTATTCATGTAAATTAAACACACATTTTTCAAAGTTGACTCAACTCTTTTGAAAGAATAAAGAAAGGTTAGTTAACCTATCAATTTTTTTTTTCAAAAGAGCCCTTAAGAAAGAAAGAGAGGAAGAGGTAGAGAGAGAGGCTACATACTTTTCTTAAATGGTAGCATCATGCATTCCCTGGGTAATATTCAAAGTCAATTACGTAGAAAAATTAAGAGCAAACGTTTTGCAGCCGTTACCGCAATAAGTTCAACTGAGAAACGCTAGTAGGTATATATGTTGTGACGTACCTGCCAGCAGGACGCACACGACATAAAGGCAGATAGCAATCAGAATGGAAGTCTGCGTAGCTCAGTTGGTAGAGCGACTTGTTCCGGAATAAGCGGGTTCGATTCCCGGCGTGGACCAAAAATGACTTAGAAATTTACTTCGTTATAATGGCGCCCGAACTATCCGGATGACCCGACAGTTCAAAATCTCGCAATGGTGTGATGTTGTTTCTACACCGCGAGCAAGGAAAAATCAGATAATCTCTACTCCAGCGCTTCGAAAAATAAATGTGTGTGACGTTGCATTCCACACACCGGATTGACTGAGAGTTCTCAAGTGCACGTTCTACAGTGGATAGCTGCCTGCAACGATTCATGGTCACGGCTGGCCCGTGGGCTATGCCCCTGGCCCTCTTTCGGGGGGGAGATGTGACGTACCTGCCAGAAGGACGCACACGACATAAAGACAGATAGCAATTAGAATGGACGTCTGCGTAGCTCAGTTGGTAGAGCGACTTGTTCCGGAATAAGCGGACTCAGGTTCGAATCCCGGCGTAGACCAAAAATGACGAAGAAATTTACTTCGTTATAATGTATATAAAGGGAAAATATTTACTTTATAAGACATTCTGTTTTCTAGAATAATTAATGAACTGTTCTTAATTCTAGAAGTGACATGCTTTTAATTTTATGTCTAATATTTAATACTAAAAGTGACAACAACCCACATTGTTTGCGTATAATTACTTGTGTAATTGTGCTAGATAAACTTTCCGCTTAATATAATAAATACAAAAACTTCTTGGAATAGTGCAGTATGAAATACATCGTTTTTCAGTCTGTTTTTTTTGCGTTTTCTACCTGAGCTATGTCCTATGCATTCATACTTTCTGTGCTGCAAACATATATTTCTGTATAAAATGGGCGGTGTTTATTTGCATTTGCAAGCTCTTTTTCTTTTGATGCAGATAAATCGAATTTTGGGGATAATTTCAAAGGGAATTCTTCTTTCTATTGTTAAAGCCAACTTAATATATATTTTTGAGTATGAGGAAAATCACAAAATATTACCTGTTCCTAACTAAAGTATTTTGTTTCCCTGAACAACCAAAATATGTCTTCAGTGATTACTTAAATTAGGTTTCTTGGGATAGCATCTTTTTTAAAACAATTAATTTTCATATATAATATATGCGTTGTGCGTATATCTACGGAAGAAATGTCCAAGCATTTCGTGCATTTCCCTGGGCGCCAAATTTTCCGATTTGATGCCTATCGAACATTTCTGAGATGCAGTGAAGTTACTCGCACAGTCTGCCCAGCTGGTACAGAACACCTTTGACCCCTTCGGCTTTCTACTTATCATCAATATCTCTTTTCCCTGACTCCCTTCCCCCCCCCACAACACAGTAGAGGCAGTCCTGAATAGAAATGTTAGACATTAAAAGATGTAAAATTCAACAGCTGTAGCATGTAGAATAACTGAGAAAATGCACTGGCTTAAGGTATACAATTTCTTAAAAACAAACTTTTAAGCGGTAGTCCCGGGCTAAAAAAATATTTTATTTTAATCGTATCATGAACAACGATAGTCCCGGGTGTCGGACTATCCAATTTTTCAACTCATGAAGAGATTACCTGCGGTTAAAGGGCCCATGCATGATTTGTTCGGTGATAATACTCTAAAAAAAAAAATCTAAAATTCACCAGCCAATCTTGTGAGTCAGGTTGAACAACCGCCAGTAGGACTACGGCAAGCCGACGTGAATTATAGGAGTTTGAACGAAACATGGTAGTGGGAGCCAGACGGATGGGACATAACATTTCCAAAGTTGTGCGAACACTCAACATTCCTCGTTCCAAGGTCTCACGTGTGTACCAAGAATTCTTCATGGAAGGCATTACCGCCCGCTGTGCACAGCGCAGATACCGACCATTGGTACTGAATGACCGGGACCAGCTGCGTCTGAAAAGGATTGTCCATGCTAACAGACAAGCGACACTGGTTCAAATATCATCTACATTCATTGCAGGAGGTACCAGAGACATCCATCAGGTCAGTGCAGCGTAATGTAGCGTCCATGGGGTAAGGAAGCAGAAGACTCACGAGAATATCTTTGTCAGCAACACGACATCGGATACAACGGCTCACCTGGGCTCGTGAACACCATAATTAGACCCTGGAAGACTGGCAACATGTGACGTGCTCCGAAGAGTCACGCTACCAGTTGTTACAAGCTGATGGTAGGGTCCCGGTGTGGCGCAGATGCAATGAGACCATGGACCCAAGCTGTCAAAAAGGTACTGTGCAAGCTCGTGGTAGTTTTATACATGTGTGGAGTGTTTTTACGTGGCCCGGGTTGGGCCTTGTAGTCCTCCTAAACACGACATTATTCGGTAATCGCTTTGTTGCTCTGCTGGGTGACCATTTGTATCCCTTCGTGGAATTTATGTAACCCAAAAACGATAGGATTTTTAGGCGGACAATGCAATATGTCATCGGGCCTTAGCTGTCCAAAATTGGTTCGAGGAGCATTCTGAACAGTTTGGAAGGAATGGTGTGGCCACCACGTTCGGCTAACATGAACCCAATGGAGTGAAGCTCCATATAGTGTGAAGCTCCATTCGCTCCCAAGGTCCTTAACCTACAAAACCAGGGAACTGTGGGTGGCTGTTCAGACGGCATGGGTCATCATCTCTCCAGAAATATTCTGGCCATGTGTGGAATCGATGCCACGTTGAGTTGCTGCATTTCGCAGGGCTAGAGGAGGTCCTATACGACACTAGGTACGTATCACATTACTTTTGGCACTTCAGTGTATAGTATATTTCACATTTCACGTTTTCTTAGAGATAATTGGCAGTTTTAAAAAATCTTAAATCACAGAGCATTCTGCCTCTTTGAAAAATCACGATAAAAAAAGCACTTACTTTGTGATAAGTTCTGCAAAAAAAAAATCAATACCAACCTGTTCAAAGACAAGTTAGTAAAATCATGCAATGCATTGATTAAGGTACGCTTTCCAACATACCAGAAATCATTACTCAAATTATGAGGATAATGGCTGTGGAATAAATCTCGCTCCCGTGCCCTGACCTTTGACCCCATTTCGTTGATATTAAACAGAATTGGTTCAGTATACCACCGGAACAACACGAAAATGCTTTGTCGTAATCGAAGCATCTTTACGTAAGTTATGAAGCACAAGGACAATGGAATGAATCCCGCTCCTATGTCCAGACCTTTGACCCCAGTTCACCCATTTTCAGTAGGGCTCGTCCCCGGGAGGTCCCCTAGCACATACTAAAATTTCATCAAAATCGATCCCTTTTTTAGTAAAGATATTACGCATAAGAGCAACGGAATGGATCCCTCTCCAATGTCCTGACCTTTTATCCCATTACACTCATTTTTGAATAGGGTTCGTCCCCAGTTGATCCCCTATCATATACTGACATTTCATCGAAATCGAAACAATTTTACTCAAGTTATGGCGCATAAGGGCATTGGAATGGATCCAGCTCCGATGTCCTGACCTTTGACCCCATTTCATCCATTTTAAATTGGGTTCGTCCCCAGTTGATCCCATATCATATACTGAAATTTCATCGAAATCGAAGCATTTTTTCTCAAGTTATGGCGCAGGGCAATGGAATGGATCCCGCTCCGCTGTCCTAAACGACCTTTGACCCTATTTCACCCATTTTGAAAAGGGTTCGTCCCCAGGTGATCCCCTATCATAAACTGAAATTTCATCGAAATCGAACCATTTTTACAAGTTATGTCGCATAAGGGCAACGGAATGGATCCCGCTCCGATGTCCTGACCTTTGACCCTATTTCACCCATTTTCAATAGGGTTCGTTCCCAGGTGATCCCCTATCATATACTGAAATTTCATCGAAATCGAACGATTTTTACAAGTTATGGCGCATAAGGGCAACGGAATGGATCCCGTTCCGATGTCCTTACCTTTGACCCTGTGTCATCCATTTTCAACAGGGTTCGTTCCCATGCGATTCCCTATCATATACTGAAATTTCACTGAAATCGAACCATATTTTTCGCAAGTTATGACGCATAAGGACAATGGAATGAATCTTGTTCCTATGTCGTGACCTTTGACCCCATTAACCCCATTTTCAATAGGGTTCGTCCTTATGTGGTCCCTTACCACATACTAAAATTTCACTGAAATCTAACGACATTTACGCAAGTAATTACGCATAAGGGCAATGGAATGAATCCCGTTCCTATGTCGTGACCTTTGACCCCATTAACCCCATTTTCAATAGGGTTCGTCCCCAGGTGTTTCCCTACCACATACTAAAATTTCATAGAAATCGAATGATTTTTACGCGAATTATCGTGCGGACGGACGGACAAAGTTGGAGCATATACGCTTCTTCAACCTACGGTTGGAAAGCGTAAAAAATGATAAATTTCAACAGAAAATAAAATTACTAAATCACTCGCATTAATCAGATAAAAAATCCATTTTGCTTAATCACAAAATGACCTTGAGCAGTCCTTCTGGCTCAATGGTTAATATGCGCGGTTTCTACTGAGCCAACCTAAACGACCATGGAACGAATTATTACCGGGGCAAAATGACTCTGGTGTAAGCGTTGAAAAATTCAGATTCTTCGGGTTTTGTAAATTTGTGTAGAAACACGGAACACCCCTAAATGGATTGTTCTACGAAAAATATGTGAAAAGACGGAAGCTAAAAAAAACCGGGTGCTTTTAAAAATGAACACCTACCGGCTGCTTTGTTGCACTTTATTTTTAGGAATTTTCCCTGAATTCACACCACATATGCCTTTACAGTGTAGTGCTATGGCTGATGATTTTTCATACGTGCACAGCATCTTAACTACGGATATACTAGCTAATTTAAATGATCTTGGATATCTCTACTAATCAAAGACCATTTTCATATACTCTAATTCGATTGCCTTAACATGTTACTAATGAACAACCTACTGATTGTACGAGATGTTTTGCAACCTAGTTTTTTTGCATTCCTTACTGATTCATAAACGCTGCAACGGATAAGCATATTAAAATGTCTTGCTTCTCTATTTCGACTTATTTACGCACGTATTTCTGTAAAATGTCTGGAGGAACAAATTAGTGCTCTCCTAGTTTGGAATTCGAGAGCACCCGGCGCTTATCATGAGATGAGACTTACGAGAAACCTCGAAAGATCTGGGGGGATGACCTCCCCACTGCCTAGCTGTTAATCTCGACAAGACTAAATTAAGCTAATGGGCAAAAAATTCCATGAAAAATTAGCTTGATGCAGCAAAGTTTAATCTCACGTTACTTTCATCCTCGAAGATTACTTTGGGGATGATTTACGAGAAGCTAGGTTAAACGCATTTCTGAGTAATCATTAAAATTTCTGTTTAGGGCACCGAGGCATTGATTACAATCGGAATTAATGATGTCCTTCTGTCAACACTTATTCTCCCCTTTCCTGAAAGAAAAAGAAGGACACTAATGATGATCTTAACATCTTGTAGCTAATATTCTTTCTTGAACTCTCTGGCGGTGAAAAATTGCCATATTGCTCTTAAAGAATGTTCTAAAAAATGAAGATGAATCACCTGTTTATTTTCAGAACAAGGTAAGATTTCGAGAAAAATAATAGAATTACGAGAAAGATATTCCTTCGTTCGATTTAACGAAGTGTTTTTTTTTTATGTGGGTAACAAAGAACAAGTAAAGAACGACACTAAATGAGATAAATATCATTTCGTCTTTTCCCACATCATTAGCGATGATTGGATGATGTCTTAAGATCATCGGAGATAGAAAAAGTTTTAGACAATCTTAATTTTCAGACGGAGATAGCGCAAAAACTGTTGTTACTGATTTAGCTACATTGTGGCTTGATAGCAATGCCCCCATCAAGACTGACTGGAGATAATATATTAAATTATGACCACGGTGAACGAAAGAGTAAAAGACGCCTAAAGAAAACTCATAGGCAGTAGTTTCGAGCATTTATAACTATTCGAAATGCACACATAATCGATTTATCTATAGCGGTGCTAAAATACCTGTGAAAGCTACGTTTTGAGTAACATAAAATAAAAAAATAAGTAATTATATTTCTCCTTATTTCTTTACTTTCGAGTATTAGAATAGTTCATCTATGCTAATAGGATCTTACGTGTTGCTCAACGGGCGTCATAACAAAAGTTCTGCACACGGTCCATTTTTGAGAAAAGTGTGAAGTAATGGAGAAAACTTGCCTTATTGCTGTTCAATGTACTCCCCTCCGTTGCTAATGACAGCTTGCCAGCTGTGAGGTAGGTCCAGGACGCCCCCGTAGTACGCCATCTTTATTCAGCTGTCGTATTACTCGGGTCACGTCAAACAACAGTTTGCCCAGCGATTCGTAACGGATGCCACGGAGCCGATTTTTTTAACTTTGGGAAAAGTTCAAAGTCGGGTGGACTGAGATCAGGGCTGTATGGTGGGTGGGATAAAGTTTCCCAGGCATATTTCGACAAACGTCCCAGTACCGACTTTCCAACGTGGTACGATGCGTTGTCATGCAAAAACATCGCTCCCGCTTCCAAGTTAGGGCAATTTGGACGAATTTTCGGTCTCAACTTTGTTCTCACAGAGAAACTGTGCTTCGATCAAGAGTTCCTTCCCCACAAATTTCTTGCAAAGCAGTGTGGATCTGCGTCGGAGTTTTTCCCCCGTATAGTTTCTATTTTCACGTACGAGCGCTGGTCTAACGCAGTGACTCGACCTGAGGAGCTGCACGCTTCCATTTCCAAACCCTCCCACATCACCACAGGAAATGATAGCGCATCGTTCTGATACCACTGCGTTTGCTGAGAGTCTGAATTGACATGACGCAATCATTCTCCCGATTGAATCATCCGCTTCCGTTTTAGATTAATGTGTGTAATCCTTTTGTCATCACCCTCGTAGAAAAAAACAACAACATACACTACAGTTTGTGAAAATTGTAATACCAAGAAAGAATCTCTCTATTCAAATAAAATTTACATCACAGTTTCCTCATGTCACCGGAGATAACTGATAATATTTGTAGAGCTATGCAAGATTTTTTCTCTTCGAAGATCAGCTTCGTGTGAAGCCACATCGCGCAACAATGTCAACCTTTACACCGTATGGCATTGAATGGAAGGGGTTTTTGATATCGTCCTGGGGAATATATCCTCCCGGCTGCTTGTATGTAAGAGCAGAATTAATATCTGGTGACTGGCTGAGGCGCTTGATGAGCTTGTCGCTTAGCTACCATTTCCCAGACAGGTTCGATTGGGGACATATCCGGCGAATGTGCAGTCCAGGAAAAAACACTGTATCTGCCGTGTATAGGAGAGGTCTTGGATATTTCGGGCCACAGGACAACTCTGAAGGAAGGATATTACCTGTGCCTCTAAAACATCCCTGATGTATCGCTGGGTGTTGAGGGTTCACAGAATTTGTATCAGGCGAGCTCGCGAATCAAACACAATGGCGTCCGAAACCACGACGTTCGAGTTGCGCAGGTATGGCGCTGCAAGGTGCCGTTAACCACGATGTTTTTGAACATGTATGCAACTATTATGATGCATTAATTTGAATCGTGACTCGTCAGAAAACCTGACCTGTTGCCACCCGAGGCGTCTGTGGTTGAGAGTAAAAGGAATGTGCGGCAATGAGCAGCTAGCTCGCAGAAGCAGATGACGTCGAACTGTGCTGAAGGATAAAGCCTGACCTGTGATAGTGTTCCAGTACTGCTCTAACACCGTGGATGTCGCTGTGCGATCGGTCACTGCCATGCGCTAGACGTTCTTGTCATCGCTAGCAGTCGTGCGATTTTGCGATCCATTTCAAGGATTTCTATGCGTGCGAGCCTCATGTGTTGTCCACTAACGGCACGTTTGCGTCTCTGTACTGGCATTTCGTTCCGTACGAGTAGCGATTTCGCTGAAGGAATATCCAGCTTCCAGCATTCCAAAAATCCTTCCTCGCTCAATGTTCGTCAGGTGTTAAAAATGCGACCACCTTAGGCGACGGGCATGGTGAGACACAAGAAACACCCTTACGAATCAATGTCGGCTCTTCACTGATTCATTGATTTCAAATCTCGAACGAGATGTTGCAATCAATGCAACATCACTCCTCTTGGGTATAATCTTTTTATACCCAAAAGCGGACAGTTCAGAGAGCGCTGCTCTGAAACCGCACGGGCACTTCTACTGACATTTTAATTATTTGCGTGTCCCAACCTGTTGCACATACCCTATAAGTTTCAAGTCAATACCAGCAGTCATTCGACAATTTTCACAAGCGTACATGATGAAACCAACAGATAAGTAGAGAACAAATATGAAACCCTGGATGACTGCAAAATTTATGGAAGAAATATTGATAGCTTTGTAGCTAGTGTAACAATAACAGCAGCTGCGGATCAAAAGGCGAGCAATGTAGGTTAAGACTAATAAGGGTACAATGAGCTATGAACAATTCACAAAAGTACACTATTGAACGTGTTGTATTCATTTTAAGGGACAGACTGACGAATGTACAGATGATGAACAATATATTTACGAGAAACGTGTAGTCAATAAGGTTCTTATATTGAGTCAGTATTGTCGCGTATGTTATACGAAGTTTTTAATTGAAGTTCGATTCAGTCTTGTTAGGAGCAAGTGATTCATTTCAATTCTACGTGTTTCTTTTTTTTTTTTTTTTTTTTTTTTGATTGGAGGTTTAACGACCACCGTGAGCAACTCAATGGGCTATAAGCAGTCACCCGTCCCTAATTTAGAGTCACTGGTTCCAGGGAAGGGAGAGAGCCAGTGCCGTAAAACAAACACAACATCCATGCCTCACCGGGATTCGAACCCGGACCTTTTCCGACGAATGATCAGAGGCCAACGCCTTAGACCACTGCGCCACCGGGGCGGCCTACTACGTGTTTCGATGCTAATAAAAAGGAATTGAACACAGTACTTTGAAACTTGTACTCTACTGAAACTTGCCCGTCATTTGAAACTAATTGGACATGGTAAGTTGAATCCTATACATCTTTGAACTTTGACTGTCATTTGAAAAGAATTGGACGTAGTAACGTAAACCTTGTACTCTTTTGAACGTTGACCGCTATTTGAAAGGAATTGGACATAGTAAGTTGAACATTGTATTCCTTTGAACCTTGACCGTCAATAAGTATAAATTAAATCTTTCAGCTATAATGAGCTAGTTGAAACAATCCGAGTAGTACAGTGCAGCTACGCTCACTAAGGCCACAAATCAAATTAAACCTTATCATAACAAGTACCAAGCTTTATGTCAAGTTAGAGTTGAGACTTTAACGTAAAGATGTAAGTTCAAATCTTCAACACATTTAAACTTCTCTTTTTGTAACCTTTTAGATACTAGAAATGAAGCTTAATACAACACATATTCAGAAAAGTGAGCATCGTTAGGCTATTAAATTAAAATGAAAATGTACTTGCAAAAATTGTTATTTACAACAAATTTGTCTTATCATAAACTACTTTTCTGCGCACTGCCGCGCAGCTGCTTTGATTTTTTTTTATTCGATTGGAATTTTAACTACCACCGCGAGAAACTCAGTGGGCTATAAGCACTTCAGCAGTCTCACGTTTTTAATTTAGGGCCACTGGTTCCAGGGGAAGTAAAAGAGCCAAGGCCGTAAGACAAGCATAACATCCATGCCTCAGTGGGATTCGAACCCGTACCAATCTCCGACAAATAATCAGAAGACATCGCTTAGACCACTGCGTCACGGGGCCGGCCTGCTTTGACGACGTCATCGTCGAAGAAACGCCGATCAGCAAGGAACTTCTTCAGATAGTCAATTGACGCTTATTCTGTGCTGTAGAGGGGACGGTTATCCATTTGTTTCCAGCCAAATCACGGCATGAGTGCTTGCCTCTATGCAAAAATGATGAAAAAGTTAAAGAAATGTGAAAACATTTTGACCGTAGACCTCAGAAATCTGACGATGAATGTCAGCCGGTTTCACATTTCTTGCATTCAAAATCGAATTACATGTCTTATCTCACAGTCGGAGGGCCACTCTTTTATTTTAATCGTGTTAAACGCACAGAAACAACACGCAAACACGGTCTGATGATTTTGTAATAGTGTCGTGGCTTTCCAAGAAATGAGAGAAGTGGGCGTGCATGAGCGATATCGCGTCAATTGACGCTTATTCTGTGCTGTAGAGGGGACGGTTATCCATTTGTTTCCAGCCAAATCACGGCATGAGTGCTTGCTTCTATGCAAAAATGATGAAAAAGTTAAAGAAATGTGAAAACATTTTGACCGTAGACCTCAGAAATCTGACGATGAATGTCAGCCGGTTTCACATTTCTTGCATTCAAAATCGAATTACGTGTCTTATCTCACAGTCGGAGGGCCACTCTTTTATTTTAATCGTGTTAAACGCACAGAAACAACACGCAAACACGGTCTGATGATTTTGTAATAGTGTCGTGGCTTTCCAAGAAATGAGAGAAGTGGGCGTGCATGAGCGATATCGCGTCAATTGACGCTTATTCTGTGCTGTAGAGGGGACGGTTATCCATTTGTTTCCAGCCAAATCACGGCATGAATGCTTGCTTCTATGCAAAAATGATGAAAAAGTTAAAGAAATGTGAAAACATTTTGACCGTAGACCTCAGAAATCTGACGATGAATGTCAGCCGGTTTCACATTTCTTGCATTCAAAATCGAATTACGTGTCTTATCTCACAGTCGGAGGGCCACTCTTTTATTTTAATCGTGTTAAACGCACAGAAACAACACGCAAACACGGTCTGATGATTTTGTAATAGTGTCGTGGCTTTCCAACAAATGAGAGAAGTGGGCGTGCATGAGCGATATCGCGTCAATTGACGCTGATTCTGTGCTGTAGAGGGGACGGTTATCCATTTGTTTCCAGCCAAATCACGGCATGAGTGCTTGCTTCTATGCAAAAATGATGAAAAAGTTAAAGAAATGTGAAAACATTTTGACCGTAGACCTCAGAAATCTGACGATGAATGTCAGCCGGTTTCACATTTCTTGCATTCAAAATCGAATTACGTGTCTTATCTCACAGTCGGAGGGCCACTCTTTTATTTTAATCGTGTTAAACGCACAGAAACAACACGCAAACACGGTCTGATGATTTTGTAATAGTGTCGTGGCTTTCCAAGAAATGAGAGAAGTGGCGTGCATGAGCGATATCGCGTCAATTGACGCTTATTCTGTGCTGTAGAGGGGACGGTTATCCATTTGTTTCCAGCCAAATCACGGCATGAATGCTTGCTTCTATGCAAAAATGATGAAAAAGTTAAAGAAATGTGAAAACATTTTGACCGTAGACCTCAGAAATCTGACGATGAATGTCAGCCGGTTTCACATTTCTTGCATTCAAAATCGAATTACGTGTCTTATCTCACAGTCGGAGGGCCACTCTTTTATTTTAATCGTGTTAAACGCACAGAAACAACACGCAAACACGGTCTGATGATTTTGTAATAGTGTCGTGGCTTTCCAAGAAATGAGAGAAGTGGGCGTGCATGAGCGATATCGCGTCAATTGACGCTTATTCTGTGCTGTAGAGGGGACGGTTATCCATTTGTTTCCAGCCAAATCACGGCATGAGTGCTTGCTTCTATGCAAAAATGATGAAAAAGTTAAAGAAATGTGAAAACATTTTGACCGTAGACCTCAGAAATCTGACGATGAATGTCAGCCGGTTTCACATTTCTTGCATTCAAAATCGAATTACGTGTCTTATCTCACAGTCGGAGGGCCACTCTTTTATTTTAATCGTGTTAAACGCACAGAAACAACACGCAAACACGGTCTGATGATTTTGTAATAGTGTCGTGGCTTTCCAAGAAATGAGAGAAGTGGGCGTGCATGAGCGATATCGCGTCAATTGACGCTTATTCTGTGCTGTAGAGGGGACGGTTATCCATTTGTTTCCAGCCAAATCACGGCATGAATGCTTGCTTCTATGCAAAAATGATGAAAAAGTTAAAGAAATGTGAAAACATTTTGACCGTAGACCTCAGAAATCTGACGATGAATGTCAGCCGGTTTCACATTTCTTGCATTCAAAATCGAATTACGTGTCTTATCTCACAGTCGGAGGGCCACTCTTTTATTTTAATCGTGTTAAACGCACAGAAACAACACGCAAACACGGTCTGATGATTTTGTAATAGTGTCGTGGCTTTCCAACAAATGAGAGAAGTGGGCGTGCATGAGCGATATCGCGACCGCATCCCTGCAAGCAAAAATATTACTTTCCATATATGGCTGGGCACTTATTTTCAGAATATGGGTCGCATGTCGCAGACGGCCTTCTGCATTTTTTCGATATCGTAAGATAAATGCAGTATAACCTAACTTATTCAGAATTTTTTGCTAAATAGAACCTGTTTTCTGTTTTAATAACTCATGTGTTTTGTTATCCTAAACTTTCCCAAGAACGTACGTTTCTAAACCAATTTTGCACCTGGAGGTATGGTGATTATGTAGGGACATTTGGAAATGACAGGATCAAAGACATACACCAATTGTG
This sequence comes from Macrothele yani, assembly GCA_039090855.1. Lineage (NCBI taxonomy): Eukaryota > Metazoa > Arthropoda > Arachnida > Araneae > Macrothelidae > Macrothele > Macrothele yani. Next base: position 140,485,494 of record CM077010.1, read on the forward strand.
CACCTTCAGGTATGGTGATTATTTTTTTTTTTTTTTTTTTTTTTGATTGGAGGTTTAACGACCACCGTGAGCAACTCAATGGGCTATAAGCAGTCGCCCGTCCCTAATTTAGGGTCAGTGGTTCCAGGGAAGGGAGAGAGCCAGTGCCGTAAGACAAACCCAACATCCATGCCACACCGGGATTCGAACCCGGACCCCAGACGGACGAATGAGCAGAGGCCAGCGCCTTAGACCACTGCGCCACCGGGGCGGCATGGTGATTATGTAGGGGCATTTGGAGGTGACCTGATCGAAGACATGAAGGACTGAGGCACATCTGATGAATAAGAAGAATGCTACCACAATGTTATTCTGGAAGATATTGCTAAATGAGTGCGAGGTCAGGAAGAGAAAGTATGTGGCAAAGGTGAATGATGGGATTAAGAGAAGTGCAATCAGAACGAAATTCGCACAGAAATTACGTAATTTTAATACTCTGGTTGACTTTGTCGACACAAAATTGAATTCCAAATTTCCTGCCTGATTTTGAAGGAAACGTTTCAAGAAATGGCCCAGAGAGAGAGAGAGAGAGAGCATCAAAAAGCAACACAGCCCGAAATGTCTGTGTTTTAAAGCTTATAGGATCAATCAATAGTAAGTATAGTTTTATTTTTTTTACCAAAGTGTTCAACATTTCTGCCGCTTCTCCATGACTTTTCAGTAAGTAAGAAATACATCTACACTGGCCAGCAAAAATTAAGGACGAGACGGTTTTTCGAATGTAACGTCGTGCTCCACATCGACTCAAATGATACCATAGAATCCCCAAGATATAAGAATATGGGACAAGTGAGCAAAACCGTCCAAACAAGGAATCCAAAGGATACAAATGCACATTATTGAAAAGGTGGCTTCGAGCACAACTTGACAAAAGACAGAAACGTCCGTGTGACAGGCGGCTGCTAAGAAACAAATCCAGTCTTTAGTAGGGGATATGATCACCCCTGACTGCGTTGCAGGATTTACAACGTCTGTCCATGCTGAGGACGAGGTTGTGAAGGAGCCGTTGATGCATCGCGGCCCATTCCTCTTGTAGGGCCAATCGCAGCTGCGGAATCGTTTCTGGCGGCAGGTGACGTGCTACCAAGCGTCTCCCGAGAAGATCCCACACGTGTTCGATTGGATTTAGGTCCGGGGACCTTGAGGGCCAATCCATGAGTTTAATATCTTCACTCACCAATAGCTCTGCGACAGCCACTGTACGATAAGGTGTAGCGTTGTCGTCCATGAAGAGGAACTAAGGACCCACAGCACCTCTAACCAGACGCACGTGATGCAGGAGAACCTCGGTACAGTAGCGGACACCAGTGGCTGAACATCCTTGGAAGATGTGGAGGTCAGTACGGCTACCAAGCATGATACCGCCCCAAACGAGAACTCCGCCACCTCTAAACCGGTCTCTTTCGATGATGTTGGAGGTGTGATTGCGTGTTCTCTTTACGGATGAGAGCCGATTTAGTCTGACGAGCGATTTAGGACGTATACACATCTGGAGATGTGTATACGTCGAGAATCGCTCGTCAGACTAAATCGGCTCTCATCTGTAAAGAGAACTGGACCCCATTGCTGATGTGTCCAGTTATTGTGCTCCTGGCACCACAGAAACCACCGCCGTCTCCGATGAGCAGGCGTTACTGGCACACACCGTACTGGTCGTCGTGCAAATAGACCACCTTTGTGTAGCCTCCTGGCCACGGGAAAACGCGATAACGGACGTCCAGTTGTCTGTTGCATGTGCCTTGCGATGTATCCCGCTGTCTGCTGTCTGTCTCTTCTCACCTGTAGAATAATCTACCGGTCGTTCGCCGCCGTGGTTGCTCGTGGACGACCACTGCTAAACTCTCGGACAGCAGATCCTGTCGTTTGAAATGCTCCCCAAGCTCGTGAAAGGATGCTGTGAGCGATCCGGAACTCCGCGGCCGCACTAGTCACACGTCGACCTTCTTCCAACTTCCCAATGACGCGACCTCGGGTAAAGTCATCCAGATGTCGTCTACTGGATTGCCTGTTGGCCATATCACACGATGGCAGCAACTCAACGTCGTTCAAACCAATGTACACCGTGCAATAGCTTTCAACGAATTGCTGAGCGTACACCACCAGTGTGCTTTATACCCTTCCGACCCCCCCCCACGTCATGCTGCATATATGCGCATGCCCTACCGTACCGGACCCTAGTCTACGTCCTGAGTGGTCTTTCGGTCCGTTCTGCCTGCTTGTTCCGCTGTTATGCTAATTTCTCTTCTGCGTCCTTAATTTTTGCACACCAGTGTATAATTAGGAATTCTCACTATTTCGGATAAGATGTTGCTCCATTTCGTCCGAATCAGTGAAGTTTAACTATATTTTTTCTATTCTCTCTTCGTATGTTTGTGAAAGCTTGGGATAAGTTTCCTGATCCCTGTGCTAACTGCTGCTTTCGAAAATCCCGATTAATATTGATGAAGTTCAACAGTGACGGCTGCGTGCGTGGCATAACCCGACAACACTGATGACTGGTATTTTATTGATCGGGTGTACATAGGTTCTAATCTGTAAATCCGTATAGCCTTAAGAGATAAGGAAGTTGACCATCTATCACGTGCCAACGGATAAAGGCTGCGAGAAGGCAGAAAGTGAAGATGTACTTGAAAGATCTCTTTCGTTTATAAAATGGCAGACTTACGACATTAGTATCTTCATGCTAAAGGTACTGGAAGAAAGTAACCCAACTATTTCTCTGACTAAACTACTATGCAGCATTAAGAACTTAACAGTGCAATTTAATAGAAAATTAAAAGAACCCCAGCAAAAACACAAGTGCTGGGAAACTACTGGCCACCAGCTGGCAGTGATGGGTCACTGCTGGCTGAAATCTGCCGCTCACGGCCCGGTAGTGGTCCGTTGGTGGCAGCGCTATCAGTTGGCGAGCCATTGAAAGCCCTGCAGCATCGCCGTGAATTGTGGGCCTTCCAAGCAAGTGCCACTAGTGGCCCGTTGCTGGCAACCAATGCAACCCCCAACAGCAGGTGGAAGCATCACGACTGCGCATGCGCAGAAGCAACACTTGCGGTGTCTCTCATGGTACCAGTTAGTTGAAGACGACGCTATCGCCATCGTGTTATTTTAGTGGATGTTAAGAAAAAAATCCATATGTGGATAGGCGAATTAATTTCCTAATGAAATTTTACGTCGACGAAGATATCAGATTAAGCCGTGAAATACTAGATTACAGCCATGAAATACACCCACTCCATTCCCATGAATAACAATTCATGGAATGGAGTAGATGAATAACAAGAAAAAATTTTAAACCGCTTGAAACACATATCCTGGAAAACCATTAAAATAGCGTTTGTTAGGGAAAAAAGAATTATACGCGTACAAAATTTATTAATTATTTGACAGAAAAAAAAAGCAACGCTATGTGGTGTACTCATCCATGGGTTGAATACACAAGACTGGGAGGAATTCGCTTCTAAAAATAACGAGAAGTAAAATAAAATATCTTTTACTCTTTAAAACAAATGTAGCTTCGGACAACGGAAAGGAAAGACACAACGTTAAAAATGTAACAGAATGTGACATGAACCCGGTAAATATATATTTATTCAACAATCTCTTTTCAAGACGGCAAGGACAGTACAGAACTTTGGAAAGCGACTCTAAGTATGTACACGCCTTGAAAATGAGTGAAGTTCCCTTAACGTAAAAAAAAAAAAAAAAAAAAAAAACCTGAAAAAAATAATTTATCAATTATATGAAACTGACTTTTATGAAAAATACATTGCAATATTATAAAATGAAAGAGGGAAGCATTCGATTACAAATTGCATACCAAACAGATAGCTTCCAGCACGTATCCGAGCGTCGTGAATTAGTCCGGTCGGTAGAGAGCGCGGTTTACACGTTAACGGCCCAGGATCGAATCTAGTCAGATGCAAACGGCGTTTTTACGGTCTGTCGAGAAAATTTCCTCAGCGCAGTGCGTTAATTCACAAGCTTCGTAAGGGTAGAAAAAAAATTGTAGCTTTAGGAAACTGCGGTTATCCTTGCTTTTTTTTTTTTTTAATTATTATGGCTAATACTGGGAAATTGGCGGACAAGATTCTGCAAGCCACCAGTTACGTCACGTGGTTGCTGGCTACCACTAACGGCCCACTAGCGGACCACATTAGGCTAGCAATCATTTCTGGCACGTGCTTGCAGGGCCACCGAAGGGCCACTTGTGGCAGCTACTGCCTGTGATGGACCACTGATGGCCCTGTTGTGGCATATGACAACTAATGGGGTGCCAACTGTTGGCCAGCTGTTGGCCTGAACTGCTGGCCTTTCTGTTGGCCGCCCGGACATTTTATTGACGGTTCGGCAGCGGCAACATAGTGCTGGGCCATTGCTGGCAGTGCTGGCTGCCAGCAATGGCCCACTGCTGGCCCAGCAAGACTGTTTTTGCTGGGACGTTATTCTACGTAATTACATAGTATATTTCTGAAACGCATTATAAACATTCATTATTTAATATGAAATGAAATTTCGATTTCATAAGTAGTGACGTTAACGCTCGAATATTCTTCAGTACATGTTGTATGAGCCCCGGTTTGCTGTCCCGATGGCAGGCGTGTTAGAAGCGCTAGTTTCGGGCAAGCTGAAACAATTTTCGATTCTCAGATGAGACATAGGTGGCGTTCTTGTCTTACGGCGCCTAGTATCTCCTCCCCTGAACCAATGACCCTAAGTTAGGGACGGGCGACTGCGTATAACCCGAGGAGTTGCTCCCTGAGAACGTTAAAACCCTTGAAGAAAAATAAGCACTAGCTCTTTGCAATTAATTCCCTTACATTTAATATAAAATGTGCGTTATTTTTAACTAACCTGAATATACGATATTTACAGCTTTCGTTTATTAGAACCACTGCAGAAGCGAATTAATATGGTTTCCCAGCGTGATGTAACAAATCCCAGATTGTACTTCGGAAACTTAAGTTAAAAAAAAGGTTCTTTTAAAAAAACAGTTGCTTTCTCCAAGACCAGCTGCCGATTACATAGCTTGAATGACGTCATTTTTCTCCAAGACCAGCTGCCGATTACATAGCTTGAATGACGTCATTTTTCTCCAAGACCAGCTGTCGATTACATAGCTTGAATGACGTCATTTTTCTCCAAGACCAGCTGCCGATTACATAGCTTGAAGGGCGTCATTTTTTTCCATAACCAGCTGTCGATTACATAGTTTGAATGACGTCATTTTTCTCCAAGACCAGCTGCCGATTACATAGCCTAATGACGTCATTTTTCTCCAAGACCAGCTGCCGATTACATAGCTTGAATGACGTCATTTTTCTCCAAGACCATCTGCCGATTACATAGCTTGAATGCCGTCATTTTTCTTTAAGACCTGCTGCCGATTACATAGCTTGAATGACGTCATTTTTCTCCAAGACCAGCTGCCGATTACATAGCTTGAAGGGCGTCATTTTTTTCCATAACCAGCTGTCGATTACATAGCTTGAATGACGTCATTTTTCTCCAAGACCAGCTGCCGATTACATAGCCTAATGACGTCATTTTTCTCCAAGACCAGCTGCCGATTACATAGCTTGAATGACGTCATTTTTCTCCAAGACCATCTGCCGATTACATAGCTTGAATGCCGTCATTTTTCTTTAAGACCTGCTGCCGATTACATAGCTTGAATGACGTCATTTTTCTCCAAGACCAGCTGCCGATTACATAGCTTGAATGACGTCATTTCTCTCCAGGACCAGCTGCCGATGACATAGCTTGAATGACGTCATTTTTTTCCAAGACCAGCTGTTGATTACATAGCTTGAATGACGTCATTTTTCTCCAAGACCAGCTGCCGATTACCTGGCTTGAATGACGTCATTTTTCTCCAAGACCAGCTGCCGATTACATAGCTTGAAGGAATTCTCTACGGCTTATTTTATTTAAAAAATAAAACTCCATACTTCATACCTTGTGGATTGAATATTTGATATTTTACGTTTCACATAACCACACCTTGCACATGCAAAGTGTTTTTATTATTATTATAATACCACTTATATTATACTTTTAAATTGTTTTTAAGGTTAAGCGCTGGTAACAAAAATACAGTAATATCTTTCTTTCACTTTTGCATTTCTGTTAGAATTTCTTCCTTTAACACCGAGCTTTCAGGACAGAAAGAAGAAACAGAGGGGGAACTGCATTACATAAATTATGCATGCACAGAGAAATTTATGGGATTTAGATCTTTCTAGTTTCATTCTTCCTAAGGGTTTTACCATATTTTATCAGTATACATCAAAAGCTATGCTTTAAGATAGCGTCCATGATCAAAATGATTACAAATATGCGCACCTCTGAGAAATTGCTTTCACAAAGCAAATGTTCGTAATGAGTAATTCGAAAATTAAACACCATGTGAGTTTTGTTATTGCAATTGGTTTTTTCGAAACTTTGCCATAACAAAAATTCATTCTTGCCAAGAAAAATTTAGGAAAAGCATTTGCTCCCTTAATGATCATACGTAGAACTGTAATAGTATGAAAAGAAAACGATGTAGTTCTAACGTCGTTGGTAATTGCCTTTGGCCTCAGTGGGAAATGTTCAAATTTCCCCAGTGACTATTTTCTGGAAGCAAAGAAGTTACGGAATTACGTACATTTATTTATTTCCCGTAATTGTCATTTTTGTAATTACTTCCCTTTTTAATACCACTTGAAAACCCGTGCTATGGGACCACAGACGAGATGTCATTTTTGGAGGCTTGGGGAAAACAGCATTTATATAATTTACTTGTTTTTACACAAAGGCGCATTTCCACTTTTTCTTGAATGTTCCCCTTAAATGACAAAATAAAAGTTGAAATTTGAAGTGAACTAGAGCTTAATAATCCGGAATACACGTTTGGAATGCATTCTGGTGATCTCACACATACATGATCGCTTTTTAATTCATGGGCATCATATAAGTGTCAGTGTTTTGGATTGCAATCAGAAAGAGATGATTTCTGGCTTTCTAACACACTGCAAGATTACAATTCCCCCACACACATATCCTCCGGTTAATTAATTATTCGTAAAATTAGGCTAAAGCAAGATATATGTGTAACTAAATTAAGTAATTTGTGTAACTGTGCAAATGAGCAAGAATAGTTAAGTAATTTTGGGTGTGATGGGAAAACAATTAAATGTTTTAACAAGTGGGAAGCAGGAGGAATAAAAGAGGCTTAAGTGTCTTAGGGGAATGCATCGCTGGCCGGGAAAAAAGTCCTTTAAGACCTATACCGAAGTAAATTTCTCCGTCATGTTTATTTACGCCAGGGCTCGAACCCGGCTCCACTCATTCCGGAATAACTCATTCTACCAATTGAGCTACGCGGACGTTCGTCCTGACTGCTATCTGCCTTTATATCATGTGCGTCCTGCTGGCAGGTACGTCACATCACCCGCGCCCCCCGAAAGAGGGCCGGGGGCATGGCCAACGAGTCAGCCGTGACAATGAATCGTTGCAGGCAGCCATCAGCAGTAGAACGTGCACTTGAGAACTCCCAGTCAATCTGGTGTGTGAAATGCAACGTCACACACATTTATTTCTCGAAGAGCTGGAGAAGGGATTCTCTGATTTCTCCTCTCTCGCGGCGTGGAAAGAACATCACACCATTGCGAGATGTTGAACGGCCGGGTCATCCGGAAAGTTCCATTATAACGAAGTAAATTTCTCTGTCATTTTTATCCACGCAGGGGCTCGAACCCGACTCCTCGTTCCGGAATAACTCACTCTACCAATGGAGCTACGCGGACGTTCGTTCTGACTGCTATCTGCCTTTATGTCCTGTGCGTCCTGCTGGCAGGTAGGTCACAGGCTGAGTGTGGTCGGGAGAAGAGAATTTCTCGCGGATGGTATAAACAAACGAATGTCTAATCGTCCTCACGGAGACATAAATATCAAGAGAAGTAACTTAGGAAAGGGTAAGTTATGGTGATGGGGATATAGAGTCACGAACCCGTGACGATTCTAACACAGACAGGTAATGATACCTTGTACTGCTGAAAAATAATGTTTTTGACAGGTGCAAACAATCAGACCCGAGGAAGGCTCTGAAAGACAAGGAGCACAAAATGTTGAAGAGTTAGTGGCGTTCTGTTTCCCGAAAAAGAAAGGTAGCCGTGTCCCATATATGGAAAAATATTTGACTCCGATTAGCACAGGTGAGTCTAGCCAGCGACGTTGTTTTCGAAAAAACAGATATAGCTGATATACTGAAACACAGCCCTGATGAATATTTGAGAGACTGAACCAGTAGTTCCCGTAAAAAGCTCCGCTAGAAACAAAACCGAAAAGGAAGCTGGAAAAAAGAATTACGGAGCCTAAGCTGCACTGAAGAGCAATTGAATTAGAGACAGCTGGCGTCATGCAAATGTGGCGATGTAGGCGGCCCTGTAAACGGAAACGACATGACGTATGCAGCGACCCGAAAATATAAGGAGTGATGCGACGGACATCAGTAAGAGCCGGACGCAGTATGGCTAAGACGAAGAATTTAAGCGCAATTGCTCGTGGGCTAATTGTCGGAGCCCGACGAATGGGTCACTCCATCACGGAAGTCGTGCAGGTACTGGCATTTTCACGAGCAACTTGGTCACGGGTACATCGTGAGTACATCGAATCCGGTAAAACCATCCCCGCAAGGGACAACTGCCGTGGACAACAGCGTGTGGATGAGCGGGGTCATCGTCGGCTAGCTCGCATTGTAACAGCGGATAGACGGGCCACAGTGCAAGAAATCACTCGGCAACTTAACGCTGGTGCACAAAAACGTGTAAGCAGCTACACCATCCAGAACCATCTCCTCGAAATGGGGTACAGAAGCCATCGTCCCACGAGGGTACCGCTGCTGACAGCACATGACAGGGTGCAAAGATTAGCATGGGCGTGGGAACATAGCCACTGGATCCTAGACATGTGGACAAATGTTGCCTGGACTGATGAATCGAGATTCACGTTGGTACATGGAAATTGCAGGATACGAGTACGGCGAAAACCACATGAAGCGATGGATCTTCTTGCCAGCAGAGTACTCTGCAAGCTGGTGGGGATGGCATTCTCATCTGGGGACTGTTGACGTGGACTGAAATGGGACCGCTGGTACGTGTGACATCGTACCTCACAGGTCAATGTTACCGGGATCCCCCGACCATTTGCTCCCGTTTGTGCGTCTTCAACATCCCACTGGAGGACCTCATCCTGCAACAAGACAACTCAGCTCCCGAATTGTATGCGAGTGGTTGGATGAACACTTCATCTACGTGACCTCGCTTCCTTGGCCAGCTAGGTCACTGACCTCAATCCCATCGAGCACATCTGGAATGCCATCGAGAGAGATGTTCGAGGTTCTGACCCCCGTCCATCAAATCTTCGTGAACTGCGGGAGTTTGTACAGGGGTCGTAGATCCGTCTGGCTTCCCAACGCTTCCGGTGTCTTGTCAAGTCCATGCCGAGACACATCGCCGCCGTTATCAGAGCGATAGGTGGTGCTACACGTTACTAGACAGGTATCTCTAATTTAATTTCTCTTCAGTGTATGTAAAGCAAGTGTCAAATCGACAAACCTGCAGCTATAAATTCCGTCCGTGTAGCTTAGTTTGGGAGAGCAACTTACTCCGGAGTGAGAGGGCGCGGTTTCGTCACGGAAAAATTTGCGTTTTTACATTGGCTCCCGAACATAAAAATGGATCCGCTGGTCGTTGGGTTCTTCGAAAGACGTGTGATGTTTGTTCCACACATTCTCTAGAATTAATGAAGAAAAATCCTTACTTCGCTTCAAATAATAAAAATAAAAATTAAGTAGGAGATCATGTGACGTACTACAGAGGTAAAGCACGTGGCAAGACAACAAACCTGCAGTGATACATTCCGTCTATGTAGCTCAGTTGGGAGAGCAACTTACTCCTGAGTGAGAGGGCGCGAACAAATTTGTGTTTTCACACCATAACCTAGAAATAATAAGCGCCGTCAGATAACGGGAAGAGAAAGAGACGTCGAGCTAATGCAAAGGCAAACATCCTTGCGTAAAACTCGACGCAAATCACCCGTACGGGCTATTCCAGTTGAGTCGGCGTGAGAAGAGAAAAGTAAGAGGACGAAACTTCCTCAGAGACATTCCCCATCAGAAAGATGTGAGCAAGCGGATTGCGAGGGCGGTGAAAGATAATCACCCTCCCCTTCCTATCATACAGGTATGTGGAGCTCTTAAAAATTAAATCAGGGAGTTAAGGGCCATAAGAAGGATTTGAGAAAAGTGCTTCAACCCAGCATAATGTGTTCACATGGTTTTCAAAAACAGCACATTAAGATATTTAAGGTCTCTCCTGATCGTAAGTACTTTGTATTTACTTTACGCATGTAAATCGATATGGAATTTTGAAAGGGACATACATCTCGTATATACGAAGCTGCTGCAGATAGCACTGTAGAGTAACCTCAAACGCACTTAGTTGCTCTAAACACTATACGTTCCAGCTCTGTTCGACTGTGAAAATTTAGGATCTCAGTGAGTCGAGACAGAAGAAGGGAATTCAATATCACCACATCTTCTTTATTTTTAAGCTCATTAACCAGCATTATGTTATCATATTTTTTATGAATAAATGTGCATTTGTACCTGTGTACACTCTTTGCCTCCCCCCCCCAAAGAAACTATCAGATGATTCCAAAAATACTGGCGTGTTTTCAACACGTGAGGAAAAGAAAGAAAAACGTACCTCGAACAGATGTTTTATTCCATAAAATAAGTGTCCCCGGTAGTTACAACCTTCTCCCATCGATCGACAACGTTTTGAATCCTAGACTTGTAGAATTCCTTGGGTTTCCATGCAAAAAAGGCAGAAAACGTTCGCCGTACCTCCTTCACATTTCGAAGTGTAGTCCCAGCAAGATGGTTTTGCAGGCTACGAAAGAGGTGGTAGTTCGATGGGGCGATGTCAGGGAAATATTCTGGATGAGGAAGTTTTTCCCATCCGAAGTCCTGCAACCTGGCACTGGTCATTTTCGCTGTGTGTATTTTTGCGTTGTTCTGCTGCAGGAGCACGCCTTTACGATTCAAGAGTGCTCGACGTTTATCCTGTAAAGCAGTGCCTAGACGCTGCAGCTGCTGACAGTGGACTTTCCTTGTAATGGTTTTGTTGGGTGGCAGCAGCTCGTAGTGGATTATGCTTTGCATATCCCACCACACAGACATCAAAACCATTTATGGGAAACGTCCTGGTTTCGCCTCTGCTGCAGGCACGTTCCCATTGGGAAGCCACTGCCGTTTACGCTTAATGTTGTGATAAACTATCCATTTTTCATCGCCCGTGACAATTCTGTGCAAAGCAAATATCACCTGTTGTGGAGTGAGATCATGGGGTACCCACTTATCCAGTTTCGACACATAACAAGGTTCTGCAGATGCCCGTGAACAGTGGAATGGGTTGAATGAACAAGCGTGGACAATTCCTCGACTATTGCCTGCGGATTTCCCTCAACAGCAGCTTTCAGCACGTCGTTATCCAGCTGAAGAGGCCGTCCGAGTCGCTGCACATCATTGAGGCTGGTGGTCCCCCCGCCCCCCGTCGAAATTTCTGGAACCAGCGTTGACATTTCCGGACCTCCATGCTGCCCGGCCCATATACGGTACTGAAATTTCGTGTTGCTACCGTCGCTGAATGTCGATGGTGGAACTCATAAAGCATAATGTGCCTAATGTGGTCTTCTGACACTGCCATTTCCTATGCGGTATAAGTACACAACGACTGCACCTAGAACTCCCGTTTGCGGTCTCAAGTGACTTGAAGGTCTGCTTGAGTGATCAGTCTTATACTCACCGTGGTCGATGTCATAGTCTGGGCACCTGGGGGAACACTACGGTTGGGATTGCGCAAAACGACATTACTTCTGGGATGACCTGATAAAACAAAGCACCCCGAGAAAGTCGTCCGATCTTGACGAAACTGCGCATGCAAATGATTAAAACATAATGGCCAATGACTAAAAAGTCAATAGGCACAGCCAAAGGGAACCGCGCAACGAGGAGGGTATATCAAGAGCAAAGCTCGCACGCAGGGACAATTGTGACAGCGGATTGCTGTTGAATTCACCTTCACGGACTGCGAGGATGCGTCGACGTCGGATCCGTGCCACATACGAGCAGTTGAGAGAATTCGAGAGAGAACGTACAATTCTGCTGAGATAGGCCGATTGATCAAACCACCGCATCGCTAGGCATTTGGATCGGAGCGAAGCGGTAATCGGATTGGTCGAGGAGGGTATGACTCAGCGTCACACGGTTAGTGACAGACGAGGGAAAAGACAAAAAGCGAGGATCGAGTAACTGTGAGAAGTATACGAACAGAACCGAATTTGCTTCTCTAAACCATCCATGGCTGTGCTGTGTTTTCACTAAACCGTTGCCAGACGACTTGCAGCACGGATACCACATTTGAGAACGGCACTGAGCAGCGAGCATCGCCGGCACCGGTTGCAGTGGTGTCGGGCCCTATCAACGTGGGATAGTGTCCACCGGCGTCCTGTTTTCTTCAGTGATGAATCACGGTTTGCACTTGGCACCGATGGCCAGCGCATACCTGCCTAGAGATGAGCCTGCTAGCGCACGATCTTGCGTTTACCGTGGAACGGTACACGGCTCTCATACCTGTAGTGATTGTTAGGGAAGCTATTTTCTACGATAGCTGGTAATATTTGGTAACCCTCCGTACCCCCCTCACGGCTGAACTGCGAAACTCAGCCACCCGTTGTGTTGCTTTTCGGGAGCAGCCTCAACAGGTAATTTTTCAACAGGAAAATGCCCGGCCATGCACTGCACGGCTCTTCCGGGCTTGTCATCCGTAATGTTATCACCTGACAACTCACCGGTCAGATGATATAGCCTTCCATGGCTAGCCATATCATATGATCCCTCACCCATCGAAAATGTTTGGGACATGATTGGACGCCACTTACGTCTATCCGGGAATGTCGACGAGCTGTCCCGCAATTTAGACACCATCTGGCCTGCTATACCTCAGGACACTATACGTGAACTGTATGCGCCTACGCCACACCGTGGCACCGCTTGTCTTCGAACCAGAGGTGGCATCACAACGTATTGATTTGTTCTATTCGAATAAAACTGTTTTGTCCGAATAAATGACCCAAGTGTTTTGGAATTGCAATCATTTTCCTTATACATGTACGTTGCACTTACCAATTATCATCTTGATTGGATGATTCCTTCTGGGTGCTTCTTTGTTTGTTTGATTTTTTCGGCAAATAGTGTATATTAGAAAACGTACATTTTGCCTGTTTATAAAATTTGATTAATTACTGCTAAAGTGATAATTCAAAAATGACTCATTAGCGCTCAGAATCGGCCTCACCCTTACAATATTCGTGAATAGGATAGGATTTCACGCCTACATGATTATTAAATAAACCCCCTCGATACGTATCAATTATCTACACGTGCACCTTTCTCTGCAGGACAGCTGGCAATATTTCCATTTGTAAGATACCGTATTATGTAACATTATAAGATACATCATCGCATGCGAAGATCGGTCCAGTGACGCATAAGTATACACACTTTTGCCCAAGTATTTACAATTCTGTCATTAAGAAATCACTACAGGAAAAGGAAAAAGTAATGTGTGGAGCCCAGCGTATTCAAAATGTATATAAGGAACAGTACAGTTAATTAAGAAAGAATGTCTGAATTTTATGCTAGGCGTTGAAAGAAGTTATAAAACAAAGACAAGAAATTCAGCCAAATGTAAAAACACATTCTTATGGTAGGTTGAGGTTTGAGTAAAACAAAAAAATATATTTTTTCAAAAAATTGTCTTTTTAAAAGAAGTTATGTGCGCTGCTGCAGTAAAGTCACGACAAACTACATTCATGTCCGTGGGCGCCCATATGGAGGGGCAAAAGGGGGCATTTGCCCTTACCTGGAAATTTGACTATGGGGTTTTTGTTCTTGGAAATTAGTAGAAATATTTTGCGGAGACACTACACTATCTACCAACATGTAATTGGACATCTGTGATAGCAAAGGAAAACGAAGTTTATTCACCTTCAATAGTTGGTGGAGCCTCCACGAGCGGCGATTACAGCTGCGACCCTCCGGGATATACCCTCAACCAGGCGTTGTACGACGACAAGCGGTATTTTCTTCCACTCGGCTTGGAGAAGACAGGTCAGTTCCTTCACCGAGTTCGGACGGTGGGGTCACCCCTTACGTCGACGCTCCAAGTCGTCCCAGAGGTGCTCGATAGGGTTAAGGTCAGTGCTCTGCGCAGGCCAGTTCATTCGATTAATCCCATTGTCACCATACCAAGCCATGGTGGACCTCGCAACATGACAGGTGGCATTGTCATCCTGAAAGTAACATGGGTCCACCCCGTAAGACTGCCACAACGTAGGAAGCGCATGGTCATCCAAAATGGTGCATCAGGTCTCGGCGTTGAGTCTACCAGGAATTACGACCAAGGGTTCCGTGCCATACCAGAAGAAACATCCCCATAGCATAATTCCACCGCCGCCGAACTTAACAGTTGGCACAATACATTCCGGCAGGAGGCGTTCTCCAGGCAGACGCCAAACCCAGACCCTGCCATCCGAACGGTAGAGGGTGAACCTCGATTCGTCGCTCCAGAGAACCTGTTTCCACTGTTCAACGGTCCACTGTCGACGTTCTTTGCACCATGTTAGCCAAGCAGCGCTATTGGACTTGGTGATCAAAGGTTTGTGGGAGGCAGCACGTCCATGGTAACCGAGCAGATGGGCTTCCTTACGGATGGTATTCATCGAAAGGACACTCCTGGATGCCTGTTGAAACTCCTCACGGATGTGGCCCATCGATTTGGTGCGGTTCTTCCGAATTTCTCTGGCCAGCACTCGTCGGTCTCTAACTCCCAGTTTTGTGGGTCTGCCGTGTCGGGGCACATTCCGACAGTCACCTCTCATCGTCCACTTGCCAATCATGTAGGCCACTGTCGATTTTGGGTACGTCAACTCGCTGGATATGTTACGTATGGATCGGCCATTTCTGTGATACCCGACTTTACACCTTTCTGGAAAACAGAGGGCTCCGAACTGCGTGGCGTCTTGCATGCGACTGGTTGCGTTGTTGTTCCCCACACGATATTTAACGGCGGCGGTCGTGACGTGTATCAGGACTGCAGATATCGTCGATTGCAGGGGTATCCAATTGCTTGTTGGTAGATAGTGTATTTCTTATTGCTGAATTTTTAAATACTTGCGTATGCAGTAAAAGCAGGAAATACCTCACGAATTTACAGCAGAAATAACAGCAAGTAATGATATTAAGTTTTGTTTTCAATATATAGACAACAGCTCACGTACAGTAGCGTTGAAAGTCATAAAGGACGAAGAGAATGAAACATCGGATATCATCAGATTTTTGGACAAAAATCTGAAATTTTCTTCGGAACTTTTACTTAATGGTATATGTTTCTCCTTGACGACCGATTGAAAGATCACTGTATTTCGAGACGCATGGGTCAGAAAAGCAACAACGAAATTTCTTTATTGCCCCAACAAGCTATTTAATATCCTTTATCCAACTTCATGTAGGTTTTGGGTCTTTTGATTTTTCCTTAAATTTATGTGCTTAAATTTCTTGAAAAATTTTTCCTTTAAAGGCAGCTTTAACTTAGGAAATAGAAAGTAGTCATACCATAACAAATCTAGAGAATAGGGGGATAGTTGAGTGCACACATTTCGTGCCAGAAATTTCTGTACACTTAGTACTCTGTGTGCCGGCGCGTTATCGTGAAGAAGGAACCATTACCCGATTTTGTTCTCAGGCCTGGAACGAACAATCCTCTTCCACAATATTTCTAAAAATGGATGTGTACGCATATGCTAGTGACAATTGTGTCTTCAGGAATGCACTCGTGATGCAGAACTCCGTTCCTGTCATAAAAGCACACAAGCATCTTGATTTTGGACATTTGTATCGGGCGTCCGAGCCTTTCGTCATTTTCCAAATCTTCCCGCCTATTCTTGAAATCTTCTGTCCTTTGTGTAGGAAATTTCTACTGACGCTTCGTTTCAGGATCAGAAGGAAAACACCAGGTGTCGTCGCCTACTACAATGGTTTGGGGAAAATTTTACATTTTTTCTACAGTCTCGCAGATGTATTTTGCATATTCCACTCGTGCATGTTTCTGGCCATCTGAAAAAGCGTGAGGAATGAAACGAGCACCCCCCCCCTCCAACAAAAAATGTGTACTAAAATCTAACGAATAGTTTTCTATTTTTTTTTCATATTCAAGCATCCTTCAGATGACACAACGATCACTCTTTATCCTTTCGCGAGTATTCTAAATGGGTTCAGACGTGAGCACTGAAATCGGGCGTCCGAGCCTGTCGTCATTTTCTAAATCTTTCCACCTATTCTTGAAGCATGAATACCTTCGGAATATTTATGCACGAGATAGGCAATTTGCGTCACGCAACAATTGAACTGTCTCAAATGCAGTTTCACCGATTTTCAAGGTGAACCGGATATTTGATCTCTGCTTCATGACAGAGCAGTGATAAAGTTTTTCCACCGAGTGACGTCATAAACAGCATAAATAATTATTTGCGCTATTCTCCCGCAAACACTGTTGCCACCGCATGGCTGATAAATGATTTATCAAGAATCATGCCTTTTCGGCCGGTGTGTTTTACTAGGATTTAAAAAATCAGTCTCAATTCAAAAAAATTTGAAATTATATATATGCTCCTTGCGGAAATATTGGATATTATTTTAAGCATGAAATATACGCAAAAGTATAGCGGTACCGAGCCCTAAATGAATTTCTACAATCAAGTTCTTAAAAGTGCAGATATTGCTGGAAATACTTTAGTAGTTTCAGCGATGGCTTCTGATCATTCGTCTGAAAGGGGTACCGGGTTCGAATCACGGTGAGGCATGGATGCTGTGTTTGTCTTACGGCATTAGCACTCTCTCTTCCCTGGAGTCAGTGGCCATAAATTAGTGACGGGCGACTGCTTATAGCCCATTGAGTTGCTCACGGGGGTCATTAAACCTCCAATCAATCAAATACAACTATCTACGCGTAATAAAGTGGAAAAACAGATTTTTACCACAAATCAGAAATTATAGGCAGAACCTTTTCCACTGGGAACTCTATGCGATACACACACAAAAACGAATTTTTCAAACTGGCCAAGGAGAGATGTCTGGGAAATCGTAATTTATTCTTACGTTCCTAGGGGGAAACCGCGCGTTACTGCCCAAAGTTTTCCTTATAAATGGTTTCAAAATTAAGAAGGAATGTTTACGGTTGGATATATAGAAGCAATTGTATGGAAGAAAATGCAATTTGAATTTGACAGCATCTGCCCTTACACCCTCTAGCCAAGAGGTTATGCCCTAAAAAAGGACCCGAAAGCAAGAATCATCTTTCTCAGGTTTCAGGCTAAATGAATTTTTCAAATCGGACCAATAATTTTAGAGATATGGATCTTCCACTCACGACAGAACGGAATCACAAAGACGCGATTTAAGCACATACTTGTTATTCAAGAGACATGCTAAAATTGAAATGCATATTATACAACTGTAGAGAATACTCTTGGTTTATTTTGAGATGTGGAAACACATATTCGACCGTGACGGAGATCGAATCCGGGACCCCCTCACGCCGGAGTATGTTGCTCTCCCAACTAAGCTACACGGACGGAATGACACGTGCTTTACCTCTGTAGTACGTCACAACCAGTGATTATAACACAGAATTATACAGTAGTAAGTTGCTCTCCCAACTAAGCTACACAGACGGAATGTATCGCCGCAGATTTGTCTTATTGACACGTGCTTTACCTCTGTAGTACGTCACAACCACTGATTATAACACAGAATTATACAATAGTAAGTTGCTCTCCCAACTAAGCTACACAGACGGAATGTATCGGTCCCACGTCTTATCACGTGTTTTACCTGTTTAGTACGTCACAACATCTGATTAAAACACAGAATTATACAGTAGTAAGTTGCTTTCCCAACTAAGCTACACGGACGGAATGTATCGCTGCAGATTTGTCGTCTTGACACGTGCTTTACCTCTGTAGTACGTCACAACCACTGATTTTTTTTTATTTGGAGGTTTAACGACCACTGTGAGCAACTCAATGGGCTATAAGCAGTCGCCCGTCCCTAATTTAGGGTCACTGGTTCCAGGGAAGGGAGAGAGCCAGTGCCGTAAGACAAACACAACATCCATGCCTCACCGGGATTCGAACCCGGACCCCGTTCGGACTAATGATCAGAGGCCATCGCTTAGACCACTGCGCCACCGGGGCGGCCAACCACTGATTATAACACAGAATTACACAGTAGTAACTTGCTCTCCCAACTAAGCTACACGGACGGAATGTATCGCTCCCACGTCTTATCACGTGTTTTACCTGTTTAGTACGTCACAACATCTGATTATATCACAGAATTATACAGAAATAAGTTGCTCTCCCAACTAAGCTACACGGACGGAATGTATCGCTCCAGATTTGCCGTCTTATCACGTGCTTTACCTCTGTAGCACGTCACAGAGAGTCTAAACCATTGCGGTCTTTCTACCACATCTCATAGTATATGATGTCAAATGACATTTTGCTAATTTAAGGCAGATGATTCAACCAAGAGAGAGCTGATGATTTTAACCTGGTAAGCGAGATAATAAGATGAACGTTTTTTGACATACGTTGTTTACTCCATTCGCTCTGTTGCGTGCATGGAAGCATCCATATCCAAAACTCATGAAATTCGGTAGTAAATGTTTACAAGATATAAACTGAAAAAATTAACAGTGTTGAAAAGAATTGCTATTATCAGTATGGTCGTAAAGTTCTCTGCCTCTGCAGTTTTGAAATGTTAACGCTAATTATAACAACGAACTGAGTGCAACAAATTAACAAATCAATATTTGAGGATAAATGTATAGTTTGAGTTGCACGTTAATGAGCAAAGTACCGAATACAGTAATCAGCATGGGGGACATAAAGGCTTCTCTTATCCTCCAGTGAGGCTCATTCTCACAAATTATAGGTAATTAACACCAAATCAGGAGTATTAAACGCGCCTACTCATCGCTCGACGAGTTCTTTCTCCCTTAGTTATGAACCATATCCGTTCTCATTGTGAAGACAAACTGCTCATACTCTATAATATAATCTCCTTCAGTCTCAATGTAAAGACACTAGAACGCGAGAGAAGTAGCATACGATTTATCTCCACACAGTTTTGTCAGCAAACGATTCCTTGAATTAAATTGAGAAAATGGGTATAGAAATTGTGACCTTATATCTTATTGTTCCTATTGTTAGAGATATTGGCATTTTTTTTTTTGCTATGGAACTAAACTAAATAACTACGAAATGTTAATATTTTCATTTAAATTTTTTTTTGAATCTAAGTCTATATTTTAATTGATATTCCTCAGCTGGGTATACCTTTACCAGATTAATAAAGAGGATTACCAGATTATTAATAAAGAGGATTACTAGATTAATTAATCGTAAATTTGAGACTTGGTCGTTCTGGGTGGTGTAGTGGTTAGCATACCAGGTGCTATCTGGGAGACGCGGATTCCCGCTCCAGGAAGACTAAATTTTCAAGTTTTGGAAATTTTGTATTGTATGGTGTAATCCCGTATTCCATTCATGATTTATCTGCTCCTCCGGGCAATCGCGGGACAGGATTCTTAACCTCCAGATTTCCTAAACATGAATGCCGCCCCGGTGGCGCAGTGGTCTAAGCGATGGCCTCTGATCATTCGTCCGAACGGGGTCCGGGTTCGAATCCCGGTGAGGCATGGATGTTGTGTTTGTCTTACGGCACTGGTTCTCTCCCTTCCCTGGAACCAGTGACCCTAAATTAGGGACGGGCGACTGCTTATAGCCCATTGAGTTGCTCACGGTGGTCGTTAAACCTCCAATCAAAAAAAATAAAAAATAAAAATAAACATGAACGCCGGTTGCTGCCGACTAGCGAATCATGCGATGGTTATATTCAAATTAATAGGAAACTTGAGACTTGGTCGTTCAGGGTGGTGTAGTGGTTAGCATACCCGGGCGCTATCGGGGAGACGCGGGTTCGATTCCCGCTCCAGGAAGACAAAATTTAAAAGTTTTCGGATATTTTCTGTCTTACGTCCTTGTCCTATTTACACCAAAAAACCGGTTGTCATCTTCTTTTATTTTATTTTATTTTTTTTGATTGGAGGTTTAACGACCACCGTGAGCAACTCAATGGGCTATAAGCAGTCGCCCGTCCCTAATTTAGGGTCACTGGTTCCAGGGAAGGTAAAGAGCCAGTACCGTAAGACAAAATTTGTATTATATGGTATAATCCTGTATTCCATTCATGATTTACCTGCTCCTCCGGGCAATCACGAGACAGGATTCTTAACCACCAGATTCGCTAAACATGAATGCCGGTTGCTTCGACTAGCGAATCCTGTGATGGTTATATTAAAATTAATCGGAAACTTGATACTTGATCGTTCTAGGTGGTGTAGTGGTTAGCATACCCGGGCGCTATCTGGGAGACGCGGGTTCGATTCCCGCTCCAGGAAGACGAAATTTTAAAGTTTTCGGATATTATCTGTCTTACGTCCTTGTCATATTTACACCAAAAAAACGGGTCGTCATCTTCAAAATTAATAAAGAGTCATACGTAACACACTTCCCGTCATATAATTTCGGATGCAGACACATGTTGATAAAAACCGAACACCTGAAAGGAATCGAGCTACGACTTTGATATTTATGGGATATGTTCATCAGGAGATACAGAACAAATGATTAGCATCTTTGCATCAAACATTCCACGTGCGTCGATGTAGCTGAAATCTGTGTGGACACTTGTGTCTTATGCCATCTGCTACACGCGCTGAGGCATCGAATTAAATAATGTGTGAATGGTGTCCAGTGTAATTGGCATCCAGGCTGTATTGAGACGCCTCCAAAGTTCATCAAATGTTGCTAGCGGACGGTCGTACTGCTGCATATGACCTGTGAACTTGTCTCAAAGATTTGTTATGGGTGATAAATCCGGCGATCTAGCCATGAAGCCGGGGTGTGTGGTTGTTAGCCATTAAGCCGGGGTGGCCGCCCCGGTTGGCGCAGTGGTCTAAGGCGTTGGCCTCTGATCATTCGTCCGTAAGGGGTCCGGGTTCGAATCCCGGTCAGGCATGGATGTTGTTTTTGTCTTACGGCACTGGCTCTCTCCTTCCCTGGAACCAGTGACCCTAAATTAGGGACGGGCGACTGCTTATAGCCCATTGAGTTGCTCACGGTGGTCGTTAAACCTATAATAAAAAAAAAAAAAGCTGGGTGTGTGGTTGTTATCCATGAAGCCGGCATGTGTGGTCTCTGCAACATGCAGTGTGACATTGTTCCGCTGAAATATGACACCGGGGACGTCGTGCAGGTACGGGAGGGCGACCGGACGTAGAATGTTACTGACGTAACGAGCACTCGTTATAGAGGTACAGACTCTCAGGAGAGATGATCTGCTTTCCTACCCGATAGCATACCAGCCCATAATGCCTTCTATTTTCGGGGTATGCTTGGGGAGAATACACTCCTTGCGGCGCCTCCTCTCCTGTCGTCGGCGGACAGAGATGCAGCCATCATTTTCTCCTAAAGCGAAGAGCGTTTCGCTTGAGAACACGATATTGGGCTATTTGTATTATTAAAGGTAGCCTCAAGGCGGGCCGCTGAGCCTGCAGTCCGAACTATTATAAGCGGGAACGTTCTGTTACAGCTGATATGCGAGAATGAGTCACAGTTCACCATTGCTGCACAAACGCCGTTGATCACGCTGAGTAGTCACTAAAAGGCATCCCCATGAGATGACGGTTGCCCCCCACCCCAGTGCATTATCTGTGTACGACGTCCACAACCTTCTCTTCGTTCCCTATGCCCTTCTTTGTACCATTCCCTGAACACTCTTGCCACGACGGACATGCTGCGTCTCACACGACCAGCAATCTTCAGGAAGGAAGCATTGAACTCTCTTGCGCCGATAATGCGATGTCTGTCGAACTCGCTGATGTGACTGCACGACTGTCTGTCACGACGACGAGGCATCTTTACCGAATGCTGACCAAACACTCACATGACGGCCAAACCACGTGGCGCTTATAACAGGAAATAAGTTAGTAATATCATGCAAAGCATTGATTATGACACGCTTTCCAACATACCAGAAATCATAACTCAAGTTATGAGGATAAAAGCTGTGGAATAAATTTCGCTCCTGTGCCCTGACCTTTGACCCCATTTCGATTATATTAAACAGAATTGGTTCAGAGTACCTCCGGAACAACATACTAAAGTTTGTCGCAATAAAATTATTTTTAGTCAAGTTATGAGGATAATGGCTGTGGACTAAATCTCGCTCCTGTCCTCTGAACTTTGACCTCATTTTGATGATATTCAACAGAACCAGTTCAGTACATCTCCGGAACAATCGAAGCAATTTTAAGTAAGTTATAACAGAACCGGTTCAGTACATCTTTGTCGCAATCGAAGCAATTTTAAGTAAGTTAGGACGCATAAAGGCGATGTAATTGATCCCATCCTATGTCCTGACCGTTGACTCCATTTCGTCCATTTTCAATAGGGTTCCTTCCTTCCCAAGTTGTCCTCTACCACATATTAAAATTTCATCGAAATCGATCCATGTTTACGCGAGTTATCGTGCGGACAGACATACTTACAAAGCTGGAGCATATACGCTTCTTCAACGTACGGTTGAAAAGCGTAAAAAAAGGGTCGGTTTCCGTTGTGGGACAAATGTCAAATGCATTTGCTAAATATGCCGAAACGGTAATTATTTCTGGAGTGTTGCCTGATTAGCATGTACTCTGATAATAAAAGTAGCTGGACTCCTTTAAGGTGTTCTATTTTTATGATCATCAGTGTAGGTGAGGTTACCTGCGATCACTTGTAGATCACACTCCTAATTTCACTTTCCGTTATATGTACTTCCTGTGTTCTTATGCAAACATTTGTTTTATCCTCGTTAAATATTTTCTTACTTAACACCCCAGAGTTCCGTCCGACGAACTTTGAAGTTGGCAACTCCTGACTGCAAGTCGTAGGGCAATCTACGAAGTTAAAAATTGATGAGACAAGAACTGAGGTCGAAATCTGAGATGAGCGATTGACGGAGCTGTTTTCTGTGAGCACTTGTTAAATGGTCTATATTGATGGAGAGAGAGAGGGGTGGGGAGGCAGGGAGAAATCTTCACGAATGTGTAGGTGTTGAAAGATTGACATAAACACAACCTGAATTCGATAATATCCTTGTAGTGAGCACCGATTTAAAGAGTGACCAGGGTCACCTATATTGTACCAAGTTGTTGTGATTGAAGTTATGTGCTGTGTGTTATTTCGAACCTTCAATGCTAATTAAAAAGGAACTAGAATCATAAGTAAACAGCGTGTTTCAATGAATCGCGGATGTCATTCTGAAAGTGTATGTTATGTATAATTGAGACTTTCAGGTACAACAGATATTGAAATTATCGGGGTTTTACATTGAAATAAACTAACTAAGCTAAGATAGATAATCTTAAACCTTACGAGCTTAGAGCTTTAGAGTAAAGTCAAAGGTTAAAGTATTTTACGGAGCAGTTAAGTTAAAATTTAAAACTAACGTAGCGTTAAAAATACAATACATCAACCAATATTAGCACAACGATATAGATTTTTCAACTGAGATTCCACTGTCTCTACCGAAAACGTTGAGTACCATTGATTTTAAAGTAACCTTGAGATTTATTTAACATTTTTCTACAATGTATCATTCAAAGTTTCTGTACTTCGCATTTTCTGCCTATCAGAAAAATTTAAAAGCCATTGTGCAAACACTCTGTTGATTAAATTGAGTATTCTTGGAGTTTCTGTTTTATTTTCTCCTTTGAGAAACCTCCTGTTAATAAGTCTGCTTTCCACTAACTACCATATCTTACATATTAATGTAATAGATACATTTTCCATATAAAAGTTTTTACTAAATTTCGTCGAAGCAATCCAAATATTTATAAAATGTATTGCAATGTACTATTTCATTATTTGAACACTACAAGTGAGTTTTCCGATACGGTGCGACTACTGAGCCATATGTGTAATGCGTCTATAATTTTCACACATTTTCTACTTAGCAACAAAGATACTGCATACAGTTGAAGATGATCGTTATACGGTGCCTTTGTACTAAAATCCATGGTTTATACAACAACACACGCCAGTAGTACCAGAAAGTAAGATATACCACTTTTTATGGATGTGCATGGCGATCATAATGAAAGTGTTACTATTCCAATGCATCTGCGGATACACAACCGTTTGTGAAAATTGCAACACCATGAAAGATTTGTGTTGTTCAAATGAAATTTATATCACCGATTCCTCATGTTACAGTAGATAACTGATGACATTTGTAGATCTATAAAAGACTTTTTTGCTTCAAAACATTGTATCGTGTAAAGGCACCTCAAGCAATAATAACATCATCTACACGGCATGACACTGAATAGAAGAGGTTTATGATATCGTCCTTGGTAATAGGCTGTCAAGCTGCTTCTATGCAGGATCAGAATTCATCTGTGGTGACTGGCGGAGGCGCTTGACGGGTCATTCGCTTAGCCACAATGTCCCAGACATCTCCTGTTGGGAACGTATCCTACGAACATGCAGGCCATGGAAAAAGCGTTATCTACCCTGCATGGGAAATGCCTCTGACATTCCGTGACACATGTGGAATACAGCGCCGAGACAACTCTGAAGGAAGGGTATAACATCTGCTTTTAAAACATCCCTGATGTATAGGTTGCTGCTGACGGCGAGATGGCGAATTGAACCCAATGGCACCCCAAACTACGACGTATTAGGCGAAATGGCAAATTGAACCCAATGGCGCCCCAAACCACGACGTATCAGGCGATATGGCGAATTAAACCCAATAGCGCCCGAAACAACGACGTATCAGGCGAGATGGCGAATTGAACCCAATGCCGCCCCAAACCACGACGTATCAGGCGATATGGCGAATTAAACCCAATAGCGCCCGAAACAACGACGTATCTGGCGAGATGGCGAATTAAACCCAATGGCTCCCCAAACCACGACGTATCACGGCGAGATGGCGAATTGAACCCAATCGCGCCCCAAACCACGACGTATCAGGCGAGATGGCGAATTAAACCCAACAGCGCCCCAAGCCACTGCGCTTGACGTTGGGCCGGTATGACGATGAAAAATATATGCTGCAAGTTGCAGTTAACCAGGCTCTCCAATGCCTGTGTTCGAGACTCCATTGCAGCCTAAGTCGTCTGTGGTTGAGAGTCAAAATGCTCAGCAATGGGCTGCTAGCGACCAGCCCTCTGCCGACTTCAAAGTGTGCTGTAGTATAAAGCCTGACATATGGCAGTGCTCAACTGCTGCTATAACACCATGAATATCGCTGTGCTGTCTGTCACTGCAATACAGTAAAGCTGTCTGTCATTCCATGCGGTAGTGTGATGATTGTGCAGTACGTTTCTCGGATTTTTGTGCGTATGAGCCTCTGCTGTCGACTGACGCCACGTTCGAATCACTCTAATGGTGTTTAATTCGGTACGAGTGGTAATTTCGTTGTAGAAAGATCCAGATCCTCTCATCACAACAATCCTTCCTTGCTCAAAGTTCGTCAGGTGTTCATAATGCAACCTTCTTCGGCGACGGGTAATAGTGAGACACAAAAAAAAAAAATACAGCCTTTCAAATCAATGTCGGCTCTTCTTCAATTGCAAAATTTCGAGCCTATAGCCAAGCCTGGATAGTTCAGAGGCACTGCTCCAAAATCGTATGTGTATATTTACTGATATTTTAATAATTTCCATGTTCCAGCCTGTTGTCCGAATCCCGTAAGTATTGCAATAGTAGTAGTCCTTCATAGTGCTGAAATGTTCACAAACAGTAATGTTTTTAACACTAATTCAAATGAAATTTGTTATAGGTTTATAAGTCTACAATACTCCTTCACATGTCTTTTTGCCATATTCATATACTAATGAAGATAATGAATGCCGTGTTGCATTTTTTACAAGTATTATGGAAACATATGAAGGCTGGGTAGTTCTGGGAAGGCAGGGATTTTCCGATGCCAGGAATGTACATATTTGAAGCCGATTAAATGCTACATACTTTTGCGCTCTACACAAACTTCAGAGTGTTGACTTTTACTTTGGAAGTGGAATGGTGTCATATTTAACCGCTGTTATTTTCTCTTAAACTAAGTCGACAGAATAGAATTTCGCACATGTTTGAGAACGCGTTTCCGTCAGAATATATTGATATTATATATTCTGACGGAAACGCGACAAAAGTCACCGGGCACCCCTTCAAAAGCAAGTGAACGGATCCTCTGCGTTGTTAAGATGCGCAGTACAGCTACAAACGCTATTAAAACAAGCCTACAGGTGACAGCGATCATATCGCACTGTTCAGTTGTGTGAAAATGTCGCGGTGGGAGAGAACTCACTTTGAGAAAGGAAAGACTGTTGGGTGTTATATTAGTGAGTTGTCCATAAGAGAAACCGAAAGTTGTTTAAATAAACCCAAAACTGTTTTGGATGTACTGAATAAGTGGAAGACACATGGCGTACCTGAAGCAGCAAACGTACCAGCAGACCAAAGAAAATCAGTGACAGAGGACGTCAAGGCCTCAGGTGAGTCGTTACAGCTAATCGTCAGAGTACTGCACACAAGACTTCAGTGTACAAGTGAGTTAAAATGCTGGAACCCCTGTATGTGCACGTACCATTCACAGAGAACTTCATTCCGTGGGTTACCGTGGTCGTGCGATTGCTCATAAGCCTTTCATATCCATTCGGAATGCTAATTGTCGTTTGGCATGGTGTAAAGAACATTTATCGTTGACCGTAGATCAATGGAAAAGGGGTCCTATGGATCGATCCATCAGTCTGATGGCTGTGTGTAGGTATGGCGGCAGCCGTGGGGAATGCTATTTCCCTCAGTGTACTGTTCCTACGGTCAAGTTTGGAGCTGGCAGTGTACTCGTGTGGGGGTGTTTTTCGTGTTATGGTTCCGGCCCATTGGTTATCGTGGACAAACCTTGTAACCAGCGCGTCTACCTTGATATTCTGGACAATTATGTCCAAGCAACTCTGTGGCAACACTATGTGACCGAGCCTTGTTGGCACAAGCAAGGTAATACAGTGAGCCTCAAAGCAAGGACTGTTACGGCGTGGTTTGACGAAAATTCCGTATTGTGTGAGGACTGGCCAGCACACAGCCCTGATCGTAATCCCATAGAGCACCTATGGGGTGAATGAGTGCGCCGCGCAAGAAGTTTGGAACCAAGGCCAACTACTTAGCAACAGTTAGCGGCTGAATGGAAGCGTATGCCTATCGCTGTGTATCCAACACCTTGTTGAAAGCATGTCTCGAAGAGTCAGTGCATCCATTGAGACCAAAGGTGGACCGAAACAAAACAAATGTATGTCAATAAATGCTATGGTGTGTTTCTCCTCTAGGTAACCTGTTTCGTTTGTCACTCTAGTGTATTTAGCTTCCACATAATTTTTTTAATATTTGTATTTTTTACTTTCTTTTTAAATTTCATTTCACATCTACTAGGAATAAATTCACGAGCTACTAATTTCACCTCGAAAGATCAAAAAGCCGACAAATCCGACTTCATGTTGATAGTATGGAAAGAATAGGGATCATAGTCTCTTTTAAATTCTGATGTCCATGGTATGACCAGTTCTGCTGTTACATCCTGAACCATGGTTTGCTTACAAATGAAGTTTGAATCAAGCGTAAGTTTCGATCTTTTTGACATAAACGTTTAGGTCATCCATACTTCCTTGCCGCCCCTGTGGCGCAGTGGTGTAAGGGCTGCTTTGTGTCCATTCGTTCGAGATGTGGCAGGGCTCAAATCACGGTGAAGAATGGATGTTGTGTTTGCCTTAAGGCACTGGCTCTGTACCTTCGCTGGTACCAGTAAACGTAAAATAGAAACACTGTAGGATGGGCCGAAAATTTCTGTTTTTTTAATTTGCATATTGCCTAGTGCGAAAAAGTTGCCGTTTGGGTCAACAAGAATAACAAAGAAAATTATTTTGAAATCGATTAATATCTTACGTGTCCGCACTGCACACTAATTGCGCGTTTTTCCGACCGCATTGGGTCGTAAGCAAATACGGATGGAATGTTTTTGTAATTGAAATCAAGTAACCCTCTAGTGCTGAAAAGTGTCCTTTAGTGTTCCAAATAACAGTGTAAAAAAGTTTTGAAGTTGATCAATATGCTAGGTGTCCGCACTGCACGCGAAGTTCACATTTTATTCCCACATGTAACCCATTTATCCTAGGCTAGGTAAAGGCATCCTGCATGTAGAGCATAGGAAAAATCCGTAGGAAATTGCACTGTTCTGAGTGCACCATGCATGTGCATGTGTAGTACACTCAGTTTGCTTTGCAATGTGTAGCGTGTAGCTCGTCACTTGCTTCCAGTGTCGGATATGAAAACAACCTGAACTTACCACCAGGATGTGGCTACACTTCGAGTTCGGCCCACCCTCCCTATGGCCCAGAATTTTATTTCTACGTGGTATATCTTGATCGGTAATCCGCTTTACTTGACAAATGTGCCATTAATTGCCGTGATGCAATTGTTGCTCTTATGAACGAATCTCTAGCTTCAAATCCACACACTGAGGCAGCTGCTTGGGTCACTAGATTTACGCAACGTTCCACAACTTGCTTGTGGCAGAGAAACTTGGTTATTTCTTCGCCAGCTGCGGCAGAAGTTGCGATTAGTCGATCTAGATCTTCATCTGAGATGTGGTTTGTCAGGGGTGGTTTGATAAGACGTGTTTTAGTCCAGTCGAACATCTCATAACATTCATTAGCATCCAAATTTAATTGCGACACTTCGAATTCTCTTACGCCATCATTCATTTGTTGTTGTCTAGCTTTCTTTATTCTCCTCCATCCAAGAGCTCTAACGTGGGTGCTTTTGTCCACAATTATACTTAGCAATATATTCTCTGGGTGACTGAAGAACGCGTTTCTTTTGATGACTGCATGAATGATTACATTGCACTTCAAATCCATGAAGCGCGATAAGTTGATCAGTTTCCAAAAATGTTTGGTCCCTTCTGTGCACGAAGGCTTCTTCTTTACGGAAAACCAGACCGGGGCATATACCTTCATTATGTTGTTGGCGAAACACATCAAAGTTTGCAGATCAAACTCCCTGTGACACGGAGCAGCAGATTTCCAGTAAATACTGCTGGTCTGTACTCATTTCACGTGTATCCTGCTATTCTTTCATGTTTTCTGTCCATTCTATATGAATAGCTGCAAAGTCAACTATTGGGAGGTTTTTACAGCCGTCTAGAGCTGCCCCAATCTCTCCTGAACGAGTTGTAGGACCTACGTTCATCAAGCAAATAGTAAAATGGAAGCTCATTGAAATAGAACAAGCACACCAGCCATTGCAAAGGACGTTGCAACTAAAGTCCCAGTTGACGTATAGAACCGTTTTTTCAGCCGGTATTTATAACAGTTCCATCGCACCCTAAAGCAATGAGAAAACTTGAAACAATGCCATTAACTTCTAAAAAATTAGTGATGCTGTTTACCATGCTTCTGCTATGACCAGAAGTGGGGTCACATGGCCGAGTTACTTTGATCGAGGCTCCTCCAAGAGAGTAATGTGCTCTTCTTCCTTCTCGGAGCGATAATATTTATCATCTTTTTTATCTGAGAACAGAGTTGAGGAATTCCTTCCATCAAAATAGAGTCCGCGAACGACTTTACTGCCTGTCTAGGATTTTTCCTTTACATCTTTAGATAACTTAATTTTCTCACGGATAATTTTGTTTTTATCAATGACCTCCTCGAGACTATCGACTGTAATGATGCCTAGTAGAGATTCGTTCATAAGTGCAACAATTGCATCACGGTAATTAATCTCACATTTTTCGAGTAAAGCGGATTGCCGAACAAGAAATACCACGTAGAAATAAAAATATGGGTAGTAACTCGAAGTGTAGCCATCTTCTCGTGGGGATGTGTTGTTTCCATATGTGATATTGGAAGCAAAAGAAGAGCTACACGCTACACATTGCACAACAACAAACTGAGTGTACTACACATGTACACGCACGGTGCACTGAGAACAGTGCAATTTCGTACGCATTTTTCCGATGCCCTACGTGCCGGGATACCTTTACCTAGCCTAGGCCTATGGGCCGAATGTGGGAATAAAATGGTGAACTTCGCGTGCAGTGCGAAGACATATCATATTGATCAACTTCAAAACTTTTTTCACTGTTATTGGGAACACTAAAGGACACTTTTCAGCACTAGGGGGTTACTCGATCGCAATTACAAAAAAATTCCATCCATTTTTGCTTACGACCTAATGCGGTCGGAAAAACGCGAACTTAGTGTGCCGTGCGGAGACGTAAGATATTGTTCGATTTAAACAAAATGTTTTTGTTATTCTTGTTGACCCAAATGGCAACTTATCCGCAGTAGGTGATATGCAAATTAAAAAAAAAATTCCGCTCATCCTAGGGAACAGGCGACTGCTTACTACCCCCTCCCCCACAAAAATAAAAAAAAAACATTTGAGCTTTAAAACCATACGATTCTGCTAAGAACTTTTCTTTCACTTTGTTTTCTGCACTTCAGCTGCTGTAAGGCAAATTCCGGAAACGATTGGTATGCTGAATTTAACATCATGTCCATGTGTGGTATCTGCTGAACTACCGCGTGACAGATGCAGACAAAAAAAAAAAGAAGACAACGGGTACATCAGGAGTTCTGTCAAATAGTCCATCTCAGAGGAGAGCTTCTGTGGACCAACAGACCGTTGTTCGGGCAAATAAATCGATGATCGAAGAAATATCTCCCTAAGCTTCAGGCGCAAGGTGATGGTGGAGGGTGTTGAAAGTGGCTGAAAGAACAACTGTGCATGAGCAAAAACATATGGCATGAGCAAACTGTCTTAGATTGTATCATAGTACAGAAAAACAGCTCTGGGGGAAGAACTATTGTAGAACTGGAGTAAGAGACAGAGGGGGCTGCTGCTCTGATTATAATCTCTCTTACATACATGAGAACTTTATTTGTCTTACGATGATTCACAAGATACCGATACTTTTACGTCTCGGTTTATTGTCATTACTTACAATGCTGTTCCAGTAAAAATACAAGAAAGATGACATTAAACTTATGCCTTTGAATCTTTTCCGACGCGAATAAAATATTTCAAGCTGCGGCGGTGGAGTGGTGGTCTAAGCGCTGGCTTATGACCATTCGTCCGAAAAGGGTTCGGGTTCAAATCCCGCTGAGGCATGGATGTTGTGTTTGTCTTACGGTTCTGGCTCTCTCCTTTTCCTGCAACCCATGACCCTAAATTGGGGACAGGCGACTGCTTATAATCCTTTCAGCTGCTCACGGTGGTCGCTAAACTTTCAATCAAAAAAATATTTCAAAGTCATTTATAGTCAATAGGACAAGTTAAATAAAAGAAATCAATCGCATTTCTACAATAGATTAAACACATCTAGAAATAGAAAGATCTACTTTCTCCCAGTAGTGTCTGAAAAGTATATTACGAAATTTAAAGAAATGTGACCTGAAGAAATTTATCAGAGACAAAGGGATTTTCAAGTCGAACAATTAGAGCAAGAGATGTAGAGGAAAACATAATATAACTTCACGCATTCTTTATAGTAAAAGCCATGCTAAGGAAAACTATTTTCTTAAAAAATGGCTTCTGGAAGCAGAAATAGATAGAAAATCGTTTTCATATTTACGCTTCCTAGCGGGAAAACTGCATTATTTAAAGCTGATAATGTGTTCCCCATCTTTACCGTATCGATTACCAAACATTAAAATTTCCGATAGGATTTTCCAAAGCGGTGGTACAGTTGCAAATAAAAATACACATTAACACCACCTGCCGCCAGAACTGTGAACTACAAAACAAACTATTAAGGCAAAGTGTCCCACGAAGTATCCGGTGTTAAAATAATTTTTTAATGGTACTTTTAAAAAAAAGAGACATCGAGAAGACTAGTTGAACATTTGCGCTTCCTAGCGGGTAAATTGGGCATTATTTTAAGAAGAAAATGCCCACATATATTTTTTGTAGTTACTAGCATATGACTGAGAAAGTATTTTTCAATCGGATCTTTAGACGTAGAGATGTTGTTGTAAATATGCTGTAATCGCAAATTGGAACTTATGCCCTTTGTTCGCAAACTGGCATGTTAAGAAAAATTTGATATCATACGGAAAACATTTCGCACCAGAAACGCTGCAGGCAAAGAAAATTGTTTTTCAAATGAAACTGTTAGAAGCAGAGATATTGAAAAAAATAATACATAGAGATATGGAGAAAAATAACAAGTAGTGCACATGTCATTGGAGATGACATATGCAATTACACCGAAGAGCCATTATATTATGACCACCCCGAGCCTAGGGAAATGATCGCTCCTGGAGACCGAACGGTGGCGCAGGCGAAGTTCACAGAGCAGTATAGATACATACAATCCGAGGACCGGTTTTCGGTTAGCAGAGTGTTTGGAGTCAGAATGGGAAAAGCTGCCGATTTATCGGAGTTTGATAAAGAACAAACTGTGATGGTACGGCTCCTCAGAAACGCCGCGGTTTGTTCACGTGCCGCTGTAGTGCGTACGTATCAAAAGTTGTGAAGAGATGGATGGCCAAACGACGAATTGTCGTTTGGCCGTGTGTCGTCCGCAACTCACTGATGCCAGATGGGAGCGGAGACTGTCGCGCATTGCTCACGGTGACCGCAGGGCCACAGTGCGACAAATCACCTGCAGAGCAATGTGTCGTAGCACACAGTTCATCGCAGCCTTCTGCACATGAGCCTGAGTAGCCCAAGACCCAGTCAGGTCCCCATGCTCACCACACGTCATCGCCAACAACGCATGAAATGGGCCCAAGATCGTCGAGATTGGACCATGGATGTTTGGAAGAAAGTGGCCAAGTCTGACGAATCAAGATTCTTGGTGCAAGACGTAGACGGCCGAGCGCGGATACGCTGATTACCAACGGAGTTTATGGCACCTGGATGCACTGTTAGGCGGAAACAGACCGGCTGTAGCGGTGTAATGATGTCGGCGATGTTTTGTTGGGACACTTTAAACCCTGTAATCCCAATAGCACAATCGGTGGCAGCTGTCAGGTATCTGAACATCGTTGCCGACCAAGTTAACTCATTGAAGGCAACTGTGTTCATTGCTGGTGATGGTCATTACCAATACGATTATGCCACACTGTCAGAATCGTCAAGGAATGGTTCTAGGAACATGCTGGTGATTTTCTGTTAACGCTCTGGCCTCCACATTCAGCTGACATAAACCCAATCGAACATTTGTGGTTCGACTTGGAAAAGCGGGTTCACGGTAAATCACCACACCCCCCGAAATGTACGAGAACTGGAGGACCTGCTGTTTACATTATGGTACCAGATACCCCAGGATGCCTATCGCCTCCTCATCGAATCGATGCCTCGCCGAGTGGCCGCTGTTTTGCCGGCTAAAGCGGTTCCTACAGCTTATTAGTTTGGGGATCATAATGTAATGTATAACGCAACACTTTTTTACATTATGTAAGTATTCCAGTTGAATAAATGTTAAACTAAGGGTAAATGTGATGCAAGTAATTGTACCGGATAGCTCAAATTAAGATTTCACGGCCAGACGAAACATATACAAAAGTCCAACTTACGTCAACTTTTTATTGGTCCAGCATCATTAAACGAAATCCAAAATATAGCACGGAGAGCTATACATGCACTTCACATACCTTAATTATCTGTCGTATAATCTAGATTAACAATGGTCGATCATCTCTACACACCCAAAGCAGCTGTTGCATCGTCTTTTTGTCTAAAGTTCGTATCGCATACATATGTCACTCTTGTTCAGACCATAGATTGTTGCCAACATCATTCTCGTTTGAGGGACAATACATAACGTTAAGGTTTGAAAATGTCTAAGAAAACGAACTCAAATTTACATGGGAAGAATAACTCAAAAGGAAAGATAGAATATAACTTACAAATGACTCATCGGTGTATCAGCTGTTTTTTTTTTGTTTTTTTTTAGATTGATGGTTTAACGGCCGCCCTGGTTGCGCAGTGGTCTAAGCGATGGTCTCTGATCATTTGTCCACAAGGGATCCGGGTTCGAATCCCGGTGAGACATGGATGTTGTGTTTGTCTTACGGCACTGGCTCTCCCCGTTCCCTTGAACCAGTGACCCTAAATTAGGGACGGGCTACTGCTTATGGCCCATTGAGTTGCCCCCGGTGGTCGCTAAACCTCCAATCAAAAGTAAATAAAAAAATTAATAAAAAGGTTTAACGACCACCGTGAGCAACTCAATGTGCTATAAGCAGTCGCCCGTCCCTAATTTAGGGCCACTGCTTCCAGGGAAGGGAGATAACCAGTGCCGTAAGACAAACACAACATCCATGCCTCACCGGGATTCGACCCGGGCCCATCTCGGACGAATGGTCAGAGGCCATCGCTTAGACCACAGCGCCACCGGGGTAGCGTATTCGCTCTTGCAATAATCGTTCTTAGAGAGTGGTGCTGGGTATGAATTTTGACTTGTAAATATGAATGACCGCAGTTATTTTTAATTGAAAAAAATGCTTTGTACATGAAAATATATCAGAACAAAAGTAAAGTGAGTAATATTAAATAGGCAAAGTTAAACTTTTCCCACTAATTCTTCGGAAGGAGCGAGCCATTGCCGTACGACAAGCATACCATCAATAACTTATCAAAGATCGGAACGTTTTAAATCTAGCGTTTTATCAGCTGCAACGTCTAGGCGGCGTTAACGATCCTTTCTGTGTGATAATGAGATATAGAAACTGATCTCACCGCTATATTCAACACAAAAGGGCTAATATAAAAAAATCGAGTTGTCAGGGTGATTAATTTTCCTGCCACTCTCTATCGTTTGGTTTGTCTTATTTTTAGCGTCACAAGTAGATCAGATCATATGCAGAAGATTTTAGTAAGGGAGTGTCTGACCCCAGGTTTTAAACAACCCTTAGAAATTGGAAGCTAGGAGATTTGAGTTAGAGTTCCCAATAGGAAAGGGACACGGAAACGATTGAAGGCGCACTTATTTATTACTGGGGGGGGGGGAGTGCATTACCCTGGTCCAACGGCTTAACGTGCCCATCGGACACACGGCGAATATTTAATGGTTCGATCGTTCCCACCTGCCTGGGATCAAATCCGAGGTCCTCTCCAGTTATGAATGTTGACCACTAAGTATGAATGTTGACCACTAAGCCACCCGCGGCCCGCATAACAAGTATGATAGCTGCTCCCAATTTACCCAGGATCGAAGTATCCCACCTCTTACTGGCAGCTTTCGACGGAAAACCCTTTTTTTAACGGACGTTATGAACTGCATATTACTCGCTCCTTGAGTCGCCACACAGCACGAATTTTTGATTTCTGTTTTTGACACAGCAGCACACAGAAGATTTCGTTTGTTTTGTTAGATTGTTTCGGGGTTTAAAGACCACCATGAGCAACTCAATGAACTGTAAGCAGTCGCCCCTTTCCTAATTTAGAGCCATTGGCTCTAGGGACGAGAGTGATGCAGTGCCGTAAGACAAACGCAACATCAATGCCTCACCGTGATTCGAACCCGGATACATCTCGGACGAATGGTCAGAAGCCAGCGCATAAACCACTGCGCCATCGTCCTGGCACGTATGTCGTCGGTTCTTCCTCTTTGACTCATATATTTATGTGTGTGTAAATATTTTGTGGGTTTGTCGACCGCAATGAGCATTAAAGGCTATAAGCAGTATCCCGTCCATCATTTAAGGCCACTGGTTCCAGGGAGGGGAAGAGACACCTCCGAAAGGCAAACACGCCGTCCGGGACTAGATACGGGACCAGACGACTAGCTAGCAACCAGCACCTTTATCTTCTTAGCCATAGGGGCGGAACCCCTGAGGTCCGCGCTTTACACTCGACAAATACACATAAGAACAAATCAACGTTCTCGAAGACAAAATAAGGAGGCCAAAGCAGTTACTCGCAATTAAGTCTTGATAGTTCGATGGCTGTTCTTTTGATATTAAATAAATAATACACCGAAATGCCAAAACAACTGGGATACCTCTCTAGCGATCGGATAACGGCAGAAATGCAATGAAGAAGGGTCGCCAAGAGCACTCTGTAGTACTGTGGAGATAATGCACGCCATGCTTCCAAAGGAGCGTTCCACAATTCCGTAATGTTCACCGATTTAGGATTCCTGGCAGTGACGTCACGTTGAAAAGCATTCTTAATTTGTTTGATGGCGTTTAAATCCGTCGAACGAGGGAGGGCGAAGTCAGAATGTAAAACCCCGTTTAATGTTCCTCGAGCCATGAGCACGTTACTGTGTACCTGTGCCATAGTGTGCTGTCCTGTTGAAAGAGGTCGTAGCCATCGCAGTAGTTGCATGACTTGAACGGGTGCAAATAATCCCCAAGGATTGTTATATAGCCTCCTCCGGTCACAGCGGTCTGCAGGCGTATGATGGTTCCTAATGCGTGACAGCTGAAAATAACCTACACCATAGCTGAGCCACCTCCGACTTTAACCATCCCTTGTTCGCATGCAGAATCCATTGCCTCGTGGGGTTGTCGTCACATCCTGAGTCTGCCATCTGCCTGAAATAGTTGGCACCCCGATTCCACGACTAGGCTACACGTTTCCAGTCATCTTGCGTCTAACGGCAGTGTTCCCGAGCACATCTTTGTGTCGTCGTATCAGCAATGACACCAAGGTGGCCCATCGGCTCCGGAACCACATAGAACACAGGAAACATTGAACTGTCCAAACGCTGGTGCTACTAATGGCTACGGCATTGAGCTGCGCTATGATTTCCGGTAGTGTTCCACGCTGGGCGGATGATACGATGCGTGCCAGACGCCGCTGTCCACGATCGTCCAGGCGTGTTGTACGACCACACCGGTCTCGCACTCTGGATGCTTTTCCTGAGTTTGTGTAGTTCAGGTGCACTCTTGAAATTGTTGACCTTTTAAATCCAAATTTTGTAGTGATTTTCGAGATAGAGTAGCCGATCTCCCGAGCGGCGACTGTCATACCACGTTCGAAATCGCTTAAATCCTAATAAATATCCATCTGAACTGCAAATGCTACTATTTGAGCTTGCGCAGATATCATCCGCTATATGTGCAGGATGCGTAGGGTATTTGAGGACAAATGTAGTTATTTACTAAAACAAATGTATCTGACCAAAAACCAAATATATTTGCATGAAGATTGGTATATACATTCTCACATGCCTGTATTACAGGTTTATTTTATGTAACCACCCTCAGCATCAATAACTGTTTCAATACGAGACCGGAAACGTTGACATGAGCGAATCAAGTAGTACTTATTGATTTCAGACGTTATCCGGACAATGGCGGCCTTCTGTAAATCTGTTGTCTTGTGGGAAAGTTAATTGTCTTTCTTTCAACAACGTCCCACACGTAGTAGTCCAAGAGATTTAAATCTGGCGGG
Organism: Macrothele yani; assembly: GCA_039090855.1. Taxonomy (NCBI): domain Eukaryota; kingdom Metazoa; phylum Arthropoda; class Arachnida; order Araneae; family Macrothelidae; genus Macrothele; species Macrothele yani. Next base: position 140,523,216 of record CM077010.1, read on the forward strand.
TTTAGAGGCCACATATTGGGTGTAACGTGATTGTGAAGATTGCCCTCCATTCATTCTTGGATCCTCTGAGATTTGTGAGCAGATGCGGAGTCCTGCTGATATATGTATGGCCTCCATTGCTTACACCTTCTATCTAAGGCTTGACAACGGTTTCCAGCACCTCATGCAGCCAGCAACATTAACTCTACATAACTCTACAACCCAGTGGTTGCACATTAAATCTACAACCCTGCAAAGGAAATGAGGTCGCATGACGTGTCCTTCACTACTCACCGCTCCTGAAGCATAACTCTTGGGACATCAGAAGGATCTGCACAAAACCACCTGTCATTTTTTATGTTAAACTTTTGATCCTGGTCGAAGTTTTTCTCATCAGAGAAAAAACCAAAAATGCCATGCTCTTCAGGATGTTTAATCTTGTTGAGTAACCGCTTTGCTCGGATCCGGTGATTTTCCTGTGTCTTCGTAAATATGAATTGACCTCTCCTCATACATGCGACTTATATTGAATGCCCTCATGTACCACAGTTCTGATAGTAGGAGATCTGCAGCAATGGCCTTCATTGATGTCCTCATGTACCACACATCTGCTACCTGGAGATCTGTAGCATTGGCTTTCATTGATTTTCCAGGCTTAGCGTCTATAATTTTCTGAGCATGTTGTATAAATCGTGGTGTCCTGAGAGTGTCAAAACGCCGAGAATGCTTTTTAAGCTTTGATACAGGTGAAACACTCCAACGGAGGCTTCCAACCCCGTCCGAACTTTATGAACAAATGACCTGGCGACATTCAAAAACGTTGAAATCTCCATATTGCTGTGGTTAGCTCATAAGATAACAATAACAGCGTGCTTCTTCATATCCTGGGTCAGCAAATAATCTACCATGGGGTATGTGAAACAAAAAAAAGGCAGTTAATTTATTTTAACAGACAACAGTGTAAAAGTGCCATGTACTCAAATATCCTGCGCACACGTCGTTGGCGGGCGACACCATTTACCGCATGGGGGTGGAGCAGGGCCGTAGCTACAGGTATTGGCTTTCCCTTGCCTCAGTCCAATTGGAACAGGTGACGGTGTCATATTTTATTATATACCTGTTTGCAGATATAGTACAATATCTGCATAGTAAAAATATTGCGAATTTTATTGTTATTTGCAATTATTGTCCCATATATAATTTGTACTTGTATGAAATAGTAACAAAATGTGAATTTTTTATATAAAATATTACTCATAATATATATTTTTTAAATAACTTATATAGGCAATCCTATTCAATAGCCTGTGGTGATTATATGAGCATCAATAGGGATTGTAGAAGAAAGAAAAAACATTGTACATAGTTTTAATGAAGAATAATTTTCATTTATAATTAATTGCTACCTCAAGTGCTTATGAACAACTGAAAAATATGTACAAGTAGCATTTGTTTAAAAATATGCTTAAGCCTTAACAGAAAGTATAACGAAGTGAATTTCTCCGTCATTTTTATCCGCGCCAGGATTCGAACCCGGGTCCACTCATTCCGGAATAAGTTGCTCTACCAATTAAGCTACGCGGACGTTTTATTCTGATTCCTATCTGCCTTTATGTCGTGTGCGTCCTTCTGGCAGGTACGTCACATCTCCTGGTACGTTACATCATCTCCCCCTTTTTTTTTTTTTTTTTTTTTTTCGAAGTGCTGCTCTTATTTTTCCTATCTCGCGGTGTGGAAATAACATCACACCATTGCGAGATGGTGAACGGTCGGGTCATCCGGGTAGTTCGGGCGCCATTATAACGAAGTGGATTTCTCCGTCATTTTTATCCGCGCCAGGATTCGAACCCGGGTCCACTCATTCCGGAATAAGTTGCTCTACCAATTAAGCTACGCGGACGTTTTATTCTGATTCCTATCTGCCTTTATGTCGTGTGCGTCCTTCTGGCAGGTACGTCACATCTCCTGGTACGTTACAAAAGATTTTGTGTTTTTTTTTTTTTTTTTTTTTATTGGAGGTTTAACGACCACCGTGAGCAACTCAATGGGCTATAAGCAGTCGCCCGTCCCTAATTTAGGGTCACTGGTTCCAGGGAAGGGAGAGAGCCAGTGCCGTAAGACAAACACAACATCCATGCCTCACCGGGATTCGAACCCGGACCCCTTACGGACGAATGATCAGAGGCCAACGCCTTAGACCACTACGCCACCGGGGCGGCATTTTGTGTTTACAAATGTACCTTTCGAGCTTTAATAGCTGCAAAATTATTTATTATTTGATCAAATTAATACTTTTAGCAATATCTTTTTCTATTGATAGAATTACCAGGTGCGTTAATGTGGTCACCATTTTATCCTTAAACCATAATGAAGTTTAAATTTCATACATTTTTTTTAATTACGCGTATAAATTAATTTCACATTTTTTTACATTTATAAAAAATCTAAGTCTCGATGGCGACCCACTCCGGCTCGGCGTCCAGGCCTGCCGCCCCTATCCCCCCCCCCCCCCCCATCGCTACGGCTCTGGTGTGGAGGCATGTAATGGAAACGGTAGCTCCCTTCCCATTTTTTTTTTTTTGGAACATCGCTGTACACCATAGAGGTTATAGAAAGTGAAAAAAAACCATAAGCACTATGGCTAGTTTCTTCGAATTTACCAGTATGGAGCTGAAGCTATACTTGTGGCGTACTTTAATTTCAAATTTAGGAACATCCAGAAAAAAAAATTCGATACAGCTGAAGTTACTACATAATTTTCCATAAGCTAAGCGTCCTTTATAAATGCAGGTTTATATCTCTTCGGCGTCTTACAGTTCCCGCAGAAGTGAATTTCCTCGCTCATTTCTATTTTTCATTGAATCCCGAGAAGCTTGTTTTGCGTACACACTGGAGAGTTTTCATGTGAATGCCACTTCGCAAATTAATGAATTTCAGACTTGCATTTCGCACAGCTAAGACGGAGGTGGTCGAAATCTTTTAGGAAGAAAGCATTAGTTTTTAAAGCGTAACATCCACTTTGATTAAAATCAGAAAATTAGAATGAAGGCGAGACTTTTTTCCTGTATGTAATGCGTCTCCTGTTTCACATTTTTTTTAATTCTTACATTATGTTAATGATGACAAGATTAAGCTTTTCCATTGATGGCTAAATTTATTCAATTTTTTTTTTTTTTGGAAACTATTAAATGAGTTTAAGGTAGTACAGAATGTCTTCGTTTTTTAAGATATTAAATGCATAAACAAATAATAAAACACAAAGGAAATCAGGTGTTTATCACAGTACGTGAAATAACGGTGTTTAGGTAAACAACATTTCCCATGTGTATATAAGGAATGTGAATTTTTTTCTCTTGAACACAAGCACAACGGTCTAAACGTTAGTCACCCCTAACATGAAATGAGAGTAGGAAGTTACCGGTTGCACAAACGGCACCGTGATAGCATTGCTGGGAGATAAATAACATTTACGTAGTCTACAGGGTTATTTTTATCTCGTACAGTGGTGAAGAGCAACGTGTGTGTTAAATTTTGTCTGCAATATGGGTCGTGAGACAGACGTTACAAAGTGACAAAAAGGATCCATCGTATTTTGCAGTGCCCAAGGACACAAAGTGAATGAAGTCGCCCAATTTGTTGGTGCGTCGACAAGTACTGTCCAGAGGGTGTACACTGAAGAGCAATTGAATTAAAGATAGCTGGCGTTATGCAAATATGGCGCTGTGGGCGGCCTTGTAAACGGAAACGACATAACGCATGCAGCGATCCGACAATATAAGGAGTAATGCGACGGGAATCTGTAACAGTCGGACGCAGTATGAGTAAGAAAGTGATCTAAGTACACTTGATCGTGAGCAAATTGTCGGGACCCCACAGATGGGTCACTCCATCTCGGAAGTCGTGCAGGCAGTGGGATTTTCACGAGCCACTGTGTCACGGGTGCACCGTGAGTACATCAAATCTGGTAAAACCATCCCTGCAAGGGCCAACTGCCGTGGACAAAAGCGTGTGGATGAGCGGGGTCATCGTCGGCTACCTCGCATTGTAACAGCAAATAGACGGGCCACAGTGCAAGAAATCACTCGGCAATTTAACGCTGGTGCACAAAAACGTGTAAGCAGCCACACCATCCAGAACCATGTCCTCGTTATGGCGTACAGAAGCCATCGTTCCACGAGCGTACCGCTGCTGACCGCATATCACAGAGTGCAAAGATTAGCATGGGCGCTGGAACATTGCCAGTGGACCCTAGACATGTGGAAAAGTGTTGCCTGGACTGATGAGTTGAGATTCAGGTTGGTACATGCGGATGGCAGGATATGAGTACGGCGCAAACCACATGAAGTGATGGATCCTTCTTGCCAGCAGGGTACTCTTCAAGTTGGTGGGGTAGCATTCTCGTCGGACAACTGTTTACGTGGACTGAAATGGGACCCCTGGTACGTGTGACATTGTCTCTCAGAAGTCCACGTTACCGGGATATCCTGAACTACCATTTACTCCCCTTTGTGCGTCTTCAACATCCCACTGGGGGCCTCATCCTGCAACAAGACAATGCACCGTGCCATCGCTCCCGAATCGTATCCTAATGGTTGGATGAACACTCCCTCGATGTGATCTCGCTTCCTTAGACAACTAGGTCACTTGGTTTCACTAACATCGAGTACTTCTAGGATGCCATCGAGAGATATGTTCGAGACTCTGACCCCCTCCATCAAATCTTCGTGAACTGTGGGAGCTTGTTCAGGGATCGTGGATCCGTATGGCTTCCCAACACTTCCGGTGTCTTGCCGAGTCCATGCTGAGACGAATCGCCGCCGTCATCAGGGCTAAAGGTGGTGCTACACGTTTCTAGACAGGTATCTCTCATTTAATTGCTCTTCAGTGTACAAACAATGGTGTAGTTCTCAGTCAGCTGCAAATCAGCTATTCAACTGCGGCCGTAAAACGATTCTTACTAACAGGGATCGTAGCCATGTTTCACGCTTAGTAACTGCAAATCGGTTTCAAAACAGGAAACAAATGCTCCACACAGTCAATGAAAGTTCCCTCCAACCAATTTACGAAGGTTCATTGTGATGAGAACTGCATGCAATAGACATCTGGACCAGAATGCACGGAAGAGGCCCGTTTTAAAATCAAGTCACAAAGTAGCGTGTTATCAAAGGCCCCAAAAGCATCAAAACTTTACTGTGGAGGATTGGAAACGAGTAGTTTGGTGTCATGAGTCTCGTTTTTGTTTGTAGTTCAATAATGGGAGGTGACGAGTTCATTGCAGGTCCAATTGAGCCTGATTGTGTTTAAGGTGTTGTTTAAGCTACACTGTTAAAAATTTTGTGGTAGGTTGCACCAAAAGAGGGTGCGACACCACCTGTACCACCTTTTGAGGAAAGATACACCTTTGTGGAAAGCAAACAGATCCCAACAACATAATGCAAATTTGCACCACGCTATGGAACAAAGTTGCATCACAGCTTGCACCATGTTTTTGAAGGTTCTACGTCAATTCGTCGCGTGCGTCAATTCGTCGACTGCGTCAATTCGTCGACTGAGACGATTCGTCGCGCGTCAATTCGTCGCCTACGTCAATTCGTCGCGCGTCAATTCGTCGACTGCGTCAATTCGTCGCGCGTTAATTCGTCGCGCGTCAATTCGTCGACTGCGTCAATTCGTCGCGCGTTAATTCGTCGCGCGTCAATTCGTCGACTGCGTCAATTCGTCGCGGACAAATTCGTCGACTACGTCAATTCGTCGACTACGTCAATTCGTCGCGTTTACAGATTTTGGTTACATACAAAACGAATGCAGGAAAACGTACGATTTCGAACGTCTTGCTCTCTGATCAAATTTATAAAGTTTGGACACGCAGACAGGATGGGAATATTACGTTTTTCTTTGGCACTATAAATATTAGACGGTAAACGGTTTTTGGAAAGGTACAGGGCCCGGTTGGTCAGAGCCCCCCATATACAAAATTTTCGTAAAATCTACAGTTTTCAATTCAGAACCACCAAATCTGGTATACTATCTCGTGGTATTCTAACTTAGACTGCAGACGGTTTTGGGAAGCGGTTGCAGAGAGGGGAGGGGGTTGATCACCCCCCTCCTACAGAATTGCCGTAAGATATAGTTTTCAATTTAGAACTACCAAATTTGGTATATTATCTCATGGTACTCTAACTTAGACGGTTTTTGGAACGGGTCAGGGGCCCAGTTGGTCAGAGCCCCCCACACGCAGTTTTCAATTCGGAACTACCAAATCTGGTATCCTATCTCATAGTACTCTAACTTAGACGGTTGTCGGTTTTTGGAGCGGGTCAAGGGCCGGGGAGTCGGAGCCCCCCCCTCTACATACAAAATTTTCGTAAAATCTAGTTTTCATTTCAGAACCATCAAATTTGGTAACATGAAACTCTAACTTAGATGCTAGACGGTTTTTGGAAGGGATTGGAGGCCGCGGGGCCGGAGCCCCCTTCCCTCATAAAAAATTTCGTAAAATCGACAGTTTTCATCTTAGAACCACCAAATTTGGTATACTATCTTATGGTACTCTAACTTAGACGGCAGACCGTTTTTGGAACGGGTCAAGGCCCGGGGGTGAAGCCCCCCCCACATACAAAATTTTCTTAAAAACTACAGTTTTCAATTCAGAACCACCTAATCTGGTATACTATCTCATGGTACTCTAACTTAGACGCTAGACGGTTTTTGGAAGGGGTTGGAGCCCGGGGGTCAGACCCCCGAATAAACACTTTTTCGAAAAATCTACAGTTTTCAATTTAGAACCACCAAATTTGGTATACTATCTCATGGTACTCTAACTTAGACGCTAGACGGTTTTTGGAAGGGGTTGCAGCCCGGGGGGTCGGCCCCCTCATAAAAATTTCGTAAAATCTACAGTTTTCATCTTAGAACCACCAAATTTGGTATACTATCTTATGGTACTCTAACTTAGACGGCAGACCGTTTTTGGAACGGGTCAAGGCACGGGGGGGGGGGTCACAGCACCCCACATACAAAATTTTCTTAAAAACTACAGTTTTCAATTCAGAACCACCTAATCTGGTACACTATCTCATGGTACTCTAACTTAGACGCTAGACGATATTTTGAAGGGTTGCAGCCCGGGTGGTTAGGGGCCCCTCACATAAAAATTCGCAAAATCTACAGTTTTCAATTTAGAACCACCAAATTTGGTATACTATCTCATGGTACTCTAACTTAGACGCTAGACGGTTTTTTGGAAAGGGTTGGAGCTTGGGGGTCAGACACCCCCCGAATATTTTTTTTTTTGTAAAATCTACAGTTTTCATCTTAGAACCACCAAATTTGGTATACTATCTTATGGTACTCTAACTTAGACAGTAGACCGTTTTTGGAACGGATCAAGGCCCGGGGGGTCACAGCCCGCACATACAAAATTTTCTTAAAAACTGCAGTTTTCAATTCAGAACCACCAAATCTGGTATACTAACGCATGGTACTCTAACTTAGACGCTCGACGATTTTTTGAAGGGGTTGCATCCCGGGGGTAAGGGCCCCCCCTCATATTAAAATTCGCAAAATCTACAGTTTTCAATTTAGAACCACCAAATTTGGTATACTATCTCATGGTACTCTAACTTAGACACTAGACGGTTTTTGGAAGGGGTTGGAGCCCCCCCCATAAAAATGCCGCGTAAAATCTACAGTTTTCAATTTAGAACCACCAAATTTGGTATACTATCTCATGGTACTTTAACTTAGACGGTCGACGGTTTTTGGGACGGGTCAAGGCCCTGGGGGTCGGAGCCCCCCCCCACGCCCCGCACACACACACATACATACAACATTTTCTTAAAAACTACAGTTTTCAATTCAGAACCACCAAATTTGGTATCATGAAACTCTAACTTGGGTACTAGACGGTTTTTGGAAGGGGCTGGAACCCCGGGGTGAGAGCCCCTTCCCCTCCTCATAAAAATTTCGTAAAATTTATAGTTTTCAATTTAGGACAACCAGATTTGGCATACTACATATGGTTATCTAACTTAGACAGTAGACGGTTTTTGGAAGGGGTCGGGGCCCGGGTCAAGGTAGCCCCATGCAAAATTTTCGTAAAAAGTTCCGTTTTTTACTTTTAAGAATACCCTATTTACGTTCTAATGCGCTCTTTGGCCCTTTGAGGGCCTTGCACCATAAAGCATCAACCAACCAACCAACTAACCAACCAACCAACCAACTAACCAACCTACGGTCTAAGTTAGGGACTGTAGATAACAATAAAGTGCAAAAATATTTGTTTAATGGTGTATTAAAAACACAAATCTATATAGTTTAGCTTTCACTACCAACGAACGGCTTATCAGAAAGAAATATAATGTAATGTAAACAGAGAGTTCCAGATATTCAAAATTCAAAGCGGTAAGAAAAAGATGATCAATGCCAATGTGAAGTCGTATGCATGCGACATCACATAGGTACATTGAATTTCTGTGTCGCGGGATTCACAGAAGCACACGCCAGATGTACGGCAGTTCTATAGATGTCTCCTAGAAGGTAAGTATTACCATTCCTTTTTCTTTCTTTTTTGTTTCGCAAAATTAAATTAACTAAATCAAAAAATTTAAAATAAGTTTACTGGAAAATTGCAGGAATATCTTTTTCATTCATTAACTTTCACCCGCTGAACTTGGTGATTCCACAAATAGTAATATGTACCTGGCAAATAACTGGTATCCCTGCTAGTACAAATTATATTAATGATTTATTTGCGTCCAGTTCAATCTAGTATGTCCATAAGAGCGTTTGGGGCCGTATGAAAAATACATTTCAACGTGTGCCGCTACGGCGGCGGAGTGATCTAGGCGCTGGCTTCTGACCACTTGTCGAGAAGGATCCTGGTTCAAATCCCGGTGAATCATGGACGTTGTGCTTGACTTCTGGAACTGGCTGTCCCCATTCCCAGGAACCAGTGGCCCAAAATTGGGAATGTCCGACTGCTTATAGCCCACTGAATTGATCACGGTGGTCGTTACCCCCCCCCCAAAGATTGCGACGTGTCCATTGCTATTTGTTGTGGACCGTACAAAAAGTATGTTTTTGATATCAAGGTGTCCACTTCCATGTAGGCTGGCCATAAAATGTTAGGGGACCGTACAAAATTGCACTTTTGTTTTCACCTTGTCAGCGCTTCGGTATAGGGTTAAAGTATACGTATATATAGTTGGGCCATTTCAGCACGTAGTTTGGTTTATATAGAAAATCAAGATAATGTTACATTTTTACTCAGCTACAACACATTAATCCCAAAGGCTATTTGTTGAAATCTTTAATCCGCCGTGCTCATATTCACAAGGTTAACATAACATGTCAAGTTATTAATGTTGCAGTTTTACCCTGTCACAAAACTTTAGTTACAAAACCTTAGGCGTAAACTTTTTTTAGGAATTTTTAGTCCGACGTATTCATAAGGTTTCGATAACATGCCAAGGTTATGGTACTGCGTTTTGACTGAGGCACAAAAATTAATAAACAGGCCTTAAGCCTTTTTATCAGTTTTCAATCAACCGTGCTCATATACATAAAATTTTCAGAGAAAGTAAAGTTTACTGTGTTGCGCATTTACTCGAGTACAAAACTATAAACAGCCATTAACTCTCACCCGCTGAACTTATTGATTCCTCAATTCATCCATTAACAAGTCTTTTAAGTGATTGTATGCTATGGTCATATTGATAATGTTTGATGACAAGTCAGGTTAATGATGTTGCACTTATGAAAGACTTAAAAAGGTGTAGAGGCTAGTAATTATTATTTGAAGTCTAAGTAAAAGCTCATTTTTAACTTGACTCGTCATGAAATCCTTGTGAATATGGCATTTATTTTATTTTGTACATTTTACAAAGCGTATGCATTTTTTTTTTGGCATTTGTTTTATTTTGTGTTGTACTTGTTACATAGCGTTTCGCATTTTTGTAATGCTTGTGACTTGTGATTGCATTTTGAATTTTTATTTGTTTCACATTTTGGATTGCATTTTGAATTTTTATATGTTTCACATTTTGGATTACTTTTTGACATTTTATGTTTTTGACATGCTATTTTGAAAATTTTGACTTTTTTAATTTTGATTTGTGTTTTACATTCTTGCATCTTTGGCGGAATTACATTCTTGAAAAATTCAAATACAAGTTAGTAAAAGGCATAATTCAATTAGTGAGAAATACCAGCACATTTTAGTAAAGGGTAGAATTATATGAAATTCCTCTTAAAATGTCCAGCATGTTAACATTGTCGCTGTGCACCAAAGAAGTTCGAATTCCTTTTTATCTTGCCAGCGTTTCTCTTCTGTGTGGATTTGTTGGAATCTGTGCTATCACTCTTTCGATTTTAGCCATAGTTGTTATCTGCTCTTTCGCAATTTCACTGATTATTTCGTACAGTCACAGTTTTTTCTCTCCCAGAATTGTATTCCAGCGTCTGTCTAATCTTTCAAGTTCGTTTTGTGTTCTGGGAAAGCCAAATAAATTGTTTTCACTAACTGACCAAATTGTTGGCGGGAACAGCGGAGGGCTTCTGCTTGGATTGTTTCTTCTGCTTCCACGAAATGTTCCAAGAACATAATTTTCCTCAAACCACTGAACTACAGAATCTGCATATTCTAGTAAAATTGATTTCACTTCTTCAAAAGCAGCTGGAATTTCATCAGATGAAAAAAATGCGAGTGCTTGCAAATGTCTGACTTTGAGAGCAAACTCACTGTTTTCCTTATATTCCAAGGCTATGCCAGAGGATGGATATTCCTCAGCACATTTTTTTCCGAGATGAAACCAACAACATTTGTGTGTGCTGCTTCCAAATTCCTTTTTAGCAGCATTATAACGGTAGCTATTTCAAAATCTATTATTATGCGTATATTGTGGTGCAAGCTGAATATCATAGTCTGATGCATAGTCTTGTAAATCCTACAAAAATACTTAATAATAGTATTATATTATTTATACTTGCTGGAAAGTAACCCATAAACTAGTGGGACAAGTCTGTGCATCTCTGGATTCGTTTCAACCATAGCATGAATGGAACATAATTGCCTAAAAAGGGTTGGACAAGTTTCAAATGTCCCATCCATAATCCAGAATGGTGCTTCTTTAAGCTTTCGTAAATTATTCTCGGTTAAAAATAAAATAATTCTTTGATGTCCAAATGCGCTATCTCTGCCAAGAAATTTTGCACCATCTTCTCCTGTAAATTTATTGGGGCATCGATCCGTTCTGAAGTCGTAGGCTCCGCAGGCATGTCTTGGCATGTCTTCTCTTTTTTACAACTTGCCTTAGTGCATCCATATTAGGCATGTAAGCTGCATTTACTGTAGCCATTGACGTTGTCACGGTTTGAATAATTTGTGCAGGGGCTTCGTCCGTATTTCTCGCTCATTCTTTTATTTGCGCTCTTGCAACAGCAACATCACTTTTCTCCGGTCTTGGAGCATGATTATGTGGTTTCTCATTGCACATCCTGTGTTCATCTCCAATAAGAATAGTACTAGCAAAGCCAGTACAATTTCCATAATTTCTTTCAATACAGTGACAATACCGTAAATCACCTCGCACTCTGTTATGGCAAAATAAATACCCTTTCCATTTCAGCAAATCATTTTCTTTTTGTGAGTTAACTATTTATGTTGCATTCTTCATCTGCATAGTGCCTTCGGAAAACAATGCACTTTCTCTTTCCAAAATATTTAGAATTATATATTTCCACTATTATCACTTGACAACGCACAACAAAGGTTTCAACAAGAACGTTCTCTGTTCTCCAGTCAACTACGAACTAATGAGCAACCATTCAATAAAACACTCAGAATACAGACAATCACGTGAAGCTTGTTCCTCCAGTTAGGGTTTAAGCGAAGTTCAATATTTTCGTACCTGCGGTCACAAGAAGTGGTTAATTTTAAGGATCGGCATCTTATATTTTGTTTTTCCAAAACGCAGAGGTACATGTATTTTACAGCTGGGACGCTCCAGGCTGGGGATCAACAGATGCGAAGAACCCGGGAGCCAGGTTCCGGAGGCGGCAGCAGGCGCGGACTGGGCAGCTGTACTCTGGGCCGGTAGGCGTCATGCTAATTCTCAAAAATAAATTCAAATTTTTTGTGTTGCACCATGCGTATGAAAGAAAATTGTTATACTGAAAAGACAATTTGTTTACCCCGTAACATATTAAACGAAGCCTACGTCCCTACGTGCTAAATGATCTGTAAGCCAAACACAGTTTTTCATGCAACACCTTCCCCCGACTTTCTAAGTTCAGATCTGTCTCGTTCGACTTATTTCCTGTACCGCCTCTCTCTTTCGCTAATTGCAGTTAATTGCCGTGAAATTGGTGTTTTACGTTGGGGTGTATTGCCGCCTGTCTTGAAGACTATAGTGAAAGCGGTGAACCCCAGGGGAAAAGTATTCCATCAAAAGCAACAGAAATCCAATGCGAGAGCAAAACTTTGTTCGTTGGCATTACATCCAAGCAATTTAGGCGAAGTAGGATGTGTGTTTTTCTACTACGACACCAGAAGATTGTCGCGAGTGCTCAGGAAATTACGATACAGATGTGTCCTTAAGACTTCTCTTTCAAGACTTCCAAAGGCCGGCAATAGGGGATGGGGAGGGATACAGTGCGGATGCTCTTTTTGTTGCAGTTAGAAATTCTTAAGCTCATTCTTCCTTAAAACTTTGCCTGGTTACCAGTAAGTACTGTCTCATGCCTCAACCACTGCACAGATTTGTTGTTTTTGTTTTCATTCTTTGAGTTAACAGCGGGAAAATATCTGAACTGCGTTGTTTCAGTTGTAAATATTTTTTTTACTTCAGCAACAGGGCTTTACGTATAATTGCAAAATACTTCGATAGAATAAACATACCTTACATAAAGAGTTTGCATGAGAAAATAGATTAATAATAAGGAAAATATTCTAAAACCAAGAAAAGAAATTGCGGAACCGAAAAAGCTAGGTAGAGGAAACAAAAAGGCTCTAAGAAAACGTTCATATTTAAAGAAACCTGTAGTCGCTTAATGAGTAAGTGGTATAACTCAATACAAAATCATGTGCTGTATTTGAAAAAAAAATTAGAAGCAAGTAGGCATCGTGACTGTCCACAGTTTCCCCTTTTCATCCTGTCGACATTACAACCACCACAGAAAAGAAAAGAACAAAAACATAACAAAAACACCCATACAAAGTAAAATGCCCAAAACATAAAAAGAAGTAACCACACAAAATGAAATGCCCAAAACATTAAAAAAACTGCAACCACACGAAACAAAATACCCAAAACATGGTAAGAAATTCTGTTTAAAGCACAATGAAGGTATACGATAGCAGAAATATATGTTTTTAAAACTTAATACAAGTGTCAAAACTGAAATAAAAAGAAAGAAAAAAGAAATATTCCAAATTTCATTGTTACTTTACATATTTTGACCTGTTGACATTTCGTAAATTGTACTTGCACTCGGTCAAAAAATATTACTTACAAGGACTCTTTAGTAACTTTTAATCGCTGTGGTCGTATTTATAAGGTTTGCATAACAAATCAAGTTAATAATGTTGCGCTTTCACTTACCGTCTCCCGCTAAGTTAGAGTTTGATGACACAAAATTTGGCGGTTCAGAATTGAAAAATAAAGATTTTAAGAAAATTTTGTATGTGGGGGGGGGTCTTACCCCCGGGCCTTGATCCGTTCCAAAAACCTTCTACCGTCTAAGTTAGAGTACCATGAGATAAAATACAAAATTTGGTGGTTCCAAATTGAAAACTATAGATTTTACGAAAAAGTTTTTATTCGGGGGGTCTGACCCCCCGGGCTCCAACCCCTTCCAAAAACCGTCTAGCATCTAAGTTAGAGTACCATGAGATAGTATACCAGATTAGGTGGTTCTGATATACCAAATTTGGTGGTTCTAATATAAAAACTGTAGATTTTACGAAATTTTATGGGGGGGCGACCCCCGGGATGCAACCGGTTCAAAAAACCTTCTAGCATCTAAGATAGAGTACCATGAGATAGTATACCAGATTAGGTGGTTCTGAATTGAAAACTGTAGTTTTTAAGAAAATTTTGTATGTGGGGGCTCTGACCCCCGGGCCTTGACCCGTTCCATAAACGGTCTGCCGACTAAGTTAGAGTACCATAAGATAGTATACCAAATTTGGTGGTTCTAAGATAAAAACTGTAGATTTTACGAAATTTTTATGAGGGGGGGGCCCGACCCCGCGGGCTCCAACCCCTTCCACAAACCGTCTAGCGTCAAAGTTAGAGTACCATGAGATAGTATACGAAATTTGGTGGTTCTAAGATGAAAACTGTAGATTTTACGAAATTTTTTATGAGGGGGGGCTCCGAACCCGCGGGCACCAACCCCTACCAAAAACCGTCTAGCGTCTAAGTTAGAGTTTCATGATAGCAAATTTGATGGTTCTGAAATGAAAACGAGATTTTACGAAAATTTTGTATGTAGGGGGGGGGGGGGCTCTGACTCCCCGGGCCTTGACCCGTTCCAAAAACTGACAACCGTGTAAGTTAGAGTACTATGAGATAGGATACCTGATTTGGTGGTTCTGAATTGAAAACTCTAGATCTTACGAATATTTTGTGTATGGGGTTCTCTGACCAACCGGGCCCCTGACCCGTTCCAAAAACCGTCTACCGTCTAAGTTAGAGTACCATGAGATAATATACCAAATTTGGTAGTTCTAAATTGAAAACTATATTTTACGGCAATTCTGTAGGGGGGCTAACCCCCGCCCCCTCTCGAACCGCTTCCCAAAACCGTCTACAGTCTAAGTTAGAATACCACGAGATAGTATACCAGATTTGGTGGTTCTGCATTGAAAACTGTAGATTTTACGAAAATTTTGTATATGGGGGACTCTGACCAACCGGGCCCTGCCCCTTTCCAAAAACCGTCTGCCGTCTAATATTTTTAGTGCCAAAGAAAAACGTAATATTCCTATCCTGTCTGCGTGTCCAAACTTTATAAATTTGATCAGGGAGCAAGACGTTCGAAATCGTACGTTTTCCTGCATTCGTTTTGTATGTAACCAAAATCTGTAAACGCGACGAATTGACGTAGTCGACGAATTGAGGTAGTCGACGAATTTGTCCGCGACGAATTGACGCGCGACGAATTGACGCATGCGACGAATTGACGCATGCGACGAATTGACGCATGCGACGAATTGACGCATGCGACGAATTGACGCGCGACGAATTGTCGTAGTCGACGAATTGACGCGCGACGGATTGACGCAGGCGACGAATTGACGTAGTCGACGAATTGACGCACGCGACGAATTTACGTGACACCGTTTTTGAACCTACCATGGTGTTTGCACCTCACAATGGTGTACTGTTTCACCAAAACGTGATTCAGCTGGCGTAGCACCAGTTTTTGGTGCAACCTACTACAAAATGTTTAACAAGGTCAAGAGGGTTCTGTGATGTTTAGGGTATGTTTTTCGTACCACGAAATCGGATCTCTCGTTGCACTGACGATGAATTAGAACCAGCATGCGTACATCCGCATTCTGAACGACGAAGTTTTGCCCTTTGCCCTACATCTCCAGGAGGAGCATCACATTGCAACTCCTGTCTTTCAATATGACAATTGCCGTGTGCACAGGGCTAAAACTGCGTCTGAGTGATACGACGAACAATAAGCAACACTGTTTCGCCTCGACTGGCCTGCCAAGTCTCCAAATATAAATCCTACTGACAATCTTTGGGATCATTTGGAACATAAGTTGAAACGCCGGAATAGACACCCACGTACTCTGGCGGAACTTCGGGACCAATTAACGCACAATTGCCTGCAAATCGGTGTACAATACATACACAACCTCGTAGAGCCTCTACCATCTCGTTTTTCCTAATATCAAGGCAAAGGGCCTGTCACCCTTTATTAGGCAAGTTCAAACAGGGTTGACTAATTTTTTGTCCAATGTGTTTATATCGGAACAGTGGCGGTAAAGCCTTTGGAAATGCCTAATATATATAAATGGACGATGTCATCACTCTTTCCACGTTATTTTTTAAACAACGCATAGCGATGAAAAATTGTATTCCGGCACTGCTGGGATCGAACCCCAGAACTCCCGATAACTAGTCGAGTGCGTTCGAATTTACGCTACAGCGCCAACAATTCTCAGCGCCACGCGTGGTTTAACAGTCAGCATCTGACTACACGAATACGTATTGATGGTCTCAGCAACTGAGATGTCGTCATCTGGTGGCATTTAACGCAACAGCTATTTTAATTGTAGCTGATAAATTCAAAGGGCGACAGAAATGGCTAATATATATCAAACACGTGGAGATAATGTAAATGGACGATGTCATCACTCTTTCAACGTTATTTTTTAAACAACGCATAGCGACTGAAAAATTGTATTCCGGCACTGCTGGGATCGAACCCCAGAACTCTCGATAACTAGTCGAGTGCGTTCGAATTTACGCTACAGCGCCAACAATTCTCAGCGCAACGCGTGGTTTAACAGTCAGCATCTTCTGAAATGCAAAGCGTGTTCTATGGATGTCTGAAAGATGCAGCTACGCAAGCTAAACATTCCAGTTTACTTACATATTTTTAAATTGTTTCCCCAAGAGGAAGAAAAATGAAAAGAAAGTTACTTGATTTAGGGACATCGTCAGGGCTGCTGCTTCCAGAAAGGATATGGGACCATTGTCGTAAGATGAACACCCAAACTAGGCCTCAATAGGGACTCGAAATCGGTCGCACTCCGCCGTATGGTCGCCAGGAAGAGCTTACACTACTGTGCCACTACGGCGGTACATCAGTTACTTTAAACCAATGCTGTTTATGAAGACTTCTGTTAAGGTAAGTTCTAGATATAGGAAGAAAAGGTAAAGGAAATTTGTTAGATATAGATTTGTTCTTCAATCTTGGAGAGTTATCCACTTCGCTTTCTAAACGTTCAGTGAGGAATTTCTTCCAACAAAATGGCGCTCCACTCTGCTTAGGCAGTGTAGTGTGCTGTTTCACGAAAGTTGATAGATTTGACACATGTGACGTGCCTGCCCAGCAGGACGCACACGACATAAAAAAGGCAGATAGCAGTCAGAACGAACATCCGCGTAGCTCAATTGGTAGAGTGACTTATTCCGGAATGAGGGGACCCGGGTTCGAGCCCCGGCGTGGACAAAAATGACGGAGAAATTTACTTCGTTATAATGGCGCCCGAACTTTCCGGATGACCCGGCAGTTCAAAATCTCGCAATGGTGTGATGTTCTTTCCACACCGCGAGATAGGAAAAATCAGAGAATCACTTCTCCAGCGCTTCGAAAAATATATGTGTGTGTGGCGTTGCATTCCACGCACTAGATTGACTGGGAGTTCTCAAGTGCACGTTTTACAGCGGATGGCTGCCTACGACGATTCATGGTCACGGCTAACCTGTGTGTCATGCCCCCGGCCCTCTTTCGGGTGGGGGTGGGAGAGATGTGACGTACCTGCCAGCAAGACGCACTTGACATAAAACGAGCGACTTATTCCGGAATGAGGGAACCCGGGTTCGAGCCCCGGCGTGGACAAAAATGACGGAGAAATTTACTTCGTTATACACATCAATAACGTTCGAATAAGGCGCGACTATGGGATCACATACCAAAAGATGGATTGATAAAGTAAGCGCAGCTCACTGACTTTAAAGGTTCGTGATGTTAGGGATATTGCCTCATTAATCGCTATAGAATGCTTTTGTGAAAGAACGAGCAAGTGCAACCTAGTAAGCAGATGAACCTAACCCAGCCATGTATTGTTTGTACACTATATTGTCAAATATATTCGGGCACTATGAAATATTTACCAAATGGCAAAGAACAGTTGCGCATGAAGGTTCGCTGTGAGTGGAGAGGTACGAATATAAAGTTGAGATGTTCTGTTGTGTTTTTAGTAAATTTGAAGCGGATATGACGCGTGGACGTGAACTTTCCAACTTCCAGCGTGGGCTGGTCATGAGATGTCACTTGAGTAGCGTTTCAATATGGAGCATTGCTGAACTTAACATACCGAAATCGACTGTAAGTGATGTTATGACGTGATGACAGCAGGACAGTGGAACAACAGAAAACAAAACCGTTCAGGAAACCCGCGCAAACTGACGGAAAGTGACGGAGCCATGATATGTTTATTTATTGGAGGTATAACGACCACCGTGAGAAACTCAATGGGCTATAAGCAGTCGTCCGTCCCTAATCTGGGATCACTGGTTCTAGGGAAACGAGAGAGTCAGTGCCGTAAGACAAACACGACATCCATGCCTCACCGGGATTCGAACCTGGACCCTTTCGGACGAATGATCAGAGGCCATCGCTTAGACCACTGCGCCACCGGGCGGGCGTGCCAGGCTAAGAGATATTAAGAAATTCCGTTCTTCGTATGCCGTTTCTATCATTGCTGAAGTTGGAAATGTTTGAAATGGCTCGGTTAGTACCATAACTATTCGCAGAGATTTGCACAGTGAGCTTTTATAAATTTAGAGCAGCGGCACACAAACCTCCCATCACTACCGCGAATGAAAAGCGCCGTTTGGAGTTGTGCGTATCCCGTCGTTTTCGGACTGTGGGCGACTTGAAAGCTGTTCCTTTTAGCGATCAGTAACGCTTTTAACTCTTTCAATCTGATGGGCGTGTTTAAATTTGGCGATAGCCCGGCGAACGGTTTTCGTCGGACTTTGTTCTTCCACTTGTTAAGTTCTGCAGTGGCTTCATCATGTTATGGAGTTGTTTTTCGTGGACGGGACTTGGCCCGTTGTTTATCATTCCACAAAACATGAACTACGAAGTATATGTTCATGTTCTGGATAATTCTGCCCTACCAACAATGTGGCAGTATTATGGAAACGACCATAGTCTCTTCTAACACGATCGAGCTCACTGCCACACTTCACGACGTCTGCGGGACTAGTTTCTTGAAAATGAGGTGAAATTGTTAGAGTGGCCTGCTCAGAGTCCTGATTTTAATCCCATAGAACATCTCTAGGATGAGTTGGAGCGACGGATATAAAATCGACCGCAACGACAGTCTTCGCTCTCCGTTCTGGCAGCACCTTTGCAGGACGAATGGCCAGCTATTCCTGTCGAGACTTACCGGAAATTGGTTGAGAGTATGCCTTGACGTGTAGCTGCCGTCATAGACGCAAAAGGTGGACCGACTAACTACCAATTGCTATAATGAAATCATTTGTCCCAAAACATTGTGGTGTCGGAATACTTTCGATAATATAGTGTAAATAAACTTTCTAATCCCAAACGTGCAGGGTAAATGTTTCGCCTTATAGTTTATTGGTACATATACACTATATTGACAAAAGTCACCGGACACCCCTTCAAAAGCAAATGAACGAATCCACTACGTTGTTAAGATGCTCGATACAGCTACAAACGGTATAAAAAACTGCAGCTGACCGGGATTATATTGCACTGTGAGATTGAGTGAAAATGTGCTGCGGGAAAAAAATGACTTTGAGATAGGAAAGATTGTTGGGTGTTATATTAGTGGGTTGTCCATAAGAGAAACCGAGAGGCGTTTAAACCTACCCAAGTCAACTGTTTTCGATGTACTGAATAAGTGGAAGACACATCGCGTGCCTGAAGCAGCAAAACGTACCGGCAGACCAAAGAAAATCAGTGTTAGAGGACGTCGAAGCCTCAGGAGAGTCGTTACAGCTAATCGACGGAGTACTACACAAGACCTCAGTATGCCGGTGAGTGAAAATGTTGGACACGTACCATTCGCTGAGAACTTCATTCCATGGGTTGCCGTTGTCGTGCGGCTGCTCATGAGCCTTTCATCTCCACTCGGAATGCTCCTCGTCGTTTAGTATGGTTTAAAGAACATATATTGTGGACCGTAGATCAATGGAAATGGGTCCTATGGACTGTTGAATCCAGATACACGATCCATCAGTCTGATGGCCGTGTGTGGGTATGGCGCGGCAGGGGGAACGCTATTTACAATAGTGTACTGTACTTACGGTCAAGTTTGGAGCTGGCAGTGTACCCGTGTAGGGGTGTTTTTGGGGTATGGTCCCTGCCCATTGATTTTCGTAGAAAAACCTGTTAACCAGCACGTCTGCCTCGACATTTTGGGCAATTATGCTCTACCAACTCTGTGGCAATGTTATGGAATCGAGCCTGGTTGGTACCAGTATGATTATGCACCGAGCCATAAAGCAAGAACTGTTACGGCGTTGTTTGACGATGATTCCGTATCGTGTGTGGACTGGTCAGCACAGAGCCCTGATCTTAGTCCCATAGAGCACCTGTGGGATGAATTAGAGCGCCGTATAAGAAGTTTGGAACCAAGGCCTACTACTAAGTAACAGTTAGCGGCAGCATTATGTACTGAATGGCAGCGCATACCTATCGCTGTGTTCCAAAACCTTATGGAAAGCATGTCTCGAAGGGTCATCGCATGCATTACGGCCAAAGATGGACCGAGACCGTACTAATGTATGTCAATAAATGTTATGTTGTCTTTCTCTTCTAGGTGTTCGGTGACCTTTGTCAATATACGTAGTGTAGTATCTTTATTTTCTTTATTATCTTATCTGAAATTTCATGTCCCAAGCCTTCACTATTTTCCCGTGCCAGGTAGTACACAATACAACTGAAATATTACCGCTGCCCTTGCAAATGTTATGTGAAATTATCCTTTTATCTTAATGAAAATCGCACAGAATCAATAGGGTGTTTTTCTTAGGGGGCAACATAAATAAAAAAAGTAAGCGAAACGTAGACGTTAAAAGGAAAAATATTACCAAATGTTTTATACAAAAAAATGTTTTCCACTTGTGTCTTTTAAAACACTTTAGAGAGTTGCGCATTTGCCTGATGGCATCGAAACATACTTGCGATTATCCTGCAAATAGATACATAAGGTCGCCCCGGTGCACGAGTTGTCTAAAGCGCTGCTGGCTTCGGACTATTCGTCCAAGATGAACCCAAATTAGGCATTTCCCTTCCCAGTACATAGTGGTTCTAAATTACTAAGGAGCAGCTGCTTAAAGCTTTGTATGTTGCTCGTAGTGGTCGTTTAACCGTTACACAAACAAGTCACCTCTCCCTATTTTGGGAATACTGGTTCCTGGGAAGGGAAAAATGTATTGCCGCAAGGTCGGTTCCCCCCTCCATATGTCCTGTACGGGATCCAACGTATAGGAATATTTACCAAAATATGACGGATGATTCAGGAAGACTGGGATGGTTCTTTAAAAGTAAATAAATTAAAAGTTTTTCAACAACATCAGTACATGGTGTTGTGAAGCAGACCGTCCAGTTTCAAATATAAACCATCCTCTCAGAAGTACAAAAAAAAAAAAAACAATTGGTAGTTTTTGGTTTATACTAAACTAGACTGAACCTAATGTTGTTTACAACCAGCTATCCATTTTATGCACCAGATTTACACAACTGATGAACTGTTTCCAGGAAAGGGAGAGACCTAGTGCCGTAAGATAAACACAAAATCCATTCCTCACCAGGATTCGAACCCGGACACGTCACGAACGAATGATCATAAGCCAGCGCTTAGACCACTGCGCCACCGTAGCGGCTAAACCACAAGTTTGTCCACAACGAGCACTGAATCCTTGTACTCTCTCCCTAGAGTAAGTGTCTCTCCCAACTGAGCTATGAGGACAGAATGTCTCGCTGCAGATTTGTCGTCTTGACACATGTTTTCGCCTTTGTAGTACGTCACAAGAGGTAGTTCAGTCTTGTTTGGCCCATACGGGCCCCTACTTCGTTCTTGATTCATATCAGTTCTGAAAACAAGCATTCACCATTGTGGTTGGAAACTATCATAGTGAGAAAATCCTTAAACACAATCGCGATAATATACCTATAGAAGAACAATTTCTAACAATCAGCGTACCAGTGTACATATCAGCAAGGGGCCCCTATCACGTGCTACATGTGTTACTAAGATAAACCGGCTCTAGAACCAATGGTTCCAGGCCCGGTTTATCCTAGTAACATAAAATCAAATAAATCAGGGACTTTTCGAATGCTTATGCGCCATCGGATTGCTCACGGTGGTCTTTAAACCCCCAAACTAAAATTAAGAAATAACGTAAGAACCACGTGATTGATTTAAACACACATGGATTTTTGATTTAAAGCCATGAAATATTTCTTTGTTTAAAATGTAACTACTTAAAACATTACTGTTCTCCTATCTGTCTGTTGAAGTCGTAGCACTGTAACTTCAAAGTCTTGCACACCGGATAGCTAGCACAAAAATAATTAATTATACGTTAAGCAGAATTAAGTGACTCTACAGCCAGAAAAAAGTCCATTTGAACTTAGAAAAATCACTGTCTTTTACTATTCAAATACTTTAGGTCAAACAGGCATCTACAATAATCATCAGCCGTACAACAACGAATATCTGTATTTATCAATGACAACCACAACTTCTTTACTATTCGTGAAAGTAGAACGTAACGCAACTTTAATCTATAGACAACATCGCCATACCACCACACCCTTTTGCTGCTTGCTTCTGCACCGTATCTCTCGTTCTTATCTGTCAACACGCATTCGTCACGCGCTCTGAACTCAAGACTGTTGCCAACACAATTCAGTGAGTGAGAAAATATAACGTTGAGGTAGAAAACGCTTAAAGAGAATGAACTCATATTTACATAGAGAAAGAAACTACAAATGAAAGTTAAATTAGAGTATACATCATAACCATTAAGCTGAAAAAGTAATTTTTTAAATGGATCTGTGCAAAAGCTCTGCAGAACAAACAATGCAATTTTTTTTTGGGGGGGGGGGGTGCTGGGAAAGTCCAACATAGAATATTTTTGAACGTCCTGTACTTGTAACTTTATATGTTAAAAAAGCACAATGCAAAATTATAATGCTTTTGATATTTAAGCAAAATTATAATGCTTTTGATATTTAAGCAAAATGTGGTAAGAGCATTGCTGAGACATTTAACGGCTAATGCCTTTTTCACCGCTATCTGTATCTTTTTTTGCTTTATCCAGGAATTGAAGAAATATTTTTAGTGCTTTGCTGCTTTCGTGTTCCCGAGAAAGTAAACACATTAGATCATAACATACTTTGAAACTTTCCTTATTAGTTTGGACGTGTTAGTCACTTCTGTTACTGTTGTTCCTACGTGTACAAGCATTTTCTGAGTGTCTCTCTCAGCTTTACGCGCCGTGCATTTGATTTGTTGAATGATTAACACTCCCAGCTTAATGAACTTGGACGATCCTGTAGCCTCAAAAGGAATGGAAACTTTAAATGAAAACTATTTTTTTTTTCCTTTGCTTTAAAGGACCGAAGTAATTTTATTACTCATTCAGGTTTTCAATAACATCCCCGTTGCGAATTTTTAATTAAAGCTGTCCTGTCAACTTTTAAAAGAAAACTAAATGAGCCGTGTTTTGCGTGCGCTTCGGAAGGAAATGGGAACGGCTTATACGAATTTTTTTCCCTTGCACCATAGAAAACTCATTTGAGCTCAAACTATCTTCGAAACACGGATTAGCTCGGAGGCAAAGACACACTTCAAGGGACATTTGTGCTCTGAAGTCACAGACGAACCTAATAAACGAAGTGCCATTTTTTATTTTATTTTTTTTATCTTGCGAAAAGAATATGGAGACATGATATATGAAGCATAACACTTCGTCTCAGGACTATTTCTGACTCCAATTTCTTTGAGATATTATCGCCGTATCTGTCCAAATGCTTGTTTCATTTTTTCCCACGACATCCATTCTGAAACGACATTACAGATTAAATACGTTGCGTCGTTCGTGATGTGTCCTTTTTTGTATAAGTGATTTTTTGCAAGTAATATTTAGCACCCTCCTTTTTGGCAAGACGTTTCCTTCCATGATCCTTCTCCTTTCCCAACGTTGCATTTTTAAGTGCTTTAAGACAAAGAAAAGCAAAAGAATTTCGATGAGCAATTATTTGTATGTCCAACCTTTAAAATACAACCTAGAGGTACATTGAAAGCCAGAATCGAATCTTTCCACGCTTATTGTGCTGACTATAATAAATAACCAACAAGAAAGAGGACACCGAATTTTCGGTTGTAATGAGCACGTCCTTTGAGTCGGTTCTGATGCGAATCAAAGTTATTCAAAGTCAATGGAACGGGTATGGAAAACACTAGTATGTGACCGAAGGAACAAGTTTCTCTCTTGGGTTTTTAATTCTGCAGATATTGCTGTAAATGGAAACGTGAACATTCGCCCTCTGGTGGCATACTTGTGCGTTAAGAAAATTTTTAAATTATATGAGAAACATTTCGTAGAGGAAACGCTCTTCAACAGAGAAAGGACTTTTCGGATCGGACTCTTCGAAGATGAGATATCAACAAATATAATATATATATTGAAGACATCATGATCAGAGTTAAATCCCTGAAATGGCAATGGGCTGGACATACTGCCAGAAGGACAGACCATAGATGGACAGCCGAAATTTTAGATTGGATTCCAAGGGACAGGAAAAGACCCAGAAAAAGACCACATGGGATATGGGTGGATGAAATTCGTAAATATGCGGGAGGGACATGGAGGAGACTGGCACAAGACAGACCGTTGTGGAGGAAACTTGGGGAGACCTTCGTCCAGCAGTGGATTGATAATGGTTGACAATGATGATGATGATGATGATATCTATGCCCCATGGATGGAAAAACCATGCATTATTTTAAGCAGAATGTATTTTCAAAAGGTTTTCCGATATGAGCTGTATCGGTCCACGAAAGAAAAATTTCAATCGAGTTTTCAGGTGCTTACATTTTGCTGCAAATACATCAAAAGCAGAAATTAACATCTACGCCCTCTGGTGGCAAAGCCGTGCTTTACCAAGTATCAGAAATTATATGCAAAATATTTTCATGACGCGCTGTATCCACTGCAGAAAAAAATTTGAAATCGGAGTTTTAGCTAGAAGAAAAGGTATTGGAGGAAACACAATATATCCTTACGCCCCCTAGCGGAAGTCTGCGAATTAGTTGAAAATTTTAAAATTATATGAAAAACATGTCGCACAGAAAACTCTATCCAACAATTTTTTTTTTTTTTTTAAATCGGACCATTAGAAGCTGAGACATTAACAAAAATAACATATATATCACGTCTCCTGGCGGAGAAACCATGCATTATTTTAAGAAGAAAATATCCCTCAGAAAATTAAATGAATGCTTATCGACCTCAGTGGTATCGGTTCAAGCACAAATTTTTTCAGTCGAAATTGTAGAAGCTCAGATTTTGCTGCAAATGCATCAGAACAACAAATTAACACTTACGCCCCCTGGTGGCCAAACAGTTTTTTACCAACAATCAGAAATTATATGCAAAATATTTCCCATTAGGTGCTGTATCCGGTACAGAAAGAATTTTTCAAATCGGTGTTTCAGAAGCAGAAATATCGGAGAAAACGCAATTTCATTTTACGCCCTATAGCGGAAAATCTATGCGTAACGTGAAAAAGGGATTCTACCTAAAATAGTCTTCGACATAAATAGGATCGAAAGGTAAGAAAAGTTTTTCAATCGGATGTTTAGAAGTAAATACATGGAAAAAAATGTATTTTGAATTCGATATCATCTGCATTTACGCCCTCTAGCGGCAAAATTGTGCGTCGTAAAAAAAAAAAAAAAAGAAAAAAACGAAATGGAGGATCATCGCTCTCATATTTCAAGCTTCCCAATTCAAAAAGAATTTATCAAATTGGACTAACAGTTGCAGAGATATTGTGTCCACAGACGGACAGATAAGATCGTGCTTATGTTACCGGTTTAAGTCATGTTAACAAAAAACGTACAAAAATAAAAGCAAAAGGAATTTTTCAAATCTGCCTTTTTTAAGCAGTCATATTGCAGAAAAATACGATATACATTTACAACCTATAGACGGGCATGAAAAATCAGGGGTCATGGAATGAAACATCAGGGGTTTCAATGGGGCTTTTGTTAATAATGATATAAAATAAAATAAAATTTTAATTCGACAGCTTCTGAATTTACACTCCCTTCTGACGAAGTTGTTCATTGGAAAATGACCAGATGACAAGCATCGTTCCCTCAAGCCTGGGTTCCCGCTACAGAGACGTGCTGTCTACAGCCGGACAGCTATATTGATAATATGAGCACGCATTTTATTTTGATTTTTGATTTTTCTTATTCGGGGTTTAACGACCACCGTGAGCAACTCAATGGGCTATATAAGCAGTTTTCGGTCCCTAATTTTGGGCCACTGACTCCAAGGAGGGGTACGAACTGACGAAATGAGAAAGCCAGTGCCGTAAGACAAACACAACATCCATGGCTCACCGGGATTACAACCCGGACCCATCTCGGACGAATGGTCAGAAGCCATCGCTTAGACCCCTTTGCCACAGCATTGAGGGCACACTTGATTTTTTTTTTTTTTTTTATTGGAGGTTTAACGACCACCGTGAGCAACTCAAATGG
Source organism: Macrothele yani (assembly GCA_039090855.1). Lineage (NCBI taxonomy): Eukaryota > Metazoa > Arthropoda > Arachnida > Araneae > Macrothelidae > Macrothele > Macrothele yani. The sequence continues at coordinate 140,549,707 of CM077010.1, forward strand.
GCTATAAGCAGTCGCCCGTCCCTAATTTAGGGTCACTGGTTCCAGGGAAGGGAGAGAGCCAGTGCCGTAAGACAAACACAACATCCATGCCTCACCGGAGGATTCGAACCCGGACCCCTTACGGACGAATAAGCATAGGCCAGCGCCTTAGACCACTGCGCCACCGGGGCGGCACACTTGATTTCAAAAGAGGTTGTAAAAAATCATCTTGTTTAATTTAAGACATCATTATGTTGTAAATATAATTATGTCTTAAATTATATAGGCCGTCCCACTGGCGCGGTGGTCTAAGCGACGTGTTCTGATCCTTCGTCCGAAAGGGGTCCGGGTTCGAATCCCGGTGAGACATGGATGTTGTGTTTGTCTTACGGTACTGACTCTCTCCCTTACCTGGAACCAGTGGCCCTAAATTAGGACGGGCGACTGTTTATACTGCATTGAGTTGCTCACGGTGGTCGATAAACCTGCAATAAAAATTAAACAAAAAAATTGTATTGTTTATTTTCTTTTATTTTTGCCCTCTAGTAATGTTCACGTTGGTGAATTACAAAGATAATCACAACTTTTTAATTTTTTTTTTTGATTGGATGTTTAACGACCACCGTGAGCAACTCAATGGGTTACAAGCAGTCGCCCGTCCCTAATTTAGAGTCACTGGTTCCAGGGAAGGGAGAGAGCCAGTGCAGTAAGACAAACACAACATCCATGCCTCGCCGGGATTCGAACCCGGACCCCTTTCGGACGAATGATCAGAGGCAATCGCTTAGACCACTGCGCCACCGGGGCGGCCAACTTTTTAAATGGTGCTACTTCCCCTGAATCCCTTCATTTATTTAGTAAAACGACCCGGAAAAATCTGTGTTGCGCTGAATTTCTTGAGAACATAAAACAGTAATTTCTCACAAAATTACACAATGGTGAAGTGGTCTAAGAGCTGGCTTCTGACTATTCGTCCGATGCAGGTCAGGGTCCGAATCCTGAATTGGGCATGGGTGGTGTGTTTTTCTTACGACGCCGGCTCTCTCCCTCTCTACAACCTATGACCCGGAATGAGGGATGGGCTAGTTGCTCACAGTGGTCGTTGAATCCCCCTCAGATTAAAAACAGAACATTTCGTGAAAACTTATCTTATCTGAAGTTAACGTGGCTTGACTTATTTGGAATGCAATTCGATAAGTGTCTGGCTTCGTACTTCTTTTTAAGATTAGTTCTAATTTGCTCCTAATAATAATCCTGAATGTATTTAAATCATTCACACTTCGTTTGCTGTTGTGATTACGTCACGTAGCTTTTGACCAATGACCGTTGAGAATCGTGAGATCCTTTGTCCCCTATCATATTACGTCCTCGTCCAACACACAAACATTCGCGTGTCACCTGTCATGTGCAGTTTTACTTCGTGGCATTGTTTCGCGAGTGTACTCCTGGATCCATAAAGTAGGTTAATTACGAGCATGCATGCTTCCCAAAAGAGATTAGGCACGTTTCCTATGGGGACTTCCAGATCAATAAACATAGTGTCAAACACTCCAAATGAATTACCTAAATTAATGTGTTTGCGTTATTGAAATTTTGTACATTTCTTGCCTGTGTCTGCATGTATAGTGGTTAAATTTAAGTTAAAACGGAAGTTCGTTTACAAGGGGATTTCCCAACTTCCCGAGAAACAATGCGATTTTCAATTGATACCTGTTTTGTCTAGAAATTATGGAATACAGCGTACTTAATGTGATTACTGATGCTATGCGCAACCTTATTTGATTTTATGTTATTCTTAAAAAAAAAAAGAATATTTTATTTTTCGTTCTTTCTAAATGATTCAATGCGCATTTTTGTATAGCAGCAGACTTTCGGAAACGATGGCAATACACTGTAAAACATTATCTAAAATTCGTGAGCCAATTTCCGTCATTTCTGTCGTGAATTAACGAAGCATATTTCTGATACAACCTTTTCCATGAAATGACGGGTTTTTCGTATCACTGGAAAATTCTGAATTTTCAAAATTTTTTTAAACCTTTCTTATACTAACGGTAAATTACCGTTTCAAAATGCGTGAATGGAAAATCCTGAATTTTGAGAATCCTTTACGCAATTCCTTTCGTATATTAACGGAAAAACTCCGTTCTCGTTTTTTTCCGTATCCGTATGGCAAGAAATAACCGGTAATAGGAGTGATTGGCAAGAATACTTGAGGTTTGATTAACTTTTAAATTTCAATCACCTGTCCAAGGATCTGATTTTGAAGTTCTGTAGCGAGATCGGATTTTGTAGATGGCATACATATGGCATGACTTTTTTTTTTAATTGTAGCACAGAATATTTCATCTCCTCTCTCCGATTTTGTGCACTAGCTATTCGTTATACAGGGTGATTCATAAAGAAGTATACAGTTTCAACGCACTATAGAACAAGAACAATGTAAGATATTTTATGTTACCTGTAACAGAATTGTAGGGGAATGTTTCAAGCTTTTTTAGAGAGTCACAGATGTTCTATGTGTGCACCCTTAGTCACACGACACACATCGAGCCGGTAATCCATTTCCGCCCAAACGTGAGGTAAGGTTTCTGAATCAAGTGCACCGATAGTGGCTCTGATACGCTGTTTCAGCTCCGCTAGATCAACAGGAAGGGAAAAGCCGACTACCTTGTCCTTTACATACCCCCACAGTAAAAAGTCACAAGGTGTTAAGTCAGGACTTCTGGGTGGTCATTGGGAGAGTGGCATGTTGTAGTCCGCGGTTCGTCCAATCCATCGGTGAGGAAGATGTTCATCAAGATAATCTAGTCACGTGACACGCGCGCTATCGCCTACGTCACTTCCCTCAGTAGCGGGTCACAAACTTTATGAGTACATCTACCTAACGGTTCGCAGTTGTGGTCCGTGTCTTCAACTGTTACTGTTTTACAGCATCTGGAAACTGTATACTTCTTTATGAATCACCCTGTATACGGTGCTACTGTAAGAAACCGGATACTTAACTTATTGTGCAACTGATTATATGGTGTGTATGTATCAGTTATTGGCCCCTTTAAACAAAAGGTATTATAGCGATTAACAGTAAATTTTATATTTACAAGTTTTGTAAAAATTATACTGTATGAAAAGTACATTTTACCTTTTTTAAATATAAATGGAAATCATTGTCCCTTGTGACGTGCCTGCCCCGCAGGACGCACACGACATAAAGGCAGATAGCAGCTATAACGAACGTCCGCGTAGCTCAATTGGTAGAGCAACTTATTCCGGAATGAGGGGACCCCGGGTTCGCGCTCCGGCGTGAACAAAAATGACAAAGAAATTTACTTCGTTATAATGGCGCCCGAAATTTCCGGATGACCCGGCCGTTCAAGATCTCGCAATGGTGTGATGTTCTTTCCACACCGCGAGATAGGAAAAATCAGAGAATCCCTTCTCCAGCGCTTCAAAAAATATATGTGTGTGACGTTGCGTTCCACGCACTAGATTGACTGGGAGTTCTCAAGTACGTTCCGCAACGGATGGCTGCCTGCGAAGATTCATGGTCACGGCTGACCCGTGGGCCATGCCCCTGGCCCTCTTTCCGGTTGGGGGGGGGAGACAGGATGCAAACGACATAAAGGCAGATAGCAACGATTACGAACGTCCGCGTAGCTCAATTGGTAGAGGAGACTTATTCCGGAATGAGGGGACTCGGGTTCGATCCCCGGCGTGGACAAAATGACGGAGAAATTTATTTTGTTATACACTTTAAAAAGATGATGTTGCAAAGCGTTTTGATGCTTCGGAAGATCACGATGAAAAATACCTAATTGCAAAACGTCCTTCTACAGAAATTTTTTTTTAATTACACACCTATTCAGAAAAATAATAAGTTTCAACAGAAAATAAAATGACGAAATCACTCGCATTAATAACACAAAATTGTTTTTCATCGTAAAGCAATTTATTTTACAATAAACGTGAGTTAAATTACCTAAGGTGTCTTCCTCTGTGGTTAAAGGCGCTCATTATCTGATGAAGCTACCCAAATGGCGGCGGTTCGATCCTGTGTACTGCGAAGGGTTTATGTGGTGTGAGCGCTGAAAAGTGCAGGTTCTTCGCTGTTTGCGGAATTTCAGTTTAAATACGGAAAACCCCGAAACGGACTTTTCAACAATAAACGGAATTTCTGACTACGGAACATCTCTGAAAATACGGAAGTTAGAACAAACGAGAAATCTTAAAAACTGGAAATTTCGTTAAAAGACGAGTGTGTACCGGCCACCATGCTGCACATTATTTTCAGAAATTTTCCGTGAATTCACACCACTTATTTTCTGCAGTGCATAAACTTTAGCGACATGCCTGTATGCAGCTCCCTGAAAACAGTAGCCATTCATTAGGGAAGGGTAGCATTAGAGTAGCATTTCAGTATAAGGGTATTTCATTAAGGTTATCTCATTATTGCATTTGGTATTTCATTATAAGGTATTTCACTAGGGAAAGGTAGCATTAGGCAAGGTTAGGATTTCATAATATAATATATAAGGGAATATAGCATTGTATAAGTTGGGCATATACACTGAGTGACCACTTCATTATGAGCACCCCGTCAGTACTTCGTTGGGCCTTCTTTTGTCTTTAATACTGGGTCGATTCTTCGCGGCACGGACTCCACGAGATGTTGATAGGTGGTTTGTGGAATCTGAAACTATGCTTGATGAATAGCACTTTCCAGGAGTGTGAGATTGCAGGGTTGTTGGTCCAGCTGTCTGATGGCTCGATCAACTTTATCCCACAAATTCTCAATGGAGTTGAGATCTGGAGGTTGTGGGGGTCACCTAAGCAAAGTAAACTCACCGACATGTTCCTGAAACCAATCCTGTACAATACGAGCACTATGGCAGGACGCATTTTCTTGTTGAAAGTAGCCATCGCCATTGGGATAAACCATCCACATGGCAGGATACACTTGGTCCGCAACGATGTTTAGATATGATGTGCCAGTCAGACGTTGATCAACGCGAATTATAGGGCCCAAAGCATGCCAGGAAAACATTCCCCAAACCGTAACGTTGCTTCCACCAACTTGAGGGGATGTAGCAATGCATTTGGGGTCCATGCTTTCGGCTGTTTCCGCCAAATTCTCACTCGGCCATTGGCATGGTGCAACTGAAAACGTGATTCATCGGACCACATAATTTGTTTCCAATTACCGTCTGTCCATTACTTGTGCTCCTGTGCGAACTGGAGACGTTTTCTCTTGTTAACTGCAACCAGAAATGGTGTTCGAACAGGCCTTCGGATTCCATATACCATCCGATGCAGTGTACGGCGAACAGTGCGTGCAGATATCATTGGAGGGGATCCGTGATTAAGATGGTCGGTAATTTGCTCCACTGTTGCCCTTCTGTTGTCTGTTACCAGTCTGAACACTCTCCGTTCTGCCCGAGTAGTCACTAGACGATGACGACCACACGTTGCACATAAAGACCCAGTTTTTTGGCTGACAGTGCAGTCATTAAACACTTTAACAACAGCTGCTCTGGGACGTTTCACGAATGCGGCGGTTTCGAAGGATGCTCTCTCCATGGCTCTGAGCTCCAACAATCATCACACGTTGAAATTCCATCAAATCGCATTTTTTACCCATCTCGTCACTCAAAAATCACTTCTACTACTGTCGCAAGCACTAAGCTTTCACTTTTTATACTAGCCTCGCCCTCTGGCGGCAACAGCGTGCAGCCATAGCTCATTTGCTTAAAACTGTGAGGTGGTCATAATAAAGTGGTCACTCAGCAGTGTATAAGGGAAGAGAGCATTATTAGGGAAGGTAGCATTTCATTAGGGAAGGGTAGCATTAGGGTAGCCTTTCATCAGGGTAGCATTTCAAGGATCTTTCATTATAAGGGTATTTCATAGAAGAGTATTTCATTATTTCATTTGGTATTTCATTAGAAAAGGTAGCATTTCAAAATGTATTATACATGGGAAGGTAGCATTATATAAACTGAAGTGCAGGAAAAACTGGTACAGACGAGCTTATGCAAATTATATAGCAACGTCACCTATGCGCGTACTCGGTTGCGTCGGCCAGAGCGTTTACAAAGCGAGAGACATCCTTGACTGCTGTCAGAGCTGTTTTCGGCATGAGAACGACAAGTAATAACGATTTAAGCGATTATCAACGCGGTGTCATAGATGGCAATCGTGAGATGGGCCATAGTATTTTGGAGGTAGAAACGAAGTTCGGATTTTCACGGACGACCATTGCAAAGTGTACCGTGACTACAAGAATTCCGGCAAAACCTCCAACCTACGATACCAGTGTGGCTGTAAAAAGACATTGGGTGAACGTGACTATCGTCGGCTGTCAAGAATCGTTTCACGCGATAGGCGTGCAACACTATCGCAGGTATAATCGGAATTCAATGCTGGTGCCTCAACAAGCATTAGCGTCCGGACTGTGCAACGTACCCTGCACGATATGGGCTTGAGGAGCCGACGCCCAACTCGAGTCCCCTTGATGGGTGCAGGACACAGAGCTATGCGCCTCGCTTGGGCACGGCAACACCGCCACTGGACACTTGATGATTGGAAACAAGTAGCCTCGTCTGACGAATCGCGTTTCCAATTGCATCGGGCAGAAGAAGGATTCCTGTGTGGCGCAAGCCCCATGAAGCCATGGCTGTCAACAGGGAACTGTACCGGCTGGTGGGCGGTCCGTAATGATATGGGGTGTGTTTAGCTGGACTTCACTGGGATCCCTGGTACGTCTACAAACGTCTGTGACCTGCCAACGCTATGTGCGCATCCTTTCTGACGAGGTACACCCGTTGATGTCCTGCATTCATGCTGAAGGGTTGAGATTATTCCAAGAGGGCAATGCACCTCAACACAAGTGTCGGGACGCTACATTATGGTTATAGCAAGAATTCCTCTGAGTTTGGGGGTGTTGCTATTCCCACCCAAGTCCCCAGATCTGAACGTGATAGAACTAATTTGGGATGCCATGCAACGCGCTATCGAACAGAGTAATCCGAGACCTCGGAATAAACCCGAATTGTGGAACGCTCTGCAGGAAGTATGGTGTGCATTGCCTACAGCATATTTCTAGAAGCTCGTGGAGTCCATGCCCTGTCGAATTTCTACAGTCCTGCGCACCCGTGGGGGACCTACCAAGTATTAGACTGGTGTACCAATTTCTGTGGCACTTCAGTGTAAGTTGGGCATATGTACAGTTGGGCATATATCAGGGAAGGTAGCATTTCATTAAGGAAGGGTAGCATTAGGGTTGCCTTTTATTAGGGTAGCATTTCAAGGGTATTTCATTTGGTATTTCATTATAGGGTATTTCATTATAGGGTATTTTATTTGGTATTTCATTATAGGGTATTTCATTTGGTATTTAATTATAGGGTATTTCATACGACAGGTATTTCAAGGCGTTTCATTAGGGCAGCCCTCCAAGGTTAGCATTAGATTTGCCTTTCATTGGAATTGTGGTAACCTTTTAATGACAATTGTGCTTTACTTGAAGACCCTTTAACTGGAATTTTGTTTTATTCGAAAAGTTTTTAATCAAGATTTTACTCAGAATTGTGTTTTATTTGAGAGCTCTTTAACCAGAATTTTAGTTTATTTGAAAGTTTTTTGACCAAAATTTTGTTTTATTTGAAAGCTCAGAATTTTAACTAGCAGTTTGTTCGATTTGAAGTATCTTTAAACAGAATTCCTAAATTCAAATCCCTTTAATCAGAATTTTACTTTATTTCAGAGCTCCTTAATCCGAACTTTGGTTTATTTGAAAGTTTTTTAATCAATATTTTGTTTTACTTGAAATCTCTTTGCTCACAATTTCAATCAGGGTTTTATTTTGTTTGAATGCTATTCAATCAGAATTTTTAAATTAAAATTAAAGTACTTTAATTAGCATTTTACTTTGTTTGAATGCTATTCAATCAGAATTTTTAAATTAAAATTAAAGTACTTTAATTAGCATTTTACTTTATCTGAAAGCTATTTAATCAGAAGTTTGCTTAATTGGAAAGAATTTTAATCGGAATTTTGCTTAATTTGAAAGATTTTTAATCAGAATTTTATTTAATGAAGATCTAGAATCAGAGTTTAATTTTATTTGTAAGCTCTTTAATCAGGATTTTTTTTTATTTTAAAGCATTTTAATCAGAAGTTTCTTTTAATTGCAGCTCTTTAATCGGAATTATGTTTTATTTGTAAGCTCCTTAATCAGAATTTAGTTTTATTTGAAAGCTGTTGAATCAGAGTTTTCTTTTATTTGAAAGCTCTTCTGCGTAGCAAGTAGCTGCGAGAAACAATGAACGATTTGTTTCACTTTACTAATCCAAAAAGTGTTGAAAAGCCCAAGAGCCCTGGGAAATTTTAACAGTTCCAATTACGACTACATAACACTGATAAACACAATTTTTGTACCATGGAACTTTTATCGTGTTTCTACCGTAACTCTTTACGTTGAATTCCAAAAAAAAAAAAATGGGGGAGTTATAGAATACTCGTTTTTTAATTAAAATAAAGAAAGGCGGCGCTGTTTTTTTTCTTTGTTGTTCTACTAAGAACCTTTCTATTCGCCGATCGCAAAACGGTACGGGATTTATAATTCCTTTACACAGTGTATATATATATGCTCCTTAGCCATATTCAGTCGGGGGATGATTTTTGCATCGACGCTTCTTTTACTTCTAGAATCTAGGTTAAAAGAATGGAATCTGCTCCACGTGTTACTAAAGTTGGTTTTCTTGTGTTTTTTTCGCAACTATGTGTCACATTCAACGTAAAAATTTCTTTTCACAAGAAAAATAAATTAGCATTTTTTAACGATATTTACTCTGCAAGGGAAGCACTGGGTAATAAAGATGATAAACAAAGTTGTACTTTTTCACTAACACTTCTAAAATTAGCTTGAAATCTGTGCTTCTGCACAACAGAAATAAATTACCGTCGGTGCCATTAGCCCAAGTTACGGACATGAAATAATCATATAAAAATAGGAAACTATTTTTACCAAAAAAAAAAAAAGTATTTGCTGGGAACATTTGTGCCTACTTGAAAGTCATTGTACTTTTGCATGGTTTGCAGCTTCGATGTACAAGATATTCTTTCCTAGGTGAGTGGGATAAGAAACTACAAGAAGTCATTATACGAGACAGGCTGACCGAAACATCAGTCACTAACTCCAGGGAAGAAAAATATAGTACACCCTCCACTGGTCAACTGCGAAGATGTTTATTATCCCCTCCTCAATACATATTAAACTGGGACTTATGAAAAACTTTGTCAAAGTAATGGACCAAAATACTTTTGATTCGCATACAGTGGAAGCCAGACATAACGCGGAGGGTTGCACCGAGGAATCGGATATAACTTCGGTCTGATGGTGTCTCACAAACAAAATACGCATATACACAGACAATTCTAACGTTCGGATATTCCGCGGGTATCTCTGTAATGCGGTTATCACCTTGTCCCCGCATACCCGCGTTATAACTGGCTTCCACTGCATTTCAAAAAATTCCACAGAATTAGTGACGCTAAAATTAAGGAAGGGGTTCTTGCAGACCCTCAAATAAGGGAATTGATACAGAATAAAACATTTGAGAAGTTGAGCAAAGCAAAAAAAAAATAGATTAGACATCTTTCAAAATTGTTACTAAAAACGGTTTTGGAAATTTTAAGGAAGAAAACTATTATAACTTAGTGTGTGAACTCTTGGATTCAAACAAAATTATGGAATGCCATATGCCGCTGAAAATATGTTTCCTGGACACCCGTTGGTATTACTATTCAGAGAATCTGGGCATTGTCAGTGACAAACATGGAAAGCGATTTCACGCAGGTATTTCGAGCATGTGAAAGAGGTACTAAAGCAAGTGGAGTCCTAGTATACTGACTGACTACTGCTAAAAACTGAAGAGGAACGTAAAAGCGACACTAAGGGAAGAAGAATCCCACTATGCTGACAGGCTACTGCTGGACATTTTAGCGAGATGTAAAATCGGTACTAAGGCAAGTGGAGCCCCAGTATGCTAACTGCTTGACACTCGAAAGTGACTTTAAAAGCGGTACTAAGGCAAGAGGAATCCCAGTATGCTGACTGCGAATCCAGTATGCTGGATACTCAAGTGAGACGTAAAAACGGTAGTCATTGGAGTCCCAGTATGCTGACTGCCAATTGCTGGACACTCAAGAGAGACGTAAAAACGGTACTAAGGCAAGTATAGTTCCATTGTGCTGACTTGCTACTGCTGGATATTCAAGAGAGACGTAGAAATGGTAATAAGACAATTGGAGTCTCAGTATGCTGACTGACTGCTGCTGGACACTCAAGAGAAACGTAAAAGCGGTCGTGAGGCATGTGGAGTTCCAGTATGTTGACTGACAATTGATGGACACTCGAGAGAGTCGTAAACGCAGTAATAAGGCAAGTGTAGTCCCAGTATCTTGACTGTCTATTGTTGAACACTTAAGGGAGACGTAAAAGTGGCACTAAGGCAAATGGAGATCTAGTATGCCGATTAACTACTCTGGAGATTCAGCAGAGACGTAAAAATGGTACTCAGGCAAGAAGAATCCAATTATGCTGGCCGACAACTGCTGGACACTCGAGAGGGACGTAAAAGCGGTACTAAGGCAAGAGGAATCCCAGTATGCTAACTGCTTGACACTCAAGAGAGACTTTGAAAGCGGTACTAAGGCAAGAGGAATCCCAGTGTGCTGGACAATCAAGTGAGACTTAAAAATGGTCATTGGAGTCCCAGTATTCTGCCTGACAATTGCTGGACACTCGAGTGGGACGTAAAAGCGGTACTAAGGCAAGTATAGTACCATTGTGCTGACTTGCTACTGCTGGACATTCAGGAGAGACGTAGAAGTGGTAATAAGACAACTGGAGTCTCAGTATGCTGACTAACTGCTGCTGGACACTCAAGAGAGACGGAAAAACGGTACTCAGGCAAGTGAAATACCACTATGCTGACTGACAACTGCTGGACCCTCAAGAGTGACGTAAAAGCGGTACTGAGGCAAGTGAAGTTCCAGTATGTTGACTGACAATTGCTGGACACTCGAGAGAGTCCTAAACGCCGTAATAATGCAAGTGTAGTCCCAGTATCCTGACTGTCTATTGTTGAACACTTAAGGGAGACGTAAAAGTGGCACTAAGGCAAATGGAGATCTAGTATGCCGATTAACTACTCTGGAGATTCAGCAGAGACGTAAAAATGGTACTCAGGCAAGCGGAATCCCATTATGCTGGCCGACAACTGCTGGACACTTGAGAGGGACGTAAAAGCGGTACTAAGGCAAGAGGAATCCCAGTATGCTGACTGGTTAATGTTGGACACTTAAAAGAGACGTAAAAGCGGTACTAAGGCAAGGGGAGTCCCAGCATGCTGACTGAATACTGTTGAACACTCAGTTGGAGATGTTGCGGAAAGCGAAATACATCAGGAAGTCATCAATCGTGAAAGTTGCAGGTAATTTACTTGCTGTTTATAAGAATATGTAAAATCACAATTTCCTCAAAATTGAACTGTGTGCCACTAAAAAACTTTTCGTGATAGAAAAAACTAGTGTTATTTTGCATTCAGCATAAAAAGTCCTATGAAAGTCATATTTTCTCTTGTGTGAGAAAAAAGAGTTTTATTTGGAAACTACTGTAATCACTCATGCGGCAAAAAATTAAACTCTCATCGGTGAAAGCGTTTTCCGTTAGTCCTAACAAACCATAAAAAAAAACTTATACGTAGCCTTTAGAAAATATTCGGTAGTTCCGTTCTTTGCTACGTAAGTCTTAAGTAAATTAAATGAAAAAGAACTGCAAGGAAAAAAAAAGTCGGTTGAAGTAACGACTTCCAGATTTCGCATTAGTGGCCACACATCTCTGTTTGAGAGCGATCTTAGCAAAACAACGTTCAGATGGTGGAGCAATAACACATTCCAAAGTAAATTGTTTTCTGGCAGCAGAAATAATGTGACTCGCAATTTTCAGTGATTTGGAAATTTTTTCAGTTCATTTTTGAAACGATTCCCCAGAAGAATTGAAAGGAAAAATCTTAATGAGAAGAAGAACAAGTTCTTCAATTTCAGATTCTGAAAGTAAAAATATGCCTTCCTTTAAGAGATCGCATTTTTTTTTCTCAGTTTTTGAATGAAAAAGAGAGGAAAAGAGAGATTTGGAATAAAAAAAACAAGGTTACTGTTTCAAGAGAATAGCTGAGAAGGAGTGTTTCGCAGTTTAAACGTTAATGAACGCTTCTTCGGCGCGTCTTCTCAGAGAGCCGCTCCCATTGATTACGACCTCAAGTGCAATATCAGGTTCGTCACTGAGCACTGAAATGATTTATCGCCTGCTGCTCAGAAACGAAACGAAGAACAATACAAAAAAAAAGGGAGGTTGGCAGTTGTTCAGTTTTTATTTAATTCTTTTTCTTTACTAAAGGGTCTGTACTACAAAAAGAAATTCATCACACACAGATCGGATAGCATGTCAATTAGCGATCACAAGAAGAGAAACGAACAATTTAATTGGGTGTTTATCTGAAGAAAAGAAACATCATTCCCATTTATTCTTCTATTATTTTTTTTTTACTTGAAATACCTTAGAAATATCTTTCGCCTTGGGGGTGGCATTATAATCAGAGTGCTTTTTAAGTGCTGTGAAAATTAGCCTCCTTTTTTTTTTTTTTTTTTGGTGTATCTTCACAGTTTGCTTAGAAAAAAATTTTAAGTGCTCGGAAATATGCTTTAGCCTCCGTTTCCAAAACTGAACTGATGACTTGCAACAAAATGATTTTAACTGCTGGTGCTAACATGCTTCGAATTAACAGCACTCTGGTAAGGTGGAACTAACGGAGATAGAAGAGAAAAACATAGTTTTTTGATTGGAGGTTTAACGACCATCGTGAGCAAATCAGTAGGTTATAAGAAGTCGCCCGTCCATAATTTAGAGTCAATGGTTCCAGGGAGGGGAGAGAGCCAGTGCCATATGATTCGTGGATGGCAGAAAAATATTCAACGCCGTTCAATATTTTTCTGTCATCCACGTCTCACCGTGATTCGAACCCGGACCCCTTTCGGACGAATGATTGGAGGCAATCGCTTAGACCACTGCGCCACCGGGGCGGCAGAAAAATATCAGGAATGATATGATGAGATATCATATATCATATCATTTCTAATATTTTAGAGATCTACTGATATCATATCATTTATGATATGATTCATAAGATGAGGTATCTTGATATCATGTCATTTCTAATATTGTTATGGTAAAAGTTTTAGAAATGATATGATATCAGGAGGAAATATTAAAAATGATATGATATTGGGATATGATGATCGAATATTGACATTTCTAGTTTGTTTTTTTATACGAGGTTTAACGACCGCCTTGAGCAACTCAATGGGATATAAGCAGTCGCTCGTCCCTAATTTAGGGTCACTGGTTCCAGGGAAGGGAGAGAGCCAGTGCCGTAAGACAAACACAACATCCACGCCTCACTGGGATTCGAACCCAGACCCTTTCCGGACGAATGATCTGAGGCTATCGCTTAGACCACTGCGCCACTGGGGGCGGCATAAAAATATCAGGAATGATATGATCATATATCACATCATTTCTAATATTTTAGAGATCTGGTAATATATCATTTATGATATGATTCATATGATGAGGTATCTTGATATAATATTATTTCTAATATTATTATAGTAAAAGTATTAGAAATGATATGATATCAGGAGGAAATAATAAAATTGATATGATATTGGAGTATGATGATCGAATATTGACGTTTCTAGTTCATAGTGTCCGAAGCTCTAATGGTTATTAGGAATACATCTAACATAAATACACATACCGGCTACTGAAGTAGAAACCTTTACGCAGATGTACGTAAACATCATTTACGCAGCGTATATACAAAATACATCGTTCAGGTGCATCACCTCTTGATCAAGGCAACTATTTAAGATATCTACCCGCTGGTAGTGTTAATTATAATGGGGGAAACAAAAGATCTTGTGGAGTTCGATAAAGGGTTTATTTGTTGGTGCCCATATGGATAGAGCGACGATTTTGGAAATTACAGAGCTGACTGGTTTCTTAAAAGGTCAGACATCCTGTGACAGTGAAACATAACCGCAGAGATATCCCAGATCAGTGAGAAAATGACCCACTTTGCTTGTGTAAGGGTTGTAACTGTTGCGCGACGATGATCTGTCAGGAGCCAGATCGCCGTCGTCTGAGTAGGTTTGTACGGAGAAACAGAACTTCCTGTTTTTATGTACAAGCCTTCGGTAGTAACTGACCGAAGCCTCCAACGAAGCCTGTTTCCGGCCTATATCTCATGGAGCTCGCGCAGAAAATTGAAGAGGATCGGTATTGTCAGCCCCATGTCTATAAGAAACCCATTGATTTCTGCGAGAAACCTGAAACGTCGTCTACAGTGGTGTCAGGAACACCGCGACTGTACACTGGAAGTTTGTAAAAAAACATGTGGTCCGACTAGTTGCGGTACACTTTGTGTGGTACCAGGTGGAGCCACATAAAGCAAAGGAAGCAGCTTGCCTTGAAAACACAACTTCTGGAGAAGTTGCCATTGTGTGTGGGGAATATTCTGTTGTACGGAACGGCTTTCCTGATATTGCTGGATGGTCGGGTGTCCTCGGAGGATTATCTCAACATACATTGGTGTGCAAAAATTAAGGACGAAGAGGAGAAATTACCATAACAGCGGAACGGACCGAAAGACCCCTCAGGAGATAGACTAGAGTTCGGTACGGTAGGGCATGCGCATATATGCAGCATGACGTAGGGAGGGGGTCGGAAGGGTATAAAGTGCACGGGTGGTGTACGCTCAGCAAAGTTATTGCACGGTGTACATCAGTTTGAACGACGTCGAGTTGTTGCCACCGTGTTATATTTGTCAACAGGCAATCTAGTAGACAACATCTGGATGACTTTACCTGATGTCGCTTCATTGGGAAGTTGGAAAAAGGTCGAAGTGTGACTAGTGTGGCCGAGGAGTTCGGGATCGCTCACAGCATCGTTTCACGAGCTTGGAGAAAATTTCAAACGACAGGAACAGCTGTCAGAGAGTTTAGCAGTGGTCGTCCACAAGCAACCACGGTGGCGGACGACCGGTATATTGTTCTACAGGCGAGAAGAGGGATGGCAGACAGCGGGAGAAATCGCAAGGCACATGCAACAGACTACTAGACGTCCGTTATCGCGTTTTACCTTGGCCAGGAGGCTGCACAAAGGTGGTATATTTGCGTGACGACCAGTACGATGTGTGTCATTAACGCCTGCTCATCGGTGACGGCGGTTTCTGTGGTGCCAGGAGCACAATAACTGGACATATCAGCAATGGGGTAGAGTTCTCTTTACGGATGAGAGCCGATTTAATCTGACGAGCGATTCTGGAGGTATACACATCTGGAGAGAGCAGGAAACACGCAATCACACCTCCAACATCATTGAAAGGGACCGGTTTGGAGGTGGCAGAGTTCTCGTTTGGGGCAGTATCATGCTTGGTAGCCGTACTGACCTCCACATCTTCCAAAGATTTCAGTCACTGGTGTCCGCTAATGTACCGAGGTTCTCCTGCTTCACGTGCATCTGTTTACAGGTGCTGTGGGTCCTGAGTTCCTCTTCATTGACGACAACACTACACCTTATCGTAGAGTGACTGTCGCAGAGCTGTTGGAGAGTGAAGATATTCAACGCATAAATTGGCCCGCAAGGTCCCTAGACTTAAATCCAATCGAACACGAGTGGGACCTTCTCAGGAGACGCTTGACAGCACGTCACCAGCCGCCAGCAACGATTACGCAGCTGCGGTTGGTGCTACAAGACGAATGGGCCGCGATGCCTCAACAGCTGCTTGACAACCTCGTCCTCAGCATGGGCAGACGCTGTAAATCCTGCAACGCAGTCAGGGGTGATCATATCCCCTACTAAAGACTGGATTAGCCGCCTGTCACATGGACGTTTCTGTCTTCTGTGCAGTTGTGCCCGAAGCTACCTTTTCAATAAAGTGCCTTTGTATTCTTTGGATTCCTTGTTTGGACGGTTTTGCTCACTTGTCCCATATTCGTACATCTTGGGGATCTTATGGTATGATTTGAGTCGATGTGGAGCACTTCTGCACGACGTTACATTCGTAAAACCGTCTCATCCTTAATTTTTCCACGCCAGTGTAGTTGCCGATCAAGTCCATCGTGCAATGTTGACGTCTTATCCAGTAGGTGATAGATGGTTTATGGATGACAATGCTACTGCCCATCGTACAAGATGTGTTCAGCAGTGATTCAGCGAGCATGAGAACGACTTCCACCATCTTTCCTGGCCACCATAAAGCTCGTATCTGAACCCCATCAAAAATATATGGTAGATGTTTTAAAAACTGATCCCTGAGCTACATCCTATTCCGTCAAATCCGAGCCAGTTAAACGACTATCTGGTGAACGCCTGGCATACAGTAATCGTAATGCACTCGAAACTCTAACATCTTGTGGAATCTATGCCAAACCGTGTACGTTTTGTAATTCTGGCTAAAGAAAGTCTAACCTGGTATTGAATAAAAGTTTTTAATTCAGTGGTTGTTATGACCATTAAATTAATCTAATGCATTCCGTGGATCAACGTGCCTCAAACGTACTTGTTCCGAAAAACATATTCTGGTACACTACTATATTACCTTTTTAAGCACACTGTAGTGACATGATACCGAAAATAGCTGCCCCAGTTGCGCAGTGGTCTAAGGCGCTGGCCTCTGATCATTCGTCCGTAAGGGGTCTGGGTTCGAATCCCGGTCAGGCATGGATGTTGTGTTTGTCTTACGGCACTGGCTCTCTCCCTTCCCTTGAACCAGTGACCCTAAATTAGGGACGGGCGACTGTTTATAGCCCATTGAGTTGCTCACGGTGGTCGTTAAACCTCCAATAAAAAAAAAAAAAAAAGATACCGAAATAACAGTCATAGAACTATACAGGGTGCATAGGAAAGTCCCTTTAGCCTGAAATAACTTGCGAACGGAAAGAGGTACAGTTATGCAAGTAAGATAACGGTATAGTAAAGCGACTACGACCAATCGAATGCAACCAATAGCAGCGCCCCTAATGGCGAAATGCGGAAGTTAGCCACTGCAAATGGAAACCTAAAAGAGATAGAGCAAAATTTTCAACTACAACGTTGTACAGCATCAAATAATTAGTACAAAACGAAATTTGTTTTACACGGTAAGATATATTGTCGCCTAAATACCCTAAAATGTCCGAAATCGATGTGCGACGATCCGAATCTGCATATTCACATTTCGCAAATATAGCCGTATGCAAATGTAGATTGTGACGTTGTACCGTACCTACGATATCAAAACCAGTAGCAGGATGTACCCTGTTCAGACGTTTAGGTCTATGTACGCTGTGTGAGAATGACAAGCTTGGATTTCTGGGGTTTCGTAAAAAAATCAGGTGCATGCAATAGCGCCTACAAGTCTGCTGGATCTATGTCGTCGTTTTAAAGATGCTTGCAATAGTGTGACACCTTCCATGCTGAGGAATGTGCATGCAGAGTTACTTTCACGAATATAAATGTGTATCGTGGGCAATGGCGAACTCTTCGAACATACTCGACATTAACTTTTTATCACTGTACGCCAGTTTCCCTTGTTTGTTTTTGTTTTGTAGGACGTCATCAAACTGTATCGACATAAATATGCATTTATGCTATAAATTGTGTGTATATTCTGGTACACTTTATGATTTTAGCGTTGTCCCAGTCTGGGATG
This sequence comes from Macrothele yani, assembly GCA_039090855.1. Classification (NCBI taxonomy): domain Eukaryota; kingdom Metazoa; phylum Arthropoda; class Arachnida; order Araneae; family Macrothelidae; genus Macrothele; species Macrothele yani. The sequence continues at coordinate 140,567,502 of CM077010.1, forward strand.
GGAAATTCCATCCCAGACTGGGACAACGCTAAAATCATAAACACACCTAACTCTGTTTATTCCTTGTTATTTTCAGAAAGCCTCTATATTTCGGCTTATAATACACGTTGTTGTAATGACTATTATCCTTATATTTTACCTGAACCTTGGAGCAATCTTGTTGGGAAGGACAGCACAATAGCAATTGCTTCTGTTAAGTGATAATTGGCTAACTATGCCTTTTTTTGATTGTCTTGTTATCTGGTATATCATGTGACATTGACATTACCTTTCCCATGATGCATCTACTCCACGTACTTAAGACCAGCATGTAGCCACATGGTGAAATTACATCTGATGAAGGTGTCAATGTGACACCGAAAGTGCTCATGTGTTTTTAAACTGTATATAGATTTCATTTTTTAGCTGAATAAATATCATCGTGCAACAAGACGGATTTTTTTAATACTACTAAATTGTGTGTATTTGCTCATACCTATGCCTGTTCCCTTCAAACGTTCACAAAAAGGTCGCGCATCGATTTCGGACACTTTAGGGTATTAAGGCGACAAGGTATCTTATCCACGTGAAGCACGTGTTGTTTTGTACTAAATAATTGATGCTCTACAAATTGGTAATTAAACATTTTGCTCTATCTCTTTTCGTTTTCGATTTGCAATGGCTAACTTCCGCATTTCACCACTAGGGCCGCTGCTATTGGTTGTGTTCGATCGGTTGTAGTCACTTTATTATACCGTTATCTCACTTGCATAACTGTATCTCTCTCCGTTCGCAAGTTATTCCAAGCAAAAGAGACTTTCCTATGCACCCTGTATATACGGAAGTGCTTTCCAAATGTTATGTGTATCTTTCCGTGGCAGTTGCTGGCTGCTTTGTTTATGTTCGGGATCGCGACTCTCATTGTGCCACTAAGTGATATAAAAGGTTCTACAATGAAATGTAAAACAAGGTAGGATTTATTTTAAGAGTTCATACATACGTACGTATATTTCAATGAAACAGAAATAAAGTACCTAGAATGGAACGCGAAAGATCTCTGAAATTAGATGGATAATGAAGCAGCAAAAGGCCAGCTAGCGTAGTTCAGTTCTGAGAACAGCTGCTAGGATGGTGTGGGTTCGAATCCCACTGTCGGCAAAAGAAAGATTATAAGTTGTACACACGTAGTCACAGGCGTAAACTCTACCATACAATTTAAATATCAAACCGCAGAAACGCGACGGAATCACAGTACCAATTGTCTCGTGCCATGTTATGTTTCTCTTTTAGCATATGGCACTAGAGAGTCAAATTATAAGATTTATTTTCTGGCCAGTTTTTAACAAGAACTCAATATGTTGCAGGAAAGACTACAAAAGATCTTTCGTCAGGTAAAATGAAATATTCCTGTTCCTGTAACTCAGTTCCTTTGCTCATTCTACCACTTCTAGAACATTCGGGTTCGGTTTAACGACAGGAACTCTGCTTTAAATTGTGACTTTGCACTACATCCACCAAATTCTTCGTTTGAAACTAAATCAATGTGATGCTTGTTGAGTTCTGTGGATGTCGTTGAAGCGTTGACGTCTCTGTGCTGTATGAACACAATACTTGCACACGTCTGTATTTCTGTTTCCGAAATCTTAGGTTTTCGACATTTTTCTGCTTGCAGATGCTGTCTATTTGGGTTTCGTGTGTGCTTCTATGCCTTTTGAAACTGTTCCTTAGAAACAACGGACGAGATAACAGTTTCATCTGTTGACTCTGTACTCAATTTATGTACACTCTATACTCAATTTCTCGGTTTTATCGACTTACCCTATTACTCAATTTTTTTTCTTCTTACTTTTGGATATTTTTCCACGTGTCTATTTCTCTTTCGGGAATTTTAGTTTGTTGACACTTTTATTTCTCGCAGTGTATTTGGGTTTCATGTGTACCTATATGCCTTTTGGAACTGTTCCTTAGAAACAACGGACGCGTCAACAGTTTTATCTACTTACTCTCTTGTTAAACGATCACCAAAGATTGTCCGTGTTTGGTGACATCAGAGAAACTCTCAGGATTCTTCTATAATATCCTCTCTGTAATTTAACGCAAAACTTGGTAAAAGTGCCTCGGAAACGTATCAAATGATGAGACAAGTTTACGGTGAGCTTTGTTTAAGTAGATCAAGTGTTTTTCTGTGGCACAAACGTTTTTTGGACGGAAGAGATACGCTAGAAGATGATAAGCATACCGGAAGAACAAGTTCATCTAAGGCACCTCAGATTATTGAAAAAGTGCGTGATTTCGTGGCAAACAATCGATGTGCGTCACTAAGAATAATGGAAGAGTCTTTAAACATCAACAAAGAAACGATTCGAACCATCCTGCATGAAGATTTGGGCAAAACAAAAGTCTGTGCTAAATTTGTTCCACACACGTTAACCAATGAACAAAAATCAAGGAGAAGTGCGCATTGCAGAGACATCATTTCAGCCGCTGAAAATGATCCAAACTTCTTAAAATCGATTGTTACAGGTGATGAAACGTGGTGTTTTCAATATGACCCTAAAACAAAGCGACAAAGTGCGGAATGGGAGTCAAAAAACTCGCCACAAGCCAAAAAAACAAGAAAAGTTCCATCGAAAATCAAAACAATGCTCATTACATTCTTTGATAGTATTCTTCCACAAATAATTTGTTCCAAGTGGACAAAGAATTACTGGTGAGTTTTATTTAAATGTTTTGAGGCGTTTGATGGGCAGAATACGTCGCATTCGTCCAGAATATCGGGATGAAAACAGTTGGTGTTTGTTGCACGATAATGCACCCAGTCACACCTTACTTCTTGTTCGTAGATTTTTGGCGAAAAATAACGTTTGTGTGTTGATTCATCCACCGTATTTGCCTGATTTAGCACCCTGCGACTTTTTTTATTCCCAAAACTTAAAATGACGTTAAAAGGGTATTATTTTGATGATATTTCGACCATACAAACAGCTTCAACGCGTGCTATGGAGGTAATTCCGCAAAGTGAACTGGAACAGGCATTGGAATCATTATTAAATCGCTGTAACAAGTGTATTGAAGCCGGAGGGACTTATTTTGAATAACAAACCAAAACAAATTATAATTTCTTGTTTCTATTTCATTTTACAGACCCAGTCTTAAAAATTCTTTGTCACACTGTGTGCATACGATTTTCCCTATAAAAATCTAGAACATTACATCAGTTGTGTGTTATGCTGGTACGCGAAGGAAAACAACAAGTGAAATTAACTTCTCTTGAGATTTTTAATTTTACATGAACTGGGTGAATAACATCTTCTGCATTAGTCTCGACGTATTAGATTTTATTGACTTGAGGATGAAAATTTTCTAACAGTTAAAGTAAAAGGAATATGGTAAGAACGAATTTGAACAAAGTGCTTCTGAAAAATTCTTCATTATGAAAATTAAGAAATGCGAAAAATTCACCATCAGGTCAGAACATAAGGTTTCATAAGGGACAGTAGAAGCAAACCAAAGTTGTTGTGTCTTCCATTAAATATTGCAATTTGGGACATTCACCTAAGGAGAAGAAAATCAAACAAACCTAAAGTGTTCTCATTTAAAATAGTAGTTATGCATAACTTTAATCGGTAATACATTCCGTGAGGTGCCCAGATGCTTAAATTTCCCGGTGGGGAAAGTGAACAAGAGGTAAAAGCAAGTGAATGTTTCAATTAATCAGAGTGAACGAGAAAAAAATTAGTGTTTCATAAAATTAATTGGTTACTTAATGAAGGAAACCTTTGTAACGAAAAATGAAAATGAGTACGATCAAATTAACATTTCCATCAGTGAAAGAAGCAAATTATAGGACGTTATTAGTATTTCTATTAAAGGACGTCGTTTGCAGTTGTCTACTTAATCGAGTAAAAGCGGGAAATGGAAAAGGTTTTCCCCTTGAGAACAGAAATTTTAAACTACCTCTAAATCTTTAAAGGAAATATCCTTTGCACTAATGCAGACAACGTCTGTATGCAAAGTTTCCAGAAGTAAAAATGTGTACGAAGAAATAACAAAGATTTACATTAATTTGGTGAAATAAAAATAAAAGCTTTCATCACTGAAATCTGGAATTAGAAAGAGGAGCTACTAGGAAAATTATCGATTTGTTAACAGAAAATCCATTTTAGATTTAGATTTCCTCATACCATTTTTATTTTCCGGTTGGGAAAGGAGTTCCATTTTACCTACCAAATGTCATGTCTTTTCTGTTCCAACGGAACGTTGTACGAACTCAGCCAAAGTCGTAACCCAGTGAATTAAATAGATAATTTTACATTTAGTATAGTTTTTTTTTTGGTACAGAGGAAACAGCACGTTTAACACATTTCTTACAATTTTTTGATAATCTAATCGATTCTAAACAAAAGAACATCGCTCCTCTATTTTCTGTACACTGCTAAACCTAGATCGTATGGTCTGGTACTACGGGGGATGCCCTTTTCGTTCTCACAGCTACATATTCGGTGCAGACATAACTTGACTATAGAGCAGAAGTTGGATAGAGACTTCTAATTGAAAATATATTTCATGTTTTTTTCTGTATTTATCCACAATAACGGGGTGCAATGTATTGGAAATCATTTCAAAACCGAAAATGTGCGTGACCATGACTGGAGAAAGAAGCGGAAAGTTTTTGCTGTTCTTTCTATCACAGGTTTTTCTCTCAGAAGGAAAGAAGCATCGCTTAGTTTACCCTCAAAGCTATTTCGTTGCCCGCTTACCCTCAAAACATCAATAAATATTCTGCGGATATAACGCTGTATCACACGTCCTGTAGAGAAAATGGCCTCGCCAGAAATCGAACATCTTTATTTTTCAGAAAAACGACCGAAACTGAGATCTTCATTTTTATCAACTTTCTTGCGCGTAAAGTTTCAAACTATGTACTTTTTCATACCCTCAAATACGAGCTTTTGTACTGAAACTAAATTATGTATTGGAACTATACCCTCAATATCTTCTATTAAATACTCGGGGTAGCCTTGCCGCAGGTATAGCTATATTCCCTATACCGAGGCAGTTGCCTTAGGGTAGGAAGGTCTCCTAGACTTTGATTCTCATGAAGGTCAATAAAAATTATTTTCCAATCATTTAAAACATTGGCTCTGCTCATTGAATATCTACCAAATTTGTTTTGGCAAAGTAGCTTACCTTTGGCGTTATAAATCGCAATGAAATATTAAAATATAAAGTAAAACCTTTTTAAAGGGCACTGCCGAATAACGGACTTCTCCATTTAGTGGAGAGATTTGTTATCACCAGTCCTCAAGTATATGCGATTTTGTATATTTACCTCCAAATAGTGGACCCTTCGAATAACGAAGAATGATCTTGGTCATAAGAGAGTAATAAACATCAACTCCAAGGAAAAGAAATTGGCAAATATTTGCCTCAAAGACTTTTTTTTAGCTTCTTTGAACGGAAACAAGGTGCTTTTTGTCCTCCAGATCCACATTATAAAGTTACTGGTCTGCGGTTTCAACATGGCCGGCCCTTTCTTATAGAAGTGGGCGGAACAGCACTTTTCAAACAAAATGGGGTATTTTTTGCCTATCCCAAAGAAGATGGTTCATACGTAAGTTTCAAACTAATTACGTGTCTAAACAGTGAAAGAAATACAAAACATTTCATTACGATCGATGAAGATCTGTGTATCGAAGGGGAAACGAATTATGTTCTCGGGTTCGTTGCTTGGAAAACATTGAATGAAGAGGATTTGATTGAAAAAAAACATTTGTAGAAGAGCAGTACGATATTTTAAACACTGTAAAATGTAATAAAATGTAATATGTAAAGTGTAATAAAATGTTAAAACAATTTTTTTGTAAACAAAGAGGATGCGGAAGAATAATCACTATTGGAAAAGTTAAAAATGCATTTTGAAAAACAAACGTGCTAGGAATTGCCAGAGCAAATGGACAAAAGCTTTTATATGAATTTTTGCAGCCAAAAAGTGATGGCTGATTAAATAATTAAATAATGAGCGGTAGTACGTACGTTTTTGAAATACATGGTGCAACATATTTTGTTATTTACGTATGTTTCAATATGAATGGAAATGCGTACATTGGATATACTGTACTTTAAAATGAAAATATGAGGGTTTTTTCTAAAGTAATGCAAACGTGGGCATAAACTTTTTATTAAATGATAGAGGTAGTTCAAACTGCACATGTTGGTAGAGTACTTCTTTCTCTATACAAAGGTACTACTCAACATAGTCTCCATTACAATTTCTGATTCGAATAATACGAGGGTTGTACCGAAAGTAATGCAAAAGTGGTCATAACGTTTTCATTAACTGAGAGAGGTATTTCAAATTGCACATTTTGGTAGAGTAGCTCTTCCTCTATACATAGGTACTACTCAACATAGTCTCCATTACAATTTCTGATTCGAATAATACGAGGGTTGTACCGAAAGTAATGCAAAAGTGGGCATAACGTTTTCATTAAATGACAGAGGTAGTTCAAATTGCGCATGTTGGTGGAGTAGCTCTTATACAAAGGTACTACTCAACATAGTCTCCATCACAAGCAACGCATTTTTGCCACTGTTGAACCCAACTCTCGAATCCTCTGTGAAAAAATTCAGTTGTATAATGTTGTATCCACTTCTTCACAGCGACTTTCACGTCTGTGTCATCAACTCTTTGTCCCTGGAGACTGTTCTTCATTGTACCGAACAGGTGGAAGTCGGAGGATGATAGATCTGGGCTGTACGGTGGATGGAGAACCATCGACCAGCCCGATTTGCTGATCGCCTGATTTGTTGCCAAAGATGTGTGTGGTCTCGCATTGGCATAGTGAATGTGGATCATTTTCAGAATTTTGTTCAGTCCCTTCCTCCTTATATCTTCTATAAGCTTCTTGAGTGTTTCAATGTACCACTCGTTGGACACGGTACGGCCACGTTCCAGAAAATCAAGGAGGATTACTCCCTTGTCATCCATCAAACAGTCACCATGACTTTCTGTGCTGATCGCTGGCTTTTGAACTTCTTAGGCTTTTTGTGAACAGGTGTGACACCATTCCATGGATTGATTTTTCTTTTCAGGATTGTAAAGATACTGTACGTCCACGTTGCATACCTTGTCACCAGATGTGCTGATCGAAAAAAAACGTGTCTTTATTGGCTTCAAAAGCTTCCAGCAGATCAGAGCAGACTTCCACCCTTCTCTCCTTCAAATCGAGTGTCAACTGCCGAGTTACCCACTTTGCGCATATTTTTTTCAGTACCCCCAGTCTTCCACCATCTTCTGTATGGCATTGTGACCACTGTAAAGTTGTGCAACAAGCTCACGGATTGAGTCGCGTCTCTCCACGCAAATCAATTCATCCACTCGCTGACAATTCATGTCAGTGGTAGCAGATCATGGTCTCCCACTACGTGGTTTGCCTTCAATGCTGGGGTTCCCTTCTTTAAACTTATTCAGCCATCTGTGCACATTGCTCTTGCCAATGGTGTCATCTCAGTAAGCATTTTGTAGCCTTCTGTGGATGTCGGACAGTCAGCAGCCTTCCATTGTCAAGAACGCAATGACGGCACGTTGCTTCGGCTTGGAATCCATTATTAACTTGCAATGAAGAAGAAGGGTTACTATAGAGGAAGAGTTACTTTACAAAAATGTAAAATTTGAACGACCACTTTCAGTTGATTAATAAGAAAGTTATGCCTACTTTTGCATTACTTTGCATGTTGCTTATTATATTGTTTCTCACTGTAAGTTAATAGCACAAAATATTTAATCAAAACACATCATTTTAATTATATACATTATAAAGTATTTAATACGAAGTTTTTTGCATTGTGACTCTAATTGGGCACAGAAGTCAACCTTCCAAATATTGTACACCTCCCAATAGCGGACAAATAAATTTTGAAGGCCCATGGTGCTTGCTATGCAGAGGGTTTACTGTATTATAGAAATATATTTTTTTGAATATGGAAAAAAATCTCGAAGTGTAGTTTTTCCTCACAAACATCTGAAATTAAAAATGAGCAAAAATAAAGAACATTTTAAGTCAGTAGTAGTAACAATGACTAAATTTTTTGTTTAAAGGATTTGTGCAAAAGTACCCCACTAACCTGTTCGAGTCCGACATTATCCGGGTTCCAGGCGATCACAGGAATCCCAAGGTAGCCGGTGAGCTGCAAGAAATATTGAGCAGACGGGGCGTTGCTGCCGTACATATCGGAGTTTGTGAAGTAGATGATAGTGATGACTTCCTTCGGCAGAACTTGTTTGCACAATGTGTGAAGAATTTCCAGAGGACTTGCGGTTAGGCTCATCATCAGTAAAGGGTCATCCTTGATATTGTAATGCCTGGTGAAATTGTAATGTATTTGTTTGTTTATATTGATGCTATCTACCGAATCTTTCATTCGCTTGAAGTAAGCCCGCTTACGCGTAATCAGAGCAGTGTCCGGTAGTATAACGCCAATGCGGACGACTTGGAGTCTTTGGCTTGGAAACTGCTTAAAATAGTCCCTTCGTGTTACCCCGTTACCTACCATGCAACCCAAAACAAACATTGAACTAACAACAAATAAAAACAGGCTTCTCATTTTGGAAGTAGCACTGGCTGCAACTACGAGATCTATGTGAGCACTGATGGTATTTACATCGCAATTACATTTTTGAGCCAGATATTTTGCTCACACTTTTCTCAAGTAAAAATGCATGCTGGGAATCACGAAAGGAAATTTCCGCACAAGCTGATAAATTCCTGATCTCATCTTTTCTGTTATTTATCTATAAGAAGGGATATTACTGGTGACTTTGTTTAAACAGCTGTGACAAAGGGTTCAACTTTCGTTTCGTACAACTTAGACGTCCGCCTAGAAATTCAGAGTACAAATGCTTTTCACTGGACATTCATTATTAACTTGCATTTTAAAGGCTTACCTACTTATTTAGTTTTGGAAGCAATTCAATCTTTTTATAAAATTAAGAGTGTCCTCGTGATGCAGGTGAATTTGAAAAGCTAGCCAAAGTAATATTTATTCAGTCGAATACAACTTTATGAAGATACGATTTCTAAAAATGTGTCTAAAATTTTGAAGTTGAACCTATCTTTCAGGCTTCTTGCCTTCGGAAAAATCTACATACTCATTTTGTAAAACATCTTCATAAAACGCAATTAGCGATATTTTCTATCAATATTGAAATTTCTAAGGAAAATTCGGAATTTTTATGCGTTTAAAAGCCATATCCACTATATTGGCCTTATGAGCTGCTCTGAGAAACGATATTTGTTTTCCAGAAATTACTCCACAAAAATTATATTCCACGTTTTCAGATACTTAACATCGTTGAATTGTTTTATGTTCAATAAATTTCCCTACATATTGTAAAGTACGAGCAGCAAAGGAGCGAAACTAATTTTGCTTTATAGCCAGTCTTCTTTTGAGCTTATAATATCTTGATAATGCAGAAAAAGAAATTATCTTCACAGAATTTGAATATTATATGATGATTTCGTGAAAGCAGAAACTCCCCATAAAAGTATTTCAAGTTTAGTTCATAAAATATTTCTCTAACACGGAATGTGGAGCTTTTGTGCCGCTGATTTCACACACCAGATATTGGTTTCTGAATGTTTGTGTTAGATTTTTTAGAAAAGCTTATTATTGCAAATTCTTACCTAAGCAGCGCCCAACTAAAATTCTTTCCATACGAAATTAAAAGAGCTCAGGCAAAATGAAGCGTAAAGCTTTCAAGAGATTGCGTTTCAATACCATTTGAAGAGCTTAAACGTATATTTATAATACCCAAGAATCTGGCAATCTTCAGAAGATCACGAATTTCTTTCTTTCAAAGGCCTTTTAATTATATATACAGAATTAAAGCGCGTAGCTTAATTTTTTAGAAAGTGTTATGTGATTTATTACGAAATTTAAGTATGCGTCACTGAACTGGGAGAAGATATAAACCTGTTTTTGTGTTACACTTAAGAGGAAACGGCTCTGTGGTTGATAGAGTTCTTATCACTAATAGCATGTATGCGAAATAGCTTGTTAATTAGAACCGACTATCGGATCCAACAAAAATTTGGTATATTGAGGTACTCGTAAATATTTGATGATGCTGATAGAAGTAAACTTTCTCATTCTTGGTCGAATTTTTGTCTTCATTTTTTTCTCAGTATTTGTCTTCGATGTACTTATCTCCCAGTGCCTATAAAAAGAAGAAATGAAGGAAACAACTCGTAAATATTATATCACTGCTTTGACAATATGAATTTTTCGTTTCTTAATTACAATACACTACTTATATTTTCATACATGATGCCCAAATAAGTAATGCAATCGTCAACTGCCACAAGTTAAAAGTAAAAATAATTTAAAAACATGCAAAACTCTTCATATATGAGGATACGTTATTTCAAAGATATTATCTCTACTGCAAAATACACTGCTTGACCTATTAATTAGGGCCATTTGCATATAATGCCTTCAAAGCAATATTAATAAACATGAAAACAATTTAAATAGTACTATAAGAAAACTTTCTTTGTAAACTGTTTAAACTTGAAGTAATCTTTCTGCAGGACCAAACATTTCCTTGGCAATTTAATAAATTGAAAGCCTATGAGAGTTAAAAATTTAGCTTCCAGTTCTTCGATAATACGAAAATTTACTCTAATTTTGAGAAAATATAAAACACCAGTAAAACGATAGTTATATATGAGCTTACCCACACAGTACATAATATTTCGTATAGGTTGCAAGTACTGAAACATTGAGACTTTTTAGATACGTTGCGCAATGTAGCAGTAATGTTTCAGAAACCTTACAGTTAGGTCAAAATGTCCTCAAACGTTACATAACTTTGAAACATAACCGATACGTTACAGTGAAAGGTCTTTGTAACTTCAACATACCAATTTCATCTTACTGTTACGTATTTGAAAGATATTTGTAACTTCGTTACATATTACTGTTACGTATTTGAAAGATATTAGTGACATCATCGTATTATTTTTGCGTGATACTAGGGGGTTTCTGAAAAAAGGAAGCTGCCCACGCGCTGCCTCAAGGATGAATGTGGTCGATCAAGATGTCAGACGCAGCCATTTTTTTCCCACGTGATCTCCCCGACCATCTTTTGTCCGCCATTATCTCTTTGTGTTTAACCATAATATTTCGTGTGCCACGTGGTCCCAACGAACATGTTTTGTTCGGTTAGATCATTTTATTTTTTTTACTTTCCCACATGGTCTCACCAAGGAGGTTATATTACTGGAGACACCACTCCTATCCACGCAGCATTGGCCGCCATAAGTCACCGTCCGTGCTGCAAATGACGTCATGTGCAGGCACGACGCAGCCGCAGAAAAGAAGCTGCTTTGAAACCAATGGAACAAAAGCTTCTAAGCGTATAAACAGATAAAATGAGTAATTCAATAATCTTTATCAATGATACACAAGCTTACTGTTTTATCAACGGTATAACTTAGTTCGTTTTTGCCTGCTTGTGACGTCACACCACAGATTTTTTTTTTTTTTTTTTTTTTTTTTTTTTTGATTCGAGGTTTAGCGACCACCGTGAGCAACTCAATGGGCTATAAGCAGTCGCCCGTCCCTAATTTAGGGTCACTGGTTCCAGGGAAGGGAAAGAGCCAGTGCCGTAAGACAAACACAACATCCATGCCTGACCGGGATTCGAACCAGGACCCCTTACGGACGAATGATCAGAGGCCAGCGCCTTAGACCACTGCGCCACCGGGGCGGCCACCACAGATTAGCTGTGACCTATGGGGTGTCTCCAGTAATATAACCTCCTTGGGTCTCACCGATATCTTTGGTACGCCATTTTGTTTTTCCCTATCAGGAAATATTACGGTGTGACTTCACGACGCTAGGGAAATTTTTTTTCAAAGGAAATACAAATCCTGGAAGATGACGCCAGGTTTGAACCCCACCCAGCGGGTTTCTAGGCAGATGCATTATCCCACTCGACCACTGGAGGTCTCACGCTTACAGCATTCTGAAAGAACTAACGAGAAGGAAAATGCTTTGCGAATACGTTACTTAATAGAAATATTTTTTTTTCCATAGATCATTTTTTTTCTGTAGCATGACTTATATTTCTTCATGAGTAATCAACGAAATGTACCTTTTAATGCATATCTTAATCTATTTTTTCTAAATGCTTTGCGAATACGTTATTAATAGAAATACGTTATTTTGTTTCCATAGATCATTTTATTTTTCTGTAGGATGACTTAAAGCTCTTCACGATTAATCAACGAAATGTACCTTTTAAGGCATATCTTTATATTTTTTTTCAAAATTTGCGTAGTCGTTAAACTTCGCAATATATCGATATTATTTTATTTTTTTTTTACATTTACAAACTAGCAACTACTTTTATTGAGGCTTTTTTTTCTGATGCAAACCAGCAAACGTACTAAGATATACACTGGCGTGCAAAACCTAAGGACGGGGGCTAGTATACACGAACTACCTAACTCGAGTACGACAGTATCACCAAAGAATATCCCACTAGCACATGGAACGACTACGAGAGTGCTTCCGTGAAATGGCATAAATGCGCATGCGCATCCACGCCTTTGCCTAACCAAAAATCTTAAATATCACCGGAATGTAACATCAAGGTAGCAATTATGTACAATGGAAACTATAAAGCAGTAGTATCGGTGAATGCTAGTTTTAACGTAACCGTAATGTACAAAGAATTATGTTCGAAAACAGATGTTGCTGAAACTTAATTGTAAGATATCTCTGAAAGCATAAGGAAAATGAGAGATTGTAACTATTGATACATATCTGAAACGTTTTGTGCTGTATGGGTTGTAAACACTTAATACAGACACTTAACGTGGACCAGGAACATCAAACAAAGATATTCGCTCTTTCCACGTTTATAAGTGAGTCACGGAAAAATTATCATTGGCCGCCACCGGGAGTCGAACCCAGGGTCTTCCAGTTACGCGCCGGATATGCTTCCGCTACACCACAGCGGCCTCGAATTCCTCCAGACTCACACACGCTAACTGCCAAGCCAAGTTGGCAGGTTGCTTCTTGGAGCCCCGCACAATGCTGGGGATTCACCAAAGATGGTAAGCAGCAACTGAAGAAATAATTAGAAGGCGAATGAATTATTAATACAGACACTTAACGTGGACCAGGAACATCAAACAAAGATCTTCGCTCTTTCCACGTTTATAAGTGAGTCACGGAAAAATTCTCATTGGCCGCCACCGGGAGTCGAACCCAGGGTCTTCCAGTTACGCGCCGGATATGCTTCCGCTACACCGATAATTTTTCCGTGACTCACTTATAAACGTGGAAAGAGCGAAGATCTTTGTTTGATGTTCCTGGTCCACGTTAAGTGTCTGTATTAATTATTCATTCGCCGTCTAATTATTTCTTCAGTTGCTGCTTACCATCTTTGGTGAATCCCCAGCATTGTGCGGGGCTCCAAGAAGCAACCTGCGAACTTGGCTTGGCAGTTAGCGTGTGTGAGTCTGGAGGAATTCGAGGCCGCTGTGGTGTAGCGGAAGCATATCCGGCGCGTAACTGGAAGACCCTGGGTTCGACTCCCGGTGGCGGCCAATGAAAATTTTTCCGTGACTCACTTATAAACGTGGAAAGAGCGAAGATCTTTGTTTGAGGTTGTAAACACATTTTATGAAAAACTGAATTAACATATAGTGAATTAAATAAGTGGAATCAATATTAAAAGGACGAAATTGCACACATGTTTGTTTCGAGACAAATTTCAGGCGTAAATGGAATAACAGTAAAATAAGCGTTATGTATGAATTTAGTAAGCACATTTCATGAAAAAACCAACAACTAAATGAATATGTAGTGAATTAAATAAGAAGTAGAATCAATATTAAAAGGGCAAAATTCTGCCAATAGGCAGTGCTAATCTTTCCTTAGCAGTGGCGTGTGGAAACGTTTGGCGTTGTGTATACGTTTTATTTATATACTTATTTTGTAAATTTTTAAGTCTATTTCTTCACTCAAATCCCTACACCAAAACGGTGTTTGCAATAGAAAGGCTCATTTGCAAATTTTTTATAGATACTTATTCATTGAAACCCCTCATTCTGATAAGAGGATTAAAACAATTGTTCCATCACTGAAATTAATTTTGTTATTAATTTATTAATTTAAATTGATCTCACGCATGTCTGAAAAAACTGAGTCAAGCAGCACAATGTGATGTTTCACTCAGTTATTTTTCTGAGTTAGGAAAACCATTATACATACATATAGTTTTCTTTGAGATAATAGTGTGGTCGTCGATGCTTATTTTGCGGTAACGTAAACCTAAATCACACAGTTTTTACTCAAAACAATGTAACAATACATACATACATAAATATCATTAAGCTGTTCTGAGAGATTCAGAGGTTTGCTCCTGAAAGAAAGACAATCTCTCAGATAAACCTTTTACTGATGGAATTAGATTTAACTTACTCTTGGTGCATCAGACGTACAGCGGTCTCGGCGCACAGCTCGAGCTCCACTGATGTCCATCACGCGTCTCACAGAAGACCATTTGTGCTTCGTACTCATAATCTTTTCTCAAGCAGACATTCCTGAATCTGGTACTCCCATGACTTCCTTGGATTTTCTCTGGCTTCCCCTCTGCTCATTGAGCCGAATAAATTATCTTAGTAAGCATCTCACTACTCATTGTTTCAACATGGCCAAACCACCTAAGAATATTAGTCCCCACCTTACTAACAACATTTTGCCTCATATTACACATCTACAACACATCTTCATTCCTTACATGACCAGGACGTGTCATACCACAATCCCTTCCCCCTAAGTAACGCATCTCCCCAACACAAAAACGGCTCCTATGTCTTTTCTGCAGAACCCAGGTTTCACTGTCATACATCAGAGTAGGAACAATTACACTTTCACATAGTCATTCGGGACTTTCTTGAGACGTCATAATTCCTGTTAAATCCTGCTAAAGCAGCTATGACTTTCAATGTACAATTCACTCGCCTTCTAATAACGTAAGTAAAATAGCCAATAGTACTTTGAGAAATTTTACTTTGTCTGCTACCCAATAGGCTTACGTAAACGAAGCATAAATAAAAATAGCCCGAAAATAGCAGATGGAAACAATATTTACAATGCAAGAGATAATGCTATTGGGAGTTAAACGTGTGCGGAATAAACAACAAAACAAGAAGAGCATTAGAAGGTTTCGGCTTGACGTAGGATTTAAGAGTTCTGAGATGATTTAAACAAGATTCACATGTGCTGTTTCTATAACAAAATGATGTTTCATTTTTACTTTAACTAAACTTCTATTGTAAAAGCGCAAAACAGCGTCATCGCGAATTTTTCTATCAATACAGATCGAAATGATTAGCGTGGAAAGTACTTACGAATGTGATTTTTTTTGTATTCACGCGAATCAATTAATTTAGATAATAAATGCAAACGTAATTAATAAGCTTTCCCAGTTCAGACTGAAAGAATAGCCAAAAAGCAAAGAAATTTTCTAAAACTGCAGAGAGAGAAGAGAAGCAAAGCAGAAAAAAGCTGCTTATCAGAGGGTCCTGGTCTGAGTGTATGCTCCAGCCACTGTCTGGCAGTGCGAACCCAAGGAAAGCAGAATATACCTGCTTATTAGAGGGTCTTGGTTTGTGTGTGCGCGCCAGCCGCTCTCAAAGAGGTCATGAATAGGAAGAGGGTTTTGATGCAAGGGGATAATGACCCAAGTCACAGCGCCATAGTTGTACATCGAAAACTACACCACTTGGTAGGAGATGAAATCCTATCAAATCCTCCATACACTACCCAGTCAAATTACCATCCCTTTCGCCCCATTGTCCGTTTCCAACAAGTACGACATTTTGCTTTAGTGGTGGATGTTAAATCGGGCTTCAGATATTTTCTTCCATTGAGATCTGCCAAGTTGTAAACCTACGGGATCGTGGCTCTGGTGGAATGTTGGCAAACGGCTATAGAAAACAACGGCCTGTACTTTTCAGAGTGAGGTGACTGTGTAGGGCTTACTTGCATTATTAAATATTTTAGCTGCAAACGGGAAGAGCTTTTGACTCACCCTGATACGTGGTATGAGGGCATGCTCCATGTGGAGAAAATTTGGTTGCTGCTTAAATATACCAACAAAACCAGAAAATGACAACTGAGGTGTAGTCGAACCTACTCTGTACGAAACAGCAAATTGAGCTATGCGATGTACTGCAATTTTGATAGTAGAATGCAATGCAAATATGTATAGTACAAAAAACAATTTCAGAAGTTGTGGTACTGATTTCCAAAAGGAACTGCATAGGCAGTGCAACCTCGCAGCACGCCACTACTTCATGTGCATTTTCGACATGTGAAATACTTTTGTTATGCCTTTTTGACATGTGAAGTAGATTCCTTATGCCTTTTCGTTATGTGAAGTTGTTTAGGTGACGCATATCCCTCCTATAACGAAGTCTACGACTATTCCGAAGTTTTATAAGTGTTAATCAATGTAGCATTCTTTTTTCTGGCACTCATTTTGGGAAGATTCTGTGCTTGATAGACACTGACTATGGACCGCATAAGCCGCGTTCTCATCAAAGATCAAACGAAAAAATTGTAATTTTAATTTTCTGAGGCACTTCTTTGGATATAACTTTTCAAATTGTTTTTCATGTCACTTTGAATGTAAGTTTTTCCGTGTGTTTAATTGTGTGCTTGCCTATATCGTTTCTTCAAGGGCATCTCTTGCATTTTTTAAAGAAAAAGAAAATTTTGACGACGCTGGTTCTTGGTAGGAAACCTTTGATATCGAAGAGCTATAATAATTTTTGGAGTTCCTTTAGAATGAGAAAAGGAACACTTGCGTTCAGGGGCGAAAAACCAATGCCGCTTGTTTGGTTTAGATTTTCATGTTTTCAAAGAACTCTGTTCATCTTCCCCATGAGATAAAACAGATTCTTCTTAAGTTTCATTACTTTTGTCGATCTCCTTTAAAACTACGCCTCCTTAAATTAACTGGGTCTTTTGATGCTTCTCTGGGTTTACTGCCTGGCAAGAAATTAATAATTTTGCTTTCCAAAATGACGGGAAGCACACCGGCAGGTAATTTAGTGATACAAAAGAAGCAATTAATTACTTCTCAGAACAAACGAAGAGAGATTTATGTTTCTTTCTTTAGTGCGTTTTGTTCCATCAACCGATACGAAAAATAGTCAATTTATAAAAAAGTTATTTTATTGATGCCTCGCTTCAGACATTTTAAAATTAATGGAGAAAAGATTAAATAGCATCAAAACAACATACCACCAGTCTTAGCATTCGTTCAATTCATGCATATTGAGTTTAATCCGTGATTAAGGCTTCTACGTACTTTCAGTTGACGCACTGCTCTTACTTACCGAGTAAAAATTCACTTCATTAATATTAATTTCATCCGTCATGTAGTTAGAACCTCAGGTAAAAGAATAAGTATTAATATTTAGAATTTCTGAACTCTTTTATTAAAGATTTTGAAACTTTAACTAGTGGAACAAACAATTTTCCGTGGAAAAAATATTTTTCAACTTTTTAATTAAATATACCGCTCTTATGCTTAACTTTCACGGAAATTCGCGCATGCAAAATTATCTACACACACAAGGCACTGAATTAGAAAACATTATTGCAGATGTCCGTAAAAGTTTATTACGCAGATTAAATGCAAAATACATGGTCACGTGTGCCATGCTGGTCACTAATCCTCAGCAGTGTTGATCACGAAGGGAAAAACAAATGAGCTTACGGAGTTCGATAAAGGTCTCATTGTGGTCTAGCCAGAGCGACAAGCTTGGAAACTGATTGGTTTCACAAAACGTAAGATATTCCTGGTCTTTAATAATATTAACAACCAATATAGCTAGTTTATGAGACATAACTGTGGCCCGGCGATAATCTGTCACGAACGAGATCGTCGTCTTCTGAGAAGGCTTGTACGGAGGAACAAGATATCCTATGTGCATCAATTAATCGAAGCAATCAATGAAGGCCATTTTTGACCCATATCTCATGAACCACGCGCAGAGAATTGAAGAGGATCGGTATAGGCAGCCGTATGCCAATATGGGAACCACTTGTCTCTGCGAAGAACAGGGAAGTTCGTCTACAATGGCGCCAGGCATGGAAAAAATGGCGCAACTGTAGACAAACTATCCGGAAACTATATACAAGTTAGTAAAATCATGCAATGCATTGATTATGATACGCTTTCCAACATACCAGAAATTATTACTCAGGTTATGAGCATAATGGCTGTGGAATAAATCTCGCTCCTGTGTCCTGACCTTTGACCCCATTTCGATGATATTCCACAGAACCGGTTCAGTACTCCTCAAGAATAACATACTAAAGTTTTGTCGCAATAGAAGCAGATTTACGCAAGTTATGAGAATAATGGCTGTGGAATAAATCTTGTTTTTGTGCAATGACCGTTGACCCCATTTCGCTGATATTCAACATAACCAGTTCACTATACCTCCTGAACAACATGATAAAGTTTTGTCGCAATCGAAACATTTTTTGGTAAGTTATGATGCACAAGGGCAATGGAATGGATCCCACTCCAGTGTCCTGACCTTTGACCCAATTTCGCCCATTTGCAATAGGGTTTGTCCACAGTGGCTCCCTACTACATACTAAAAACACATCGAAATCGAACCATTTTTACGCGTTATGACACATAAGGGCAATGGAACGAATCCCGCTCTAATGTCCTGCCTGACCTTTGACCTCATTTCGCCCATTTTCAATAGGGCTCGTGCCCAGGTGGTTGCCTACCACATACTAAAATTTCATCGAAATCGAACCACATTTACGCATGTTATGACGCATAAAGGCAATGAAATGGATCCCGATTTTATGTCCTGACCTATGACCCCATTCCACCCATTTTCAATAGGTTTCGTTCCCAAGTGGTTCCTTACCACATACCAAAATTTTCATCGAAATCGAACCGTTTTTACCCAATTTATGACTCATAAGGGCAATTGAATAAATCCCGCTCTTATGCCCTGCCTGACCTTTGACCCTAATTTGCAATAGGGTTCGTGCCCAGGAAGTTTCCTAACACATACTGAAATTTCATCGAGATCGAACCATATTTACGCATGTTATGACGCATAAGGGCAATTGAATGGATCCTGCTGTTATGGCGTGACCTTTGACCCCACTTTACCCATTTTCAATAAGGTTAGTCCCCTGGTGGTCCCCTACCACATGCTAAAATTTCATCGAAATCGAACCATTTTTACGTAAGTTATCGTGCCGACAGATAGACGGACGGAAAAAGCTGGAGCATATACGCTTCTTCAACCTACGGTTGGAAAGCGTAAAAAAAGACATGCTGTCCGAGTAGCCGCGTCACATCTGATTCTGTAAAGACGGTAGGCAAAATTTTGGCGTAAGCCTCATTAAGCAAGGGATACAGCTTGCCTTGTAAACACAACTCAAGGTCCTACAGATAGTGTCACCATGTGGGGCACGTTCTGTTAGTCAAAACGGGTCGTCTGATATTGTCGGAAGAGGTGGGGCATGTTAGAACTACCTGAACATTGTTGCTGATCAAGTACATCGTGCAATGTTGATATTTTATCCAGCAGGTGATGGCTGGATAAAATGTCAACATTGACATTTGGCTGGATAAATGTCATCTTGCACGATGGACAACACCATGGACGACAATGGTACTGTCCATCGCGCAAGATGTTTTCAGCAGCGTTTCAGCGAGCATAAGAGTGACTTCCAATATTTTCTTTGGACACCACAAAGCCAGGACTTGACCCTACTGAGAATGTATGGGACATGCTAAAAAAACGGATACCGGATCCAAGTTCTCTGCCGTTAAATCTGAGCCACTTAAAGGACTGTTTTGAACGCCTGGTATGATGTAGACGCAGATGCACTCCAACAGTTTGTCGAATCTATGTCAAAACGCATAAGTGCAGTAATTCGAGTTTAAGGAGGCCCATACAGGTGTTCAATAAAATATTCTGATTCAGTGGCCTGTATACGTATAACGTGTTTCAAAAAATATTTCCTAGGAACTGTAATATTGCTCTTGCCGTAATTGTAGTAAAAATATGGTTCCTTCTTCATGCGTTTCAGCGGAATCACCATGCTTCCTCTTTCTTGTAGTGGAATCCCCACAGATGGAGTGAGAGGCAGAGCTTAATAATTAATTGTCACTCTGGCGAGAACACAGAAACAAGAAAGATTACACCGAATTTTCGGTTGTAATGAGCATGATTTTCAATACCTTCTGAAGAGAATTAAATTTATCAAAGTTAGTCAAAGTCAATACAACCGGTTGGAAAAAATCCACCGGATTTCTCTAACCGATTAAACATCTAGAAAGAGAGACAGCTGCTTATATACAGCATCGGCGGAAAATTATGTTACGAAAACTAAGAAATGGTGCACAAAAAGCTTCTCGTAACAGAAGGAAAGTATCAGAGACAAAATGATTTTCAAGTAGAAAAGTTAAAAAAAAAATATGGAAGGAAACATGATGCAATTCTACGATTTCTAACGGAAGAATTTTGCGTAACGGGAAAATTGAAAATTGGCAAAAAAATATTCTTCATTGGAAAAGCTATGCTAAGGAAAAAAAAATTTAAAATACGTCTCCCGGAAGCAAAGGTTGCAAGAAAGATATTTTTACCTTTACGTCTTCTACAAAAAAATCTGTGAATTATTTAAAGAAGATAATGCCGCACATCTATATTGTAACGAATTGCATACAGGAGAAAATAAATGTCTGTATAGGGTTTTTAGAAGCGAAGATACAGCTGCAAACAGAAGTACACAAAAACCACCTAGCGACAGAAATGTGAACTATATATAAAACTCCGCAAATGCTAAGCTAATCTGTTCCACAAGTTAAATGGCACCCGGAGTTGAAAGAAATGCTTTAATGATATATATGGAAGCAGAGAGTTTGAGAAAAACTGATTAAACATTGCCCCCTACCCCTACCTACGAAATTGTGCATTATTTTAGGAAGAAAATGTACACGTGCAGTTTCCGTGATCAAACGCAAATGTAGAGTTTTGATGATTAGAAGTATTTGACCAGAGAAAGAATTTTTATTTCAATTTTTTTATACCTCAGATATTTCAGTAAACGGAAACGTGAGCTTTCTTCCTCTAGCGGCAAACTTGTGCGCTAAGAAAAATATTACAGTACATAAGAAACATTTCGCAGCGGAAACGCTCTCCAACAAAGAAAGAAATTTTCAAGTCGGACTCTTAGAAGCAGAAGCAGAGATATTGACAAAAATATGATACACATATACGCCGCCTGGCGGAACAACTATGCAATAATTTAAGAAGAATGTTATCTGAAAAGATTTTCGGAGGTGAGTGGTATGGTACTACGAAAAAATTTTTTTTTTTTTTTTTTTTTTTTTTTGATTGGAGGTTTAACGACCACCGTGAGCAACTCAATGGGCTATAAGTAGTCGCCCGTCCCTAATTTAGGGTCACTGGTTCTAGGGAAGGGAGAGAGCCAGTGCCGTAAGACAAACACAACATCCATGCCTGACCGGGATTCGAACCCGGACCCTGTTCGGACGAATGATCAGAGGCCATCGCTTAGACCACTGCGCCACCAGGGCAGCAAAAAAAAAAAAAAAAAATTCAATATAGTTTTCAGAAGTTCAGATTTTGCTGCAAATACCTCACAAGCGGAAATAAATACAAACGCCCAACCGGAAATAAACACTTACTTTTTGATATTTGATAAAGAATGGTTTTGCCTGGTGGCGAAACCATTCTTTATCAAAAATCATACACAAAATATTTCCCATCAGGGGCTATATTGGCCACAGGAAGAATTTTTCAAATCGGAGTTTTAGAAGAAGAAATATCGAGGCAAATGCAATTTATATTAACACTCCTAGCGGAAAATCTATGTATTACTTGAAAATTTTGAAACTCTATATGAGAAATATTTCGCACACGAAACTTTCGTCAACGAGGGAAGAAGTTCTCAAATGGGACTGTTAGAAGCAGAGATATCGACAAGAATATGACATATGTCTACGCCCTCTGGTGAGAAATCTATGCGCTGTTTGAAACAGGAGCTATTCTCAAAAGGTTTTTTCGAGGTGAACTGAATCAGTCCAGGAAAGCATTTTTTTCTATAGAGTTTTCAGAACCTTAGATTTTGCTGCAAATACATCAGAAGAAGAAATAAACACATACGCACCCTGGTGGCCAAACCATTCCTCTCCAAAAATTAGAAACGATATGCCAAATTTCTCTAATGAGGAACTGTTTCCGATGCAGAAAGGATTTTTAAATCGGAAGTTTAGAAACAGAGATATCGAGGGAAATGCAATTTAACTTGCTGCTCCCTAGCGGAAAATCTATGTATTACTTAAAACAGGAACTGGGGCCACAATAGTCTTCGTTATAAATGGCATCAAATGGATGAAATAATTTTTTCCAATGGGATATTTAAAAGCAAATATATGCAATAAAAAGAATTGTAAATTCAATATCATCTGCACTTGCACTCTCTAACGGCGACGTTTTGCCTCGGAAAAAACACGAATGCAAGTATCATCATTCACACATTTTAGGCTTTCCAATGCAAAAACAGTTTTTTTAAATCGAAGTATTAGTTGCAGAGATACATTGCAAACAGGCGGATAGACGGACGGGTAAACTGATAATATAAGCACGCTCTTTTTTACAAACGACGTGCTATAAACGTTGCTTGAAATGTCATACATTGTAACTAAATCGTACCTGGTAGAAAAAAATATTAAAAGCACATCAAAAAAAGCGTCTGTTTTATATTCTGAAATGTTACTAATACCCATTGTATAAATAAGAAATTTCAAGTACATGATGGTTTACACTTTTCGGAGTGCTTATTGTTTGTCTGGAAGATTTATTCGTAAATGAAAAATATATTTTGAGTTTTCTGCAGGAAAAAAACACTGTGGCATCTCCGAATTTCTTGTTAAGGTTTTGCGTCATTTTGATATTTTGCTAGTGATCACTCGCAAAATAAATAAAAATTCATACATTTTTGTAGCTCAACAACATACCTAAAGATGCTTGTCCCCTCTGAAAATCGACCGATATTATCCCTGACCAAAAGCATTAGCAGGATTGATAAAAAAATGATTCCAGTGAAACAGTCCAGTCATTTTTTTAAAATTATGATTAGCCATTACGCACGAAATACGTAAATGCAAACACCGATTTTCTTATTAGAATACTTTCAGAGTATTTTATTTTGTCTCGGAAAAAAATGTTAAAGACTATATAATATATTTGGGAAAAGTGAACTCGTGGTCACATCCTGATAAGAAATAAAGCGCTTTTATATATAAATCCCAAAACTTCGTTGTTTTTAACAGAAATATTCACTTATCTGGAAATATTTATATCGAAAGAGGAACTTTTGAATCGTTATAATGAGAGAAACTTCGCCCAAATTCATTGTTTGTGGTGTACTAAACATATTAACACATTACTGTTATATTGCGACAAAGAATGATACAGTCGCCGTATGTGAAAAGAACTACTCCTAAACCTTTGTTGAAGTTGCATTTAGAAGACACTGTTTGCAAAAAAAGGAAGAAAAGAAAAAGGAAAATTCAACACTAAAATGCTGAACTGTAAATAAACGCAACATGTAAAAGTATCTAAGATAATAAAAATGAACGTACACTATAATGACAAAAGTCACCGGACACCCCTTCAAAAAGCAAATGAACGGATCCGTTGCGTTGTTAAGATGCGCGGAAACATCTGCAAACGGTATAAAAACAAGCTTGCAGCTGGCCGCGATCACATCGCACTGTGAGGTTGAGTGAAAATGTCCCTGCGGAAGAGAATTGGCTTTGAAAAAGGAAAGATTGTTGGGTGTTATACAGTATTAGTGGGTTGTCCATAAGAGAAACCGAGAGGCGTTTAAACATACCCAAGTCAACCGTTTTCGATGTACTGGATAAGTGAAAGACACATGGCGTGCCTGAAACAGCAAACGTACCGGCAGACCAAAGAAAATCAGTGATAGAGGACGTCTAAGCCTCAGGAGAGTCGTTACAGCTAATCGACGGAGTTCTGCACAAGACCACGGTGTACATGTGAGTAAAAATGCTGGAACTTTGGTATGTACACGTACCATTCGTATAGAACTTCATTCCATGGGTTACCGTGGTTGTGCGACTGCTCATAAGCCTTCCATCTCCACTCGAAATGCTACTTGTCGTTTAGCATGTTGTAAAGAAAGTTTATCGTGGACCGTAAATCAATGGAAATGGGTCCTATGGATTGATGAATCCAGATACACGATCCATCAGTCTGATGGCCGTGTGTGGGTATGGTGGCAGCCGGGAGAACGCTATTTACCACAGTGTACTGTTCCAATGGTCGAGTTTGGAGGTGGCAGTGTATTCGTGTGGAGGTATTTTTCGTGGTATGCTGCCGGCCCATTGGTTATAGGGGACAAACATGTTTACCATGACGTCTACCTCCATATTCAGGACAATTATGCCCAACCAACTCTGTGGCAATAGTATGGAACTGAGCCTTGTTGGTAGCAGAAGGAGCCATAAAACCAGTGGCCCTATACTTATTAAACATCTTAAGTGGTGTTGTAGGCATTAATGCAACATAACATGATAAACAGTTAAAAAATTCTGCAAAAATGGTTTAAAAAATGAGTATTTACTCACAAATTACATTTGACACAGATTTCTTTTTTTTTTTTTTTTTGATTGGAGGTTTAACGACCACCATGAGCAACTCAATGAGCTATAAGCAGTCGCCCGTCCCTAATTCAGGACACTGGTTCCAGGGAAGGGAGAGAGCCAGTGCCACAAGACAAACACAACATCCATGCCGCACCAGGATTCGAACCCGGACACATTTCGAACGAATGATCAGAGGACATCACAGACCACTGCATCACCGGGGCGGCTTTATATATATATTAAAGGTTTAATTAACACAGTAAGCAACTCGATAGGCTATAAGCAGCCACTTGTCCCTAATTTAGGGCCACTGGTTCCAGGGAAAGGAGAGAACAAGTGCCGTAAGACAAACACAACATCCATGTCTCACCGGGATTCGAACTTGGACCCTTCTCTGAAGAAGTGTCATAAGCCAGCGCTTAGACCACTGTGCCACCAGGGCGGTAACACAGATTTTAGCCAGTTTTCATCAACACTGATGGTGTATGTGGAAATAAGTTTTTCATTCTTACTATTATGTGCTATGTGAAAACATTCGTTAAAGGAAATATAGCTGGGCAGCAGACAAAATTAAGTGACAGGGCCGCCCAGTAAAAACGGCTCTAGGGAGAACACTAAACATAAAATTATTGCAATTGCATGGGTTTTCATTTTAAATTATATAATATCAAGTCTATCATACGATATCAAGTTACGTCTTAAAAATATTTTTTAAATTGAGGCAGAAATTTTTTCACATGTCTCTGCTCTATCCTGTTTGTTTGAGGCCTTAACAACCACCATGAGCAACTTGATGGGCAATAAATAAGCAGTCACTCATCTCAAATTTAGGGCCACTGGTTCCAGGGAAGGGGACAGGCCAATGCCATAACACATCAACTGCTTCATCAGGATTTGAGCACAATATGTTATGATGCATGAATTAATGCGTGCATCATAACATATTAAAATATCCCAAACCCATCTTGGATGAATGGATCAGAAAGCAGTGCTTAGACCACTGCATCACTGGGCAGCTACAGAATGTATTTCATATAAATTAACTAGAAGTATTCCCTTTGTATTAGAAAATTCATTTAGTAAACAGTTACATTCAATTTTGTCGTTAATATTACTAAGCATATTTAGAGAAGAGTAATACCATAGCTTCCTAGCAAAATTCCCATTCTTGTGTGCTATTTTGGGGAAGAAAAACCCTATTAATGCTCATACAAACAGACATGCAAAACCATTTTAAGACAGCAGTTTATCAAGGCGTTACTTTAAAATCGATTGGGTTTTGATGAAACATTTTGCTGTTTCATGTTGCTAAGAAAGCTATTTTACAATGGTCATTCGTATGTTAGTCTCACGATAATCCAATTTCAGGTTATTCATGATAGTGTTATAAAAACGTTCGAGAGCTTTGAGCCAAGAGAAAGAAATATTCATTCCTGATTTTCTATTACAACAGAGACATTCACTTGATAGTAGCGTTCCCCCACGGTCAAAGCGAGTACACGCTTTTCCCCACGGTAAGCCTAACCATGTGCTTCAACATAAATAAACGATAAGCAATCAGATTCGTCTGTTTATCGTTAGCAACACAATAATACGACTCGATTAACCTCAATTAACTTACCTTTAATGTCGAAGTTTTTGTTTATCCGATAACAAGTTCTGTGAGAAATCGCAAAACACAGTCACAATCACCACTCAAATGTGCAATCAAAGCGACCGCTCTACTCTCGTCAGGCAGGCGTTGGGGCTCTCTGGTACGGACTCCTCTGCTGACGTCATAACGCAAACATTACTCCAATGCTCTGGCCCGTCAGAATCTCGTTTGGCCCTGGGTCAGAGCAGTGGCGGATTTCCAATTAGGCACGGTAGACACGTGCCTATGGGCGCAACTCCTTGAGGGGCGCAAACAGTTCTGTGAGGGTGTAAAATTGTGGTGGGACTGGGAACAATGCTGAGCAAAGATCATGTTCGGACATAGCAGGGTTCCTTAAAATTTATTTTTGGTGTGTGTGTGTGTGTGTGTGTGTCAGACAACAACACGACCAGCGCCTTTTGGGGCACCACCGCACCACAACCTCCTGTTTGGGAAAGGGGCAGGAAGTTTTTTTGTCTGAATGAGTCCCAGCTCACATTCTTAGACGGAACTACTGCTGCAACGTAGGAGGTAGCAGTAGTTCCACCCAAGAATGTAAGCTGAGACTCAGACATGGCCGGAAATGATTCATCCTGATTATTCTGACCGAAACCCGAACAGGTTAAGGAGAAAATGAAAAGCGGCGTATTCGGGAAAGGGGCACTGGACACGCGACGCCTGTCCTGGCTCCTTCCTCCCATGATGGTGACCACGACGCAACAAACAACGAAATAAGAGAAAACAAAAGAAAGCAATGGAAAGGGACAAGACATAATTAATTCCAATTGAGTCCCATGGGAGGGGGCATGTGTGTGATCGTGTGAGACATGTTTACCATACCAAAACATACCATATGTGGTGGAAGACAAACGTTTTAAAATTGCTTTCATCTGAATGGCTGAGCGTGCGTTCATGGTGTACATGCCATGCGTGTATCCCCAACCAGATGAAAATGCGCTTCACAAAGACAAAGCTCAAGGAACTGGAATTAGACAGATGCTCAGAGCTATAAGTGCATCAAAGTGTCATACTCGTAATCAACGCAGCGTTTGCGGCAGTTTCTGCGGGGAGTTGTACTTTTTTAGATTTTTACTAGGAAGTTTGAACAAGCTTGTTTGAGTGTGTGGGGGATGCTGTGCTGAAATCTCCGTGAGTGATGAGTAAAAAAAAGTAAAAACTCAGTGGGGCTCAGAATCGGAAAATCGCGATTGCAAAAAAAAAAAAAAAAAAAAATGGTAAACTAATCTACTGAAAAGCGCACTTCTTGAAGAACACCTTAAAGAAACTCATGCTTAGCTTTGGGATACGCTCACCAAGATCGATATCACGCCACCTGCTATCATCCAGGAACACCCATACCTCACTGACTGATGCGGGAATGTATTTCATACCATTGGAATACCCGGATGGTACCACCAAACATTACATCAGAATGACAAAACGCTCTTTCGCTCTTCGACTAGTCGAACACAAGCGGAACGTCCCGCAGAGAAAAATGACAACCGCACTAACCAGGGAAGTGGTTACCCATTCCACCATCCCGAAGTGGAACCAGATCAAGCGAGTGGCTCCTTATACTACCTCCAGGAGCACTGACCTCAGGCAAGTCATCGAGATATTGACTTACCTTGTGGTCTGCAATGTTGGCGTTTCACTGGGGCTTCCCCAAATACAACGCACATTTCTTCGCGCTTAGCACGTTTCTGTAGACATCTCTCGCTGTCGCACGCACGCGACGCAACATAGCATGTTCTCATATTCTGTGCATGTTTGGCTTTTTTAATTTTTTCTGTTGTTTAGTTCTCTTGTCTTGCCTATAAACGCATAAGTTTGAAGAAGGCACCCGTTGGTGTTGAAAACTTACGCTTTAATAATCATATTTTTAAGTTAATAAACGGATATTTTTATTCCTTTTCTTAAAAAAATTATATTTCCTTGCGGTGTTTCTTTACATATCCCCAATTTCTAATAGTACAATAGTATAGTTACATGCATGTAGATATTTCTGTTGATTGAGATATTGAAACATAACTGAACTTTTTTACGTAAAAATTTAAAAATTGATCACTCTGATAAAAATTTTGAGGACCTTCATTTCATGGAAAAAAAGGGACATTTTTAAAACTATGAACTTTTATGAACCAAGCTGAAAAAAGGAGACTATTTAGGAATAGGGATCTGTTGGGAGCACGAAACTGTAAAAACTTTTGCCTAGAAAGTGGCCGGGGTTTTGGGGACACAGCGCAGCCACATCCGGCTAAGAACCGGGCCCCAGGCACGTACGCAGAATTTAATATCGAGGAGGGTCCAAGCTCCACTGGGGTAAGCACAAAAACGTGTGTGCTCAGCCAATATATGAATATACATGTATATGTTTGACCATGAAGTCGAACATTTAGGAGGGGGAGGGTGTTCTAGACGACCTGGAGCTGGACCCCCTTATGAGTACGACTCTGATGGTCCCGATATCAGAACGAGAACGGGTGTACGAGTGATGGGTTCGTCCGCAGGGGGCGCTTGGAAAATGTGTGCCTATGGGCGCCAAATCTGTAAGTCCGCCACTGGGTCAGAGGCGACTGTCCCGCGGGAAAGCGCTGCTCTGATTGGCCCAAAGCTGTGGATATACTCGCGAGGAGAGAGGACTTGAAGAAAGAGCGGTAATTCGGGGCATTCTCTGGTAACTGTCGTGAAAGAAGAATGTACGAGATAGTACTCTGATGGCCGAGGTCATCAGAATTTGAGTCAAATAGTGACGAGGGTCAATAAGTGTGAAATAGTAACTGCGGTTACAGAAATCGAGGGCCTAAACTGCGGTTCAGTAGCGACAAATAACCTTGGCAACTATGTCTCTCGAACTAGCCATATCGAGCTGAGTGCACCAGGTGATATACCAGGGAGAGGTGCACTATTCCATCAGATCTTGTTCATTTATTCGCTGTAACTACCGTGACTCTCTGGACCGAAAGAGAAAGACAGACAGTGTCTTCGTCATGTCAACCGGACTTTGACGGCTCGATTATAAGAAGAACTGTGATCTAAATAGACCTGCAGGAGTGATCACTTTCCGTTCAAAAGCGTAAACGGCATTAGTCAAAAGATGCAAATCATTGTGCACCCCTGGTGCGGTGTATATAAATAAATCTCCATGTACATAGGTATTCCATGTTGAATGGTGTAAAATGAGATATTCTTCACTTAGTTTTTCGAAAATCTCTGGTGGCAGCACTACCAGTCCCAACTGAACTGAACTATACATTCCGGTTTGCCTTCCATTGGAAGCGCCTACCAGTCCTTCATTCAACATTACACGTGATGTAGCAGTGCGGGATGAAACGCACAGCCTCCTGCTACTTTCGTAAGTAAAAAAGAAAAAATACATCACCTGAGACACACCACCGCAGACACACTGAAGTATTACTTCGCTAGCTGGTAGTAACGAATAATCTTTCAAATAAAATGGGATGTGTTACTCATGATAAATTCCAAAAACACCTGCATATCTAAAAACTCTGAAACCTTGTAGACCAAGACCTAGAATTAAGATATTCTCACATTCTATTCCCCATATCGAAGGAATAAGCGGCACTGTGATTGACCAGGTGAGGGAGTTTGTGTATTTAAGAAGTATGTTTGACAGAAAGAACAAATTGGATGGTGAAATTAGTAGTCGAGTGAATTCTTCATTGAAAGTCATGGCTGCTCTGGAAGGTTTTCACAGGAATGATGGGTTTTCTAGAGAGTCCCGCATGGCTGGGTATGAAAGTGTAATTGTTCCTACTCTGATGTATGGCAGTGAAACCTAGGTACTGCAGAAGACATATAGAAGTCATTTGTGTGCTGGAGAAATGCGTTACTTACGGGGGGTTTGTGGCAAGACACGATCTGATTGTGTGAGGAATGAAGATGTGTTGCAGTTGTGAGATGTGAAGCAAAATGTTGTTAGCAAGGTGGAGACCAATATAATTCGGTGGTTTAGCCTTGTTGAAAGAATGAGTGATGAAATGCTTACTAAGA
This sequence comes from Macrothele yani, assembly GCA_039090855.1. Lineage (NCBI taxonomy): Eukaryota > Metazoa > Arthropoda > Arachnida > Araneae > Macrothelidae > Macrothele > Macrothele yani. The sequence continues at coordinate 140,597,903 of CM077010.1, forward strand.
AAATATTTAACACAAGTGGAAGGTAGGAAACGCGGAGGAAGGCCAAGGAAGACATGGGTGGATCAGATTCAGGAGTCTCTGCATGAGAAAAAGAATATGAGTATGATGTATAAAAGATCTTGTGTACGGAATGTAATGGATATCAGTGAAGCCCGAATTGTATGTCAAGATCGCTGTAAATGGAGAAGTTTGATACGACGACAGTAGGTAAAACTATCTGGTAGTTTGTATTTTTTGGAGCAAACCTCTGAATCTCAGAGAACAGCTTAGTGATATATGCACTGGCGAAAAGTGAAAAAAGAACACCAAGAAGGAACTGGCGGATGATCATGAAATTTACATATGTTAATGGGGTCAAGTTCACGTAGGTGTGATGTTAATTTCGGGACCAACCGGTGAGCGCTTACGCCACAGCACGGCATAATATGCAAATTATCGACGGTGGTATTTAAGGAGTACGGCAAAGTGAATGTAATCAGTCGTCGGCGTACGGATACGCGCGAAGACCCCGAAGAAGCTGCAATGCCTGGACATGGAAGACGTGTACGATTTCAGCAGTTACCGGACTTTGAGCAACTCCTCGAGGCCGGACTCATATTTACCACCTTTACTCGGAACCATACATAGACCAGATATGTTAACTCAATGGATTTCGTACCGGTAATCACTTCGATTCTGAAAACTATTTGCCCGATATACTGTATAATCTCGGCTTCGGGATGAAAACAAGGAACATTCTTTCTACAATCAAAAGAAGACAGAGGCCCTGTTCAAATTGTGAACAAACACGTTATCTACAGTGTTCCTTTAGCAGCTACTAGTCTGGAAGAAAATGATAAGATTTATATCGGCTTAACAGTTCGGATATTAAAAACCAGGCTCATGGAACACACTTGAAGACTGGATAGAGAGCAACTTCCGTATCACGTTTAGCACCTCAGGGTACCCACTATCACGTCTGGGATGAGGCCATAATACTGGCTACCTCCCGCTTTAAGCATACAACTGTATTCACCGAGGGCCTTTTCATCTACACTGCTGGCCACCCAAAATGCAACACCAAGAAGGACACGAGATAGCAAAGCCAGATTTACTGGACACATAACAACAGATACAAAGATGAAACGATTGAGATTACAGGCCCGTGAGACTTGCGGAACACCTAGGCATCAATAGTTCGTGTGACACCCATGGCTGGCAATAACGGCCGCTACACGCCGCAGCATCGAACGAAAGAAGCTTTGGATGTGGGCTTGGGGTATGCATGTCCAGGCTGCTTCCACTTGTTCCCACAGTTCATCAGGGGTAGCGCTTGCTGGTCTACTCGGTTGCCGATCAGCGATAGACGTGTTCGATGGACGATATATCGGAAGAACAGGCGGGCCACGGCAGCAGCAATACCTGGTGGGCCGTGAAGAATTGCTGCACGATGCGTGCCACGTGCGGGCGCACATTATCCGGTTGAAACGTGGCCGCTGGCTGATCCAGCAGGTAAGGGAGGACTACAGGCTCCAAAACGTTGGAAATGTAGCGGTGGCTGTTGAGTGTACCGGCGATGCGTAAACATAACGCCAGGCAATGGACCGCTATGGCGATACATAATGCAGGCGTCATACAGCCTTTCGCCGCGGTGCCGTCACACGCGTCTCCGATCATCGCGGTGTTGCAGGCAGAAGCGGGATTCGTCGGAGAAGACAATGTCGTGCCATTCCGTAGTCCAGGTGCGGCGTTCAACGGCCCACTGCCGCCGTACTCGCCGGTGGTGCAACGTCGATGGTAATCGGAGCAATGGGTGCCGTGCGACAAGTCCCCGCTCCTGCAGACGACGTCGAACGGTACGTGCTGAGACAGGTTGTCGCGCAACAACCTTAATTCCTGCGCTGACGTTCGTGATGTGGCGGTGCGAGCCGTCAATGCCCGCCGCACAACATGCCTGTCCTCCCGTTCGATGGTGTACCGCGGCTGCGGCAATCGTTCACGTCGGCCCGTCCGTCTCTCCTGCACCCACCGAATCCATACTCGCTTCACTGTGGCTATATGTCGTCCCACACGGGCGCCCATGTCTCGGTACGAAAAACCGCTGTCGCGAAAAGCCACTATTCTTCCTGTGTCGAACTCCGAAACGTTCTGGAATGACTGCCGTATTGTGCGGCGAGGCATCAGAAAGCTTCCCACTCACAGGTCCAGCAGCACAACACACTTCCACTACTTACACCCCGCCTTCTGCGCACCCTTCTTATAGTGCTTCTCGGTGGCGTGCCGGGTGCACAAGATTTGCATGTGCGCTGCAATGCTAATCGTTTGCATGTCCTCTCGCGGGCGACGCAAGTTGCGAATTTCAGGCCAATCGAATGCTTCCTTCTTGGTGTTGCCTTTTTTGGTAGACAGCAGTGCATAAAGAACAGTGTTGTAATGATGAACTTCCATGCTATATTCCATCACCATGGAAAATAATAGTGTCAAAAACTGATCAGGAGGACACTGAATGACTCATGAACAACTTTCCCGTCAGCTTGTAAGGTCACTATGATAACTGATTAATTGTTAAACTAGAAATGCGCACGCATCTTGACACTTGACTTTCTACTGAACCCTGTAAACACCGATGAGTCATTAAATTATGACCACCCCCAGCCTAGAGAAATGTGCGCGCCTGGAGACCGAACGGTGGCACAGGTGAAGTTCGCAGAGCTTTATATATAAAACACGAGGACCGACTTTCGGTTAGTAGAGTGTTCGGAGTCAGAATGGGAAAAGCTGCCGATTTGTCCGATTTTGATAAAGGACAAATTGCGATGGCACGGTGCCTTGGAACTATGATCTGGGAAAAAGGGCAGCTTGTGTGTTGTTCACGTACCGCTGTAGTGACTTCGTATCAAAAGTGGTGCACAGATGGCCAAAGACAAACCGTCATTTAGACGTGTGTCGTCCGCAACTGATTGATGCCAGAGGAGAGCGGAGAGTATATCGCATTGTTCACAGCAACCGCAGGTCACAGTGCGACAAATCACCGGCAGCTAAAACAGGGGTGATCAGGGCAATGTGTCACAGCACACAGTTCATTGCAGCCTTCTGCGCATGGGCCTGCTTAGCCGAAGACCCAGACGGGTCCCCATGCGCACTTCACGTCATCGGCAACAGTGCAGGCCCATGGATGATTGGTAGAAAGTTACATGTGCCCGTGGATGATTGGTAGAAAGTGGCCCGGTCTGGCGAATCAAGATTTCTGGTGCATCACGTAGACGGCCGAGCGTGGACACGCCGATTAACAACGGAGGCTATGGCACCTGGATGCATTGTTGTGCTGAAGCAGGCCGGCCGGTGGCGGTGTTATGCTGTGGGCGATGCTTTCTTGGGACACTCCTGGCCTCAATATCCCAATAGCATAATCCCTGATAGCTGTCAGGTACCTTAGCATAATTTCTGACCAAGTTTACGCATTCATGGCAACTGTGTTCCCTGCTGGTGATGGCCATTATCAATAGGATCATACGCTATGCCACACTGGCGGAATCCTCAAGGAGTGATTCCAAGAACATGCTGGTGACTTTCTGTTAATGCCTTGGCCCCCAGATTCACCTGACATGAACCCAGTGGAAAATTTGTGGTTCGTATTGGCAAAGCGGGTTCGCGCTAAATCAGCACCACCCTGAAATGTAAGAGAACTGAGGGACATGCTGTTGATCTTATGGTACCAGACACCCCAGAGTCCCTATCGCATCTCATCGAATCTATGCCTTTCCGATTGCCCGCTGTTTTTCGGGTTAAAGGGTGTCATACAGCTTATTAGGTTGGTGGTCATAATGTACTGGTCCATAGGTGTATATTACTTCACTCACGATGATCCAGTTCATTGTGTACGCATCTGAGGATGGATCCTGTGAGGGTCCAAAAGATCTAAGGCTTTTAGTGAAAGATATCTTAAATCAATTTTTTTAAATCGGTGATTTTTAAGTGTATCATAGTTATTTTAATTCACTGGATATGATTTTAATCGTGCTAAAACGGCTATATTATCGAGGAATAAGGTGTCCATTAGATATCCTTCAGAACTGAATGCACTGTCGGTTAACCTCTGTTAAGAGGATCAGTTGTTCGGAGGTTATTGTTAATGTTAGTCCTACGGCAGATGCTCTGTGCCAAAAGAAACTTGCAGTTGCTCGGAGATTACCTTTGTTCTGAGGTGCCCGTTAATAGACGTTTTACTGTATATTCTTGGAATTTTGTTGTCGATTTGCAACACGTTACGAAGAAATGTCAACTGCTGAATCGTAGCTGAGAAAATCGAACTTGCTGCTTCGGGAATGCTACTAAGAATATAAAATACCAGAAGAGGTTTCAGGGAAACCACAGGAACACCCAGTGAATAGAAATCTGTAAGGTTTGATAATCTAACATGTGGTCTACTTTTGAAAATGCCGATGTACCTACTGAGGTTAATTACGAAGATCATGCCGTTTCTGGAATTTTCGTTTCCTGAGTAACTTTACTTAAGGTCCGTGATCCTGATTAGTTTGCTTTGCTGCTTCAGAAGTTACTCACTGTTTCCCTCCATGAGAGCGGCTTATGATTTTGAGAGCACAAAAGTGCCATCAAGCGAAATAAGCTGGCGGTCTTTTCAATTATAATCCTCCTAATCCGGCAAAATATTTACTTAATGCATATTTAAGGTATGCTGGACCGCGAGGATGTCAACATGCTGAGAGAACAGTTTGCACACAGAGTAATAAAAGTGATTAAAATATTCCCTTTGGATAAGTACACTGCTGGACAATTGCTAAGGACGGATTATAAACGGCTATATAGCGCATAAAAAAGTAAGTGTGGTTGGATGCCAAGTGAAATAAAATAATGTCAGAATGCCAGGACATTACAAGAAAGACAATTTATTGTGCTCTGAAATCCAGAAGGCTTTGGAACGTGTTCAAGGGACAAACAGGCCATTTTGTGCAGAATACGTAAACGTGAAAAAAATGCAATTACTGTCCGCAGGCGTTCCAGCGTAAGATGTCAATACGGGATATGGCCACCATGGAGGGCGATGCAAGATTCCACACGTCGTGTCATGCTTTGCACTACATTATCAAGCAGCTCTTTGGGTAATTTATTCCATTCCTCTGTCAGTGCACGGATGAGGGTGTCCTTGTTTATTGGAGGGCATTGGCGACCTACAAGACTCCTTCCCAAAGCATCCCACACATTTTCAATGGGATTCAGATCTGGAGAACGTGCTGGCCATACGAGGCGTTGAATATCCTCGCTCTCAAGACACTCCTGGACAGCGACTGTTCGATGACATGTTGCGTTGTCGTCCATGAAAATGAATCTATCACCGACAGCACCACGGAACATGCGAACATGAGGTAGCAGAACATCATTAATGTATCGTTGGCCAGTCATAGTCCCAGTTGGAAGCTTATAAAGGAACGTATGGCCATTGATCTTGATGCCAGCCCATACCATGACACTACATGTCGGTTATCGGTCCCTTTCCTGTATGTTTGCTGGACAATATGCAGTACCACTATCACGCCAGATCAGTTGTCGTCGACAATCAGACGATAGACTGTATCTACTTTCATCTGAGAAGAGGACAGCAGACCAGCCGTTATCAGTCCAATTGCGATGTTGATGGCACCATTGCAAACGGGCGGTATGGTGACGTCTGGACAATGGGATGCACACATCAGGACGGCGGGCGTATAGTCCTCCTTCATGCAAACGTCTGGAGACAGTTTTTCGGGAGATCCGCTTGCCAGTAGCAGCCATAAACTGATTTGCTACCTCACTAGCTGTGCTGCGCCGGTGTCATTTTGTTGATAGCACTATGTACCGATCTTCTGCAGGTGTCGTACTGTAAACACTACCTCCCCCGTGATGTTTGCTACACTCTCCATTTGTTTGAAATGATTTCGAAAGCCTTGAAACAACACTGTGGCTGACGTCGAACTCCCTGGCAACATCTCTTCATTTTCGCCCTTCTTCAATCTTGCCAATAATACGGCCGCGCGTAAAATCATCTAGGTGATGTCGGGAAGACATACTGAAAATTGCAAGTTCGTCAGTTGATTCTTTCCCTTTTAACTTTGCGTTTGAACAACAACGGTCAATATGCGTCAAATCCTTTATATCTCTTATCAGCGCTATGACGTCACGAACAAGTTCGGCAATCCAATATTTGCATACGCACAACACGTCTTACTGTATCCCGCACTTATGTTAATTTCCACATTTTCCTGTCTTCCATTTTATGGTTGCTATCGTTGCTATTGTCATCCGTCCTTAGCAACTGTCCGGCAGTGTATATCTTACTCGTGTGATGTTCGGAAGTACTGTTTACAATAAACGCTCTAAAGTCATCTTTTTCTAATTAGATGCTTCCTTGTAAATTAATTACCTTGTTTCATGTTTTTCCGAGTAATGAATTTCCGCTATTCCAAAATATAACGATAAAATGTATGGGATTTTATGTTTTATTGGAAGACCAAAGAAACATACTTTGCATTTCAGCGTTGTAGAATTGCCGGTTGTGTGTTTAAACTGAACGAGAAATATAATGCAATAGGTGATTAGTTCCTCAATAATATCTGAAGCGCATATTTCGCTATTTTAGCCTTTTTTTAATCATAGTTTCTTTATGTTATGTAAATTATGATTCCTCTTGGTTGTGTTTTCATTCTAAAAGACACATTGGAGCTTCCAAGCCTCTCCGAACGTTTTGGAAATAATTAACAATTACTTAGATTGTAAATAAAACATATAAGCTTTTAGTGTGAGCGAAAGCAGTTGGTTAGATAATCTGTGACGAATAAAACGACGACGAGCGTTATCAGTGAGATGTTCTATCACAATTACCAGGTGTAACCTGTCATTACAGAAGTTACAATCATGAGTTGAGTAACTAACGATATAGTATAGGTACACAAATAAACTTTAAAGCGTTTTAAGACAACGCAACATGTAATTTGAGAGGAAAACCTTTAAGAATCAAAATATGCGCCGCCGTTATCTATCACCTTTCGCCATCGGTCGGACAGCTGATGGATTCCAGCCATGAAGAATTCTTCGTCGTGTGACGCGATGAAGTCGTCAACCCATTTTTGCACTTCGTCACATGTCCGGACCTGTACAGCAGACACCCAATGTTGCATCGATCGGAACAAATGATAATATGAAGAGGCTATGTCGGCACTATACGCCAGGTGCTCCAAAACTTCCCAACCAAGCGGCAATAACATTTTCTTGACCGATTTCACGACATGCTGCCTAGCGTTGGCATGCAGTACTTTCACGGGACGCAATTCTTTGTCTGTGAATGGGCGTTTCCGACAGACTTTCTGGTTCAATCGCAGCAATTGGTGCTTGTAGCAATCAGCAGTAACAGTTTGATTCCGTTCCAGTAGTTCATAATAGAGCACACCCTTCCTATCCCACCAGATGCGCGGGGAAACGTTTTTGGAGTGAATATTGCGTTTCGGTGTCGAAGTCGTTGCTTCACCGGGGTCTACCCAGTGTGTTTTGCGTTTTTGATTGTCGTACCATATCCACCTTTCATCACCCGTAACGATTTTTTACAGGAAATAATTGCCGTATTGCTTATTCAACAGCCTTGTTCCTCTGGCTCAGATCATGTGACACCCATTTTCCTTCCTTTTGAATATTTCCTATTGCGCGTAAAGGATTGGAAATGGTTTGTTGAGTTACCCCATTTGCTCAGCTAGTATTTTTTGCGTTTGAAACGAATCTTCAGCCAGCAATCTTTGCAGTTCCCAATGTGCAACCTTCTGCGGGGCGCCGCTACGTTCACTTCTGTGTCACATTTTATACTCTGGAGTAGATACAATGTTGAATATGTAAATTAGCGGTATACGCCACACAAAAAACGCTTTAAAACTTATTTGTACAATTAATACAAACGATATGCATGCAGTTAACAATACGCACTGGCTTCTGACCATTCGTCCAAGATGGGTACGGGTTCAGGTCCCGGTGAGACATGGATGTTGTGTTTGTCGTACGGCATGGTATCTCTCCCTTCAATGGAACAAGTGGCCATAAATTAGGTACGAGCGTCTAATTGTAGCTCATCGAGTTGCTCATGGGGTAGTTGTTCCCCTACCTCACATGCGCGCCAACCCGCTTGGCTGTGTTATGGCCAACCTCTCCCATCTCCCACACAACACAGAAGATGATTCCACAATTTAAAACTTGGCCCTCGGTCTCCGGCAGCTGGAATGTACCTGGGCAAGACAGCGGCCAATGCGACTAACGGTGTACATGGCTCAACCTAGAGAATAAGCTGGATTCAGGAGTGGTTGCCTAACTATAGATCATATCCACGTTCTGAGAGAACTAATTGAAAGAAAGAGGAAATACGAACTTCCACTATGTATGGTTTCTATTGATTATGAAAAGGCTTTTGATTACTTAAAACCACCAGTAGTTACAATGGCTATGAAATCCTGCGGTATTGAATAGGCATACATCTACGAAAATGCAACTGCAAAGGTTCGGGGATTTAAGGATGAAGCATCAATAAAAAATTCGAAAGGGAGTAAGACAAGGTGACACTATATGTCCCAAACTCTGTAATGCCACGTCGCACAATGTATTTCAATCATTGAAGTGGGAAAACAAAGGGATAAAAATTAGTGGAGATTATTTAACTCACCTTTGTTTCGCTCACAACGTAGTCATTTTTGCAACTGCCTTTTCAGAACTGCATATTATGATCCTGAAACTAGCTGACAAGTGTAATGAAGTGGGTTTAAAAATGAATTTTCAGAAAACAAGACTGATGAACAATGTGTTTACAAGAAATAAAGATTGATAGATTGATATGGAAAAGATGGAGATAACCGATTCCTACATTTACCTTTGTCAGCAGATAGCATGCGAAGGTATTACTCATGAAGAAATTAATAGAGGTATGAAACTTGGTCGGACAGCTTTCGGAAGAAACCGCGCAATTGTTAAGAGCAATATGCCATTATGTTTTAAAAGAAAAGTATTTAATCAATGCATCCTTCCAGTGGTGAGCAGAGACGTGGCCCTTAAACAACTTAGTAAAATCATGCAATGCATTGATTATGATACGCTTTCCAACACTCCAGAAATCATTACTCAAGTTATGAGGAAAATGGCTGTGGAATAAATCTCGCTCCTGTGCCCTGATCTCTGATCCAATTTCAATGATATTAAACAAAATTGGTTCAGTATACATTCAAAACAACATACTAAAGTTTGGTCTCAATAAAAGCATTTTTAGTCAAGTTATGAGGAAAATGGCTGTGGAATAAATCTCGCTCCTGTGCCCTGACCTTTAAACCCATTTCGATGATATTAAACACAACCGGTTCAATATACCTCTAGAACAACATGATTACGTTTTGTCGCAATCGAAGCATTTTAACGTAAGTTATGATGCATAAGGGAGATGGAATGGATCCTGCTTCTATGTCCTGACCTTTGACCCCATTTCGTCCAGTTTCAATAGGGTTTGTCCCCAAGTTGTTTTCTGCCACTTACTAAAATTTCATCGAAACCGAACCATTTTTCTGAGTTATCGTGCGGACAGACAGACAGACGAAGCTGAAGCGCATACGCTACTTCAACCTATGGTTGGAAAGCGTAAAAAACGCTCCAGGACGATGAAAAAAAATTAAGTTTTCGGATATTATTTGACTTACCATCCTTGTCACATTTACGCCAAAAATCGGAAAGTCATCTTCAAAATTTGAAAAACTATAGGTACAGCAAAATATATGTTATTTTTTCTCAAAGTATCTTCCCTCTCATGATATGCAACGGTCCGATCGCTCAGTCCATTGTCCACGTTCCAAAGCATGTGGTGAAAGCATTTTGTGAAAATTCTTTTGTGACCCCAGTACAACTTGAATAAAGCCAGCATTTGTGTTGAATGTTGCGCGACAGAACATTCTCTTTCATTATGGAAAACAACCAGAAATCGCGCGGGGCGAAATCAGCATTGTAGGCATGCTGTGACATGAATTCATGAATTCAATACTGCATTTCATAACAAATCGTTGAACACAAGCAACCACATGTGAGCGGGCATGATCATGGTGTAGGGTCCACTTGCCCACCGGTTCCGTTCGCTTAATCGGTATGTGTAGTCGCAGACGCTTCAAGACCGAAGCGTAATACTCAGCATTGAGAGTAATACTCAGCATTGAGAGTAATACTCAGCATTGAGAGTAAAGACAGTAAAATCCCTGAAATGGTAATGGGCTGGATGTATAATGGAAAGTGTAGGAGCATGGATCAGGAAAATAATAAGAGTGGAAGACATTGTGATGACAGTAAAATCCCTGAAATGACAATGGGTTGGACGTATAGTGGCAAATGTAGGAGCATGGATCAGGAAAATAATAAGAGTGGAAAACATCGTGATGACAGTAAAATCCCTGAAATGGCAATGGGATGGACGTATAATGGCAATTGTAGGAGCATGGATCAGGGAAATAATAAGAGTGGAAGACATCGAGACGACAGTAAAATCCCTGAAATGGCAATGGGCTGGAAATATAATGGCAATTGTTGGAGCATGGATCCGGGAAATAATAAGAGTAGAATACATCGTGATGACAATAAAATCCCTGAAATGGCAATGGGTTGGACGTATAATGGCAAATGTAGGAGCATGGATCAGGAAAATAATAACAGTGGAAAACATCGTGATGACAGTAAAATCCCTGAAATGGCAATGGGATGGACGTATAATGGCAAATGTAGGAGTATGGATCAGGGAAATAATAAGAGTGGAAGATATCGTGATGACAATAAAATCCCTGAAATGGCAATGGGCTGGAAATATAATGGCAATTGTTGGAGCATGGATCCGGGAAATAATAAGAGTAGAAGACATCATGATGACAGTAAAATTCCTGAAATGGCAATGGGTTGGACGCATAATGGCAAATATAGGAGCATGGATCAGGAAAATAATAAGAGTGGAAAACATCGTGATGACAGTAAAATCCCTGAAATGGCAATGGGATGGACGTATAATGGCAAATGTAGGAGTATGGATCAGGGAAATAATAAGAGTGGAAGACATCGTGATGACAGTAAAATCCCTGAAATGGCAATGGGCTGGAAATATAATGGCAATTGTTGGAGCATGGATCCGGGAAATAATAAGAGTAAAAGACATTGTGATGTCAGTAAAATCCCTGAAATGGCAATGGGTTGGACGTATAATGGCAAATGTAGGAGCATGGATCAGGAAAATAATAAGAGTGGAAGACATCGTGATGACAGTAAAATCCCTGAAATGGCAATGGGATGGACGTATAATGGCAAATGTAGGAGTATGGATCAGGGAAATAATAAGAGTGGAAGACATCGTGATGACAGCAAAATCCCTGAAATGGCAATGGGCTGGAAATATAATGGCAATTGTTGGAGCATGGATCAGGGAAATAATAAGAGTGGAAGACATCGTGATGACAGTAAAATCCCTGAAATGGCAATGGGCTGGAAATATAAAGGCAATTGTTGGAGCATGGATCAGGGAAATAATAAGAGTGGAAGACATCGTGATGACAGTAAAATCCCTGAAATGGCAATGGGTTGGACGTATAATGGCAACTGTAGGAGCATGGATCAGGAAAATAATAAGAGTGGAAAACATCGTGATGACAGTAAAATCCCTGAAATGGCAATGGGATGGACGTATAATGGCAATTGTAGGAGCATGGATTAGGAAAATAATAAGAGTGGAAGACATCGTGATGACAGTAAAATCCCTGAAATGGCAATGGGATGGACGTATAATGGCAATTGTAGGAGCATGGATCAGGAAAATAATAAGAGTGGAAGACATCGTGATGACAGTAAAATCCCTGAAATGGCAATGGGTTGGACGTATAATGGCAAATGTAGGAGTATGGATCAGGAAAATAATAAGAGTGGAAAACATTGTGATGACAGTAAAATCCTTGAAATGGCAATGGGATTTACTTATAATGGCAAATGTAGGAGCATGGATCAGGAAAATAATAAGAGTGGAAGACATCGTGATGACAGTAAAATCCTTGAAATGGCAATGGGCTCGAAGTATTGTCAGAAGGTCGGACCACCGATGGACAACCGAAATTTTAGACTGGATTTCAAGGGACAAGAAAAGACCCAAAAGACCACATGAGAGATAGATGTGTGAAATTCGAAAGCATGCGGGAATGACAAGGAAGTGACTGGCAGAAGACAGAACGTTGTGCAAGAAACTTGGGGAGGCCTTTATCCAGCAGTGTATTGGTAATGGTTGATTATGATGATACATAGTTAACAGTGGCGTATCATATAATGTCTGTGTATGCATACAAAAAAAAAGGAATTTGTGCCTCACCTGAGGCGAATTCTATCCTGCTATCATTTTTAATTATTCCGTTACTTTTTCATAAATGTAGGCTTCGACATTAGAGTCTTCATTAGGACTTTTTCAGCTGCCATTAAGAAATGATATTAATTCCTTTTCTACGAGAGGAAGTCAGAAAGTAAAGTTCCCCATTGAAGAACGTTAAAAGTACTACATGTATTGAAAGTGTTTTTTTGCTGATGTGCAACTGCATATGTTCCGTTTTAAGTGGCTGCAGTTTGAAACTTTGCGTACATCAACTACACATATTAAAAATGGTTACTGTAATGGTTCAATGGACAAAGAGTAGAAGTCGTTTGCTTCTTGCGGGCGAAAGGAACGGCGCCTATTGAAATTCACCGTGGACTTTAAGCTGTTTACGGTACGAACGTGATGACAGTGCAGCTTGAAGTTTGCCGTGAATTGTTTTGGGTTTAACAGTCCACTTGAGTACTCCTTACATATACTTTAGTGGACTGTTAAACCCTGAAACAGGCACGCATATCAAACACGAAGAGGATATTTATGGACATAAACTGAGACAGAAGAACAATACGTAAATGAAGAGAAATGTGTACTTGAGGGGGAAAATACATGCATTTCAAGCAAAATAAAATATGTTTCTTGATATTGAAACCATCTTGAAGAAATTTTCAAGCTCAGAGTATCCTTCTGTCGAGAATTCAAAGCACATCACTCAATGGAGAGGAAATATCTTCCAGTTAAATGCCACAAAATAACTTCTCTAAATGTGATTTGAGTGCATCTCTCCGCATCATCATTTTACTTTGTCGTCAATATGCCAAGTTTTAGCTCGCAGAAATTAATTTCAAAGCCAAAATAAAGATTCAACTTGCGTGCTATAAGTGCCCAATAAGTCGGGCGCTGTCATCAAACAACGGTTTTGAATGGTAAAATCCTGTTAAGTTACAGGTTCATTGTGAAATGCTGTCGCTTTTACATGCGCAGCTTTGTCGGCATCTAGAACTGTTTACACGAATTAGTATGTTTCAATAGCGCAGAGTAATTTCTGCAAACTGCAACCATGCTGTCTGGCTGGCTAATTAGAAGGTACGGTTTAATGATACAAGGACGGTAAATGGGCGAATGCATTAACCACACTAGGTTAATTGATCAGTGACGTAGAAATATATGGAGAGATAGTACCAAATGGCTTGAGAATCAATTGCAGCAGGAAGAGGACGTCACCGCAAATAACATGTACGTATGCCCCTCAAAGAGTTAGATTCCGTAGAGTCATGCACCAAAAACACACTGGTGTGCATACTTGTTAACCGAAAATTATGAGAAAGGGAACAAGGAAATGCCCACACCGACACCCACACACAGTAAGGACAATGAAAGGTGTTAGCGTTAGGAAATCTTAGGTGCTTGAAATAATTCCTGCTTTTTATTGCCACACAAACACCTGTGTGTTGCTACAGAACGGTACAGGATAATCTATTCAAAGTAGTGTCCGTTGGCAGCTACGACCCTTTCCCACCGTTGGGGTAACAAATGGATTCCGCGATAGGAAAAGGAAGGTTTTTTGAGGCGAAACCTTCATCGAGACATTTTTTGGATATCCGCGACAGAAATGAAGTGCTGCTTTGACAGGCCATGTTGTAGCGACCGGAACAAATGGAAGTCCGGAGGAGCAATGTCCGGGGATAAAAGCGGGTGGGTAAGAGGTCCCAGCCAAGTGCCTCCAAGAGTTTCTTCACGGATTTGGCGACATGAGGTCTAGCGTTGTCGTGGAGGAGAACAACCTTGTCATGTGGGATCCAGTTTCCGAAATTCTGGATCATTCCCATTGCCTTAAAACGTTTGCTAACCGTTGACTCATCGACCCGTAGTGTTTTAGACCACTCGTGGAGCGTCTGACATAAATCCTCGTCCAATAAGGCTTCCAATGCGCCATATTCGAACTTTTTCGGCTGCCCAGGGCGCTCTTTGTCCTTCACGCCATATTCGTTGGCTTTGAAGCGTCGGAACCACTCTCTGCATGTTGTTTCCGATAGGGCATGTTCCCCTTAGGCCTGCACTAGCAAGCGATGACTTACCGCTGCAGATTTCTTAAGATGAAAGCAGAAGAGTAATGCTTCCCGCAAATGCTCCTTTTTTGGTACGAAACTCGACATCGTGAATGCGATAGAAACTCGTGTTTTGTGCCCTCCGATTGCGTGTCACACACTGCTTCGCCCAGATTACGGACGGTGCGTGCGTGTGCAAGGGAGGTCACGTGTGGCCCGGGTCACAGCGCACCACTGCTGCGCTCTATTGGGCAACAGCGGGAATTAATTCAAGCAACTGTATTCAGTAAACGGCTGAATGGCAAAAATACCAGGTGTCTTCAAAAGCTTACGGGACTTCCTCAACTGCAGCGCTTTCACATCACTTAACGTAACAATAAAGCCTCAAATTCTTCTTTCACAATGAATGGAATGAAACTGATATTTTCCTTCTGCCACAAGTGGGCATCTGTGGATATAGAGACTTACTTGCCTGTCGCCAAATTTGGGGAACTTCTTCCAGAGAAGATGGCAGATGACTGAAAAATGGCTAATAATTATGGTTTGCATTGTACTGAACAAAGTTTGATATTTTTTTACATTGCAGAATTTTATCCTACATATACAAAAGTACATAATTAGGAATCACCTTCATAGCTCGTTCTATAAATAAGAACAGGGAGTTTACAGTTCAGCGCTTGGCTTTATATCTCCTACTGATCGTTTTGGATGCTATAGAAAATGCACCCGTCTTCGATGCCCAGCGCACCTGTAACGAACAAGTTTGTCCGTCCTCTCACTCCGGAGTAAGTTGCTCTCCCAACTGAACTACGCTGACATGTGTTATCTGCCGTTATATCATGTGCATCCTGCGGTGCAGGCACGTCACATCTCCCCACACCCCCGAAAGAAGGGGCCCCCGGGTCACCCAGGACCATGTGTCGCTGTAGGCAGTCATCCCATTAAGAACGTGCATTTGAGAAATTCCAGACAATTTGGCGTGTGGAACGTAACATCACACTGATTTATTTTTTCGAAGCGCTGAAGAAGGGATTCTCATTTTTCCTGTCTCGCCGTGTGGTAAGAACATCACATCGTTGCGAGAAACTTAACAGCCGGGTCATCCTTGAAGTGCGGGCGCCAATATAACGAACAAGTTTGTCCGCACAACCCAGGTTCCCTCACTCCGGAGTAAGTCGTTCTCCCAACTGAGATACGCAAACATGTGCTCTCACAGTTATCTGCCTTTATCTCATGTGAATCTTGCGGTGTAGGCACGTCACAATGCTATTTGTTTTTTTCAGGTTTTCATTTACTCAGATGCTAGTTTAGAAAGTTTTTATTGCCATTCATATATTGCTGTAAGAATTACATATTTAAATACGCTGCTCGATTGTTATCCAAACCGTCTTCCTTTTAATACCTTATCATCACTGCTAATGTTGTCTCCGCAGAATCAAAACAAACTGAAGCTAATTGGCTTGGTTGAATAATATATATAGTCACCGAATGGGCAAAATAATTATGATCAGCTGATTAGTACGTTGTTGAGCCACCTTTTACCCTTGATACTGCTTGCTTTCGCCTTGATATTACCCCAAATGCGATGAATTGTACCCTGTGCTCTTAAAGATTTGGCAGTAGCGGATGTAGCTGTCTGATGCCCCTTTCGACTTCGTCGCAGATATGCTCCATTGGATAGAGATGTGGGGATTGAGAGGGTGAATGTAGCAGAGAAAAGCTCCGTGATGCTCCTCAAACCATTAGCGTGCTGCGTGAGCAATATGACATAGAGCATTTTCCTGTTGGAAGTTTTCACTTCCATTTAAAAAATACCATCAACATAACAGGGTGGATTTATTCGGCAACGATATTTAATTACTTTCGGGCGGACAGACTCTGCTCCACCCGAATCAAAGGGTCCAAACACACCCACGAAAGCGTGACCCAGACCATAACGCGTTGCCTCCGCAAACTTGACGATGCAAAATCCGTCCATGCTGCGTAATTCGCCGGAGCACATTTCTCTTTTCCACTCATTTTCTGTCCAAGTCTTGTGTTCCTGATCGAACTGGAGGCGTTCTTTTACGGACAGGCCAGAAGCACGCTGTAGCTCATACGATGTAATATGCGCGAAAATGTAAGTTGAGAGGCCATCGTATTTGGTTTCTGATTCAGATTATGTGTAACCTAACGAAGTGTTTCCCGTCTGTTGGACTGGAGAAGTCTGCCTACTCTCCCCCAGCTCGAGCATCCAGTAGTCGTTGACCACCACACGCCTTACACTCAGCCCAACGTTTTTGATTGGTTGTCTACTCTGTGTAAATTTTAACAGCTGCCCTCGAATATTTCACAAGCGCAATTACTAATGCCCACATTAATGCTTGGAATATACAAGATTATTCCACGTTCAAAGTTCGTGAAAAGTTAGTCTTTAATATATTTGTGTATGTATGTATTTCAGGTAATACAAATACCCTTCGAGACATGGTTTCGACAAGGTTTTGGAACACAGCGATAGGCATGCGCTTCCATTCAGTACATACTGCTGCTGCTAACTGTTGCTTAGTAGTAGGCCTTGGTTCCAAACTTCTTATGCGGCGCTCTAATTCATCCCATAGGTGCTCTATGGGGTTAAGATCAGGGCTCTGAGCTGGCCAGTACACACATGGTACGGAATTATCGTCAAACCACACCGTAACAGTCCTTGCTTTTTATGGCTCATTTAACAAATTATATGTTCGAAACTTTAAAACCATCATACATTTTGTTTGGGAAATTTCAAACAGATTGCTTAGAAGCTCATTTTGGACAGTACAGGCAGTTGAGTGGGGGGAATTATAATATATCTGTAATACAAGTTCTTGAGTCAGAAAGAAAATTAAAAGTCATGAGTTTGGTTCAAATGCAATCATACAAATGTGGTGAAATTAAACTGAAACAGTTCTCTTTTCCCCAAGAAGAAGTAAATGATGGGCAGCATTGTTTCTCTCACGCATTTGACAATATTTTGCACTTGTGTGATAGTGTAGATATATCTGAATCAGTTATGTCTGTTTTAGTATACATAGCTGGTTACATAGCAAATAAAGTTAAAAAAAAGTACAGTGCCCAGATTGTAAAAAAACTTTGGCCTGTGATAGGAAATTGGCAAACGAATGCTCTGATGAAGAAGTTGCCAAATATTTACAGCTTATAGATAGGGAGGGGGTCTCACATGGCCAGAGGTGCTCACAGTGAAGGTTGTATTAAAAACGTTTCAGGTGTTTCAAGCTATTCTTCAGGAAGAGCACGAGCAGGCTTTCATTGAATGTGGTAAGCAGAAACAACTTGTTTGTCAACTTACTGTAGGAAAGCTTGAAACTTCTGATACCATATCAAAATTTAACTGCAGTTGTAGCAATAGTTCACTAAAGTTGGCCCAAATGTGCATAAACCATATGGTCAATATTTTGCTAAATAATTATTGCAAAGCACGAAACGATCAACTGAACAAATCAAAATCGAAGAGAAAATTGTCTACTCTTAAACCTGCCATTGCACATAACACAAGTGGTCAAGTGCAAGAGAAAGTCCCTAAGAGGAGGAATATAACTGCAAACAAAGAGCAAAAAACAAGTAACACGTAAAGCAGCCTATGATAAGAATGTGGCTAATCACAGAAAATAACAAAATAAATTCAAAAAAGAGAAATAAAACAACAGATTAAGAATGCAAGTAGATATGCCTCCAAAAACTTGAAAATTATGTTGTCCTGGATTAGGAAGTTAACCCGCATCTCCAGATTTATGTATGAGTATATGTTACTATTACCCACCCTGAACAAGGAGCTCCCAAGCTACTGTGAATGTGTTTTAATTAAATTGGCACCCATCTTCCTGTAACATTTTATTTAACAAATTAAAAATTCAAATGGCTGCTCTTACAGTTTGCTTGTGTAACTGAATACTACATAATTCACTGCATTTTACTACTTAATACTGTTGCAAATAATTTTTTAGAGAGGGATCATGGTAAAGCGTGCATGGTGAGCTTTCCGAAATATCCTATCAAAGTAACCCCCCCCCCACCACCACCACAAAAACGGTCCCACTAAAACTTTAAATAATTGTAATGAGTGGCTTTCAAAAAGCTAAATGGAACACAGCTTTTTTTTTCTTTAATATTTCACAAAAAGTGCTGGCAAAATTTTACAATCATGACATCTAGTTACTAACTTAATTCCATCTGTTTTTTCATATCCATGTGACAGACTTTTATATGGATGTGTGTGTATGTACTGTAGCCGCTTAAGAGACCTTCATATGGACATGTGTATGTTTTATGTATCAGTGATGCTCCACATGATTTTTGTTAAGTGGGGGATCATAAGAATGAAATAATTTTTGACTGAAAGCCCAAATCTTGTGTGAAGGCTGTGAAGTTGTACTTAAAGGGATATGTATACATATAACATAACACCCAGTTTCAAACTTAATTTCATGTGTATTTGTCATATCCATGTGACAGACTTTTATATAGATGTGTGTGTATGTATTGTTGTATCCGCTTAACAGACCTTCATATGGACATGTGTATGTTTTATGTATCAGTGATGCTCCACATGATTTTTGTTAAGTGGGGGATCATAAGAATGAAATAATTTTCCCAGATGTCATCTGAAAAGGTGGTGGGAAACTCAAATCTTGTGTGAAGGCTGTGAAGTTGTACTTAAAGGGATATGTATACATATAACATAACACCCAGTTTCAAACTTAATTTCATGTGTATTTGTCATATCCATGTGACAGACTTTTATATGGATGTGTGTGTATGTATTGTTGTATCCGCTTAACAGACCTTCATATGGACATGTGTATGTTTTATGTATCAGTGATGCTCCACATGATTTTTGTTAAGTGGGGGATCATAAGAATGAAATAATTTTTGACTGAAAGCCCAAATCTTGTGTGAAGGCTGTGAAGTTGTACTTAAAGGGATATGTATACATATAACATAACACCCAGTTTCAAACTTAATTTCATGTGTATTTGTCATATCCATGTGACAGACTTTTATATGGATGTGTGTGTATGTATTGTTGTATCCGCTTAACAGACCTTAATATGGACGTGTGTATGTTTTATGTATCAGTGGCACTCCACATGGTTTTTGTTAAGTGGGGGATCATAAGAATGAAATAATTTTCCCAGATGTCATCTGAAAAGGTGGTGGGAAACTCAATTCTTGTGTGAAGCCTGTGAAGTTGTGATTAAAGGGATATGTATACATATATAACATAACACCCAGTTTCAAACTTAATTTCATGTGTATTTGTCATATCCATGTGACAGACTTTTATATGGATGTGTGTGTATGTATTGTTGTATCCGCTTAACAGACCTTCATATGGACATGTGTATGTTTTATGTATCAGTGATGCTCCACATGATTTTTGTTAAGTGGGGGATCATAAGAATGAAATAATTTTTGACTGAAAGCCCAAATCTTGTGTGAAGGCTGTGAAGTTGTACTTAAAGGGATATGTATACATATAACATAACACCCAGTTTCAAACTTAATTTCATGTGTATTTGTCATATCCATGTGACAGACTTTTATATGGATGTGTGTGTATGTATTGTTGTATCCGCTTAACAGACCTTCATATGGACATGTGTATGTTTTATGTATCAGTGATGCTCCACATGATTTTTGTTAAGTGGGGGATCATAAGAATGAAATAATTTTTGACTGAAAGCCCAAATCTTGTGTGAAGGCTGTGAAGTTGTACTTAAAGGGATATGTATACATATAACATAACACCCAGTTTCAAACTTAATTTCATGTGTATTTGTCATATCCATGTGACAGACTTTTATATGGATGTGTGTGTATGTATTGTTGTATCCGCTTAACAGACCTTAATATGGACGTGTGTATGTTTTATGTATCAGTGGCACTCCACATGGTTTTTGTTAAGTGGGGGATCATAAGAATGAAATAATTTTCCCAGATGTCATCTGAAAAGGTGGTGGGAAACTCAAATCTTGTGTGAAGCCTGTGAAGTTGTGTTTAAAGGGATATGTATACATATATAACATAACACCCAGTTTCAAACTTAATTTCATGTGTATTTGTCATATCCATGTGACAGACTTTTATATGGATGTGTGTGTATGTATTGTTGTATCCGCTTAACAGACCTTCATATGGACATGTGTATGTTTTATGTATCAGTGATGCTCCACATGATTTTTGTTAAGTGGGGGATCATAAGAATGAAATAATTTTTGACTGAAAGCCCAAATCTTGTGTGAAGGCTGTGAAGTTGTACTTAAAGGGATATGTATACATATAACATAACACCCAGTTTCAAACTTAATTTCATGTGTATTTGTCATATCCATGTGACAGACTTTTATATGGATGTGTGTGTATGTATTGTTGTATCCGCTTAACAGACCTTCATATGGACATGTGTATGTTTTATGTATCAGTGATGCTCCACATGATTTTTGTTAAGTGGGGGATCATAAGAATGAAATAATTTTTGACTGAAAGCCCAAATCTTGTGTGAAGGCTGTGAAGTTGTACTTAAAGGGATATGTATACATATAACATAACACCCAGTTTCAAACTTAATTTCATGTGTATTTGTCATATCCATGTGACAGACTTTTATATGGATGTGTGTGTATGTATTGTTGTATCCGCTTAACAGACCTTAATATGGACGTGTGTATGTTTTATGTATCAGTGGCACTCCACATGGTTTTTGTTAAGTGGGGGATCATAAGAATGAAATAATTTTCCCAGATGTCATCTGAAAAGGTGGTGGGAAACTCAAATCTTGTGTGAAGCCTGTGAAGTTGTGTTTAAAGGGATATGTATACATATATAACATAACACCCAGTTTCAAACTTAATTTCATGTGTATTTGTCATATCCATGTGACAGACTTTTATATGGATGTGTGTGTATGTATTGTTGTATCCGCTTAACAGACCTTCATATGGACATGTGTATGTTTTATGTATCAGTGATGCTCCACATGATTTTTGTTAAGTGGGGGATCATAAGAATGAAATAATTTTTGACTGAAAGCCCAAATCTTGTGTGAAGGCTGTGAAGTTGTACTTAAACGGATATGTATACATATAACATAACACCCAGTTTCAAACTTAATTTCATGTGTATTTGTCATATCCATGTGACAGACTTTTATATGGATGTGTGTGTATGTATTGTTGTATCCGCTTAACAGACCTTAATATGGACGTGTGTATGTTTTATGTATCAGTGGCACTCCACATGGTTTTTGTTAAGTGGGGGATCATAAGAATGAAATAATTTTCCCAGATGTCATCTGAAAAGGTGGTGGGAAACTCAAATCTTGTGTGAAGCCTGTGAAGTTGTGTTTAAAGGGATATGTATACATATATAACATAACACCCAGTTTCAAACTTAATTTCATGTGTATTTGTCATATCCATGTGACAGACTTTTATATGGATGTGTGTGTATGTATTGTTGTATCCGCTTAACAGACCTTCATATGGACATGTGTATGTTTTATGTATCAGTGATGCTCCACATGATTTTTGTTAAGTGGGGGATCATAAGAATGAAATAATTTTTGACTGAAAGCCCAAATCTTGTGTGAAGGCTGTGAAGTTGTACTTAAAGGGATATGTATACATATAACATAACACCCAGTTTCAAACTTAATTTCATGTGTATTTGTCATATCCATGTGACAGACTTTTATATGGATGTGTGTGTATGTATTGTTGTATCCGCTTAACAGACCTTAATATGGACGTGTGTATGTTTTATGTATCAGTGGCACTCCACATGGTTTTTGTTAAGTGGGGGATCATAAGAATGAAATAATTTTCCCAGATGTCATCTGAAAAGGTGGTGGGAAACTCAAATCTTGTGTGAAGCCTGTGAAGTTGTGTTTAAAGGGATATGTATACATATATAACATAACACCCAGTTTCAAACTTAATTTCATGTGTATTTGTCATATCCATGTGACAGACTTTTATATGGATGTGTGTGTATGTATTGTTGTATCCGCTTAACAGACCTTCATATGGACATGTGTATGTTTTATGTATCAGTGATGCTCCACATGATTTTTGTTAAGTGGGGGATCATAAGAATGAAATAATTTTTGACTGAAAGCCCAAATCTTGTGTGAAGGCTGTGAAGTTGTACTTAAAGGGATATGTATACATATAACATAACACCCAGTTTCAAACTTAATTTCATGTGTATTTGTCATATCCATGTGACAGACTTTTATATGGATGTGTGTGTATGTATTGTTGTATCCGCTTAACAGACCTTTATATGGACATGTGTATGTTTTATGTATCAGTGATGCTCCACATGATTTTTGTTAAGTGGGGGATCATAAGAATGAAATAATTTTTGACTGAAAGCCCAAATCTTGTGTGAAGGCTGTGAAGTTGTACTTAAAGGGATATGTATACATATAACATAACACCCAGTTTCAAACTTAATTTCATGTGTATTTGTCATATCCATGTGACAGACTTTTATATGGATGTGTGTGTATGTATTGTTGTATCCGCTTAACAGACCTTAATATGGACGTGTGTATGTTTTATGTATCAGTGGCACTCCACATGGTTTTTGTTAAGTGGGGGATCATAAGAATGAAATAATTTTCCCAGATGTCATCTGAAAAGGTGGTGGGAAACTCAAATCTTGTGTGAAGCCTGTGAAGTTGTGTTTAAAGGGATATGTATACATATATAACATAACACCCAGTTTCAAACTTAATTTCATGTGTATTTGTCATATCCATGTGACAGACTTTTATATGGATGTGTGTGTATGTATTGTTGTATCCGCTTAACAGACCTTCATATGGACATGTGTATGTTTTATGTATCAGTGATGCTCCACATGATTTTTGTTAAGTGGGGGATCATAAGAATGAAATAATTTTTGACTGAAAGCCCAAATCTTGTGTGAAGGCTGTGAAGTTGTACTTAAAGGGATATGTATACATATAACATAACACCCAGTTTCAAACTTAATTTCATGTGTATTTGTCATATCCATGTGACAGACTTTTATATGGATGTGTGTGTATGTATTGTTGTATCCGCTTAACAGACCTTCATATGGACATGTGTATGTTTTATGTATCAGTGATGCTCCACATGATTTTTGTTAAGTGGGGGATCATAAGAATGAAATAATTTTTGACTGAAAGCCCAAATCTTGTGTGAAGGCTGTGAAGTTGTACTTAAAGGGATATGTATACATATAACATAACACCCAGTTTCAAACTTAATTTCATGTGTATTTGTCATATCCATGTGACAGACTTTTATATGGATGTGTGTGTATGTATTGTTGTATCCGCTTAACAGACCTTAATATGGACGTGTGTATGTTTTATGTATCAGTGGCACTCCACATGGTTTTTGTTAAGTGGGGGATCATAAGAATGAAATAATTTTCCCAGATGTCATCTGAAAAGGTGGTGGGAAACTCAAATCTTGTGTGAAGCCTGTGAAGTTGTGTTTAAAGGGATATGTATACATATATAACATAACACCCAGTTTCAAACTTAATTTCATGTGTATTTGTCATATCCATGTGACAGACTTTTATATGGATGTGTGTGTATGTATTGTTGTATCCGCTTAACAGACCTTCATATGGACATGTGTATGTTTTATGTATCAGTGATGCTCCACATGATTTTTGTTAAGTGGGGGATCATAAGAATGAAATAATTTTTGACTGAAAGCCCAAATCTTGTGTGAAGGCTGTGAAGTTGTACTTAAAGGGATATGTATACATATAACATAACACCCAGTTTCAAACTTAATTTCATGTGTATTTGTCATATCCATGTGACAGACTTTTATATGGATGTGTGTGTATGTATTGTTGTATCCGCTTAACAGACCTTAATATGGACGTGTGTATGTTTTATGTATCAGTGGCACTCCACATGGTTTTTGTTAAGTGGGGGATCATAAGAATGAAATAATTTTCCCAGATGTCATCTGAAAAGGTGGTGGGAAACTCAAATCTTGTGTGAAGCCTGTGAAGTTGTGTTTAAAGGGATATGTATACATATATAACATAACACCCAGTTTCAAACTTAATTTCATGTGTATTTGTCATATCCATGTGACAGACTTTTATATGGATGTGTGTGTATGTATTGTTGTATCCGCTTAACAGACCTTCATATGGACATGTGTATGTTTTATGTATCAGTGATGCTCCACATGATTTTTGTTAAGTGGGGGATCATAAGAATGAAATAATTTTTGACTGAAAGCCCAAATCTTGTGTGAAGGCTGTGAAGTTGTACTTAAAGGGATATGTATACATATAACATAACACCCAGTTTCAAACTTAATTTCATGTGTATTTGTCATATCCATGTGACAGACTTTTATATGGATGTGTGTGTATGTATTGTTGTATCCGCTTAACAGACCTTAATATGGACGTGTGTATGTTTTATGTGTCAGTGGCACTCCACATGGTTTTTGTTAAGTGGGGGATCATAAGAATGAAATAATTTTCCCAGATGTCATCTGAAAAGGTGGTGGGAAACTCAAATCTTGTGTGAAGCCTGTGAAGTTGTGTTTAAAGGGATATGTATACATATATAACATAACACCCAGTTTCAAACTTAATTTCATGTGTATTTGTCATATCCATGTGACAGACTTTTATATGGATGTGTGTGTATGTATTGTTGTATCCGCTTAACAGACCTTCATATGGACATGTGTATGTTTTATGTATCAGTGATGCTCCACATGATTTTTGTTAAGTGGGGGATCATAAGAATGAAATAATTTTTGACTGAAAGCCCAAATCTTGTGTGAAGGCTGTGAAGTTGTACTTAAAGGGATATGTATACATATAACATAACACCCAGTTTCAAACTTAATTTCATGTGTATTTGTCATATCCATGTGACAGACTTTTATATGGATGTGTGTGTATGTATTGTTGTATCCGCTTAACAGACCTTCATATGGACATGTGTATGTTTTATGTATCAGTGATGCTCCACATGATTTTTGTTAAGTGGGGGATCATAAGAATGAAATAATTTTTGACTGAAAGCCCAAATCTTGTGTGAAGGCTGTGAAGTTGTACTTAAAGGGATATGTATACATATAACATAACACCCAGTTTCAAACTTAATTTCATGTGTATTTGTCATATCCATGTGACAGACTTTTATATGGATGTGTGTGTATGTATTGTTGTATCCGCTTAACAGACCTTAATATGGACGTGTGTATGTTTTATGTATCAGTGGCACTCCACATGGTTTTTGTTAAGTGGGGGATCATAAGAATGAAATAATTTTCCCAGATGTCATCTGAAAAGGTGGTGGGAAACTCAAATCTTGTGTGAAGCCTGTGAAGTTGTGTTTAAAGGGATATGTATACATATATAACATAACACCCAGTTTCAAACTTAATTTCATGTGTATTTGTCATATCCATGTGACAGACTTTTATATGGATGTGTGTGTATGTATTGTTGTATCCGCTTAACAGACCTTAATATGGACGTGTGTATGTTTTATGTATCAGTGGCACTCCACATGGTTTTTGTTAAGTGGGGGATCATAAGAATGAAATAATTTTCCCAGATGTCATCTGAAATGGTGGTGGGAAACTCAAATCTTGTGTGAAGCCTGTGAAGTTGTGTTTAAAGGGATATGTATACATATAACATAACACCCAGTTTCAAACTTAATTCCATATATATATATATATACAGTGTACACTCACCAACCCGCTTGGCCAGCGTGGTGAGTTATGGCCAAACACCTCCAAAATGACTCTACAACTTAAATCTTGGCCCTCAGTCTCCGGCAGCTGGAATGTACCTGGCCAAGGCAGCGGCCAGTGCGACATGAAGGCAGAGGGTGCTAAGAATCCCCGGAGGACCGGACTAGGCTGCCATTTGATGCTGACCTTGGCTACCTACAACGGACGCTCCCTATCTTCTGATTCAAGGCTTCTTGAATTGGAAGAGGAACTACAAAGGATCAAGTGGGACATCGTCGGGCTGAGTGAGGTAAGGAGAAAAGGAGAAGATCTCATTGAACTGAAAAGTGGACATCTCTTCTATTATCGTGGGACAGATACTGGCAGAACTAGTGGTGTTGGATTTATAATAAACAAGAAACTGAAGGATAAAGTGGTAGAAGTTGAAAAGTTCCTCTGACAGAGCTGCACGACTCGTTATCCAACTATCGAGAAGATACCAGGTTCAGATTATTCAAACTTATGCACCCACCACAAGTCATCCTGAAGAAGAAATTGAAGAATTTTATGAGGAAATTCGTCATCTAAATAATAAAGGTAAGCAGCACTTGAAGATAATTATGGGAGATTTCAATGCAAAAATAGGGCACCGGCAACAGAATGAAACTTCAGTAGGTAAATTCGGTCACGGCAACAGAAACCAGCGTGGAAATACTCTCGTTGAGTTTGCAGAGGCAGAAGGATTTTTCATCTTGAATTCCTTTTTCAAGAAAAAGCCACACAGGAAATGGACATGGAGACATCCAATTGGGACGACAAGTGAAATTGATTTTATTATGTGTAACAAAAAATTCGTCATCGAAGACTGCAGTGTGCTAAACAAGTTCAACACAGGTAGTGACCATAGATTGGTGAGATGTAAGATGCACCTCAACACTAAACTGGAACGTGGCAAGCTCATAAGACAAACAAAATGTATTGACATAACCAACCTTAAAAAACACCATAATACTTTCAAGTTGGAACTGAAGAACAGATTCTCTGCTTTAGAAGGCCTAACATCGGAAGAAGTGGATATTTCTGAAGTTAACAGAAAAGTAACCAAAGCTCTTATGGAAACAGCAACAAAATTAGCTGGGTCTAAGAACAAGTTGCATGTAAACAAATTATCAGGAAAAACCAAAATGTTGATGCAAAAAAGAAGAGAGATGAGGACAACTAAAGAAGATGTGACTTCCAAAGTGGAATATATAGAGCTATGCAAGACAGTAAGAAAAAGTATCACTGAAGACGTAAGAAAATTCAACTGTGAACTAGTAAGGAAAGCAATTGAAAACAACCAAAGCCTAAAGATAGCAAAGGGACATCTCAGTAAGGGAAGAAAACAGATTATGGCTCTGAGAAAAGAAGATGGTTCTATAACAAGAAATAGAGGCAGAAATTTTGACAAAAAGTGAAAGATTTCTACTCCAAACTATATGAAAGGGATGATACATGTACTCCAGACATCATGAAAGGTACCGGAGTTCTTCCAGTCCTCCCAGCAGAAGTTGCTCATGCAATCAAGAACATGAAGCGGGGGAAAGCTCCAGGAGAAGATGGAATTACTATAGACATCATACAAGAAGCAAGTGGAGAAATTGAAACAGTACTCGCCCAAATTTTCACTCGATGCCTTAATGAAGGGAAGATTCCTGAGGATTGGAACAATGCTACAATGATCCTGCTACATAAAAAAGGTGACATTGAGGATCTCAGGAACTACAGACCTATCAGCCTCCTATCAGTGGTTTATAAAATCTTCACTAAAGTTCTTTCACACCGCTTGAAGGTAACACTGGACATGGCTCAACCGAGAGAACAAGCTGGATTCAGGAGTGGCTACAGCACAATAGATCATATCCACGTACTGAGAGAACTAATTGAAAGAGCGAGGGAATATGAACTTCCATTGTGCATGGCTTTTATCGATTATGAAAAAGCCTTTGATTCGGTGAAACCATCAGCAGTTACCACGGCTCTGAAATCCTGCGGTATTGAAGATGCATACATTAATATTATTAATAACATCTATGAAAATGCAAGTGCAAAGATTCGGCTGTTTGAAAATACAACACACATAAAAATTGGAAAGGGAGTGAGACAAGGTGACACCATATCTCCGAAGCTCTTTAATGCCACATTGGAAAATGTCTTTCAATCACTGAACTGGGAAAACAAAGGGATAAAGATTAATGGAGATTATCTAACCCACCTTCGTTTTGCTGATGACGTAGTCATTTTTGCAACTACCCATCAGAGCTGCAGAGTATGATCCAGGAACTTGCTGACAAGAGTAAAGAAGTGGGATTAAAAATGAACTTTCAGAAGACAAAAGTGATGTTCAATGCTTTTACAAGAAATGAAGATTTATCGATTGATGGAGAAAAACTGGAGATAACAGATACGTATGTTTATCTTGGACAGCAGATATCAAGTGAGGGTCACATTGATGAAGAAATTAATCGGCGTACAAAACTTGCCTGGAGAGCTTTTGGAAGAAACAGCATAATTTTCAAGAGCAATATGCCGTTATGTCTTAAAAGAAAAGTGTTTGATCAATGCATCCTTCCAGTGCTTACGTATGGTGCAGAGACGTGGACCTTAACTAAAAGAGACATACAAAGACTGCAGACAACTCAAAGAAGCATGGAGGTGCATGCTTGGTATAACCAGGAGAGATAAGAAGAGGAACTCGTGGATCCGAAAAATGACGAGAGTGGAAGACATCATGATCAGAGTTAAATCCCTGAAATGGCAATGGGCTGGACATACTGCCAGAAGGACAGACCATAGATGGACAGCCGAAATTTTAGATTGGATTCCAAGGGACAGGAAAAGACCCAGAAAAAGACCACATGGGAGATGGGTGGATGAAATTCGTAAATATGCGGGAGTGACATGGAGGAGACTGGCACAAGACAGACCGTTGTGGAGGAAACTTGGGGAGACCTTCGTCCAGCAGTGGATTGATAATGGTTGACAATGATGATGATGATGATGATATATATATATATATTTGTCGTATCCACTGCACATGAATTTTATTAAGAGGGTGAATATAAGAATGGGGCAGTTTTCCCCCACATGCCCTGTGTAAAAATGACGAGGAAAATCCAAGTGATTTTCCTCATCAATAATACACAGTCATACCTGATTTTTTATACACAGTAACACCTGGATTTTCCTCGTCAAAAACAGTCATTCAAATATATTTTGTGTGGCTTTGTTTTGAGACTACTAGAAAGAAACTCTGAAGTCCAAACATTTAGTAAGTGCTTCAAAATATATAGACCTTTGCAGGTAAAGTAAAATAGTAAATCAGTTTGTGTCATGGCAAGGAATTGTGTGTGTGGTAACAAAATTATATAGAAAATTTTCCAGCATTCTTATTGTCCTGGTATGCTAAATGAAGTATTCCTAACGATCAGTGTAATACTGATTTTTTTTTCCTGTTTCTGAAATTTGTGTTCATTACCATATCTTTTATTTCAGAACTGAAGTCGTCGGAAATAACGGAATGAAAAGTCGAGTGCGATAACTTTGTTATCTTCATTCCTGATATTAAAATTGCGTACTGAAAATCAATTGCTCAGGCAGCTGTTATGTTTTTGATTAAGAAAGAGTAAAGCAATGAATGATTATGTACATCATTTCATCTGTTTAGTCATATTTTCCAGATTTGTTTTCTTGGTGTGTGGGTACACAAATTAGGTTAACATTCATACCTATATAAACGATGTAAAAATTACTCCCGTTGTTTATGCTGACATATTCAAATTGTAATAGGTAAAGAAATAAGTCGACTGTATCCCATTATTTTGAAAAGAAATCGTAAGAATCGGAGAAAATTTTAACTAAGCGACGACACAAAACAAGCTTATAGCGGCAAAAATACCGCTGTGATCTTTGGCGATCGGAACCCTTTCGGCAGTGGGGGCGTGGCAGGCTCAGGCCCGTAGACTCTAGCCGGCCCTGTCTGACCCCATAACTCTTATGCAACTGCTCTCCGCTGAGGACCCGCCCTACTTCAATGCTGTCGTTGCTACAAAGACCTGTCTGCCGAATACTCAAAAGGGCTTCCTCCCGTCCATTTCCTACTTTCCAAATAACTAATTTTCTACTGAAATCTGATTTGGGACGTGGGTGTGCTTCTCACATCGCCACAGTGTCAATAAGTATAACATACAATTTGGGAATATAACAGCTTTTGTGACAGATAACGCATCTTACATATCTAAAGCGTGGGGAAAGAGCGTTAAAGCCGAATATTTGAGGAAATACGATAATTCGCGAAATTTTGGGGTAAATCCTGAAATTTCGCGATTTACCCTGCGACCGCACCGCGAATTTTGCCTTTTTTTCCCGCGATAAAATTATTAACCTAGTAACGGGGTTTGTACTCTTGATTTATGGGTGCAGGGGTAACAGCCTAAAGGAAAGTTGTAGACAACGTCGTATCCATTAGCTGAAAAGTCATGAGGGAGGTTCACGGTGTGCAAAAACTACGGAGATATCCCCCAAAAATAGACAAAGCAATTGTTTTCCTGATCATAAGAGTCATCTTTCTAAAGATGTCTCCGACTGGGAAATTAACGATTTTTTTTTCATTCTGACCTGAAGACGTTTATTAAGAGACAAGTATATATCGGCGTTCTGTTTGTAAAGAGGACCGATCATTTACCTGCTACCTTCATGTGTAGAAAACGTTGGTGAAATAGGAAATGAAATTCTTAATTTTCCGTACATGTGCTGTCGTCAACATTCAATATCACGATGCGTGCTGAATATTAAAGGATGCGGTTCGTAACGTTCGAATCAGATAACTGAGATCTGCAAATATACGGGCGCACCGAACTTCTAAAATTGTATTTACGTTTTGGCAACTAGCGCACGAAAATATCTTATTACAGTTCGTGTAAATAACAGAGCTGGAATTTGTTCCTTGCTGTTTGGGACCCCCGCGTGACACTTTGATAGCCGCCGCTGCAATGTCTTTTCATCAGTTCCAGTTGAATATTAAATGAAGATATTTGAAGTGATTCTGAATTTCTGGTGGAACTCCTCAAAAGCGTTCTATCCAAACTGGAAATCATTTCTCGAGAAGTGGGAAATTAAGGAGGTGCCTGTGTTGAAAATGAGAAATTTTGTGTCTGATGATTTGATTGAAAAGTGCCACTTGAAGGCGAAATTTACTCCGACGGTGGTGCAGGAAGCATTATAAAAATTATTAAAAAATAACAGGAGATACTTGAGAAAAATAAACTTCCGCCAGTTTCAAATATATATTTTAAATGGAACTAAGACAGTCTCTGAAAACATTTTTAGGTATCACTGGAATTCTGAAACAAAACAGAACTGCCTATATAATTCGACTGTTTAGATGTACAAGCTTCTACAAAAATAAAATCACCATGCCTGCCTGTCTCCTACAGGAGAAACGGAGAAAGCTTTTACAAAAATAAAATCACCATGCCTGCCTGTCTCCTACAGGAGAAACGGAGAAAGCTTCTACAAAAATAAAATCACCATGCCTGCCTGTCCTCTACAGGAGAAACGGAGAAAGCTTCTACAAAAATAAAATCACCATGCCTGCCTGTCTCCTACAGGAGAAACGGAGAAAGCTTCTACAAAAATAAAATCACCATGCCTGCCTGTCTCCTACAGGAGAAACGGAGAAAGCTTCTACAAAAATAAAATCACCATGCCTGCCTGTCTCCTACAGGAGAAACGGAGAAAGCTTCTACAAAAATAAAATCACCATGCTTGCCTGTATCCTACAGGAGAAACGGAGAAAGCTTCTACAAAAATAAAATCACCATGCCTGCCTGTCTCCTACAGGAGAAACGGAGAAAGTACTTACTAACCGTTGAAGCTTAACAGAAGCCTGCAGAGGAACCATGGATCCTCAACAGGTTTGTACACTAACGGAAGAATCGGGTAGACATACACCAGTAATACTAAAAACGCTGAAATCCATTTTATTGGTGTAGTATTAGAAACACTAGTACAAACACGCTAGCTTTCACCACCACGGGTGACTTCTTCAGGCAGAAATATTCCAATGCAAAAACAAAAACAAACAAAAAACAGAGTTTCAGTTATGAATTCAAAAATTGAAGTTTGTTATAGTTATTACAGAACGTGCGCGTCATACTCGAGATGTGTGATTAGGAGCGCGCGTATTAATGAACGTGCGCCATACATGTGGGAGGTCCATTGAAGTTTCCTCGTTACATATCCCGTGACTGGATAGGATTTCTATAGTTTCTCTGAGGAGGGTGGCTCTGGCGGTTGTGTATCGTGCTATTTTCTTTATTTGTCCCCAAAGAGGCGTTGCAGAGTTGTTGGCTACTTCACGCGCTAGTGCCGTAGTGAGAAGTCCTCTTTTGACATCTCTTTGATGTTCCTGGAGTCTTAGCCTCAGAGACCTCTTGGTCATGCCCACATAGTTCTTGTTTGTTCCGTCCGGGTACAAGAGGGGTATAGTGTATACTCCCGCATCTTCCAGGTCCACGCCGCCGTTTTTTGTTGATGCGAGACAAGATGCTATTGTCCTAGGTGCGGTAATCCCTATGCCGAAACCAAGTTGAATTCATAACTGAAACTCTGTTTTTTGTTTGTTTTTGTTTTTGCATTGGAATATTTCTGCCTGAAGAAGCCACCCGTGGTGGTGAAAGCTAGCGTGTTTGTACTAGTGTTTCTAATACTACACCAATAAAATGGATTTCAGCGTTTTTAGGTTTGTACACTGTTAAAATTTTGAGGTAGGTTGCACCAAAAAGTGGTGCTGTACCACTTTTTTGAGAAATAATATACCATTTTCTGGTACAAAGAAAACCCAACAATATGCTAAAAACTTCCACCATAGTGTAATACAATCTTATACCATAACGTGGTGCAAAGTAGCACCATATTGTTAGGTTTTGTTTGCACATCACCCAGTGGTATATCATTTCTCAGAAAGTGGTGCAGCTGGTGTAGCACCAGGTTTTGGTGCAACCTACCACCAAATTTTTAACAGTGTAGTAAATTTGCATCTGGGATCCCCTCTTTTTTTTTTTTTTTTTTTTTTTTTTGAGATTAAAATTTGCAAAATTGTGATGAATTTATCAATTTTTAAAGCATTCAAATACTGCTGAAAAGTGATCTTGCGGTATGATGTGCCACATGCGCACACAACATAATTTATTTTAGTTTGGTGTAACATTTTTCCTTTGCACATTTGCTCAGCTGTCTTTTATTACACTTTGAAATAATTTATTTATTTTAGTTTGGTGTAACATTTTTCCTTTGCACATTTGCTCAGCTGTCTTTTATTACACTTTGAAAAGCTATATCATAAATGCAACAAACGTTATGAGCACTGTTGTGCAAACTGCGAGTACCTCACACGGAATTTTATAGAAGCGATAATATCAATAGCTTGTGCCAAAATACGTATTTAGATTGCGCTTCCGCACATTATCGATTTGCAACATCGTGTATCTGACGAAGGTTGAAAAGCTTTAACGAGAGATTAGTAGGAGTTTGATGGTGAAATAATGGTGATCTCACGCATGCCGTGATTTCAAACTTTTTATTGGATTTTAATGATGAAATAGTTTTAAACTTCAAATTTAACTGCAAGTGCAACAAGTGCAAGTGAACATCGACGGAATGGGATATTTTATCAACATGTATATAGTGATATTAACATTTAAGATGTTGGAACCAAAGTGCAATAATATATGTGCGATAATGTACATAATAGAAAGATTAAAAACCAAGTGTTTCATCACCCAAATGGAAATATAGTTGGAATAATCGCGACATGTGTTGAGAATTCTCAATGAATCCACAAACAAAGTGAATTGACACACCAATAATGTGCTACCTATCGACTAGGGATCAAAAGGTACGTAATAGTATTTAGACCCATTAGTGGATTTTTATTTGTTACTATGGAAGTTTCGGTGTGAATAATCAACGCTCACACAAAAACACAAACATTTTTGGATTCGAGTAAGATATTTACCATTACTTCGAATTTCACATAATATGCGGGATTTAGAATTTGAAATTTAAACTTCTGTTTACTGTATAAGCCGTCAGAAGTATTGCTTGTGTTCTATCGACGTAGTTCCCAGAGGGTTTGTTTATGTTTCAGACGGTGAATCGGCGTGTGTTATACCGCGCCATAAGTAGTTTCGCCATTAAAATAGACTGCAACGCGAATATGTTTTAGTGGAATGCAAATACATTGGTTTCCATAAATTAAAGGAAAACCCCAGAAAAATTCCGATTATTTGTAAAAGAGTAATCGAAATGCACGAAGCTTGGGTATATGAAGTGAAATATAATGCCGCTTTAGGGTATCGCATGCAAATAAGCGACAATGGCATTGGTTTATACAAATGAGTGGGATCATAAAAGTGGGTTTTGCGGAGTTGTACGGAGTGCAAAGAAACGATTTTGAGATAGCATATTTGTTGTAATGGCTGCGAGAACTTGATTTAACAGATGAACTGAGGTGCAGAGCGATCGTAACACTAGAGGCAGACAAAAGACAGGTGCAGGCTGTAAGATACAAATAATTACAAAACACTAGTGCTCGAAGACGCCGTATTTTGAATCTTGATGCTCGAGGCATTAGGCGATATACGGCCTTCCTTATGTGTCGAATATTACCTTTGTATGTTCCTCCACGCGGACGGGCCTTCTTTAGACAAGAAGTTCCTTTGTGCTATTTCTTGTCTAAAGAAGTAGCACAAAGAAACGCAATCCCAGTATGGGATAAGATGAAGATAATTGCGGTGTATACTGGCTACAAGGAAATACTGAAATCTCACACGCATCCCTACGCATGCAACGATACCCAATCTGTTGATGTCCCGTCCGCACGGAGGAACATGCTAAAGTAATATTCGACACATAAGGAAGCCCGTGTATCACCTCGTGCCTCGAGAATCAAGACTCAAAATACGGCGCTCTCGTGTACCAGTATTTTGAAATGCTTTGTTTATACTCGCCAGAATAGTTAGTAATGTTTGTAGTCCCTGATAAAGCCTCCCGGTCGGAGAGCGAAAGGTCGGAAGATAAAATTTCTTCCTTGTATTTCGTCTGTAAATATACCTTCACACCAATAAACGGTTGTTTTATATACAATGCTAGCCCCCAAAATGCAACACCAAGAAGCAAGCACCCGATTGGCCTGAAATTCGCAGCATGCGTCGCCCGCGAGAGGACATGCAAACGATTAGCAAATCTTGTGCGCCCGGCACGCTACCGAGAAGCACTATAAGAAGGGTGCACAGAAGGCGGGGAGTAAGTAGTGGAAGTGTGTTGTGCTGCCGGACCTGTGCGTGGGAAGCTTCCTGATGCCTCATCGCAGAATACGGCAGTCATTCCAGCACGTTTCGGAGTTCGACAGAGAACGAATAGTGGCTTATCGCGACAGCGGTGTATCGTACCGAGAAATCGGTGCCCGTGCGGGACGACATCCAGCCACAGAGTGAGGCGAGTATGAATTCGCTGGGTGTAGGAGGGATGGACAGACCGACGAGAGCGATTGCTGCAGTAGCTAAACACCACCGAACGAGAGGACCGGCATGTTTTTCGGCGGGATTTGACGACTCACACCGCCACATCACGAACGTTAGCGCAGGAATTAGGGTGTATTGCGCAACAACCTGTGTCAGCACGTACCGTTCGACGTCGTCTGCAGGAGCGGGGACTTGTCGCACGGCACCCATTTCTCCGATTACCATTGACGTCACACCACCGGCGAGTACGGCGGCAGTGGGTCGTTGAACGCCGCACCTGGACTACGGAATGGCACGACATTGTATTCGCCGACGAATCCCGCTTCTTCCTGCAACACCACGATGGTCGAATCCACGTGTGGCGACACCGCGGCGAGAGACTGTATGACGCCTGTACTATGCATCGCCATACCGGTCCGTCGCCTGGCGTTATGGTTTGGGGCGCAATTGAATATGACACCCGCCCCACTCTGGTACGCATCGCCGGTACACTCAACAGCCACCGCTACATCTCCGACGTTTTGGAGCCTGTAGAACTCCCTTAACTGCAGGACCTGCCAGCGGCCACGTTTCCACAGGACAATGCGCGCCCGCAGGTGGCACGCATCGTGCAACAATTCTGCACGGCCCACCAGATGTCACTGCTGCCGTGGCACGCTTGTTCTCCCGATATGTCGTCCATCGGACACGTCTGGTCGCTGATCGGCAACAGAGTGGTCCGGTAAGCCCCACCCGCGGCTACGTCTGATGAACTGTGTAAGCAGCCTGGACCGACATACCCGAAGCCCACATCCAAAGCTTCTTTCGTTCGATGCCGCGGCGTGTAGCGGCAGTTATTGCCAGCCATGGGGGCCACATGAACTATTGATGTCTGGGTGTTCCGCAAGTCGCACGGACTCGTAAGCTCAATCATTTCATCTTTGTATCTGTTGTTATGTGTCCAGTAAATTTGGCTTTGCTATCTCGTGTCCTTCTTGGTGTTGCATTTCGGGTGGCCAGCAGTGTAGATTTGGTTGTTATACCCTGAGCATTTTGAGGAAGAATGCAAATTTTAGAATACCATGGCTACCGAAATTGGCGAAACATGTTATAAGTAAATTCTGTAAATGGACAAATGGCAAAGTATAGTGCGATAAAAGTGCACCAGAAACTACTGCAAAAGATTCAATTCCAGTTTTAATCAGATTGTAAGCAGTGATTTTTGTTGCCTCTCTTGTTTTGCGCACCCCCCCCCCCAGTTATACTTCTGAGTAAAACCCATATTTCAATAAAAAAAAATGAGCGATTAATCACAAAAGTTCGGAATCTTGCTGTGCGAATTTACGTTGAATACGTGTGCTGAAAATAAATTCATTTTAAACAAAAGCTGGATTTCGTGACATGCAGAAATGACAATCGACGTATATTAGCGCAAAGCCGAAATTTCATCGCAAGATTAAAAAGTCGAGAAATCGGTTTTTGATTCGGAAACAATGAAAAATATCAATAGATTTGAGTCGTAGTGTGTTTAAAGGATATATGTATA
Organism: Macrothele yani; assembly: GCA_039090855.1. NCBI lineage: Eukaryota > Metazoa > Arthropoda > Arachnida > Araneae > Macrothelidae > Macrothele > Macrothele yani. Next base: position 140,635,165 of record CM077010.1, read on the forward strand.
GATTAGAGTCGCAGTGTGTTTAATATCAAAGGATATATGTATAGATTTGAGTCGTAGTGTGTTTAATATCAATAGATTTGAGTCGTAGTGTTTTTTTTTTGTTTTTTTTTTTTGATTGGAGGTTTAACGACCACCGTGAGCAACTCAATGGTCTATAAGCAGTCGCCCGTCCCTAATTTAGAGTCACTGGTTCCAGGAAAGGGAGAGAGCCAGTGCCGTAAGACAAACACAACATCCATGCCTCACCGGGATTCGAACCCGGACCCCTTTCGGACGAATGATCAGAGGCCATGGCTTAGGCCACTGCGCCACCGGGGCGGCTGAGTCGTAGTGTGTTTTAAGGACACATTTTATAAAACAGCACTAATATTAGAGTCAGATTTTACCTCTGGTTTTCAGGTCAAATGATTTCATATTAATGCGATGCAGTGAGTTTTCGTCATTATTACTGAACTACAAAATCGCACAGTTTTGGTATAGCAATCGGTCCGGAAACTATAGCTCACCAAATGTTTCTTTTCAGGAGGTGAAAATAAAATTCGCCGCCCCGGTGGTGCAGTGGTCTAAGCGATGGCCTCTGATATCTCGTCCGAACGGGGTCCGGGTTCGAATCCCGGTGAGGCATGGATGTTGTGGTTGTCTTACGGCACTGGCTCTCTCCCTTCCCTGGAACCAGTGACCCTAAATTAGGGACGGGTGACTGCTTATATAGCCCATTGAGTTGCTCACGGTGGTCGTTAAACCTCCAATCAAAAAAAAAAAAAAAGAAAATTAAGTCACTATAAGAAGGAAAAACCGCGTTTCAAGAATGCTATAGGTATTGCGTGGCAGAAATATCGACCACTTCAGCATTCATTAGTTTTCCACCGTCCTTTTGCATTTCGACATTATTGGTTTTGCGCTTAAACAAAAACGTTTTGGCTTTCACGAGAAGAGTATCAATTATTTAAATGAAATTTAGAAAAAAAGGAAGCTAATGGAATTTTTTTTTAACATACACATTTTAGGAGAATTATTAAAGTGCATTCCCTTCTTTGCTCGGGAGTTTGTTGTACCAAAGACGAATTACTAAGTTCCTGATATGTTCGAAGCCATAACGTCAGCAGCACTTTATAATTACGTTGGACGCACACCGCAATATCAGTTGAATATGAAGCAGTTGCAGCACTTTCGCTCTTCAGTATCGTAATTCAATTAAATGCTGTGCGATTGAAATCGATCCAGATGCGCTTTATTGAACTGATAAAAAGAAACGTTGAATTTCGCTGCACAAAAGTAGCTTACATATTTAGAAAGGATCCAGTAAAAATGTGAAATATCATTAATAAAGTTAGAAATGCTTATTAAAAGCTTCCTTGGAACAAATGAGTAATGAAAATGAACGAACTCGGTGTGTGTTAAAGTAACTGAACAAATAATATTCTGAAACGCACTACGACTATGGGAAATTTCGAATGCAGATTCGGATAAAATAGTGTTTTATAAAATGGGTCTAATAACAGATAAATGGTTGCAGCTGTAAAAGCGTTCGATGTAATAATAGAACGGGTGTGCTACAAAACGTCAGCAGCGACAAAAATTAAAAATGGTGACAATAATACACTGAAGTGCGAAAATAACTGAGATACCTCTTTAATACCGCATTGGTCCTAATCGTGATCGATAACGGCAGTAACCCACGGGGAATAGACTCTATGAGCTCTCTCTCCAGTGCTGTGGTCACAAGAGCATGGGCCATTGTCGAGTTTGTTGGATTTGTTCGTCGGAGTAATTGCATGACATGCCCGGGTGCAAACGATCTCCAAGGATAGTTACGTAGCCTCCACCTCAGAGCTTTTTGCAGACGTATGAGAGGTCTTAATGTGTGCCGGCTGAATACACCCCTCAGCATAACAGAGCAACAACAGGTCTGCACACTCCCTTTTAGGCACGCGCTGCATCCATTGCTACGTGGGGCTGTCGCCAAATCCGGAGTCGGCCTTCTGCCCAAAACCGTCGGTACCGTGATTCGTCGATGCCTGTCATCTCCCGGCCAATGGCCGTGTTGTTCCAGAGCCCAGGCGATGCGCACAACCTGCTGTCGAATGGTCAACAATGTCACCCGATTGGCTGTCGGCTCCGGAACCGCATAGAACACGGGGAAATTTGCATGCCCGAACTATATAGCAACAACTGGCCACAGTGTGGAACTGCGCTGTAATTTGCGGAAATGTTTCCCGCCGAGAGGATGTTACGATGCGTGCCGGACGCCGGTGTCTACGATCGTCCAGGGCTTTCTAAGGCCAAACCGGTCTCGCACTCTTGATGTATTCCTGGAGTTTGTGTAGTCCAGGTTACACCCTTGAAACTGTTGACGATGTAAATCCAAATTTCGTGGTAATTTTCAAGATGGAGTGACCAATATTCCTAGCGCTGACTCACTCACTTAAATCCTGATGAGCTACCTTTTCAATTGCGAATATTACTACTTGAACTTGCGGATCAGATCAGATCATAAGTTGAGAATTTTAGGAAGGAAGTGTCTGACCCCAGGTCTTAAACAACCCTTAGAAATGGGAAGCTAGGAGATTTGGGCTAGAGTGCCTTATAGGAAAGTGACATGGAAGCGAGACAGCAAGGAGAGGAATAAGCCCGTACTTATTACCGGGGTACCAGTACCCGGGATCCGACACCCGAGGTCTTCTCCGTGGCAGTCACGAAAGTTGACCCCCAGGCCAGTAGAGCTTGCGGAGATATCTTTCTCTACTTATACACTGAAGAGCAATTGAATTAGAGACACTTGGCGTTATGCAAATGTGACGCTGTGGGCGGCACTGTAAACGGAAACGGCATGACGTATGCAGAGATCCGATAATATAAGGAGTGATGCGAGGGGAATCAGTAATAGTCGGACGCAGTATAGGTAAGACGAAGGATCTAAGCTCATTTGATCGTGGGCAAATTGTCGGGGCCCGACGAATGGGTCACTCCATCTCGGTAGTCGTGGAGGCACTGGGATGTTTACGAGCCACTGTGTCACGGGTGCACCGTGAGTACATAGAATCCGGTAAACCCATCCCTGCAAGGGCGAACTGCCGTGGACAACAGCGTGTGGATGAGCTGGGTCATTGTCGGCTAGCTCGCATTGTAACAGAGGATAGACGAGCCACAGTGCAGGAAATCCCATGGCAATTTAACGTTGGTGCACAAAAACGTGTAAATAGACACACCATCCAGAACCGTCTCCTAGATATGGGGTACAGAAGCCATCGTCCCACAAGGACACCGCTGATGACCGCACATCAGAGGGTGCAAAGATTAGCATTGGCGCCGGAACATCGCTACTATACTATAGACATGTGGGAAAAGGTTGCCTGGACTGATGAGTCGAGATTCACGTTGGTACATGCGGATGGCAGAATACGAGTACGGCGTAAACCATATGAAGCAATGGTTCCTTCTTGCCAGCAGGGTACTCTTCAAGCTGGTGGGGTTGGCATTCTCGTCTGGGGACTGTTTACGTGGACTGAAATGGGACCCCTGGTGGGTGTGACATCATCCCTCACAGGTCAACGTTAGCGTGATATCCTGGACGACCATTTGCTCCCGTTTGTGCGTCTTCAACATCTAACTGGGGACCTCATCCTGCAACAAGACAATGCGCTGTGCCATAACTCCCGAATTGTATCCGAATGGTTGGATGAACACTCCACCGATGCGACTTCACTTCCTTGGCCAACTAGGTCACCTGACTTCAATCCCATTGAGAACATGTGGCATGCCGTCGAGAGAACTGTTCGATGCTCTGACCCTCCTCCATCAAATCTTCGTGAACTGTGGGTGCTTGTTCAGGGGTCGTGGATCCGTATGGCTTCCCAACGCTTCCGGTGTCTTGTCGAGTCCATGCCGAGACGAATCGCCGCCGTCATCAGGGCGAAAGGTGGTGATACACGTTACTAGACAGGTATCTGTAATTCAATTGCTCTTCAGTGCATATAGGTCGTTTACAGATGATTCCATTTGCCGCATTGATGTGGTGGCATGTAATGGAAATGATAGCTTCCTTCCCAGTTTTTTGGCACCTCAGAGTAATGTCGTATTTCCTTACATTTCTTTTTCAAGCATTTGTTTTTAACTTTAATTTTATTTAATTTCAGTTTTTAGGTACGTTTCGCATATGCGAAAGAACCCGTTAGCTTCTTCCTTCCCCTGCCGTTCAGAGTATCCTCAAAACAAATAATATTTCATTTCAACCTGCAATTTTGGGACCACACTGGTGCAAAAGGGGAGCGTACTTGTATTAGGGAAAGCCGTGAAAAACGTTAAAATATATAGGGCGGGATGCTGTAGATATCCAACTGTCAATGGGAGCTTCACGAAATTTTATGCGGAATGTGAATTCCACATCGATAGGAGATGCGCAACGTATTCAGTAGCATGGGGATCAAGTAAGGTACAGGAATACTGGAGGTTTCAAAGATGTCTAACAAAGCAAGCAAAACAGCATAGGCTATTAAGATCCCTTTTTGTGGCGGACATTCCGATGCGTCCTAAGGGTTGCTTTTGAAAGCTGTAGACCATGTTACTTACCTACATACGTACCAACATTGGCAAAAGCCTTGTCATTAGTTATTGTTATTATTGTGCGGCACAACATAGACTTTTTTGGGGTTTTTTAACGAAATGCGATCCATCTCTTTGTGAAAAACAAATACGCGATACAACAAAACGAACAACAAACAAGGACACTAATCGGAAAAACGTAACACGCGACAGTCAAAGTTTTTTTTTTTTTTTTTTTGATTGGAGGTTTAACGACCACCGTGAGCAACTCAATGGGCTATAAGCAGTCGCCTGTCCCTAATTTAGGTTCACTGGTTCCAGGGAAGAGAGAGAGCCAGTGCCGTAAGACAAACAACGTCCATGCCTCACCGGGATTCGAACCCGGACCCCTTTCGGACAAAGGATCAAAAGTCATCGCTTATACCACTTCGCCACCGGAGCGGCGTTCTAAATTTGAAGTCAGGAGATGTGTTAGTTTGGCACATGGTGATTTGGAAGGCAAAAATAATTTAGGCATTGGATCCAAATTTTTGTCAACTCGAGGAAGACGCTGCCGTTACGGCTGGTGAAAATATCCAGAGTTTCTCAGAAAGCTGTTGCCTTTGGGTTGGAGTAGGAGGCTAGTTTTTCAATACTGTCCCGTATAAAAACTGGGGGTGGTTGAAACACACTTCTTTGGATAGAGCTGTGGATGACCTTCCTTCCTTAGCGTATGTTTTGTGTTAGTTGATTCTGGTCCCGAATGAGCTTTTATTCATTTGGATATAATATCTTTGAGTACCATGAGGGTGTGTTAGCGATGTGGCATAAACATCAGCCTCATTTGTGATTGGAGGTCTGTCTGAGCATTATGTGTGTATGTCGTATGATGATGTTGGATCCTTTATGCCTATAACACAGTCCTACCTTTCTTAGGGAGTTTTTGAGTATGTAAGAAACTCCTGAAACATAGGCTACTGATCCCATGCACTGGAGTTGAATCGGTGAAGTAGTGCGTATTTGATGTAGCGTGTCCTTGGTCTTTTAAATGATGATGAGTATATGTTTGTTGGAGTACCTTGCTTCAGATTTGTTATTTAATGCAGTTCAGATTGACTGGATGAGACATCAGAGCTGGCAGTAAAAGTTCTTCGAATCGTGATTCGGAAATCGCTGATTTATGCTGTTTTGTTTTGTTTTATTATTATAGGTTTAACGACCACCGTGAGCAACTCAATGGGCTATAAGCAGTCGCCCGTCCCTAATTTAGGGTCACTGGTTCCAGGGAAGGGAGAGAGCTAGTGCCGTAAAACAAACACAACATCCATGCCTCACCGGGATTCGAACCCGGACCACTTTCGGACGAATGGCCAGGAGCCATCGCTTAGACCACTGCGCCACCGGGGCGGCATACAACAAAGTTGGTTCCCCTGATAAAGGCACGATAGGTAATATTGTGAGGTTTAAGTTCCAAACTACCACCAGTAAAAATCAGTCAGATGCGTTCAGAATTCCAGAATTCTTGACAGACGGAAAATCTAAAATTTGTAAAAAAAACATCAATTTTTCCAAATTCGGCACTTCCGTTTTCGAGAATTTCTCGCTCTCCCTTATCAAGATTAAATGCAAAAACTTATGGGACTTGGGATATTTAACAATGCAGGAGATTGAAAACATCCGGGGGGGGGGGGGGATCACGGGAGAAACCTTTTATCCGTACGACTTCCTTTTAAAGCTGAAATAAAAAAAAAGTATTTGGTAAAATGTTATTTAGCAATAATACTGGACAGAGCCAACATTCGGAGAAAAAGAAATCACCATAACGAAAAAAAAAAAAAAGAAATCTGAACTTCGGCGACTTTCCGTTTTAGAAAGTTTCGTCGGAAAGACAGAATTCCGTCTTCCGCCGAAAACCCCGTCCCTCCCGAATTTCTGTTCATTTGTGCATCAATCTCGTGAATGACCAAAATAATAATGAAAATGGCTGAATTCCTGGAATTTGCAGAATAACTTTATGCCTGAAAATTACGGGGAGATTTTCGCGCAGTCTCACTTCCGTTTTCGCAAATTGTTGCCAACAGTTTCAAGCCGAAATACAAACATGTTTGCAATAAAATGATGTTTAACAACAATACTGGACACAGAGGCAACATTGGGAGAAAAAAGTTAGGATTACGGCAAAATTTTTCATTCCGTTTAACTACAATTTTCGAAAGTTTTGAAACACGAAGTACCGTCGCCAGACGGAAATGACACACCCTCCCGATTTCTGTTCATCTTTGCATCCATCTTGAGAATGAT